>CM044327.1:28404166-29615000 GCA_024291935.2 Okapia johnstoni
CTCAACATGCCAGCAAATTTGGAAAACTCAGCAATGGCCCCTGGAATGGAAAAGGCAGTTTTCATTCCAATCCCAAAGAAAGGCAATGCCATAGAATGCTCAAACTACTGCAAATTGCATTCATCTCACTTGCTAGCAAAGTTATGCTCAAAATTCTCCAAGTGAGGCTTCAACAGTACATGAACTGAGAACTTCCAGATGTTCAAGTTGGATTTAGAAAAGGCAGAGGAACCAGAGATCAAATTCCCAACATCTGTTGGATCACAGAAAAAACAAGAGAGTTCCAGAAAAACATCTACTTCTGCTTTATTGACTACACCAAAGCCTTTGACTGTATGGATCACAACAAACTATGGAAAATTCTTAAAGAGATGGGAATATCAGACCACGTTACCTGCCTCTTGAGAAATCTGTATGTAGGTCAAGAAGCAGCTGGACATGGAACAACAGACTGGTTCCAAATTGGGAAAGGAGTACGTCAAGGCTGTATATTGTCACCTTGCTTATTTAACTTATATGCAGAGTACACCATGCAAATTGCTGGGCTGGATGAAGCACAAGCTGGCTTCAAGATTGCTGGGAGAAATATCAATAACCTCAGATACGCAGATGACACCACCCTTATGGCAGAAAGCAAAGAGGAACTAAAGAGCTTCTGATGAAAGTGAAAGAGGAGAGTGAAAAAGCTGGCTTAAAACTCAAAATTCAAAAAACAAAGATCATGGCATCCAGTCCCATCACTTCATAGCAAATAGATAGGGAAACAATGGAAACAGTGACAGCCTTTATTTTCTTGGGCTCCAAAATCACTGCAGATGGTGACTGCAGCCATGAAATTAAAAGGCACTTGCTCCTTGGAAGAAAAGCTATGACCAACCTAGATAGCATATTAAAAAGCAGAGACATTACTCTGCCAACAAAGGTCCCTCTAGTCGAAGCTATGGTTTTTCCAGTAATCTTGTATGGATGTGAGAGTTGGACTATAAAGAAAGCTGAGCGTGGAAGAATTGGTGCTTCTGAACTGTGGTGTTGGAGAAGACACTTGAGAGTCCCTTGGACTGTAAGGACATCAAACCAGTCCATCCTAAAGGAAATCCGTCCTGAATATTCATTGGGAGGACTGATGCTGAAGCTGAAAGTCCAATACTTTGGCCACCTGATGCGAAGAATTGACTCACTGGAGTAAGACCCTGATGCTGGGAAAGATTGAAGGTGGGAAGAGAAAGGGAAGACAGAGGATGAGATGGTTGGATGGCATCACCAACTTGATGGACATGAGTCTGAGCAAGCTCCGGGAATTGATGATGGACAGGGAAGCCTGACGTGCTGCAGCTCATAGGGTTGCAAAGAGTCAGACACGACTGAGCAACTCAAGTGAACTGAAACCATATCCATTTATTGATACTTATTTATTTTGGGCCACACCACGGGCATGTGAGATCTTACTTCCCCGACCAGGGATCCAACCCATGACTCCTGCAGTGAAGTGCGCGCTTAACCACCAGACCAACAGGGAATTCCACTGGGAAAACCACTTCTAGGGTGGCTTCAAGTTTTTCCAGCTCAGGCCAGCTTGTAAACTCGGTCTACATCTGTTGTACTTCAAGCAGCCATCAGGGAGCGCCTCGCACCGCTTATACCTTGAACGGAGCACAGACGCTTGCAGAAATGCTGAAGAGGCAAAGCTCTGCCTAGGGCTTCCCAGAGGTTGATGAGAGCCAGTCATCCCAGTCACCTTCATTGCCCTTCTAAAGGCAAGAGAGAAGAGAAAAATTTATCCTCCGTTTACTTTATAGATGGGGAAACTGAGGAATGTGCTTTGATTCTCTTTCATCCCATAATAGGATGAACTATGAAAAAGCTGATGGCTTTCTGATGAAAAGCTGATGGCTGATGGCTGATGGCTGATGAACTATGAAAAAGCTGATGGCTTTCTGATGAAAAGCTGATGGCTGATGGCTAATCAAACAGTTTCACATCTCACCTCAACTGCTCACTAGCTGGCCTAAGGCAGACTACCCCTAGGGCGTTTGGCAGGGGGCTAGGGAGGCCATTGGCAGGTCTGTACACCCTCTGCCGACTCCCCCTTCTCCTCTGGACAGACACACAAAGACAGACGTACTGCCCCTGCCCAGCGGTCTGAGAAGGGAGCCTACATCTGTGGCTTTTAGGATGGAACCATAAAGGGCACTGTTTCCATGGCCTTCACCTGTGCCCGCAGGCCGAGAGAAAGAAAGTCCTGGACGCCGTAAGGGCTAAGGAATGAAGCTGGTGTGGAATGATCGTCCCGTGACTGCCCAAGAGGACCACAGACTGCACTTACCACTGTTCCCCCAGAACAGGGGTCCACAGCCTCTGGTATCTAAGGCCTGACGATCTGAGGTGGAGCTGATGTAATAATAATGGAAATAAAGTGTACAGTTCATGTAATGCACCTGAATCATCACGAAATAACCAGCCCCCTCCCCCCACTCCGTGGTCTGTGAAAAAGTGGTATTCCACGAAACCAGCCCCTGGTGCCAAAAAGGTTAGGGACTGCTGCCACTAGTGGTACAGAACCCGCCTGCCAATGCAGGAGACCTAAGAGACATGTGTTTGATCCTTGGGTCGGGAAGATCCGCCAGAGGAAGGCATGGCAACCCACGCCAGTATTCTTGCCTGGAGAATCCCATGGGCAGAGGAACCTGGTGGCCTACAGTCCATGGGGTTGCAAAAGAGTCGGACACAATTGATGCAACTTAGCACATATGCACACCCCTCTACCACAGGAAGAGTCCTAGGAAAGCCTGTTACCAACAACAGCCTCCCCCTAACTCTGCCTGCCCCTCAGCGGTCTCAGAGGTTGCAGAAGGCAGGTTCCCTCTGAAAAAGCCAGTCACTCCTCATCCCGTGTCCTCCAGCACAGCCCCATCCGCCTTGCCACTTCTGCTCAAGCAGAGCCAGAGGTTCCACGGACCCTTTTTCCCTCACTGGTTCCAGGTGATGCCATGGTAAAGCATCCACCTGCCAATGCAAGAGATGCAGGTTCAATCCCTGAGTCGGAAAGATCACCTGGAGGAGAAAAGAGCAAGCCACTCCAGTATTCCTGCCTAGAAAATTCCAGAGGAGCCTGGAGGGCTATACAGTTCATGGGGTCACAAAGAGTCGGGCACGACTGAGCACGCACCACCACTAGCAACCTCTGCAAGTCTTCACATCTCTAGGTTCAGAGGATAGTTGTTTGTCTTCCCCAGTTCAAGTGCTCCGGGCCCATGCTACAGAGAGCAACCCACTCGACATCCAAGGGTATAAATCTCCCTCGGCCCGACACCTGACTGCAAGTTGCTGGAGAAATGACTGGAGTGGCTGGCTGCCTCTCCACCTGTCAGACACAGCGGTGACAATTTGCAGACGGAGTCCACAGCCCCAGCGCAAGTCTAAACACTCCAGAGGAGGCTGACAGCCGGCACACGGGTGCGTATCGAGTAAGACTCGAGCTCTGTGAGCTCCTGGATGGCATTCAAGGACAATTCTACAAACCAGAGCGCCCTCCCTCCCCCAAATCATTCTTCTCCCCCGCCTAGCACCCTGACACCAACTGGACAACTTCCCTCAGCGACGTTGGGAAAATATCCAGAGATGGGGAGAGAGAGGAGGCCCTCTTCCTTATGCTCAGGCGAAAGCAAGACTTCCTTCTCCGCTAAAGGTTCAACCGTTGAGTCCTTGCCAAGAAACCTTCCACACCTCAGACACCAGAGATCTCGTATTGCTCTGAGTGAAGAAGGAGAAAGTCATCTTTGGTATGCAAACACCCTAAGAAATAAAACCTGGACCCCTAGACAGAAGAAAGCAGCTAAGGCCAGGTCCAGTTCACAGGGAACACCCATATGTGGAAATCCACTGAGCTTATCCTCAGGGCCGATCAAAGTTTTATAACCCTGGAGCCCCTGAAGGTAGCCAAGCATTGTACGCTGCCATCACCCAACTTGTTCAGCTTCTAGTGATTTACTGGCTCTCCCGTAAATCTCCTGGACAATGGTCTCTGCTCGTGGAGTCTAAATAAGAACTCACAAAATGACCTGGGGGTTTCCATAGAAATTTTCTTTCCCTAGGAAACTGCCTGATAAGATTCATAAAATTGGAATAAGGCGGGAAGAAAATTATCAAGGAGCTCAAGACTTGTAACTCCAGTTTTAGTTCAAGAAGATAGTACAGATTTCTGCTGCCCAGGAAAGGGAGTGGGAAGGTAGAGGTTATTAGAGGTTATGGAAAGGATAAGAAATGTCAGAATATATTTATAACCCAAGACATCTGCCCAACACAAACAATGGTCTGTGCCGCCACACACACACACGTACAGCACCGGACAAAACTGGTTCCTGGTGGCAACGGGATGTATGAATCCACCTCTGGCTTGTAGTGCAAATGCTCCATGTGCCCTGATCCCTGGCACAGCAAACCCCACCCTCCTGCAGACACTTCAGTGAATCCCGTAGGCAGAAAGACATCCAGGGTGGGGCGATCAGAGCGTCACAGGCTCAAACTACCTCTCCTTCACCCCCAAAAGACTTTTCCTTCTTTGTTTCATGAGGATCAAGAAGAAAGGGACAAGGATTAGTCCTGATTTATTGCCTCTGTCACGAGTCAGCTCTATGAAAGGAGTAAGTGGATTACGCAGAGAAAACAAGGGAGAGGAAAGAGGGCAGCGGATAAACTGCATTCAGTAACATTTATTAATTTGATTTCAAAAGGAAAAGAAGGGGCCCATTCTAATGGTTCACCTTCCCACGAACCCAGGAGCGCCCACCCCCACCCCAAACTCTAAAGTAAAGTCCTGAAACTGATGTGAGGTAGGTGTGTCTACAGTGAGAGGGCCACGGACAAAACCCCAAACCCCAAACTGTGACCTTCCCCAGCTTCCTCTTCTCAGCCTGGGCCTCCAGCACCCCGATGGGCTCCTCAGGGTCTGGGCGGCAGAAGGGACAGAATGAAGGTGCCTGTCTTGCCCCTGCGCACACGGCACACAAGTGAGACAGGTGATGGGTGCCCAGAATTCCTGCCAGGGCACCTGGGCACGGGCAGCCGGACACGCGAGCTGCTGAGGTAGCGGTGAAGTTCAGGGCTGGGGTTTAAAAAACTTCTCTCAGAAAGCAAGAGAGCTGGCGAAAACTCACTTGGTAAGGATTTCCCCTCCCCAGTCAGCCCCCCTCCTCCTCCCAGGACCCAGTCGTCAGGCTGGGGAGGGCAGAGTTTTCCAGCTGGGAAACTCCACGGGGCTCATTCTGAACCGAGGCCGGCCAGAGGCTTTCCAAAGGTTCCGGATCAATGGAGCTGTTTCTTGAAGGCCTAAGAAAGTCCGCAGGAAGCCCTGAAAAAATGGAGATAACAGTATCTTGCGGTGAGGGGGCAAAGCGTGGGAAGGGGGTCAGAGACCTTGGGAAGCCCCTCTAGGATCCACCGAGCCACAAAGGCCACCCCCAACTCCACCCCGACCCGCTTCCTACTGGGGAGGAATTCGCACTCACAGCTTCCTCAGCCTGACTAGCCTTCATTCCGGAAGGGAATCCTCACCTTCAGGGCCATCAGACTTTTCAAAGAAACCAGAACTAAGCCGGAAGGCTTGGGGACTGGCGCGCGGGAGTGGGGTGGGGTGGGGAGTGGAGGGTTGCCCTCTAGTCTTCTCTGCAAATCAAAGCCAGCCCGAGTGATGGCAAGAAATTTGGGCAGAGAAAGAACTGAGCTAGCAAACCAAAACTAGAGCTGACTGGTCGAGCCGGGGGCTCTCCGCACCGCAGTACCTCCGGGCGCACTGTTGTTCCGGGGCAGGAGAACCACCCGGCCGCCTCCTCTGCTTCCACCCCCAGCCCTGGGCAGGGTGGGTGGGAAACCGGAAAGGAAAGGGCTCTGGATTCCACTTTGATTCTCTCTCTACTCCGTGCCCTGCTTCTCTTGATTGCAGAGACCCTCCCCAGCCCCACCTTCTCCTCCCGAACCCCGAACTCAAAAAAAATTGATCAGAGGAGATACAGAAAACTTCCTGATCCCTTCGCCTCGATTACCTACCCGTCGAGCGGTGGGCGCCGCCTGGACCCGCCGGGGCTGGTCAGGGCGGTGGGGGCGCCGGAGGGGGCGCGGGGCGGGGAGGCAGCAGCGAGGTGCTCCTCCGGCCGGCAGCGACACAGCAGGCGGCGGAAAGCGCTCCGAAAGTCCGGGCTGCGGCAGTAGATGAGCGGGTTGAAGGCAGAGTTGGCATAGCCCAGCCAGTTAAGGGCGAGGAAAGTGGGGCCGGACACCAGAGAGGGGCCCCCGAGGGCGCGCACCACGTTGACCACAAAGAAAGGCAACCAGCAGAGAGTGAAAGTTCCCATGATGAGCCCCAAGGTGCGCAGGGCGCGGTGTTCCCGCAGAGGCAGAAGGCGCGCCGGCCGCCGGCCGTAAGAGGGCACCCCCGCGGGCGAGGCGCACGGCCCCGCCGGCCCAGGGGACCCGGAGCGAGAAGGAGCCGGCGGAGACTCCTCTGTCGGGAAGCGACCCAGCTCCCGGCGCAGCAAGCGCAGCTGGCGCGTAGCCACCACGAAAACCCGTGCGTAGACGAAGAGCATCACCAGGAGCGGAAAATAGAAGGAGACCGAGGAGGAGAGCAGCGCGTAGGGCATGTTGGAGGCGAAGGTGCAGCAGCGCGGGTTGGAGTGGCAACGCTGGGCCTCGGCATCGGCCCCGATGCTCCACCATTTGCTCATGATGGGCGCAAACGACACCGCGGCGGACACGACCCACACCAGGACCACGGCTGCTCGGGCGCGGCGTTTGGTGACCAGCGCGCCGTAGCGCAGCGGGTTGGTCACGGCCAGGTAGCGGTCCACCGCCAGGGCGCACAGGGTTTCGATGCTGGCGGTCACACACAGCACATCCACCGAGGTCCACAGCTCGCAACCGGTGACGCCCAGGGGCCAGTGGCCGGTCAGCGCCAACGTGGCCCCCGGCGGCAAGACCAGGAGCCCCACCACCAGGTCGGCTGTGGCCAGCGAAGTCACGAACACGTTGGTCATGGTCTGGAGTCTCGGCGTCCGGGCGATGGCCACGATTACCAGCAGGTTGCCTCCCACGGTGGCCAGCACCGCTAGCGCCAACAGCGCCCCCGCCAGCGCCACCGCCCAGGGCACCCCTGGCAGTCCACTCGCGTTGGCAGTATTGGGTGCCAGGGTGGGGATATCTGGCCACGGGGTCAGAGAGCTGTTCCCGGGAGGCCACGGAGCCATCCCCGCGTCTCGCGTGGGGAGGGAAGGAATGAGGGAAAGGGTCTCCCAGCTCACCCTGCTCAGCGGAGGGAGCATCGGGCCGTGGGAGCGATTCCCCTGGCCTGGGCCATCTTCCCCAGTTGACCGGCGGAGAACGCACAGTCTCCCCGCCACCCCCACCCCTTGGGTGCCACCGCTGGGGAGGGGGTGGGGGTGGGGGAGTGGCGGCCCTTAAAGGGGCAGCGGCCAATAGTCTCCACGCTGGGCCTCCGGAGAGGGAATCGAGCCGTGGGGACTGAAGCGAGATGGACGCCCAAACTTCCCTATTAGTCAAACCCCCAGTAAGATTCCTAAGAGTAAAGTCACGCTGTGTATTCTCTGCTACGACGTGCCCCCCTCCTGCCGTGACAATTCCACGTGCTGTGGCGGCACTGGTTTTCTGGAGCTCTGTACCAATTTCCCCGGAAGGTCCAGCAGCATCGCTCAGGGAAGGAAGAACCCCCGCCTCCTTACCGCGTTGCGGGAAAGGTAATCCCCTCGAGGCAAAGGAAAGGACCCACAGCAGCCCCTCCTCCACGCAGGCATCCTCCCCTGAGACTCTGTAAGTCACAGGCTTCTTCCGTCTTCTCCCAAGACCTCCTTCCATGAGATCTGGTCTCTACCCTTCTATTCACTTACCTCCCCTGTCACTCTAGTCTTACTTTTCTTTCTCTTTCTTTCTTTTTTTTCCTTTTCAGCTACTGGGGGGGAAAATCTTCCATTTTTCAGGAGTCTTTATCATTGCCTGCTCATTTGACTTTGGATTTGACCTCTGAACCGAGCCTGGGATGCTGCAAGTTTCCATTTCTCTGTCTTCCCCACTTCCCCTTCCCCACACTTTCCACAGAGAAAACTTCTAGATGGACCCCGTCTCTTAAAACGCTTCTGTTGTAGTGACTGTGCTAAAAATGGATGAATGGGGCTTTCTCTGGTGATGCAGTGAATACCGTGGTAGCTCAGATGGTAAAGAATCTGCCTGCAATGCGGGAGCCCTGGATTCGATTTCTGGGTCCAGAAGATCCCCTGGAGAAGGAAATGGCAACCCACTGCAGTATTCTTGCTTGGAGCATCCCATGGACAGAGGAGCCTGGGGGCTACAGTCCATGGGGTCGCAAAGAGTCAGACACCACTGAGCAACTAACACACACAGTGGATAAGAATCTGCCTACCAATGCAGGGTACACAGGTTTGATCCCTGGTCTGTGAAGATTCTGCATGCAGGCAAGTAAGCCCCTGGGCTGCAACTTTTGAGCCCACTCTCTAGAGTCCGTGAGAGACAGCTAATGAGCCCATGTGGTGCAACAACTGAGCCCGAGTACTGCACCTACTGAAGCCCGTGTGCTGAAAGCCTTTGTTTCTTTGCAACAAAAGAAGCCACCACAATGAGAAGCCTGTGCACGGCAAGGAACAGGAGCCCAGGCTCACCGCAACTAGAGAAAGCCCAGCAGCAATGAAGACTCAGCACAGCCAAAAATAAAGAATGAAGGCGACTTCCTCAGTGGTCCAGTGGCTAAGACTCCACACTCCCAATGGAAGGGAGCCTGGATTCGATCTCTGATCAGGGACCTAGATGCCACCTGCCACAACTGAGACCCAGGGCAGACATAAAAAAAAAAGAACCAGTGGGTTCCAGTTTGAGCCTTATCCACCATCACCCCCAGCTCTCCATGAATCTTCCGTCACCATGGCAAAGTCTTCTCTACTTCCCTGAAGATTTTATTCATGAACTTTTAAAACTTAGAACACATTGGGATGAGGACTTCACACGTTGCATCTCGGAGTGTGTGGCACTGCAGGCCTGGCACTTGAATGCCTGCGGAGTCTCTCCTACAACGCCATCAGAGATTCCCTGCGCCTAAGAAGCGCGGGGCCTCCTCCCCACCTCCCCTCCCCCAGACTGAAGGCTGGTTCTCAGCCAAGCTCTGTCTCTAAGCCAGTTCCTCTCAAACTGGGTGTGGGGACATGAAACTGAAAAACACACCCCTAGGTTCGAGTTGAAGGGCAGGAAGATCTGATACCCTTATTAAGTCCTCCCAGAACCTGATCCTTCAGCCATCTTGCTTCCTCTCCCGAAACAATGGGAGAAAGGCGGGGGGAAATATCATGGAAAAAGCCTCCAGGGCCATGCCTAAGCAAGTATCTTTTGAAGAGCTCTATATTTCAACAGTACCCTGTCGAGTCACAGCAATCCCTCTGGGAGGCCGAACCAGGGGCTGGGAGTTGGAGAGACTGGAGGCGAAGTGAAGACCTAAAATTATCCCCAAGGAAAAAGATCCCGTGTCATCTCCCAGGGACCCCGTGCTCACCCGCAAGCAGGGCTGGTCAGTGGCTCCCAAGCAAATGCCTTCCGTGCCCAGGCTTACAGGCCCAGCCTCTCCCCCTCACCCCCCACGCCAGCAGTGCAGGTCCCACTTGGCCGGAGTCTTGACCGAGGCCTCTTGCTGACCGTCAGGGCAGTCCCTCCCAAGTCACGTTTTGCAACACCCCAAAGTGTGCCAGTTATCTCCAAAGGGTGTCAGAAGATTCTCAAAGAGTAACCTCTAAAACAAATCCCTGCAATTCAGCAAGGTTTGGGGATTTTTGGTGTTTTTTTTTTTTTTTTCCAGGATATCCGAGTTGGTGGGGGGAAAGGAGAGGAGTGCCAGTAAGTCAAGTCGCTTCAGAGGCTGCCGTGGCTTTAAGGGTGACCTTGTTAATCCGAGGAAGTGTGTTCCAGTGTTCACGTTTCAAGAAAGGCAAGATTTCCCAAACCACATGCGTGTGCCTGCCTTTGGGGAATGATTAGGCCTATAACCAAAGGAGATTGTGGGGAGAGGAATTCTGGCCCCTGTTTTGAAGGCTTTTAGGAGCCAGCAGAGAGCAGTGCCCAGCACCTGGAGAGCTTTTCCTCTGCTCTGGCCCATCCCCCCAACATTCTCAGTCAGGCCGGCCCATCCCCCACCCCACCCACCATCCACCCCTGGCCTTGGGGCCCCCCGCAGGGAGGAGTCCATCTGTCACCACTTGGGTCTCTTCTTGTGCTTTTGTGTTTCTTCATTTTATGTTTTGAATCCATAATGTATTCGCGTTATTCAGCCATCAAAATACACAAAATCATATACTAGAAAATTGCCCTCGCCTCAATTTTCCACTCCCTAATAGTAGCCACCAGCAGACTCCTGTTTATCTTTCCACTAATATTTTACATAAGGTCAATAAAAAATATATATGCCTTTGTCGCTTATTTTCATTTCTTTTCGACCCAGATAGTAGTAAAATATACCCATTGTCCTGAACCTTGCTTATGTTAACAATATATATCCATAATTCTTCCATACCAATGCACAAAAGCCCTCCATTTTCAATATTCCTTTATGGGGATATACCATAATCTATGAAACCAAACAGCTACTGATAGACATCTCATTGACTTCCAATTGTTCCTAATAGATAACGTTGCAGCGCATCACTTGTAATTATGTCATTTCACACGTGTGTAAGTATATTTGTAGAATAAATGCCTGTAGAATCACTATCATGCAGTATGCTGCTACTGCTGCTGCTAAGTCACTTCAGCCGTGTCCGACTCTGTGCGACCCCATAGACGGCAGCCCACCAGGCTCCCCCATCCCTGAGATTCTCCAGGCAAGAACACTGGAGTGGGTTGCCATTTCCTTCTCCAATGCATGAAAGTGAAAAGTGAAAGTGAAGTTGCTCAGTCATGTCTGACCCCTAGTGACCCCATGGACTGCAGCCTACCAGGCTCCTCCGTCCATGGGATTTTCCAGGCAAGAGTACTGGAGTGGGGTGCCATTGCCTTCTCCAATCATGCAGTATACACATCTGTAAATTTAAAAGATATGGCCAAATTTCCCTCTCCAGGCAATGTACTCATTTACCCTCTTGCCGCTGTTTCTGATTGCCCGCCAAGGGTGGGAGGCAAGTGACCCACGGCCGGGAAGTCATCCTAATTGCTGGTCTCAGGGGAGTTAGGCTGCCTAGTCTATAGGGGTCATCCAACTGTGGACAGAAGCGTGCATTGCCCAGTGAGAGTTTACCCTGGCCCTGGGCCCCCAGATGACCCTTGTCCTGTGCCCTTGGAGGCAGACTGGGAATGTGGGCTTCTGAAGCTACTGAGTTCAGACCACTGCTGTTTCTGTACTGGGGGCTCTGAGGATGCAACAGGTCATCCTGCTGTGTCAGGGGCCAGTTGTGTGATGGTCTGTGATTTGGAGAACGTGATCAGCAGAAGCAGAAGAGGCAGCCGTCGCCTTGCCCTGTGGGCAAAATTTCTAATACCTGGACGTGCTCTCCTACCCGTGTTGATTGTAGTTTGTGGCCGATTCCCTGAACACCACAGCTGGGTCCACGTACGTGTGTGTCTGTGCGTGTGTTTGTAGGAGCCTAGCTCAGGAGACTGATCCTTGTGCTTTCTCCAAGACTACCTGTGTTCAAGCTTTCCCCTCTCTGCCCAGTCTCTCTTCAAACATCATATGTAGTTGTGACTTCTGAACAGCTGACTTTCTATTGTTTGCTTCTCCTTCAGACACAATCAGTCTGGGAGGGTAGGATGATGTTGGCACCGAGGAAGAGCTAAAAGTTAGGGTCTGAAAGATCCAATCCAACACCAACATTGGAAAGAATTAAAAAGTTGCTGTCTGGGGGACTTCTCTGATGGCTCAGCAGTTAAGAGTCTGCACTTCCACTGCAGGGGGCGAGGGTTTGCTCCCCTGGTTGGGGAACTAAGTTCCCACATGTCACGGGGCATGGCCAAAAACTGAAAAAAAAGAAAAAGAAAAAGCTGAGGTCCAGAGAGGAAACTGAGGCTGGACTGAGATCACACAGGGAAGGTTCATTCCTTCACTCCCCGCAGGGGCTCAGGTATCCCAGGTAGGGTCGGGAGGGTGAGGGAGGGACAGAGCAGGAGAGGGCGCCCACCAACCCCCAGATCCTGCAGTCACCCTGGAGACTGGCTGACTTTGGTGCAGCCCACTTCTCTGACTGGCGAAGGAGGCAACCAGGAAGGGGGCAGATCCGCTGTGCTGCTTGGATCCCTGGTTTCTTCTGTCCCTCTCCCCGAGAGGGAAAGCTCGAACAAGGCAGGAGCCTGCCTGGTACTCGGGCCGCACATTCTCTGGCCTTTCGCTCACATCAGCCCCTACTTTGCCTCTGGAAACAGGTGCTGAGTCAAAGGTGGCTGGTGCTTGGAAGGACAGGGAGCAAAACAAGGGGATGGCTTCTTCCCCAACAGGGAAACCCACACCTCAAGTATGAGACCCTCCAATTAAGACAGAGGCTGGAACTTTCTTTCCCATCTGGAAAGAGGAAGGAAACTGAGCCTCACAAAGGCTCTGTGGTGGTCAAAGCCCATCAGGAAAGACCCCCATCTGGGAGTGGTCAAGGTCTAGGCGTCAGCGGAGAGGCTACGGCAAGGGAAAAATGTTTCTTTGTTTTTAATAGGGAAATGCCACTTTATTTTTTTTCAATCCCAAAGGGAGTGAAGGCATTCTGCTGCAACAGGTGGAGAAAGAGAAGGAAGAGGAGACAGCCTCGGCGCTGCCATGCGGACCCTGCTGGTGGGGGTGCAGCAGCCCGGGGCTCACTGGGCACTTTTCTCTCTGCCAGTCCCCACATGGACACCTGATGCCAAGAATCGACTCATTGGAAAAGACCCTGATGCTGAGAAAGATTGAAGGTGGGAGGAGAAGGGGACGACAGAGGATGAGATGGTTAGACGGCATCGTTGACGTGACAGACACGAGTTTGAGTAGGCTCCAGAAGTTGGTGATGGACAGGGAAGCCTGGCGTGTATAGTGCATGGGGTCACAAAGAGTCAGACATGAATGAGCGACTGAACTGATACAAAGGTGATTAGGACCAGCCCAAGCCCCTGGCAGGAACTCCCATCCCATAGAGAAAGTTGGAGTTCACTTCGTTCCATGGAAGTGGCACTACCGGTGTTTGACCGGCAGTTTTGGACACGGACATTGAGCAGAGCAGGTTTGTCCCAGAGAAAGAAAGCAAGGAAGAGCATCCCTTGGGGAAACCAAGGTGATACCATTGAGGACAGCCTGCTGTACCTCAGCACCCCCCCACCCCCACCCCCCACCCCCCCCCCCCCCCCACCCCACCCCACCCCCGCCCAGGAACAGACAGGTTCTTCCCCCACTACTGGAAAGACAAAGGCATTTAACTCTCTTTCCTTCCAACCCTGGCCACACCTCCTGCCTCCTAGTGCCTGAGTCTACCCCAACCCCCCACCCCCAGGGTTCCTGGGCTCCTGTGAAAATGCTGCTTCATGGATGCTCTGCGGGAGGCAGGCAGCAGAAGGAGGCTGGGGTGATCCTGTCTCCTTTACAAATTGTGCTGTTGGGATTTAGTAGGAGACTGTCCGGGTCACAAAGGAAATGACCAGCCTGGCTATCTCCTCTGGCCTTGGCTGGCAGCTTGTTCCACCTTCTCCGCTGGACAGGGTTTGGGAGCTGAGGGCAGGGAGGTGGAGGTGCAGGACGGGCTGGAGACTGGGAGCCAGCCATTAGCATTGACTTCCGCTTCCTGGAATCTGGGTTGCTCCCTGGTTCCTGGAAGGAGACGAAAGGGTTAATCCAGGGGTGCTGGAGGGTGTAGAAGAAGAATGGGTGAAAGAAGGGAGGAATTCGGAGCTGGTGGCACACTGACAAACCCGGGTGAGGCTGGGCATCCCCCCTCCCTCCCCCAAGCAGGAAGGTGGCTTTGTCTCTAGGGGCACAGTCTCTCTGCCAGCCCAAAGTAAGGAGGACCTAGAAGGGGTGGGGGATGGGGAGGCAAGAAGGAAAAGAATGTGAACAGTGCTGTCAGCTCTCTCCTGGGGGCGGGGCGGAGGGGGGAGCTGTGGAAGACAGCCCTGGATTTCCAAAGAGCATCCATCTTTCCTTTTTGGCTAAAAATCATCTTCCTTTCCCCCTGCCAAGGTCCAGGGCTCCTCAAGGAGAGAGGATCACCCCAGCTTCCTTAGGTACTCCAGCCTCCCACGAAGCAGCATTTTCACAGGAGCCCAGGAACCCTTGGGGGGCAGACTCAGGCACTAGGAAGCAGGAGGTGTGGCCGGATTGGGAGGAGAGTTAATGCCTTGTCTTTCCAGTAGTGGGGAAGAATCTTTTTTTCCTTTGCAAAAGGAAATAAAATATTCCAAATGGTGCCATGGACACTCGAGGTTCAGGGCTTCCCATGGCTCTCAAAGCCCGATCAGAGCCACAAAATACCAAAGAAAGGACATGATCAAGGCAAAGAGTCCTTGCTAAGGGCACTGTGGGCTTCCTCCATTTCTTCATCCCCAACTCCGGAAGAAGGAGGAGCTAGCGAATCGATCAGGATCTATTTCACATTGTGCCAAGGTCTGGGTCTGGGGACAGGAGGGATCCATCAGTAACATATCTCTGCCCCTCGTTCCACGCTATATACGAACGCTTCCAGTTCAAAAATTCTCTTTTTCTGGTGTGTGCACAATAAACTTTTATTAATTACTGCCTTTGTGATTCACTGTTTTCACTGCTGCTATTTCTGAACTTTGGACACACTATAAAGAAAAATTAACTAAAAATGGATTGAAGACCTAAATTTAAGACATAAAACTACAAAACTTACAAGAAAACATAGGGGAAACTCTTTGTGACCTAGATTTGGCAACAGTTTCCTAAATATGACACCAGAACACAGGCCTCAAATGGAAAAATAGATAAGTTGAACTTCATTAACATTAAAAACTTTTGTGCATCTAAAAACACTATTGAGAAAATGAAGTGACAATCTTCAGGATGGGAGAAATATTTGTAAACCATATCTAATAAGAGTTTAGTACCCTGAACATGTTTTTTAAAACTCCTGCAACTCAACAACAAAAGATAAACAACCCAGTTTTAAAATGGGCAAAGGACTTGAATAGATGTTTCTCTGAAGAAGATACACAAATAGCCAATAAGCACATCAAAAGACAACATCATAAGTCATCAGTAAAATGCAATGAGATATAACTGCACGCCTACTAGAATGGCTATACTTTTTAAAGTGGAAAATAACAAGTGTCGGACAGGACATGGAGAAATTGGAATCCTTCTGCGTTTCTGGTGGAGATGTAAAATGGTGCAGCAGCTGCGGAAAGCAGTTTGGTTGTCCTCAGAAAGTTAGACATAGAGCTACCATATGACCCAGCAATTCTACTCTTAGATATGCATCCGAAAGAGTTGAAAACAGGGACTCAAACAGATACTTGCACAGCAGTGTTCATCACAGCATTATTCACACTGGCCAAAAGGTGTGAACAACTACAGTGTCCACCAACAGATGGACATCAAGCGATAAACAAAACTTGGTATATCCATTCAATGGAATGCTATTCAGCCTTAAAAAGAGATAACGTTCTGATACAGGCTAAAACCTGGATGAAACTTAAAAACATCGTCTAAGCAAAATAAGCCAGACACAAGAGGACAAATATGGTATGATTTCACTTATGTGAAATATCTAAAATAGGTAGATTCATAGAAACAGAAGTTAGATTAGAAATTACCAGGGTAAGGGAAAGGAAGAGTTATAGCTTATGGGTACAGAATTTGTTTGGGACGATGAAAAAAACTTTAGAAATAGTGGCAATGGTTGCATAACATTGGGAATGTAATCAATGCCACTGAATTGCACATCTAAAAGTGGTTAAAGGGCAAATTTTATTTATACATGTTTTACAACCATAAAGATATCTTTAAAAATTCAGTAAGAAATATGAGACAATCCAAGAAATTTGAACACTGACAGCATGTTTGATAATACTGAGTTATTGTTGACTTTTTTAAGAATGACGATGTTATTGTTGTGTTTTTAAGATAAGAAGCCCTTCTCCTTTGGTAACAGAGACTATATAATGACAGAGGAAATGGTAGGATGGCTAGGAGAGAGCTTCAAAATCATCCAGTGGGTGAAAAAGGCAGGGCATTGACCATTCCAGAAGCTGGGTGGTGGGAACGTGGGAGGGGAAACACTAGTCTCTTTCCTTTTGTATGTGTTTGAAACAAAACAAAAAGTAAAAAGATCCCAGTCATTGTGTGGTTACAACTGAGCTTAAAAGGAAAAGGTGTTTATTAATTCCAGCCCAGCAGCTTTATGTGGGAATGGCCATGATGTTGGTGGATGCCGCCTGGCTCCTCTGGGCTGGGCAGATAGAAGGTGGGATCCCAGGAGAAACAGGGAAAGGGCCAGGACCCTCCCCCACAGGTGGAAATCTGACTTCCTGCCAACTTTATGCCTTTGACAGAAGGCACAACCACCCAGCTCCTCTCCCCCTACCCTGGGGACTGGCTACAAGAGTGTGTTTCACTCACTTCTGAAGATGACCTCTGTTTACTGCACCCTACACTCACCTTCCTTGTAAACTCAGTGGGGAGGTTTATACACCATGGAAAGCTCGGGGTGATTTCCAGTTTGTTGGGTTTCTAATATTTTCTGTATGCCAGGCACTTTGCTATGTGCTTAGGAAACTAAAATGTAGTTAAGATGTGCTTTCTGGGGGGAAAAAAAAGTGTGCTTTCTACCCCTCAAGGAGCTTACAGTCCAGGACATCAAAAAGATTATCCTTAAGTAAAAAAATTGTTATGTGTGAATCTTCTCTCCTGGAACCAGGACTCCGAGAGGCCCACGTCTGAATGATCTATCTGGAGTCTTCGAGGCAGCCAGCCTTGCCCCACATCTGTCACAGCAGACTAGCGTTGAGTCCAGCCTCAGGAATGCAAGTTCAATGGACCGTTCTGTTTTCTTGCTTGCTTCCAAATCCCCTCTTTCCTGTCTGTGCCCTTCCCCTCCGTGTCCCCGGTGTCGTAAGTGCATTTTGTAAAAAGAGAGCGAGAAACAGAAAGTTCCCCCCTGACAGCCCCGTCGTAGCCTGTTCCCACCACTTCCCCAATTTCACGCCGGCAAACAATGGTGTCCAAGCTCTGTCCTGATGAGGAGGTCATCCCCAGGGACCGCCCCCCTCTCAGTTCCCTGTCGGTTCCCAGGGGTGAAGGAGGAGGCCTGAGAGCAGAAAGGGAGCACGGGATCTAGGTGTGATCTGGCTGGTCCTCCTCTGGAGGTCTGTGTGAGTGCTGTGAGAAAACTGGTGGAAGGGAGCCACCTGCAAGCCAGCAACTGCCCAGATGAGGATGGGGAGCCTTTTCTGGGGGCCTCTGGCTAAGATGCCCAACTTGTAGGGAGTGTGGAAGGGACCAGAAGCACAGCCCAGGGACCTAGGAGGGCCACGAGGGGCAAGAGCCATGAAAAACACACGCAGAGGGAAGAATTCTGATAAAGGCAGCCGCTCAGCCCCAAAGTGTGCTGGGCTCTGGGTACAAGCACGTCCACCCAGGTCTTGTTTGACCCATTATGCATCACTTAAGACTCATTTCTTACTTGAACTTCTTTGCTGGGTTTGGCTTACTCTCCACTCACATGCCTGGACTCACATCTCCCAGCCCGCCCCCGCCCCCCCAGATGAGAAAGTGATTTCAGTGCCATGATACCATTTAAGACCAAAGGCAGAAAAAAAAAAAAAAAAAAGACCAAAGGCAGGAGCCCCAAGAGCCAGCAAGGCATTCCAGGATGCTCTGATAGGAGTGAGGAATTCCTGGGCTTGGAGGCAACAGGAAGTGCACACAGACGCCATCTGTGGTCACCAGGGAAATACGACAGGGCCTGGAGCAGGGGTGTCTTTTTAGCCACTTCTAGCATCTCTCTCTCTTAAAGTCACTCAGTCTGTGTCCGACTCTTTGTGATCCCATGGATTATAGCCCTCCAGGCTCCTCTGTCCATGGAATTCTCCAGGCAAGAATATTGGAATGGGTTGCCATTCTCTTCTCCAGGGGATCTTCCCAACCCAGGGCTCGAAGCCTGGTCTCCTGCATTGCAGGCAGATTCTTTACCGTCTGAGCCCCCAGCGAAGCCCTCTATCACCTGGAATCCTCTTTCTAGGCTGCCGGAAAGGCAGTCCCTCCAAAATTATCCTGTCAGGCCCTCTGCCACCTCCTCAACATAAAAATGAAATGCTGGACTCCGCTGGTGATCCAGTGATTAAGAATCTGCCTGCCAATGCAGGGGACATGGGTTCCATCCCTGATCTAGGAAGACTGCACATACCTTGGAGCAATGAAGCCCGTTCACAACTACTGAGCCTGTGCTCTAGAGCCCACGAGCTGCAACAAGAGAAGCCACCGCAGCGAGAGTCCCGAGCACTGCAACGACGAGCAATGAAGACCCAGCACGGCCAGAAAAAAAAATAAGTAGAGATTCTGCCTCTTCCAAGTGCTTCCGGCCTGGAAACCAAAGAATCACAGGCTCCTGCTTTTCATTGCAGTGTTCGCATTTCCCCTGGCGCTGACCCAAGCCCTCCACCCACTACAAGCCATTGAGTACCAGAAGAGGAACTGCCAACAGAACGCCAGCCTGGTGGCCCCAAGGGTTCCAAAGCATAGCCTGGCGGAGGCCGGAGGAAGACTCTCCTGACATCACCAGTTTTCAGGAGACCTCGGGCACTTCCTGCCCAGCTCTGGGTAATGGGCTCAGCAGCTGGTGCTGGGAGGTGATGAAGCCTCTGAGATCATGAGCTGCGATTTTGGATTCCTGATGCACCCTGGGGACAAGATGCCGGGTAGGGGCCAGGAGGCCCTGAGAAGAGTAGGATGAGAATATTCATCTCAGTCTGTTCTGTCTGCAAAATAATTGAATGCCCAGTAGGTTCAGAACACCTTCCTGGGCCTGGTGAGAAAAGCAAAAAGGTAGAAGCCATAATAATGCCCTTACCAAGCTCTGTGTATTGAAGGTTATTGAATACACAGCTGAGAAATAGGAATGCTCACCAACTTCCATACTAATGAAGGGAAAACAATTTGATACAGTTCAAGTAGGGCATATATGCAGGGGCGAGTGAAGTATAGGAGTTAATCCAGGAAGACTGTTTGGAGGAGGTGCTATCTCTACTTTCAGGAAAGGGCTGGCCAGAGTTTGACCCTTCCTTTATTTCATCCTGGTCTCATACAGTATCTTATACAGAGTAGAGTAATTCCTCACAGTTTATTTATTTATTTTTTTAAGATTCCTTTAGTCATTCTAAGGCTTGTGCTTCTTCATGTAAATGTTAGAATATGTTTATCTATGTCTACAGAATATCTTGTTGGGATTTTGATAGAAATTACATTAAACCTATAAATTGGGGAAGAATTGACATGTTTACTGTGTTGTGTCTCCCAGTCCATGACCGCAGTATATGTCTCCATTTATTTATGTCTTCTTTGACTCACTATCAGTGTTAGTAATTTTCAGCAAACAGATCCTATGCATGTTTTGTTAAATATGTAACTAGATATCTCATTTTCTTTGGAACAATTTGACAGTTTCTGCCTGTTTGCTGTTGCTATATAGAAATGCGATTGTTTTATGCATTGATCTTGTATCCTGTGACCTTGCGGAACTTACACAGCAGTTACAGCAGCTCTTCTGTAGAGTCTTTGGGATTTTCTTTATAAACAATCATAACATTTGCAAATAAGGACAGTTTTACTTCTTCCTTTCCACCCGGTATGGCTTTTTACTTCTTGTTCTTGCTTTACTACAGTGACTAGAACTTCTAGCACTGTATAAATAAGAGTAGTGAAAGCAAGGACAGTCTT
The DNA here is from genome assembly GCA_024291935.2 of Okapia johnstoni. Taxonomy (NCBI): domain Eukaryota; kingdom Metazoa; phylum Chordata; class Mammalia; order Artiodactyla; family Giraffidae; genus Okapia; species Okapia johnstoni. Next base: position 28,424,067 of record CM044327.1, read on the forward strand.
CCTCAACGGCTCAGGGTGAAAAGAGTCTGCCTGTAATGCAGGAGACCCAGGAGACTCGAGTTCGGTCCCTGGGTCAGGAAAATCCTCTGGAGGAGGAAATGGCAACACACTCCAGTATTCTTGCCTGAAAAAAAAAAATTCCATGCACAGAGGAGCCTGACAGGTTACAGCCTAAAGGGTCAAAAAGAGTCAGACTTGTCTGAGTGAGCATGCATACAGTGAGAGCAGATATTCCTGCCTTGTTCCCAAACTTAGGGAGAAAGCATTGTCTTTCACCATCACCTATGAAATTAGCAATAGACTTTTTGCAGATGTTCTTTGTCAAACTGAGGTTAGTTCCCCTTTCTTCCTAGCTTGCTGAGAGTCTTAAATCATGAATGGGTGTTGGATTTTGACAAATGCTTTTTCTGTACTCGGAGAAGGCAGTGGCAGCCCACTCCAGTACTAGCTGATATGATTATGATTATCTTCACGAAGGACTTTCCTTGTGGCTCAGCTGGTAAAGAATCCACCTGCAATGCAGGAGACTTGAGTTCAGTCTCTGGGTTGGGACGATCCTCTGGAGAAGGGGAAGGCTACCCACTTCAGTACTCTGGCCTGGAGAATTCCATTTAGATATGACCTAAATCAAATCCCTTATGATTATACAGTGAAAGTGAGAAATAGATTCAAGGGATTAGATCTCATAGACAGGGTGCCTGAAGAACTATGGATGGAGGTTTGTGACATTGTACAGGAGGCATTGATCAAGACCATCTCCAAGAAAAAGAATGCAAAAAGGCAAAATGGTTGTCTGAGGAGGCCTTACAAATAGCTGAGAAAAGAAGTGAAAGGCAAAGGAGAAAAGGAAAGATATACCCATTTGAATGCAGAGTACCAAAGAATAGCAAGGAGAGATAAGAAACTCTTCCTTAGTGATCAGTGAGAAGAAATAGAGGAAAACACTAGAATGGGAAAGACTAAAGATCTCTTCAAGAAAATTAGAGATACCAAGGGAACATTTCATGCAAAGATGGGCTCAATAAAGGACAGAAATAGTATGGACCTAACAGAAGCTGAAGATATTAAGAAGAGGTGGCAAGAATACACAGAAGAACTATACAAAAAAGATCTTCATGACCCAGATAACCACGATGGTGTGATCACTCACCTAGAGCCAAACATCCTGGAAAGTGAAGTCAAGTGGGCCTTAGGAAGCATCACTACGAACAAAGCTAGAAAAGGCGATGGAATTCCAGTTGAGCTATTTCAAATCCTCAAAGATGACGCTGTGAAAGTGCTGCACTCAATATGCCCCCAAATTTGGAAAACTCAGCAGTGGCCCCAGGAATGGAAAAGGTCAGTTTTCATTCCAATGCCAAAGAATGTTCAAACTACCACACAATTGCACTCATCTCACACACTAGTAAAGTAATGCTCAAAATTCTCCAAGCGAGGCTTCAACAGTACTGTGAACTAAGAACTTTCAGACGTTCAAGTTGGATTTAGAAAAGGCAGAGGAACCAGAGATCAAATTCCCAACATCCGTTGGATCATTGAAAAAGCAAGAGTTTCAGGAAAACATCTACTTCTGCTTTATTGACTACACCAAAGCCTTTGACTGTGTGGATCACAACAAACTGTGAAAAAGTCTTAAAGAGAATGGTGGTCTTATCAGACCACCAGACCACTTTATCTGCCTCCTGAGAAATCTGTGTACAGGTCAAGAAGCAACAATTAGAAATGGACATGGAACAATAGACTGGTTCCAAATTGGGAAAAGAGTACACCAAGACTGTATATTGTCACCCTGCTTATTTAACTTATATGCAGAGTACATCATGTGAAATACTGGGCTGTATGAAGCACAAGCTGGAATTAAGATTGCGGGGAGAAATATCAATAACCTCACATATACAGATGATACCACCCTTATGGCAGAAAGTGAAGAGGAACTAAAGACCCTCTTGATGAAAGTGAAAGAGGAGAATGAAAAAGCTGGTTTAAAACTCAACATTCAGAAAACTAAGATCATGGCATCTGGTACCATCACTTCATGGTAAATAGATGGGGAAACAATGGAAACAGTGACAGACTTTATTTTCTTGGGCTCCAAAATCACTGCAGATGGTGACTGCAACCATGAAATTAAGACACTTGCTCCTTGGAAGAAAAATTATGACCAACCTAGACAGCATATTAAAAAGCAGAGATATTACTTTGCCAACAAAGGTCCGTCTAGTCAAAGCTATGGTTTTTCCAGTGATCACGTATGGATGTGAGAGTTGGACCATAAAGGAAGTGCCAAAGAATTGATGCTTTTGAACTGTGGTGTTGGAGAAGACTCTTGAGAGTCCCTTGGATTGCAAGGAGATCCAACCAGTCCATCCTAAATGAAATCAGTCCTGAATATTCATTGGAAGGACTGATGTTGAAGCTGAAACTCCAATACTTTGGCCACCTAATGGGAAGAACTGACTCATTAGAAAAGACCCTGATTCTGAGAAAGATTGAAGGCGGGAGGAGAAGGGGATGACAGAGGATGAGATCATTGGATGGTATCACCGACTCAATGGATATGAGTTTGAGCAAGCTCCAGGAGTTGGTGATGAACAGGGAGGCCTGGCGTGCTGCAGTCCATGGGGTCACAAAGAGTCGGACACGACTCTATAGCTTGATGATTATCTTTAGCTTGTTGCTATGATGGACCTTTTTAAACTCAACTTTATTAGCCACTTGATATCCATGGAATTTTGAATATTGAATCAGACTACATATCTGGAATAAATCCTATGTGGTCCCTGTATATAATTCTTCTCATATTTATAATTATGTTAGAACAATGAATTCAATTTTCTAATATTTTATTGAGGATTTTGAGAGTTATTGGTCTAAGTTCATGAAAGATACTGGTTCACATTTGCTTTTTTTAGTACTGTCTTTATCTGCTTTTGATATCAAAATAATACTGGCCTAAAAATAAGTTGGGAAATGCTCCCTCCTCCTTTATTTCCTGGAAGAATTTGTGTAAAATTGGTGTTTAGTCTTCCTCAGGTGTTTAGAGTGAAACCATTTGAGCCAGGAGATTTCTCTTTGGGGAGGGGAGAATCTGTTTTATCTTGATAATAACTTGTTTGTGCACTGGAGTCACAAAGGCAATGGCCAAGTTACAGACCCTAGAATTGCACAAGACCTTGGAAATCATCAAGTCCCACATCCCTCATTACATAGGAAGAATCTGAAACTTGGGGTAAGAGAAAGGACCTGCCCAGAGTCATAGAGCAAGTTAGCAGCAGAAATGAGAAAAGTCTGTGTACCAGGATGCTCCTAAGTTAATGTAGCATTCCCCTGCTCCTAAGTTAATGGTAGTGGCTCAAGAAGTGGAGACTTTTAACTTCCTGACACTCCAGCATCCATTGCCCACTCACTCTCTCATTGGAGATCAGAGGCTTCCCTGTATACAAGCGCTTGGTACAAAGGTTCCCCAAGTCCCTTTCAGCCCACAGTTAGAACCAGAAAGGACAGAGGTCAAGAGCAAAGCTGGCAACCCAGGACCAAGGGCTCAGAGAGACAAACCTTCGGCAACTGAAGTCTCCCAAGAAAAAAGCAACCACAGGGTTGATCAGCCTGGGATCCAGCTCTCTCTGTTGGTCTGCTGTGCACTGGGGTTCGATTCCTAGTTGGAGAACTAAGATCCTGCAAGCTGTGCAGCGAGGTATAAAAAATGTTTTTAATAAATCAATAAGTAAAATTAAACTTAAAAAAAGAAGAAGAGAGAAGGGGGTACATCCCCCAACTGGCTCAGCAAACAGTAGAAAGTTAGGTCTTTTGGCTCACACCCCTCTGCCACCAGCCAGAGGCCACTGTCCAAACTGCAGATAAGAAGGTAGAAGGAGGGGATTTCCCTGGTGGTCCAGTGGTTAAGAATCTGCCTGCCAATATGCAGGGGACACGGGTTCAGTCCCTGGTCTAGGAACTAAGACCCCACATGCTGTGGGATAACTAATCCTGTGCAGCATCACTACTGAAGCCCACACAACCTAGAGCCTGTGCTCCTCAACAAGAGAAGCCGCTGCAGTGAGAAGCCTGCTCGCCACAACTAGAGAAAGCCCGTGCACCGCATCAAAGACCCAGCGCAGTGAAAAGCAAACCAATAAATAAAAGAAATCCTTAAAGGAAAAGAAGAAGCCAGAAGGAAGGAATGGGTAGGTCGTACCTTCACACTAACTCAACATTCCTACAGCTGAATCCCCATCACGGCTACAGGGTCGTCCAGTTGAACCTTTGCACCGGAAATGTTACACATCAGTGCTGTTCAATGAGACAGACACACGTGGGGAGTAAACACTGGAAATGTGATTGGTGCAAATAAGGAGCTACATTTTTAATCTTATTAAATTTTTTAATTAATTTAAATAGTCATAGGTGACTAGTGGCTACCGTATTGGATAGCGTGGATCTAGTGGAACCTCTGTAAATGCACTCGTGAACAAACTTAAAAAGCAGGGTGAAAGTAAAACCATAATCTATAATAAAGGAAAGAAGTGCTAAGAGATGGCAAGTCACTTAAAATTGAGCTAAATACCTCTCCCCTCAGATTTGCCCCAGTATTACCCAATGCTCTGGTTTCATCTTATTTGGAAGTCTATGCTTGCTGGTTTCAAAAAAATTCACCTTTGGCAATACAAAAGGAGGAGCCGATGATAACAGCCTTCAGGGACCCAGATGGAAGTTGCTAAGCAAGTGAAGAGTTAGTTGGTAGGAATTTGTTTTGTTCTCTGCTAAATCTCCTCCAGTGCCTAGACTATCGCCCCCCTGGCAAAGAACTTGCTCAGTAAAAACTTGAGGGGGGAACCCCCTGGCGGTCCAGTGGTTAAAAATCCCCCTGCCAACGAGGGGACACGGGTTCGATCCCTGGTCCAGGAAGATTCCACGTGCCAGGGAGCAACTCAGCCCATGGGCCACTAGTACTGAGCCTGTGCTCTAGAGCCGAGGAGTCTCAGCTACTGAGCCCACACTTTCTAGAGCCCACTCTCTGCAACTAGAGAAGCCACCACAATGAACCCATGAACCGCAAGTAGAGAGTAACCCCGATCGCCTCAAATAGAGAAAGCCTGCGTGCAGTAATGAAGATCCAGTGCAGCCATAATAAACAAATAATTTTAAAAATCATATGCTTTTAAAAAAATTAAGTGAACTTAAGACAGACTGCCAAAGATACCGATCTCATTTAAAAAGACACCAGGAGGACCACTAGAGGGCGCGCCAGCCCAGCAACCAAGAAGCTGGGGACCAGCGGCGAGTAAATCGTTAACCGCGTGGGAGACTCCGGGTTCACAGCGTTTCCCATGCTCTGAAGTCGCTTCAAAAGGGTCAATTCAGCCACCCCGCTCCCATCACACAGTAGGTCTTCATTTCCTTTTTACTCGTCCCCACGTTTTCTTGTATGTGCCACCAGCCCACTGACTCGGAGATCAGGATGGGCAGCTATTGATGGACAAGTGCAAGGCCCCCAGTCCCCGGGACACTTAATAAATGTCACATTTTGCCCCTCAAATAAAGGAAACTGGAAAGTCAAGGCAGAAGCCCAGGCCCAGAAATCAAGAGGTTAGTTTCTAGATAGCTCTTTACACTCACCGGAAGCCCACCAAGTCCCAAAGATTGTGCTACACGTTTTAACCCAGGTAGCTAGTATTACTTCCATTTTGTTGTTTAGTCACTAAGTCGTGTCTGATTCTTTGCGACGCCAGGGGGTGTATAGCCTTCCAGGCTCCTCTGTCCATGGACTTCTCCAGGCAAGAATACTGGAGTGGGTTGCCATTCCCTTTTCCAAGGGATCTTCCCCATTCAGGAATCAAATGGGATCTCCTGCATTGTGGGCAGATTCTTTGCCATCTGAGCTACCAGGACAGCCATTCTACACATGAGAAAGTTGTACTTCAGGACTTCCCAGATGGAGCAGTGGATAGGAATCCACCTAGCCTATCCAGGGGACCGCGGTTTGACCCCTGGTCCAGGACGATCCCCCATGCTGCAGAGAAACTAGGTCCACGTGCCACTACTACTGAGCCGGCAGGCCCTAGAGCTGGTCCTCCGCAACAGAGAACCCCCCACAATGAGAAGCCCTGGCGAGTACTCCCTGCTCGCCGCAACTAGAGAAAGCCCAGGCAAAAGCAACAAAGGCCTAGTGCAGCCAAAAATAAAATAAATAAAATAAAAATTTATAAAAAGATGCTGCAGAAAATTGCATTTCAGAGTGACTGACACAGGTCGCATAGACCATAAGTGGATTGTGAGCCCGTGATATTTTCTTTACAAAACTTGTGGAATTAACACTGTGCTATCATCTTTGAGTTCGAAGACGTTGCTACTGAAAGCACTGCTTTCTGTGGGATCTACTGAGGTTGGAAGAGTGAATGTCGAGTCCAGGGAGGGGAAAGAGAGGCATTTATGTTGGACCCCTTCTTGGGGGGCTGGAGGGAAGCACAGTCACTACCCAGAAAAGCAGGGTGAACCCACTCTGGGCAAAAGTCTTCAAGGTTACTTTCTGATATGGACTGAATGTGTCTGGCCCCAAATTCATGTGTGATGGTAACTTCCCCAATGGAGTGATGGGAGGTATTTAGTGGTATTTAGTGATTAGGCCTTTGGGGAGGTTATATTTAGGTTTAGATGGGGTCATAAGGATGTCCTACCCCCACCATGATGGGAATGGTGTCCTTATAAGAAGGAAGGAGAGACAGAGTTCTCCTTTCCCGCACCATGTGATAATGTTACCGAGTCCAAGTTCGCTTTGCTTGTCGCAAGGTAAGTCAATGAATCGGAGATGAGGTGTTGAGATCAGGAAGGGACTTTATTTGGGAGCTGGCTGACGGAGAAGTCGGCAGGCTAGTGCCTCAAAATAACCAATTAGCCAACTAGTTGGAGCCTGGATGTCAGATTCTTTTATGGATCAGAGATGGCGGGAGGTGAGGAAACAAAGTAAAAAGACCATTTAATTCCTGCAAGTATCCCGTAGAATGGCAAACCTCAGATAGGGGGGATATGTTAGTTTCATTTCCTACAGTCATTTCCTGGGTGGTGTGAAATGGAATATTCCCTGTCACATCCACAAACAAAGATGTCACATCTATCTGTGATTCTGGCCTCCCCAAATGTGAATTTCTGGGCCTTGCTGGTAAGCAGCGCCATTTGCCACACAAAGGATTCAAGAATGTCACAGTCCATCACTGGTGGCTGGGGTCAGGTTATCTCCCCGAGGCAGGCCATTATGTATGCTTATAGTAACAAAAAGAATTAAAGTCATAAGAGCAGATCCAGTGCAAATTCAAAATTAGGGCTTCCTGGTTGTAAGAACACAATGAGACTGGCAGCTGTCTGCAAACCAGGAAGCGAGGTCTCACCCGGAACTCTGTCTGCTGGCACCCTGATCTTGGACTCCCAGCCCCCGGAACTGAGAAGTCATATCTGCTGTTTAAACACCACCCTTGCCTTCTGTTCTCTGGGATGATTTCCCCTTCCTCACATCAACACCAGCTCCTCAGCTCCTGTGGAGTTCGGGGATCACAGGGATGTTGGTGACCTGTATGGGCTTTGGACTAAGCAGGTTATAAAAACATCTAGATGTGGGCCGTGGTGTGGGGCTGGCTAGGCCCCCCAGCCCCACATGCCTCGTGTGTGAATTAGTAACACTTGTCCTGCAAGGCCATGGGACCACGCACCCGTCTCATCAGAGTCAGATCTCTCTCGGGGCAGGCACCAGGTAAGGACACAGGAAGCGTCTGCTTCTCTTCCCCCTTGCTGCTGCTGTCTTGGAGGTCACTTCACAGTTAGCAGAACCTTTAGCTCAGAGCAAAGAGCTTTTTGTTTTATTATTTTATATATTTTTCATTTGCGGATCTTAGTTCCTCGACCCAGGGATTGAACCTGGGCCCTCATCAGTGAAAGCTGGAAGTCTTAGCCACTGGACCTTCAGGGAATTCCCAGCTCCCTGCAAAAAGCTTTGTTTTGTTTTTTTAAATGAGGGGATTTCGGGCATCAAGCTGTGAGTGGAGGAGAATATTTAAGGATGGAGAACCTTGAGCATAAGGGTTCTAGGGTCCCCACTCTCACCCCAAAGCAAGAAGAGTGCGTTGTGGGGCTCAACACACACACACACACACCAACTCACTTGCTCAGGACCTGCACTCGCTCCAGGCTGCCCCTCACACACCCCTCCTAGAGCCTTGTGTTGCCCCTTTCCATCCACCCTCCACCTTCTTCTGCTCTCCTCGGTGCTCCAGGAGGTTAGCCCATAGGGCAGCATCAGTGGGCTCCCTGGTCCTCTGTCTTCCGGCTGGACGGGGCCGCTGGGTTGCCTGGCAGCAGAGCTGAAACCAAAAGCCAGCAAGGGCAGGAGGGCAGGTCTACCTTCCAGCTCTTTCCAGCCTGGACAGCAGGTGAGGCTCCTGTGAGCCTTTCCTCTCCACCTCTGTCCGTGTGTCTCTCTCTAGATTCTAGTAAACACACCTCTCTTACTCCTTCAAGCGCAGCTCCCAGTTCCCATGACTTCCCTTTTGGTTTGCCAACCTCCCGCCCACAGCTTTGCAGATCATCCCGCCATTAAACGCTCCTCGAATTACCCTTTGTGAGTGACCCTGACAGATACGTCCCTGAGGGCTGGTTAGGACCACGGATCTGACACTGGTCCCTGGTGGCCTCCGTGCCATTCTCCTTCAGCTGCCACCAAAGCCTCTCAGCTGTCCCGCTCTCCTGGCCAACACACAACACCTTCTGAGCCTGCACAGCCACAGCTCAGGTAAACACACAGAGGGTCAACCACAGAGGCCACCCCTGCCTCTAGCCGCCTCATGTTGTTCCCATAACCAGAAGAACATTCCCCTGGGATGCTCTCAAAGTCCAGGTAAAGATGGCAGAACTTGCTCTGAGCAATTTTTTAAAAAAAATTTTTTGTAAACTCTTTAGCCCCAAAGTCATATTAAAATGTTAAATTCATCATTGGGAACCCATCATGTCAACTCCTGTGTCCTGTCCCCACGGCCCTGTGTCCTTTAGAGGCTCCTGTGCTATATACTTCCTGCCTCAGATGGAGATGCAACCACTTACAAAAGAGATGTTTAAAAACAAACAAGCTCAGAGATACAGAGAACAGATGGGTGGTTGTCAGAGGCAGGGAGTATGGGGTGGGAGAAATGGGTGAAGGAGGTCCAAAGGTATCAATATCAAAAAAAAAAAGACACGTTGAAGAAAATAGGCAGGACGTTCCTGGTGGTCCAATGGTTAAGACTCCACGCTTCCTCCCACCCGCCAGGACAAGGAGCTGCTCGCAGAACCACACCAGCCGGATCTCCTCTGCAGAAGGCAGGCGTTCAGTCTCTGGTTGGGGAACTAAGACCCTGCATGCCCGTGGTGTGGCCAAAAAAAAAAGCATACAAAGGAAAACAGGCAGATTCTCCACTGACAAGAGGATAACAGAGGGCCATTGAAGAGAAAGAGCTCTTCGAGTAAGAAGTAGTCTCGCCATCGAGTTTATCGGAGGCCAAGCATCGCTGAGAGCCACGAGTACCAAAAAGGGGCTAAATCCTGGGGTGACTGGAGGCGCAGCGTGGAGGCACGCATCCGCCACCAGCTCGGGTTTGGCGGCAGGGCCATCCAGAAATGAAACGGGAGACAGGGAGGGCAGAGAGACAGGCCAGCCAGGACCAGGACAGGGCAGCGACCAGGACAAGGAGCCGTTCACGGAGGCCCCACCAGCCAGGCCCGCACAGATGGGTCTGCAATGGAAACCAGAGCTCTAGGAAGAAAGGCTGCGTCTACGCGGGATGTAGGGAAGAGGGGCCCAGAATCCCGCCCAGACAAGAAAGGACAGGGGCCTCCAAAGGCCACTGGGGGCTTGGTGACAGGACACGCTTGTTAATGGAGCGGCCGCTTGTCTAACTCTTGGAGATGAATGGTCTCAGGAGACACACGTACTGATAAAGCAAGAGACTTTTGTGGGGAGGGGGGCCCTGGGCAGAGTTGTAAGGGAATCCAGGAGAACAGCTCTGCCACGTGGCTCCCAGTCTTGGGTTTTACGGGAATGGGATTCGTTTCTGGGTGGGGTCTGGCCAAGTCACACTGACCCCGATGAGTCAGGGTCCTTCTGGTGGTGCACACGTTGTCCAGCCAAGATGGATCCCAGTGAGGTGGGTCCTGGGAGGTTGGTAGGACCAGTGGCATCTCCTTTTGACCTTTCCCTCATTCTTCTAGTTGGTGGTGACTCAGGAGTTCCACGTATTCCCTGCCAGGACCTCCTGTCTTAAAACAACTCAGGCAAATGGTTACACTGGTGCCTGGCCAGGCGGCTGGTGTGGTTTCAGTCAAGCGTTTCCCCTAACAAAGGGGGACCATTTTCAGCATCAAATAACATGAGGAATGGGTTCAAACAGACAAACATACCAGCTCTCTTCTCTCCCACTACTCCCCCACCCCCCGGGACCCCCTGGCTTCCACTGTGACTTCCCCCAGATTCTGGAAGCCTTACTTCCTCTTGTGGATCCTGCTCTGTCCTCCCCAGGACCCTCTCCGAGCACTCCCTCCCTACTCTGGTCCAGCTCCACTCAACCAGGGTTGAGACGGATGCCAGGGAGGGTCAGTGCCCACTTAGGGCTGTTCTTGATTACCCCAGATGTTATTTGTTAACTTCACAAAGCATTTCTTCCTGGAAGGGCTGGGACTGTGTGCCTGGTTGCTATTCAGAGAAATTCCACTTCCTTCACCTGATAAGATGGGACCCTTGGCCCTTCCTGTCTGTAGATCAAGAAGAGCAAACTGGGATGGAAACTGTTCCCTCCCTCCCCCCACCCCCTCCTTATCTTTCTTCTAGAAAACAATCTTTGGCTCACTCTGTCTTCTTTCTTTTGACCCTCCCTTGCTCGAAGGGAAGACAGAAACAGATAAGTTTGGCTTTTGGTAGCACCACCCAAAAGGATTCCAATGGCCTCTGTCAACAGCGACAGTAGGAACTTCCCTGGTGGTCCAGTGGCTAAGACTCAGTGTTCCCAACTCAGGAGGCCTAGGTTCAATCCCTGGTCAGGCAACAAGCTCCTACATGCCGCAACTAAGAAGTCACATGCCACAACGAAGATTCCACATGCTGGGATCTTATTTATTTGACCAGGTGCAATCAAATATATAAATATTAAAAAAAACAAAAAGAAAAACACAGAGTGAGGGTAAACCCTTGGTCCCTGCCTGTGGGAGCTTATACCTGACAACGAGGCTTCCTCTGATCGAGTCCCTGCTCCATGAAGAAGCAGAAATCACCAGAGGTGAAATGTCTGGGCAGGAAACAGAATTCAGCAGTGAGTTTAGCAAAGACACAAAATATCATAAAACACTGAAGGTCTCCTCTGCAGCTCCGACAGCCCTCGGGCAGAGAGGTCATAGTGAGTGCCGAGTTCTCTAAGCAGGCCGTTTCCCTAAAGCTTTCACTGTAGCCAAACCTGTCCGAATGATAAGGCAACCAAGCAGATATTCACAAAACAGTCCTCCCCGAGGGGAGGGGGATGGGCCCCTGTGTTTTCTTGTGGGCTGAGAAGGGGGCTGGCCAGGAAGGGAGGAAAGTCCTGCTCCCGCCTCAAGCATTTCACAGCTGTGTGATCTGGAGACTGGAAGGGGGCAGGGCACAACCCCTAAAAGAATGACACAGCCTGGGAAAAAGACTTCCCAGGTGGCTCAGTGGTAAGGAATCCACCTGCCAATGCAGGAGATGCAAGTTTGATCCTCAGGTTGGGAAGATCCCCTGGAGGAGGAAATGGTAACCCATTCCAGTATTCTTGCTTGGAAAATTCCAGGGACAGAGGAGCCTGGTGGGTTATTGTTCATGGGGTTGCAAAGTCAGACATGACTGAGTGCACGCACACACAGACATATGAGGACAAGACATAAACTGATTAGAGCCAAATGGGTCCAAGATGGCATACGAGTTGACCTCTAGACCTCGAGCTTCAGCACAGACATGCTCATTGTAACACATCAGCAAACTGAATGACACATCCACAGGTGCCATGACATCCCCAGGATGACCACAAAAAGTCCAAAAGTGGGTAGTGGCCCAAATCTTGGAAATTCCCATCCCTTCCCCCAAATAGCTGGAATACTTCTCCCACTCATTCAGTTCAGTTCAGGTGCTCAGTTGTGTCTGACTCTTTTTGACCCCCTGGGCTGCAATACGCCAGGCTTCCCTGTCCATCACCAACTCCCGGAGCCTACTAAAACTCATGTTCATAGAGTGGCTGATGCCATACAACCATCTCATCCTCTGTCATCCCCTTCTCCTCCTGCCTTCAATCTTCCCAGCATTGGGGTCTTTTCCAATGAATCGGTTCTTCATATCAGGTGGCCAAAGTATCGGAGCTTCAGCTTCAGCATCAGTCCTTCCAATGAACACCCAGGACTGATCTCCTTTAGGATGGACTGGTTGGATCTCCTTGCAGTCCAAGGGATTCTCAAGAGTCTTCTCCAACACCAGCATCAGTTCTTCTGTGCTCAGCTTTCTTTATGGTCCAACTTTTACATCCATACAAGACTACTGGAAAAACCATAGTTTTGAGTAGATGGACCTTTGTTGGCAAAGTAATGTCTCTGCTTTTTAATATGCTATCTAGGTTTGTCATAGCTTTTCTTCCAAGGAGCAGGCATCTTCCAATTTTATGGCTGCAGTCACCATCTGCAGTAATTTTGGCGCCCAAGAAAATGACATCTGTCACTGTTTCCACTGTTTCCATGTCTATTTACCATGAAGTGATGGGACCAGATGCCATGATCTTCGTTTTCTGAATGTTGAGTTTTAAGCCAGCTTTTTCACTATCCTTTTTCACCCTCATCAAGAGACTCTTTAATTCCTCTTCTCTTTCTGCCACAGGTGTGGTGTCATCTGCATATCTGAGGTTATTGATATTTCTCCTGGCAATCTTGATTTCAGCTTGTGATTCATCCAGCCCACATTTCATATGATGTACTGTGCATATAAGTTAAATAACCAGGGTGACAATATACCACCTTGTCATACTCATTTCCCAACTTGGAACCAGTCCATTGCTCCATGTCTGGTTCTAACTGTTGCTTCTTGACCTGCATAGAGATTTCTCAGGAGGCAGGTAAGGTGGTCTGGTATTCCTACTTCTTGAAGAATTTTCCAGTTTGTTGTGATCCACACAGTCAAAGGCTTTGGTGTAGTCAATAAAGCAGAAGTAGACGTTTTTCTGGAACTCACTTGCTTTTTCTGATTCAACGGATGTTGGCAATTTGATGTTTGGTTCCTTTGCTTTTGTTAAACCCAGCTTGAACATCTGGAAGTTGTTGGTTCACATACTGTTGAAGTCTCACTTGGAAAATTTTGAGCAATACCCACCCCTTTGCTTTTTATTGCAAAATTCAGGCTTTAATCAGAAAAGGAGGGAAAACCACTAGCCCATTCAGGTATGACCTAAATCAAATCTCTTATGATTATACAGTTGAAGTGATGAATAGATTCAAGAGATTAGATCTGGTAGACAGAGTGACTGAAGAAGTATGGACTGAAGTTTGTAACAATGTACAGGAGTCAATGACCAAAACCACTGTGGACAAAGGTTCATAACATTGTACAGGAGTCAGTGACCAAAATCATTCCAAAGAAAAATAAATGCAAGAAGGCAAAGTGTTTGTTTGAGGAGGCTTTACACATAGCTAAGGAAAGAAGAGAAGCAAAAAGCAAGGGAGAAAGGGAACGATACACCCAACTGAATGCAGAGTTCCAGAGAATAGCAAGGAGACATAAAAAGGGCTTCTCAAATGAACAGTGCAAAGAAGTAAAGGAAAACAATAGAATGGGAAAGACTAGAGATTTATTCAAGAAAACTGGAGATAACAAGGGGATATTTCAGATAAGGATGGACACAATAAAGACAGAAATGATAAGGACCTAACAGAAGTAGAAGAGATTAAAAAGAGGTGGCAAGAAAACACAGAAAGACCTATACAAAAAAGGTCTTAATGATCCAGATAACCACCATGGTGTGATTACTCAACATGACATCCTGGAGTGTGAAGTCAAGTGGGTCTTTGGAAGCATCCCTACAAACAAGGCCAGTGGAGGTGATGGAATTCCAGCTGAGCTATTTCAAATCCTAAAAGATGATGCTGTTAAAGCATTGCACTCAATATGTTACCAAACTTGGAAAACTCAGCAATGGCCACAGGACTGGAAAAAGTCAGTTTTCATTCCAATCCCAAAGAAGGGCAGTGCCAAAGAATGCACAATTGTGCTCATTTCATGTGCTAGCAAGGTTATGCTCACAATTCTTCAAGCTAGGCTTCAGCAGTACCTGAACAAAGAACTTCCAGATGTACAAGCTGGGTTTAGAAAACGCAGAGGAACCAGAGATTAAATTGCCAACATTCGTTGGATCATAGAGAAAGCAAGGGAATCTCATAAAAATATCTACCTCTGTTTCACTGACTCTGCTAAAGCTTCTGACTGTGGAAGATTCTTAAAGAGATGGGAATATCAGACCACCTTACCAATCTCCTGAGAAAACTGTATGCAGGTTGAGAAGCAACAGTTAGAACCTTACATGGAACAACTGACTGGTTCCAAATTAGGAAAGGAGTACAACAAGGCTGTATTTTGTCTCTCTGTTTATTTAACTTATATGCAGAGGACATCATGCGAAATGCTGGGCTGGATGAATCACAAGCTAGAATCAAGTGAAGAGGAACTAAAGAGCCTCTTGATGAGGGGAAAAGAGGAGAATGAAAAAGCTGGCTTAAAACTCAGCATTCAAAAAACTGAGATCATGGTATCCGGTCCCATCACTTCATGGCAAATAGATGGAAGAAAAAGTGAAAGCAGTGGCAGATTTTATTTTCTTGGGCTCCAAAATCACTGCAGATAGTAATGGCAGCCATGAAACTAAAAGACACTTGCTCTTTGGAAGAAAAGCTATGTCAAAACTAGACAGCATATTAAAAAGCAGAGACATTACTTTGCCTACAAAGGTCCGTCTAGTCAAAGCTATGTTTTTTCCAGTAGTCATGTATGGATGTGAAAGTTCCGCCATAAAAAAGGCTGAGCACCGAAGAACTGATGCTTTCAAATTGTGATGCTGGAGAAGACTCTTGAGAGTCCCTTGAACTGCAAGGAGATCAAACCAGTCAAATCCTAAAGGAAATCAATGCGGAATATTCATTGGAAGGACAGATGCTGAAGCTGAAGCTCCAATACTTTGGCTACTTGATACAAAGAGCTGACTCATTGGAAAAGACCCTGATGCTGCGAAAGATTGAAGGCAAAAGAAGGGGGTGGCAGAGGATGAGATGGTTAGATAGCATCACTGACTCAATGGACATGAATCTGAGCAAACTCTGGGAAATAGTGAAGGACAGGGAAGCCTGGTGTGCTGCACTCCATGGGTTTGCAAAGAGTTAGACACAACTCAGTGACTGAACAACAGCAAAAATAAAAACTGACAACCCCGTGCCCTGGGGCCTCACTTGCCCACCTTCTCTCTAAGGAGTGTGTTTCCTTCCTAAATAACCCTTTTTGGAAAAAAAAAAAATCGTGGTTGCACTGGGTCTTCATTCCTTTCTGGCATGGGCTTTTTCTGGTGGCGGTGAGCAGGGGTTACTCTGTGCCGGGTGCGGCCTCTAGGCTCGCAGGCTTCCAAAGTTGCAGCATGCAGGCTTGGTATCTGTGACCCACAGATTTAGTTGCTCTGAGACATGTGGAAGGTTCCCGGACCAAGGATGGAACACATGTCCCCTGCTTGGCAGGCGACTCCTATCTACTGGGCCACCACGGAAGTCCGAGTAACTCCTCTTTCACTTTACTGTGACTCGCTCTTTAATTCTTTCCTGTGAGAAGTGAGAAACCGAGAACCCACACTTGGAGACCATCCCAGGGACTCGGATGTGACCTGGGGATGTGACCATCCTCTTGTGCCCCACTTTCTTTCCTGAAACACTCTGGGCCTCTGTTTTCTTTTTGTTCTGTTTTTCAATATGATGGAGGTAAGGATCGTCCTGGATGAGCTATAATGTACCCGGCCAGAGCTAACATTTGATGAGTCCATAGTTTTCGGGGAAGAAGTTCTGAGAACTTAAGTATTGCTTTCATAACACCTCATTCTAGAGCAGGGGTGTCTAACAGAAATACATTATGATCCATATATATATTTCTTCTAGTCCTATCAAAAAACCAGAAATGGGTGAAAATAATTTTAATAATAGATCTTACTTAACCCAATATATTCATAATATTATTTCATCATGTAATTAGCATAAAAAATTATTGAGATATTTTGCACTCGTGGCCTGTGGCTACCATGCTGGACAGTGTAGGCCTAGGGTTTAGCTCAAGAGTGACCAAATCCAACCAGTCTTTCTACCTCAGGCCTCACTCTCCTGTAGTCCATTCTAAGAAGATCATTGTGTCACTCTCCAGCTTAAAAGATCTCTGAGGGGCTTCCCTGGTGGTCCAGTGGTTAAGTCTCCATGCTTCCAATGCAGTGGGCATGAGTTTGTTCGCTGGTCAGGGAGCTACGATCCCATATGGCATGCAGAGTGGCCAATAAATAAATTAATAAATAATAATAAAGATCTCTGATATCTCCTGCTCTTTGAGGACAAGGTCTGCAACACACTGTCATGATGTAAAAGACCCTTCACAGTCCGCCCAGATTTCCCTTTTAAACTTCTTTCTCTTCTCTCCCCTCCAAGAGGTGATCACTACAGGCTTTTCTGTCCTCCACTTGGGGACCTCCTGGAAGATTCATTGGTTGGTTCATTCATTCAAGGAGCATCTACCAAACTTCAGGCAGCAACAGACCCAAACCAAAGGGTGTCAAGAATCTTCTCTGACCAGCTCTTACGCATCCCCGCAACCCCCACCTCACCGAGGTCCAACCCCTCCTCGCCCCACCTCACTCCAAGGTTAGCTCTCTGTCAACCAACTGGGTGGTTGGTCCCCGGGTCCTTCTCCCCACCCTCGGGCAAAGGAATGTGTATTTTTCGTCATTTCTTCCACCTCTGCCACATCACGGTTGTTCAACCAGTTGATGCATGACCTACCGACCAACGTCCACCTTCTGGTCTGAGGAACCAGAACACGGAACAGGGGCGGGCTGAAGGGGGCCTTCCGCTGAAGTCCCAGTGTTGAAACTAGCCAGGGTGGACTAGGATCCCCGCACAGCCCGAGATGCGCCCGCGACCAGGCCGCAAGGCATTAACCGGGGCCAGCTCGCGACCACCACCCCCATTCGACCAGTCCCTGCAGGCGTGTCAAGGGGGACCTGAAAGGACTAGCGGCGTGGCTGCGAGGGATCTGGAAGGCACTGGGGCCGGCACTGGGGCAGGCTCCGGCCGCCCGGGAGCGGGTGCTTAGGTGACCTCGGACCCAGCGCTGAGGGCGAGGAGCGCCGGAGCCCGCAGGCCGGGGGGAGAGGTGGGCGGCGCGGCTGGAACTACAAATCCCAAGGGTCGTCAGCCCGAGAGGCGGAAGGGGCGGTCTCGGGCGGGGCGGGGCGAGGCCTGAGGGGGGCTCTAGGGCCACGCCCCGGCTGCGGGCTCAGCGCGCGGGGAGACCATGTCCGGAGGTAGCAGCTGCAGCCAGACCCCGAGCCGGGCCCATCCCCACCACTCGGAGGGTGGTCCTCGGCGACGGCGTGCAGCTCCCCCCCGGGGACTACAGCACCACCCCCGGCGGCACGCTCTTCAGCACCACCCCCCCCCCCCCGAGGTAGGCGCGGGCTCCAGGGGTGGGGGGTGGCCCCCTGCGCCCCGGCTCTGCGTGCGGGCGGTGGGGAGTCCGGACTCGACAGGAGCGGGGAGTGCTCGGGAGCCGCCAGCTGGACGGGGCGACCGAGTTCCGGGGCGCGATGACTGGGAAGAACGGAACGGGGCATCAGGGAAGCAGTGAGAGTCCGGGAGGTGGCCGCAGGGAGCAAGCGTGGGGGTCGCCTGCGATCGCCAGCCCTCGGGCGCGAACTCCGCTGCCGCGTCTGCCAATGCCAGGAGTTTGCTTCTTTCTGGAAGAGACACCTGACTCCCCCGATCGTCGACAAACGCACAAACAAACGCACGCTTCCGAGACTGCCACATGCTGAGATGTGCTGCCCCTTGTGGGTATTGGGGGCAGTTCTGAGGCTGAATAGGGTGGGGTTGGGGTGGGCCACGCACCACGGAGAGGCCGGGCCCAGGGTTTTGTGGGATGGGATGTTGGAATCAATGACCCTCGCAGAGCCCTTCTTCCTTCCCGAGGCCCCCCCACCCCACCCCCACCCGACCCCCAGCCCCGGTTTTGGGCGGAGGGTGCTCGCCTGCCCCTGCAGCGCCTCGGCGGCACGGGTGGGCAGATGGTTCTTTCAGGCGCGCGGAGGTTCTCAGCGCAGGGACCTGGGGCCGCGAGCCGCGCTATGCAGAAAAACACGTTCTTCTGTCCGAGGGGGAGGGGAGGGAGGGAACCGTGTGACCTCCGGGAAAACCTGCCGGCGCGTTTGCGTGATGAAATCCCGGAGCTCACTGCTTCCCTCCCTCCCTCGTGCGGTCCTCACCCTGCCCTGCCCTTCTCTCCTTCCCTTTGCGCCCTCTGCCTCTGCTGCTTCCCAAACTACTCGAGAAAAGCGCCGCGCATTCTGGCGTTCCAGCTGAGACGCACGCGCTCGGGCGAGGCTGCCCGCCTCGTCGCCTGGCAGCGTCGGGGGCCACTTGCTTCTTTCCTCAGGCAGCTGTCCCACCCCCGGCGGCGAGCACAGCCAGATCCGAGGCCCTGGTTTTGTTTGACTCAAAACATACAACGTGCAAGCTGTTAGCCAGCTGACTGGTTCTTGGGCAGCGAGGGCGCCTTTTTCTATGGGACGCAGCACCGAGGCCCCCGAACACGTGCCCACGGTCCAATCTAACACCCGATTTCCCAAACTGAACAAGAAACAGCCGCCAAGCGCAGAGGGGAAAAAATGCTATTAAAATTATCCAAGGGAAAGTTCCCAGTGACTCTTCCTGTCTCTCTTGACTCAGATTCTCTTTCCATGCTGGACCTTATGTAGTCCATGCTACTCTGCTTTTTCTGTGCTGTGATGTGTCTACCGGGACCTTTCCGGACAATTTTGGGGTCTCCTCCAGTGAAGGTGTGAGCCACTGCTTCATCTGTTCAGGGTGGGCACTGACTCAGGCCTGAAGGCTTAGGTGGCCCTATTTTGCACGCTCGTTGCTAGATGGGGTGGATCAGCTTGGAAGCAACAGCGGGGGTGCTGTTTATGGGAAACTCTCTTCCACTTCTCCCTTTGCGCTGGGAAATTGCGGTTTGGGGCAGACCTCAACGAGTCTCCCTCCTTTTAAAGGTGTTCATTTGAGAGAGGGACAAGGGGCTTCTGCATCAGTGTGACAGTTTCTGAGGCAAACTGGAAGGAAGCTAGCAGTGCCAGGAGTCTAGAGAGTGACCAGCCTAGTGACCAGCAAGGAGACGCAGCTCACAGCCCATAACCCAGAGAATCCAGGCTTGCCTCTGCACAACCAAGGCACGGAGTCTTCCTCCAAAGCCCACTTTAACACAACCCTTTGCCTGGGCAGAAGGGCTTGACCTATGAGTAAAGGTTATTCCTGGCCCCCTTCTGCTTCTGTCTGGAGTGCTGTTTATCAGTCTTCCAGGGGGCACATGAATTACCTGGGGACCACATCTGATTCTGTAGGTTAGGGGTAGGGCCTAAGATTCCACATTTCTAACTAGCTCCCAGTGATTGGTGTAAGGACTACTCTCTGAGCTCTCAGAAATTGCTGGAATGTGACAGCTCTCACCAGTTTCTCCTCTGTGGTCTGACAAAAAAGCGATGCATCTATCCAGGTAAAATTCTCTTGAGGTTGGGTTTGGCATCTGTCTTTCAACTAGAGTCTGGAGAGCCAGGCTCTCGGTAGACTCTGCGTGGGTGGATAATGTCAGAAGCTACTGCAGTAAAGTGTCTGCTGATCACTCTTGCTGGGAATGGCTCTGCAGATGGCATGAGCCATCTCCATTCTTCTGACTCCAGTTTGCTTTCCATGGTCATTTAACCCTACACAGACTGAGCCACCAATCTGAAGTTAGGTGTCTGGAGAACTGAAGAGAAATTTACTTAAGAGAGTGTCACTGGTGAACACTCAAGTTTGTGGAATCTTATGGTTTGGTTTTGTTTTTTCAGTTTTATTGAAGTATAGTGGATTGACAGTGTGTTCATTTCTGCTGTACAGCAAAATGATTCAGTTATATGCTGTTTTTCATATTCTTTTCCATTAGGGTTTTTTTTTTTCCTTTTTTGGTCGTGCCACGCTTCTTGCAGGATCTTAGTTTCCTGATGAGCAACTGAGCCTGTGCCCCTTTCCTTGGAAGCATGGAGTCCTATCTACTGGACCACCAGGGAAGTCCCTCCATTGGGGTTTATCACACTGAATCTAGTTCCCTGTGCTATACAGGAGAACCTTGTTGTCTATCCATTCTATATATAATAGTTTGCATCTCCTAATCCCAAACTCCCAACCCTTACCTTCCCCACCCCAACCCCTTTCCTTTGGCAACAAGTCTATTCTCTGTATCTGTGGAGTCTTAAAAGTCTTAAGTAACACCATAAACCACCAGAACCTTTGAGTGGGTCAGAACCCTCCATCTACCCTTCCCCCACCAACCTCTACATTCCTAGTTCCTTACTGGATGTTTGACCCCAAAGCTACAGGAGTTGTTGCTTCGGTGGTAGTCATACCTAAGCCCTGGATCTGGATAAGGTTAATCAGAGGTAAGCAGCTAGGACTGCAGGTGTTACTGGCACCCTATTTGGTTAGACAAACAAAGCCTGCGCCCGGGAAGCTTACCTTGGGGCAGCTCCCGGGTCTGGCCCTGGAACAGAGAGTGCCGGGAAGAGGATAGGGTAAGCTGGGTACTGAAGCCGGAGCGCGGCCAGTGTCCCCAGGCCTCAGTCACACTGCCTCTTTATTACAGGTCAAGAGAACTTGACATTGACATTAAGGCAAAGAGGGAACTATAATGGGCCTCTTTTTATACTGACCTGAGCTTCCTTTTAAAGCGTTTAGAACATTCCATACTATGTGCTTCATTAAAGACTGGCAGGGACTCTGGTGTAGATCACCCATAGCCTTCCTGATCTTACAGCCGTGGCATTGGAAGATGAAGTGTGACCTCGAGGGCTTCCATTGCAAGCTAGAAAGATGAACACACCTGAAATAGAATTATAAGCATCAGAGGTGTATCTGAAGTAATTAGACAGACACTCACCTCACCCCTGAAAACTTGCGTGATATTAAGTGAGACTTGCCCACTCCAAGTAGCCAGCATGGTTGGCCTTATATTCTAACAATGTAGACACAGCTGTTGGATTTGAATTGCCTTCAGACCTTACTTTTTTTTTCCCCAATATCCTCAAGGGTGGCAGGGCCTCATTATTTGATAAAGGGGTTTGTTTTTTTTTTTTCTGAAAGAGCAAAAAAATCCTTCATTACCAAATTTGGAGAAAGGGCCAGCAGGATGGTGCCATATTGACTGTTGGTATAAAGTAGCGAGGCATTTGCTTGTCAGGGTCTTTATTTGATGTCGAGTTAGGAAAAGGCAGCATTATTGAAAAAAGGGTTGCTTCCCAGGGTGAAATGAATGAAAAGTGTTCATTTGTGCACATAGGTTCTTGATTCTTGAGAGGTCAAACGTATGAACAAAAAACATGTTACTTTCTCGTTTTACTGAGATCCATGCCAGTGTTCTTCCTCTTTTGTGATTCACAACAATGATTCACACGTCTTTGTTTACATGTTTGTTTCCTAGGTTAGATAGGAAGTTCTTTCAGAGATGGCTTACTCATCTCTGTAGTGTGGCCAGCCACATCAGATGTCTAAAAGGTGAAGGGTTAAAAACTCCTGTGATGAGAGTGTTCTCAGGGTAACCTAGTGTCTCTACTACTAGGCCTGGGTCTGGGCTGGCTTAATAAGAATGTTTAAATTTTCTTTTCTGCCCTCTTAGTTACAAGTGTAACTGTTTATCTTGAAGTGTCCCAGAAGCAGAAGCTAACTTTCTCTGAACTTTCCCACTTATCCCAGGATTATTCCAAGTTATTATGAAGCAGAATGTGGAAAGAAGTGACTTTTTATACTGAACTAGTCAGTGTTGGGGCCTAGGTCTCAGACACTGGGATTCATGGTCTTCATTTACTTGTTTGCGGCCAGTATTGCTAACTCAGCAGAAATAGGTGACATCTACCCATGGCATTTGGATGCTTAGGACTTGGGCCTTGTAATCCACTGCCTATACCCATGAGGGTTCACAGGGAGAGCTCAGATAATAGACCCAGAGATCTAGTCTTGATGAGAAGGGCTGTATCAGCTAGCTACTGCTATGTAACAAGCAATCCCCAAACTTAGTAACTTCAACAACAACAATCTGTTATTTCTCTTCATTCTTTGGGTAAATTGGGCATTTTTTGATCATCTTGCCTGAGCCCACTCATCTGGCTACATGCAGTTGACCATTGGATTGCCCTGGGCTGGAAGTTTCAAGGTGGCCTTAGCCACCTGTCTGGGTATTGCTGGGGACAGCTGGAAGGTTGGGCTCTCTCTCTGTCTTCATGGTCTCACACCATTCAGAACATGAGTTATTTACATGGCAGCTTCCAAGGCCTCTTAAGGCCTTTGTTCAGAAGTCACAGTATGTTACTTACACAGTATTCTGTCTGTCAGAGCAAGCTGCAAGGCTAGCCCAGATTCAAGGAGAAGGGAAACGACTCCTTTGAATGAGAGAAGCTGTGTGTAAACAGGGAGAGGAGGATTTATGTGGGCCATGCTTTGAGATGATGTTCAACAAGGGTCAAGCCTCAAAGAACAGTCCTTTGAGGGGATTTAACTGCCTGTCCTGCTGAGTGGCCAACAGAGCCAGGGCCAGATGTTGATGTTCAGTCACTCAGTCATGTCCGACTCTGCGACAGCAGTATGCCAGGACTTCCATGTCCTTCACCATCTCCTGGAGCTTACTCAAACTCATGTCCATTGAGTCAGTGATGCCATCCAACCATCGTGTCCTCTGTTGTCCCCTTCCCCTCCCGCCTTCAGTCTTTCCCAGCACCAGGGTCTTTTCCAATGAGTTGGCACTTTGCATCAGGTGGCCAGAGTGTTGGAGCTTCAGCTTCAACATCAGTCCTTCCAATGAACATTCAGGGTTGATGTCCTTTAGGACTGACTGGTTCGTCCAAGGGAGTTTCAAGAGTCTTCTCCAACACCACAGTACAAAAGCATCAATTCTTCGGTGCTCAGCCTTCTTTATAGTCCAACTCTCACATCCATACATGACTACTGGAAAAATGATAGCTTTGACTAGACGGACCTTTGTCAGCAAAGTAATGTCTCTGGTTTTTAATATGCTGTCTAGGTTGGTTGTAGCTTTTTGTCCAAGAAGCAAGCGTATTTTAACTTCATGGCTGCAGTCACCATCTGCAGTGATTTTGGGAGCCCAAGAAAATAAAGTCTGTCACTGTTTCTATTGTTTCCCTATCTATTTGCCATGAAGTGATGGGACTGGATGCCATGATCTTCATTTTTTGAATGTTGAGTTTTAAGCCAACTTTTTCACTCTCCTCTTTCACCTTCATCAAGAGGTGCTTTAGTTCCTCTTCTCTTTCTGCCATTAAGGGTGATGTCATCTGCATATCTGAGGTTATTGATATTTCTCCCAGCAATCTTGATTCCAGCTTGTGCTTTATCCAGCCAGGTGTAGGAGACAGGAATCACGAGCCTGTGTGTTTATTGACTGTTGGTTTAAGAACAGAGGATGCCTTCCTGAAAACATTGAGTCATGGATCCCATGTCCTGCTTTCAAGCCCTTCTATTAAGCTCCACAAAGCAAACCACACAGATGGACATGGTGCCAGGGCTCTGGGCCATATATTCACTTGGTGTCACGCATACTCTTACTAACCGCAGCCCAGCCTACCTCCTGTTTCCCCTTCAAATAGCCAGGCTTCAGGTACTGGCCCCCTCTGCCTAGCACCTGCATTTAAACATCCTTGATTTTCTGGAGTACTGGCAAGAGGCAGGTGTCTGAGCCCAGGGGTCCACAGGTGAGTGGGAGGGAGACTACTGCTGGTGTCAGAGGGGTCACACTCAGCACATGGACAATGAAGTGGCGGCTGCAGAACTGGGTCTCTTGCCTTAAGGAGTGTGAATGGGTTTCTCTCTTCTTTCTTCTGAACAAAAGGGGACAGTGGGCCTGTGCGGATTTGCTAGGTCTCCTGTAACCAAATCCACAGACTGGGTAGTTTAAACAACAGAAATTTATATTCTTCTTGGTCTGGAAGCCCAAGATCCAAGTGTGGACAGGTTGGTTTCTGCTGAGGCCCCCTCTGTGGCTTGCAGAGGCCGCCTCCTCCTGCCCCTTTTCCAGGTGGTGGTCGTGGTCCTTCTGTGGACTGGCTCTCTCTTACAAGGACACCAGCATATTGTTTTAGGGCTCCACCCTAACGGCCTCCTTTTCACATTGTAGCCTGGTTAAGAGACCTTATCTCCAAATACAGTTACACTGAGGTGCTAGGAGTTGGGGCTTCAGCATGTGAATTTGGGAGCATGCCATTCACACAAAAAAACAGGACTCCTTCACTTTCCAGCAGCAAGGGGGTGGTGTATTTCAGAAGGGCACTCACTGTTGGTAGTGAATTTCAGGGGGCAGCCTTACCTGGCTATGCCAGGTGCACAGGGAAAGGGGAGGAGCTTGGCCGGCCTCAGAAGAAGTCGTTCAGCTGTTTTGTTCTGTCTCCGGAGAAACTTTGTCCCTTCTGCTTAATTTTCAAATCAGCCTGCCTGTTCCCTCATGGGACCCGAGGGGAAGGGCCGTTTACCACTGGCTGATGGCCCCTTTGTTACTCCAGGGCCTTCATAAGACCCCTAAAGAGTCTTTGCTGGGGGCGTGGATTTTTTTTTTTTTTTTTATATTTATTTATCTGGTTGTGGCAAGTCTTGGTTGCTGCCCGGGGTATCCATAGTGGCAGCCTGCGAGATCTAGTTCCCTGACCAGGTATAGAACTCGGGTCCCCTGCACTGGGAGCCTGGAGTCTATGCCACTGGACCATCAGGGAAATCCGGAGATTGTAGGGGTATTGGTTCTCCCTGCAGAGCTGGCAGGGTGGGAGGGGAAGGGCAATCTTGGAGTGAGCGAGCTCTGCTTCTTTACCAAACTGCTCCCCGCCCCCGGCCAGTCAGCTGTGCTTGCCAAGCAGACCATCCTGCAAGAAACGGCTGGGCACTGCTGCTGAGCTGCGCGTAAGCTCGTTCCAATGGGTTTCTCCCCGGCGGCTGGCCTGTGTCCCAGCACAGGCATTCAGCCCTCTGCCTGACCCTGTTATGAAATGCTCTCCCGCCCCTGGAAGGGGAACAGCAGTTCTAGGAATTCCGTGCGCTTGTACTCTTGCCGGGCCTCACGTCCTCGGCCCCTGGGAGGAGCGTTCCTGCCAGCGAAGGCCCGGGAAGAAAGAGGGACCAGCTTCTCAACTTACAGGAGCTGCATCCAGCTGCCTCAGGGCCCCGGGGGCTGGACCGCAAGGAGATGGAGGAGGAATGTAGAAGGCCTCCCTCCCAGGGAACATCCTGTCCTCAAACAGGCGGAAGAGGAGGCAGAAGTCTGAAGACCCCAGTGGCTTCCCCTTGGCCAGTGCCGGCTAGTGCGGGGGCCCGGGCTGCCTGGTTCATTGTAAACAAAGACTGGTCTCTAGGGTGGGAGCCAAGACAGGCTGGGTCTGTCTTGGGATGACTGCAAGGTGCTGGCCTTTCTGAACCTCAGTTTCCTGCCTGTGAGTTCAGGATAAGGTGTCTCCCTCATGGGGGTCCAGGAGACCTAGCAGGTCAGGCTGTGGCAGGCAGGGCTCATGTGGGTGCTGTGATTTTCACAACGTAACACTCCTGCAAGGCTCGGGTTTTGTCCTCACCCTCCTCTCAGAGCTGAGGAGTAAAGCTGGGACTCGGAGGTGAGGGCTGGTGCGGTGTTGCATCCAGGTTTGAGCCCAGAACTTCTGCCTTCCGTCCCCGAGCTAGTTGCACCACTTCCAACTTAAAAGCACCTGCCCACAAGGGGATCCTAAAAATAAATGGTTGGTATCAGAGCTGGAACACACCCGAGAGATTATCTCTAAAGCCTGGCCTAGGGTTGGGGCTTTAAAAATAGTTTGAATGAGCCCAGAACAAGCCCTTGTTTACAGGCGAGGAAACCAGACCCTGGGGCATGTGTGCCTTGCTTTATGCGTTCAAGCAAGCTGTCCTCACCCCCAAAACCTGCCTAAAGAAAAAGTACAACTCTTGCATTTGGGGCATACCTGGAGTTTAAAGTCCCAGATGACACTGGTTACCAAACATGCCACAGCTCATGGTGGTTCTTGAAGCCTGTGTCTCTGTGGACCAAAACAGAAGGGAGAATGCCCTTACCCTCCCCCACACCCCACCCCCTTCTCTCCAAGTCTCTTTTCAGGGTTCTTACCTCCCCTTTGGTTTATCCCAGCTTTTTTTCTTTACCCCCATTTAACTGAAGTCACACTGGTCGTGGCAATACCGAGGACTTGCTTGTTTAGGGCTGACTTTGTGTGAGCCACGGTGCTGACCCACGCAGTGACCCTGGGACGCTTGAACTGCCATCATCACCATCACCCTCATTCTACAGGGGAAGAGATCGAGGCACGAGGACTTCTCTGGTAGGCAGTGGTCAATAATTTATTTAACCTGTTCCTTAGTTCTTTTTTTTTTAAGTCAAAGTTGTGTGTGTGTGCGCTCAGTTGTGTCTGACTCTTTGTGACCCCATGGACTGCAGCCTGCCAGGCTTCCCTTTCCTTCACCATCTCCCAGAGCTTGCTCAAACTCATGTCCATTGAGTTGGTGATGCCATCCAACCATCTCATCCTCTGTCATCCCCTTCTCCACCTGCCTTCAATCTTTCCCAGCATCAGGGTCTTTTCCATTGAGTCAGTTCTTCGCATCAGGTGGTCAAAGTATTGCAGCTTCAACTTCAGCAGCAGTCCTTCCAATGAATATTCAGGATTGATTTCCTTTAGGATGGACTGGTTTGATCTCTTGCAGTCCAAGGGACTCTTAAGAGTCTTCTCTAGATGGAGAAGCTCTATACAGTCCACAAAAACAAGACATGGAGCTGACTGTGGCTCAGATCATGAACTCCTTGTTGCAAAATTCAGGCTTAAATTGAAGCAGGGAAAACCATTAGGCCATTCAGGTATGACCTAAATTAAATCACTTATGATAATACAGTGGAGGTGACAAATAGATTCAAGGGATTAGACAGGGTTCCTGAAGAACTATGAATAGAGATTTGTAACATTATACAGTGTAAAACATACTGATCCAATATTTTTATAGATCATACTACATTTAAAGTTATTACAGAATAATAGCTATGTTTCCCAATGTTGTGCAATATATCCTTGTAGCTTGTTTAGTTTATACATAGTAATTCATACCTGTTAATCCTCTACTGCTACCTTGCCCCCTTCCCTCTCCCCATTGGTAACCACAGGTTTGTTCTCTGTTATCTGTGAGTCTGTTTCTGTGTTGTTATATTCATTTCTTTGTTTCATTTTTAGATTCCACACATAAGCAATTACAGAATATTTGTCTTTCTCTCTGATTTGTTTCACTAAGCATAATACCTTCCAGTCTATCCACATTGCTGCAAATCGCAAAGTTTCATTCTTTCTTATGACTGAGTAGTATTCCATTGTGTATATGTATTTCGCATTTTCTTTATCCATTCATCTGTTGATGGACACGGGTTGCTTCTATATTACGTATTTATTATTTTTAATACTATGACTCTTGATGATCCATGTAGATTACAGTGATAGCATTTCCATTTTTTACAACCTTTTTTTTTAAAAAGTAGAATTACTAATTTCTTCAGTTTAAAATGTGCTTAGTACCCAAATCCTGAAAGCATGGAACTCTGCTCAACAGTCTTGTTCAGTGCTAAGTCGTGTCCGACTCTTTTCGACCCCATAGACCGCGGCACGCTAGGCCTCCCTGCCCCTCACTGTTTCGTGGAGTTTGCCCAAGTTCGTGTCCATTGAATCAGTGATGCTATCCAACCATTTCATCCTCTGCCGCCCTCTTTCTTCAATAGTCTGTAATAGTCTCAATATTCTGCAATAACCTAAATGGGAAAAGAATTTGAAAAAGAAGAGATGCATATGAATCACTTTGCTGTACACCTGAAACTAATACAACGTGTTAATTTAATCTAAAAGAACAATTTTGAAAAGAAAAATGTAACTATAAAAAAATAAAATGTGCTTAGTTTTCATTCAGGTAAGTCTTCCCACACCCGCCAGCCCCTCTGAAGTGCTTCTTAGTATGGTTTCACAGTCAGTCCTCTGCATTTCTCCATGCATTTTCCTTCTTTCCTGAGCACAGTTTGGCTACTCTGGACCTGCGACACAGCTGCGAGCATGGGATTCCCAGGAGCCTCTGATCTTTCTCTGATTTTATAGACTCCATCCTCCTGGCACTTTCTGCAGATGTCTCTATTCTCCTTCTATTTGATTAGCGTTTGGCTGGGTATAAAACTAGGTCAGGATGACTTTTGCCCCAGGATAGTGAAGGCATTTGACCCACTGTCTTCAGGCTTCCCAGGTAACCATTGAAAAATTTGATACATTCTTACTCCCAATCCTCAGTGGGCACCTGTTGTCTTTCAACCCTTTCTGGAAGATTTCATGATTTAGGATGAATCTTAAGCTGGTGGTTTTTTAATTCATTGCACTGTATAGTCAAGTAGCCTTTCAAGACTCATCTCCCTCAATTCAGTAAAAGTAACTTTTCTTTTTTTTGTATTTAATTAATTCTTTTGATCTTCTAAGTAATTCTTTTCATCAAGTTCTCTTGTCTCTCTTTCTTGATTTCCTTTTATCCAGGATTTAGGTACTGTCTCTAACTGGTCGTCTTTTTGTCTTCTGCTCCCTTTATTACTTAGAGTGAGGAGTTGCTCAGGAGCTGTCAGGAAGCCCCTTGTGTGTTCCGGAGACTGATGGGCTCAATCTAGTGGCTGGTTGGGATTTTTTTCATGTGAGATAACCCCCTCCCAAAATCTGTCTCTGTAGGTCTTTATCTTTGCTCTTTATCCTGAAGCAGAGGAGCAGAAAGGGTTTGAGGCCACCATTCAGGAGGTCAGCTTATTTTGCCTGCCTGTCCTCCTCCTGGGTGACAGACAGGTGGCACCTGTCCCTGTTGTCAGCCCCCAGCCCCCTTTTCCTTGATGCCTCTAATTCCCAAAACTTCCTGGGTTCGACCTCACCTGCTTGCTGTTACAAGCTCGACCGCCACCTTCCTGCCTTTAGCTGTCCCTGTTTTGCTCCCTGTTAGAGCCATTCCTGGGACTTCCCTGGTGGTCCAGTGATAAAGACTCTGTGCTTCCACGGCAGGGGACCTGGGTTCCATCCCCTGGTTGGGGAACTAAGATCTCACATGCCACAGAGGGAGGCCCCCCTCAAAAAAAAGAAGGAAAGGGGAAAAAGAGCCATTCCTCCATTCACTTTCTGTCTTCATGTAACGTGATCTGGAGACCAGTCAGAGCCCCGCTGGCATCCAGGTGGGCGCAGGCGCTTCTGTTTCTTGTTCTCCGTGTTTTGTATGACTTGTGAGAGAACCAGGAGGAAGAACCTTCTTGGGTCTGCCACCTGGAAGCTGCCTAGATCCTCAAAAGCTCTCTTTATAGACCCCTTGGGGGCTTGTTTTCCCTTACACAGACAGGAAGTGGGTCCTCAGCTAAAGAGTGTTATGGGGGGGCCGCCTGGTGTGACACCTACGCGCCCTAGAGGACCACAGCAGACCAGCACCCCCCGCTGCCGCTGTTCAGCCTCACAGGGTGGTCAGCATCCCCAGCTGGTCCCCACTTCCTGTCCTGTGTGCAGACCACGTCCCAGCTCCGGGACTGCGCTGCAGCCTCGTCAGCCGAGGGTTCCTATTTTCGACAATGCGGGACTGTGTGTGTTTTGTTAGGTTTGCCTCATCTGTGGGAGGCTTAGGGAACTTGCAGATCACTGGCCATGGAGGTGGATCCCATGAAGGCTTAGAAGAAGAAAGAGTTAAAAAACCAAAGCAGTTCCATCTCCAGCTCCTATTCCTCACGGGCCCCAAATTAGTCAGTCAGTGGGGACTCCGTGGTCTTCTCCCAGGCTCGGTGCCTTGTCAGCTGACTTTCTGGACACCACTGTTTACCCCCTCGTCTACCCCACACACATACCCTCCCTCCCTGGCTGAATTACTCTGATGGTGGGGCTCTTTTTTTTTTAATATATATTATTTATTGGGCTGTGCTGGGTCATAGTTGTGGCATGCAGGACCTTTCAGTTGCAGCATATGAGATCTAGTTCCTTGAGCAGGGATGGGATCTAGTTCCCTGAGGAGGGATCGAACCCCGGCCCCCTGAACTCAGAGTGCAGTCTTAGTCAGTCACTGGACCACCAGGGAAGTCCAGTGGTGGGTATCTTAGGTGCCACCCCTACTGGCATTTAGATTATGGATTTTATTAGCCCAAATGAGGATTTTTATTTTTAAATAAGTGCCCTAGCCATTGGATAGAGGGTGCAGAGGCTATTTATTTTTCTCTTTTAAGTGTTATTACTGATTTTTAAAATACTGGAGCCACTTCAGAGTATGTACCCCAAAGAATTGAAAAGAGAGTATCAAGATATTTGCACACTATGTTCCTAGCAGCATGATTCACAATAACCAAAAAGTGGATGTAACCTGAATGTCTGTGGGTAAACAAAATAAGTATATCCATACAATGGACTATTGTTGTTTAGTCACTAAGTCATGTCCGATTCTTGCGACCCCATGGACTGTAGCCCGCTAGGTTCCTCTGTCCATGGGATTTCCCAGGCAAGAATACTGCAGTGGGTTGCCATTTCCTCCTCTAGGGGATCTTCTCTACCCAGGGACTGAACTGGAGTCTCCTGCATTGGCAGGCAGATTCTTTACCACTGAGCCACCGGGGAAGCCCATGATGGAATATTATTCAGCTTTAAATGGAAGGAAATTCCCACAGAGTCCAACCATGTAGATGAACCTTGAGGACATTATGCTAAGTGAAACAAGCCAATTGCAAAAAGACAAATACACTTACAGCAGTCCAGGCTGTAGGAGGATCCCCTGGAGAAGGAAATGGCAACCCACTCCTGTATTCTTGCCCGGAGAATTCCATGGACAGAAGAGTCTGGTGGGCTACAGTCCATGGGGTCGAAAAGAGTCGGACACGACTGAACGACTAACACACAACAGGGCAGTCCAACTCAGAAGCAGAGTGGTGGTTGCCGCCAGCTGGGGGAGGGGGAATTGTTTCCTGGATGGAGTTTCCGTTTGGCAGGATGAAAACCGGCCTGGAGATGAGTTGTATGACAATGTGGATGTACTTAAACAACTCAACTGTGCATTTAAGATGACTTCAGATGCTAAGTTTTATGTTACTTCTGTTTTACCACACTTGTTAAACAAAACCAAACCACTGGGGGCTCGTGACCTTTAAAGAACCTCAGAAGCTGCTGACCTCCAAGTTCTTTTTTGAGACGACTGAATCTCTAGCTCCCAGGTTCAGCTCCGATGGGGTCAGTTGCTGTACTCCGTGGTGAAAAAACAAGCAATAAAACCCAAGGTGGTATGAAGAGTTTGGAATCAGCCGATACAAATTTGTGCATATAAAATAGATAAAACAGGGGATTCCTTGCAGCTCCAGTGGTTAGGACTCTGCTTTCACTGCCAAGGGCCCCGTGTTCCATCCCTGATTAGGGAACTTAGATCCCACAAGCTGTGCAGTGCAGCCAACATAAAATAGGCAAAAGTCCTACTATATAGCACAAGGAGCTATAGTCAATAGCCTGTAATAAACCATAATGGGAAAAAGTGTGAGGCATATGATATATATTCAGAAATACATATGTTACTGAATCATTCTGCTGGACACCAGAAACTAACACAGTATGGTAAGTCAACTATACTTCAATAAAAATAAATAAAATTTTTTAAAATGCCAAGGTGGTGGGTGAGAAGGAGATAAGGGGGTAAGATGCCCAGGCCATGATGACTAAGAAACAGAGAGAAACGGGCGCATCTCTGGAGCCAGGATGCCCTCCCTCCAGAGAGGGCACTGCTGCTCTCCATTTGGAGCCCACTGGGCACGTAGGCACACAGCTCTTCATGTTACAGGTGAGGGAACTGCCCTTACAGGTGAGGCCTGAATGGGGGCGGGCCGGGCACAAAGGAGAAGGGGCACAGGGCCACCCGGCTGGTTGGTAAAAGTGACAGTCTCTTAGTCGTATCGGACTCTTTGCCACCCCATGGACCGTAACCCACCAGGCTCCTCTGTCCATGGGATTCTCCAGGCAAGAATGCCAGAGTGGGTTGCTGTTTCCTTCTCCAGGTAATCTTCCCAACCCAGGGATCGAACTCAGGTCTCCTGCACTGCAGGCGGATTCTTTACCATCTGAGCTGCCAGAGAGGGCTGGTTGGTAGCAGGGCCGAAAGTACAGCCCCAGGTCTGGGTCCTTTGCTGTCCACCTCTCCCCCTTAGAAACGTGAGCTCTGAACTGTAGTCTTCCTGGTGATGAGGGGCAGGGCTGTCAACCTCAGCATTATTTGCCCCCGATGAGGAGAGCAAGCCCAGGTGGCTGCCTGGCCAGGGTGAGGTCAGACCGGGCCAATGCGAGCAAGGAGGCAAACTTTATCCTTGGGTCTCTCTCTCACCACCCTCTGCTCTTCAGCATCCCAGGTCCTCCTCGGCCCCAGGAGCCCAATCTTAACTCACATCAGAGCTCAGAGATGCAAGCTGGTCCCCTTCCTGTCTCGGGAGTTAGTAGACAGGCAGTGCTCAACCTCAAGAAACGAATGTCAGCTGTTGGAATGTCGCTCAGCAGAGCCCTTAAGTGAGGGACATATTTCAGAGCTATTGATGAGGATGGGCATTCCTGGAGTCCTTGCATCCTGGTTTCTAAACTGAAGCCATTCACCATCTACCTACAGTCTTCATTTTTTAATTGATATATAGTTGATTGTGTTAGTTTGAGGTATTTCAGTTCAGTTCAATTCAATAGCTCAGTCGTGTCCAACTCTTTGCGACCCCGTGGACTGCAGCACGCCAGGCCTCCCCGTTTATCACCAACTCCTGGAGTTTACTCAAACTCATGTCCATTGAGTCGGTGATGCCATCCAACCATCTCATCCTCTGTCATCCCCTTCTCCCACCTTCAATCTTTCTCAGCATCAGGGTCTTTTCCAATGAGTCAGTTCTTCACATCAGGTAGCCAAAATATTGGAGTTCCAGTTTCAGCATCAGTCCTTCCAATGAATATTCAGGACTGAATGTAAGTTTCAGGTATACTGCAGAGTAGCCATGAAATTAAAAGACACTTACTCCTTGGAAGGAAGGTTATGACCAACCTAGATAGCATATTTAAAAGCAGAGACATTACTTTGCCAACAAAGGTCTGTCTAGTCAGGGCTATGGTTTTTCCAGTGGTCACGTATGGATATGAGAGTTGGATGGTGAAGAAAGCTGAGTGCCGAAGAATTGATGCTTTTGAAATGTGGTGTTGGAGAAGACTCTTGAGAGTCCCTTGGACTGCAAGGAGATCCAACCAGTCCATCCTAAAGGAGATCAGTCCTGGGTGTTCATTGGAAGGACTGATGTTGAAGCTGAAACTCCAATACTTTGGCCACCTGATGCGAAGAGCTGACTCATTGGAAAAGACCCTGATGCTGGGAAGGATTGTGGGCAGGAGGAGAAGGGGATGACAGAGGATGAGAAGGTTGGATGGCATCACCGACTCCATGGACATGGGTTTGGGTAAACTCCGGGAGTTGGTGATGGACAGGGAGGCCTGGCGTGCTGCGATTCATGGGGTCACAAAGTCGGACACGACTGAGCGACTGAACTGAATTGAACTGAATTCAATTATACATATGTATAAATCTATTGTTTTTCATATTCTCGATCCCCTGGAGGAGGAAATGGCAACCCACTCCGTATTCTTGCCTGGAAAATCATTCTTGCTACAGTTCATGGGGTCGTAAGAGTTGGAAAGGACTTAGTGACTAAACAACAACAGCAGGTTATTATAAGACATTGAGTATAGCGCTTCCTGTACAGTAGGTCCTGGTTGGTTATCTGTTTTATATATAGTAGTGTGTATGTGTTAATCACAATCTCCTCATTATCCCTCCCCCTCTTCTGCATCTTTGTCATACTTTGCATTCTACTTGTACTTATATTTAATATTTATCTTTGATTCACCTCTCCTTTAAAATTTATTGTTTTTTATTTTTTTTGCCGAGCCCCATAGCTTGTGGGATCTTCCGTTCCCCTATCTGGGATTGAACCCACACCCCCTGGGCAGTGAAAGCTCAGAGACCTAACCGTTGGACTGCCAGGGAATTCCCTAGCTTTTATTATGTATATTATATCTTATGTGATGTATAACATTACCATTACCATATTCATTTACATCCTGTTGTATATATTAAAAGGAAGTTTGCTATCATAGCTATATATGGAAAACCAGAGTCACTTGCCATAAATAGAAGGTGGCTATAAAAAGAAACATAATGACAACAAGACAGTTTTAAATTCTAGCTAGATGCCTCTGCCTGTTGAAGGCTGAGCCTGGGGCCTGCTCCTTGTGGAGAAGGGAGCCACTAGCGAATGTTCTGGAGGGGTTATGTTACTAGGACCACAGCGGGGCTGCAGAGATGGTCAGGATTTAGACAGGGGCCCAACGGGAGTCACCTTCTCACTCTTCACTGTTATTTGTGACTCAGCGGGCCTCCTCCCTGGCTCCTGTGCTTGAGAACACACTCCTTTTTTTAAGGAGTCTCTCAGGCAGCTGTCCTCATAGGAGGGCTCCTGGGAGGCTTAAGGTCAGTGGATAATTCTATAAGACGTGGTCCCTCACCCTGGGGTGACACTTGAGACAGGAGAGTGAAAATTAAAGGAATGCAGGGCAGACAAGTAGAAACCCTGAAGTCGGGTGACACATGAACAGAGGATGGGTAGCTGGACCTTGGGCGGAGCGGGGGCGTCTCCGGGGAGGTGGACTGAGGAGAGAGAGCCGTGGTGGGGCTGGGGGTGCTCTGTGTCACTCTTTTCCACAAAGTCCAGACAGGAGGAGTTCGCATATTTAACTGGTGGGGAGTGGTTGAGGTAGGGGGCGGTGGAAGTCACTTACTTGTCTCTTTGCTCCTTTGTCAAATGGAGTTAAAAGATTCTGGATATTCCCCAAGGGTGTGAAATGACAGAATTGAAAAAAAAAAAAAAAAAAACCCACTTTGGGGACCTGCCTAGGGGTCCTGTGGTTAAGACTCCGCCTTCCAATGCAGGGGGCAGGGGTGGGTTCCATCCTTGGTCAGGGAATTGACCACATGCCACTGGTAGGGTGCGGCCAAAAATTTAAAAAAAGCACACACACACAAGACTTTCGCTGCGGAGCACCCGCCGACCCCGGGGAGATGGGGCGGTTGGACGACAGCGGAGTCCCGGACGGCAGGCGGGCAGTGAGTGAGCCTCACTCTTCCGCCCGGGCTTTTGCAGGAAAGCCTGCCGCCTCTGCTGGAGCCGGGCCTCGGGGAAGAAGCAGGCCAGGGGCTTCTCCGTGGCTTTATCCGTGTCCTCGCCCCCTTGCAGGTACCAGGATCATCTATGACCGGAAGTTCCTGATGGAGTGTCGGAACTCGCCTGTGACCAAGACGCCCCCGCGGGACCTGCCCACCATTCCCGGGGTCACTAGCCCTACAGGCGAGGAGCCCCCCACGGAAGCCAGCCAGAATCACTTGCGCAGCAGCCCCGAGGACAAGCTGGTGGGCGGTGAGTGGCCGGGCTCTGCTGGGCTCTCCCTCTGGGAAGGGGAAGAGGGGGTGTAGGTGTGGGTGTTCCAGGGAGCATGGTGATGCTTCTGCCCATGTAGCAGTGCAGAGGGCGGGGGAAGGGTCTGGGGTGCAGCACTTTCATCAGAACCCACTTTCCCCACAAAAGGGGCCCAGGAACCCCAGGCAAGGCCATTCAGCCTCATCAGATAGTTTCATTAGCCAGGAGCTTGTTTGGAAGGAGATGGCATCCAGGCAGCTGATTTGATAAGCCCTTGGATAACCTTTATCCAGTTGTCCCTGAAGCATTTCCTTGTGTCTGTAGTAACTTGGAACACACCCAGGATGTTTTTGTGCAGGAAGCTGCTTATCAAAAGCACAGCGTCCTCGCCCTCTAGGAAATTACACGTCTGCGGGTTCAGAAAGGCGGCAGGGAAGTCGGGTGTCCTAGTGGATCCTGGAGGCCTTGGAAACAGTGCAACTGGCTGTTTCTGCAGTGGACAAGGGGAGACTTGGTCCTTCCTGGTGTCCAGTTCCCCACCCTCATCCCCACCCCACCCCCATCAATCAGAGCAGCCACCCCTGCAGAGGTGCTTGAATACCATCTCCGAGCATCAGGGACCGGCTGGCCGGAGCATCTGAGCTCTTGCTACAGGAGGAGGGAGCATAAGCACTGGCAGAGCCTGGAAGCCGCTGACCCTTCCCCGGAAGGCAGCAACCGAGCCCAGACAGGAAGCAGCTGGGCCCTCGAGCTTGGCTGGCCCTGCTGACAACACAGAACCCAGATCCCTGGGGCCTTCAGGCTGTGGTTCATCAGGACCTCAGGAGCCCCACCTCCCAGAGAGGGCCACACTTGCCTTCAGACTTGGAGAATCATGGACAAAAGAGAGGTGGACACAGACCCACAGAGCCCGGCAAGAAGGATGCCCCAGGCAGCGAGGTTCCCTGCCCTGTGATAAGAGATGGACAGGTCTTCCCTGGTGGCTTGGTGGTAGAGAATCTGCCTGCCAATGCCGGAGACATGAGTTTGATCAGTGGCCTGGGAGGATCCCACATGCCCCAGAACAAGTAAGCCTGTGCACCCCCAACTACGGAGCCTGTGCTCTAGCACCCAGGAACCGCAACTAATGCCCCTACATGCTTCAGCTCCTGAAGCCCATGTGCGTAGAGCCACAACAAGAGGAGCCACCACAGTGAGAAGCTTGAGCCCTGTAACTAAAGAGGAGCTCCCGATGGCCACAACTAGAAAAAGCACTAGCAGCAGCACAGACCCAGCACAGCCAAAAATAAAGAAATTATTATTTTTTAAAAGGATAGATAGACAGAAGGATGGACAGAGTCGTGTGGTTGGTCCTCCACTCCCCTTTCACCTTAAACCAAAGACTCGTCGTTGAGGATAGAGGTTGTCAACACAACAATGGCTCGGTCACCGCAACCTGAAAGCTGTCCACCGCCTGCACTTGCATACCCTCGCCCCTCCTGGTGTCTCAGGCTGCTCTGGCCCACAACAAAGGCTCTGACCCCACCATGGCAGCCTCATAGTCTGCACGGTTGTTGGGATGGGGTGGGCTGAAGGAGAAGGCACGTGGTTTTCCATGTTGCTTCACTGGATATAAGAAGCCAAGGCTCTTGCCTTTGGACACGCATATTTGTGTCAACATAACCAGAAGTTAAGGGTGGTTATTCCCCTGTGGGGGTCAGAGCAGGCCTCCTGCCCTCTGGAACCTTGGAGGAGGGTTCTTGGCCAGCCTTTGCCAGGAGGTCAGGCACAAGGCAGTTTCATTAAAAAGGAAAACAAGCTGCCACTGCGTGTATTACTTGGCAATTTTAATGGTAAGTGTTGGGCCAGGGCAGCAAGCAACTGAATTCCCCAAAGAACTGCCATATCGCAGGGTCAGGCTCTTCTCTGGGGAATCGGGTGTAGGCAGAGGAGGTTAGGGTACCATGTCCTAACCCAGAAGTTGGGACACATGCTCAGAAAGATTTTTACGTTTTAAGGAGTATGTGTCTGTGAAATTGTATTTATTTCAAATCACAAGGAGCCATTCATTCTTCTTAAAGAAAATACAAGTGATCCAGAAGACAGGGCTGTCACCTGTCCGGCGGGGAGACGTGGTCTCTGCTCTGGGACTGGGGGAGCGAGCACAGCTGGACGTGTGTCTCAGGAATTCCTGGCCCTGCCCTCCCTCTGCTGTCCTCGGCGGCACACCCCTGGCCCCTGCTCTCCCTGTTGGAACGACAGAACGGGAAACAACACCTCTTTCCAGCCTCTAGAAGGTTCAGCCGTGCCACGTGCCCGTGGCTCACCCGGCCCTCTGCCCCTTCTCTCCCCAGGTGAAGAGTCACAGTTTGAGATGGACATTTAAAGGGCCAGCCATCGGAGCGAGCCATGTCTCTGGGCCCCAGCAGCCACTCTTGGGAGAAGTCACACCAGCAGGCCTTATGCAAGCGACCATCCTGAGCAGACGGTGGGCGTGGGGCCGGCCACCTCAGCCCCCTGCTCCCTCACTCAGGGCCCCTGCTCCCCCTTCTTCGTGGACACCAGCACATACCTCCGTGTGCCTCCAACCCTGTAGGAGCTAGCACCCGGAGGGCAGTGACCTCGGGCGCATCCTGCAACCCAGTGCCAGCAAGTGGACACGGAGGAGGCCTTCTGAACAGTCCTCCGGCTCTCCCGGCCCCCTCCTCTGGGGGACCACCCATGGCCCCCCCCCACTAAGATTGGTGTGTGGGGAAAGCTCCCCAGCCCCTCCCTTCCCGAGAAAGGAAATAAAAGCCACCTTCGCCCTAGGGCCAAGAGTTGGCCCCTGTCTGAGCTCTTTTCAACTCCGTATGGATGGCTAATGCTTCTCAAGCACTTCCTGTTGGCCTCTCAAGTTGATGGTCGCACGGACCCTTGCGGGGGGGTGAGTAGAACGCGGGTTCCCCTCGTGGTACGGCTCAGGAAGTGAACCACACACACTGCATCTCAGGTGTCAATCCAGGCAAGGGTTGAACTGTGCTCCTCTCTGTTTTTCAGTGCCGGGGGCTGCCTCTTTTCTGGGCTGTATCCCCCCTGCCCAAATCGTGTCCAGTGGCGCAGTCCCCTTCGCTCTGCAGCCCCCACCCTGCAAGCATCAGAGGCCTGACCCCCAGCTGATGTTGACTCACTGACCCAACTGCCCCTGGTGTTTGTCAGGTGTCGCTTGTGTGACTGCCAGCGGGGCACAGACCCCTGAAGAAGCTCCCTGCCCTGGGGATTTCATTGAAATGTAAGATCTGCCCATAAGAAAAGGTACCGTGAAAGAGACTGCATAGGGATTGGTTATCAGCGAGTGGTCCACATAGGGAAGACTTCATGGAGCTGAGGCTATAGCTGGGTCCTGAGAATACCTGGCTGGGAGGAGGCTGGGGCGCAGGTGGCCAAGGGCAGGTGGTCCTGGAGAAACAGGCTGTTCAAGGACAGGAAATCAAGTTGCCTGCTTCGGCCAGAGCAGGCAGTTTGTGAAGGTGGGGGTGCCTTTTATAAATGACAAAGGGGTTCAGATTTCTAAGGGCCTCAAATGCCAGGCAGAGGGCCCCACTGAGAGGCAGCAGGTGTTTCTCATCTCATACACAGGGTGTGCTGAAGGGCGGATGTCCCTTGACCAAGAGGCCGTGGCCAACCTGGAGCTCACCAGTACTGGACTCAGAGCACTTATCAGCCTGCTGTTTGGGGAGCGGAAGGCCTTAGTGGCTGAGTCCCTTGTCCTGTTTTTTTCTTTTTTTCTTTTTCCCTATGGTTGAGTTGGAGTCTCTTCCCCTCCCTGGACTGAGACGGCAGTTAGAATCCTTGTGTCTGGTAACAGAGTGTGGGAGGATCCGGGGCAGGTTGACTCCAGGCATGCAGCATGAACTTTTCCGATGGATAGGAAATGAGACTGTGGAGGGGCCACCCCCAGAGCAAAGACAACTAAAGCCCCAGTTAGGGGCCTTTCCTGATGCTCCAGTGGTTGAGACTCCGTGGTGCCAATTCACAGGGCAGGAGTTTGAACCCAGGTCGAGGAACTAAGATCCCACGTGCTGCATGGCATGGCCAAAATAAAAAAAACATTAAGAAAATAAAACCAACCCAACAACAAATAAAGCCGCAA
The DNA here is from genome assembly GCA_024291935.2 of Okapia johnstoni. Classification (NCBI taxonomy): domain Eukaryota; kingdom Metazoa; phylum Chordata; class Mammalia; order Artiodactyla; family Giraffidae; genus Okapia; species Okapia johnstoni. Next base: position 28,464,032 of record CM044327.1, read on the forward strand.
CTAGGATCAAACTAGAGATTGGCACAACTTTCCCCTAAAAGCCTCTTACTCTCTCCCCTTCTGATGTCCAACCCGAGGCCTTGCTCACAAGTCCAGTCCCCTTCTTGGTCCCGCATCTCAGTGTCCAAGGGTAAAAAGTTGGCCTCTCTGACACTAAGAAATTTGTTCACACGTTGTGAGCCTTTTCCACTGAACAGAAGTATCTCCTCCAGAAAACCCAGGTATTTCTTGAGCATCACCCTGGCTGGGTTGCTGTGGAGTGGCAAAGGTCTGTGACACAGTCCTCAGGGAACTTAAAATCTTGTGGGGGAGATAAAGCTCTCGTGGTCCAATTTAACATCCACTGGGATATTCTGAGAAACCTTCACAGTTGGGCCTGCCTGCCTCGGGCATCACCCAAAGCTTTGATTTTGTAGTTAGGGAAAACCCAGTGACAACTGTGGGGCAGAGGCCACACACTGTGAACCAGGAAAGTACAAGGAACTGTTTTAAGCTACAGTGTGTGTTTCCCAAGGATCTTGTGACTTGATCTGGAGACAAGAGGTACTCTGAGTGGAGAAGGACACCCAGAAATGTCTTAAAGCAATATTTACAGGATTGGCCGTTGCGTGGAAGCTGTGTCAATGCCCCGGCATTCCTGTGTGATCAGACCAGAAACCTCCATGACTTTCTGCACCTCACCAAGTGATCAGAGACAGCACCTCTTCCCTTGTCTACTGCCCTGGGGCATCCTCTTTATTCATCTAGAAAATCCAACTAGTTTGACATTCCTCCGTCTAACATCGCTCTCTTGGCGCCCCCTGTACCTCAGGTCATCCACCATCCAGGAAGGCCCTCCCTACATCGAAACCCTACCTGTCCAACCAAGTCCCTTCTTCTCGCTGAAGTTTAGCTCTTAACCCGTGGCATTGACACAGCTTCCTTGCATCGGCCAATCCTGTAAATAACGACAAAATCAGTGCTTTGCGTTTCAGAACGTAGCCCGTACAGCCCTCCCTGACTTCCCCAAGCAGAGGACTGTGCCCCTTGCTTCAGGGCAATTTATCTCCAGTGGAAGAGACAGCACCCCAGTGATGGGCAATAGGCACCTCAGTTTCTGGAATTAACTAGAATAAAGCCTTCCTCCTCTCTGCAGCCGATTAAATGCATATGGAAAGGTAAGGAAACTGCAGATTAACTGGGGAGAAGTACGGCCCTTACAGATTAGGTTCTCTTGATGTACCCTTTCCAAAGAGTAAGACTGGAATGTGTCCTACAGAAAGGAAGCCCCCTGGCCAAAGTGGAGGTGCAGCCGTCTTCCCCCCAACTGTTCAGAAGTCAGAGGACAAGGGAGACAGTTTATTTATCTATTAATTTTTTTTGGATGAGGTAAATCTAAGTAATTTATTAAAATATGCCTTTAATAACAAATATAAAAATATCTTTATCTTGAAAGTTTTCATATTTTAAATAATAGAGTTCATTTCTCCAGAAAAAAAAAAAATGTCTAGGAAAGGCCAAGAAACTGAAAAGCAGGACAAAACAAAAACTCCAAATCGCCCAGAAATATGAGTGTTAAGTTTCTTGACTGGTAATTGTGAGTTAAAAGTTACTATGTGCAGGGAGACAGCTCTAAAAGGAAGACTTGGAGCTGCTATTTTTGTTTCTTCCTCTAAGGTTCTGAAGAGGAATGTTGTCCTTTCCAGTTGCTGTGTTTGACTCCGTGCTGCCCCCTGCTGGAAGGCTTTGTTAAAACAAGGGACCATTCCTCTCCAAGTGACTCCACTCCATTCCCTCAGGTGAAAAGCCAAGAGTGGTTCAGTTCAGTTGAGTTCAGTCCAGTCGCTCAGTCGTGTCCGAGTCTTTGCGACCCCATGGACTGCAGCACACCAGGCCTCCCTGTCCATCACCAACTCCCAGAGCTTACTCAAACTCATGTCCATTGAGTCGATACCAAGAGTGGCGCCTGTGTTCAAACTCCTGGTCCCTCCGCCCTAACCTGGGAGAAGCAAGTGTTAGTTGCTCAGTCGCGACCCCATGGACTGTAGCCCACCAGGCTCCTCTGTCCATGGGGATTCTCCAGGCAAGAATACTGGAGCGGGTTGCCATGCCCTCCTCCAGGGGATCTTAACCCAGGGATCAAACCCAGGTCTCCTGCATTGCAGCCAAATTTTTTACTATCTGAACCACCAGAGAAGCAAGACTGTCCTCCAAAGGACAGTCAGGACTTGGAACTGTTGAAACTTCTTAGCCTCTACAAGAGTGGTTCCGTTTTGCATTGGAACCGTGGGTACAGGTGTGGTTGTCACTCAGGTAATCTCCCAGCTCCTGGGACAGTTTCTGCTTCTGAGCCCTCTGAGAACCACCGGGGAGCACCCCCACAGCTCCCAAGCTGAGCCTCTAACTCAGACGAGGAACCTTGACAGCGTGCTAGAAAGCTCCGTGTCCAACAGAGGGACACTGATACCCAAATATTCTGCACCCTGATGAACTTGCCACACCTTTCTTTGCTCAGTTTACTGACCGATTGTGCCAGTGTGGAGCTGATCTGATTTGGAGAGTAGTATGACTTCCTCTCTCCGTTAGCTCCATCGATGGCAGATCAGCCTTCTCCGGGCAAGGAGCCATCCCCCTGCACAGAGGAAAAAGATCTTCGTGGGTGGGCACTTTGTAGAGTGAGTGTCCTGAGGTTCACCCCTCCCCCTGTTCAGCCCTGTGTGTGGAAGTGCGCCCCCCTACAGGAACAAAACGGCACCACCACTCCTCGCTATCAGTTCAGTTCAGTTCAGTCGCTCAGTCATGTCTGACTCTGCGACCCCATGGACTGCAGCACGCCAGGCCTCCCTGTCCATCACCAACTCCCGGAGCTTACTCAAATTCATGTCCATTGAGTCGGTGATGCCATCCAACCATCTCATCCTCTATTGTCCACTTCTCCTCCCGCCTTCAATCTTTCCCAGCATCAGGGTCTTTTCAAGTGAGTCGGTTCTTCGAATCAGGTGGCCAAATTGGAGTTTCAGCTTCAACATTAGTCCTTCCAATGAATATTCAGGACTGATCTCCTTTAGGATGGACTGGTTGGATTTCCTTGCTGTCCAAGGGACTCTCAAGAGTCTTCTCCAACACCACAGTTCAAAAGCATCAATTCTTTGGTGCTCAGCTTTCTTTATGGTCCAACTCTCACATCCATACGTGCTCTCCTCTTTCACTTTAATCAAGAGGCTCTTTAGGCTCTTCGCTTTCTGCAAGATTTAATTGAGGACTTCCCTGGTGGTGTTGTGGTTAAGACTCCGTGCTTTCACTGCAGGGGGCATGGGTTCAATCCCTGGCCAGGGAACTGAGATCCTGCATGCTGCCCAGTGCAGCTTAAAAAAAAAAAAAAGAATGTAATTGGAAAAACTACTCAATAGTGAGTGGATAGTCCCTCCCTTGACAAGATGTCCTATTTAGCACCTCCAACCAGAACCTTCAGCCAATGCCTCCTGGAGACTTTAACTCCATCCCGGGTCTTACAGCTTCCTTCCTGCAGGGTTGAGCATGGGTTATTGAGAACAGGAGGGAAAGCTGTTGATCCTGACCTGTGAGACAGCTGACCTGCATGTGTGGAACGACACATGGATGCTACACACTGTATGTGATTAGAGGGCTATTTGGTTCTGGTGTGGGGTGGGGAGCAGAGGACCCTGGCTCTTGGGCCTGCATCGTGAACATTTAAATCCTGGAGTAACTGCAGGGAAAGTTGATGGTTCATTCAGAACCTTCCTTTTGTCGAGGAGGGGAAAGAAAAGAGGTCAAGATTCCATCTCTTGGGACTTCCCTGGCGGTCCAGTGGTTAAGACTGTGCTTCCAATGCAGAAGGTGTGGGATCAACCCCTGGTTAGCAAACTAAAATCCTACATGCCGTGCAACAGGGCCAAAAAATGTTTAAAAAAGTAATCCCTGGCAGTCCAGTGGTTAGGACTCTAAGTTTCTACTGCAGGGAGCACTGACTCCATCCCTGGTTGAGGAAATGAGATTCCAAAAGCCTTGTGGCCAGGTCAAAAAAAAAAAAAAGACTTAAAAAAAGGGAATTCCCAGTGGTTAGGACTCTGAGCTTTCAGTGCTGTGGCCTGGATTCAATCCCTGGTCTGGGAACTAAAATCCCACAAGTCGCACAGCACGGCTTAAAAAAAAAAGACTTAGGTCTCTCCTTACCCCAGAATGAGGCCAGCTTGCTGTCAAGTGTCCCCTACTGGAGTCTCCTGACAACTGCTCTCCTTCCCCAGATAGATGGGGGCCCTGTACCACGCAGTTTCCTTCACACTCAGCTCCTCACTGCGGCTCCTCCCCCGCAGTTCCAACAGAAGGAGCATCTACCACATCCTGGTCAGAACTTGGTAGGGCTAGAGCGAGGGGAAGGTTTACCCTCACTCGCCCTGCCCACCATTCTGGCCTCCCACAGAAAGCTCTCCATGAGGACGCCCCAGGGCCTGACCCAGGCATTCTAAACAGGCTCTATCACGACTCCCAAGGGAACTGTAGGAGGAAGGATGCATCTTGCTTGGATGCTGTGATTTCAATAAGTATAGGGGCTTCCCTGGCAGTCCAGTGGTTAGGTCTCATTCAGTGCTTCACTGTCATGGCCCATGTTCAGTTCCTGGTTGGGGAACTAAGATCCTGCAAGCTGTGTGGTATGGCATAAATGAACAAATATTTGGTCTTTGCCCCAGTCTTGATGCAGAGCTCCTAATATACACTCCTGGGGTAACACTCTGAGAACTGCTGAGCCACATAATTTGACATTAGCTCTGTTCATCCAAGCCTACCACAGCAAGCCTACATCTGCAACAAGGGCCAGAGCGGAGAGCCGGCCAGTCGGTGCCCCTGAGTCCTGGGATAGACAAGGACAGCTTGATTCCAAACTCGTCAGATGCACAGGAGCCCCTTACTGAGCCCTCTGGGCTGCTTTCCGTGGGGACTGGTGACAACTTTGGCCTCACAATGGGACAAGTCTCATTCTTAGGAGAGAAATGCTGTACTACTCATCAACAAATGTTTCTTAGAATGCTTTCTCTGTGCCAGCCCAGGGGCTAGGTGTCTGGGATACATCAGTGAACAAAGCAGATAAAAATCCCTGGAATTCCCTGGTGGGCCAGTGGTTGAGAATCCGCCTTGCAATGCAGGGAACGCAGGTTCCATCCCTGGTCTTGGAACAATTGAGTCTGTGCCACAAGTAGAGAGTCTGTGCGCCAAAATGAAAGAGCCCATATAATGCAGCAAAGATCCTGCTTGCTGCAACTAAGACCCGATGCAGCCTATATATATTTATTTATTTAATTTATATATAAATTTATACAATTTATTAATATATATGAATTTATATATTTATATTTACATAGAAATAATGTATCATTCAATATATATAAATTCTATAGAATTATATAATTCTATAGGATATTTATTATATTTTAAATTTAAATAATATATAGTATTATAGTTAATATATAATTAATACATATTAATTACATATAATTATATAATTATCTCTATATAGAATTTATTATATATTAAATGATATTTGTATATATGATATATAATTATATTAGATAGTATATATAATTATATAATATACATTGTATATTTAATATATAGTCACATATATTAATAATTTATTAATATTATATATTACATATATATAAAATCCCTACCCACATGGAGATTTACCTCTTTCTAATAAAAGGAAGAGTAGAACTCTTTTTAAATGAGTTGAGTAGGACCCAGGTAGCTGGTTACTGGAAGTAATCAGGAGTCTTTAGTCAACACAGTTTATACACACTAGAGATTAAGGACCAAGAGCTTCAGCAGAGACTAAAGGAATGCCCCAGTGAGATGAAACCCCACAGTAATTATCTCCATCTTTGTGACAATTATAATGAACACAAAATGCTTTGTTTTGCTTTATAGATGATGAAAACATTGGGGCATGGGGTGGGGTGGGGATGAGGTGAGCGGGGGGAAACCCTAGGAATCTGTAGAGTTCTGGGTGTCTAACCAACACAGTCTTTTTTACGAAAGGGTCCAGAGACTCTTGGCCAAGACTGGTACAGGGATGGGACATGCTTGAGTCCATACAAGTTCTCACTCTCTCAGATGCTGAAGACTTCTGGGAGCCCAGGATCCTCTCTATAAAGTAAAAATACAGTTCTTCTGGAGGCTAACACTTTCATCTTGGCCAGCGTCACAGATGAGATTCTTGGTCCACAGCTCAAGTTGGCAAGGAATTTATCTTTCTTTTCATAATCCTCAATTGAAAAAAAAAAGCACAACCTAAAACCTGAGAATTATGTTCTATTTCATGGACAAAACTTAAGCTCAAAAGACAGCCTCTCAGGTCTGAAGGGCTGCTCTGAAAAAAGTAAGGAAAGAGCTAGGATATGTTGGAGTGTTTGCAATGAAAGCCAGTTGGTTGGAGTATGAAAAGATTACTATTAATGAAAGGAAACCAGACACCTCAAGTTAAGGAATTTAGCGCACTTTTCTGTACATGGAAGATGCAAGACACTGGGCTCATTGAAGGGGCCTCCCAGGTGGCGCTAATGGTAAAGATCCTGCTTGCCAAAGCAGGAGACATAAAAGACCAAGGTTCAATCCCTGGAAATGGCCTCCACTCCAGTAGTCTTGCCTGGAGAATCCCACAGACAGAGGAGCCTGACAGGTCACAGCCCTTAGGCTCGCAAAGAGTCGGATAAGATTGAAGCAACTTAGCATGGGCTCCTTGAATTCATCCCTTCCATATGCATCTTAACTATCTAGGTTTGCATCCTGCTTTCTCATCCTGAGTCCCCTCAGGGTGAGGGGTGACTCTAGTAGTTGATGGCGTGGTGGTGGCTGCAACGATCTTTGTTTACTGATATGGCAGGTGACATCTTTTCTTCTACACGACTGAACATAATTTCCTCTTTACATTCTCTTTACATTTCTTCATATAATCCCACACAGAATTTCTTTTGAACTGTGTTCTGTTGGGGGCCATGTATCCAGGTTTAATTTGAGGCTCCTCTCTCTTCCTAGGAGTTTGTGTTTAAGTCTCTAGGGGCAGGGATTCAGGTGTTCAGGGTGGGGGCAGCGGGTGCTTGATGCTACCTACTCACTTGGGCATCCACCGAGCCTTCCCTCGCTCCACCTGGTGTCCAGTTATGGGCCCCTGTGCGTCCTCAGAGCCTTGACCCTTGAGCTCCTGCTGTTCCCTCTGCTACATACAGACCAGGTGAGAGGACACAGGAGTCTTCCCACCACGCCAGGGCACCAAGGTGTCTTCAAGGCTGAGTCTCAGGCTACCTCTACCTAGACTTACTACACAATCATGGCCCACCCCTTCTCATCTCCTGGGTAGTCTCTTCATGAGGGAAGAAAAGCATTTATCCCAAATATTCTACTTATGTTCTGAGCCCTTTCTGGGCTTCTAAGGAACAGATATAATAGGCCATTTCTTTTTCCCTCTGCCGTGTCTCCTGGAGGCAGTGAAGCACAGTAGAACCACATGGGAAGCTTTTTTAACGCTATCAGTTCCAAGACCCCTCTTTTACAGGGCTCAATTATACTGTCCAAAGGGCAGTGTCTTTTTAAGCTCCTGAGATGATTCTAATGCAAAGCCAGGGTTAAGCACTTTGTGGGGGAGGGAGGAAGGGTGGGAAAATGGGAGGGAAAGTGGTAGAAGACTAAAGAGGGAGAAGAGGGGAAATTTATTATTTCAGAAAACTCTTCCACTACACCCACTATATTGTGAGCTTTATACAAAGCCCCGTGGTAACCGAGCAGGAGCCCATGGGGCCTTCTGGGGGGTTTGGGGGGCGGTGTAAGGGTGAACAGGCCTTCCCCCATATCCTCTGCTTTAGCTCCTCTCTGAAGCACCTAGATCACAAAGCACCTGATGCACATTTCCTGAGTTCTTTTGCAGATGCTAAATCTACCATCCAGGGGAAGAAATGAACTACCTGATGACCATGAGCACACAGCGCCCAGACCTACTGGAGCCTAAGAATCGTTAAGCTCTGACATCGCCCTATTACGTCACCAACCAATTAGAGAATTGTGCACGAGCTGACCACATATCCTGGGACTTCCCGTCCCTCACCTTGCCTTTAAAAACGTTTTCCTGAAACTCATCACTTCCAAAGAGCAAAACTTGAATTTGTCGTGCACCAGCAACTATTAACATAGCACTGATGTTGTATTAGGTATGAGTAGCCTAGAGATGACTTAAAGCGTATGGGAGGATCTGTGTAGGTTATATGCAAATATTACATTATTTTATTTAAGGGAACTTGAGCATCTGAAGACTTTGGTTGTCTCAGGGGTCCTGGAACCATCCCCACCTCAGATTCCAAAGGACGACTCTATTTTTGCTAAGGGCAGGCTCCTGGGAGGAGGAAGAAGGTTGAAAAGCAGGCTATTAAGTTGTAGGACTTTCTAGAAACCTTCATTCCTCTTTGAAGGCACAGCAAGACAATATTCATGCAAGAGCTGAGTATGGGTGATGTGTGTGTGTGTGTGTGTGTGTGTGTGTGTATGCATGTATGCTCACACTAAGTTGCTTCAGTTGTATCTCTTTGTGGCCCCATGGACTATAGTCCACCAGGCTCCTCTGTCCATGGGATTCTCCAGGCAAGAACAGTGCAGTGGGTCGCCACGCCTTCCTGCAGGGGATCATCCTGACCCAGGGATCAAACCCGTGTCTCTTCCGTCTGACCCAGGGATCAAACCCGTGTCTCTTCCATCTGACCCAGGGATCAAACCCGTGTCTCTTCCGTCTCCTGCACTGGTAGGCGGGTTCTTTACTACAAGCCCATGGGTGCTGATAGACATAAAATGGACACAGGTTTGGATCAGTTTCTGCAGAATTAGAATCCCTGTATCTTCTTTTTTGAACCATGCAGTTTGCAGGATCTCAGTTCCCCGGCCAGAGATCAAACCTGGGTGCCCTTTAGTGGAAGCATGGAGTCCTAATCACCGGACCACCAGGGAATTCCCTGTTTTCTTTTTAAATGAGAAAACTTTGGTTCCTTAAGGGTCTGAAACATCTTTTTTTTCTGCTCAAAAGATGATAGTACTGTCATCAAACCCAAGTTCATGTGCCCGACACATAGTGAGGCCACACAAACCAAAACATCAGAGTGTGGAGCAGAAAAGGTTTATTGCAGGGCCCAGCAAGGAGAAAAGGTGGTTTGTGTTCAAAAGACCCAAACTCCCAGATGGTTTTCGGGAAGTTTTTAAAAGCAATGTTTGGAGTGATGGCGGCAGGGCTGAACACCACTGAGCAGGCACGTGCATACCAACACTTACAAAAGTAGGATCACAGTATAATACTGCTTTTTTAACTCCTGTTTTATTCTCAAGTCCGGAAATTTGGGGAATTCCCCGGTGGTTGAAGGTTCACCCCTGGTTGGGGAACTAAGATCCTGTAAGGCATGCAGCATTGCCAAAAACAAAAACAAGTTCATAAATGTCATCAGTCAAAATAATTGCTTCTTAAACTTATTAATTTAATCTAAAATAATTAAATCTTATAAGGTGAAACAATGGGCTTCCCTGGTGGCTCAAACAGTAAAGAGTCTTCCAGCAATGCGGGAGACCTGGGTTTGATACTTGAGTCAGGAAGATCCCCTGGAGAAGCGAATGGCTACCCACTCCTGTATTCTTGCCTGGAAAATTCCATAGACAGAGTAGCCTGGTGGGCAATAGTCCATGGGGTCACAAAGAGTTGGACACAACTGAGCAACTCACACACACACACACACACACATGTGCACACGCACGGTGAAACAATGGTCACAATACTATTTTAAAACGTGTTTTTGAACATTTGCCATTCAAGTCAGAGACAATACCCCAAGCAAAGAGGAGGCAAGAACAAATTGAATGTGGGTTGGGAGCTGATCTTTTTGAACATTTTAGAAAAGTATATTATGAATCATCATGGTTAAGAGGGAAAGAATTCCCTGCATTAGGCCTCATACAGATGAGCCAAATGGGATTCTAGACTGTGGGCCCATCAAAAAACATGCTTCTTTTTAACCCAGTACTGAATCATATGCACCCATATAAAAAATGCAGGAAGCAAGGTTTGCAGAGGAGACAACTTTGATATGGGTCTTGATGTAATGCACGTGGATATGAGATGGAGCGAGGGGCAAACAGTATGCAGGAAAGCAGAGCAAATGCAGGGAAGCAGGTCCAAACCCAGGAAGCTGCAGATGGGGCAGGTCCTGCTGAGCATGGTGGGTTCCCACAGGATGGGGAGACCACTCGCTGGGCGCTCTTGAGCACAACTTTTCTCTGAAAGGCAGTAAGTACCTTCCTCAGGCAAGAAGTGATTCAGTGGTGTGTGGAAGGATTGGTCAGGATAGACTGGAGTAGGAAAGAAATTGGGGAGATTTAGTTGAGAGCTTCTAAAACCGTGTTTCTGTGTGTGCATCCTAAACCTCCAACCCGGTGCTCTGTTAGTGATTTTAATTTTAATTAACCTAATCTTGAGGAGGTGCCCAGTTTGGTGGATGCCTTGCTTTTGAAGTCCAGAAGTTAGGTCTGGTTCCTCCTTGCCTCGCCTACTTTTACTCACAGGTGAGCTGGCCATGGAATTCTCCTAAAATCCTGATGCTCAGGTGATGTTCAAGTCCTCTCTTCTTTCAGCTTCTCACCATTCCAGCTCCTGCCTTCTCCACACTTCAACATGGAATTCTTCGTTTTTCCAGTTCCTTCTGCTTTCTCAGGTGCCATGGTTAAATCATCTGAACTGCTTTCTGTCGCCTTTGATTGTCCCCCAAACTGGCTCTGTTTTACCTGCAAGGCAAAACTGAAAACTTCCAAATGTTTCCATTCATCTTTGCTGTTATATTTATGTTGGGAGACAGCATGGAAGACAGAAATGGAAGCCACAGAAGATGTACAGGCTCAGAGCTCAGCCAACAATATTTTCCCTTGGTCTCCTGTTCCCCTTATTAGAAATGGCATTCTTATTCCATTGCCCCTTCTTTCCTCCAGTGTCATGAGATGGAGTCTCTCCTTGCCATCAAGAATAACCTCTCCATCTCTGCCAGTTCACTTAACTCTGCACCCACTTTTTTCACAAAGCTGCTCCATCAACCACCACACCTCCTATATTTTCAACCTCTCCCTTCCTATTGATGAGTAAAGCTGTTTCATCAGTCCACCCTCTGCCCCAACTCTGCATTTCCTTCTGTACCATCCAACTGTTCTCTCTCCTTCAGAGCCAAACATGTATTTAGGGACTATTTCAAACCCACTGAGACAGTGCAGGAAATTGTGTAACACACAAACAAATTTAACGGATGTTGACACTTTGCTGTATTAACTCAGGTCTTTTCTTCATAAGAATAAACTGCATCAGGAAAAAAGTGGAAAGATTCGTCTGCACACCTGTATCTACTTCTAGTCCTCTACTCATTTCTCAGTCCACTGCAATGTGGATTCTGCCCCCACCAATTACTTTTTAAATTTTCAATTAATTTTAGAGTTGCAAAGATACTTCAAAGAGGTAACCCATATAATCCAGCTTCCCTTACAGTCAGTATCTTAAAGCACAATACAGGCAGCAAAATAAAGTTGCTATAATACTAATGATTTAACTACAGACTTTATTATTCAGATTTCACCAATTTTTCCACTCATGTCCCTTTTCAGTTCCAGAATACAATCCAGGGTCCCACTTGCATATAGTTGTCATGTCTCCTTGTTCTTCTCCAATCTGTGAGTTTCTCAGTCTTTCCTTGTCTTTCATGATGTTCACGGTTTTGAGGTGTACTGGTTACGTATTTTCAAGAAGGTCTCAATTTGTATTGGGCCGACGTTTTCTCTTGATGAGTATGGAGTTGTGAATTTTTGCAAAGACTTCCACAGACGAAGTAGAGTTCTCCACTGCCTCACATCAGGGGATAACTGATAACAACATGACTTCACCCGTTAGTGTTAACCTTGACCACTTGGTTAAAGAGGTGTCTGCCAGTTTCCCCACTGTAAAAACTACTATTCTCCTTTTCCATATTCTGTTTTAGAAGCAAGGCACTAAGTCCCTCGCACACACTCGAGGGACTGGATAATTCAAATTTTACTTGCTGGAGGAAGGAGATATCAAAGAATTTTTGTGGCTATATGTTAAAATTGCCACTATAATAAATATTAGGGGGGAGATACTTTGTGCAATTATTGTTTCTTCTTAAAGTTTCACCTATTTGTAGCATGCATCACCAACAATTTGAAAAATAATCTATATCAGCCAGTAGTATATATCAATTAGTTACTCCTTCAATTTTGTTAAAAGCAAGAAATTGGGAAGAAATTAGAAATCAAAATATCTATGTATTCCCAACTGTTCTTGTGTGTGGTGTCCCAGAGGTTTCACAGCCTGGGCCAATACATCGTAGTCAGACTGGATTCCTCGTATGCCTTTCTTTTGTAAAGGGGTAGAAAGGTGGAAGTGAAAGTGTAAAAAAGAGGGGGAAAGGTGTATCTTTAGGCAGCTTTCTAGAAAATACGATGTAAACACTGATTTCCTGGAAGATGTCCTGGCTCTAATACTTTCAGGAGTTTGGATACCATGGCTCCGAATGACTCCGCTCATTCCAACGACTTCACCTACCTGCACTGTCGTTGATTCCTCAAGTTCTTACCTTTGGCCCATTACCTGTCCCTTTCTCTAAGGACCAAATTTCTCTATATTCGTAAGTCCTCCAGCACCTTAACACTCAGGCTTCATTTTCCTCCTCTTAACGATATTAAGCTGCTTGCAGCTTCAGGAACACAGTGCTTCCGACTTTTTCCGTCTGGAGACTCCATCCACGTCCCCTCCCCGGCGTAGATGGGGCTCTGGGATTCAGTCCAGGCGCCCATCTGTAGATGTCACTAGGGAACCTGCTCAAAGTGGCAAATCCGGAGGGCGCTGCTGCTGCTGCAGCTACTAACTATACTACAACAAACTCCTGGGGCGGAAAGGCATGTCCCACCTCTAACGGTGAGGGCCGTTTGCAGAACACAACACAGCGTCCAGAGCTTCTAGGCCGCCAGCGCTCTCAGGGTGCCTCATCTGCGCGGTGACTTGCAGTCTTGGCCGCGAAAATGCGCTGCGTCTACTTTGATACGACCTGCGTCCGAGAAGAAACCCAACCGCCTTCCGCGGGCTGCGTTTGTAGCTCTGCAGCCTCCAGGTCCCGCCCATCTCCGCCCGCCCGCCCGACCTTAAAGCGGACTTGGAAAGAGCCTTTCCCCAGGCAGACGGCGGGCCCACCGTAAGTCCTTTACTGTTTGAAGGTGAGCAAGCGAGCGAGCAACTCGCGCGAGACGGAGGTAGTAGTCTCGCGAGAAGTCTAGAAGGCGGCAGTGATGGCGGCGGCGGGAAGCGGACCCGGACCGGGAGTGAGCACAGGACCCGGGCCGGCAGCGGCTGCTAATGCAACACCGGCAGAAGAAGGGGAGACGAAGCCGGCAGCAGCCGTAGCGGCCGCTCCGGCCGGAGAGGCGACGTCTGCTGCTGCAGCTTCCGTGGAGCCCGGCTCCGGAGAGGCCGAAAGCGGGTGAGGCACCCTGCGGCCCGAGGAGGACGGGGGTGGGGGGCGGGAGGCTGGTCCCTCTCGGAATCCCGCGGCTCCGGTGAGCACTCCCGCCCGCCCCGCTCGGAACCCAGGCCTGGCGGCCAACGCTCGCCCTGCCTTCTCCGGGGCCTTCGTCCCGCCGCCGCTAGGCCCGTCCCTCTGAAGCGCATCTCAGGCTGCGCCCCTGTGCACACCTTTCCCGGTTTCTCGGCCTCCCTCCCGGCCCTAGCACCCCCGGCAGGGGGCTGGTAGCTCCCACCCCCCCTTTTTTTAGCAGGAACCCTTCAGAATTCCCAGAGAGGGAAACCACTTTGTACTCTCAGGCTGGAAGGAGTATTGGTCCCTCTGAAAACAGAGAGGGAGAGGTGCATCTCTGCGAACCTCCCCAGGGACCAGTTCTGTCCGCTGTAGGTTTGTCTGTAAGGGCCGGTAAGGTTTCCCTTTGCCCCGTGGGCTTGAGCTCATCTTGGCCGCCTTTTTCCTAATGCTGGGCGTCCCGTCTGAGCGTCGATTTGGCTGAAAAAGAGTAGGGATGTGAAGTTCAGCTGTACTTGGATCATCGTCTTTGGGAGTAGGCGTTTTCAGGTTTTCTTATGAAATTTTTTCCTTGAGTGCTCTCCGTATTTTACAGGGATGCAAACTCGGTTGATATAAGTGGTGGCTTGGAGACAGAATCCTCTAATGGAAAAGATACACTTGTAAGTATTGCTTTTTAAATGTTTGCACTGCACAGTTAGTAGAGTTGGTTTTTTAAAGGTGTTTTTTTTTTTTTTTTACAGTTCAGCTCTTTTGTTTTCTTTACATCCATAATGCCGCGAATTCATAGGGAATGGGCTCCAACAGTTCATAGTAGAGTTCGTTTTTTAAAGGTTTTTTTTTTTTTTTTTTTTTTTTTTTTTTTTTTTACAGTTCAGCTCTTTTGTTTTCTTTACATCCATGATGCCGCGAATTCATAGGGAATGGGCTCCAACAGTTCAGGCTCCTTTCCTTTGATTCTCACGCAGTGTGCTTCTCTGGGTAGAGCAGGCTGGTGCTTCAGTTGAGCCCAAGTACATTTCAAGTACTTTGCTCTTTGACGTTCTTCTTTTTCTGATCCTTTTCCTTCATACGTTTCAGGAAGGTGTCTCGGCTGTTAGTACGCTTAATATGCTCAATACACACATAAATTCTCTTGGCATGAATCTTGCCCTTGTTTATTTACAATGATGCCAACAGTATGCTGGGTAACATTGTAGACTCTTCCGGTTTTGTTTTGCAGGATGTTCATTTTTGAACAGTACCCATTCCTTTGATATCTACAAGATTACCTTTCTTGTGGGTTTGCGTGTGTGTGGCCAAAGGAGCAGCTCTTATGCTTTCTAAAAGGCCTAGAGAACATGTGGGGGCTACCCCCCCTCTTTCCCTTTGCCCTGGTCATTTGGGCAAAGTACTGGAAAAATAGCAGTTCCAGGCAAGAGGGTTTTTGGGTTTTGTTTGTTTTTTTTTAAGTTTTTAAGTGAATCAAAAATATAATCAGATCAACTGACATGGTTCTCTGATGGCTCTGTGGACACAGGAAGGTGCTGGGGATACTTCAGAGGTAATGGATACTCAGGCGGGCTCCGTGGATGAAGAAAATGGCCGTCAGTTGGGAGAGGTGGAGCTGCAGTGTGGAATATGTACCAAATGGTTCACAGCAGACACCTTTGGCATAGATACCTCGTGAGTATTTTTTGAAGTCCTTTGTGAAAATTGCTGTGTTCAATAACTAGATCTTAACATGTCCAATAGATGGTCCCGCTCCAGGGATCGAACCCAGGTCTCCCGCATTGCAGGCAGATTCTTTACCATCTGAGCCACCAGGGAAGCCCAGTTAGGGGTGTGGGCAAATG
Source organism: Okapia johnstoni (assembly GCA_024291935.2). Lineage (NCBI taxonomy): Eukaryota > Metazoa > Chordata > Mammalia > Artiodactyla > Giraffidae > Okapia > Okapia johnstoni. The sequence goes on from CM044327.1 coordinate 28,479,465, forward strand.
TAAATGCATATTATTTCCCATGACTCCTGATTCCGGTTCAGTGAGTAGTAGGATTTGAATCAGAAATTGTTTTAATAATCTGAGCATGTTTTTAGTCTACTAAGGGCATTGCCCTTAATAGGTAGAATGGTAGGCATTATCCTTGTCTATGTGCTTAGGAGACAAAACTGTGCAATTACAAAGCATTACATAAACAAATTTGAGACAGTACCATTTAAACCTTGTATTGGATATTGTGGATTTGGGGGAAAGGGTTGGTGTACATGGTGGATAAAGCCTGATGTCAAAAATTTGAGATGGCAGATGCCTCTTCATGCCTGACATCCTTTTTTCCTTTTGGTTTCTAACTGACTCCCTTTAAGGTGTCCTGAATTCTCTGCTCAGAAAAACCAATTTCCAGTCTTTGCCCCTCTTCTAGTGAATTAAACTCATATTAAGAATTTGAGAATGAAAGGCTTCTTATTCAGGAGATTCAGTCAACAGCTAGCAAGAGCGCATTACTGACTCACTGTCTATGGAAATACGTATACTGCTGGCTCCCTGGGGTGTTCTTTCCATATTCAAATAAATTTAGATAAGACTATCTCAAAACAGGACTGCATTGTTAATTCTGAAATTAACCTCCCTTGAGTTGGTTTGTGAAGAAATACCTTCCTTTATAATCTGTTGAATGCTTTCTAGTTAAAAATTTAAAGAAGTGTTAATATACTAATTGACATGTGACTGTTTACATTGAAGGACTGAATGTTTAAAACAGAAAGAAAAATATTGAATGGTCAGAAGAATTGGTCTTGGTAGAAAGACTTAAGGGAAAATATACAAACTGATCAGTTAGGAAAGACCTAAAATTGGGCCACTTTTGCAAGGAGAATTTGTTTGGATAAACAGGGCCTAGGAAAGGAAATTTATTAGAGAGATAACTCGGAGCAATGCAGAGACGAATCAAACTACAGTTCAGAGGTTTGGTGGTGACCAATGCGTACCTGAATTTGAAAAGTTAAACCTGAAACCCAGTGGGTTGGACAGATTACCTTTTATGGCAGATGGAGGAAGTGAGTGAGCTAGCAGGGTATGAAGAAAACTGCTTTAAACACCTGATAGTGTTTGTTAATAATTGTACACCTGCCTCTCTCTCTTCTGTAAGTGAGTTTACCACAACAGGCTGTTTGCAGAAGGGGCTGTAGAGAAAGGTTAAGGTGAGGGAACTCGATCTTAACATTCATAAAGATATCTTTTACTTCTTGAATGGTGGCAGTAGACACACCCCTGGAAACATCTCTTTAAGGATACGTTAAATTAGTTTCAGCAGAACTGAACTGAACGTAGTCTCACAGTCATGTCCGACTCTTTGCGATCCCTTAGACTGTAGCCCGCCAGGCTCCTCTGTCCATGGAATTCTTCAGGCAGGAGTACTGGAGTGGGTTGCCATTTCCTTCTCTAGGGTATCTTCCTGACCCAGGGATCAAACCCAGGTCTCCCGCATTGCAGGCAGATTCTTTACCAACTGAGTTTCAGCAGAGTCCACAATAAACTTGTCTTTATTTTGATTTCTTCTTTTCCAACTTAAGCCAGTCTTTTGTTTTTCTGTTGCTTTCTCCTTTTCAGGACCAAGCTTTTCCTATGCTTTTCCAGTCACTAGCACAGCCACCACGCTGCACTAATGCATGGATCCTGTTAGCCCCCAGTTCCCTCCACCTGCTTCTCTGCCTTCAAACAGTCAGGCCTGCTCTTGCCCCCGAGCTCATCTCTTAGGAAGTAAGCTGACACCTACAAGGAGTCTCAGTGGTTAGGACTCCTTTCACTTCCTGCCCACTCCCATCAAATCAGCCACTAAGCTTAACTAGTTTCTCTTCTTCTTGTATACTTGCTTATCCTTTCCAATTTTGTTATTTCACTCTATATGAGGCTTTTTTTTTTTTTAAACCTTCTGCTTTACCTGCTACAGAAGCTTCTGACATATTCCCTTTTCTAATCTCATTCTCCCTTCAGACCTGTTCTATCACCAGACTTACCACTTTCACCACATGGCTTGCCCTTCAAGGTGTTTCTGTTACCCACAGAGAAAATTCACTTCCCCAGGCATGTAAGGCCTCTGCTACTTCCTACCTTTCAAGCCTTTCAGCATGTCTCTGACAACTCCCTCCCCTGGCTAAACTTGTGTGCACCACATTGCCCCTTTGCCTCCAAATTTGCAGTTTCTCTTTACATAAAATAGTCCACCTATAGAAAAGAAAAGCAACTTGTCTTTCCAAATCCAGTTCATAATTTGTGTCCTCGAAAAATCTCCCCTAACTCTTAAATCTGAAGTTACTACTTCAGTCCTTTAAATTCTTAAAAATGGGATTTTCCTGGTGGCCCAGTGGCTAAGACTCCACACTCCCAGTACAGGGGGCCCAGGGTCAATCCCTGGTCAGGGAACTAGATCCCACATGCCTCAACAAAGATCAAAGATCCCGTGTGCCACAACCAAGACCCAGAGCAGCCAAATGAATAAATATTTAAAATGTGTTTCAGAGAAGAAGAATGAACTTTAAAAAATAAGTAAATAATAAATTCTTAAAAGCTGTCATCTGTAGGATTCATTTGGTAATGAGGCAGGTAATGTTTTCTGTCTTCTGTGTTGTTCTTGAATAATTATTTATATTTTGAAGTTAATCTTTTTATACCTCTGTATGCCCTTTCCAACAATGTTACTGACACTTTACAAAGAGACTTAAATATAATTTAAATATAGATATTTCAATGCAAAGATATTTAAAGAGATTGCTTTGTCTTCTTCTACAAGTGGCCCAGTATACTCTTTTTAGGTGTTTAAAAACCATAATAAACTAGCCTGGATAGGGCTCCAGTCAGAACCTGCCAGATAGTGAATCATCAACTGTGGTGGATAATGTCCTGCTAAATTTTTGTGACAGAAAAGTTCAGCTATTTGTAAAACTACAAAAGGCCCTGTTTTGGTACCCTTTTCAAGTTTTAAGAGTTGATTAATATATTAGCATTATTATCTAACTTTCACTGAGGGAAAGGATCCCTGTTGATTTACTTCTTGTAAGTGTGTGTTCAGAAGTTCACTGATTTGCTCAATTTGGTGTTCTCCAGATCGTGTCTACCATTCATGACCAACTACAGTTTCCACTGCAATGTGTGCCATCATAGCGGGAACACCTATTTCCTTCGGAAGCAAGCAAGTAAGGACAAGCTTTGGAGGACTGCACAGTGACCTCCTCTGGTTAGCTGGCAGAGAAAAGGGATCTGGGCTCAGCCAAATCAGGGCACCTTTGCCATGAAGCTGGTGGAATTTACTTTGGGGCTTAGCTCTGGATGCCTGCTCTTGTCCGTTTTAGATCAGATGATGCTGTGGTTGTTAATCTGTGGACCATCTGGTTGAATATTCCTGTGGTAGCAGGAATATATTACTACTACAGTAACTCTTTCTTCCTTTTTGCTTTTATAGACTTGAAAGAAATGTGCCTTAGTGCTTTGGCCAACCTAACGTGGCAGTCCCGAACACAAGATGAGCATCCAAAAACTATGTTCTCCAAAGATAAGGTAGAGATAGAATTACTGTCATTGCAATCATGCCAGAGAATCAGGAGGAACTTCTAAATACAGTGGACCCTTGAACAACACAGGTGTGAACTTCACTGGTTCACTTATATGCAGATTTTTTCAGTAAAAACATACCACAGTTCTACACAATTCAAGGCTGATTGAATCCTTGGGTGTAGAACCACGAATACAGAGGGCCGCCTGTAAAACTATAGGAGGGTTTTTGACTGTGGACAGTCCAGTCCCCTAACCCCAGGATTCTTCAAGGGTCAGCTAGACAGCCTGACAATAAGTTCTTTCCCCCCAGGTTTTATGAATATATGACTGTAGATTGAGTGATTCCTTTTTTCTCACTTCATGTGATTTACTAACTTCCTAGTGTGTGTTCATTATGTCATTGGCTTAGCTCTTAGAAGGATGAATCTTTAAATAGTTTTGATTGGCTTTACAGAAACAAACAATTATCTGTTCCATGATTAATAATCAGATTTTGAGGTGATTAGTTTGAGCTGTTCTCAGCTTAGTTTGAGCTGTTTTTATGGATGCCTATCACAGATTTTGTTAGGGAAAAGGTTGACTTAATGAAAAAAAAAAATTATCCTTTATTGTTAAACCACATGACTAAAGTCAGTATTCAAAATTAGATGGTCAGCCCATCTGTGAGTCTTGCAAGACTGACGCACCCTTTCACCTCTCTCCACATGCTGATATTTTCTATTCTAGTCAATGCTAGTTTTGACCTACAAAACTGATTTTATACCCCACTAATTGACTGCAACCTACAGTTTGAAAGACACTGGGGACTCCCCTCTTCCCTGGTGGTCCAGTGGTTAGGACTCAGCTTCCCCTGCCCGGGGCACGGGTTCAGTCCCTGATCAAGGAACTAAAATCCCACAAGCCTCATGACTTGACCAAAAGAAAAAGAATAGCACTGGTTGGTATAGGGTGTTCAGTTCAGTTCAGTTCAGTCGCTCAGTCGTGTCCAGCTCTTTGCGACCCCCTGAACTGCAGCTCTCCAGGCCTCCCTGTCCATCACCAACTCCTGGAGTTTACCCAAACCCATGTCCATCGAGCCGATGATGCCATCCAACCATCTCATCCTCTGTTGTCCCCTTCTCCTCCTGCCCTCAGTCTTTCCCAGCATCAGGGTCTTTTCAAATGAGTCAGCTCTTCGCATCGGGTGGCCAAAGGATCGGAGTTTCAGCTTCAACATCAGTCCTTCAAGAACACCCAGGACTGATCTCCTTTAGGATGGACTGGTTGGATCTCCTTGCAGTCCAAGGGACTCTCAAAAGTCTTCTCCAACACTACAGTTCAAAAGCATCAATTCTTCGGTGCTCAGCTTTCTTTATAGCCCAGCTCTCACATCCAAGAATAGAAATCTGCAGAGCAGATTTGTGAGGTGAGGTTCGAGGTCAGTCTTAGTTACAAGGAGTCTGAGGTGCGTGTAGGATGTCCAGGTAGAGATGTCCCCAGCGCGGAGGAGCAGGAGCTCAGGAGAGAGGGCACCAGGAGCCGTCTTCCAGACGGCAACCAGGAGACGAGGGCACATCTTTTCCCTTTAAATGGATCATAAGCCCTGTGTGGCTAAGAGTTGTATATGCTTGTTTGAAATTCCCCACAACTTACATGTTGTTCACATGCAGTTATATATTCGTTCCGTTATTAAAAGATGAAAAACACGCGTTTGTCTTTTGATTCTGATGAGATCTTTGAAAATGCAGCAGTTGTTTTGCGTGTGAGAGCATAATTTTGAAAGCAGCTATAAAAGCTTTAATATATTTTGTTTTAAAAATTAGGATATCATACCTTTTATTGATAAATACTGGGAATGCATGACGACCAGACAAAGACCTGGGAAAATGACCTGGCCAAATAACATTGTGAAAACTATGGTAAGTGAGCTAAAATTGACTAGACTCAACATTTAGAAAACCAGTGTTCCTTGTAAGAATTGATACAAGAAATTATGTATATGTATATAAATATATGGGTTTTGTTGGGTTGTTTTTTTTTGGTGGTGGTCTCACTGAAATAATGTGATGACTAGGAAAATGAGAACAACAGTATTAAATATTAAATCTTTTTTCACACAAAATCAGTAAGTCGCACGTAGTCTTAAGTGAAGATATGGTAGTTTTATATACACTGCTGAATCCTCTGTCCATTGCACATTGGCAAGTATAGTTTTATGCCTAAATTGGAGACAGTTGTTTTCTTTGATTAAAAAAAAAAAACAACTCTATTCTGAACATTGTTGTCCTTAGAGCAATGGGGAGACATCAGTGCGAGCTGTTATCATTCTGTATCTCTGTGGGATGCAGGGGTGAGCGAGGGTGTGAAGGACGGTGGGTCTCATTTTTTAAAGCTGCTCTACTGTTTGTATTTTTTGATGGTCGTGCATTAGTTTTCTAATCAGGGAAAAACAATACTGGTGTATGTTGGGGTTTTTTTTTTGCAGGGGGCAGGGTGGTGGTGTTGAGATTTGCAGATTACACCTAGGAATTGGGAGTTAGTGGTTAATCATCCATCAGTTTAAGTATAAAATTTCCAGTAACACTAAAATACCGTTTGCTTTCAGAGTAAAGAAAGGGATGTGTTCTTAGTAAAGGAACACCCCGATCCAGGCAGTAAGGACCCAGAAGAAGATTACCCTAAGTTTGGCCTTCTGGATCAGGTATGTTAATAGGCTTCACAGGCCCCCCCTTTGATTTTTTTTAAGCCGTGGGGACAGAGAGAATCAGGCTGTGTTTACATTTGTGTATTTGCCACTGACAAAAATGCCTGTGACCCGGTGGGCTCCAAGTAAATGGTTCTTATTCCATGTGAAAGAAAGAGCACTCACCTTAAACCGGGAGACCGGTGTGTTAGTTACAGCTCTTCCTTAAGAGGTTGTGACTTGACACATACCATTTTTATCTTTTTAAACTTCCGTTTCCTCACTTGTAACACAAATAGGCCATTTCAAGTTATTTCTGATTTTCTTTCCACCTCAGATTTCATAGAGATTCAGATTTCTGTCTTTCCTTATAAAATGCGAAGCTCTGGCCACACTGGGCCTGGATTCCCACCGGGAGGTCTGCCCTTGGTCCCCTGCCACCCGTCCCCACTCCCCCTCCACCGCCCCCAGCCTGCCTCAGCCTGAGTCTGAAAGCACTTGCATCCTCACCCTTGGCTGCCTCACACATGTGACTTCCTGATCCCTGAAGCATCTAAGTTTGGGACCTCTGCAGGCTTCAGAGTCTAGGTTGCCATTCTATTAGAATCTCTCCTGTTTTTTCTCCTGGTTTTCTTTCTTTCTTTTTTTTTGAGCATTGCCAGGCTGGTTTGATTAGGTAGCCACCGTCTGTAATTGAATATTTTTCCCTCTAGGATCTTAGTAACATCGGTCCTGCTTATGACAACCAAAAACAGAGTAGTGCCGTGTCTACCAGTGGGAATCTGAATGGTAAGTGTTTAAACATCTCATGGACGAAATATTTGTAAGCTGTTGAATCCACATGTGCCTAGAATGGAGAAGGTAATGGCACCCCACTCCAGTACTCTTGCCTGGAAAATCCCATGGACGGAGGAGCCTGGTAGGCTGCAGTCCATGGGGTCACTAGGGATCGGACACGACTGAGCAACTTCACTTTCCCTTTTCACTTTCATGCATTGGAGAAGGAAATGGCAATCCACTCCAGTGTTCTTGCCTAGAGAATCCCAGGGACAGGGGAGCCTGGTGGGCTGCCGTCTATGGGGTCGCACAGAGTTGGACACGACTGAAGCGACTTAGCAGCAGCAGCAGTGCCTAGAATTGGGCAGTCTTTGGACTGACTCTTGACTAGGTATTTACTAAGATGCTTTAAAGTCTAAATCTCAATTTTTAGGGGCCAGCCATGGATTTGAGCGATGGTAGTAGAGGAGAAATTTTTGCTACTTAACACCACAGTTTGATCTTAAGTGAAACATTTAACATAAAACAAGGTACAATTTTAAGGTTAGATTTACTAAGTTTATATTATACTCCCCATGTGTATCTTCGTAACTAACACTTACTTTAGGTTCACATCCTTTGCACTCAAATTTTCCTTGATTCTACTGTTATTTAACTCCCTACCCATCTTCTAATTTTTCTTGCCCTGAATCTTCAGCTTGTGCACATGACAGCATTTCTGTGTTGACCACCCACTGTAGCATGTTTTTCTATCTAACCCATCTAAAAGCATCTAAAACCCTTTGCTACTAATGGCTACACATTGAAAGCAGATATAATGGGAAGGTAGCCAGCTCTTCATTTGACATATGGTGTCATTAAGTTCTCTTCTGGAGTGGTAGGGTCTTAAATATGTAATCATTTCCACTGTTACTAATATAACTAAGTGTGCTGTTCATCTCTTTACGTTATTTTTCCCCCTTTTGTTAAAATATGACAAATACATGGTGCCACTTCTGTTCTTACAGGTGGAGCCTCTTTTGGAGGTGAATTCCTCCTCTGTCTTCTTTCAGCCTCTCAGACTTAAGTATTTTGTGGTTTGGAAAATGCTTTTTGCTGAGTTGTGATAGAAGCTAAAACTGAGTTAAGATTGTAAAGCCTTGTGGAGTTGGTGGCAGTAGCACTTGATATGAAACAGTAGTTCCAGTTTAATGTTAGTAATTGGAAGCTTGTACGTTGTCATATTCTGCCTGACACGGACAGCAGTCCCCTTAGTGTTGCTCATTTTTTTCAACGTGGATCTAAAACTTGTCTCAAAATAATTGAAATGCAATGCCAATAAAACCTTATTCGTTTTTTAATTAAGGTAACAAACTATAGAGATGTTGATGTAACAATTCAACATTAAGCCTTTTATGAGGACAGAATGACACCTGATATGTTCATAAAAGGAAGTTCAGCATAAATCTGGTCCTGTCTGTGCAGAATATGACCTGCCTTCAACGTTTTGATCCTCTTTTTATTGCAGCAGAACTGCTGATACTTTCCAAGCTTGCCCCAAATTAAGATACAGTACTTCATGCAGTTGTTTACATAAAGGTGTTTTCCTACAGTTCAGGGATATTTCCTGGAAGTTGGAAAAACAAACTAATTGAGAGGAATGACAACTGGACAAAAGTTTCAGAGCACCTGTTTCAGAGATGCACAAGGTGGTGTGGTGTTCCTTGTGGCTTTTAGTATGTAGCTTATTGTTTTTTTAATTTATAAATTCTCTATTTGTATTTTCTCTTAATTCCACAAGCCAGATTCGTCTAACCTAAATTTGATGCATTGGCACAATTTTAATAATTGTAAAGACTGCCAACTAAATTTAAAGCTGCCTTTCCTGCTTGTGTCATGTACAACCACACCAGATGCCTAGCAGCACTGAAGAGAAACACCTTTGTAGTATTTCTGTTTTTTGTTTCCACGTTTGGTGTACTTCTGTTTTGTGGGAAGTTCAAGTTCGGCGCTTCAGCAGATCCTGTGCCTCTCTCATGTTTATGGACTCTGCCGTGTGTGGTTCCCGCAAGTGAGCATCCTTTCAGTGAGGATGTTCTCCTTATGGATGTTTGTATTGATTTGAGTGGGAAAAAAAAACTGTCCACGCAGTTACTTCTAGCTGTGAGTGTCTGCAGTCTGAATGAGTGAAAATGCATTTGTGTCACATCTTTGGAATGTGTTCCAGGAGTTGCAGTTCATTTAAGAAGCGAAGGGTACAGCTGTAACCTAGGTGTCGTTAGTGCTGCGTTCACTGGAGTTGCTGCCAGAACCCAGTGTTCTGGGCTGGGAGCCCCGGCCGACTCAGGCGAACCAGGGTGAAGTCCAGTATGCTTCCGGGCAGGAAATCCTGTGGTGTCACACAAATGCACGCTGGGAGTGTCCGTCCCTGGGGAGTGTCGCACGGGGTGTCTGTCACAGCTCACTGAAAGTGATCTGCCTTCTCTTCCAAGGAGGAATTGCAGCAGGAAGCAGCGGGAAAGGAAGAGGAGCCAAGCGCAAACAGCAGGACGGCAGCACGGCAGGGACTACCAAGAAGGCCCGGAGGTGAACACCCACCCCTCACCACGTCAGAGGGCTGCAGAGGGCCTCAGCGAGGGAAGAGATGAGCTGTCTGCGGGCACAAGCCTGTCCCTTTTTCTCAAATCTTAAACAATTGGAGGGGTAAATTAGCCCCAGACTAGGTGCCCTGTTTGGGGAAGTTGTTTCTAAATGAAACAGCCCCAGGGAAGCACCCTGTGGTGATTGGCCTGGGAGTGAAGTTCCATTAAGGCATCTTGAGAAAGGATAGATGGACCAAAGGCAGTGAAACAAACACCAATATTGAGTGTCAGCTCTTTTACAGTAAACTTTTTGCCTCTCCCCCTGACAGCTCTTCCCCTCACTTTGTTCAATACTGGGGTGACGAAATCCAGGTCATTTCTTATTCAGACTGGAAACAGGTGGTAGGTGTTCATATGGCTGAGTTTCTGTTCATTAGTCATAGTAATAAATAAGCTGAAGGAAACCGCCCTTGTTCCTCTGCGCCCTGTCTTGCCTGGCTTAGTTTCATACTAAGATAAAGTAGTTTTCATTTCCCCATCTTGCCTGCAGAGGGCAGAATGATCTATTTGAATAATGAAAAACATTTGAAGTTGCCGGTGTTCCAGTTGAAATTGAATACAGCAGAGGCCTGTCTGACAGAATTGAAGGCTCGGGAGCTAGAGGGGGTTGTAGTTTCTTGATTTTATTTTTTCCTTTCTGCAGTGACCCTTTGTTTTCTGCTCAGCGTCTTCCCCCTCATGGCTACCCCTTGGAACACCCGTTTAACAAAGATGGCTATCGCTATATTCTAGCTGAGCCCGATCCCCACGCCCCTGACCCTGAGAAGCTCGAACTTGACTGCTGGGCGGGAAAACCGATTCCTGGAGACCTCTACAGAGCCTGCTTATATGAACGGGTTTTGTTAGCCCTCCATGATCGAGGTGGGTAAAGCTGTTAATGTTCGTGCTGGGCCCTGTGTTGCTCAGAACTGCTATCGTCAGCTCTGTCCTGTCTAGAATTAGACGGACATGCCAGTCTAACCCTCACCTCATCTCTAGTTAGACTCAGCTGGAATGCAAGAAGTCATTTCCTTCTGTTCTTATAAGCTCTAGCTGTTTATATACAGAATAGTTTTTTTTTTAATTTTACTATTTTGAACTAATTTTAACTTAAAGTTGCAAAAATAATAGAATTTCCATATTGAAAGTGAAAGTGTTAGTCGCTCAGTCATGTCCAACTCTTTGTGACCCCATGGACCATATAGCCTGTCAGGCTCCTCTCTCAGTGGAATTTTCCAGTCAGGAATACTGGATTGGGTTGCCCTTTCCTTCTCCAGGGGATCTTCCTGACCCAGGGATTGAACCTGTGTTTCCCACGTTGCAGGCAGATTCTTTACCTTCTGTGCCATCAGGCCGCAAAACACAAAATACTAGAACTTTCATATATCCCTCATCAAACTTCTAATGGTGAGATCTTACACAGCCATAGTACAGTTATCAAAATCAGGAGATGGGACTTCCCTGGAGGTCCAGTGGTTACGAATCTGAGTTTCCACTGCAGGGGGCGAAGGTTCGATCCTTGGCTGCTCAGCGCAGCCAGAAAAAATACAACAAACTCACAAACCCAGGAGATTAACATTAGTAAATACTATGAATGAAGCAAAAGACTATAAATTTCACCAGTTTTCCACTAATGCCTCTTTTCTAGGATCTCACATTGCGTTTAATTATTTTTTCATAGTCCCTTGCAGTGTTAATCAACAACTTTTTGACTGTTCCTCAGTGAGGGTCTGTCTGACTCTTTTTCATGATTAGACTGAGGTTGTACACTTGTGTAAGAACGCTGCACAAACGGATCCTTCCCACTACATCATCTCTCTAGGCTCGTGATGTCAGTGTGTCTTGTTATTGGTTGTGTGGACACGGTCATTTGGTTAAGGTGTTTCTGCTGTCTCTCCCTCCTCCCTTCCCCTTTGTAGTTAATACATACCTTAGGGAAAGATCCTTCAAGGCTGTGCAAATATCCTGTTTCTAAAGTTTTGCTCACTAATTTTAGCATCCATTCGTGGATCTTGTTAATGTGATGTTTGCCTAATCGTTTGCTATTTCTTCCTTTGTCTATTTAATTATTTAATTGATTATTTTTATCAGTGTGGACTTAACACATATTTATTTATTTTGTAGGCTATATTTTATTTTGTCATTAAAATTACTCCAGCTTTGGTCATTAGGAGCTTCTTTAGGTTGGTTCCTGTGGGGTTTTTTTTTTTTTTTGGAAGTATAATTGACTTACAATATTAGTTTCAACTTTATAGCATAGTGATCCAGTATTCTTATAGATGATACTCAAAGTTATTACAAAGTAATGGCTATGTTGTCTGATGCTGTACAATATATTCTCACAGCCGATTGGGTTACACATAGTGGTGTGTGACCCTTGGTCCTCTACCTGTATCTTGCCCATCTGCCCTTCCCTCGTGCACCGCTGGTGACCACCAGTCTGTTCTCTGTATCTGTGAATCTCTTTCTTTTTGTTTCACACATTCATTTGGTTTTTTAGATTCCACATATAATTGATAACAGAATACTTGTCTTTCTCTGACTTATTTAGCCGAGCATAACACCCTCTGGGTCCGTCTGACATTGTTGCCGGTGGAATCTCTTGTGTCCTGTTGATAAGCCCCATCACTTACTTTCTCTGACTTACTGGCGTCACAAGTGATTTGTTTCTGGTTCATCTCACATTTTGCATGCTCCAGGCCAAGTATCAGCTTGTTCTCCAAGGAGCCCAGATTCCTTTGATTGGGGAACAGCCTCAGAAGTGAAGATGTGAGCGTTCAGTATGCTCACCATTACTGGGTGGTATTCCGGGCTCCCTCGCTGGACCCAGAAGATGGGAAAATACGTGTCCACGTCGTAACCGACACACACATACATGCCTGTGCCGAGTTTACTCTGCCACCTTGGATTTTAATCAAACAGCATAGGGTCTGCAGCCATAAGATTAAAAGATGCTTGCTCCTTGGAAGGAAAGCTATGACAAGTCTAAACAGTGTATTAGGAATCAGAGGTATCCCTTTGCCGACAAAGGTCTGTATAGTCAAAGCTATGGTTTTTCCAGTAGTCATGTATGGATGTGAGCGTTAGACTATAAAGCTGAGCACTGAAGAATTGATGCTTTTGAACTGTGGTACTGGAGGAGACTTTTGTGAGTTCCTTGGACTGCAAGGAGATCAAAACCGTCAATCCTAAAGGAAATCAGTCCTGAATATTCATTGGAAGGACTGATGCTAAAGCTGAAGCTCCAGTACTTTAGCCACCTGATTTGAAGAGCTAACTCATTGGAAAAGATCCTGATGCTGGGAAAGATTGAGGCGGAGAAGGGGACGACAGAAGACAAGATGGTTGGATGGCATCACCGACTCAATGGACATGAGTTTGAGCAAACTCCTGGAGATAGTGAAGGACAGGGGAGCCTGGTGTGCTACAGCTGTGGGGTCGCAAAGAGTCAGACGTGACTGAGTGATTGAACTACCACCATAGGGTTGTTCCAGCCTTCCACCTTTCTGTATTTGTAACTTTCTGGAACAGTGAGAAACCTGACTCTAATTATCTACAATACATTTTCTTACTTATTCATGTCGGGTGTGCACATAAGGTGGTTTGAGAATTGCAGACCACTGTAGGAAGCATTCACAACTAGGTTACAGCATGTATGTATAGCTCTTTCGGTCTTAGCCTTGCACTATCGCATGTGGATACTGTTAACTTAGATTAGTTCTTTACTTCCCCACCTGCTTCAGCGTGGTCACGACTTTGTTTTGTGATACGGGTAGGCTTATTTGTTAGCGTTGGTATGCCGTGTGGGGTTCTCCTACATGTTGGGTGCGTGTGTGTAAAGGGTACCTATAACGTTACTGGGGTCCTGAGAGTTACTGCTGTTCACTGCGGTTTGCTCAGTGTCACTTCCTCCTCAGCCTTGCTGCCCCATTCTCATTTCCTCCTTTTTCCCCACTGCTTGCCCACCCACCCTCTGTACTGGTTTCTAGTTCATCCTGGCTGTGTTTTTTCTCCACAGATGGGCACACACATGGATTTCCTTTATGCTCCTTTTTTTTGGTACATGAAGGGCAGCATACTGTAGGGAGTCGTGCATTTTGCTTCATGCAGTTATTCCAGGCCATTTCAAAGAGCTCGTCCACTTTTTTTTTTTCATATTTTTTTGGCTTTATGATATACCGTTATGTGGATGTACATGGTTTATTCAGCCACTTTGAATATGGGCACTAAGATTGTTTCTAGGATTTTGGATTGACAGAGAAGCAGTGGATAGCTTTGGGGGGTGTGTGTGTGTGTTGTTGGCGGTGTATTTTCCAAGGTAGAATTCTAGAAGTGGAATTGCTGAACCAAAAGTAAGTATGTATGTAGTTTCGTTAAATATTGCCAAGTTTCCCTTCAAAAGGTTGTGCTGGTTTGCATTTCCACTAGTAATGTAGAGAATGTTTGTTTCCATATAACCTCACAAACAGAAGATGTCCTAGGTATTAATTTTGGCCTGTCTGAGAGGTGGGAAATGGAGTCTCGGGGTTTTGTGTGTTTTGAACATTATTTTCTTGTTTGAGCCATTACCTTGTGATTAGGTTTGTGTTTTTTATTTCCTGTTTCTGTTGGGAGTTTGATCTTTTGTCCCTTCATATGTTAGGGATGTTAGTTAGCCCTTTGTCTGTAGTATATGTTATAAACATTTTTTCCCAGTTTGTCAGTTGTCTTTTGACTTTGTATGTGACATTTTTGAAATGTGAAACTATTTTGAACATACAGTAGTTCTTTTAATGGCATAACTTATTCACTTATTAAGAGAATAGCATTCATTATCCTTTAGAATGTGAAAGTGAGTTTAAAGAAACTACAGGTGTACTTCATGAATTTTTTTGCTGTTTTTCTGTAGTATTAACACAAATTCCAGATAGCATGTTATTTCACCCATAAATATCTCAGTATTTATCTCCAACAAGGATTTTTAAAAACATAACCACTATGCCATTATGTTACCTGATGAAGCTGAATAATAATTTCTTAATTATCCCATACTCAGTTCACATTTCCATGGTTGTTTAAAATATGCATCTTTCAGTTGTTTCTTTGAATTAAATCTGAATATGTTCATATGGTTATTTCATTAGGAGGCCCTTCATTATTTCTTTCTTTTTTTTTTTTTGTTTTCTAGTTTTTTCAAAATGTATTTATTGGCTGTGGGTGTTTGTTGGCTGGGTCTAGTTGTGGTGCTCAGGCTCCTCATTGCAGTGGCCTCATATCCCGAAACCTGGGCTGCAGAGCATGCGGGCTTCAGTAGTTGTGGTGCACAGGCTTAGCTGCCCCGAGCATGTGGGATCTGCCTGGACCAGGGATCGAATCCCTGTCCCCAGCATTGGCAGGCGGATTCTTAACCCGTGGACCACCAGGGAAGTCCCCTTCATTATTTCTTGAATTGATGCTAAAAGGTGTAACTATTGTACTGGTTGCTTGTCAATCGGAAGTGAAGGAAACACAGTGAAATCAGTTGGACATAATCCCTTGGTGTAGTGACCGTTGTAGGATTGACTCTTGCTAGTGACAAGCATACTTTGATAGTAGGGAAGGGCCAGATAAGTGACGCCAGGGTTTAAGCGGTGAGCCTTGTCTTGTTTCACTGTTTCACTATTAACTATAATTCTGGAGGGGAGGAAAAGGGAGACCATTGGCCCTTAGCAGTAACTTGTTAGAACTTAGCACGTAGGATAGTAGTGGCTCCTGCCGCTTGTGCTGAGCCTTTTAAAACTTAACCGTCTATATAGTATCTTTTAAACTTTATTTTGAAGTTATCTCAGATTTGTTTATTATTTTTTAAAGAAAGTGAAAGTGTTAGTTGCTCAGTCGTGTCCAGCTGTTTGTGACCCCATGGACTGTAGCCCGCCAGGATCTTCTATGGAATTCTCCAGGCAAAAATACTGGAATGAGTTGCCATTCCCTTCTCCAGGGGATCTTCCCAACCCAGGGATCAAACCTAGATCTTTTACGTTGCAGGCAGATTCTTTACGATCTGAGCCACCAGGAGAGCCAAATTATTACTATTTTTTTTAAATTATTTATGTATTTCTTTGGCTGTGTCAGGTCTTAGTTGTGGCATGCTGGGTCTTCACTGCAGTGCATGTGGGCTTAGTTGCTTCGTGGCGAGTGGGATCTTAGTGCCCTGACCAGGGATGGCACCTGCATCTCCTGCATTGCAAGGCTGATTCCTAACCCCTGGACCACCAGGCAAGTCCCCTCAGATTTATTTCTTAAGAAAGTTGTAAGAACAGTAGGAAACTTGTTTTTTTTTCCTCCTGAACTGCTTGAGAGTAAGTTGCCATGATGCCATTTCAACCATTGAGAAGTTTGTGTTTCTTACAGACAGAACATTCTCTTTGTGTTATCTAGTGCTGCACAGTGAATCACCATAAAACTTAGCAGTCTAAAACTACCAGTGTTTATCAGCCCACAGTTTCTGAGGGTCAGGAATCTGGAAGCAGCTTAGCTGTGTGGCCTGTCTCAAGAAAACTCAGGAGGTTGTCGTCAGGCTCCTAGCTGGGGCTGACAAGTCTCTTTCCAAGACGGCTCAGTCATGCAGCTTTGACAGGACGCCCTCAGATCCTCACTTGTGAACCTTTCCATAGACTGCTAATTTATCCTCATCCCTGGAAGCTATGGAGAATTCCATGGACTGTATAGTCCATGGGGTCACAAAGAGTTGGACACAACTGAGCGACTTTCACTTTCACTGGAAGCTAACTTCTCCCAGAGCAGGTAATCAGGCAGCCATGAAGCGTTTGACCCATCTTAAAGTCAGGCTGTCACTTCAACTTCATTTTATTTGGTAGAAATTGTCACTAAATTCATTCCATACTCAAGTGGAGAGAAGTTAGACTCCATCCCTTGACAGGAAGAATATCAAAGAACTAGTAGTTATTTTTTAAACTTACATCCCTATAGAGCCAGTACACAACCACCAAAGGCAGAAGGTTAGCATCTGATTACTACCATCTGATCCTCAGAGTTTGTGCCGGTTTCTCCAGATGATCTCGTGTGTCCATTATAGAAAAAGCGTCCAGTTGAAAATCATTTGCTGCATTTAGTTGTAGTGATTCTTAATTCTGCTTCAGCCTGGAACAGTTTCTCCATCTTTCCTAGACTTTGACCTTGACACTTCTGAAAATGAAGAGACCAGTTATTTTACAGAGTATCCCTCAGTTGAGTTTCATCTGGTTCCTCGTGATTCAAGTTCTGCGTTCTCGACAGGAGTATCACAGAGATGGTCGCACGTACTGCATCCTGTCAGTATGGTCCTTGTAATGTGGTCATAGATGGTGTTCACACTTGGATGAGCTGAGTGCAGGACATGGGAGGATTCTACTATTTTTGAAAGCTTGAAATTGTTTCACATAAAATGTCTTCTAAAGGATGATTTAGTCACATCAGGACCCAAACACAGTTGTATTTTACGGAATAGTATAATTAACCTGTCATCTTAAATAATCATATATAATAACAAGTGGCTACTTGACAGCGTTTTTCCTTTTTCTTTCTTTCTGTGCCTTCATCTGTATCTTGAGGTTTTTAATTCCTAAACTAATATCTCAAATTCTGGACTTGATATTTCTCATTTTTAATTTTGCTTAACTGCAGCGTAAGAGACTTTGTGTTTTTGTGGCTATTGTCTCCGAGTATTTTAAATAAGTTGCAGGCTTTTCTTTTCATCTCTATCACTGTAGCTCCCCAGTTAAAGATCTCTGATGACCGGCTGACTGTGGTTGGCGAGAAGGGCTACTCTATGGTTCGGGCTTCTCATGGGGTTCGGAAAGGTGCCTGGTACTTTGAAATCACAGTGGATGAGATGCCGCCAGACACTGCCGCCAGACTGGGCTGGTCCCAGCCGTTAGGTAAGCCGGGGCTATAATACAGACATGGCAACAGGTGGAGAGGTGCCCACCGTCTGGCTGATCTTCATGACTTTGGGGCTTATTGGATTGTGGGCATAACGTTCAATTCCTGAGGGTTTAGGTAGGTTGCAGTTCCTAGGAATATTTTTATAATTCATTGCTTGTGAGAAATAGTTTGTTAGCAGTTTGACAAAATTGGTAAAAAAATTGAAAAGGAGTAGAATCTTTTAGCAGGCCAGAGTTGACTTGCAGTCCTGACTTGCTGTGCATGTTTTTATTGGAACAGGTAACCTTCAGGCTCCCTTAGGTTATGATAAGTTTAGTTATTCTTGGCGGAGCAAAAAGGGAACCAAATTCCACCAGTCCATTGGCAAACACTACTCTTCTGGCTACGGACAGGGAGACGTCCTGGGGTTTTATATCAATCTTCCCGAAGATACAGAGACAGCCAAATCACTGCCCGATACCTACAAAGATAAGGTGAGTCTGTCCTCCTGAGAGATTCCTGGGTTTGAAGACCAGTGGCAGCCAGTTCCTACAGCTGCATGTTCTGTTGATGCTTATCTTTCCCAACATTTCATTTTGGAAATTTTAAGACATAACACAATTCAAAGAATTTAAAAGTAGGCGTCCAAATACCCAATACCTAGATTCTGCCATTATCATATATTATCCAAGGACTTCCCTGGTGGTCCCATGGGTAAGAATCCACTTTGAAGTACAGAGAACGGGGTTTGATCCCTGGTTGGGGAACTAGGATCTCACATACCACAGAGCAACTAAGCCCGTGCTCCGCAATGATGATCCTATGTTCCACAACTAAGAACTGACGCAGCCAAATAAATATATAAAAACCATGTTATCCATTCATTCCTCCACTGACCCGGTCACCCGTTAATCCATGTTTTTTTAACCCCCACCAAGTAACCTCTGCCAAGTACTTCAGGGGGCTTCCTTTGTGGTTCAGCTGGTGAAGAATCCGCCTGCAATGTGGGAGACCTAGATTCGATCCCTGGGTTGGGAAGATCCCCTGGGGAAGGGAAAGGCTACCCACTTTCCCAAGAATACCCAGTATTCTTGCCTGGAGGATTCCATGGACTGTATGGTCCATGGGGTCGCAAAGAGTCGGACAGGACTGAGTAACTTTCACCTTCACAAGTACTTCAGGATGCATATCATTCAGTTCAGTTGAGTCACTCAGTCACGTCCGACTCTTTGCGACCCCATGAACCGCAGCGTGCCAGACCTCCCTGTCCATCACCAACTCCCGGAGTTTACCCAAATTCATGTCCATTGAGTCGGTGATGCCATCCAACCATCCCATCCTCTGTCGTCCCTTCTCCTCCCACCCTCAGTCTTTCCCAGCATCAGGGTCTTTTCAAATGAGTCAGCTCTTCGCATTAGGTGGCCAAAGGATTGGAGTTTTAGCTTCAACATCAGTCCTTCCAATGAACACCCAGGACTGATCTCCTTTAGGATGGACTGGTTGGATCTCCTTGCAGTCCAAGGGACTCTCAAGAGTCTTCTCCAGCACCACAGTTCAGAAGCATTGTCAATTCTTCTGTGCTCAGCTTTCTTTATACTCCACCTCTCATACATGACTACTGGAAAAACCATAGCCTTGACTAGACGGACCTTTGTTGACAAAGTAATGTCTCTGCTTTTTTTAATATGCTGTCTAGGTTGGTCATAACTTTCCTTCCAAGGAGTAAGCGTCTTTTAATTTCATGGCTGCAATCACCATCTGCAGTGATTTTGGAGCCCCAAAAAATAAAGTCAGCCACTGTTTCCACTGATTCCCCATCTATTTGCCATGAAGTGATGGGACTGGATGCCATGATCTTAGTTTTCTGAATGTTGAGCTTTAAGACAACTTTTCACTCTCCTCTTTCACTTTCATCAAGAGGCTCTTTAGTTCCTCTTCACTTTCTGCCATAAGGGTGGTGTCATCTGCATATCTGAGGTTATTGATATTTCTCCCGGCAATCTTGATTCCAGCTTGTACTTCCTCCAGCCCAGCATTTCTCACAATGTACTCTGCATATAAGTTAAATAAGTAGGGTGACAGTATACAGCTTTGACGTACTTCTTTTCTTATTTGGAACCAATCTGTTGTTCCATGTCCAGTTCTAACTGTTGCTTCCTGACCTGCATACAGATTTCTCAAGAGACAGGTCAAGTGGTCTGGTGTTCCCATCTCTCAGAATTTTCCACAGTTTATTGTGATCCACACAGTCAAAGGCTTTGGCATAGTCAGTAAAGCAGAAATAGATGTTTTTCTGGAACTCTCTTGCTTTTTCAGTGATCCAGCGGATGTTGGCAATTTGATCTCTGGTTCCTCTGCCTTTTCTAAAACCAGCTTGAACATCTGGAAGTTCACAGTTCACATATTGCTGAAGCCTGGCTTGGAGAATTTTGAGCATTACTTTACTAGCATGTGAGATGAGTGCAATTGTGCGGTAGTTTGAGCATTCTTTGGCATTGCCTTTCTTTGGGATTGGAGTGAAAACTGACCTTTTCCAGTCCTATGGCCACTGCTGAGTTTTCCAAATTTGCTGACATATTGAGTGCAGCACTGTAACAGCATCATCTTTTAGGATTTGAAATAGCTCAACTGGAATTCCATCACCTCCACTAGCTTTGTTCATAGTGATGCTTCCTAAGGCCCACTTGACTTCGCATTCCAGGATGTCTGGCTCTAGGTGAGTGATCACACCATTGTGGTTATCTGGGTCATGAAGATCTTTTTTGTACAGTTCTTCTGTGTATTCTTGCCACCTCTTCTTAATATCTTCTGTTTCTGTTAGGTCCATATCATTTCTGTCCTTTATCGAGCCCATCTTTGCATGAAATGTTCCCTTGGTATAGCTAATTTTCTTGAAGAGATCTCTAGTCTTTCCCATTCTGTTGTTTTCCTCTATTTCTTTGCATTAATCGCTGAGGAAGGCTTTCTTATCTCTCCTTGCTATTCTTTGGAACTCTGCATTCAAATGGGAACATCTTTCCTTTTCTCCTTTGCTTTTTGCTTCTCTTCTTTTCCCAGCTATTTGTGAGGCCTCCTCAGACAGCCATTTTGCTTTTTTGCATTTCTTTTTCTTGGGGATGGTCTTGATCCCTGTCTCCTATACAATGGCCAAACCTCCGTCTATGGTTCATTAGGCACGCTGCCTATCAGATCTATGCATATCATTAGCTAGAGTTTAATGTTTGTTTGGGCTTCCTTGGTGGCTCAGCAGTAAAGAATCCTTCAGGAGACAAGGGTTCGACCCTGGGTCAGGAAGACCCCCTTTAGAAGGAAATGGCAACCCACTCCAGTATTCTTGCCTGGGAAATCCCATGGACAGAAGAGCCTGGAGGGACAGTCCATGCGGTCACAAAGACTTGGACACAGGTTAGCGACTAAACAACAACAGTCTTTGTTTAGTTTTTTCTTTTGATAATAAAATTTACATAAAATGAAACATACAAATTTTAGGTGGACGTTCACTGAGTTTTGAGTTTGACCCAAACCGCTTGGAGATGTCCAATTTTACACCCCAGGAAGTTCCCTCATACTCCATCCCAGTCAGTCCCCGGCGCCTACCCTGCATTGAAGCAACCACTGTTGTGAGTTTTCCCTCCATCACAGTTCTGTCCCACTAGTTTTCTCTGTTCCTGAACTCAGGGAAGCGGGATCGTGGTGTGTGTGGTCTTGAGTCTGGCTCTTACTGTCTGGCGCAGTCCTTTGAGACTCTTCCATGTTGTTACAGGACGCTGTGGTCTGCTCCTGTCTGCTGCAGAGCGGTCTCTCTTGTCTGATACCACAGTGCTTTTCCATATTCTTATTGACGGACCCTGGGGCCATTTCAGGTTCTGGGTTATTATAAAGTTGTTGTGTATATTCTTGTACAGATCTTTTTTCTGACATGTTTTCATTTCTTTATAGTCATTGTCTAGAAATAGAATTAGTGGGTGTTACACGTTTAGTTTTATAAGAAATTGTCACAGTCTCCATTCCACTGTGTGAGTGTTTTCGTTGCACTCATCTTTGTCAGCATTTTGTTGTTTTCAAACTTAGTTTTAGCCATTTTGGTGGGTATATAGTAGTATTTCATTTAGTTTAAGTTAGCATTTCTCTGACTAATGATATTGAGCAGTTTTCCATGTGCGTACTGGCCATTCATCTGACTTTTCTGAAGTTTCTGTTCTGTAACTCCTGTAACTCATTAAAAAGAGGAACAACCCAATTTTTTTAAAAAGTCAAAATATTTGAACAGAAACTTCACAAAAGATGAATGGCCAGTACACACGTGAAAAACTGCTCAATATCATTAGCCAAAGAAATTATAATTTAAACCAAATGAAATACTACCTCACAGCCTCCAAAGTGCTTAAAATTAAGGGAACTAAGATCCCACAAGCCACGTGGTGCAGCCCCCCAAAAGAGAAAAAGGTAAAAAAATGTACTGTCCTATGTTTACCTGGAAGTAAATAGTTAAAGAGTCTTGGGAACCATAAGAAAGGAGTGACCCAGAGACTATGTATGGGAGAAACAGGTAGGGAGCTAGGAGGGAAGGAAGTGACCCCCGCAAGTCGTAGTAAAGGCCTTTTATGAAGATGTGTGATAAGTGTGTACCATCTGGTAATTCTTAAGATGCACATGGTTCAAAGTATAACAAAGCTGGCTCTGCACAGATTTTAAATTTTGTTCAAAACACAAAGACTCATGCTATTTATGTGAATCTGGCTTTTTTTTTTTTTTTTCATGACAGTGTAGCTGCTGCTTCACTATTCCTTTTTTTTTCCTCTCTCTCTCTCTGGTTTTTTCAAGGCTTTGATAAAGTTCAAGAGTTATTTGTATTTTGAAGAAAAAGACTTTGTGGATAAAGCAGAGAAGAGCCTAAAGCAGACTCCTCACAGTGAGGTGAGTCATGGTCATTAAATGTCAGAAGTAGAAGAATTTGTGCCCTGGGCCCAAGCCCCTTGTTATGAAAGTGAGGGGACTGAGGCCCACGGCGCGGTGGAGGGATTTCTGCTGATACAACAACAGCAGGGCCGACACACTCTCCTGCCTGCCGTGTTTGGTTCTTCCTGGGGTGCCTGCTGCTGTGAGAGGGCTGACGTGGGTTCTTGGAGAAAAGGATATAAAACAGCAGCTGAATAAGAAACCAAGAAACGTCTGCAGGCAGTCGAGGAAGCAGGTCAGAGATACCTGTCCTTTATCAGAGCAGGGAGCAAGTGCAGAGGGGCGAACACTGGAGTAGGAGACACTGGCCTTGCTATGTGACCCGGAGTAACAGGAGCTCTGATGGCTTATTCAGTGTCTTCTAGAACTTTCCCCGCCTCCCTTCTCCAAGGTTGTCAGGAATATGTTTGTCCAAGGTTACAGCACAATCAGCGAAGGGCTGGTGCATCTAGACCAACCCCAAGGGCCAAAAATAGAAGAGGAAGGGGTGGAAGGAAAGTCCTGAGCTGGGGACATTCCTCCATAAAAATGCTGTGAAGCCACCTGTGATCGACAGTAATAGAAGCAAATGTGGGGAATACACTTAGGATTCCGGTTGTTTTAGGGAAAAGTAGTGAAGGCAAGCAGTTAATTGAGCCAGAAAATACAGCCAGGTGGAACATAGCTGTTGCTGGGAAGAAGAGGTAAAGAAGATACTTCAGAAAAAGCAGCTTTTTCTGAAGTCCACCTCAGGTGATCAAGAGAGAAAATTCAGGATAGTTTCGAGAGAGAAAGGACAAAGAAATGAGAATTCCAGGACCTTGACAGAAGACCTGCGCGATTTTCAAAGCAGAAGTGCTGAAGGGAGGACCTGAGGCAAGGGAAGGGGACGAAGAAATAAGCTTAAAAGGGTGTAGCTCCAAGGGGTCAGTGGAAGACTGGTTACTTTTTATAAATATAACGAATAACAGAAAGTGAAACTATTTGGTGTAAGTAGCATAGGAATTCAGAAACACATAAATGTGAGCACCTGCTACAACAATGCATGTAGATGTGCAGTGAAAAAACCTAAGGTATTGCATAGTAAGGGTCAGCTGTTGCTGTTAAAATGAGCTATATGCTGTTCTTTGAATTCCTTGGACGTGCTGCCCCCAAACTGCTAGTAACGTGCTCTCCTGCAGAGTTCATTTCAGTGTGTGTTTTTTGAAATTCTGAAGTAAAACCATGGTTTTTGTTTCAGATAATTTTTTATAAAAATGGTGTCAATCAAGGTGTGGCGTACAAAGATATTTTTGAGGGGGTTTACTTTCCAGCCATCTCCCTGTACAAGAGCTGCACGGTAAGTACCCTCTGTTCATCCTGTGAACACGGCTCGAGAGAGATGGGTGAGCCGTCATGGTCAAGGAGCCATGAGTCGGGTT
Source organism: Okapia johnstoni (assembly GCA_024291935.2). Classification (NCBI taxonomy): domain Eukaryota; kingdom Metazoa; phylum Chordata; class Mammalia; order Artiodactyla; family Giraffidae; genus Okapia; species Okapia johnstoni. The sequence continues at coordinate 28,503,290 of CM044327.1, forward strand.
GTAGAAGAACATGTGAAACGCCTAGGAGTGAGAAGGCAGCGTATTCCTCCTGTTTGTTCCAGAAACAGTTGGGCAGTTGAGGAAGTGTTTGCTTGGATAGATAAAGATCGCTTGGTTACTGTGCTCCACACCTTTCCTCTGGATGTGCTGCGTGGTCTGTGTTGTTCAGTGTAAAGGGTATAAGGTGTTTACATGCATAAATCAATTTGCTGTTATGTGTCATGATAACCTACCATCATTAGTAACTGTTGCTTATAGTGATTTATTATTGTTTTTAAGATGATCTAGCATGAAGGAGACTATCATTAGAGCCAGTTTAAAAAATTTTTGTAAAGGCAATGCCTGGAAGTTTCCATGTCCTTTTACCTGTCAGTAGCCACTGCTGAAGTCATATAAGGAAATGTTTAGGTTATAAACAGAAATCAGCAAAGTCTATTTACCTAATTCCTGATGCCTTGACCACTTTTGGCAATTATTAATGTATATCCTTTGTTCCGGTTGTACCCTGAATATCACAGCTACATTTAAAAGCCTCCCTTGTCATGCTAAGGTTTTCACTACTTTCTTCTCTTTCTTCATGTCTGCTTGGATTGAATTTGTCCCAGGTCTCCATAAACTTTGGACCATGCTTCAAGTATCCTCCAAAGGACCTCACGTACCGCCCTGTGAGTACCACTGGACCTGCCAGCGAGCACCCTCATCTCTGTTGCTCCTGCCACCGCTGCTCCCGTCTCACCTCACTCTCTGTCCCTTGTTCCCCCGCAGATGAGTGACATGGGCTGGGGCGCCGTGGTGGAGCACACTCTGGCAGATGTCTTATATCACGTCGAGACGGAAGTGGATGGGAGGCGGAGCCCCCCGTGGGAGCCCTAACCAAGTCCCTTGCTCTTTGCAGATGCAGACTTCCTGGGGAATTGTATGAGGGGGGGGTTGTTTTTGTTTTTTAACTGTTGCAAGTTTTCCCGAAGATCCCACAGAACAGGGCCTCTGCTGTAGTAAGTTGAAGGCTGAGTGGGACTGGGAGAGGTCCCTGCACTTCGTTATTTGCCCTTCCGGACGGCTTTCCCTGTGCACACCACACCCCACCAGCTGCCGCCCTGGGATCCCGTAAGCACCCCGTGCAAAGGGCTGTACCAGACGCCCCACCAGCTGAGACGTGCTGCTTCCTGTGTTTTTGGAGGATGGGGTCGTCTCGTTCAGTAGCTAACTTATTTAGAGACATTGCCTTCTGTGGGCATTGCCTGCCTCCCACCTGGTTCCCAGGAAGCAGTGGGCCCATTTCTGAGAAGAGCTGGAATCCACGACTACATTCCAAAGCAGTCTAAAAATGCGTTCCTTTTGGTGTGGGTGTGCTTTTAATTTTGAGGTGAACTTTTGAACACGGGGATCTCTGAAACTACTAGGTCCGTAGGATTGTCATTGTGAAAGGCACTTGCTTGCAGCTTTAACAGTGAGAAGCTCTTCCCAAATAAAACTTGTCTTCGAGTGTGTGTGGCATTTTGCTTCCCTTTCAGGTTGGGGTCCATGTGCTGTGTTGGAAAAGTGGGCGCCCTAAGGAGCCAGCATTGGTGAAAGGAGACAGGTTTCTGTCTCCACCCCGCCAACTCAGCCACCCCGTCTGCCCTGTGAAACCAGACTCTCAAGGGCAGACAGAGCTTCACGGGGCTCATGGTCTCCCTCCAGCTCTTCCCTTTGAACTTGGGTGTTGATCTGTGTGGATTGTCTTCTTGCCTTGCTTCCCTTTCTTTGTATTAGCTGATGATTAAAGGGCAGGTTTCAGGGACTCCCCTGGTGGTCTGGTGGCTAAGACTCCAAGCTCCCAAGGCAGGGGGCCCAGGTTTGATCCCTGGTTAGGGAACTAGAGCCCACCTACCCCAACTATAAGATTCTGTCTGCCGTAACTTAGGATCCTGTGTGCCGCAGTGAAGACCTGGCACAGCCAAATAAATATTTAAAAGAGAATCGGGGACAGTTTTCAGAAGACTAAAAATTGGAATGTAAGAATGAGCCTTTCCCCTGGGGCCCCTGTGTGCTTCCCTATCTTCACTGCACCCACCCCCCAACGTTTTTGCTGGAGGCCACACCACAGCTTGCAGAACTTCCCCGACCAGGGATTGGACCCGTGCCCCCTACAGTGGCAGCATGGAGTCCTAACCACTGGAGCACCGGGGACATCCCCCTCCCTCTTTGAATCAGTGGCAGGGCAGTCCTCTTAGGATTGCTGCAGACTCCCCTGCATGTAACTTCCTACCTAGGTTAATAGGGTGGTTCACCAGGAAGCCAGTAATACGTTGCCAAGGATCACCATATATTATGGCTGTTTAAGAAATTTACCTAATTTCAAGCGACTATTTGTATCAGTGCAGAAGCTTTAACTGGTTATTTGTCTCCTAATGAATCACTGAGGTTCTTTGTTTTGGTTATTCTACCTCCTAACAGGAAACCCAGCAGAATCAGGCTGAGGTCTGTTCATTGGTGGTGGGTCTTACAGAGCAGAAGTGGTTTTAAAGCTTCTGGAGCAACAGAGTGTGAAGAACTCTGAGTAAATGAGGGTTGTGGTATTTAGAGGAAGCTGGGGGTAAATTTTTTGTAATATAAGTGACCATATAAATGACATATAAAAAAAAGTGCACCCACTCTTCTATTTAAATGATGAAATCAGGGTTTTGTACATTTCACTTTCATAAGTTGGAGGCTATAGAAATAATGGTTTTACCTGTTTATGCATCGTATTGTGTGCATTTGTGATAGGGTTCATTTGAAGGGTTCCAGGAATACCCACTTTTTATACAGTTCTGTATAAAACAGTCTCTGTAAGCAGGTTATCACTGACAATTCATTTTATTCCAATGAAAAATCGTTAAACAAGTGAGAAAAGATCTCCCCATGCCCCTCAAAGACACAGTTGCATAGTTTGAAGAAGGCAAACATGGTGTGTGTTGAAAGCCCATTTCTCCACTGTCAGCCTGTTCTCTTGAACCCAGAGCAGGTGTTGCTGTACACACCTGTCAACAAGCAACCCTTTCTCTTAGCTGGGAGTGGAAAATTCTGTTCTAGAAATACTTCCACAATTATTCGTTCTCACTCTGAAGCTTCCAGGCTGGATAAACATAATTTCATCTATGCCAAAAATAGACTACTAAGAAACAATAAATATTAATAAATACCTGTATCAGTTGTACAGTCTCAATGCCTCAATAAATACCAGCATTTCTGCTACTGCTAATTTGTTTAATAAATTAGCTAGCATGACATTCCACATGGTTTAAATCAATGCTGTTAGCACTGGAATGGAAACACTTCAAGTGATAATGGTTGGGTTTTCATCCTGCATATATATTTTAGCCAGATAACTGCATCTCAACTTAGATGTTTAGAGCACCAATTCTCAGACCTTGGATTTTGCTGTCATGCTATCACACCTTCCAGCCATCTCCTCCAAGATAGTAAGACGTTGACCTGTTAAAGCAGAGAAATTGCAGCCCCGAGTCAAGCTAAGAGGACAGAAGAGACAAAAGATTCAGTTCCCTTTTCAGATCTAAACAAGCAACTAGCGGGAAAGTAGTAAAATTTGCTTTTTGATTTTCTCTTAGTAATACCATTCAGTCACTCGCTTTTGGTTCTGTCCTTCTAATTAGGTAAATAAAAATCATCTTCCAGTGCCCATTAATTAGCTACCTGCTATAGAGTTCTTTTAAGAACTGATTTAGTCTTGTGCTTATTGTCCAAATTAAATTTTTATTAAAGATTCTGGTAACAGATCCTACATAATTGAAAGACTTAAGTCCCCTGGAGTTTTTCCTTTGAATGAATGAAGTAAGAGATTTAGTTTAATTAAAATCCTTATCCACGGCTCCTTTAGTATGAGCTTGCCATTTACTAGCATGGATTTTAAAAGAGTAAAATTTTAAATTGGGTACAGACTAACAAAGTTTTTATGTTGATTCCAATTCTTTATTCTGACTCCTGTCATGGAACAAGTAGGGGAATCAGTCTAATAATCAGTTCTGTATTTTTTATGTAAGGTCACTCTAACTAGAGTTCTAGAAGCCATCTCCTGTGGGAGATGCTTGCTCTTTGGTGCAGCTGTCCACCCACTTGGTAGAGGAGCAGAGGGTTTCGGGAGGCCCTGTGTAAGACCTCTGTCTGCACACATTGCCTGCAGACCTCTTGACCTCCTCAAGCTTGACGACCTAATCCTTGTGTTTTGTAACCTCTGCACCCTGTGTTCCTTAACTGGTAGCACTTTCAAGGTATTTTTAGATAGACACTGTCAGGACCCAGAAAAGTTTCACAAATGTTTTTCGACCCTTAAGCTTCATTTTACAGCTCATCAGTGAAGGAAGTTAGAAGAGCCTTGTCCCCATTTTCTTGGTACTAAAATGTTACCAGTCTGAGTTGTAGTATCTTATTGAAAACGCGCCACCACCCCAGTCCCACCCTCCTCAGATGAGATCTTTAACAGACTTGCAGGCTTCTAGCAGGGACCTCGTGAGCTCTCAAACCCATTCAGCCGGGAGCTGGTGGAGCAGCAGATTGGCCTTCAACACCTGGCTTCAAGAGCGGGGCAGGACTCCAGGCGCTTGCGCAAGTGATTGGCAAAATCCACCTGGGTCTGCGAGAGGACCTGGTTGATGATGGTCTTCGGCAGCCATCCCTAGAGTCAGAAGAATTTGGCCATCTTGTGATTGACGTCCCACCCTAGACACCGCTGGTCCCTGTCACACACCTGGTGGGTTGCCTAGGCTTGCTCTTGCAGCCCTGTTGGGAGGTGCATCCTCCCAGTTGTTCAGGGTCAGGGGCTGGAAGACTGCATTACTGCCCTGCTGTCAGGACCATGTCAGAAGCACGGGATTTGTTGTCCAGACATTTCAGCCCTGTCTTCCCTACGGTGTGACCCTGAGCTAGCTACCATACCTTTGGAGGCCTAAGTTTCCTTCTTTCTAAAATAACTAGAGTTGAAATTTGATATGAAAAGTAAGAGGGAGCCATTGCAGGCTTCTGAGATGGTGGAATAGCAGTTAGGCCATCATTCAAGTCTCTTCCCGCTGCAGCGGTCCACTTCTCTCAAAATGGAGGAGGGTTCTTCATCTTATTGTGGGCTGATGTGGGAGGGCTGTGTTAGTCGCACAGTGGTTTCCTACTCTTTGCAAACCCATGGACTGGAGCCCACCAGACTCCTCTGTCCATGGCATTCTCCAGGAAAGAATACTGGAGTGGGTAGCCATTCCCTTCTCCAGGGGATCTTCCCCACCCAGGAGCTGAATCCAGGTCTCCCGCGTTGCAGGCGGATTCCGTACCATCTGAGCCACCAGGGAAGCTGGTGGGAGGGGTAAGAGTCTACTTGTCTCACCACCCCCTTGGCGCCCTCCCGTGCCCCTTACCTTGAGGTCAATGCTGAGCAGCCAGGTGAGTTTGGTCCTTGAGGGACTTCCAGCCAGGGGGCGGAGCACCATGCAGGTGGGGCCGTGCTCAGCTCTGCCAGGTGAAGACACATCAGGTCAAGAGGACAAGCCCGAGTTCTTGAATGCTGACTAGGTAAACTGCCCACATTCCTCACGGCCCTCATCTTTCCCAAGTCTCGTCAGAGAAGTGCTGTCTGCCAAGGGTGAGATTTAACAGTTGGCAGGGTCACTAGCTCGTCAAAACAAATGCCAATTGGAGCCTGGAGGCCTGCAGAGCCTCTCGGGATAATGGGGAGGTCAGGAAGGGGTCCAGGGTGGTGCTGGGTCCCCCAGGAAACTCCGCTAGCAACTGTGTCAGTGGTACAGACTCTGTTTTCATCAACATTACAGTCGGACCTGAGCATACCAGCTAAACCTCAGCCCTACCTCTAGTTTTAGAAAATTACTAAGGTTCTTAAACTTGCTGGGAGGTCAGGGCAACCTGGCTATAGAAGTGTGGCCAATCTTGTCTTCCTCCCCTGCTATGGAAAATAAGACAGAGGGTAGGAAATAAGGGTTGGATTCTTGAAGCCGGGGATTCATCACACACTTGGCAGGCATGTGTCCCCAGCCTGTGTTATAAAAGGGAGCTTTGGGGCTTCCCTGGTGGTCCAGTGGCTAAGACTCCGTGTTCCCAATGCAGGGGGCCTGGGTTCGATCCCTGGTCAGGAAATTAGATCCCACGTGCAGCAACTAAGACCCAGCCCAGCCAAATAAATTAATGGGAGTTTGGGGGCTGCTGCCAGTATTACCTGATGACACCCTTCTGCTGGGGCATCTCCTCATAGAGTGTGGCTGTGCCAGCCAGCACGCACATGGAGCCCCGGCGCTTGGTACAGCGCACACTCACGAAGTCTCGGGGCCCCACGAGGTTTCCTGCCGCCTCTGCAGCCAACTCGTGAGTGATGACCGTGTCTTTTCCAATCTTCTGCAGGACCTGGCAGGCCACAGGGGACCACAGACGCTACTCAGCCAGGTAGGGGGGAGAGGCACCACCCCCAGCTCGCTGCAGCCCCCTTCTGACTGCTGCAGCCGCCCTTCCGACGGGCCTCCCCACCTTGATCTCCTTGACATTGGGGTTCCACTCGCCCATGGCCTCCATGCGCTCCACAAGCTCTTCATAAAGCCTCTCCATGGGCTGGTCCACCACCACCTCCAACCGGAACACCTTGCCCACATCTGGGATCACTTTACTCAGCACCTCGTCCCCATTGGCCTGTCAGTGAGGAGAGAGGAGCCCCAGGGAAATGTTAGAGGAAAAATATTCCCAGCGTAGGACACAGACAGTGCCTGGCAAGGCAGGAGGAACAGCCAGGGGAACTCTAGGCTAAACCTGAGGAAGCCTGGAACTGTCTTTGATAAAGGCAGAGAGGTCCTGTTTCCTGCCACCAGCCTTGTACATGTGCTGAGGACTGGAGAGGTAACCTGTCTGTCCCCTGGGCCCATTTTTCTTGAGGGTCAATGTATTTTCTTAAATATTGATATGTATTTATTTGTCCAGATAAAAATTAGAATTATTTTGTAAAATTTTCAACAAACCTGCATTGGGTTTTTGATTGAGATTAACTTGGAGAAAATAAACATGTTTCACTACGGAGTCTTCCCGCATCTTGGGGGTAAATGTTGACAAGGGGTGGGTAGGTCCACCTGAGAAGGCCCTTACTTGACTTCAGAAGCTCAAAGATCCTGAGAGAGAGATTCATTTGGGAGTGAAGAAAGTGGTCTGCAACCAGCTAATTTCATGAAGTTTTTTCTTTTTTCCAGTCCAATCCCTCATTTTACACCAGAAGGATGTATGGCCAGAGAAGGTCGGTGAGATGCCCCAGGACCCTTAGCAAGAGCATTGCTGGGCCCAGGTCCCAGATTTCCTGACTCCCAAACTCATAGTCTGTTAACTCAGAGAACCTGGAGAAGGAAAGACCTCGCCTGAACTTTGGCCAGTGGGCGGCTTTTGAACTTGCCGCGGAAATAGAGCCAAGTCTCGATAAAGCCATCAGCCTTTGACCTGCGCCTTGCTCCCAGCGCCCAGTGAAAGGGCAGTGCTCAGGAGCGGGGCACACCAGAGGGCCTTGGCCCCCTGTATTCCAGGCCAGCCCTGTCACAGGTGAACCCAGGTCACCCCTGCAAGGTCAGCCAGAAGGTGGGCTAAGTGCGCTTCAGCCCTGGAACTTCTGACCAAGGGATGAGGCCTCTCCCGACCCTAGAGTCCCCACTGCATGGTCTGAATGGGTGTACGGCACATCCTCTGAGGGGAGCTGAAGACACGGGGACAGCTTTTCTCAAACACAAGTTTCCAGAACATCTTTGATGGGGGACGGGAGTATTGGGGTATATTCTTGGGAAACGAGAATTCAAACTGCTTACTGGGGCTTCCCCGGTGGCTCAGTGGTAATGAATCCACCTGCCAATGCAGGAGTCACGGGTCTGATCCCTGGTTTGGGAAAATCCCACATGCCAGGGGGCAACCAAGCCCGTGCGCCACAACTATTGAGCCTGTGGCTCTATAGCCCAGTAGCTGCAACTACTGAAGCTCACGTGCCCTAGAGCCTGTGCTCTGCAACGAGAGATGCCATGGCAATGAAAAGCCCATGAACCACAACGAGAGAGCAACCCCTGCTCGCTGCAACTAGAGAAAGCGAGGAGATGCTCCCAGCAATGAAGACAGAGGGCAGCCAAATTAAAAAGGGAAAAAAAAAAAAACTGCTTGCTGCCCAGTGACTACTGCTCGAGGCTGGACTTCTGAGAGGAGCAGAGACTGCAGCTGGCCTTGAGGATGGCACGGTAACAGCGAGGAGCTGTGGGTTCCTCCGTGGCCCCCTTACCTGCCGGCTCTCCTTCTTCCAGCCCTCCTGGTCTCTGAGGATGCCCAGGGCCCTCTGCATGGCCTCCTCTCCCTGCTGGATATAGGCCAGCTCTTGGTCACTGTAGAGAGGGTCTTCCAGCTGAGAACCTGGATGCAAACCAAGGAGACCCTGAACTTCTAGCCTTCCGCCCGTTTCACCCTTTGGATCCCCGAAGAGCCCAGACCAAAGTCACAGGGTCCCAGCTGGCAGGTTGAGTTAGACACAGGGGTCTGGCTGTGGACAACGACATTCCCATCAGATGGAGTGGGGAGGGTGAGGAGTGGGGGGACGGGGTCTGGGGGACCACAGCCACATACACAACGCTTGCACCCGGGAGCCCCCTGCCACTGACAGAAGCCCCAAAACTTCAGCTCTTACCGAGCAGAGAGCCTCGGCGCCGAACCTGGTTAATCCACGCAGCTGAGGCTGGACTCCCCAGGGCCCTCCGGTTCAGCTCCTGGCCGATGGCCAGCAAGGCCTGCTGCCGCAGCCCTGCCAGAAACGGAGGAAAATCATTGCTTAGGAGCAGGAAAGCCTCTTAGAGATGGATCCTTCCACCCTTCCTCTCATCACAGAGGAGGAAGCTGGCCTGGAGGGAAAGCGACTTGATCAGGAAGGATTCCCGGAGAGATGACTCCAGGGCCCAGAAACCTGCCTTCTGTCTGCCCTGGCCCCACCTGGAGGCACACCCAGGCTGGCTGAAGTTGCCCAACCAAAACATCCCACTGTTGCAGACACCCTGTCCCCTGAGGTCTGTGAGAATAACTGCTCCGTGTGCCTGGGTGGGTCTTGCTGATTTAGGGAGAACAGTCCCATGCCGGTACAGGTCTTCCAAGTGCAGCTCCTATCTAAACAGTAGCCAGCCAATGTAATTGGAAAGGACTCATTTAGATTGCTCTGTGGTCTCTTGAGGGGGTTGACTCAAATGACCCTGGGTCCTGCAGGAACTGATTTCTGCCTCCTGACTGTATGATGTTGATAAAGAGCGCCCCCCCCACACATGCTCTTGTCTTACTCCCCTTTTCTCCCTCTCCCACCCATCAGCTCTCAGACTTGTCAACACGGGGGCTTGGAGTCCAGGCTCCCCCCCTCCCCACCTCTGCCACTGTGGCCAGGATTTCTCTGGCACCCTTGGTACCCATCCTAGAGGAAGGCAGAGTCAGGTAGAAGACAAGATGGCTTGGAGCCCTGCAGGGGAGGCCAGGGGTGATCGAGCCTGGAAGGCAAATTTTTGTCCAGCTCAATTCTTCAGTGAGAGGGTACGGGGGGCTGTTGAGGTGCAGAAGGCGAGAGGCTTGCCCAGGCTGCCTCAATGAGAGGCACAACTGGGGCCAGATCCTGAGTGGCCTGCCCTCGAGTTGTGCCCTTTCCCCACTAGACACCGCCAGCGAGCTCCTGGCTCTCCAGACGAGGTCCCTAGGAGCTCACCCTTCATGCTGCGCACATGTCTGTAGGAGCTCCCAGCACACAGCTTAAACGTCGCGAGGAGCATCTTTCCTGGCAGTGGGGGCAGGTGTGGAGTCCGGCGGGGATGCTGAGGGCTCCTGCCGTGGCCTCTGGTCCCGGAGGATGGCTGCTCCTGTCCTTCCTCAGCCCGTCAGGGTTGTGAACTCCGGCCCTGCAGCTGTGGCCAGACAGTGTGTTTCTGCGCCTTAAATACCTCCAGCTGAAGGCTGTGTTTCATCATCGGGAGATAAAAAAGCCATCACTCAGCATGGAAAGGAAGGCACCAAGGATAGAAAGATTGCCTCACCAGGAGCCTTTGGCCATTTGCGGGGAGCTGGGGTGGAGAGGGAGGGTGCATAAAGGGGAAGGGAGTTTGGTCCTGACCAGGATGGATGGAGGGGAGAGAAAAGGGGGAAGCAGAGGTCAAGGCAATTTAGAAAAAAAGTATGCACATGTGACATTGGTTGGCCAGCAGCCTGCTGTTTAGAATGCGGTCTGTAGCTGGCCCCTGCTCAGAAATTCCAGGTTTAACAGGTCCAGAATTGAGGCTGTGAAACCCATATTTTAAAAAACAATTCCGAAGTGATCGCCATGAAGGTATTCTCTGAACCTTACTCTAGGCTTTGAGAAACTCTGCCCTGGTAGAGGGCTCGGGGCGTCTGTTGGGAGCTGGCGGAGGCCACCCCACCCTAGTTCTACACGAATCAAGTCATTGCCCCTGTAGTCACTGACCTATAGTAATCCTGAAAAGAAATTAGGAAGAAGATAAGGATGAGGCAATTTGTGCTCTGAGAAACAGGGAAAATTAGTCCTTTGATAGTTATCAATATTAATCATGTTTTGTTTTGCACCATGCAAAAACAGGAAAAATGAGCCCTTAGAGAGTTAACAATATTATCTTTTTTTTTTTTTTTTTGGCTGCACCATGCGTCATGTGAAATCTTAGTTCCCCATCCAGGGATCGAACCCCTGCCCCCTTCATTGGAAGCACAGCGTCTTAACCCCTGGACCACCAGGGAAGCCTCAATATTATAACATTATCAAGAGAAATTTTTTATGAGTTTGAATTCTTACATCTTCTCATACTAAAATCATGAACAGAGAAACCCATTGCTTGGTGACCAGGAGCAAACTTCTACCAAAATGTGCGCTTGAGTGTCGGTACCCCCCCCCCCCCAAATCCCACATACACCGACCTCCCCAGGCCCTCGGCCACTTCAGAGCAGTTCCTCAGCGATTTCTGAGAGGCTGTCTCCCAGGGTCAAGTCCTCGGGAAGCCCCCAAATAACGTGGAAACTCACAGCTCTCCGGTTGTGCTTTTTTGTTTTTCAGTCAGCAGCTTTGGTGACCGTGAAGGACCGCAGAGCCGGCTTCTCTCCTTGGCCTGAACTCAGTGAGGATCCGGAGCCTTGAAAGTACACGCCTGTCTTCAGCGAGTCCAGACAAACTGGGGTGAGTTTCTCCTGGTTCTCAGATCTTCCGGTTTTTGGTTGATAATGCTGAGTTTTTTCTGGTGGTGCGTAACAGGTACCTGGTCCCCAGTTGAGAGATACTGGGAGAGTGCCCCCCCCCAAGCTCTGCCTCCCAGAAAGACGCTGGGATCTGCTTAGTTGAAAGACATTGAATGGTCTGGAGTGAGTGAGGTTGGCCTAATGTCGTTTCTCAGTTAGGCTAAACAAAGGGTGTCAGAAAGACAACCTCTAACACCCCAGCCAGATTCATGTGAAATACATAAGGAACTTACTCTTTTAAGTGCTTATTTAATTGGGAACTGAAGGAAATGTCATCCTGAAAATAGTCAAAACAGAGCTCTTCCTTTTCTTTTTTTATGATTCATTCATTTGTTTTATTATTTAGATTCTACATATAAGCCTTTGTCTTTGTCTGAATTATTCCACTTAGCTTAATACCTTCCAGGTCCATCCATGTGGTTGTGAAAGTTTATTCTTTTTTATGGTCGAGTAGTATTCCACATCTTCTTTATTCATTCGTTTGTTGATGGACATTTAGGTGGCTTCCGTGTCTTAGCTGTCGTACATAACGCTGCTTAGGAACGTGGGGGCACGTTTTTTGAGTTAGTGTTTTTGGTTTTTGTTTGTTAAATGTTTTATTTTATATTGAAATGTAGCCAACTAACAATGTTGTGATAATTTCAGGTGGACAGCAAAGGGACTCAGCCATACATACACATGTATGCATTCTCCCCCCAAATCCCTTCCCATCCAGGCTGCCATGTAATATTGAACAGAGTTCCCTGTGCTATAGAGTGGGTCCTTGTTGGTTATCCTTTTTATTCACTTATCACAAATCATACTTTATTTTAGGAGAGGAATTGTTTCACTTGCTTCAGGCAAAGCAGTTCAGTTCTGTTTCACACACTGCAGGCACCTAGCAAAGAAAACAAACTTATCTCAAAGTCTCCCTGTCACTTGTTTAGTTGTTCGGTCATGTCCGACTCTTTTGCGACCCCATAGACAGTAGACTGCCAGCCTCCTCTGTCCATAGGATTTCCCAGGCAAACATACTGCAGTGGGTTGTCATTTTCTTCTCCAGGGGATCTTCCTGACCCAGGGATCGAACCCGTGCCTCCTGCATTGCAGGCGGGTTCTTTACCACTGCGCCACCGTGGAAGCACCTTCCTTGCTACTTGTTGGTCTTGTTGTTTAGCTGCTAAGCACCACTTAGCACAATCCAAGGATGAGGACAGGGGGAGCAACAAGAGCTCCACCCAAGCCTATTCCAGTTACACACAAGAGAAATTTTGCCTTGGGTCCAGGGCAGCTGGCACGGCACTGTTGCTAGGCAGTGTCTTCTGGAGCATCCTTTTCAGCCTCAAATCGAGGCTGAGACTGTACCACGTATAGACATTTCATCACAAAGATCCTTACACTCAACATCTTTAGATGATGGCTTTCATGTGACTTCTTTCAGAATCCACAGACACCATCTTTAATTCGTTTTGGGTCTCCATTCATGACTTTTAAGCTTCAACCTGCTGGTCTGCCTCTCACTGTCTCTGCACACGCCAAAGAAAGGCTGCCACCAACAGCCCGAATTTGCTGGCCTCGCTGGGACCAGACTGGTTATCCATTGTAAATAAAATAGTGTGTGTATGTCTATCTCAAACTTCCCAACTATCCCTTCCCCCACCCTTCCCCTCTGGTATCCATAAGAGTATTTTTGTTTTGTTTGGAAAAATACCCAGGGGTGGAATTGCTAGAAGTGATGTGTTAGTCACTCAGTCATGTCTGACCCCATGGACTGCAGCCGTCCAGGCTCCTCTGTCCATGGGATTCTCCAGGCAAGAATACTGGAGTGGGTTGCCATGCCCTCCTCCAGGGGATCTTCCCAACCTAGGGATCAAGCCCTGGTCTCCTGCATGGCAGGCAGATTCTTTACCATTTGAACCACCAGGGAAGCCCATGGAATTGCTGGGTTGTATAGTAAGTAGTTCTATTTTTAGTTTTTTGACGAAATTCCATACAGTTTCTCCCAGTGGCTGCACCAAGTTACATTCCCATTGTCAGTGTACAAGGGTTCCCTTTTCTCCACATCCTCACTCGTATTTGTTATTTACGGCTTTTTGGATGATAGCCATCCAGATAGGTGTCAGGTGGCATCTTGTGGTTTTGAATTGCTTTTCTCTGAAAATTAGTAATGTTGAGCATCTGCTTCTGTGTCTGTTGGTCATCTGTATGTCTTCTTTGGAAAAGTGTTTATTCAGGTCTTCTATCCATTTTTAAATTGAGTCTTTTTTTTTTGATACTGAGGTGGATGAGCATATATATTGGATGAGTTTATATATATATAAACTTTTAGTTTTTTATTTTAGTTTTGTCTTTTAGTTTTGTTGGTGGTTTCCTTTGTTGTGTAAACCCTTTTTAATTAATTAATTAATTTTTTAATTGAAGAATAATTTCTTTTTTTTTTTAATATTTATTTATTTGGCTGCACCAGGTCTTAGTTGCAGGCATGTGAACTCTTAATTATGCATGTGGGATCTAGTTCCCCAAGCAGGGATTGAATCCAGGGCCCTCTGCATTCCGAGCACAGAGTCTTAGCCACTGGACCACCAGGGAAGTCCTGAAGGATAATTTCTTTACAGAATGGTGTCGGTTTCTGCCAAACATCAACATGAATCAGCCGTAAGTACACATATGTCCCCTCCCTATATGCAAAAGCCTTTGAATCTAACTAGATGTCATGAATCTTCGCTTTAGTTTCCTTTGCTTTAGGAGACAGATCCAAAAATAAATATCGCTTCAATTTTATGTCACGGAGCATTCTGCCTAACTTTTCTTGTATGAGTTTTATTGTTTCCAGTCTTACATTTAGGTCTTTAATCCATTTTCAGTTTATTTTTGTATTTGGTGTAAGAAAATGTTCTAATTTCATTCTTTTCCATGTAGCTGCCCAGTTTTCTCAGTACCACTTGTTGAGGAGACTCTTTTCTGCACTATATACTCTTAAAAGTCTCTGCCATAGATTAATTGACCATAGCTGTGTGGGTTTATTTCTGGGCTCTCTAGTCTCCTCCTTTGATCTATGTGTCTGTTTTTGCGGCAGGGCCATATTGGTCGCTGCAGCTTTGTAGTGAAGTTCAAAGTCAGGGATGACCATACTTCCAGCTTTTTTTTCTAACTTTTTACTTTGCACTGGGGTACAGCCGATTAACAATGTTGTCATAGCTTCAGGTGAACAGCAAAGGAATTCAGCCGTACACACACATATCCGTCCTCCCCCAAACTCCGCTCCCACCCCTCTGCCTTTATTCTGCATGCTAAAGATTGCTTTAGCGAGGTGGGGGCTCTTGTTGACATTCCCAAACTGCTTTTGCGTATACAGTTAGAGAAAGCTGGCTTCATAAACCACCTTCAGAATTCTGACCTTAAAGGAACAAGTTCTAGGAAAATTTGCTTTACCTTCTTTGTGCCTTTGAGCTGTAAATATTCTACCAGACCTAATTCCTGAGACTGAGAGGAAAAAAAAGAGAGAGAGACAGAAAAGAAGTCTCTTTTAAAAACTCAAGCTAGGAAGCTTAACTTATTCAAACTGCTATTTGTAAGCTATTGAGTTTCATGTTGTAAAATCTGATTTATGACTAAATTTTAAAATGAAGCTATAAGATCTGATTGTGCCTGTCTATATGTTTGTCCCTTATAGATATGATATAGATATGTTTCTACTTGTTATATATAGATATCATTATAAATATGATATGTCTATACATTTGGGTGGTATCACAGAAAGTAATTTGGAAATGAGCTCTATCTTACACAGGAAATTAATGAGCTTGGCTTACACAGGAAATTAATGCTTATATAAATTCTTAGAAACTAACCCAAACTAATTTCAGGTTCACATATTCTGGGAATTATTCAATATTAAATTAATATTTGTTATTAAAGTTAGCTTGAATTTGTTGGCTTAATGAATACACATATGTCTTTAGGGTCAGCAACATTAAATATAATGCTTTTATTGTACTTAGGTTTACCAGAAGTCAAATAAGATCTTACTATTTCTGTTACAAAAATTTATCAGAAAGAAAAGTAACTTGGTATGATAAATTTTATAAGTGAATTAAATGTAAGTAAGAGTTTTTAGGTAAAATCTTTAGAAATAATTATACTTTAGGAATGGCCACTTAAAAATAGTTTCCCCAGATATTTGGTAACTTCAAACTGTCCAATTTTGCTAAATTAAATGATGGAGGTTTATTGAAAATCTGTGTTTAAGTTACTAAAATGTTAATTACTGAACACAGGCTTCCTTTTACAGAGGAACTAAAGATATTTAGGACTATTAGTAACTATGCTTGGTGTCAAATTGAGACATTTTCTATAAGAAAGCACATGTTTTTAGACATTATAAATAGTATATGTTAGTTTGCCAATCTACAGAACACTAATATAAAAGACAATTTATAATTGCTTACTTCTTATTTTCACTAGAAAGTAAGGATTTTTTAAGAGTTGAAAATGCTAATTAAAATATGTAATTAAAACCACTAGAAGTTAAATAGGAAAACATTTTTGTATGCTAGGGAAAAAAAGCCTAAGGACTGGAAATGTATGTAGTAAAGGTAAGAAAGAGTAATTTTCTCCTAAAGAAAAGAGAGAGAAAGGGAAAAGCATAGGACAAAAATCTAGAGGTGAAAAAGAAAGTTACAGAAAGTTTGTAGGAAAGAAATCCTAGGGAAAAAAAGAAAAAAGTTTTGTTTGTGATCAGGACTGGCTAAGATTAGAACAATTTTAAATAAATACATACATTAAATAATTAAATAAATAAATTTAAGTAAATTCATGAGTACATGAATTTTAATATTAAAGGTAAGGTGGGGGAAGGGAATAAATTAGGAGTTTGGGATTAACAGATGCACACTACTGTATATAAAATAGATAAATAACAAGCACCTACTATATAGTACAGGGAACTATACTCAGTATCTTTAAATAACCTATAATGGAAAAGAATCTGAAGAACATATATATAGAGTTGAAAAAATATATATGTATTCAATTAAAAAGAAAGAATTTATATTTAAAAATCAAAGATTCAAAAAAAAAGATTTAAAAAATCATACATCCTGTCACTTACTAGTTGGAGGAGTAACTAAAATTGGCATTAAATTTTATAGCTCGTTAAGTGATTCCATTGCATTATCTGGCTTACTCCTAACCAAACCACAAGGGAATCAGTATAACTCAGTTGTATAGAAAAGAAGACTGAGGCTCCAAGAGGCTGAGTTTTCTCCATGTGAACGTGATCATATTTAACTTGGGCAGGTTCAAACACAAGTTTCATCCTGGCACGTGTGCCGCTCAAGCGGCAGGGACTTCATTTACTACTCTGGGCCTAGACCCAGAAGAGCGCCTACACAGAGTAGGCTCTCAATGAACATTAGTGCAATGAAAAAAACCAAAGGTAAGGTGATGTAAAACCTGAATTTGGTTTTCTGTCTCTTTAAGAGGACAAAGTTTTCTTAGAATATTGATCTGCTTTCCATAACAGACTGTAATGTTTCTTTACCTTTTAAGTAATCTGTTGTAATTATCTGTATTTGCCTTTGAAATTTTTTATTGTCACTTTGGTTAAATAAGTGTAGTTTTACAGTGACCTGTGATCCTATTTGACCAAGTGCTTTTAAGCCTTTTTTGATATTTTTGATGGACTTCCCCAAATCAAATTCTAAGTGAAATTCTTTGACCCTTGTCCAACTTTGAAGCTTTCCGGTTCCACTGATACAAGGATGAAGTCATAACTCCTACAGTCACTGTCCTACTGTAACCCCTAAGAGGGCTCCAGGGTGGAGTTGACAGTGAGGCAGCACAGGCCTCAGTTAGTTAGATATGTTCAGGGGAAATTTCTGATGAACCCGGATTCTTGCATCTTTCCTTGTTTAGAAAGCGCTAAAATCATTAAAGCAGATACCCGTTCCTTGTGACCGGCAGTAACCTTCTATCGAGACGTGTGGTTGCTTGCATGAACCCATTCACCTCATTTGCCTATGGACCCATTCACGAGGCTTCAGAGCAGCTCCTCAGAGCGGAAGGGCCGGGTTCCTGGTATACAGTCCTTGGTAAATCTCCAAATAAAGCTGACAGCAGTGGAAATGACCCACGCAAGTTCCCGCAGCTGGTTGGCAGCAGGTCTGGGACAACAACTCTAGCCCTCTGACGTTTTGTCCGTCTTTACAGGGCTCCTCCTGCAGCCCCCTAACACTGTGTGTTCAGCTGTTCAGTTTTTTTTTTTTTTCCAAATGGTCTTTGTTTGTTTCTGTCATTCATTCCTGAAAGCGAAAGTGAAGTCTCTCAGTCGTGTCTGACTCTTTGGGACCCCATGGGCTGTAGACTGCCAGGCTCCTCTGTCCATGGGATTTTCCAGGCAAGAATACTGGAGTGGTTTGCCGTTTCCTTCTCCAGGGGATCTTCCTGACCTGGGAATCGAACCTGGGTCTCCCACACTGCAGGCAGACTCTTTACCATCTGAGCTACCAGGGAAGCTATTCTTACACCTCTTATTAGTTGTTGTTTAGTTGCTAAGTCGTGTCCGACTCTTTTCGACCTCATGGACTGTAGCCCGCCAGGCTCCTCTGTCCATGAGATTTCCTAGGCAAGAATACTGGAGTGGGTTGCCATTTCCTTCTCCAGGGTATTTTTTTTTAATTTATTTAATTTTGGGCTGTTCTGGGTCTTCAGTCTATCTAGCTTCTGTGAGTAGGGGCTACTCTTTAGTTGCAGTGAGCAGGCTTCTCATTGTGGTGGTTTCTCTTGTTGCAGAGCACGGGCTCTAAGCATGTGGGCTTCAGTAGTTGGGCTCAAGGGCTTAGTTGCTCCATGGCATGTGGAACTTTCCTGGCCCAGGGATCAAACCTGTGTCCTCTATATTGGCAGGCCAATTCTTAACCATTGGACCACCAGGGAAGCCCTTAGCTGTTCAATTATTGATTCATCCATTTATACCAACAACCTTTACCAAAGCCCTGTGCAGAGTCAGTTCCCTTCTCAGGGGTTAATTCTGGAGCAGGACTGAGTCCTGAAGCTCACAGACCAAAGGAGAGAGCTGGCCAGAGACACTAAGAGAGGGGCCCCGGGCTGGGCCCCCTGCCTTTCTCACACTTTCCTGAATAACCTAGGCTGACCAGGCTTTCCCATAGGTCCTGGCATGAGCTGAAAGTTTAAAAAGACAGAGTGACAGGGTATTGGGGTACTCAGCCCCAGGCTTTGCAGTTTGGGGGCCCTGAGCTCTGAACCAGGGCCTCATGAGACAGCCCGGGCTCTCCTCTGTAGTCCCTATGACCCAGGCCCAGTGAGGGGGATCTCATCTCAGCCTGCTTGCTGGTGCCTCAAGATATCTTTTTCCCTTTAAGGTTGACCTTGAGGTTGCTTTTCAGCCAAATTCATTTGGCAAGAATGTTGGGGGTTGAGAGAATCACATTAGCATTGGCCTTCAAAATTACTGTGGATGATGACTATAGCCATGAAATTAAAAGATGCTTACTTCTTGGAAAGAAATCTATGAGAAACCTAGACAGCTTATTAAAAAGCAGAGATATCACTTTGCAGACAAAGATCCATATAGTCAATGCTATGGTTTTTCCAGTAGTCATGTATGGTTGTGAGACTTGGACCATAAAAAAGGCTAAGCACTGAAGAATTGATGCTTTTGAACTGTGATGTTGGAGAAGACTCTTGAGAGTCCCTTGGACTGCAAGGAGATCAAACCAGTAAATCCTAAAGGGAATCAGTCTTGAATATTCATTGGAAGGACTGATGCTGAAGCTGAAACTCCAATATTTTGGCCACCTGATGCAAAGAGAGGACTCATTAGAAAAGACCCTGAGGCTGGGAAAGATTAAAGGCAGGAGGAGAAGGTGACGACAGAGGATGAGATGGTTGGATGGCATCACCGACTCAATGGACTTGAGTTTGAGCAAACTCTGGTAGATAGTGGAGGACAAGGGAGCCAGGCATGCTGCAGTCCATGGAGCTGCGAAGAGTTGGTCAGGACTGAGCGACTGAACAACATGGGCCTGCCCTGTAGGTGAGGGGGTTCTATGTCACCACTGCCCGGAGGTGGAGGCAAGGCCTGAAAAACAGGGGAGCAGTGGGAGGCTGCTAACAGCTCTTGTGTCCGCTCACTCCGGAAAGCATGAAAGCGACAGGACCTGCCCAGAACCAGGCTAGGTGCCTGGTGCCCACGCAGCGCAGGTAGTCTCACACACCCTCTTCAAGTCCTGCTGATGCAGTGGGAAGGGGCCAGCATCCCTGAGAAGACCCTTTTGTGGGCTCCGCTCTGAGCAGTGGCTGCCAGAGACCCTGGCCCATCCTCCAGGGGCCCCTGGAGCTGGTCTGCCCTGTGAGGCTGTAACCACCCAGCCTCCCAGAACTGGCTGGTTCCCTACCATCCGTCCCACTAGAGGGGCCGTGTGGGTCCTGATGTGTGTAACTGCGAGTGCGTGTCTGCTGTCTCTTCGGTGGGCCTGGTCCCCCCGCCCTCCCGGCGCTGAGGCTGCTTCCCCTTCTCTGTGGACGAGCAGCTGCTGGCCCCAGGGACGCCTTGACTCGGGAAACCTGCCTGAAGGCCTTGTTTCCAGCCCACGCAGAGTCAGAAGCACCTGAGGGAACCTCTTGTTTGTCTCCAGCCTGAGCTGGGTGCAGAGAGGGGTCAGAGGGCCCCGGGGAAAGGGAGCGGGCCAGCCGGCCCAGGCCGCTTCTCTTCCCTCGCTGGCCCACGTGCACATGTCACATGTGCGTCTGGGAGTGGGGCGGGGAGGGGTTATTACAGGACAGATCGGGCAGATAAAGTCCAAGGTCTCCCCGTGGCCGTCTTGGGGAGAATTATGGCCGCTGTGATGAGGAGGCGGGAGATGGCAGGGTGGGGGCCCCAGCTGCTGCTGATGTCAGAGAATGACGTTGACTCTGGGGCGTAGTGATTGGGGGGAGGCGTGCTGGTGACCTCCCCCCTGGGCCAAGGCTCTCTTCCTCGGCCTTGCCAGGCGGCGGGCGTGCCTGGTTAACTCTCACGGTCCCTCTGAGCAGTAGAATGGGGAGAGAGATCTGGGAATTCTCTGTGGTTCTCGAGGTCATTTCTGGCTTTGCTTGTGGATGAGGGCAGAGCCCCCCCAATGGGAGGAGACCAGTAGGGGTGGGAGGGGGTGCGCCACAGGCCAGGAAGGAAGAGACAAGGCCCAGGCTGGATGGGGAGTCCCCAGGCGGGGAGGGTGGGCTTCGCGGGCTCGCTCACTCCCTCAAGAGTCCTCTACTGAGTGTCCAGTGGACTTCCCTGGTGGCTCAGACGGTAAAGCATCTGCCTACAATGTGAGAGACCCACGTTCAGTCCCTGGGTTGAGAAGATCTCCTGGAGAAGGAAATGGCAACCCACTCCAGTACTCTTGCCTGGAAAATCCCATGCATGGAGGAACCCGGTAGGCTACAGTCCATGGGGTCGCAAAGAGTCGAATACGACTGAGCGACTTCACTTTCTTTCTTTCTTTCACTGAGTGTCCACCATGAAGCTCTACAGTTTTAGGGGAAAATGAACAGTGTGGCCCCATATAGGGAGCAGTAGGCAGAGGAGGAGGGGTGCTCCTGGGGGGAGTCGAATTTGAACTGAGTGTGGAGAGTCAGGTCAGGAAGGAGTCAGCCAGGTGTGAGAGGGGCTGGGGTTGGGGGCAGGTGTTCCAGGTAGAGAGTCGAGGGCGGGGCGGGGGGGGGGGTGGGGGGGCAGGAAATCTGAGGGTTGCTCAGCTGGGCCGTGTTTGTAGAGCGTGGCGGGGAAATGAAGGCTGAGACACAGGCGGAGGTCGGAGCAAGCTGGTGGGCCCGTGACGATTCCTCTGAAGGTTCCCAGGAGACAGAGGCCAAGAGTTGAGGAGGGGGACCTTGGGCTTGTCTGGGCCCAGCCCTGAGGAGGTGAGTGCTGAACATCACCTTGGGTATGTGGGACAGCTGTGTGCTGGAGGACGGACAGACCAACTTCCCAACCTCCTCCCAGCACTTACTTTACGCCTGGGAGCCCCTTGCTTCTTCAATCTGAATTTCCTTATCTGTAAAATCAGGGTATAGTTTCTTTTTCTTTGTGTAATCCTCTCCTGGCAACTATAAGGCTTAAATCAGGAAATGATACATCTTAGCCAGTGTCTAGGCACTCTGGACTCCCCCCCACCCCCCATTTCTCCTCCAGCCCAGCCCCGCGCCCTCCTGAGGTGCCCCCATGTTCGGGCTAGCTCACAGCACTGGGCCTCCCCTCACTCAACTCTTTAATTAGAATCCAACACCTTTGGGCCCCCTTGACAAACGTTTATCACAGTGTCAATAAGGCTATTACCCATTCTCCCCACCCAAGTTTTTTTTAAAGACTTTCTTAAGCTCAGTTTTAGGTTCCCAGAGAAATTGAGAGGGAGAAACAGACTTCCCAGCGTCACTCTACCCCACACCTATGGGTCCCCCCTTCTGTCCATGTCTGTAAACTCCATTAGGACCTGGAAATTTCACAAGGAGTTGGATCCTTTTCAAATTTTTGACTCCCCAGCACTTAGCACAGTGCTAGGTAATTGTATTGTGGGTTCGACCTCATGGACTGTAGCCCGTCAGGCTCTCCGAAAATGGAATTCTCCAGGCAAGAATACCAGAATGGGTTGCCATTCCCTGCGCCAGGGGATCTTCCTGATCCAGGGATCGAACCCAGATCTCCTGCATTGCAGACAGATTCTTTACTGTCTGATCCACTAGGAAAGTGATAGATAATTAAAAGATAGGAGCCTGCCACTCTGGAGATTCTCGATATATACTGATTTTCTTCCAGCTCTTCCATACTGTTTATAGGATACAAGCTTATTTACAGGTGAAAGAAGGGCATGTTTTCCTCCAATGGGGCCATTGTGAGAGGGCAGCAGAAAGTTAAGGCAAGTTTAACTCGTGGGGTTGAGGTCATTTTGGCTCACTTCCCTACAGAGAACACTTGATGTATTTCAGCACTTCCTTCCTCAGTCTGAGTTGCTTGCCATTGTGTAATTATTCTTACTTGTACAAAGGAGACTAAGCCTAAGTTCACCAAGGGTGTGGAGTCCACCCTGTGAGTCTAGCTCAGTGCTGGGGACTCAGTAGGTTATAATGGTTGATGTGGAAGTCCTGGGCCAGGCGCTGTTCTAAGCCAGTGGTCCCTAGCATTTCTGACACCGGGGACCCATTTCATGGAAGGCAGTTTTTCCACAAACCAGGCCTGGGGGTGTGGTTTCGGGATGATTCAGGCATATTACGTTTATCATGCTGCCGCCGATCTGGTAGGAGTCTGAGCTCAGGCGGTAATGCAAGCAATGGGGAACGGTAGCGACTGTAAACACAGATGAAGCTTCGCTGGCTTGGCCACTACTCACCTCCTGCTGTGTGGTCTGGTTCCTAACAGGCCGAGGATGGGTACTTGACCATGACCTCGGGGTTGGGGACCTCTGTCCTAAGCTCTTCACACAGTCACTCAGTCCTTACGACGACCAGCCAAACTAGTTGGCACTATTGGGATCCTTGTTTTATTTATTTACCATGTGCATGCACGGCTTACAGGATATTAGTTCCCTGACCAGGGGTCAAGCCCTTGGCAGTGAAAGCGCCAAGTTCTCACCACTGGACTACCAGGGAACCCCCAGGATCCCTGTTTAATAGACAAGAAAGCGGACGCACTAAGAGGTGCCGCTGGATCAAGTTCAAGAGAGTTCCGAAGTGAAGAAACCAGGATGCACAATCTGCTCTTGACCTTTTTTTCAGAAGTGAAGATTTACACTGCTAGTTTCTGCTGTACAGCAAAGTGAATCAATTATACATATGTTGCTGTTGCTCAGTTGCCCAGTCATGCCAAACTCTTTGCGACCACATTCTTTTCCGTTATGGTTTATTGCAGGGTAGTGGACAGGGTTCCCTGGACTGTACAGCAGGGCCTTGCTGTCTATCCATTCTGTATCTGATAGTTTGCGCCTGCCAATCTCCGTCACCCCTCCCCTCCCCACCCTCTTCCCCTTGGGAACCGCAGATCTGTTCTGTGAGTCTGTTTCTCTTTTGTAGATAAGTTCATTTGTGCCATATTTTAGATTCCGTGAATGACTGTCATCTTGTGGTATTTGTCTTTGTGACTCACTTCACTCTGATAATTGCTGGGTCCGACTGTGTAGTTGTGAGCGGCACTAATTCTTATGGCTGTGCGCTCTTTACTAAACTTGCAAATCTGTCTCTCTCTGAAAAGCGGGACCCATATTTGTCACTTACACCTGACAGATCTCAGGGTGATGAGCGACATGCTCGGTTATCCCCTTACACTGGGTCTCTTGGTTTCGTCCTCCTGTCCCTGGCAGGTAAGCTGAGGACGCTTGGCAGGGGCTGCGGTTAAAGCTGTCTTTGGCAATAGCCTAAACCAGAAGAGCCAACTGAAGGCAGGTGGGCTGAGTTTAACCTTCCAGGTATTTTACTTGACCTACACACCATTTTTAGAAAATTTTGAATTTGTTGCCAACACAAACTACAGGGACAGAAAACAGACCAGTGGTTTGCCAGGGTCTGGGGAAGACCGAGAAAAGGTAAATTCAAAGGAGCAGGGGTCATGGTTGTGTAACTATATGCAGTAGTTAAAACTCATGGAATTGTACACTAAAAAGAGTGAAGTTTACTGTATGCAAACTTATTCGTCAGTAAAACTGGGTCTTCGAGTTGAATTCCCAGGCAGTCGGGGTTTCTGACCTGGGATACGGCCAGCACTGGGCCCTCTCTTCTTGCTGTCCTAACTGCTGGTGGGCTGGTGCCCTGACACCACTCAATTCCCCATGTTTCCGGAGCATTTGAGGGCTTTTTGTAGCCAGGGTCTAGCCAAGTGGCAGCAACTGCTGATGAGTGGAGTTACAGAAATCTTTTTCTACTCCTTTTTTTTTTTTTAAACAAGGAGAATAGATAAAAACTAGGAAGCTGAGAAGGGGGGGGGGGAAGAGAGGCAAAGCAGTGAAGTGAGATAGAAGAAAAGGGCTTGATTTTATTCTCTGCTCCCACATAGGCCTGGCAGAGCCAGAGTCAACAGGTGGAAGAGTGCTAAGCAGGGCGGACCGATCCAGGCCTTTGGTACAGACAGAAATGTGCCACTTTCTACCATTGGTTTCCTAATTCTTTCAGGTTAGAAGATCTTGGGTCACTTAGCTAGATACACAACTTGCTTGGTTGGGTACAGCAAGCACACTTAAAGCTGTCTCCTGCTTCCCTTATTTGGGGGACCCCAAAGGGGTAATATGGGCTTCCCTTGTGGTTCAGCTGGTTAAGAATCCACCTGTAATGCAGGAGACCTGAGTTGTATCCCTGGGTTGGGAAGATCCCCTGGAGAAGGGAAAGGCTACCCACTCCAGTATCCTGGCCTGAAGAGTCCCACGGACTGTATAGTCCATGGGGTCACAAAGAGTCAGACACAACTGAGCGACTTTCACTTCATAAGGGGGTAACATGCGAGGTGGGGGTGCAGCACTGCAGGTGGGAGGGAAGCAGAAGAAAGAGTACCTGTTGCTTCCGGCAACCCTGACAATCCCTCCCCCAGCCCAGCCCCATTTCCCTGGGTTGCTCTTCCAGGCATTTTCACACCAATCATCTCCCAACTCTTCACTCCTGGAGGGCCGTAGTCTCCAGTGGAGGCAGTAAGAAATCATCTCCATATTCAGTGTAAGGATCTCTGCTAATTAATCCACTCCTGGTTGCTGGGTGAGTCCTGCTGTCCTCGTCCTTTGAGGTCTCTGACTGGTCTCTGAAGTATCTTAGTAGCTAGCCTGAATTCACTGCATCCCCCATCCATCCGTCCATCCATTCATCCATCCTTCCTTCCTTCAACTCCACAGATACGTACTGAGACTTGATATGTGCCTGACATCATTCTACATGTGTGATCACAGGAGTGAATATGACAAAAATCCTGCCTTAAGGATTTACATTCTTGTCAGGGGAGTGAAATTTATGTTGGATTGCAATAATTGCTCTGGTGAAAAACAAAGCTGCAAAGGATATAGTTGGGGATGGCATTGCTATTTAAAATGGGTCTTCAGGGAAGGATTTTCTTGTAGCTGTCTGAGGCAAGTATGTCGTTAACAAGAGAACAGGAAATTCTGGCCCCATCCAGGGCTTGCTCCACCTGCTCTACTGTCTCTCACTCAGCCTGACCTGTCACTCGTACTCCTGTGAGCAAAACCGATGCCATTCTCCAGCCATCACATCTGGGTACCTATGGGGTTCACGCTGACATGGCATCCCTGCCGGATGGTATGAGGGTATCTGCCTCTGCTAAGTACCCAGGGCCTGCTGGGACTTTAGCCGAGTTGGGGAGAACAGATATTTTGTGGTTTAAATTTAGCTGACAGCATGTGATGAAAGGTCAAGAGCCAAGGAAGGGGGAAAAGAACAGCTGGGAGTGAGAGAGAGGCTGCTGCACCCAGTTATATTAGAATGAAGATGGGTAATTTCAGATAATTTCAGTATCTGCAAAAAGCCTGGACTGGGTAGAGCTGAGGGCGAGCCCTGCACTGAGGGGCAGGGAGCCTCGTCTTGTTCCATCCTTCAGCTCTAGCCTGTGCGACAATGGTCTAAAGGGCAGTACATTTTCGTACCTGATGACTGAAACCCAGCCATGGCTTGAAAATTCCTGACCTACTATGGGAATTGTCTTCTCCTGAACAGAAGAATAAATCATAAGTCTTATGATTGCATGTGGAATTGTCTGAGTGAGGTCAAAAAGACAGAAGATGATTACAGTGAACTTGAATCTCTTGAAGGTGTTGGATATTCTACAACAGTGGTGTTCAAAAACAAATTCTGCTCCAATTCTTCCTGTAGTGAAAGTTAACCACATCTTCCACAGTTGGTTATGGGCTTTTCCCCTTCATGTCAGAATAAGAAATTAAGGCTATTCAACAGTAAGGTTAGAGGTGAAACACACAAGATAAATCATTAAGTGCAACTTTTCTCATATTACCTTACTTTGAAACCAAGCCAGTGATGAATAACTGAGGTAAAATGGTTTATCTGAAAACCACTGAACTCAAAACCATTGCAAACCCCTGAGCTCATAAAATGTGAAGTATATTGAATACTATAAAGTAACTCAAAGATAGGAATTGGATGTAAGTATCTTCTCTGCAAAAGATGTCTCTGCTCAACAAACTTTAAGTATCTGGAATAATTTTAAAGCTAAAACAGAGTCAAGGAGTAAGATTGACTTGCTTGAACCCAAGTGCCAGAGACAAGAGTCTGGGTTTTAACCCGTTTGTCTCCCAATTCCAAATTCACACTGTCCATTACCCAACACTGAACTCCTGGAAAGTACAGCCTCTTATGAGATCAACGTCACACCAGAAAGGTGGCATCACCGGGGATTGGCAGCCAAGACATGTGGGCGGAGAAGAATCTAGATCAGTCACTGAAACACCATTTTATCTGTGCTTCTTTTCCACGACAGCATGAGAGGCTCAAGACTGAAGCCAAACGACCAGAAAAACCTCATGAAATTAACAGAGCATTTAGAGAAGTTGTCACGTGGATCTCATGGGAACACAGCTGGTGATGCAGCTGCTACCACTCCTGCTTCTCAAACACCAGCTTCTGTTGTAACCAAGAACTGTGAAACCTCACTGAAAGAGCCCTCCTCAAGCCTGAACATTTTTTGTTATTAGGGAAAAAAAAAAAAGGGGACAAGGGAGGACCTGCAGGATATTTAGTATGAAAATACTCCTTCATAAGTGACTTCCCTGGTGGTCCAGTGGCTGAGACTCCACTCACCACGCAGGGGCCCCAGGTTCCATTCCTGGTCAGGGAACCAGATCCCGCGTGCTACAACTAAGAGTCCACATGCCACAGCTAAAGGTCCCACGTGCAGCAACAAAGACCTGGCACAGCCAAATAAATGAATTAAAACAATAGCAGGTTGGAATTGTGACAGAAGGGAAATTCCATGTGTGTCTATGGACTGCTTATACCTCTGAGAGGAGAAATTAAATGATGTCCAGTCACTGAAGGCAATTCAAACTTGGGAAATAACACTGCAAATTTGAGATTTGAGCTTTATTTACAAGTAAATGAAGACTGCCCCTGTAGCCGCTCATTCGGGGTGAGAAGAGCAATGTAAAGAAGTAGCTGCTGGCTCCACAGTGATGAGTGAGAGGAGTCCATGCCACTGTTTCTTTAAACGATGATTTTGTAATTAAAATGAAAAAAACAAAACGCAACACACAATTTCTTCATGTTGCATATGTGAAAGAATTCAAAATAAAAATGACTTTTCAAAGCTCTAGAGTCTCTCATCACATGTGTGAGGTGACCGGGCTGTCACTTGGTTTAGTGACAGCCCTGCTCCCTAAGAGCGACAGTCTCTGAGCAGAAGACTTAATACTCATCGAGAGTATCTGCCCGAGGGATGGACAGGCCTCGATCCTTCAGCGCCTGGACTTTCAGCTTCTCGGCTTCCAGCTTGGTCTGCTGTTCCACCCTCTGCTCTTCTAAGATTTCTTCAATAGACACTTGCTGGAGAGGTGTGTCACTCTCCTTTTCTAAGTCCTACAAAACAAGCAGGTTTGGAAAACTTTACCTCATGACCAAAAATAGAAAACATCACAGATACAAAGGCAAATGGATTCCTGCATCAGGCTTGAGTTATTTTATGTACTTGTGCCAGGGCACAAACACCCTATGGACAGGTAACATTTTACAAAGAAATGGCTGGGAATGCTCCTACAGAACACATGGGTGTGGTTTAACAGGAATCAGTATCAGTGTGCATAACAAAGCTTTAGTCTGTGCAAAGGAAAGTCCTACATGAGTTAAGAACTACTTTTCTTACAGCTATTTCCCCAACCGCAGGGAATCCAAGAGAGAAGTCACCGAGGTCAAGGTAGCTTAAAATAAATTTTGCATTTACACATAGTCAAAGTCAGCCTAATTTCTGGGGCCTTTTTTTTTTTTGCTAAGAAGTAGAAAACATTGATTCAAAGTAGCACCCCTGATCCTCAGCCCCCAAGTCAAAGGCAATCAACTGGGCCTCTGTTAACACAGGACTTCTTTCTCCTCCATGGCAACTAGTCTTCTGGAGAAAACCGCAGCAAACCAGTTGGGTTAGTAAACCATTTTGGCCCCAACATTCTTTGCAAATATTGGCTACATTTCCCACTTAATATGGTAAAATATGCTAATATTTTTATTTTTGAACATCTTAAACATCTGATAACCAACTTGATAATGCAGAACTTCGCTATAAAATTATCTATCTACAGACTGTTTCTTCTCCTTAAGAAATTTATATAGGTATCACTTTGTGTTTCTGTAACATAGAAAGCCTCTATGGACAGGGTACTCACATTTCTCATCCTTCTCTTTTATTTACAAAATCTGGGAAGGCATCAACACAAACGCCACTGCTCCAGATGTTCCAGCCTGCTGCTGGATGCTCATCTTCAGAGGCAGCCAAGGCCTCAGAAGCCACAGCAGTTGACACAGCAGATGGAGGACTCTCCCAGAGGTTAGAGTGAAAGCCACATAAATTCCATAAGCAAGCCCTGCCCGCAAAAGTTAGCTGCATCCAGCAAAATATATATTATCAAGTATGATCTCCCCTCACAGCCCATGGGCGGCAGAAGGGAAGACAATGTTCTTGGCTCAGTGTCCTACCTCTTGGACTTTCCAATGTTATGCGCTGAGCTATTCATGTGGTTATGTCAACGCTGTTTCCCAACAATCAGCTTATTACTTAAGGCCGTGTGTCTCATTATCCTTGAGGTAGAAGCCAGGGACTTCACAAACAATTGCGCATCTACAGAATGCAAGTGGCTTCTAGTTTTGAGTTTTCCTAGAATTGGTACACAACGTCTTCAGACCATCTATTCATAGAACTGTGGAAGCAGCCCCGAATCATATTTCTTTAGTCATACCACTATAAAAAATTCTGCAGAATCTGAACCATTAACATACAAAAAAGAGAGTACTCTTTTCCACGAAAGGGCTCCCAGGAAACAATGACACTTGAATAAACACAAATTCTTCTCTTCACATACATCTACACGGGGCTGTGTCTGTGCCAACGTAACTGGCACACAAAGCGTATCTGTGCTGTTTTCTACTCTTCAATTGAAGCAGTGTGTGGTATTGTGACTTAAATCTTTCCCCTGATAGCAAAGTAATACATTTCCTCTCTAAAAGTTAAATTCAGAAAAGTAAAAAAGGAGGAAAAAATAATCACCCACCATCCTACGATCAAGAGATTGGCAAGTCCCTCTGAATATACAAAAGACAATCCCGATCCCCACATCCCAGGATACCATGGTGCTTTACATCAGCCACAAAAATACTTTTAAAACTTGAAAGTTATTTCATATATTTCATAGCAATACTTGGACAGTATTGATTAGTTCTTTCTAGCTATTTCCAACATGAACAAACACCACCCTGGCAGAATCACCTCCTTACTTTCTCAAATGGTGTATAGTTAAAAACTGCTACAAAAACAAAACAAAAGAACAGCTCGAGACCAAGCCGCTTCTCTGTAAACACTTCTGTAAACCTGACTTAACATGTGGCTAGGGATTGTGAAATTCTACTGAAAACTTTAGTTAATTGTTTATTTGTTATTTATTTGACTGCACTGGGTCTTAACTGCAGCATGTGCGATCTAGTTCCCTGACCAGGGATTGAACCCAGGCCTCCTGCATTGGAAGAGCAGAGTCTTAGCCACTGCACCAGCAGGGAAGTCCCTGAAAACTTTAAAGATAAAATCAAGGTTTGATTTTCCTGGAAAACACAATAATCAGAAGCACCAGGATCAAGTTAAAGATATTAAATAAAGTACTTTTTAAGTAAATGTTTCATGTAAACTGTGAAATCAAGTTTTATCTTCTTTAAAAATGTCTAAGTAGTTCTAATATATATTTTGGGGAAGTAGTTTTCTAGTGGTTCACACACATACACATTCACACCTACAGAAACACCACTTGAGAGGGTTTAACTTTTCACTTGCCAGCTGGCTTTCCTGACAGATAATAGGAACCTCCTCCTTGACTGGGAGCTAAGAAGCCAAGTGAAGTTGAGCCCATTCTCAGAAAATTAAGAAAGGCTTCTTCTGCAGTCACTCTTTCCCCCTGCCCCCTTTAAAAACACAGATATCATACTGTACATGTCACGTGCCTTTCCCCCAAACCCAATTACCTTTATGTCATGAAAGACCATTTGTAACCAATTGTTTAAATAACTGCAAAATATTCCATTGTTAGTAAGCTGTATTTCATTGGACTATTCTTCTCTTGCTAGGTATCAGGCTTCAATTTCTGCTGTTAAAGATATGAGAGTAATCTGCTAATGAACACATCTGTGTGGGGCAGTTTTATATATATAATGGCTGGACCACTCAGCTCCTGGGATCTTAGTTCCCTGACCAGGGATTGAACCCGGGCCTCTGCAGTGAGAGTGTGGAGTCCTAACCATTGGACTATCAAGAAACTCTCATGTAGAACAGTATTTTTTATTATATCAGATAAAAATCGGAATAGGATCAAAATCTTTAATATTTCAGGAGGCACTGAAACAAAGTTGACTGTTCTCTGGAGCTCTCCTGTTATAATATCCCTTTCTTAAGCCAATTTGGTGGTTTCCTGTGAGAAGCTGGGTGAACGTGGAAAACATTTTTTCCTTCTTGAAAAGACAAAAAGAAACCTAACTGGCATGATTATCAAGAACCATAGCAGCTTAACAGTTTTCACTTACTATTTCTCCTAGCAGGACCACATTTTCTCCTCTGACCACAAAAATCCCTCGAGGAATATCACCGTATTTTTTGCCCACATGAATACGCTCCACAGTCTGATGTAGCACTAAGTTAGCTATAAGTGTACAGGGAAGAAACAAAGACATTTAGTTCAAATTACTATACAGGTAAAGGTCCATAACTCAATCAGTTATCTTGAGTAGAAACAATTAGCTGAACATGATTTTCAAACTTTCTAATTACAGAAAATGCTAAAATTTCAAACAATCTCGTCTTATTTCTTTCAGACACACCACCTAGAGATAGAGTACTTGGGATTATGTTGCACTAATACAAGAAAGATGGTGGAAATAAATTGAATTCCTTATGAGTTAATTGCTGATACCAACATGACTATAAGAAAATATGATAGGGCATTTGGAAAACTCTCAAGTCCAAACAACTGCAGAAATTATCTTTTTTTCTTTTAGAAGGAAACATTTTTTCTACTTTGTGCAGGTATGTGTGTGTGATGATTTACCAAAGATTTAACTTAGTTTCAGTACGGATGATTCATTTAATCCAATGTAGGTATTCATGGATTATGATACAACAGTAATCTATTTTTTTCCCCTTTGTCAGATGACTATAATTTGGTAATCTGAGAATAACGTTAGTATTCACTACTTTCCCCTCATGTAATCTGATGAATTTGACTTAGGGTTTAGAACCACAATCTGTGCAGAATAATTACTTTTCTTCTTTCAGTTGGTACTGTTGTCATCTTTGAAGAAACATAGTACTATCATCTGTTGATTCTTGCAAGTATTTCAGTTATATTGTTCTTCCTTAGGCCCAAAGCCACTGACCTAGCAGATGTCTAGCAAATGTTGACATGAACTGGAAGTTCCTCAAGACAGGAGCACATATAAGGTCTCTTTAGAAAAACGCAAGAGACAGAATCAAGATCAAGACCTTGAGTCTAATGTATCCCAAAGTGTAAAATCCTGAGCTTAATGTTGGGGATCCCTAAAAAGCTTCAGCAAAGGCCTCTGACCCACTTTCATTGGACAGGGAGGGATTACCTTCAGGGCAGGAACTGCTTTGAAGAGTAGTCGCACCCAAGCCAATGTACAAATGAGCAGCCTTTTCAGTGGACTGAGTGTATTTCTATCATCTGGCTCCCTCTAATGGGGAAAATAAAAAATAGTCCAAAACACTGTAATCACATCTTCTAGTAGTGAAAACCAGTTTTAGAAATAAAATATAAGCTTGTAAACACAAGCTTTCAAACCACCTAATTGTAATTTAGAAAACAATGATGTAGTGACTTAGGTACATGAAAAAAGTTGCAGATAAATAAACTTCAATATGAATCAACATAAAAACACAGTGGGCAGCTCTTATCATCCAGAGTATGGGAGGATAAGAGCCATGATGGCTCTTATCATCCTGGACTCATGCTAAGTCCAGAAGTAATACGTACCAAATTGATCAATGCTTCTCAAAAAGCCTATAAGCGTCCTTCCATCTCGAAGCAGGACCAAATGCTTTTCTGGGGAGAGGAAAAGAGATCTTTAAAAAATGAACTGTTAGCTTCAGCGAGTTTACAAGGAAACAAAAACAGAGTTAATAGCAGATTAAGCTTTACCACTTCCTCTTACAGAGCATTTAAGGCAGAGTTCATGAGAAACTAGAGGGATGATCATAGCAGCCGGGGATTAGTTTAGATGAGAAGATGGGTGGTGAAAAGAATCTAAGAGGGGCAGCAGAGTGGGGAAGGACTGGGCACGCAGTCAGGGGGCCCAACAGACTGGCTCCAGATGCCGGTGCTTGACAGTTAAACCCTGTCAGCATCACGTCAGTTTCTGTACCTGCCAATCTGGAAATTTAACCTAGATGGTTTTTATGATCTTAATTTTCCAAAATTATCTTCCCTTCAACTTAGAGAGTCTCTGTTTCACACTTTGGAATCAGAGACGGTTTTAAGTAAAAATAGTACCAAAGACATGTAAAATGAGGATGCTGATAATAAAACCAGAGCAAAAATTCAACACAATGTATTGAGGGCTATGTGCTGTTCCGGGGCCTACATGTGTAGTAGGGAATAAGACTCAGAGTCACCAACCTTATGAACTTATAAGCCTGGTGGAGAAAAGCAAACACATTTTTAAAAATGACCTATGGTAATTAGTCTAGCAGAATAAAAACAAGATATCAGGATAACATGAGAAAGGGAGGGAAGAAGCTACAGAAGAGAGGGTGGTGGGGACTTCCCGGGTAGTCCAGTGGCTAAGACTCCACACTCCCAGAGCAGGGGGCCCAGGAACAAGACCTCATATGCTACAACTAAGAGTTTGCATGCTGCGACTAAAGATACCGTGTGCTGCAACTAAGACCTGGTGTAGCCAAGTAAATAAATAAATATAGGGGAAAAAAAAGAGAAGGTGGCTAGGGAAAACCTCTGAAGAGGTGACTGAGCTAACACTGAAGAATGACAGTAAGCCAGTCACTAGAATAGCTAGCAAAAATCACTTACTCGTCTTTAATGCCAGCCATGCATAAAGTACTTTCTACATGCAGGACTTGGACCATAAAGAAGGCTGAGCACCAAAGAACTGATGCAAGACTCTTAAGAGTCCCTTAGGCAGCAAGGAGATCAAACCAGTCAATCCTAAAGGAAATCAACCCTGAATATTCATTGGAAGGACTGATGCTGAAGCTCCAATACTTTGGCCACCTGATGCAAAGAGCTGACTCAATGGAAAAGACCCTGATGCTGGGAAAGACTGAGGGCAAGAGCAGAAGGGGACAAGAGAGGATGAGATGGTTGGATGGCATCATCAACACAATGTATATGAGTTTGAGCACACTCTGGGAGACAGTGAAAGACAGGGAAGCCTGGCATGTTATAGTCCATGGGGTTGTAAAGAGTCAGACACCACTGAGCGACTGAACAACAACAGGATGCAGAACAGTGCAATAAGACAGTGATTCTTTCCTGAAGGAATTTATAGGCTTTTTTTGGCTACAATTAAGTACCACAAGAAGGCAAATCTTAATTACATGAGAGTAAGAGAAACTGTATCTAGTTGGAGGTATCTGAGTTGGACCTTAGAAGGTAGATAATTTTTGGCCATGGGAAGAGGAGGGAAATCTGCAATTTAGGCAGAAGAAAAGGGAGTTGTGTATGCAAATGTGTGGCTAAAAGTTGAGGGTGTCAAGGGAATAGGAGATGAAGTCAGAAAAGTACTGGGAGCAGGCTGAGTTTGGATGTGACTTCATGGGGAACAAGACAACTCTGAAGACTCAACTGGCAGAAAAGAGAGAATGGTTTTGAGGCTATTACCAGAGTCTGAGACATGAAGAAGAGACCTGAACCAGGGCAGAGACGGGAAGGGAGAGGATGAGAGGATCAAGACACTGCGGTTATAAGGGATGGAACTGGTCAACCAAGTGCGTTTGTATATGTGGATATGTGTGTGAGAGAGTGGGAAGCTGAAGAGATGGGTTAAAGATGATGCAGGAATTTTGAGTCATCCTGTCAGGGAGGACCATGTACCAAAAGTTAGGAGTGAAAGAAGCAAGATCCCATGGAAGGTGTTTTGCTGTTGTGATTCTCAAGTGGTATCAAGACACCTGTGCAGAAACATCAGCTGGCAACTGGAGATCTAAGACTGGAAGGCCAGAGAAATCTGGATTAGAGAAATTTTGGATACGTCCACAAAGAGGTGATATCATTATTCAAGTCCAGGAACTCTCCTAGAGATTTAAAGAAAGCAGCAGCCAAAGATGGAACCTAGGAGTCCATCTATTTTAGGGAACAATAACTGTTGCAGAGATAAGAAAATCAAGTACCAGTGTTGGAGAAATCAAGAAAATGAAGAATCCTATGATAACGGTATCAGAATGCCAAAAAGGGGAAGGAATGCATTAGACAGATGTCTTTTAAGATTGCAGTTTTAGTGTGTTGACAAAAAAATCTGACTGCAGGGTGATAGAGGTGGTCTACTCCAGGTAGCCAGGAAATAGAGTTAAAATGGGAGATAATTTAAGAGGTTTGGAGGTACAGATATGAAAAAAGGAATGGGAATTTGATGGTGAAATATAAGCACAAAAAAAAATATGACAGACAAGAACATACATGAGGGAGAGCAAGAGATATGAGAGAAAAAGGGCATTAATGGATTCCAGAAGCAGCTGGAAGGAAAGAGAAATAAGACACAGACTGAAATGGAGGAATAATTCCAACTCAGATGAGAGGATGGGTGAAAATACAGAAAGACTGAGGAGACAGGAGGAAAGTGTGTGTGTGTGTGTGTATTGCAGTGAAGGCTGCCTATGAAATGATTCAGTAAAGGAGGGGCTTGGAATCTGCAAAAACGGGTTAGAGACTTGAGAAAAACAATTATTTTTAGCAGAATGGCAGGATGTGCTAGGGATCTCAAGTAATTCAGATACATAACAAGAGAGGTAAGAGCACCATCCTCGACAACTAGAATTAAAGATTTCATTACACGTTACAGACAAGCCTGTACAGTGGTTATTCACACATGAATTTGATCCAAGCTACACTACATTCCCTTCAGTAGCAAAATCACTGATTTGGATCTAAAAGACGATAGGAAGACGATTTCATCACAAATTCACTCTTTACATACACAATAACTGCAGAGATTGCTGAACTTGTTTGGAACTGTGTGGTAACTGTTTCACAGCAATTACAAGTTAATGAGACAGATCACACAATTGGCACAACTTTAAAAAATGTTGTTTTAGGAGTAACTCACAGATGAGAGTTTGGAAAAACGAA
The DNA here is from genome assembly GCA_024291935.2 of Okapia johnstoni. Taxonomy (NCBI): domain Eukaryota; kingdom Metazoa; phylum Chordata; class Mammalia; order Artiodactyla; family Giraffidae; genus Okapia; species Okapia johnstoni. Next base: position 28,539,070 of record CM044327.1, read on the forward strand.
AGCCAACTAACTGATACAACAGAGCTCTTCTTCAGGATAGTGACTAGGAGTAAGGGAGGTCTTAACAGCATGAGAAAACGAACAGAAGAAAAAAGTAAGTTTGAAGTGACTCAGTCTTGCTGGAAAAGTCACTACCTAGACTGAAAAGCTAAATACTCTCAAACGGTAAATGACTGCAAACGGCACAGAGTATAAACCCTACGTTTAGCGCTAACTAAGTCCAACTGCTGTTGTATTACTACTTTCGTTTCTGCAAGAATCCTTTCTCTAATTCTCATTCATCCATCCAGTAACCACCTGGTACTTCAAAATACCACAGGTGGGAGACAATGGACCGGGAAGACGGTAACCTTCACATATGAGCTTCAGCATCCGCATCCCTGAAAAGCAGAAATGAATTCTACGGCTTGCCCGGGGGACCGGTGGAAGCTGCGAGGCGGGATACAGGGAGTAGGCGAGAAAGTGGCAAACGGTGTGTCCCGTGACTCTGGCATCCTCCGGAGGAAGCCAACGCCGGACGTCCAGCACTGGACTAAAAACACACCGCCCCCGGCCCGGACTCATTCTCTCAGCTTCCTCCTTAAGAGGCACTCTCCTGGGAGGAAGGGTCTCACCCCAGACTTCACCCTGAGGAGATGAACTACTCACTGTCGATGTCCTCGATGAGGCTGGCGGTGCCGGGCATATAGTTCATTTTGAGTCGAGATAGAGCTGCAGTGTATAGCGGCGGTGGGCCAGCGCGTCCCACACCTCCTTCCTCCTTACCGCGGTCGCCGCCTCTGCGGGACCGGAACAGGAACCCGGACCCGGACCAACGCCGCTGCCCCGGCTTTCAGTAGCCGGGGCCTGCCGGAAACGCCGCCAAGTTGGCCCACCCACTTCCGGCATCACGTGCCCGCCCTCAGGAAGAGGCGTGACCGTCGTGTGGCTTCCCCCTCATCCCCCCCTCCCCCCGGGATACCCTTTCTATATCCCTGACGAGAAGGAAAGACGAGTCTAATTTCATGGACCGTAGGGAGGTGTGTTCTCCCTTTTAAGAAACGCTCGTTCTCCTGCTTCCTAGACCCCAGAGTCACGGACAGTCGCCCTCGGCCTCTCAGGACGCGGAAGCGGGATCCGGCCCAGGATTGGCTGTTGCAGGCCGACCCCCTTTCCCTGCGGTCCATTCGCGCTCCCCCGCCGGCGCCTGCGCAGTGGGCCGGCCGTGGAGGGCTGGGGGGCGGGAAGCGCCTGGGGGCGGCAGAGCCCATGTCGGCCTTGAGGCGTTCGGGCTGTGGCCCCAGTGACGGCCCGTCTTACGGCCGCTACTACGGGCCTGGGGGTGGAGATGTGCCGGTGCACCCGCCTCCGCCCGTCTACCCCCCGCGCCCCGAGCCTCCGCAGCCTCCCATCTCCTGGCGGGGGGGCGCGGGGGCTGCCTGGCGGAGACCACCTGGCCGGGGGAAGGCGGAGGGGGCGATGGCTACTACGGGTCTGGAGGCGCCTGGTCAGAGCCGGGTCGTGCTGGCGGAGGCCACCAGGTGAGCTTTGCGCCACCGGTCCCCGGGATGGGGTGGGGGGGGGGGTCCGATAGGGGAGTCTTTGGGGGCGAGGACCGTTGGGATTGATACAGCTCCTAAGAGTTCGTAATGAATTGGGTTTCGTGCGTTTTCCTAATACGGCTTAGGGGAGACGAGAGACTAGGATCGTTGGTGAGGGTATATGCTTGTGTTTTCTCTGCCCCTCCTCTTGTGCTTCAGCCGTAATAAATGTCTTCTTATCAGGAAAAAAAAAAGATGCTGCGCTGAACCTGCTAAGCTGAGTAGCAGGCTGCGAATCTCTCGTCTGGGGGACGAGGTTGGGCTGGAGTGACCTGGCTTTGCTTTTCCAATCCTAACAATTTATCCTGCGTGGTTCGTGGGGGCCGGCTCTCTCCGAGGAGGGAGGTGGCTGCAGCCCCCTCCCGCTGGGAAGGAACGCGAAGGAAAGGGAGGAATCTGGGCACTTAGCCCTTTGCCCCTAAAGCTTTGCCCGGCATTGAATCACCGACCATCATCAGTGTTGGAAAGCACCTATCCGTGGGTTGTTGTATGTAATCTTAACGGTGACTGCAACGTAGATGTCATCACAGCGTCCCTGTTTTACGATGGAAGAACTGCTGGCCGTGAAAGATTAACTCACTTGCTCAATATATTCAGACCTCTGACATTTTATTCTGTGTCGTCGAGCCGGAAATATACTTCTGTTTCGTTAATGCAATATTCTTCGTAGAGGATTATGGTTCTATGGTGAGGGCACACCTCTCCTTGTCTTCAGGAATTATAACATTCTCATTGATTGACATGTAATAATGAAATTCCCAGACATTGCTGGTGGAAATGTAAAATGGTTCAGTGTTTTGGAAAACGGTTGGGCATTTCCTCAAAACGTTAAGTGTACTGTTAGGATGTTACTCAGCAAGCCTACTGCTAGATATATACCCAAGAGAACTGAAAACATGTCCACATAAGAACTTGTACACACATGTTCATAGCCACGTTATTTATAATAGCCAAAAAAGGGAAATATCCCAAATGCTCATCCACTGAAGAATTGGTAAAATATAGTATATTCATACCCCTGGAGGGAATGGCAACCCACTCCAGTGTTCTTGCCTGGAGAATCCCCATGGACAGAGGAGCTTGGGGGGCTACAGCCCATAGGGTGGCAAAGAGTGAGACAGGACTGAAGGACTAAGCACAGCACAGCACAGTGTATTTATACAATGAAATTATTTAGCCATAGAAAGTAATGAAGTATGGAGACATTCTGCAAATGGATGGACGTTGAAAATATGCTACATGGATGAAGACACAAAGACCAAAATATTGTATGATTCCATTTTTTAAAAAAATCCAGGATATAGAAATCTGTAGAAAAATTTGTTGTTTCCAGGGGCTGTGGACCTGGGGACACTGAGGAAGATAGATAAAGGGTATGGGGTTTCCTTTGGGGATGATGAAAATATTCTGAATTTAATGATGATAACTGCACAAGTCTGAGTATATTAAAACCATAAATTGTACACTTTAAAAGGGTGAGTTTTATGGTATGTTATATCTTTAAAAAAATTGTATGAGAAAAAACATGTAGTGAGAGGTTAATTGTTAAGAAAAGTCCATAATTTCTCTGTCTAAATCTGGAATAAGTAGCCGTGGGATTTTGGTCCCATGACGGAGTAGCATGATGAAATACTTGGCCTGTAAGCAGGCAAACTAGACTGAGGCTCACTTGAAGGGATAGAGGGGAGGCCCGCTGAGCTGAAGACTCTGCCTGGACTTGCTGTGTTATCAAAACAAAAATATGTTTTGTTTTTGTTTTCGGTTAGGGTTAGAGAGGACTTCCTAGGTGGCTCAGCAGTAAAGAATCCACCTGCCATACAAGAGATGCAGTTTTGATCCCTGGGTCGGGAAGATCCCCTGGAGAAGGAAATGGCAACCCACTCCAGTGTTCTTGCCTGGGAAATTCCATGGACAGAAGAGCCTAGCGGGCTACAGTCCGTGGGGTCACAAAAGAGTTGGACACGACTTTGTGACTTTTTTTTTAAGGTTAGAGAAGTTAAGATCTCAGTGTCATGCAGGGAGTTGTTAGGTATGGTGGAGTACAGGTGTAGGTAATGGTGCTAGAGGTGTGGAGGATAAAGCTGGAATGTGTAATGGGCATTTGTAAATCATTTCAAGAGTCTTTCAGGTGGAGATTTCTGAAACTCAAAAAGTATCGGATGATAATTTCTTAGGCAGCAGTAGGAAACTAATACAAAAGATAAACGTGATGTCCTCCATACTGCAAATGTCTTTTCTAAATTTGTGGTTTGTCTTGACTTTTTTGTGGTTTTTGACATGTGTTTTGCATTTTTATATAATCAAACATGTCAGACTTAAAAAAGGTATAGGAACCCTTTAAAACCTTACTCTAAAACTGTGGGCCATGGAACAGAAGCTTCAGCTTCGCTAGGGGGCTGTTCGAAGTGCAGACTCTTTCCTCCTCCATACTTACTGCTGCTGCAGATTAATAAGCTCCTCAGGTGATTCATATGCATATCATGTTTGAGAAGTGTTGCACAACGGAATTGAACATATTGAGATGACGTTGCTCTGAGCCAGTACAAAGGTTTGACTCTGTATTAATGTATTTAAATATGGCTGGGGAAAAATGGAGAACCTCTTACAGTTTTCTTTTCTTTTTTTACCTTGTTAGCTATACTTGCAGCACTGTAGTTTGATTCCTAAGCTTGCAGCACATACATCACCTAGGAGCTTGTTGAAAATGCTGTATCTCAGGCTCTACCCAAAGCTTTTAACAAGACATCACTTTGCCGACACAGGTTTGTCTAGTCAAAGCTGTGGTTTTTCCAGTAGTCATGTACAGATGTGAGAGTTGAACTATAAAGAAGGCTGAGTACCAAAGAATTGATGCTTTCGAACTGATGTGCTGAAAAAGACTCTTGAGAGTCTCTTGGACAGCAAGGAGATCAAACCAGTCAATCCTAAAGGAAATCAACCCTGAATATTCACTGGAAGGACTGATGCTTAAGCTGACACTTCAATGCTTTGGTCACCTGATGCGAAGAGCCAACTCATTGGAAAAGACCGCGATGCTGAGAAAATTTGAGGGCAAGAGAGAAGGGGGTGACAGAGGATGAGATGGTTGGGTGGTATCATCAACACAATGGACATGAGTTTGAGCAAGCTATGGGTGATAGTGAAGGACAGAGAAGCCTGGTGTGCTGCAGTCATGGGGTTGCAAAGAGTTGGACATGGCTGAGTGAACAACAACAACTGGGTGATTCACATGTTCCCCAAGAACAAGTTATCTGAGACAGTGCTGAGATAGACGGAAGCTGGAAGCCGCAGCCTCTTACAACCTCATCTTGGAAGTGATACACCTTCATTTATGCTGTACATTACTAGTCATAGAGACTGACTCCGGTGCAGTGTGGGAGGCAGCTTCACTCAGATGTGCATACAGAAGGCAGGGGTCATTGGGAGTTATCTTGCAGGATGGTTACAATGGGAGGGTTTGGGGAGACAGCTCCAGTTAGGTTCCCAAATTAGGTTAGAAAAGAAAACGGCATGTGTTTGAACAGTGTCTGAATGTAGATAGGTTTTTTCTCAAAATTTTATTATAAACATTTTCAAACATAGAAAAGTTGAAATTGTACGTGAAGACCCACATACCCACTACCTAGATTTTATTAGCATTTATTATATTTACCATGTATATCTATCTAATTTTTTGGATGTGTTTTAAAATGAGTTACATAGATTCGAAAGGCATTTTCAAAGCTGTGTATCAACTGGAAATGAGGATTGCGGGAGAAACAGAAGGATTCTGAATTTTTAGTATTTCCTAGGATTAACAAGGAAGAGGAACAGGTTTTTATGGGAAGATGTGGTTTAGTTTTGTACCAAAGAACTAGGGATCATTTCTTTTTAAAAAACGATGTTGATTTGTTTGGCTGCATCAGGTTGGGGCACGTGAGATCTTTTGTTACGTCATGTGGGATTGTTCATTGCGGAGTGGATGTGAGATCTTAGTTCCACAGCTAGGGGTGGAACCCCCTTCCCCTGCGTTACAAGGCGGATTTTTAACCACTGGACCACCGGGGAAGTCCCACCTTTGTTTCATTTCTACTGGAAGCCAGTTTGTGATGGTGGTTACCAAGCTCCAGATGCAGTGTATGCGACTGATTAATGAGATGTCTGAGATTTTCTGTTTTTGTTTTCTGATGTCCAATTTTACAGTCTGTGGCGTTGAGGAGTTGTTGTCTGTGGAAACAAAGCAGTAGATGTAGGGCTCAGCAGGGAGTCAGTGGATGGAGACAGTGATTGGAGAGTCACCACATGGAAACATGGGTGAATTACTTGATGGGGTTATGCTGCCAGGGGAGAGCTTTGAGATCTAGGAAGGTGACAGAAAACCCAGAAGACAGCGAGTGAGAATACTTGGATAGGAGGAAAAGCAGGATGTCATGTGATATAGACCACCGCTACCTTGCCGGTTAGTGATATGAGAACTGAAGAGAAGCATTTGGATGGGCAGTTAAAACATTGTTGATTTTAGTGGTGGGACTTTAAAATAGTATTAAAGTAATGATTGGGGGATTTGGGAAGACAACTAGTGTAAACTGTTAGTAAATGAGAAAGTGGCCACTTGACTGGGAACCAGGGTTGAGGGAAGCATTTTTAGGATTCAGTGGCTTGAGAATGTTTGTCAGCAGAGGAGAGAGAAAGCTAGTAGACTGAGATAAAAGATAATAACAGAAAGATGGAATGTGGCTTGGGGAGAGGTGGAGTAAGAAGTGAGAAAGACCCAAGAAACCTCCTCAGAGCTAGAGAAGGGGAAATGAAGCTGTTGGGAGGGGAGGGCATTTCAGGAGTTCCAGCTCTTGGTTGATGAAGCAGGAGGCTATCTGAGGGTGGAGGAAGTGGGATGGGATTGCTGGGAACTCGTTATGCTGAATGTTTAAAGGAGGTGCTAGGGAAAAGGGAGGCTGTGTAGGGAAGCATGGCAGAGACCCACGTGAGAGTAAAGCTGAGATTTGTGGTGATGGGCCAATACAGGAGCAGAAAGTGCCTTTTAGTGATTTTTGGAATAGATCACTATAAAAATAATTTATAATGTATTTTTCTAATGTGTGTGTGTGTTCAGTCGTGTCCAACTCTTTGCAACCCCATGGACTGCAGCCCGTCAGGCTCCTCTGTCCATGGAATTATCCCAGCAGGAATACTGGACTGAGTTGCCATTTCCTCCTCTAGGGGATCTTCCCAGCCCAAGGATCGAACCCTTGACTTCTGCAGCTCCTGCATTGGCAAGTGGATTCTTTACCACTGAGCCGCCTGGGAAGCCACCTGGGAATTTTCTAATAATTTTTGTCTTAATTCTTATGAAAAAATATAAACAAATTTGTTAATGGATCTTAGGTAGAACCAACACTACTCCCAATTCCTCTGCTGTTTGATTTGTCTGGGCTGGGGATATTTTTTGGAGGCATGGTGGCAAGTCATTTTGTGAAGTTAACCATATATCCACTTCTTATGGGACTAGATCTGCAATAAATATGAAGGGAGTTGACTTCAGCCTTCACCTGAGATATAAGTATTTCTTTCCAAAAGAGAAGAAAGTAAACTTGCATTATTTTAATAAAATTTCCTTTGTCACAAGAACTTTAATTCATAATAGTCTCACTTGTAAAAACCTTTGGTCATATTTGTTTATATCATCTTTTAGTATTACCTTTGGCTAGTTTCAGATAGCACATAAAAAGTTTGGACAGACTTAGGCACATGATAAAGTTGGCAACTTGGTTTTAGAACAGCTTCAGCCAGCATCTGATAAAACCAATTGCTATTTCATAGAATTAGCATCATGTTAGGAAGGCATTGAGCTGCAGACTTTCATTGTTATTGGGAATATTTTTAGATTTGTTCCATTTTGTCCAAAAGGGGGGGGAAAAAAAGCAAAGGCAATCTTTTTAATTAAGACTTAATACAAATAATAATTTTTACTGCTTCATTGAGGACATTCTTTTTTCATATAAAAATTGTGATATATTTATTTACATGTTATAAAATGTCACCATTTTTAAGGTATATAGTTCTGTGAATTTTGACAAATGCATATGATTATGTAAGCACTATCACAATCAAGGTATAAAAATTTATCCACCTTTAAAAAAAAAAAGGACTCTGAGGATAAAATGGAAGAGTATTTATTTATCTCTAAACCACATTAAAATTACAGAAAGAGAACTGTGTTATTTTTAAAAATATTTTTATGAAGTCATTTGCATAACATGTAGTTATGTCTACATGTATATATTCAATATTTCGAATGTGTTTCAGTCAGTTACAGTCATTCTTTTTATTGCTTAAATGATCTTATATTAAGCCAATGGGAGACCCCCCCCCCTTCTTGGCTTCAAAGTTCTTTTCACATGACCTATTGATTTTTGACTGCTTTGATTTCTGGTCCAAGATATGCTGGGCTTCTTATATAGCCTGTCCCAGATGTTATACTCAGCCATTCCATTAAGAAAACCTGATTTTTTTGTTTGTTTGTTTTAATTAGAGAATTTTATTTAGAAGCTTTATGTGTCAGGATCCAGCTAGGAAAATAGAACCTACATGAGTTCCTTTATAAGAGAGAATTTGATTTAGGAAATTAGTTAAATGGGTGTTGGAGATCTGAAAAGGTAAAAAGAGAATATGGAAGTAACTCAGAAGATAGTTAGGGCAGGGAACAACCTCAGTTCCTGGGGCTGGGGAATAAAGAGGGAGAGGTTGTGGAATTAATAGAGCCTGGAAACTTGGAAGAATGACCTGTGTCACTGGAACCAAGGAGGCGCTGGTTTTGGTACTTACGAGGGAGTTCTCAGGAGACCAGAGGAGTCTGGAGACAGCTGCTGGCCGACAGTGTCTGCACGTCGACGGGCTTTGCTGGCCTGGCACTGGCAGAAACAGGAGGCAAGCAAGCAAAGAGGAAGGATCAAGTCCATTCTCCCCTCCTCTAACCTGGTGCCCCCTATTGGCAGAATCACATAGTAAATAGGTGATAAAGAGAAGTGTTTGCAGACTCCTGATCCTGCATCTCAGAGCCAGCTACAGAATGCTGGGTTTGGAGCTGAGGGCCAGTTGTTGTTCACTCAGTCATATCCGACTCATTGTGACCCCATTGACTGTTGCACGCCAGGCTTCCCTGTCCTTCTCCATCTCCCGGAGTTTGCTCAAATTCATGTTCATTGAGTTGGTGATGCTATCCAACCATCTCATCCTCTGCTGCCCCCTTCTCCTTTTGTTTCAGTCTTTCCCAGCGTCAGGGTCTTTTCCAATGAGTTGGCTCCTTGTGTCAGGTGGCCAAAGTATTGGAGCTTCAGCTTCGGTATCAGTCCTTTCAATGAAAATTCAGGGTTGATTTCCTTTAAGATTGACTGGTTTGATCTCCTTGCTGAGGGCCAGTAGTTTTTAAGATCACTGGTATAGAAGTTACATTTGGGGTGAGGTGTACTGATTGCTATTGTGTTGTCATTGCTTCTAGTCCTTTTAAATGAACAGAGTTATACAAAATGAGCATTAAAAAATTTTTTTACTGAAGTATAATTGATTTTCAATGTTGTGACTAAGTATTTTAAAACAAAAATAAATGAGTTCATATTTGTGTTAAATTTAATGTCAGATTATTTTTCTTAGATTGTATTTATTACTTTTTAAAAAATTTTCAGCTTTATTGAGGTACAATTAACACATGAAATTATAATATATTTAAAGCATACAACATGATAGTTTGCTATATGTATATGTTGTGAAAGGATTCTCACCATCAAGAATTAACGCATCCATCACACCTCACATGTTTATCTTTTTTTTTTTTTTGGTGAGAATACTTAAGTTCTATTCTCTTAGCTGGTTAGCTAGTTTTAATCACTTACAATACAGTGTTACCAAAAACTACGGAATGCTTCACGAATTTGCGTGTCATCCTTGTTATCTAATCTCTGTTATCGTTCCAATTTTAGTATATGTGCTGCTGAAGTGAGCACTGTATTTATTACTTTTATATGGAAATCTTGGTTTCTAACAATATTAAGGTAATTACAAATACTGCAATAACATATAAAATAACTTTAAAATAATGCCAAGTGACAGCGTGAGGAGCTCTTGTGGGCCCAGTCCTCCATGAAACTGGTGAAAAATATTTTTTAAAAACACCCATATTAAAGTCTCTGGAAATTGTCTCAGGGAATTTAGCAAACGAAGAAACATTTATGATAGAAAATGTACTCAAACTCAGTAAGAGTAGTGAGATTCTGTGGGATCCTCCACCTCTCCCACCCCAGCTCAGTGATACAGAAACTCCATTCCAGACTGGAGGGCAAATAAAACAAAGCTCCTGGCTCCCCAGGTCCCAGCCATCCTGGGAAAACAACATGTCAGCATTGCTCATCCCGCCCCCAGCTACTGCTGCAGAGGCCACATTCCGGGCAAGTGCGGTCAGTAGTGGTGTTTCTACCCCAAACCTGACTCTCCCTGTGGAATGGGGGCTTTACCTTGAGCAGGACACCGGGGCTCTGATCACGCTTTCCCTGGTTTGGAGGCAAGCTGGGAAGGCCTGAGGCTCCTGTCTTCCCCCTTCCAGGTGCTCAGCTTTTACAGCAGGGGTGCCTCTCACAGAAGCACACCCTTGTCCCCAACCCAACTGCAGAATGTGGCTCAGACATTTTTCTCTGGAGGCGGAAGCTGTAAAACCAGTAGTTCCTAATGTTTTCCCAGAGGAACTGACTTTATTTGCATCCGAATATGGCTAAGCTGAAGCCTGAGTATGTTCTCAGAAACTTAGAGGTTGTTGTGAAAGGCAATTGGGAGGAGATCGGTAGATTCATTGCAGATAAAGACTAAACTGTAGGCCAGCTAGTTAGCTGGAGAGAACTGGGGAAAGAGATAGCTAGGAGGAGCCCTTTGGAGGCAGAACACATCTCAGACACTGACTTTGGGAGGTGTCCCTTCCAAGGAACCCAAATATGATTGGATTGGTTTGTGGAACAATTCACATCCCAGGGTCTTGTTGAAATATTAGAGAAATTAGCTGGAAATTTGTGGAGTTTAACAGCTCCACAAATATTTATATATACTCAGTAAAAAAATTAAAAAGCTGCATTAGAAAATACTCACTTGATGCAAAAGCAGTAAAGGAAGAATAGAGGAACAAAACCAAATATGAGATATAGAAAACAAAAAGTAAAATGGCAGATGTAAATCCAACTATATCAATAATAACATCAACTGTGAATAGATTAAACAATCCAATCAAAGACAGGGATTGTCAGACTGGATTAAAAAATAAGATTCAACTCTATGCTGTGAGATAATAGAAAAAAATATATATATATATTGATCTCTACCCCAGGTTTTTGGCATAGGTCTCTTGGAAACCCTTGTAATTTCCTAAGTCATAAGTGGAAGAAGCCAGTCACAATTTATACCACAAATCACGTATTATATGATACATGCTACCACTTATGTGAAGTGCCCAGAGTAGGCATATTTATAGAGATAGATTACTGGTGGTGCAGGGCTATGGAATGGCAGATAGGAGGATGTAGCTGATGAACAGTTTCTTTTTGAGGTTTGAAATATTCTGCAATTGATTGTGGTGATGATCACATATATTGCTTTCGTGTATCTGGATATACTAAAAACCATTGACTTGTACAGTTTAAATGAGCAGATTGTATAGTAGTAAATTATGTCTCAATGAAGCTGTTAACACAAGTAGTAATACCAGTATTTTGACTAAGAGATAACTAATGGATGCAGTTTAGGTTTCTTTACAGTTCATCTGGTCCTTGGAATATATTCCACTGAGAATGTACAGTCAAAGTAATATGATTTAAAAGTTAGAAATAATAATTCTTTCTGTATGGTTATGTTACCAGCTTGATGTTTAGTTATCTCATCAGTTGATTTTTCCTGTAGTAAAAAACAACTCCGAGTTGTAGCTTACAGCAGTGAATATTTCCTGCTCACGTTCTGTGAGGTCGCTGCAGGGGCTCATCTTCAGGTCCCGGGCTGGGTTCAAATGACAGCTCCTATATGGCATATGCTGGTCTCAAGGTGGAGGGCAGGGGTGCAAAAGGGTTATTAGAATTTGTGTTGACTCCTAAATCCTTTGTTTAACACCTGCATGCTGTCACTTACCTGTATTTGCATACAAGGTTAAATTACATTTTTAAAATATGTGAATTTATACCTGTTCCTCCAGTTTACATCCACCATGCACAATTCATCTTCACCTTTCTCTAGTCAACATATTATCCTTTTCCATGTGAAAATACTGGTTCTCAGTAACACTGTTCTATTTATTTATTTCCTTTATTCTATAATACACACAAAATAGTTGAAAACTTAAAACACTAATATTACTGATAGCATATTATGAATTTAATATTTCTTTGCATTTCTTCACCTTTAGAAGGTATACCGTTAAGGATATCCTTCAGAAGATTGTTCAAGAGTTACTTGAATTAATTTTTTTGTGTATGTGTGGTTATCAATTTGTTAGGGTTTTTTTTTTTTTTAAGATAAAATACAATTTGAATTCAAACTAAAATTTTCACATAAATTTAAGGACTATATGGTTTTTTGTTTAGCCATGCTGGGTGGCTTGCAGGATCTTTGTCCCCAGCCAGGGATGGAACCTCTGCACCCTGCAGTGGAAGTGAGGGCTGCCAGGGAATTACAGGACTATGGGGTTTTTAATTCATTATACTTTTTGTTGTTGTTGATTATTTGGTTATGGTTTATCTATCTCCTCGGTGGAATGTAAACTCTGTGGGGGCCTCAGACACAGTTGTTGAAGAAATAAATGAGTGAAACGTGTGTGTGCGCTGTCGCTCAGTCGTGTCCGATTCTTTGCGACCCCATGGGCTGTAGCCTGCCAGACTTCTCTGTCCGTGGGATTTTTCAGAAAAGAATACTGGGATGGGTTGCCATTTCCTCCTCCGGGAGATCTTTCCAAACCCAGGGATTGAACCCGCGTCTCCTGCGTCTCTTGCATTATAAGCGGATGTTTTGCCACAGAGCCGCCTGGGAAACTTCTTGATTTCATTATTCTTGTGTACCTCATCTCCCATTATGAAAATACTGATTTCCAATCACACCTGTAATCATTCATTAGCAGTACCAACAATGTTGGTAATTATTAATATGCTTACTGAAAAATTCATTTGGGGGAGCCTACAGACTATTTACCTCAGTTGTAATGTTGGTCAGATTACTGTGCTTTATACTCACTTGAAAAAATTTCCTCCCATGAAGTTGTCTTATCAATTCAATATTTAGTGTTTATTTTATTTTGCTTCCTTTCAGGGATTTAAAAATACTTCATTATCTTTCATAATTATGTAAAATGTTCATAATTATTCTAAAGTCAAATGTACAAAACAGGGTGTGTTTAAGGGTAGTCTACCTTCTGCCCCATAGCTTTGTTTTTTAACTTTTTGTTATGGAAACTTGTGACACGTTCATTTTGTAAAAGTAGAGAAACTAGTGTAATAAAATTCTCAGATATCTGTCACTCATCTTCAGCAACCATTAGGTTATTGTTAATCAAGTTATTGTTCATTAGAAACCCAATCACTTGTCACACTGTTAATTATAGTAATTTTAAAATAGGTTTTAATATTTGTTTAGGATAGTCTTGAGGGCAAGTTGGTATTTTAAGAGAGGCAATCCACTCTACTAGGAGAAATAGATGATTCGTGAAAGTTCTGTAGATGGTAAGAAGTTATGTGGCCAGAGCTATGAGGAAGGATTTGGCCTTTTAATAGGGCCAAAGACAGTTCATTCACACGTTCTGAGAAGACAGGGGCAGATTGGTAACTTCAGAAAGTAGGAAGACAGAGTTTCTGTCTGATTGCTGCTTTTTTTTGGTTTTTTTTGTGAAAGATGAGATAAAGTTACCAGTTGATGACTGAGGGGTGTCATCATAAGAGGATACTGGAGATCTGAGGGGACAAGAAGGTGAAATATTAGTAGTTGTTGTGCAGTGTGGGATGAACACACCGAGGAAGTGTGGTATAGTTGTTACGCAGTGCTGAGTGACTGCTTGTGTGAAACCAGAGAGCTTGTGTTTCTCTCCACTGATACTTAGGTGAAGTACAGATGGGAAGTCAGTGGGTAATTGGTTTTTGCAGGGTGAGTACATCTGAGGGCAAGAGTGGTAAGGGGTGAAGGTGTTGGAAAGCTGAGTAAGGAAGGAGTCAGGAGAAGGAGGGTGGAGAGGCAGTAAAAATGTGGGGGGGCTTTGGAGAATCAGTAGGAAAGGACAGAAACCAAGGAAGTTCTGGGGATTTACGTGTCGGTTCACCATTGCTGGGGTGAGTCAGCTTCAACTCTTGTCTTTTCACCTCTTTTTAATTAAGATTCAAATTCTTGGTAGAGAGAAACAATTAATTAGTCAAATGCCACTTAACTGGGGGGAAGGAAGGGGAGTTATTAACTGGGGGAATTTGCCTGATTGAGAAGTCTGGTTGTTAGGATGTGAAGTTTGCTCGTTTCCATATTGCTCTAGTTGCTGTATTATGTAAAGGAGATGCTACTTGCCCAGCTTGTATAATGTCATGTGGAATAACTGCATGCTTTGAAAACAAAGTGTTATGAAACTGGTAAGTAGTGCAGTTAAGCTCAGATGGTGATAATTAAATTCTCAGTGACTTCAACTGCCAGTGAATTTCTTTGTGAAACCATATTTGAAGATTTGAAGATCCTATTTAAGCTTAAAATTAAGCTATAAAGCTCAAAGCAAAATAGCTCAATTTATGGGATAAAAAGTACATATATTAAAATAGCCTGAGAAGTTTTGAGTTGATCTTGTCTCTTATCAGAGTATATTGGTTTATTACAAATGATTGGAGTGAAAGCTGTAGAAGTTAATGTCATGGCCAGATTTTCTCCTTGGAGTGGTAATTATTCTACCTAATTTCCTGATAGTGAGTTAGCTGTGGGCTGCCAGAGGAAAGCTTAGCCATAGCAGAAAGTAGAAGAATGTAAAAAAACTAGGGGTGTGGCAGGCAAAGAAGTTGAGTATTGAAGACATATGCATTTGAAGTAAAGTTTAATAGTAAAAGACTTCCCTGCTGGCTCAGAGGGTAAAAGGTAAAAGCAGTCTGCCTACAATGTGGGAGATCCTGGTTCAATCCCTGGGTTGGGAAGATCCCCTGGAGAAAGAAATGACAGCCCGCTCCAGTACTCTTGCCTGGAGAATCCCATGGACGGAGGAGCCTGGTCTGTGGGGTCTCAAAGAGTCGGACACGACTATGCGACTTCACTTTTCACTTAATAGTAAAATATTAACTTCAAGTTGCGAAGCTGTTGAGATAAGTAAATACTACTCTTAACAATGGCAAAGAACTTTAATTGGGCTCCTTGGAATTCTCCAGGCAAGAATACTGCAGTTGGTTGCCATTCCCTTCTCCAGAGGAACTTCTGAACCCAGGGATCGAACCCTGGTCTCCTGCTTTGCAGGCAGATTCTTTACCATTTGAGCTACAGGAAGTCTACTCTAAGGGTAAATTTGGTTATAAAGGTTCCCAAAAAAGAGTCCACAGGTGGAACAATGAGGAAAAGTCACAGAAAGAACATGAACAGAGACAAGCGTACAGCTCCGCCACCAGAGGGCTGCCTGTTACCCTGGAATTGTTTGAGCCAGTCTATGAGTCCAGGGATGGGGCACACACTGAGCTCAGCAACTACAGGCTGGGGCAGGTGCAGAGGCTGCATGCATTAAATTAGTAGTGATGGGTTAGGGATTGGAAAGGGATAAAGAAATTGAATGTCTCCGCTTTTGCTAATTGTCTGGACATAGTAGATATATCATTTGTTATTAAATAAAATTGGCATAATACACAAGAATAGTTAATAACTGGTTTGTTCTCAGACATGCATTTACCATGTATCTGCATCAGTTTTAATAACGAGTGATTTTAGAGTGCGGTCCCATTGCTTTTTGTCTCTCGACTTTTTCCATGCTTACATCTGCCTCTATATCAGCTTTTCAGAATGATGTAAGGATGTTAATAAAAGTGAATTTACTTTCCTTTTTTCCCTTAGGAGCAGCCACCATATCCTAGTTACAATTCTAACTATTGGAATTCTGCTGCCCGACCTCGGGCTCCTTACCCAAGTACATACCCTGTAAGACCGGAAATGCAAAGCCAGGTATGATCTGAAATTGATAGACTTTCTGAATTTTCTCTTAATGATCTGATTTATTTTCAGAACCTGTGGAGATTTTATAGTAAAGATGTGTGGGTTTTGTTATGTAATGGAGTCTATCTTAATCATTTTAATGTTTTTAATGCAGAGGTAGGGAAATATCTAGGCAGATACTACGTAAGGCAGAGGTGGGTGGCTTGACATATGATAGTTTATTTCTCAGGACCTGGAAACAACAAACTCAAAATGTACCTATTTCTAAAAGTTTGTTATTTTATGGAGCTATAATTGACACATAATGTTATATTAGTTTCAGGTATATAATGTAAAGATTCAGTATTTATATACTTTCCAAAATGATCACCACATAAGTCTAGTTAACATCTGTCACCATACATAGTTACAAATTTTTGTTTTCTTGTGATGAAAAAAGTTTTCAATGTATTATTTTTGGCTGCAGCCCTGTCTTCCTTGCTGTGCAGGCTTTCTCTAACTGCGGAGAGCAGGGCCTAGTCTCTAGATGTGTGTGGCACGTGGGCTTCTGATTGCAGTGGTTTCTGTTGCAGTGTACAAGCTCTAGGATGCGAGGGCTTCAGCAGTTGTAGTTTCTGGGCTCTGGAGCACAGGCTTAGTAGTTGTGGCGCAGGGGCTTAGTTGCTCTGTGGCATGGGGGATCTTCCCCGATCAGGGATCAAACCCATGTCCCCTGCAGGGGCAGGCAGATTCTTTACCACTGAGCCACCAGGAAAGCCTCTGTGATGAAAACTTTTGAGATAAACTCTCTCAGTCAGTTTTTAAATGTACAATGCAATATCTAACTGTAGTTACTAGAGTACACATTGCGTTCTGTGGTTTGTTTATTTTATAACTGGAAGTTTGTACCCTTTGACCACCAACCCGCTGCTCCACCTCTGGAACCACCAGTCTGTTGTCTGTATCTATGAATTGGCTTTTTTTGTTTGTTCGTTTGTTTTTTAGATTTTACATATAAATGAGATCACACAGTATTTGTCTTTGTATCACATTTAACTTAACACCTTCAAGGTCCATCCATGTTGTCCCAATGGCAAGATTTCCTTGGTTTTTCACTTGAATAATACTCCATTGTGTGTGTATATCTGTCTCACTTTTTCTTTCATTCATCCACTGCTGGACATTTAGGGTGTTTCTGTGTCTTGGCTATTTAAATAATGCTTCAGTGAACATGGGGGTACAGATAACTTTTTAAGTTGGTGTTTTTGTTCCCTTTGAACATATTGCCAGAAGTGGAATTGCCGGATCATACGGTCGTTCTGATTTTAGTTTTTTGAGGTACCTCCCCCTACTGTTTTCATAGTGGCTGTACCAGTTTACCTTCCCATCAACAGTACACAAGGGTTTCCTTTTCTCAGCATCCTCATCCAGTACTACTTGTCTTTTTGAGAATAGCCATTCTAATAGGTGTGAGGTGGTGTGTCACTGTGGTTTTGATTTGCATTTTCCCGATGATTAGGGATATTGAGCACCTTTTCATGTACCTTGTGGCCATCGTGTATGTCTTCTTTTGGAAAATGTCTATTCAGATCCTCTGCCCATTTAAAAAAAGTTTTTGTGTATGATGGCACATGGTCTGCAGGATCTCAGTTCCCCAGTCAGGGATTGAAGCTGAAGTTATATTTATGTCTCATATGTG
The DNA here is from genome assembly GCA_024291935.2 of Okapia johnstoni. Taxonomy (NCBI): domain Eukaryota; kingdom Metazoa; phylum Chordata; class Mammalia; order Artiodactyla; family Giraffidae; genus Okapia; species Okapia johnstoni. The sequence goes on from CM044327.1 coordinate 28,556,470, forward strand.
TTTTTATGCTTTTACTACTTGTATATGCATTTTTATAGTACAATTTAACATTCTTACAACATTTTACTTTAAAAACATATCAAGTTTTTAAACTTGATATGAGTGGTTTCATCCTAGCAATCTCTTGCAGCTTGCTTTTTTTTTTAACTCAGCATTATTTTTCCCTTTTCTATTGCACAACATACAAGACAAGCATTTCCCTAGTGGGTGGAATTGGTGGGTTTGGGTATGTACATCTTTATTTAATATAGCCAAATTACTTTTCACAGTGATTAGAGAGCCAAGAGCTCCTTTATTTTCTTTGCTGCCAACCTACTCTTCAGAAGATTTAAGAACTCTGAAACGTCTCTGAGCTCTGATCATTAGCTCCTGCTTAGTCATGGTCTGTAACGATTGCAAGGCTAATACATGTTCTTCTGACTCTGGTTGTTGTACTCATGCATGTTGTAGCTCTGATCTGTTGACCCAGAGGGTACTGGGAAAAGTATGATAAACACACAGGTTTTCTAGTAATGACTGTGGTGGGGGTTTTTGGTTTGTTTGCCTGACTGGGGATCGAACTCTGTGCTGAAGCACAGTCTTTACCACTTGGCCAGCAAGGAAGTCCCTGTGGTGGTTCTTTTCTGTTGTTGTTTGTTTAAAATCCTCTCATTGGCCACAGATGCAACTTGTTTTTCTAAAGCTGCTTTCCCACATATCTAAAGGATCAAAGACAGATGTTTTCACATTGATTTTCTGATAAAGAAGATAATTCTCCTGACTTCTGGAAGATTTCACCATAGAACACCAAGTGCCTGGGAACATAAATGCTCAAAGAAAGACAACTGAAGTCCTCTTATAATGTTCTAAATTGAGAAATCATGATACAAAAGGACTTTGGTCAGACCTGTAATACCTTTTCATTAAATTTAAAGGAGAACTGGGTTGTCAAATACAGCTTATTAAGTACCGTGGTATGGAGCTCCTGTGAGACAAAAATTGGACCAGTTCTGTAAGTAGAGATGCTGCATGAGGAAATGACCAGTGAAGGATGATAGACTGGGCAATTCCAAAAGCGAGTGTCAGCAGAAACTCCAGTTGTTGACTGCTGATAATGGTGAAGGCTCGGAGTCCTTTTGTGGTGAAGCTGTCCATGTTTTTCAAGATAAGCACAACAGGAGGAATCGTGGTGTTGCTAATGGAAAAGTAATTTTTCCCACTTGGATTGGGTCTGTTTGCTGTTTGATAGTCATGTATACCAAATGGAAAGGGAATCCATTTAACAGTGTATCACTTACTGGGTGAGAGACCTGGCCACTTTTCTCCCCTTTGGATTCTACATCTATAAGCAGTCCATCAATTGTAAAACCAACTTTTGGAAGAAGTATTTCCTCCTGGATAATCTTCAGCTTGCAGTAAGACACCATATGGTGTGACAGTATTTTGACTTTCAAATGCTGAGTCATATTTACATTTACCTCTAGAACAAAAGCAGCGCTTGGAATATGGTTTGAGTTTTAAGAGCTCCAGTCTCTTGATTTCTTCTGGAATCCAGAACGAGACTTCTACAGAAATTCAATGACTGTCAAAGATTTTGTTCAATTCTTCTTATAGTGGATCAGTTTCAGATTTTATCTGTTGCCATATCAGCTGACAGGTTTCAAATCCCAGCTTGCTGTCTTTGTGAAAAAATTGGACTAGACAGGAGTAGCTATCTGTACAGCCTACCAGCTTCTAGACATACTTGGGATTTTGTGACATTTTTAATAGCATAACTTTTTTCTATAAAAATAATACAACTTTATTGCCAAATACTTGGGAAATAAAAGAGAGAAAAACCACTAACTCTGTCATCATAATATGTCCATATTTTGGTAAATTTGTTTTCAGCCTTCTCCCTATCGTATTTACCCAGTTTTAAACTTATTTTACATGTACTTTTTAATATTACTTTTTGGTTATCATATGTACTTGTTACAGGGTGAAGTAACAGGAATTCTTTTTTTATTTTAATAGTAAGGAAATTTTCAAACATAATCCAAAGTAATGGGATAGCACAGTGATCTCCCATAGACCCCTTACTCAGCTTCAGCAAATATCATCAATACATGGCCCTCATGTTTCATCCATGTCCTTAATGTGCTTTGAAGAAAATTCCAAATATCACATTATTTCTCTTGTAAATACTTAAGTATGTATCTTTAATATACAGGGACATTTTAAAAACATTACCACAATGCCATTATTAAAACTTAAAGAAATAAACACTAAAAATAATTCTTTAATGTCAATAGATGTCTGGTCAATTCTATAGTGAATTTTAAGACAGAATAAAATTCCTTCAATGAATAACCTATAATTGACTTAATCATTCCATCAGTACAGGACGTTTAGGTTGTTTTTGATACTGCGTGATGGTGAATCATGCTCTGATGAACAAATCCATTCTTATAACTTTTTCTCTAGTTGAATCATTTCCTTAGGAAGGATTTCTAGAAGTTCAATAACAGTACAAAAAGTCACATTTTTTTTTAATTGTCTTCAGCTGTGTATGTTGTATAAGGGACTTTATGTTTTTTGGGGGGTGGGGAGCGTGCCCTGCAGCATGGGGGGGTCTTAGTTCCCTCACCAGGGATCGAATCCGTGCCCCCTGAGTTGAGAATACGAGGCTTAACCACGGTACCACCAGGGAAATCCCTGTCCCTCTTTTTGATGTGGTAGATTTGGAATCAGATTTAAATTTCATTTTCTTTAGTCATTAACAACTGTAGAAGGTATCAGGATTCTACTCTTAATTGAGGTATAATTAACATTTAGCATTCATTTCAGATGTATAACATAATAATTCGATATTTGTATACATTATCGAGTGATCACCACAGTAAGTCCATTTTATTATCACAAGATTCTTTTCTTATTCTACCTAAAATGGGAAAGACTGTCTAGTTTTAGAAGGATGAGTCCAGGAAAAGTTGATTTCATTTTTACCATCTTAACAAGGTAGAGTAGAAATTAATGAAAAACCTGAAAGTAATCATTTAAAGTCTAGCTTTAATCTTATTTGGATTACTAAACTGAGGATTCTAGGTATCAATAATAGTCTGGATAGGTGATGTAAAACTACAGGAAGCAGTATATGAGGAATTTGTCTCTGTTCGTTGTAATTTGGGAAGCAGAGTGAGACAGTACAGAAAACACAGCTTCGGAGTCAGATCTGGTTCATTTCCTGGCCTTGCCACAATTATACTAACAACAATGGTATTATAAAAATTATCAGTTATTGAGCATACTATTAGCCAGACAGTGTACTGAGCATTTTATATATGTCATCTCATTTAATTTTTACAATAACCCTGCAGAATAAGTTCATAATTTCCATTTTCCTGCTTGAAAAAGAGAGAATAAACACATAACCTGTGGCAGGGCCCAGTCTATCTCTGTGGTCTTTTTTTCTTTCTGTTGTATCAGGGTCATTTTCTTCTTTCTTTAGCCATTCTCCCAGGTTTCCCAGAACCCCCTTTCCAGTGTGTGGGGACAAGTTCCCTCCTGTTAGGTGTAACAGTCAGGTGTTCTTATAAAAATGGTTGAAAAGCACTGCTCTAAGGCCATTACTTCATCTTTCATCACAATATACCTTCCCATTGTTATGACATGGGCTCTGAAGTGATAATCTGAGTTTAGTATATGTATACAATTACAATATAAGAACACCTCTCAAGGGTTGCTTAGGTAGTTGATATTTTCATTAGTTACTCATCTCCTTTCTTCCCAAAGTTCTCAAAGTGAGGGCATTTCAGCTCTTGTACTCATTCATCTTTTTTCTCCCAACTTTGCTTTTTCCAGAGTTTGAATTCTTATACAAATGGGGGATATGGCCCACCATACCCCACTGGACCGGGCACAAATACTGCCTCATACCCTGGGGCCTATTACACACCTGGGTATGCTCAGACCAATTACTCCACAGAGGTTCCAAGCACTTACCGTTCACCTGGCAACAGCCCAACCCCAGTCTCCCGTTGGATGTACCCCCAGCAGGACTGCCAGACTGAAGCACCCCCTCCTAGGGGGCAGGTTCCAGGATATCCTGCTTCACAGGTGAGCACTCTTCTGTTGTCTTTTTAGTTTTTAACTATTAATGAGTGGTACCAAGTTTATTTCTCTGTTCACTTCAAGAGGTTAGGTTTATATTTTTAAATATTTTAGGAATCTCTGTTCACTTCCCAGGGAGTTCTAGGATGTCTTCATTTGTGTTTCCTGATAGCATTTATTTATGGTATCTGAGGGACAGACTTATGCTGTGCTTCAGCTAATAAAGTTTAGGCCCTCTTCCTTCTGAGCTTGATGGTCACCAAACCTGCCCCTGATATCTTTGGAACCAAGCTTTTATAGGCTTGGAGAAGTTATTGCAACTGTTTAGAAATACTCCAGTTTAACCTTGTAGCAGCTAAAGTATACTCTGTTAAGCGGAGAGGAGGCAGCTCAGGATCTGTTTACACTGGAATATTTTCATTACTCCTTGAAGTGTTTTTTTAGCAATGACCAGCATATTTCCTTCCTCTCAACCCAGAACCCTGGAATGAGCGTACCCCATTACCCTTATGGGGATGGTAATCGTAGTGTTCCACAACCAGGACCAACAGTACGACCCCAGGAGGACTCATGGGCTCCTCCAGGCGCTTATGGGATGGGAACCCGGTACCCCTGGCCTTCAGCTGCGCCCTCAGCTCCACCAGGGAGTCTCTACATGAACGAAAGCGCTTCATCATGGCCTAGCAGTGGCTCTCCTCAGCCACCTCCGTCACCGCCACCCCCACAGCCTAAGGTAGGAGACCTTTGAAACGTTGTTCTTTTAATGTCTGGGTAATCAAGAGAGCACAGTATGGGATTTCTCTGCATTGGCCTGTGTTAAATGGGGGGGCTAGTTTCAAAAAGCTGGTGGCCACCACCTGCAACTTTACGTAGCCCAGTTCCACTCCCCTCTTTTTTTTTCTTTTTTTAAAATAGACTTTATATTTTAGAGCAGTTTTAGGTTCATTTCCTTTTTTTTAAAAGACAGGAAAATGCTCATTTTCTTATTAGTTGTAATACTATCTGAATGTTAAAATCAAAGATTAGATTTTGTTACCTCCATCTCCAGACAGAAGACAAAACCAATGTGAAATAGCATGGTTTTATTAAACTGTGCACTTGAACATCATTTGCTTGTGGCCAGGTTCCTATTTAAGATTTGTCTTCAGGTTTTCTCTCTCAAGGGGAACAGACTTATCTAGTTCGCATTTATTAAGTCACTGGTCAGATTGTGAGGTGATAAAGATAGATTATGAGGTGTTCATGATGATGACCTACCTCAGGGTAGATTCCAGCCTGTATACTTAGGAATTCTCTGCCTTTTATCTTTTCGGAGCTGTATTTTCCTCAAATGATTAAAGAGGGCTGTCCAGTTTTATTGGTGGGGAATCTTTTCATGAACCTTCCTGGTCAGGTAGAAGATGGGGGCTAACAAATCTGATGCTGATGGATTCCCATTAAAACAGCTTTTCTCCCGTCTCTGCTCTCCCACTCCAAGGACTCCTCCTACACCTACAGCCAACCAGATCAAGGCATGAGCCAGCACAACTTTCCTTGCAGTGTCCATCAGTATGAGTCCTCGGGGTCAGTGAACGATGACAGTTCGGAGCTTTTGGATTCCCAGGTCCAGTATAGTGCTGAGCCTCACCTGTATAGTAATGCCACCCACGAACATCCCAGCACTCAAGACCAGGGTAGTCATCTTGCTGAAGAGTGTTTAGCTTCAGATGAAGGGACTCCCCCAAGCATTAAAAAAATCATACATGTGCTGGAGAAGGTCCACTATCTTGAGCAAGAAGTAGAAGAGTTCGTAGGAAAAAAGACAGACAAAGCATACTGGCTTTTGGAAGAGATGCTAACCAAGGAACTTCTGGAACTGGATTCAGTTGAAACTGGGGGCCAGGACTCTGTCCGGCAGGCCAGGAAAGAGGCGGTTTGTAAAATCCAGGCCATACTGGAAAAATTGGAAAAAAAGGGATTATGAAGGGATTTAGAACAAAGGGGAAGCCTGTTACTAACTCGACCAAAGAACTCTTGATTTTGGTTAATTACCCTCTTTTTGAAATGCCTGTTGATGACAAGAAGCAATACATTCCAACTTTCCTTTGATAGAAAGCTTGAAAAACTGGTAAAGGACTTGGAAGAACAGTTGGGTTATCAGTTGTTTTCAGACCAGTGAATGTAATAGGGAGCTCTTGGGTTATCGGTATTGCCAAGTAGACTCGCCTGGTAAGAAATATATGGGTATCGTCAGCAAGCTGCTTCTTATCAGCAGGAGGGGAATTCACCTTATGTAACAGGCTCCTCAGAAACCTACAGGATAAGACTAGATGTTCTTTGGACAGGCTCTGTTTTTTTAAAACATCTGGATTACTTGTCACATTTTTGTACATTGTAACTGCTTTCACCATACACTTTGTGTGTAAATTGCAGCTTGGACTTGAGCCTCCTTGGACCTCTGTTTTGTTTTGTTATTTGCAGTTTACAAATATAGTATGATTCTCTACTTCTTGGTATATTTTATAGTAATATGTTTAATATAATTACTCAAGAGACTGTACTGACAGCCAGATAGTATGGCAGTTCTGGATAAATTTGTACTCTTTCACCACTTGAATATATCACACTGTGTAGTGAGTTTCTGAGGTAGGTTGTCTCCTTTTTTGTATAGATTATCAGGTTAGAGTTTTACCACTTCTGTTTTTCTTGTTACTATCAGAAGGTTAATTTGGAAATGGCATGCCTATAGGAATGAACATGTGGGCGTATTCTTTTGCTGTCTTCATTGTATTTGGATGAAGCTCTACTAAAATCCGCCCCTTCGTTATCTTTTTACTACAGCTGCTTCCATGAGGAGCACTGTGACGAACACAAATGAAAAATGCCATGGCGGGTAGAAACAGTCACCGTAAAAGTAATAACCACAATCATTTGGGAATGCCGTTCTCCATCTAAAATAGTAGCTTCACCATCAGGGTCCCTCTGAGCAGACTTCAGCTCAGCTTATCTGCTCAGTGTACAATAAGATAAGCAGAGGGTAAAAGAGGATTTATGCTCTGGGACTGAATCAGCCACAGCCAGAGTGGGAAATTATGTTCTTTTAAAGGCAGATGTGATGGTTAGCTGTGTTTCCCTAGAATAAATTGTGTGAGACAGTATTTCCTGTTTTATAAAAAAGATGTTTACCACCACTAATAACAGTCACTTTAGAGCCAGAGTTAAGGAAGGGATACTGAAAGGGTCTTAGCTGGATTTGCTTGGGTGGTTGTTGTTTAGTCACTCAGTCGTGTCCAACTCCTTTGCGAACCCATGCACTGTAGCCTGCCAGGCTCCTCTGTCCACGGTATTCTCCAGGCAAGAATACTGGAGTGGGTTGCCGTTTCCTTCTCCAGGGGATCTTCTCAACCCTAGGATCAAACCCACGTCTTTTGCATTGGCAGGAGGATTCTTTACTCCTGAGCCACTAGGAAAGCCCTTTGCTTGGGTAGGTCTAAGCTATCATGTAGAAGAGACTTAGATAGATAGCTTACTTTTTACATCTGAAGTGAGTTCCAATATATAGTATGTTATTGGAAAAACTGCTGTTTCTTAATCGGAGAAGGCAGTGGCACCCCACTCCAGTACTTTTGCCTGGACAATCCCACAGACGGAGGAGCCTGGTAGGCTGCAGTCCATGGGGTCGCAAAGAGTTGGACACGACTGAGCAACTTCACTTTCACTTTTCACTTTCATGCACTGGAGAAGGAAATGGCAACCCCCTCCAGTGTTCTTGCCTGGAGAATCCCAGGGACGGCGAAGCCTGGTGGGCTGCCGTCTGTGGGGTCGCACAGAGTCGGACACGACTGAAGCGACTTAGCAGCAGTAGCAGCAGCAGCTGTTTCTTAATAAGATATCCAAGTGATAATGTGTTTTTTCCCCCTCTTGACTGCCAGGCCTATTAATAAGAAAACAAATCTTTCAGCCATTTTCTCTCCTTATTAAAAAACAAACAAACAAACAATACAAACATGATGAGAAGAATTAGAGTAAAAATAGTGGCTGGATCCTAGGTTGGTATGAGTGATTTTATGAGATGACATGGTGCCACTTTTATTCAAAGATTTTTATTTTTGGCCTAATACAGGAATGTTAAAGAAAGGCTTTTTTATGAAAATTTAAAAGTTGAACTTGAAACAAATATTAGAAGGGGGAGAACCTTAAAGCTCATAAACCAGTGAGTCAATGACTGATACAGGCAAGAACATTATTTTTTAGCTGAGTGCCCACGATACCAGTTTCCTTGAAGTCTTGATTTATTTATATACATATACATATGTGTGCATGTTTTTTAACAGTTATTTTAAAAAATTTTTTAGATAATTTTAGACCTCCTGAAGAGTTGTAAAAACAGCAGTTTCTGTATACTCTTCACTAATGATCCCTTTATATTAACATCTTACATAACTATACAACATTTGTCAAGTAAAGAAATTAGCCTTGATACAATACTATTAACTAGAGACTTTTGGAAAGTAGAGATTTTCTCAGTCTTTTCACTAACGCCCTTTCTCTGTTTCAGGATCCAATCCAGGATCCTGCCTCGAATTTAGTTGTCATGTCATCATAGTGTCCTCTGATCTGTGACAGTGTATCCATGACCCCTGATGCAGTAATGTATTTCTGGTGTTATTAACCTTAGCCACTACCTAAAGTGGTGTCTAGGATTCGATACTGTAAACTTACGGTGTTTTCTTTTGTAGTGACTGAATGTTTGCTGGAGATAACGTGAGCTATGCAAATGTCCCATTTCTGCTTAAACTTCAGCCCGCGCATTTTTGAATCCATTGGCAGATCTTGCTTGTGTTGATTACTACTGTGGGGTTCCAGTGTGTCCTCGTTTCTCTAAGTCCTTCTGCATTTATTAATTGGATTCCTTCTTAAGGGAGGACTATTGCTTCTGGATTTATAGTTTTAATTATAAGATATTCAGGATAAGTACAGACTTAGAACTTAAAGATGTAAACCATGTTAAGATGATTCTAAATGCCAGTGTCAGGGAAAGGAAAACTAAATTGGCAACCTCTTCCAGAAATGCAGTGAACTTAAGGAAAATTAGTGTTCATTTTTTTTTGCGTGTGGATTTGATTCAGTTCTTGACTTGGTATTCACTCCAGACTGAATTCAAAATGTTTTTGATATTTCAAATCTGGACTTTTAAAAAGTGTCTAAGTTTAATATTACTTTGGGGATAATTTTTGTGAAAATCTTGAATAAAGTTACCCAGATCTGGCATGTTAAACATAACTATCTTTTTTTTTATAAATAACCACTATTGTTCCAAATACAAACGCCAGTATAAACATTTAGACAAGTAAGTCCCGATGAAGTATCAGTGGCATGGGCTAGTCTCTACATTCTTGGTGGGGAATTCTTCCAAATGCTTTGAAAAATAGGGCTTTAAAAACTGATTTTTAGCTGGTTAATGTAATACCATTAGAGGTAGGAAGATTTTTAAGTTGAAGAATATAGATTAAATTAGCATTAAAGGTTTTTTGGGGACAGATACTTGATGGCCAGAGTTTTTCATCTTTTTTTCTTTTTTAAAAAATTATGATTTTAAATATTCAAATAATTCTTGAGAAGCTAGCAATTTAAAGTTTATGAAAAGGAGCTCTCTTCTGTCACACTCTCATTTTTCCTTCTACAAAGGTAACCACTTTCAATTGAGTTTTTAAAAAAAATTCTCTCCATGTTTTTTTAACTTTTTAAAAAAATTTGGCTGCACTGTGCAGCTTGTGGGATGTTAGTTCCCTGACCAGGGAACGATGACTCTGGCCCCCAGTGGTGGAAAGCGTGGTCCTAACCACTGGACCGCCAGGGAAGTCCCAGTATTTTTAATAATACAGTTGTATTTATCCCTCTTGATTTGTCAATTTTAGGCTGTTTTTATTTATTTTCTGTTGTAGAAGATGATGGTCAGGTCTCTCTGCCTCTACTTTATACACATCGCAGCCCTCCTCCCTCCAGTTTCTCCATCCACTTATATGGTGGTTCTGTTGTTCGTTATTATACTATGTAATGCTGACCACAGCTTATTCATGTAGTAAACTGGTTACTTTTCCTGAACAACTAACTCCTGGAATTGTGAATGAATGAATTTCCCTGGAATGAATCCTTTGTCTTACTTGGTTTACTGATGTACTTATGACTAATTTGACCTCAAACCCTCCATCATTTGTCTAAATCGTCTCTTAAGATGCTCAGACATATTTGGTCAATTTCAGGCTCCTGAAGAGGCTGTGCTGGGGGCCCTCTGACTGGAGAAGGGCTGTGTTCCTGGTGCAGACTTACATTCTGGAGTCTTCTCTTCATCCTGGGGATTCTCTCCACCTCTTCTGTTGGCTTCTTTTTTTTCCTGCAGTCTATGCCTTTCTCTTTCTTAGCGTGTTCCCTCATTTTAATCGAGCCTGTTCTCCAGTAGCTTTCTGGAAAAAGGTGCATAGGAAATAATTTTTTAAATATCTTGCGTATTTGAAAATGTGTTTTCATGATCCTTTGTTTAAAACTTGGTTTTTCTTTTTGGAAGCTTGTAGGCTATTTTTGTCCCCTCTGTTCTGAAATTTCCTAACAGTATAACATTGGTGTGGGTCTGTTTTTGTCCATTTCCCTGGGCATAATTCATTCTGGAGACACCTGCCCTTAAGTCCTATCACATTTTCTCAGGTTTTTTGTTTCTTCCCCCTCCACTACCCTCATTTCTATTACCTCTTTTTAGAATTCTTGCTGTTTCTGTAAGGATCTCTTAGCCTGGTTCTTTGATTGACTTTTCACTTTAATTTTCTGCCTTTTTGCTGTCTTTGTGGGAGATTTACTCACCTTTATCTTCCAACTCACCACTGAATTTTACATTTCCATCTACCATATTTTTAGTTTCTAGGAATTTTTTGTTCTCTGTGTGATTCTGTGCTTGTTTGTGGGTGTAGCATCTTGTATCTCTGAGAACATTAATGATAATTTCTTGATATTTGTTTCATCTTGAATAATGAATTTCCTACAAATTGCTTTTCCCTTTCTTTTTAGATTGCCATCTTTTTCATGTTAGAGTTTTCTTTCAGATGTCTGTTAGTTCTTGGTTGTGTTTTTATACTAGAGACCATTGTTGTTCTACTGGAGACTCAAAATTGCTTCTAGAAAATGCTTCATGACTATTCTGTTTAATTATTTTTTCATACTCTTTCTTGGAAAGAATATCTGTTTTAAACGGAAATTGAGAAGGGAGGACTATCTGGGTAAGTTTTACTCCTCTGTGAAGAGAGGAGGGTTTTACACTCTATGAGGCTCTTCTCATTAAGAGTGGTGGGCAGTTAGCACACAGCACAAAATGTGAGCAGAGGAGACGCCGGCTACTGAAAGGGAGGATTTAGGGGTTTCTGAGATCAGAGCACATTTGCTCTAGCCAACTTTTAAATGTCCTTTTATTCTGCAATATATACCTTATCCTGGTAGAATGCCAAGGGTAGTGTTGCCAGATAAAATACAGGACTCTCAGTTACATTTGAATTTCAGATAAACAACAACTCATCTTTTAGTATCAGTGTGTGCCACATATTGCATGGGACATAATGATACTAAAAATAATTGTTTTTCTGAAATCCAAAATAGCTAGGGATACAGTCTCATCCCTCAGCATAGATGGGGGATTGGTTCCAGTACAAAAACCATGGATGCTCAAGTCTCTTATATAAAAATGGTGTAGTATTTGCATAAAACCTAGGTTTATCCTCCCATATACTTCAAATCACCTCTAGATTAGTTATAATACTTAATACAGTGTAAATGCTATGTAAATAGTTGTAAATTCAATGTAAATGCTGTGTAAATAGTTGCTGGATGTGTGGCAAATTCAGGTTTTTGTTTTTTGGAACTTGGACTGAATTTTTTTTCTTCCTTTCCAAATATTGTCAACCCATGGTTGGCTGAATCCGTGAATGTGGAACCCATGGATAGGAGTGCCAACTGTATTGTATTCTTTTCTTCCTTTATATTTTGGCTGTGCTGAGCAACTTGTGGGAATCTTAGTTCCCCCAGGGATTGAAGCCCAGCCCTCAGCAATGAGAGTGTGGAGCCCTAACCACTGGACTGCCAGGCGATGCCCTGTATTGTATCTTTGTAATTAAAGTTTTTATTTTGAGATAATTTGTTAATTCACAGACGGTTTTCTGAAATAATGCAGAGCTTTCCTGTGCCCCTTACCCAGTTTCTTCCAATGGTAACATCTCACAAAACTTCACAGCCACGCCACCACCAGGATGTGGACATTGATACAGAACAAGATGCAGAACAGTCCCATTGCCACCGCCGTTCCTCCTGTTGACCTTTCACAGCCACATGTGCTTCTCCTTTCCCTCCACACGAAATCCGTGGGAATCAGAAATCCCTTCTCTATTTCTGAATTTTGTCATTGTGAGAATGTTATAGAAATAGAATTGTATTGTATGTGATCATTAGAGATGGGTTTTTTTTGCCCACTCAGCAAAATTCTTTTGACATTCATCTAAGTTGTTTTCTATATCTATAGTTCTTTTTTATTGCTAATTAGTAGTCTGTGATATGGATGTACATTTGTTCAACCAGTCACCTGTGGAAGGGCATCTGGGTGGTTTCAGTTTGGGGCTATTTATGAATAAAGCTGCTATGTGCATTTATGCATAAGTTTTTGTGTGGACGTGGTTTTCATTTCTTTGGGATAAATGGCCAGGAGTGCAGTTCTGGGTCATACGATATGTGCATGTTTAATTTTTTTAGGAGACTACCAGACTCTCCTAAAAGTGAGGTTGTACTGTTTTCATTCCCACCATCAGTGTGGGAGTTTCTCTGTATCCTTCCCAGCATTTGGTGGTGTCACTGTTTTTTATCTTGACCATTCTGATCAGTGTCCAGTGATATCTCATTGTGCTTTAACTTAGATTTCCTTAATGGTTAACCATATTCAACCTCTTCTTGTGCTTATTTGCCAGTTATATATCCTCTTCTGTAAAAATGTCCCTGTGTCTTTTGCCCATTTTCTAACTATTTATTTGAATAAACTTATTTTAGAATAGTTTAGATTTATGGAGGAATTATGATATACAGAGATCCTATATACACTGCTGCTGCTGCTGCTGCTAAGTCGCGTCAGTCGTGTCCGACTCTTTTCGACCCCATAGACAGCAGCCCACCGGGCTCCTCTGTCCCTGGGATTCTCCAGGCAGGAATACTGGAGTGGGTTGCTATTTCCTCCTCCAGTGCGTGAAAGTGAAGTCGCTCAGTTGTGTCCGACTCTTCGTGACCCCATGGGCTGCAGCCTACCAGGCTCCTCCATCCATGGGGTTTCCCAGGCAAGAGTACTGGAGTGGGGTGCCATTGCCTTCTCTGCCTACATACACTAACCCATTATTAACTTGTTAGTGTTGTATATTTGTCACAACTAACTGATCAGTACTGATACATTCTTATTAACTAAAGTCTAGACTTTATCCAGATTTCCTTTGTTTTTACCTGTTTTCCTCTTCCAGGATCCCACCGAGGATACCGTATTATGTTGAGTCATCATATCTCTTTAGGAGCCTCTTGGCCATAACAGTTTCTCAGAATTTCCTTGTTTTGTTTTGGCCTCACTGTGAGGCTTGTGGAATCTCAATTCCTTGACCAGGGATTGAATCCGGGCTTGAGTGGATAGCATAGAGTCCTGACCACCAGCCCACCAGGGAACTCCTGTGACTTTCCTTGGTTTTGATGACCTCTGTAGTCTTGAGGAGTGCAGGTTGGATGTTTCATAGAATGCCCCTCAACTGGGATTTATTTTGTCTGATGTTTTTCTCCTGATCACACTGGGGCTTGTGTTTTGGGGAGGAAGACCACAGAGGTAAGTGCCCTTTCTCATCAGACATCAAATGGCTATATTATCGACGTAGCTTATCCTGTTGATGTTAACTGTCATCACCTGGCTCAGAAAGAGCCTGTCAGGTTTCTCCACTACAGTCTTTCTGCAACCCCCCCTCCACACTTTTCATACTGTATTCTTTAGAAGAAAGTCCCTGTATGCTGTTCTACATTTGGGGGTGGGGAGTTACCCTCCAACTCGTTCAGAGTATTTATCGACATTAATTCTTAGAATCTCCCAGCAAGGTATATTTGTTCATTCTCTCCCGTTTATGTATTTATGTATTCCTTTATATCTGTATGGACCCATATTTATTTATTTTATACTTTGTATTATGATTTAGTGCTACCTTATTTACTTTTGTCCATTGGGAGCTCTTTCAGTTGTGTCCTTTTGACATATATACCCCCATTGTTGTGTGGGGCTTTTTTTTTGGAGCCCTCCTTTCCAGCACTACATGGGTCTCCAGGCTCATCTTGTATATTCCTGTTTAGTCCTAGAAGCAATTATTCCTCCTGCTCCCTGTTCCTGAAGAATGCACTGAAACCACATTTGGGTTCCATTGATTGTCTTTTCACTGTTGAGTTTTGAGACGTGTTTGTGTTTTCTAGATACTGGTCTTTTGTCAGATTGGTGGTTTGCAAATATTTTATCCCAGTCTGTGGCTTGTCTTTTCGTCCTGCTAACAGTTTTTCACAGCAAAAGTTTTTAATTTTGATAAAATCCTATTTATCAATTTTGAGGACTTTTGCTATCAAGTCTCTGAGAACTTGTTATTTTTCTTGAAGATTTTCTTTGATTGTTTCCTGGAAGTGTTTTACTGTTGCACTTGCTACATTTGCATATGCTCACTCTGACAACCCTAGCCAAGAGGAAACCTTGGTCTGATGGAAACCTCCAGGGGCCTGAGGAGAGACGCCTTGCTGCACAGTTTCAATCAAAGTTATCAGCTCAAAACAGTCTTCACTGAAATAAGAGACAGCACAAGGAAAACTACAAGTCACTTTCCTCAAAGTGAAAAAACTAAAAGCTAAGACTACTTAAGTTGGGGGCAAAAGTATTCAGTTGTGGGTATAAAGTAATAAAATGCATTCTTAGGAATGGTTTATGAACTTATAAAAATTGCCAAGTTTGGGCTGGAAAAGAACATCACTCTGATGTCTTTGTGGTTCCTCCTGTTCTAACCTTCTTGTATAAACAAAGTCAGTACATGGTACTTGCCTCACAGCAGCAGCCTGTATGTTCTTGATTAAAATGTAGAGTCATGACCCCTCTGATTAACTATCTCGGGTATGGATCTGAAATGTAAAGAATCTACTTTAGCACACTCTTCTGATCATCAGAGTTTGAGAATGACTGTCACAACCCAAGGCCCCAGCCTTGTTATCTTAGTGCATCAGAGACATCTGTGGAGTTGTCTCAACTTTTGATGCCTAGGTGTCCACCAGAGATTGAGAACCTCTCTAGACACAGCCTGTCCTCAGAACACTTAATGCCTTGATAGGCACTCCACACAATACCTTTTTAATATTGAAATATGACTTATTCTGGAAAGTGGAAAACTTGCAATTTATACTTTTTTTTTTTTTGCAATTTATACTTCTTAAGGCAGTGTTTCTCCAAGTGTGGATCTCATGCTATCTGCTTCCAAATCACCTAGAGGGCTTGTTTAAATGCAGATTCCTGAATCCCACTGAAGACCTACTGAATGAGAATTTCTGGAGGTATGCCTGGACATTTGATTACTCCCTCTTTTGTAACTACTGGTGTATCTGGTCTCTGTTAGAGCACTGGATAACATGTATTTGTTTACCTGCTTGTCTCTCCTATTGAGACTGTGATCTCCTTCAGGGTAGGTATTGTTATTCCAAGCCCCAGATTAGGCACATTTAATTGTTGTATAGTTCTCAAAGGGTGGTCCGTGGAGGCTGGGAGTCTTAGAGATCCTTTTAAGAGTCACAGGATGAAAACTTTTCCTAATAGTACCAGGGCATGATTTGCCTTTTTTGCTGTGTTGCTGCCATTTGCACTGTTGATGGAAAATCAGTGGTGGGTAAAATTGCTGGTGCCTTACCAGGAATTAAGGCAGTAGAAACAAATTGTGCTATCGGTCATAGTATTGTCCACTGTCATGCGTTTTTAAAAAAAAAAAAAAAAATGCCAGTTTCACTTAAAAATATACTTCATGAAGAATAAGTTATTAATTTTATTAACTCTTAACCCTTGAGTTCACACCATTTTGACATTATATGTGACGGAATGGTTAGGATGCATGAAACAGTTCTGCTGCCTGAGCATGCTGGTGAAAAAGGGTTTCCAGACCAAATTTTACTGTGTATATGGAGGCCTCTCCACACCAACAAGCAATTCTTGAACCCCAGCAGGGTGTCCAAGAATTCAAGTCACTTCTGACACTGTCTACCGGGTACAAAATCAGATTCCACAGGTAAACGGTTCAGCCCCACAGGACCATCCTCCACTCCAGGTGCCAGTCACACACCCAGGTTGTTACCTGTGCTTCTGACCGACTGGCTGTAAATCAGAGATTCCCATGACTTGCTCCTCAGCTTCAATTAATTTGCCAGGACAGCTCACAAATCCCAGGAAAACCCATCTATTTACTAGATTTCCAGTTTATAGCTAGGGTATGATACACAGGGCATGGCCTGGTGGAAGGGGGTTGGGCTTCCATGCCCTTGCCAGGTGCATGGCTCCCCCTAATCATCACAGGTGTTCTCTAGCCTGGCAACTCTTTGAACCCTGACCTCTGGATTTTTAGTGAGGCTTCACTGCAAAGGCATGACTAAGTCATTGGCCATTGGCAACTGATTCAACCTTCAGCCCCTCTGCCCTCCCCCAGAGGCTGGGCGTTGGGACTGAAAGTTCCCACCCTCTAATCACATGGTCGATTCTCCAGAGAAGCAGCCACCCCTCTTCCTGTCCCAGAGTCACTTTCCCTGAGGTGTTTTTAGGACCTGAGGACTAGAGCTCAAATATTATCCCACTGCTTTTACAGCTCAGGAAAGTCCAAGGGTTTGGAGAGCTGTGAGCTAGAAATTTTGAATTGAATATACATATTCATCTGAATGGGGCTTCCCGAAAGCTCAGTTGGTAAAGAATCCATCTGCAATGCTGGAGACCCTGGTTTGACTCCTGGGTCGGGAAGATCCCCTGGAGAAGGGATAGGCTACCCACTCCACTATTCTGGGGCTTCCCTTGTGGCTCAGCTAGTAAAGAATCTGCAATGCTGGAGACCTGGGTTCGATCCCTGGGTTGGGAAGATCCCCTGGAAAAGGGAAAGGCTGCCCACTCCAGTATTCTGGCCTGGAGAATTCCATGGCAGGGACGGCGGAGCCTGGTGGGCTGCCGGCTGTGGGGTCGCACAGAGTCGGACACGACTGAAGCGACTTAGCAGCAGCTGCAGTTCTTCAAAAGCTGAGAAGAGCTAAAACAGAATTTTTGTAACATATTAATTCTCTTACAGTTTAAGCCACACACTATAATCCACAAGTTTACTTATACCTTCTCCTTAAATTTATAACACCTGAATAGGCAAGAACACGGGAGTGGGTTGCCATTTCCTTCTCCAATGTATGAAAGTGAAAAGTGAAAGTGAAGTCGCTCAGTCGTCTCCGACTGTTCGTGACCCCATAGACTGCAACCTACCAGGCTCCTCTGTCCATGGGATTTTCCAGGTAGAGTATTGGAGTGGGTTGCCATTGCCTTCTCCGTTTGAAGAACTAAGACTGACAAACATTCCCGGAACCCTTACCCTATAATTTAGTTAGGAAACAAAAATATTGTATGCCCAAAGGAATTGAGGTCTTGCAGAAAACTAAATACTCAGGAGAGCTGGGCAGCTCTACTACTTAGGAAATTCATTTAAACTCTTGACCTCAGTTATGTCATCTTGTTTGGACAAAAATATCACCTCCAACCTCCCTTGCGGCTTCTGAATCCTGCCAAGCTCACCTCAACACCTTTTAAATATACCTTTTCGGCAGCCTCGAAATCCTAATAAACGCCACGGAGAAGGCGTAAAAGCCCCAGAGACCTTTTACCCCTTGCAAATGCCAATGGTATGTGTTCTCAGCACCCAGAAGCGAAGGTCTGGGAAGTCGCAGCTGCTGCCAGCTCCCTGCCCTACTTTTCAGCAGGGGGTGGCAATGCCAGCGTCCCCGCACCATGCTGGCCGTTAGCAGGTCAGCCAGGGTACCACGGGAGCCAGGACGTCTGTCTTCCTCTCTGTGAACTGAAGAGGCTGGGCTCGTTTATCCTTGCTCGAAGAACCTTGCTTTCACCAAGACTTGACAGGCTCTCCACCCGTAACGCCTCAGGCCGCGTCCCTTCCTTCCAAAGACCTCCCGCGCCTCGTACCGAGAACCCGCGGGCGGCTTCAGAGCGGAGGGCAAGCCGCACGCAACACCCACTGGTCCTGCGCGCCGACTTCCAGCCGGTTCCGAGGATAACATCTCGCGCGATTCCCTCCACCTCTCGCGACACTTCCCGCCAGCGCCCCTGCGGGCCTCCAAGTCCCGGCCGTCGCTCCACGGCGCGCTACCCGTCACCTCAGCGCTCTGTTGTCGGCGGCCCGGCCGGCTGGCCGCTCGCCCGCTGGGAGCGCGGTGGAGAACGGTGTTGGCGCAAACCCCGCGGGCCCGCAAGCCCCGCCCCGCCCCGCCCCGCCCCGCCCCGGCTCGCGGGGGCAGGCTTCCGCGGGGACATGTCGTGTCCCCCTGAGCGAGGGCAGCAGAGCGCGAGAGGCTGTGAGGCAGCCAGGTGAGTCCGCGGCGGCGCGCCGGGGGCGTCGGCCGGGCCCCGGGCCCCCGACCTGAGGGGCGGCTGGGAGGCCCTGCGGGTAGAGATGCCAGGGGGCGGAGGAGGGCGCGATGCCCGGAGGCAGGGAAGGAGGGGCCCGGGAGGACCAGCCCCGGCGGGGCCGAGGGTGGCCTCGGTCCCAGGGACGCAGCCTGGGCCCGCTAGGTATCGACGGCGCCCGGAAGCGCCGGGAAGTCACCCGGTTTCCACCCGCGCCCCGTTGCTCTCTGCGGGGCCGGAGGCGGGACGGGGAGAGGCGTCCGCGAGCCCTGAGGTCTCAAACCTGGGTCGTAGGAGGCCTGGGGTCCTGGGGAGAGAGGACACGCGAGGTGGCGGAGGTGAATTCGTGCTGGAGGAAAAAAAGATAAAAAGTGGCGGAAGCCGAGGAGCGGCGGCTCGGAGGGAGGCCGGGTGTTCGCGGTCCAGCTGCGCTCAGTGCCCAGATAGTCTCGCCCGCTCCCCTCGCAGGAGCCTAGGTTTCCCTTTTGTGGTCCGTCTGCAGCGTTGATTAGGCTCTGCCGGGCGGTGAAGGGGAAACGCACAGGTCAGTCTTCCTTGGGGGAAGGAGGCTTTTGAGGTCACTTGCTACTTTTTCCTCTTGAGACCTGGACCGTGCGAGTGGGCGCGCGCGTGCGCTCAGTGGCCCCAAGCGAGGGTTCTCGTTTTCAGAAATTTGTACCATCGTCCCTGCTTCAGCACCCTGCAAGGATTGATGAATAGTTATATTTTCAGTGTTGTAATTCCCGTAGCCTGGAGCCTAAAACCAGGTGTTATTAAAAATAGTTGGAGTAAATGTTTTTGGCTTTGGTGCTAGATTTAGATTGGAAATTGGGGTAAAGTGTTTTTTTTTTTTTTGCAATCAAGATTTTTACAATCCGTTTCTCATGATTCCAGCTTTGTTTAACTAAAACCATAGTTTTCAGAGAGGATTGGGAGATCAGTGCAAAGCCCATTGGCCTAACTATAAGAAGCATTTTGTTTAAAGCCTTCTTCCCTCCCCTAAAAAACCCCAAAACCAACCAAACAAAAAGCTGTTAATTTATGTTATTTTTATTTTAAATTGTGTGGCCGCCTTAGATTTTTTTTTCCAGAAATTCCTCCTCAAAATAACCCTGTTTTTTTGGTGTGTGTGTATAAACAATTACACTGTTAATAGAACGAAATTTTTTTTCTGAGGGTTTTCTTTTGTCTTTTAGAGAACGAAATGTCATCAGTGGAGTCACAGCAGGAACAGTCGTCCCAGTCAGACCCATCTCCGTCACCAAATTCATGTAGTTCCTTTGAGCTCGTAGACATGGATGCTGGCAGTTTGTATGAACCAGTTTCTCCTCATTGGTTTTATTGTAAGATAATAGATTCTAAGGAGACATGGATTCCTTTCAACTCTCAGGATTCACAGCAGCTGGAGAAGGCATATAGCTCTGGTAGGGTGAAAGTGATGACTTGTAACAGGCGAGGACTTACTGTCATTTCTCTAAAACTGTAATACAATAGTCATTATAGTGAGTGCTGTTTCTAGTTATCTGCAATAGCATTTTAATATCAAAGTTCTGCATTACTGTCCAGTCAGTTTATAATATTCAAGAATTTGCCCTGTATTTTGAAAACAGTGCCTATTGTAATTTCTGCAGTTATCCAATGTTTCTTACGTTTCAGTTTTTGTTTATAAAGAGTGGTGGGTAGTAGTGTCACATTGCCAAAGAATGAATTCTTTAATTTTTCACTTGTTTTTTCTTATTTTACAAAATAAGAATGATACTGGTTAGTACTTTATCATCATGAGGTCATTAATTTACCTTTTGACCCCTTAAGCAAAAAATTCAGAAAAGCTTTCTTATTTACAGCTTTTTGTTTTTTAAAGGGATACTATAATCTCTCCTCAGAAAAAGGGCAAAACAGTGTTTGGGTATTATTTTTTTCATGTTTCATTAAAGCCAAGAAGGATTTTGATGGTTTAGCCAAGAAGAAAGAGATCATTCATGTGTTTTATAACATTATTTAGCATGTAACTCAGAGTTTTATTTTGGGAGTGGCAGTTGTATTTTATTTTGCTATACTATGTGCCTCTTTTCCCCTTTCCAATCCTCAATAGGAAAAGATTATAATAGAATTGTTCCCACTGATGGGGGCAGATACGATGTTCATTTGGAGGAGAGGATGCGGTATGCTGTTTACTGGGATGAGCTGGCTTCAGAAGTGAGACGATGTACCTGGTTTTACAAGGGAGACAAAGATAATAAGTATGTTCCATACTCGGAGAGCTTCAGCCAAGTTCTAGAGGTATTTCTTTGACCTCTTTTTTTTACTCGTTTTCTTCATTTTTTTCTTCTCTTATTTAATATTTTTCTTCTCTTTATTTCTTCTCTTATTTAACTTCTCTTCTTCCTCTTTGTGACTTATTTTGTGAATTTATAGAGAGAGCTTGGTTCTATCTGCAGCACAGTTTATGGCATTTCTTTTTGCAAGTCAGTTTCAGGATAAAGTAGTTTTCAGATTTTAAAATACTATAGAAGCTGTTATGTCTTTAAAAATTTTTTTCTCTAATGGTGATCATTGTTAGTATTTAAACTATGACCATAGAGTTGGTCATTTTTGCTTTTTATTTTTCTTGCTCTGAAACTATTCTGAAATTTGCTTTAAATTGGAGTAGGATATTAATATTGTTGAAAGAAATATATCAAAATGTGAACAATGATTATTTCTAGTCTAGATGATGGAATTAGGACTGATTTTTTTTCTTTGTTCTATATTGTTACCTATTGTAATTTTAAAAGAATTTTAAAATAAATTTGATAAATCAAGAGAAGGAACTTTATATGTAATATCCTAATTTTATGGATAATATACATGCATTAATATCATTGAAAGAAATATATCAAAATGTGTTTAGCTGTTTTTTCCAGTCTAGATGATAGAAATGGAATGATTATTTTTTGTTGATTGTTTTTTGTTTTATTCTATACTAGTATCTGTTGTCATTTAAAGAGAATTAAAATAAATTTGATAAATTGGAGTAAGATATTCTTACCGTAATTGTTTATCTAGTAGTATTCTTGTAGAGAGAGTCAATTTTAATAGAAAAGCCATTAGAGAAATCTAATGAAATGTGTTTTGTTTTAAGGAAACTTACATGCTTGCTGTAACTCTGGATGAATGGAAAAAGAAATTGGAGTCTCCCAACAGAGAAATTATTATATTACACAATCCAAAGGTAAAGCAAATTAAGGCCCGTCTTTAATGTTAGAATTAAAGATTAATTGAGTTACTAAAGAGAATACAGTTAATTCTTAGTGGTTTCTTTTTCCTAGCAATTCTACATAGGATTACCTTTGGAAATTTTTATATTGCTTTCATAATTATGAAACTTAAAACCATAGCCACTACCGTTATTTGCTCATTCAACTCTTACAAGGAGAATTTTCTTAGGGAAAATTATGTCCTTGTAGATTAAGAAGATTACTGACATATTAGGTGGGCGTATCTTTCATGTGTAGGATATTGTTGAAAGATATGTTAGCCTGGTATATTTTCTTTTTCCTTTTGTTTTTAAGCTTTATTGAGGTATAGTTGACAGATAAAATGGTGAGATACTTAAAGTGTACAACATTAGCCTAATGTATTTTCAGGATTCTCATTTCAAGCTGTAGGAGTTACATAGCAAAACTCCAGTTGAGATTTGACAGTGTGTGTGGCTCAGACAGTAAAGAATCTGCCTGCAATGCAGGAGACCCAGGTTTGGTCCTTGGGTTGGGAAGATTCCCCTGGAGAAGGAAATGACAACCCAGTCCATTATTCTTGCCTGGTGAATTCTGTGGACAGAAGAGCCTGGCGGGCTACAGCCCATGGGATCGCAGAGTCCGACACAACTGAGTGACTTTCTCTTTTACACTTTATTTTTTGAAAGACTTGTCCTCACCCCTCAGAATGTATTAAGATGTCTTTAATGTAGAATAAATATCTTTATTGCTCTGATCTTTTTTATTTAAGCTTATGGTACATTACCAGCCAGTTGCAGGGTCCGATGAATGGGGTTCAGCACCTGCCGAGCAAGGTCGACCTCGAACAGTAAAGAGGGGGGTTGAGAACATCTCTGTTGACATTCAGTGTGGTAATGTTAATCATTGATTTTTTTCTTATCTTCTGATATACTTGTTTATGACTTAAACTGTGGCCTTTTTCTATGACTTTGATTACACTGAGGCTTAAAAATGGTCTTTAATCCAATGGGCTTATTCTAAATTAAGATTAGCATTACTTCATCGAGGGAGAATCTTAATAGGTATAAAAATCTCTTTTGAAGTTGCTAAATATATGGTGGGATGGATAAAATTTGGGCAGTACTAATCAGGAAGTCACTAAGTACAAATGAACTGACTTAGTCCTAGTTCTAAGAAATGTGATTCTTCCTGCTCGCTTATTTATTCCTGGTAACTCTGTCCTTGAAGTTTTTCAACCGGGGAAAACTATTTTTAAGTAGGACCCTACGGTTATCCACTGGTCTCTAGCTAGGGGCATTTATGGTTGGTTTTATAATATATTTAACTGGATTATAAAATTCCTTTTATGTATTCTGTCAATGTCAAATTATCTGAATTTGGTAACTGCCCTGTGGTTATACAAGAGAATATTCTTAGGAAATACACAAAATATTAAAGGTTTAAAAAGATGTGATGTGTGTAGTCTGATGATGTATGCAGTGTACTCCCAAATGGTTCTAAAAATAAATGTGTGTGAACACACACACATAATGTTAAAGTATTGAATCTGTGTGAAAAAGAGATTTTCTGTACTATTCTTTCAAGTTTTCTGTAAGATTGCAATTATTTCAAAGTAAAAAGTTTAAAAATCCTGAAAAATTTTTTCACCTACTTACTGGGTTAGTGCAAACCTAATTGTAGTTTTGGACCATGAATTTTAAATCATTATAGCTAGGCTCAAACACATTTTTATTAATCAAAATAGGAACCATTACAATCAACACATTTTTGCCAACAAGAAAAAGTTTTATTCCTGTAGCATAAAAATCCACGCTTCCAGATTGGACAAACTCTTGGAAAGCATTTTCTGCATCATGCTGGTTGTGAAAGTGTTTTCCCTGCAGAAAGTTGTCAAGATGCTTGAAGGAAGTAGTAGTCAGTTGGCAAGAGGTTGGGTGAATATGGCAGATGAAGCAAAACTGTGTAGCCCAATTCGTTCAACTTTTGAAGTGTTGTTTGTGCAATGTGGGGTTGGGCATTGTCATGCAGAAGAATTGGGCCCTTTCTGTTGACCAATGCCGGCTTCAGGTGTTGCAGTTCTCAGTACATCTCATTGATTTACTGAGCATACTTCTCAGATGTAATGGTTTCGCTGGGATTCAGAAAGCTGTAGTGGATCAGACTGGCAGCAAACCACCAAACAGTGACCATGACTTTTTTTTGGTGGAAGTTTAGCTTTGGGAAATGCTCTGGAGCTTCTTGGTTCAGCCACTGAGCTGGCCGTCGCCAGTTGTTGTATAAAATTCACTTTTTGCCCCACGTCACAATCTGATCAAGAAATGATTCATTGTTGTTGCACAGAATAAGAGAAGATGACACTTCAAAACGACAATATTTTTGATTTTTGGTCAGCTCATGAGGCACTCACTAAGCGAATGGGTGCCTTTTGAATTTACTTCAAATGCTGAACAACTGTAGAAGGTCGATGTTGAGTTCTTCTGCAACTTCTTGTTAGTTGTAAGAGGATCAGCTTTGATGATGGCTCTCAGTTGGTCATTGTCAACTTCCAATGGCTGGCCAGTACGCTCCTCATCTTCAAAGCTCTCATCTCCTTTGCAAAACTTCTTCAACCACCGCTGCACTGTACGTTCATTAGCAGTTCCTAGGCCAAATGTATTGTTGATGTTGCAAGTTATCTCTGCTGCTTTACAACCCATTTTGACCTTATTTAAGAAAATCACTTAAAAAAAAAAGAAAATCACTTGAATTTGCTTTTTGTCTAACATCGTTTTCATAGTCTAAAATAAATATAAAATAAACAAGTAATAATACTTAGCAAAGAAAGTGAGAAATGTGTATTAAAATGACCTATAACATAATCATATTTATTAAAAATGTTTTCCAATATCAAATGGCAAAGTTCAACAATGCAAAAACTGCAATTACTGTTGCACTGACCAAATAGTTTAAGATAAATTAGAAACAAAGTAAAATTGCAATATTTTTACTAAGTAGTGAAATACAGGAAAATTTGTATCTTTAAAAAAAATCTGCTCATATTTTAACTTCCCCATTTCTGTTACCTACTTATTGTGAATGTTTGATTTTAGAATACATGACTAGTTATACTGAATAACTTTTCTTTATAATTTCACTTGTAGGGGAACCTTTACAAATAGATCACTTGGTTTTTGTAGTCCATGGGATCGGACCAGCTTGTGATCTCCGCTTTCGAAGCATTGTACAGTGTGGTAGGTTTGCAAAGCGTGTCAGGTTAGATCACACAAAGGGACTGTTAGTGCTCCTGTGAGCTGAGATAGTGTTGTCTTAGGCTGTCGTCTTAGCTGTATAATAAGATTTGAAGAGCTGAAGACAGGTGGCAAGGTAGTAAAGCCTCTAAAGTGCTAGTAACTTCCTTAGGCTAATAGGTTTATACTCTTAATAGTTCTTGAGTGAATAAGTCTTCAAGTCTGATAAAATTGTTTTATGATGTGATGGTCCTGTTTGTAACTATTCCAAATTTAAAGGGAACCATAAATATGTGACCGTAAAGATAATCTAGTTTAAATGAACAACTGAAACTTACATTTTTTTAACTTACACTGTGATAAACCTCATGATATTCTAATTGGAATATTTAGGTCATTAACTTGATTTTGAAAGGTAGTATTCATAGTCTGATTGTCCCAATTTGGAAGTCTTATCCTAATGACAAATGCTTCTAAGCATAAACTTTCTAGAAGGTTAAGATCAATGTAATATGAATTCTAAACATCAGTGTTTTTTTTTTTTTAATCTAAAATATTAGATATTGAATGGTTGTTTATAAGAACCAAAAAGTTAGCAGAGAAACCTGAGTGCAAGGCCAACTGACAGTCAAGTGATTCTTTTAAAAAATTGAAACAGTTCGTCTGACACAGAAGTTTTGAAGTTTGTGTGTTTTTTTTTAATGAAAATGTTTTGTATAGTGAAAGCAGTTCTATATGAAAGGAATGTCTTTTCCTATATGCACTATTAATTTTTCTTAAATATCACTCTAGTTTTGACCCTAGTCAGTAGGTGCTCTAAGCAAATGTAGATGAGTGTGGTATAATTGTATAATCTGTTGCATCCTAATTCTGTGAATTGATTGCTTCACTGTTAATGCATTAGTTAATTTTCTTTTCTAGTTAATGATTTTCGCAGTGTTTCTTTGAACCTGCTACAGACGCATTTTAAGAAAGCCCAAGAAAATCAGCAGATTGGGAGGGTAGAATTTCTCCCGAGTCAACTGGCACAGTCCCTTGCATTCTACTGGTGTAGATGTGTGAGTAGTACTTTACACCTTTGAGTTGTTACCTGTGATTGTAATGTTTTCTGATCATTGATATGCTTAGGAACATCTCTGCTGTTAGCTGAGAGTATATATAAAATTCTGTTCAACAAAAACCTTTTTGTACTGGTGTCTTTTTCTTAGAGTTGTATTATTAAGTGCCGAACAATCCCTTTGTTTAACCAGCTTGGGTCAGGAGTAGGGAATGGTGTGTATCTTCTTCCAGTATGTTTTAGTGGCTCATTAGTGTTTACTATTACAGCTTTACTATTTCTTTAGCATAAAGGAAATTATGGAATTTATTTAAGTTTTCTGCTTAAAATATCTTTCCTTTTTTCAGAGATCTGCAGCGAATAACCCTGCCCAGCATTAACCGCCTAAGACACTTTACCAACGACACGATTCTAGATGTCTTCTTCTACAACAGCCCCACCTACTGTCAGACTATCGTGGACACAGTCGCTTCTGAAATGAACCGAATTTATATACTTTTTCTGCAGAGGAACCCTGATTTCAAAGGGAGTGTATCCATTGCTGGTCATAGTTTAGGTAATGAATTCTCTGTGACTGGAGAGGACTATCACATTTTATGGATACCTTTTAAGTATTTTTGAAGTATAGTGTCTTTTATCAATGTCAGATTCAGAGGTCTAGAACTGGTCTGTGATGAAGAATTAGGAAGGGGTTGAAAGGGTGATGGTGGATTGGAAAGAAAGACTCCCTACTTAGTAGATTTTGCTACATGGGTAATTGGCTTATTCCTTTTTTGTGTAAAAGACAGCTGTTCAGTGCTAATGCTTCAAAATTGTCCCCTCTTCTTCTGTTTTACTTATAGGTTCGCTTATATTGTTTGATATCCTAACAAATCAGAAAGATTCTTTGGGAGATATTGACAGTAAAAAGGTAATTTAGATGTTCAGATAGGTTTTCTTGTACTATTTCTTAGTAGGGATTTTTAGATTTTAGACTTTTTTTTTGTACTTAGTCTCATACCATAATATTAAATTTATATTTATTTTAATTTTAACAGATTTGTAATTATCTGTTATTCTTGGATGATAAAAGCAAGGTAGTAATATGCTTCTATAAACATTTGCCACATTCTAAAATAATTATGGTTATCTTATTTTCATTATAAATATGCACTACTGATCTGTTATTAGACTTATAGAATCATTGAGTTGAAATGGAATTTGCATATGAGGAAATGAAGAATGAATTGGATGCAAATTGATATAGTTTATAGAAATGCTGCTTGAAAGCTGTCCTTAAACACTAATAAGAGCTCAGGGAAGGTTTTGTTAATCATGATGAAGAATAATAGTCATTCATTCACTGATTCATTTGTTTAAAAACATATAAGGTTTCAATTGCAAAAACTTAAAGATCAATCACAGTTTATATTTCGTATAAATTTCGATTTAGTCAAAGTTAAGATACTATGTGGATATCTTACATAGTACTTTTCTTTATTGCAAAGTAGTATTAATAAAAAAATCTAAATGAATTTAGACAATATAAGTTTTACAATTTAATCTTTAGGATTTTCCGAATATTTTCATGGATCAAGGAGATACACCAACACTGGAGGAAGATTTGAAGAAACTTCAACTGTCTGAATTCTTTAGTATCTTTGAGAAGGAGAAAGTAGATAAGGAAGCTCTGGTAAAAATAATCTTTTAAAACTGTACACTGTTCCATTTTCAGTATCTTTATTGCTTATTTTCATCATACTGCTGGCTAAGAGCCTGCCCTTTAGAAGCATTTTAGTCATAAATACTTTATCATTAGTAATGCTCTTTAGCATTATTTGTTTGTTTGTTTTTTCATCATATAAAGTGATCTTTTCTTTGTGGGAGTTCAAAGTTCAGAGGAGCCACGTTGATAATAGGAATAGAGCAAAGACTAAAACCTCGCACAGCTCTGAAAATATGAGAGCAGGTGTAAAGGCCACTGACTTTTCCAGGTCTTATTTTCTGTTACACTTTCCAGAGCTCTGCTGTGGGTATTTGCTTATTTTTTTTTGCCACCTCTGTTGTGCTGTGTTTTTTTTTTTTTAGGTTTGTGACACATTTGTTCATTTAACAGGTATTTAGTAAATACCTACTGTGATCAGGCAGCTCTACCAAGTATGAGGTCGAGTGCTGATAATGCAGATGTAGTTCGAACTTCATGGTGCTTATAGCTTAGTGGAAAAGACAGCCAGCCAGACACATAATTAATTACAACTGTGCTGAGTTCTAAGTAGGGAAAGTACACAGTAGTTTAGGAGTGTACAATAGGATGAGCTGATCTAACCTGGGGGGCGAAGGAAGACTTCCCTTATCAGGGAGCAGCCCTTGAGCCGAAATCTGGATTGTTGGTCTGTGTTGTGCTCTGTGTTTGCTGTACATTCTCAGTGCTCATGTGTACAAGCGGGAACATAACCTTTCTCAGGAATGGGACATCTGAGGAGCATGGAAACTGTGGAGCGTTTTTCTGTCATGAAGTTAGATACTTAACTTCTGTAGTCTTTTTTTTTTTTTAACAATAGTATCTGTATTACTACAGCATCGATAACTCCAGTATTGATATTTTATATTCCTTTTTTAAGCTCCTTTTTAAGAAGATAAAGTTATTAATGATGCTTTACCACTGGGGACTCCTAGTCATGTAAAGCCAAGAACAACAGAGTACTTAGGCCTATTCTCAGAGAACGGGACATTTAATTGATTTTATTTTGCCTAGAAATAAAAACAGTGTTTGATTTTTTTATGCTTAGACTTTATGTACAGACAAAGACCTTCAGGAAATGGGAATTCCCTTAGGACCAAGAAAGAAGATACTAAACTACTTTAGGACCAGAAAAAATTCAATGGTATGTGTTTAATATAGCTTACAAGATTAAACAGTGTTTTAACTTCCTTGTACCCTTGTGCTTTGTGAGGTGTGTAGGGAGCTAAGCAGTTTTAAAAATTTACCTTTGGCTCTCTTTTAAAAGTTAAATACATTTTCTTCATTAATATCTTTAAAAATATTACCGGTGTCAGAAGTCTTAGCTCCCCTGAACTTCTACCATTCAATTGTTTTCCTTTTTTGGTTTGCTTTATAACTACTTTATTGAAATATATTGCACATCACATACCATAAAATTCACTCTTTTAAAATTCAGTGGGTCTCGGTATATTAAGAGTTGAATAATCATTACCACTATCAAATTCCAAAACATTCCCATCACCGTAAAAAGAAACATCATATTCAGTAGCAGTCACTCCCCATTCCTCCCTCCTGTGAGCCACTGATCTATTTTCTGTCTCTGTGTATTTTCTTATTCTGGATATTTCATATAAATGGAGTTATACGATCTGTAGCCTTTTGTGACTGGCTTCTTTCACTTGGTATAATGTATTCAGGGTATAACCATGTGTAACAGTACTTGTGCACTGAGTAGTTTTGGTCACTGAATTCTTTTCCATAGCCTAGTTGATTATCTTTCAACCATTTAGCAGGTTGCTTGGTTCTGATTTAAGGCTGATAGAGACATACTGGTTGCTTTGATTAGAAAGGCATAGCACTTCACTGAACTCTTCAGCAGCCCCCAACATCCCACAGTGCTCTGCTGTCTTTTCTCTCATGATGGTTGCCCAAAATTTCAGTTACTACCCAGATGGCTTTGTACAGCTTTCATCATTTCAGAGCATGTCAGTTCAGTTCAGTTCAGTCGCTCAGTCATGTCCGACTCTGCGACCCCATGAATCGCAGCATGCCAGACCTCCCTGTCCATCACCAACTCCCAGAGTTTACCCAAACCCATGTCCATCGAGTCGGTGATGCCATCCAGCCATCTCATCCTCTGTCATCCCCTTCTCCTCCTGCTCTCAATCCTTCCCAGCATCAGGGTCTTTTCCAATGAGTCAGCTCTTCGCATTAGGTGGCCAAAGTATTGGAGTTTCAGCTTCAACATCAGTCCTTCCAATGAACACCCAGGACTGATCTCCTTTAGGATGGACTAGTTGGATCTCCTTGCAGTCCAAGGGACTCTCAAGAGTCTTCTCCAACACCACAGTTCAAAAGCATTGATTCTTCAGGGCTCAGCTTTCTTTATAGTCCAACTCTCACATCCATACACGACCACTGGAAAAACCATAGCCTTGACTAGACGGACCTTTGTTGACAAAGTGATGTCTCTGCTTTTTAATATGCTGTCTAGATTGGTCATAACCTTCCTTCCAAGGAGTAAGCGTCTTTTAATTTCATGGCTGCAATCACCATCAGCAGTGATTTTGGAGTCCAGAAAAATAAAGTCTGACACTGTTTCTACTGTTTCCCTGTCTATTTGCCATGAAGTGATGGGACCGGATGCCATGATCTTCGTTTTCTGAATGTTGAGATTTAAGCCAACTTTTTCACTCTCTTCCCTCACTTTCATCAAGAAGCTTTTTAGTTCCTTTTCACTTTCTGCCATAAGGGTGGTGTCATCTGCATATCTGAGGGTATTGGTATTTCTTCCGGCAATCTTGATTCCAGCTTGTGCTTCTTTCAGCCCAGCGTTTCTTATGATGTACTCTGCATATAAGTTAAATAAGCAGGGTGACAGTATTCAGCCTTGACGTACTCCTTTTCCTATTTGGAACCAGTCTGTTGTTCCATGTCCAGTTCTAACTGTTGATACATGTTCAGAGCATGTAGGGATATCAATTCATAATTTAAGGCAGCTTTGGTTTTCATTAGCTTTATTTTGTTTTCTGAGAGATTCTTAAAATTGTTGGCTGTCGTTTCAAAACCTTTCCAAGCATCCTTTTAAACCAGTAGAAAACTGTATAATCCTTTGGATAATTTTACTACTTAGCAGCTCCACAGAACTATTTTTTATTCTTTAGGGTGTTAATAGACCAACCCCGCAATCACCTGCAGGGGCAAATATGTCTAATATCCCCAAAGAGTCGGAGCTCTACAGTAGTACTAATGGTCTGGACGTCGGCATTGGGCAGGTAAACAGTACTCATTCTCTTTGGTCATTTTATTGTTTGCCATTGGTATTGTAGGAACAGATGTAACTTTTGTTATCAATAAGAGATGCTTTTATTTCCTTCATCCAGGTGCCTGTAAAATACCCCCGGCTTATCTATAAACCAGAAATATTCTTTGCCTTTGGATCTCCCATTGGAATGTTCCTTACTGTCCGGGGACTAAAAAGAATTGACCCCAGCTACAGATTTCCAACATGCAAAGGTTTCTTCAATATTTATCACCCTGTAAGCATTGGACAGCTCTTGTGATTTTACCTTAATGTTAGGGCTTATTGGTAAAGAGCATATGATAGTCTCTTGTGTTGATTTACTTTTTTCTATACTATTTTGTACTAATGAGAAAGTTTATAATATGAATCTGGAAGTAAAGGGGGCATAACAAGTACATTTAAAAATAAATGAGCTTATAATTGTTCTTATTCCTGAGACCATCATTATGATCAGCAGAGGTATATGTAACTATTGTTTTCTCCATTTAGTTTGATCCTGTGGCCTATAGGATTGAACCAATGGTGGTCCCGGGAGTGGAATTTGAGCCAATGCTGATCCCACATCATAAAGGCAGGAAGCGGATGCACTTAGGTATGTCTTGAGTCCAGAACCTGATAATTGTAGACCTTCTGGTCAGTGCAGGCTGACTGGACCTCATTCACTTTGCTTAGCTATGTTGAGCCCTTTCACCTCTGTAAACCATGTAGTGTTCTTTTTCACATTGTTTCAGAACTGAGAGAGGGCTTGACCAGGATGAGCATGGACCTTAAGAATAACTTGCTAGGTTCACTGCGGATGGCCTGGAAGTCTTTCACCAGAGCTCCACACCCTGCCTTACAGGCTTCAGAAACTGCGGAAGAAACAGAAGCAGAACCTGAGGCAAATTCAGAGAAACCTAGTGGTCAGTGACACTGTACACAGTTATTACCTGCACCAGGCCAGATAAGAGGGACTCCCTGAAGTTTGGTTGTTATTCTCCCAGGGTCTTCTTAACTTTCCCCTTGTTATTGTTGAGAACCAACACTAGACTGCGAGTCCTACTGGACCTTCAGCTCTGCTGGTTTTGTTTCTGTCATCAAATAGCCACAAATTGTGGAAACACATTATTTGTGAGGGAAAGTGTTAAGAGAAGCTGAGCATCTAGTAACTAGGCTTTAAACCATTCCCTACTCGGGCACTGTGGCAGTGATGCTAAGAGCCTACACTGTGAAGAACCTTTCTTTTACCGGGGAACATCTGTGTATTCATGGGTCAGTTTTATTTTCCTGGCTGGGGACTAGCTAGGACACTTCTCTTGATTTCACAGTTAGTACTGCACTCTTTTGCTTTAACTGCAAAAGGGGTTTCTTTTCAACTGCCTAAGGAGATCTAACCCTGCTTGCATTTAGTTAGTAAACCAAAGGTAAATGGAATTAGCAGTCAAAGGTATAGGAAAGAAAGGGGATTGGATAAAATCAGTGTGGCTTGAGAACAAGCTTTAAGGGCATTGAGAGGAGATGAGAGAGCTTTCTGAGCAGAGTAGCTCATCCTCTGCTGCGGCTGGAGTGTGAGGGGAGATAAGGACAGCCTTGGAGGGCTGGAAGCTTCTGTATTCTGACCATGGTTCCTTCACATCCAGATGTTAACACAGAAGAGAACCCTGTGCCAGTGAAAGAGGAAGCCCCCCCCATCCATGTGGGAATGCTGAATGGAGGCCAGCGCATTGACTATGTGCTACAGGAGAAGCCCATTGAAAGTTTTAATGAATATTTGTTTGCTTTACAAAGCCATCTGTGCTACTGGTAAGTGTTTGTTTTTGTTTTGGGTTTTTTTTTTTTTTGTCTTCAGTTCTGTTGTTCACTTGTGTCCGACTCTTTGCGACCCCATGGACTGCAGCATGCCAGGCCTCCCTGTCCATCACCAACTGTCGGAGCTTGCTCAGACTCATGTCCATTGAGTCGGTGATGCCATCCAACCATCTCACCCTCTGTTATCCCCTTCTCCTCCTGCCTTCAATCTTGGCCAGCATCAGGGGCTTTTCCAATGAGTCAGTTCTTCCCATCAGGTGGCCAAAGTATTGGAACTTCAGCTTCAGCATCAGTCCTTCCAATGAATATTCAGGATTGATTTCCTTTAAGATTGACTGGTTGGATCTCCTTGCAGTCCAAGGGACTCTTAAGAGTCTTTTCCAACAACACAGTTCAAAAGCATCAATTCTTTGGCGCTCAGCCTTCTTTGTTTATTAAGCCTTCAGTGCTCAGCCTTAAGACCAAATATTTATTATATGTGTTTATTTTTAACAACATTTATTATTATTACTTTTTTTAATGACAGCCATTCTGAAAGGTGTGAGGGGACATTTCATTGTGGTTTTGAATTTCCATGAGAATTACAATGTTGAGCACCTTTTCATGTGCCTGTTATCCATTTGTCTTCCTTGGTTGAAACTTCAAATGACATGATTATGCTATTTTGTATTAATAATTATGAATAAGCCATCATTCTAATCCCAAATGAGCACTGCCCTATCCTGCTTTTTCTACATCTGTCAGATACCTGTGATACAATGAGGACTTAACTTCACTAAGCATAATATTCTTTAGGTCCATCCATGTTGCTGCAAATGGCAGAATTCTGATTTTTTATGGCTGTGTATTATTCCATTGTAAATATGTACCACATCTTTATTTATTTGTCTGTTGATGGATGCTTAGGTTTCTTCCATATCTTAGTTATTGTGAATAGTGTGGCTGTGAACACTGGGGTGCATATATCTTTTCAAGTTAGTGTTTTCATTTTTTCTGGATATATGCCAAGGAGTGGAATTGCTGGATCATATGATAGTTCTTGGAAACAAACAGAGATCATTCTGTCGTTTTTGAGATTGCATCCAAGTACTGCATTTTGGACTCTCTTGTTGACCATGATGGCTACTCCATTTCTTCTAAGGGATTCCTGCCCACAGTAGTAGATATAATGGCCTGCCCCGACCAGTAGCGCTGAAGAAACTGAACTTGAATGGTTCTATGAAGACCTACAAGACCTTTTAGAACTAACACCCAAAAAAGATGTCCTTTTCATTATAGGGGACTGGAATGCAAAAGTAGGAAGTCAGGAAACACCTGGTGTAACAGGCAAATTTGGCCTTGGAGTACAGAATGAAGCAGGGCAAAGGCTAATAGAGTTTTGCCAAGAGAAGGCACTGGTCATAGCAAACACCCTCTTCCAACAACACAAGAGAAGACTCTACATGTGGACATCACCAGATGGTCAACACCGAAATCAGATTGATTATATTCTTTGCAGCCAAAGATGGAGAAGCTCTATACAGTCAGCAAAGACAAGACCGGGGGCAGACTGTGGCTCAGATCATGAAATCCTTATTGCCAAATTCAGACTTAAATTGAAGAAAGTAGGGAAAACCACTAGACCATTCACGTATGACCTAAATCAAATCCCTTATGATTATACAGTGGAAGTGACAAATAGATTTAAGGGACTAGATCTGATAGAGTGCCTGATGAACTATGGACAGAGGTTCGTGACATTGTACAGGAGACAGGGATTAAAACCATCCCCATGGAAAAGAAATGCAAAAAAGCAAAATGGCTGTCTGAGGAGGCCTTACAAATAGCTGGGAAAAGAAGAGAAGCAAAAAGCAAAGGAGAAAAGGAAAGATATTCCCATTTGAATGCAGAGTTCCAAAGAATAGCAAGGAGAGATAAGAAAGCCTTCCTCGGCAAAGAATGCAAAGAAGTTGAGGAAAACAATAGAATGGGAAAGACTAGAGATATCTTCAAGAAAATTAGAGATACAAAGGGAACATTTCATGCAAAGATGGGCTCAATAAAGGACAGAAATGGTATGGACCTAACAGAAGCAGAAGATACTAAGAAGAGGTGGCAAGAATACACAGAAGAACTGTACAAAAAAGATCTTCACGACCCAGATAATCATGATGGTGTGATCACTCACCTAGAGCCAGACATCCTGGAATGTGAAGTCAAGTGGGCCTTAGAAAGCATCACCATGAACAAAGCTAGTGGAGGTGATGGAATTCCAGTTGAGCTATTTCAAATCCTCAAAGATGATGCTGTGAAAGTGCTGCACTCGATATGACAGCAAGTCTGGAAAACTCAGCAGTGCCCATAGGACTGGAAAAGGTCAGTTTTCATTCCAATCCCAAAGAAAGGCAATGCCAAAGAATGCTCAAACTACCGCACAATTGCACTCATCTCACATGCTAGTAAAGTAATGCTCAAAATTCTCCAAGCCAGGCTTCAGCAATATGTGAACTGTGAACTTCCAGATGTTCAAGCTGGTTTTAGAAAAGGCAGAGGAACCAGAGATCAAATTGCCAACGTGCGCTGGATCATCGAAAAAGCAAGAGAGTTCCAGAAAAACATCTATTTCTGCTTTATTGACTATGCCAAAGCCTTTGACTGTGTGGATCACAATAAACTGTGGAAAATTCTGAAAGAGATGGGAATACCAGACCATCTGACCTGTCTCTTGAGAAACCTATATGTAGGTCAGGAAGCAACAGTTAGAACTGGACCTGGAAGAACAGACTGGTTCCAAATAGGAAAAGGAGTACGTCAAGGCTGAATATTGTCACCCTGCTTATTTAACTTATATGCAGAGTACATCATGAGAAATGCTGGGCTGCAAGAAACACAAGCTGGAATCAAGATTGCCGGGAGAAATATCAATACCCTCAGATATGCAGATGACACCACCCTTATGGCAGAAAGTGAAGAAGAACTAAAGAGCCTCTTGATGAAAGTGAAAGAGGAGAGTGAAAAAGTTGGCTTAAAGCTCAACGTTCAGAAAACGAAGATCATGGCATCTGGTCCCATCACTTTGTGGCAAATAGATGGGGAAACAGTGGAAACAGTGACAGACTTTATTTTGGGGGGCTCCAAAATCACTGCTGATGGTGATTGCAGCCATTAAATTAAAAGATGCTTACTCCTTGGAAGGAAGGTTATGACCAATCTAGACAGCATATTAAAAAGCAGAGACATTACTTTGCCAACAAAGGTCCGTCTAGTCAAGGCTATGGTTTTTCCAGTGGTCATGTATGGATGTGAGAGTTGGACGGTGAAGAAAGCTGAGCCCTGAAGAATCAATGCTTTTGAACTGTGGTGTTGGAGAAGACTCTTGAGAGTCCCTTGGACTGCAAGGAGATCCAACCAGTCCATCCTAAAGGAGATCAGTCCTGGGTGTTCATTGGAAGGACTGATGTTGAACCTGAAACTCCAATACTTTGGCCACCTAATGCGAAGAGTTGACTCATTGGAAAAGACCCTAATGCTGGGAACAATGGGGGGCAGGAAGAGAAGGGGGTGACAGAGGATGTGATGGTTGGATGGCATTACCAACTCGATGGACATGGATTTGGGTAAACTCCGGGAGTTGGTGATGGATAGGGAGGCCTGGCGTGCTGCGATTCATGGGGTCGCAAAGAGTCGGACACGACTGAGCGACTGAACTGAACTGAACTGATAATAGTTCTATTTTTTTTTTTTTGAGAAGCCTCTATCCTGTGTTCTACACTGACTGTACCAGTTTACGTTCCCACCAGCAGTGGATAGAGTTCTGTTTTTTCCACATCCTTGCCAACATTTATTATTTGTGTTCTTTTTGATGACAGCCATTCTGACAGGTGTGAGGTAATGTTTCATTTTGGTTTTGAATTGCATTTCCCTGAGGAATAGTGATATTGACCACCTTTTCATGTGCCCATTATCCATTTGTATATCTTCTTCGGAAAAATGCCTCTTCAGTCTTCTGCCTATTTTTTGATTGGGTTATTTGGGAACTTTTTTGATATTGAGCTTTATGAGCTGTTTTTATATTTTGAATATTAGCCCCTTATTGCTCATATTATTTGCAGATATTTTCTCTCATTCAGTAGCTTTTGGTTTAATCTTGTCTTTGGTCTCCTCTGCTGGCAAAAAGCTTTTATGGGTTAATTAGGTTCCATTTGCTTATTTTTGCTTTGAAAGACAGACCCAAAATATTTTGCTGTGATTTATATCAAAGAGTGTTCTGCCTGTGTTCTCTTCTAGGAGGTTTGTGGTTTCCACTCTTGTGTTTAGATGTTTAATCCATTATGAGTTTATTTTTGTATATGGTGTGCAGAGATTTTATGTCATTCTTTTACATGTTGCTGTCCAGTTTTCCCAGCACCACTTATCAAAGAAATTGTCTTTTCTTCATTGCATATTCTTACCTCCTTTGTTGTGGATTAGTTGACTGTAGGTGGGTCTGTTTATTTCTGGGCTCTGTATTCTGTTCCATTGTTCTGTGTGTCTGTTTTTGTGCCAGTACTAATGTGTTTTGATAACTGTAGCTTTGTAGTATGGTCCAAAGTCTGGGAGGATAGCTGTGACAATATAGGGCCTTTTGTGAGTCTGTATAAATTTTAGGGTTATTGTGCTAGTTCTGTGCAAAATGTCATGGGTATTTCAGTAGGGATTACATTAAGTCTGTAGATTGCTTTGGGTAGTATGGCCATTTTAATAATATTAATCCTTCTGATCCAACAGCACAAAATATCTTTTCACTTCTTTATATCATCTTTAGTTTCCTTCCTCAGCGTTTTATAATTCTCAGAGTATAGGCTTTCATTGCCTTGGTTAAGTTTATTCCTAGGGCATTTTATTCTTTTTGATGTCATTTTAAATGGGATTTTTAAATTTTTTTTACTTTTTGATAGTTCGTTAATATCGTATAGAAAAGCATTAGATTTCTGTATATTAATCTTGTATCCTGCAAGTTTACTGAATTCATTTGTTCTAATAGCTTTTTGGTGGAGGCTTTAGGTTTTTCTGTATAATGTATCACGTCGACGTTGTCTGTAAATAGTGACAGTTTTACTTCCTCCCTTCCAACATGGGTGCTTTTTCTTCCTTCCTCCCTTCCCTTCCTCTGATTGTTGTGGCTTGGGCTTCCAGTACTATTTTTGTTACATCGAAGAAGCAAGAGTGGGCATCTTTGTCTTGTTCTTGAATTTGGAGGAAAGGCTTTCAGCTTTTTATTGTTGTGTATGATGTTAGCTGTGGGTTTGTCATAAGCAATCTTTATTATGTTAAGGTGTGTTTTCTTTATACCAACTTGGAGAAGTTTTGTCAATGTATATTTAATTTTATTAAATGCTATTTCTGTATCTGTTAAGATGATCATGTGATTTTTGTCCTTCCTTTTGTTGATGTGGTGTATCTCACTGAATTGTGAATATTGAAGCATCTTTGTGTCCCTGGGATAAATCCCACTTGATCATCGTGTATGATCTTTTATTTTTTTGGATTGTTTGTTATAATATTTTGTTGAGGAGTTTTGCATCTATATTCACCAAAGACATTGGCCTGTAGTTTTCCTTTCTTGTAGTGTATTGGTCTGATTTGGGTATCAGGATAATGATGGCCTCATAGATTGCATTTGGGAGAGTTTCTTCCTCTTCAATTTTTTGGAATAGTTTAAAAAGGATCAGTGTTAAATCTTCTTTGTAGTTTGCTAGAATCCCCTTGGGAAGCTGGTCCTAGACTTTTGTTTCCTGGGAGTTTTGGGTTTTTTTAATATGTAATTTTTGCTAGTTATTTTTGACTGTGCTGGGTTTCTGTTGCTGCGCGGGCTTTTCTCTAGTTGCAGCGTATGGGCTTCTCATTGCGGTGGCTTCTCTTGTCTCGAAGCATGGGCTCTAGGCCGCACGGGCTTCAGCAGTTTCGGCTCCTGGGCTCTAGAGCACAGGCTCAGTAGCTGTGATGCACAGGCTTAGTTGCTCTGCGGCATGTGGAATCCTCCTGGACCAGGGATCGAACCTGTGTCTCCTGCATTGGCAGGCAGATTCTTCACCACTGAGCCACCAGGGAAGCCTCCTGTGAGTTTTTTAAATTACAAATACAATTTCACTACTAGTGTTTGGTCTGTTTAGATGGTCTGTTTCTTATTGATTTCAGTCTTGCCAATTTTTATGTTTTTTTAGAAATTTGTCCGTTTCTTCTAGATTGTCCAATTTGCTGGAATATGACCATTGATAATATCCTCTTATGTTTTTCTATCTCTGTGGTATCAGTTGTAATTTCTCCTCTTTATTTCTTATTTTGATTATTTTGGGTTCTCTCTCCCTTCTTGGCGAGCCTGGCTAAAGGTTACCAGTTTTTGATTATCTTTTCAAGAAACTAACTCTTGTTTTCATTGATATTTTCTATTGTTTTTTAAAATTTTGTATTTATTTGTTTATGGCTGAGCTGGCTCTTCATTACTGCACCGGCTTTTCTCTAGTTGTGGCAAGCGGGGGCTACTCTTTGTTGCAGTGCATGGGCTTCTCATTGTGGCAACTGCTTATTGCGTAGCATGGGCTCAAGGGCATACGGGCTGCAGTAGTTGCAGCACCTGGATGCAGTAGCTGCAGTTTCAGGGCTCTTAGAGCACAGGCGTAGTAGACCAGGGATTGTATCTCCTGCATTGGCAGGGGAATTCTTTACCACTGAGCTACCAGCAAAGCCCTATTGTTTTTTTTTCTTTAAGATGTTTTATTTATTCTCTCTCTGATCTTTATTATTCCCTTGCTTCTTCTGACTTTGGATCGTTTTCTTTTGCTAATTCCTTTAGGTGGTAGCTTTGTTTGAGATTTTTCTTATTTCTCAAGGAAATAAGGAAGGCCTGTATCACTATAAGCTTCTCTCTTAGATCCGTTTTTTCTGCATCCCATAGATTTTTGGAGAGACGTGTTTCCATTTTTATTTGTGTCATGGTATTTTCTGGTTTCCTTTTTAATTTCTCTGTTGACCCGTTGTTATTTCAGTAGCATATCATTTAATCTCCACGTGTGTTCTTTTCCCGTTTTTCTTTCTGTAATTGATTTCTAATTTCATACTATTGTGGTTGGAAAAAATGCTTGGCATAATTTCTATCCTCTTAACATGTGATCTGTTCTGGAGAACATTTCATGTGCACTTGGAAAAAAAAGTCTGTATTCTGCTATCTTTGGACATAATGTCCTTGTAGATATCCAGTATGTTCAAATCGTCTATAATGTGTCATTTAAGGCCATTGTTGCCTTATAGATTTCCTGTCTGGATGATCTGTCCATTGATGAAAGTGGAATGTTAAAGTCCCCTATGATTACTGTGTTATTGTCAGTTTCTCCCTTTAGGTGTGTTAGTATTTGCTTTACATGTTGAGGTGCTCCTGTCTTGGGTGCATATATGTTAAATGTTATGGCTTGTTCTTGTATTGATCCCTTTATCATTATAGAATGCCCTTCTTTGTCTTCTGTTATAGCCGTTGTTGTAAAGTCTATTTTGTCTGATAGGAATATTTAGCCCATTGACTTTTAAAGTAATTACTGACAGAGATGTGTACTTATTGCCATTTTATTAATTGTTTTCCAGTTGTTTTGTAGTTCTTCTCTGTTCTTTTCGTTTCTTCCTTTGTGGTTTAGGAAGCTTCTCTGGTGACTCAGATGGTAAAGAATCTGCCTGCAGTGTGAGAGACCTGGGTTCAATTCCTGGATCCAGAAGATCCTCTGGAGAAGGGAATGGCAACCCACTCCAGTATTCTTGCCTGGAGAATCCCACGGACAGAGGAGTCTGGTGGGCTACAGTCCATGGGGTCACAGAGTCAGATATGACTCAGCGACTAACACTTTGTGGTTTAATGATTTTATTTAGCAGTATGCTTGTATTCCTTTCTTTTCAGTTTTTGTGTATTTGTTTTTTTTTTTTTTTTTATTTGTGATTACCATGGGGTTCATATATGTTGACCTATATCTCCTTGTTTTAAACTGGCAGTCATATAAGTTCAACCACATTCTGAACATTCTACATTTCTATTCCCCTCCTCCATATTTTGATGTCGTATTTTATATCTTCCTGTTTCGTGTTTATCCCTTAACTGTTTATTGTAGTACAGCTGCTTTCACAGCTTTTTGTCTTTTAATCTTTATACTGCTTAGTTAAGTGGTTGGTCCTCAGTCCTTACTCTGTGTTTGCCTTTCCAATTGAAATGTTCCATTCTGTATAGGTTCTTACTTCTTTTACACTTAGAGAAAACCCACTAACATTTCTTTTAGAGTAGGTTTAGTATTGATGAAATGTTTCAATTTTTGCTTGTCTGAGAAGTTCTTTATCTTTCTTTCAGTTCTAAATGGTAATCTTGCTGGGCAGAGTACTCTAGGTTGCAGATCATGCCACTCCCTTCTGGCCTGCATGGTTTCTGCAGAGAAATCAGCTGATAGTCTTATGGGTGGGGATTCTGTTTTCTTTTTTTTTTTTTTGCTGCCTTTAGAAGCCTCTCTCTACCTTTTGCCATTTTAATTATGTTATCTCTTGGTGTGGGTTTCCATTGGTTCAACTTGTTTGGGGCCCTCTGTGCTTCCTGTTCCTGGATATCTTATGTCCTTCAGGTTTGGAGAGTTTTCAGCCATAATTACCTCAACTGCATTTTCAATGCTCTGCTCTCTCTGTCTTCTCCTTCTGGGACCCTATAATGTGAATGTTGGGTATTTAATGTTATTTCAGAGATTTCTTATACTGATTTCATTTTTTAAAATCTGTTTTTCTTTTTGCTGTTCTGATTGGATGATTTCCATTAATCTGTCTTTCTGATCATATATGTGTTTTTTTGTATCACTTAGCCTGCTATTCATTCCTTTTAGTGTGTTTCTTTTTTTTCTTTTTGCAGCTATTGAATTCTTCTCTTCAGATTGGGTCTTTTTTAATATTTTCTAGTTCCTTTTTAAAATTCTATGTTCATCTATTCTTTTCCCTAAATACAATTAACATTTTTATTAACAATTTTCTGGATTCTTTACCTGGTAAATTGTTTATTTCTGTTTCATTATTTGTTTTTTCAGGGTTTTTTTTCTCTTGTTCCAATTGAGAGCAGTTCCTCTGCGTTTTTATTTTGCTTAACTTTCTGTCACTGTGAATTTAGGTGAAACAGTTACCTCTTGCGGTCTTAAAAGGGGTGTTCTGATGTGGGAGCATCCTTATACAGACTGTGTGTGCCCAGTGTCTCCACTGGGAGAGCTGGATTTCCTCAGATATCACCTCAGCAGAGGGCGGGGCTAGAGCTGGGTGTGAGACAGACCTTGCCCCTGCCCAGTGGCTGGCACCCTGCTGTTGGGGACAGGATCTGATCCAAGTTGCTGGAGCCAAGGATCGGGCCCAGGCTGGCTCTGTTCCCTGTGGGTTTCTGTGTTCCCTGTGGTTGTGTGTTTTCCCCTCTCCCTGGGTTGGAAGCCTTGCCCCAGAGCCGGGAAGTACTGACCAAAGTGGCACCCACATGGACCCTCTGCAGGCAGAGGTCTGAGCTGTCTGCCCGCCGGAGCTGCACTTGTTCCCTCACTCTGCTCACACGCAACCTCACGTCTATGTCCCCCTTGCCCCTCACAGCCCATCACCGTGCCCAGCCTCCACCACCCGTCTTGTCATGGGGCTGCCCTTCAGGGTCCCTGGGGCCTGTGTGGAGTCTCCATGTATATCTGGCAGGAACTGTGAGGTAGAGGCTGCCGTCAGAGCTCTAGGCTCCTTCTGACATGCCACTTGAGTAAGTGCCAACCATGACTGCTGCCACCACCCAGGCTCCGCCCCAGGGCTGGGTTGCCCTAGATGCTGTGCAGTGCTTGGTGGAGGACGCGGAGTGGAGGTGTGCGCCCAGGTAGGGAGCCTGGCAGCCACTAGAGCACTCATCCAACCGCACCGTCTGCCCTGCTCTCCCTGGAGGGGTACACAAGCCAGAACACACACACAGACACACACACCCCCTCCCTCCTCTCTCCCACAGCCCTCCTGCTAGTCCCACCTGCCCTCCAGTCAGCCACTGGTGGTTCATCTCCCCCAGTTAGGACCCCAGGCCTGCAGCATCCAACCTGAGGCTCTCACTGTTCACTGCCCGGGATGGGTCTCTGCCCCAGTGTTCTTCCTCCGAGTCCCCTCTCAGGGGCACAGGTGCTGATCGCTTTTCTTCCTGTCCTACCCAATTACATGTGGATCTCTCTCACAGCCTTGGTTGTACAGGAGTTTTTCTGCCAGGTTCCAATGAGAATTATTCCATATATAGATGTATTTTTGATCTGTTTGTTGGCAAGGAGTGAGTTCCATGTCTTCTTACTCTGCCACCTTGATCAATCCCCCTTGCCATCCGTATACATCATGTTTGGTGAATTGTCTGTTAAAATCTTTTGCCCATTTAAAAAATTGGATTATTTCATTATTAAGTTTCAAGATTTTCCTATACTTTATTTACAAGTCTTTTTCAGATACTTTTTTTCTCTCACGATGTGGTTTTTCATTTGTCTAGCATGTATGTTTTGAAGAGCAAAAATTTATTTTGATGAAGTCCAATTTATTGATGTTTGTGCTTTTCTGACATAGATAGGAAATCTTTGCCAAGTGAAAGTGAAAGTCACTCAGTCGTGTCTGACTCTTTGTGACCCCATGGCCTATCCAGTCCATGGAATTCTCCAGGCCAGAATACTGGAGTGGATAGTTTATCCCTTCTCCAGGGGATCTTCCAGACCCAGGAATCGAACTAGGGTCTCCTGCATTGCAGGTGGATTCTTTACCAACTGAGCTATCAGGGAAGCCCAGATCCAACATCAAATCTTACTATCTCTTTAGTTTTAGAAGTTGTGTCATTTTAGCTTTTACATTCAAGTCTGTGATCCATTTTGGTTGTGTTAATTTTTAAATATGGTGTGAGGAAAGGATTGAAGTTCATTGTTTTGCCTGTGGCTTTCCTGTTCTTCTAGCAACATTTGTTGAAAAGTTTATTCACATGGATAAATTGTTGAATTGCCTTGGCTCTGTTTTGTTCCATTGATCTGTTTGTCTTTATGTCAATAAAACCCTGTCCTGCTTTATAGTAAGGCTTGAAATTAGGTATTGTAAGGCCTTCATCTTTGTTGTGCCTATTAGTGGTTATTTTAGGTATTGTAGGTCCTTTGCATTTCCATATGTATTTTAGAATGAACTTGTTAATTTCAACCAAAAAGCTTTTTAGGGATTTTGATTGTGATTGCATTTTATCTGTGGATCAGTTTTGGGGGAGAACTGATACCTTAAGAATGCTGAGTTTTCTGACCCACAAAGGTCCTCTCTCTCGGTGTAGTGTGGTCTTTAGTTTCTCTCAGCAGTGTTTTGTGGCTTTTAGTGTAGGTATCATGCACACTGTAATTATTGCCCTCCTCCTGCTGTAAGGTTGATCTTCTTGACATATACTCAAGGACTGTTTTAATTTTCTTTTGGGGGAGTTAGCTATACCCTTTATTCTCTTTTATATTGAATTGTTGGTTTTTTAATTGATAAAATCTGTGATATGAGTTGTAAATACCTTTTTCCCAGTTTGTCTTTAACATTGTGTACACTGGTTTTTTGCTAAGT
Organism: Okapia johnstoni; assembly: GCA_024291935.2. Classification (NCBI taxonomy): domain Eukaryota; kingdom Metazoa; phylum Chordata; class Mammalia; order Artiodactyla; family Giraffidae; genus Okapia; species Okapia johnstoni. Next base: position 28,601,121 of record CM044327.1, read on the forward strand.
ATAAATTCTGATTTTTTTGTAGTCAAATTTATTTTTTTCTTTTTTGGCTTCTGGAATTTGTGTCATGCTTAGATTTTCCTTGTTCTCCAGAGAATTCTATACCATGGTTTATTCTGATATTTTAGGGTTTCATTTTTACATGTAAATCTTTGATTCTCTTCAAATTTATCCTGGTAAGAAAATGTGAATTGATTCAAATCATTTTCCAGATGGCTCTCCATCTGGAAAACACTTTTTAATAGATTTGAGATTCTAACTTCATTGTATTAAATTTTTATGGGTTTTTATGTCTTACTTCTGAACTTTCTGTTCTTTTCTATTGACTCATTTATTTGTGCACCAGGATCACACCATTTTAATATCTGGTTTAGCTAATCTCCTCTCAATGGGATAGGAGGAATTTCTTAACCTGCAGTCCACATGCAGAGCTTGTAGGGGACAGAAAAAGTCTACGAGTCTAGTGAAATTCTACTTACAATTTTGGGTATACAGTATATGTGTATGATGTCTTTTCTGGGGAGAAATCCATAGGTTTCATTAGATTCTCAAATAGGTCCATGACTCAAAAAATGTCAAACCCCAGATCTAGAAAAGTGTTTGAGCCATATACCTGTAAGGTAATCCATGAATGTTATTTTTATAGTCATATTTCTTTATGAACCAGATATAAGTAATTGCTTGTACACACACTGAATAATATCTGGAAGATACATAAGAAATTGATAACATTAGTTGTCAGAAGTTGGGAACTAGTGATTTAAAAAACAGTGGGAAGGAGACTTCATTATTACATCCTTTTGTATCTTTGATCTTTATCCACATGATTGTATTGGCTTTTCTTTAAAAAAGGTAACTCAGCATTTAAAAAATTAAGGTGATGAATTGGACGACTCTTCCGTGTTGTCCCAAGAATGAGTTCTGTGAAGGGAGGGCTTGGTCATTTACTACTGGCTTTTTTATATTACAGAACACAACGCTAGACTTCTTTGTTAGAAGGTAACCTAACAACTTCTTTGTTAGGTTACCTTCCAAGCCATTGTCAGATACACCACTTCTGAGCCAGATTTTTTTTAAACAGTAAAAAAAATGAACTTGTGGTTATGTAGATTGTTAGATAGTATATGTAAAGCACCTAGTACAAATGTTAGTTTCTTTTTACAACATAATCTTTTCTCTCTTCAGGGAGTCTGAAGATACAGTATTGCTGGTCCTCAAAGAAATCTACCAAACCCAGGGTATCTTCCTTGATCAGCCTTTACAGTAAAAATGAACCACCTATGGCTGCTTAATGTAAGTTTTTAAATGTCATGTATATAGCGTTGTTCCTACATATTAACATGTGGAGCCTCAAAAGCTGCTTGGAAATGTACTTTTTGTTGCTTGTCACCAAGATGTAGGTTATTACTCATTTTTAGAGGGACTCTGGTTAAAATTCATGGGGAAAAAGCACTGGAGGCCATTTAGAGAAAGGATAGTGTATGTTTTGCTAGCAACTTGGTCCAATAACACTTGTCATTTTTAGGATCTAAACTCAGAATCTTCATGGTTTTGACCATCTACGAGTTACCATGACAACATTTACAGGTTTAAGTACATACAGTCCATTCTGGGATTTACATTGTTGTTCAGTCGCTAATTTGTGTCCAACTCTGCGACTCCATGTTCTGCAGCACACCAGCCTCCTCTGTCCTCTACTGTCTCCTGGAGTTTGCTCAAATTCATGTCCATTGAGTCAGTGATGCCATCTAACCATCTCATCCTCTGCCGCCTCCTTCTCCTTTTGCTTTCAATCTTTCCCGGCATCGAAGTATTAGAGCTTCAGCATCAGCCTTTCCAGTGAATATTCAGGGTTGATGTTCTTTAGGATGGACTGGTTTGATCTCTTTGCAGTTACAACAGTTTCAGCTTTAAGTACAGACAGCCCAGCATGGGATTTACGTTACTCAGCCCTGTATATGTGTATTAATAGTTAGAAAGCTTGTGTGTCAGACTCTGGCATTCTCTCTGGTTGCCTTCCAGCATGATGACCTCTCTTCCACTCTCTCCCCTAGATGGACACTGAGGGATCCTTCCCCAGAAAACCCGCCTCTTTGTTCCCGCATTTTCCTCTCAGCTGTGTCGTTCCATGCATGTTGCCTGCCACTTACTCACCACTGGTGTCTCTGGAAGATAATCTTCCTCTCTGGAAGCAAGTGGAAAAGCAAAGGGAAGACCCTGTTACTTTTTACCACTGGCTTCACAGAAACATTCGCCATTCTTTCTTCATGGCTGCGGGTAGTCTGTATCTTTATTTAATTCTCTGATGGTATTTACGTACTGCACTCTATTGCTTATTACTTGAGATGGTATAAAGCCTGCCTTGAGTTTGTTTTGGGTTGGGTGTACATTTTTATAGGAGGTTACTGTTTATCTTTAGAGAATATTCTAATCTGGTAGTGGGCTCCTGAGACTCAGAAGCCATTCTGGGTCCGCTCATGGTCATGGGTGTTCTCTGTGTTGGAAGGCCAAATCTAAGTGGAGGAGGGAGACTGGTGGGCAGTCAGATTCTTTCGAGCCAACTTTTTGTTTTTTACACGTACTGTATGAAGAAAGACTAAAATTATAAATACTGTTTACTTTCTATAGTTGACTGACAAGATTTGTTGGTAGGACTCACAGAGGCTGTTCATTGTTTTTACTGCTATTTGAGCTGCTCTAAGAGTCTAAAGTGGACAGTTTAGTTTCCATCAGGTACATCTTTATAAAGATGTTATATATCATAGACCTGCTCTTTTATATTGTATCATACTTCAAACTGGGAGACTCTAGATGAAGTCCAACCTAGTTATTTGTTAGTTCTCAAGTTTAGGGTAAAGTTACAAAAGCTGACAAACCTGCAGTTACACAGCTTTGACCGCTTATGAAGTGATGAATAAAACCTTTTAGTGGTGTGTTCATGGTGGAACAACTTGTGAAAGCCATCTGCCACATCTGCTTGTGTGAAGGGAGTGTTGAAGACCGTTCTCTTTAAACAGACACTGTCGCCTCTGAGTCCCCTCAGTGTAGGGAGCAACTGGACAGGCCCTGGCACAGGCAGTGCTTGGGGAGGGATGGGTCCGCCCAGGGGGAGAGGTTCCTCATTCCGAAAGAGAAACCTGGGTCTGCGGAGCTAGGAAGAGCTGCTGCAGTCAGTGTCAGAGTGTGCCAGTGAGAGGGGCGAATGTAGACCCCGGCATGTAACATTCACGTGCCATCTCTGTGACAGCAGAGGGAATGTTACTACCACGCTAGGGATAAGGCTGGGGGTACTGGTGAGAACCTGGCCTTTCCGTGTCCATCTGCTTACAGACTAATGCTGACTAAGCCACTAAGACGTTTCAGCTCTATGAAATGCTGTATTTACTACATAAACTCCAAAACCAAAATGAGGGTTACTGAGAATTAAGTAGCATTCAATGTAAAGGGGAAGCTTTCATCAAGTTGTTGTCTTCAAATTTAAATTTACTCTTCCTATTAACAGAGTAAGTAAATTGTAAGAGTAAGCCAAAGGACAAGCAAGAGTGAGGCCCTGTAACCAAAGATGAACAGCATCACCCCGGATTGTTAGATAAACCACTGTCTGTACTAAGAAGTGTTTCCTTCCTAGTGGTGAAGGGCAGGTGACTAGAAAAGAGCTTTATATCCTGTGTATCCCCCTGTGTTGGTATCATGGATGCATGTTACACAGGGTACTAAGCTTGACTTAAATTCCTTATTCAGTTGTATATTTTTTCCACTACTTCAGTTGTATCATGTGCAATCTCTTGACCAAGCCTATTTTTAAACTCTGGTAGAGTATCATTTTATACATATTCCCAGCTGCAGAATTGGTATTGCTTATCTCAGCAAGAGAGATTGTTTGCATGGAAAGATTAATAGCACTGATTAGCTTTCTAATATTTTGCACTTTTTGAAATGTTTGTTTTTTATGTGATTATATTTAAAACTTTAGTAAATACTGAAATAAAACCAATTTGACCAGTTGCCTACTTCTACCTGGCTCATCCATCAAAGACCAAAGAGAATCAGTATAATAACCATTTCTCCTCCCCTCTGTGTTACTAAAACAAGTTTAAAAAAAGTACTGGGCAAAGAACTGATATTGGGGTTCTTTTCCCCTTGACTGTTAAAGTACGGTGATTATAAGGTAAATATTGAGAGCTCCTTTGGTATTATTAACATCAGCCATTACTGGAGACAGTTGAGTCACTTATGTCAGAAGGGGAATCTAGTGTTTAACTTTGGAAGTGTTTCAGTTCTCAAATGGAACTTTAAGTACAAAGCCCACATTTACCATTTTATTTGCATATTGCATTTACATAAGGAAAAAGATGCACTGAAAATGTTATAGAAAGAAATACACAAAACAAGGTCATAATAAGGTATGATCAGCATAAAGAGAAGGGTAGTTTTGGGTCTCATGCACCAGTTCCGACCATGTCCCGTAACTGTTCCTCATGGCCCACTGGGGATGGGACAGGAGACGCTGATCTGCCCTCCAGATATGACGTCTCTGAGCGCCCTCTCCTGCCTCAGCCACGTGGCAGGGTGGATGTGTTCACACAGGTCTACAGCCGTGACTGGAGGCAGGGTGGCTCATGAGCTCGGTTCAGCACAGGTGAGGCAGGAACCGGGATCCGCTGTCAGTACTGAATCGACGCTCCTGACCATTTTCTTGTTTACTGTGTTTACTCAGTAATTCAACAAATTATCACTTATGTTCATAGAATTCAGAAGGGACAGCACTATTTAGCTGGACTTGGATAAGCATAACAGTGGTAAATTAGCCAGAATTGAACATTTTCCTATTTAAGGCATGGAATTGTCCCACCAGAGAAAGTAGACAGAAGTAAAATAATTTAATTGCTCATGCCCTGGATTTTAAGATTCTAAGCTATGGAAAGTGGAAATTATATTTTGGTAATCAATGCTAGTGTCTAGGATAAAGTGAGGCTAATGTAAACGCTTCTTTGTGACAAAATCCTTTTAAGAGCTGTAGTGAAGTTACATGTGAAAACACTGGGTCTTGGGATACCAATCTGGTGGACCAGACTCGTAAGCTGTTGGGGGACTATGCATGGCAAACAGTAGTGAAAAAGGACTTCAACACCTCTCGATAAATCCCTGTGCACCGGGGCAAAACTGCATCAGCCTGTGGGCTTCTGTCCTCACCTGTGCCTCAGGAGGTAAAGGTCAGACATTCTTGTCCTGGGAGTGGGGAGAGAGGAGGTCCGATGGGCCTGTTCTCCAGGGAGGCAGCTCCAGTGTCTAAACACAGAAAGGCTTCGGGTCGCGGGGCTGCTTCTGCGCGGCGGCGTGAAGAGCAGGGCTGAGGGGCAGTGGCCTGTGGCACTCGGCGTCTGTCAGCGGAGGGTAGTACTGCCTGTAGCAGCTGTAAGCAAATGTCAGGCCGATGGCGGATCCAGCCAGGACATCTGAACGAAGACAGAGGAGACGGCCCTTCCCTCACTCACAAGTCATGCTTGCCAGTGGAGGGAGCTTGACCCGCCAAAGCTACTCGTTTAGCCTAAAAAACCCCTCAATTCCAGGGTTATGGTTTGGGGGGATTTTCTTAGTTTTATCATATAGCTGCACTATTGTCATTATCAGGCTGTTCCCTTAAACACCAAATCAAAACACATCTTTAGTTAGGTAAGTATAACAAGGCATTTTCTGAGTTCACTACATTGAGTTTTTTTAGTTCAGAAGAATAACAGAGGTTCATTGAATACTATGAACAACAACTCCTTACCATTCAAAGGGTTCTAGAGGAAGGAATAAACTCTCCAGGAGTTGCCTCTCTTTGCAAAAATTTAGTTTATTCTTCAGAATAGCTCCTAAGATACTGTCAGCTTTTTTTTTTTTTTTTTTTTTAATTTTGGGCTTTCTTTGCAGATACTCTGTAATTTGGATGTTTTACTATATCATTCAGCTTAAATTTCTTTAGTTTAATTACAATTTTATGTTTTCTTAAATTTTACTTCCATTACTGAACAAAACCCTCGACAGTGAAGTTGATTTTTAAGACAGTAAGTAAACTGAACTTTGAGGTTGGTTGTAAAAATTTCTTAGAGTTTTTTCTGAACTATGATGCTTCAAAGTAATGAGAAAATTAAGATGTCCCTCTTTGGTAATCTGTTTAAAAGATAACAGTGTGCTTTCTCATTTTCTGTACAGCAATAAACCACATTCTCAGTTCAGATCCAGACCATCCTCTGTGCACTTGTCTGTTCACGCAGCAGATACCTGGGGGTGTGTCCCATGCCATGTGCGAGGGACAGTGATGGGAGAACCATGGAGGGTCCACGGCCTGGATGCCTCACTTACCCTGCCAGTGATGCTTGTAGTCACAGGTGCGGGACAGTGCAATCACAGCTGCAAAGAGTAGGGGTGACAGAAAGGAACAGAATCTCCAAGATTTCCCTCGGCCTCGTGGTGTGAAGCAGTGTAACTTCCCCGCCAGGTAGAAGGATGCGAAGGCCAGACCAGCAAATGCAACTAGAAGAGGGAAAACGTCTCAGTGTATGTCTTTTAAAGGAAACGAGGAAGGCAGGGTATGAACATGTTCTTAGCCCTTTTTGTAGCTTCTGGTGTAGATCACTGATTGAGACTGTCGGTTATGAGGGAGGAGAAAATGGAAGGGAAAATCAAGGACCATGTCCCAAAGTGAGTGACATTTACCTGGAAAAGAGTTTTTGGCATCCTAGCGATGGGACTTCACTTCCCAATGCCTCTGTTTCCTCGTATATAAATGGGAATCATAAAAATAACAGAACCATCTCAGTGGGCTGATATGCTGTCAAATGAGACACGAATCTAAAATGCTTTTGGAAGCACCTGACCGTATAGCAACTCTTCCATAAAGGTTGGTTAATATTTTTATGACTAGCACGAGATTGCAGGATTTAGGCAGATAATTCAGTAATAATAAAATGTTCAAATTTCATGAAGGGAAACTACTTCCTCTGTCCTTAAATATTTAATACTTGAAGTTCAAGTTTGTTATTAAAGAAGGGGGGGCTCTCCGATTTCTAGATACAAGAACTAGAGTGCGTGAGATGTTCCCATCCTCCCAAGTTTCCTTGGGTTAAATTCAATGATTAAAAAAAAAAAACACGGATGTAGAGTTCACATGGTACTCATACAGGAAGAATGGCCACTGGGGAAGCTCTTACGGCCCTCGTTCACCACGGCCTTGTCTCCTGTGCACATCAAGTCTCCACGGGCTTGCCCATTGGGGAAGCAGCGGTAGAAGAAGTCTGGGCGTGGCCTGGAAGAGATACGCCAGGTCTGAACGGGGATCATTTACAACTCCAGAAATTGTTCTTTGGTTGTGTTAGACATCGATTAACCTACTGTCAGTCAAATAGCATCCCAGGCAAAATAGTGAAACTGGACTGGATAGTCACCACTAAGAGAAAAGCCTTATTTTTCCAACGTTAGTATTTAAATCAGAAAAAGAAAAAAAGGCTGCTGCAGCACATCATTACTTGTTAGGGGAAAGAGCCAGTCATGCTGCAGCTTCCTCGGGGTGCTTTGGAGGACACTGTGGCACTGGGAAATGTGCTGTTCTGGGCAGAAAAGAGCCCGAGAGTCGGCTGGGGGACCGAGGCAGAAGGAAGGGAGGAAGCGTTAATAGAGAAGAGGCTCGGGGAGATATGGCTGGGGCTGCATGACCTCGCTCTCCTGACCGGGGAGGGCTGAGACGGCAGGCGGCAGCTCGGGCACTCACCTCCCCACTATCAGTTTGATCGTGTTGGTGAAGACGCCATTCAGGGCCAGGGCCAGGCTGGCGGCTGCAAAGCAAAGAAACTCACTGTCGGTGAGTCTGCGAGGGGTCCCTGTCTCGTTTAGCACCGCCACAGGGGACACCGTCTCGTGGGACAGCAGAATGGTCGGCCTCCAGCCAGACTGGAGCATGAAAGGAACACACACGGGCCTTGGTGGCCACTGCGGTGCCACAGGGAGGACGTCTGGCCTAGCCTGAGGCTGCGCCGCAGGTGCACAGTCCTGTGCATACAGGTGTACCCGGGAGGTGACCCACAGCTCACAGGTAAAAAGTGGGGTAGAGACAGAGTCACCTTAGGGACTCGCAGCACGTGGCCTCCCCACACTGAGGCCACCAGCTCCTTGGGGGGGACCCAACAGCCAAGAGCAGGGGGGGCACTCTTACCCAGGCAGGCCTGCCGGCTGTCGGCTGCGTCCGCCGCCTTGAGACACCTGGCCAGGAGGACGGGAGCCAGCGGGGCGAGGAAGGCGATGACCTGCACGGGACACAGCGGAGCTGAGCACACGAAAGAGAACAGAACCAGCTTGAAAACACAAGACCTCCGACAGCAAGAGGGGCGGAGTGACAGCAGAAGTCACACACCAGACCTGCACTGCTCCCCTGCAGGTGCGGCGTCCAGGGTCCGCCTGCGGCCACCCGGGCCCCGAGCTCCCCCGGCCGCCCTGCGCACTGCCCCCAGCACGTGTCTCCCGAGCCAACGCGGAGGAACATCCGCTCTCAGCCCCGCCGAGAAGCACGGCGACGCGAAGCCCCGTCTAGCAGCGAACTCCCCATAAACGTCGCCGCGGAGCCGGGATGACGCCCACGCCCTGAAAAGGGCGGTCAGAAGGCAGGCTGGTCCTCCACGCACAAACATCGGCTTGGTGGGGAGATACTCTGCCTCCACGTACGGATTCCGGTAAAGCCACATCTCCTCGGGCTGGATGAGCCTCTGGAAGGGCGGCAGCAGCTCCGTCACCCTGAAGGGGACACAAAGGAGCGTAGCGTCGGCGGCTTCCGGCAAGCGCGCGCGGAACCCGGCCGGGTCTCGGGAAGGAGGGTGGGGGGCTGAGGGCCCAGGCTGGGGCTGGGGAGGGGGTCAGAGCTCAAGTCCTTACAGGAAGGCCGAGAACAGCGCGAGCCGCACGCCCACTTCGGCCGCGAGGGCCGCCGCCGCCGCCTTCGCCTTGCCCATCGCCGGGTGCGCACTCAAGGCTGACGTGGCGGCGCCGGGGGGGCGGGCGTCGCGCGGAAGGTGGGCGGGGCGGGGCGTCGCTTCGGGGGCGGGGCGGAGGGAGGGGTCGCTCCCTCCGTTTCTCCACCAGCACCCCGCGCCCGCCCCGACGCCGCCTACTCACCTCGCTCCCAGAAAGCGCGCAGACTGCGTGTTTCGTGTTGCTGCGTTGCCAGGTCCGAGCTTTCCGCGGCTCCGCTAGACCTCGGGCGGCGGGGTCCACCGGCAGGGTAGACGCACGAGGTCTTCCAACCCCGCGCTGGTCCCCTCCTACCCAGGGTGGCCTATTGGCCACTGAGTTGTAACAAGAAGTTATGGGCAATGAACAAGTCCATATATTTAATTTTAGAACATACAGGACAATTTATTGAAGTCAATCTCAAGCAAAATCGGAAATCAGTGGAATGTCATTAAAAATTTTTCCAAATTAATCCTCACGGAAGCAAAAAAAAAAAAAAAAACACATTTGAATCCCAATGTATTTGTAAAATAAAAAAGGTAACATCTCAGTAAATAGAATGTACAAAAATTATATGTTCCTACCAGCACACACAGTAGTAAGAAGCTTAAATATTACAGGCAATTGTAATACACTGTAACTAGTCAACAATAACCTATCTATATACAGGTTAACCAAGCTTTAAACGTTTCACACTATGCAATAAAACATGGGCCAATCAACAAAATCCCCAAAATATCATATATCTTGAAGTCTATGTGGCAACATCAAGTCATTATTCAGTAATGCCCTAGTGGAACACCCCCCAGGGAAAAGAACACTAATCCTTAGTATCAGGAGCTTCTAGCCAAGTCACAGAAACTCTAATAAAAGAGATTGACTTTTAGTGAATATTGATGCTTTGTTATTAAAGACTCAAGTCTCAAGTGATTTAGATAAAATAACATTTCACAGGATCTACAAAGTTTATTACAGATAAACAAAGTACAGAAGTAACCAATCTACAAAGGTCATTATCATAGATAAAGATCACAAGGAAATGAAAACAGAATCTGTAGGTATCTGTGGTTGTTGTGCAATATCACAAGTGGATACAAATGGATTTCTCATGTCAATTCCAATTATGCACACACCCTTATATATAAAAAGAACCTTATTATTAGCCAGTTGCAATCATCATTTAGCATCTTAGTTATAAGTGGCGATAGGCTTTTCTTGTTTAACATGGAGGGCATGTGACAGCACGAATGAGATAAAGAGCAATGTTAGTGACAACGAAGGAAAAGGACATTTTATCCAGTCCGCTTCTAAACTGACAAGAGTTACACCATATACACCCCTCATCTAGGTCATCGGATGGATACTGACAGCGGTGTGCACACATCAGAAGTCTGGCGGCTGGGGAAGGGGAACCCGAGGGTGCTTTCTTGCCAACTAGCAGGTGCGGTGATGTCACGCGAGAAGACGAAGGCCTGAATAAAGGACTTTGGCAACTGTTCCTCTTTTCCCTTTTTCTTACACGCTAATGACTTTGAGATGCTCCTGAAGGACAGGTATTTCTCTACCTCCTCCACCTTCGTACTAACGTGTCACATGCATCTGAACTTGTCACTTAAGCCATGGACTGAGGAAATGGGTTTGAAACACACAGGTCACACCCGGCATTTCAGGAGTGTAACGTAAGTGCAAACTTTTGTTTTTTTTCCCCCTACACAGGCGTCTTTTAAAAGGAAAGAAGAGGTGCATGGGGATAGGGTTGACAGAATAACAAAGGAAAGAACATACGTAGGAAATACTCATGAAAATGCTGCTGGTATTTCATGCAGGAGTCTCTTCCCCGACTACGTGCACTGAATCTGAGAGACCTGCTGTGGACGCTCCCATGTGCAGAACTTCGCCTCTAGTCCAAGTTCAAGAGGGTAAGAGACGAAACAGTGTACAAAACAATGCTTTCTACTTCATAAATTTAAAAATAACTGTAAAACAAGGAGAATCTGAGAATTTTCAAGTACTTAAAAAACCTGAATTCAATGAGGCAGAGGTCTCAATGTTAAAGTGACTACTTCGTACCTGTGGTAAACATTATAATTCCCCTCCCTCACCCTACTGTAACCCCGTTTCTCCCAGTGCCCCACCCCAGATAAACGTTGGTAGATTTCAGTATATACAAATTTCCAACTCTTCTGTATATGTCAGTACATGGCAAAGCTATCTAATTGAGTCTATTTCCGAGCCTATCTGGAAATGGAAGTGAGCTCTACTCTCTTTGTTTACAAATAACCAGAGACCAAGTCTAGGTGAAAGAAAGCAAGCAAGTCGCTCAGTCATGTCCAACTTTTTGTGACCCAATGGACTATACAGTCCATGGAATTCTCCAGGCCAGAATACTGGAGTGGGTAGCCGTTCCCTTCTCCAGGGGATCTTCCCAACCCAGGGATCGAACCCAGGCCCCCTGCATTGCAAGTGGATTCTTTACCAGCTGAGCCACCAGGGAAGCCCAAGTCTAGGTGGCCTATCCCTTCTCCAGGGGATCTTCCTGACCCAGGAATCGGACCAGGGTCTCCTGCACTGCAGGTGGATTCTTTACCAGCTGAGCTACCAGGGAAGCCCAAGTCTAGGTGGCCTGAGGCTAAAGGAAGTTGTTCCAAGTGATCACTTCATGTCTGCTGCAGCTCCGACCAGAGGGATCTAGACACACCAGCTTTTTTCAAAGAAGTAATTCAAGTCTAATTTGCACTGCTCGTCAGTCGAGCAACTTCCCCTGTTCCTTCGTGCCTTTCCTCCTGCAGAAGGACAACTGGTGTGAGCTTTCCAAGCTGTCAGCATGCCATGGTGACGAATTTTCTCATCCTAATGGGACATGGTGTGTGGGAGCATCTTAACTTTAAGGTGAATGCTAAAGAAGAGCTTTCTGTTTTAAAATGAGATGAGAGAGACAAGCAACAAATCCCCAGGAGTCCAGAGCCTGTGCTCCACACGGCTAGCCCGTCTGCTTCCAAACTGCAGATCTGGGCTGGACCCTGCGTGGAACACACCACGCAACAAGCTACTAGGAAGTAAGGAAACTCTGCTTCACGATTAGGAAAGAAAGTTGTCTGACAGCCGCCCTGTCTGAGAGTCCTTTGCGTGATTATCTCGAGGTTGTGGGCGTCACAGCATTCTTCCCAGACCTGCTTCCAAATACTCTGTGGAAATGGCAACAGGGAGCAGCCTTCCCCCTTACTATTTTATTTTTTTAGTCTTAGATGTGTTCCTGACTTGAACACACAGAAATCTCCAAGTTTCAATGATTCTAAAAGTCAGCCTATTTTATAGCTTAGGCAACAGCTTTTTTGAGAATCAGGATAGGGTGGGAACTTGTTAAAAAGAGAAATGAAAATAAAACCCACCTCACTCCTAACTGTAGCCCTGATTAGACAGTCAAGAAGTGACTCACTTCCTCCAGCTGCTTCCGTCTTCCAGGAATGCAGACCCCCTACCCCCAGCCCCCACCCCAAGCGACAGGCAGCTCCTGACTCCCACCAGGGCCTGGAAGGTCTGGAATCTCACCTCTAGTTGTTACAGACCCAGTTTCTGAAGTGTTCTGCTGATTATCAAAAACCTTAACATTCACTTTGTCTCTGAACCAACATAAAGTTCAAAAAAAATACCACCGTTATCCCATGCTGCTTGACGTTATTTCATTTTCGGATAAGAATGAAAAACCAGCCATTTACGGTCTGACTACAGCTAGATTTCAGTTAGCAAGTCAAATAACAACTTCCGGCTGTGAGTAAGCAACGTGTCTGTCGCAGTATTTCATGGTGAACCACAGGCAAGCACACTGCTCGGATACTATGCACACTGCATGGATGGATGCTTTGCACACAGAAAGCACGACTTACTCGTTCACCTGCTTCTATAGCCTGCACCTTTAAAATACGTAAACTTGTGACACCACAAGGTGTGGAGCAGAGCTCCTTGGCACTGGTAGGACTAAAACCACTTCTGAGACTGTTAGAGGACATTCCCGGACAGGGACTCCAGAGCTGCGGTCAGCGATTTTGCTTTCCACCCTGATTTCTGAAATGGCAGAACAATCCCATTAGCCACCCCCTCCCACCCCACCTACCCACCCCGTTGTCCCCCACCCCAAACCAAAAAACTCTCAGCGGAGCTCTGTTACAGATACACAAACAAAATGTGACACAATGCAAAAGCTGCATAAAAATACTTAAACCTAAGGTATTTGTAGTATACAGGATATACCCTGGCTTACCATATAAAAGTCAGATATTAAATAGCTCTAAGTTCAAAACAAAGCAAGAATATGTTGGATACTGATTCAATGTGAGTTACAGTTCAAATATTAAAGGAAATCCTTCATGTTAGTAAGTTTAGAAAAGCAAACGTTTATCATATACATATATAAAATAAAGTTTTAGTAAGATAAAACATAGATTTTCTTAAGTTATTTTTTTAAAAGGACATCAAACTCTATAGTTGCTCAAGAGCAAAGTTTAGTGTTTTGGTGAGCTGTAATTCATGTGACTGGCAGCAGTCACATTTGGTAACATGTGTAGCATCTTCTATCTTGCTCTTTCTTTTGAGACCATATCTAATCAATAGAATTACTGGAGGCTCAATAAGTTACCTCAAAATTATTTGCTGGAATCACGCAAATGGCAGTTTAGGAGCTTAAGTAAAGGAATTGTAGTGTTTTTTTGTTGTTTTGTTTTTGTTTTTTTAAACAAAAAAATCCAGTATAATTGCACATATACATACAAAAAAAAAGAGGCACAGAACAGATTTTTTTTTCTTTTTTCCAGAGAAGAGCTCTAAACTGATAAGAAAAAAGGGGACACACAGCACAACTGAAGGAATGTCGTGGAGCATCTATCTTCCCAGCCTTTTTGTAAGGTCACTGGGTACTTCGGGAGGGAAAATAAATGCTGCCAGGTACAGGCAATTGTAAGCAGTCAAAATTCACAGAGAAAGTTAACGTTCATTCAAGCTAACCCTAGACTTCTACTTAGTACAGTGTTACAACAAGGTCTGACAGGACTAATGGATCCATACAGGGAATCCTGGAGTAGACATATTCCTAAGCATTACAAGCAAGGGAGTTGTGTGGGCAGACAGTCCGCTTCACGAGTGCCTATTCTTGCCGATACTGCTGTCTCGGGAGCTCTCCCTAAGTGCTTCCTGCGATGAGGTGTGTTTGTGTGGCCCTTACCTACCCTGAACAAGTGCTTCCCTTCCCCGGTGGGGGCAGGTCTAAGGACTGGGTAATTGACAGGTAACTTGGGGAGTGCCCCGAGCCCTTTCTCCCTCAAATGTGGAGTTAAACAGACAGAGCCGCTCAAATCACATGAATTCAAATTCATTTCTGTAGTTTCCATCAGGAAACTGAGTGGTCAGTTGATAAAGGGGATGTTTGACTGGGAGACGGAAAGTAAAACGCCCATCATTCTCTCCAAGCTAGACCAGGGTCCACAGCACACTGGACAGACAAGGGTGCTCCTCTGATCCAGCTTTTGCCCCGTCCTTCATCTGTCTTTAGCTGCCTTTACCAGTGCCCCAGGATAACAGGAATGTCCATTCGAACCCTGCATTCACACCCCACATAAATACACTTCGCCAAGACACCCATTATCATCGGAGAACATTTCAGATTCGGTGAGACCATCCGCTTCTAGTTTCCTCCAGAAGGTAAAACCAGCAACCACATTACGTACCTTTCTAGGTAAAGTCATATCAGAAAGCCTGCCGAGTTTAAGACCACAGAGGTAATATCCACTGAGGGCTTTTGTTTTCAAGAGGCCAGGTTCAGTCCTCCCACAGAGCCGTCTCTAAGACCATGAGAGACACCTGGAAGGGAAAGCGAAGCTGGCCGCCCTCCTATCCGGGAGAGGGGCCTGTGACACCGCCATACCCTTTTCTAGAGGGCTTTCTGCAATTCCTACTTAAAACACACATGTACACACATACACTGATCAGACTATCTGAACTACGCATCTCAGAATCTTATAAAATGAAAATAAATAAAGGAATGATGGCTACTTTTGTTTTGTACACCCACGGAACACATCCTAGACTTTAAATTTATCTCATTAACAAAAAACTTTCTTTTCTCTCTGCTCTTATTTTAAAAAGCGAAGACAGCTCTTTTTCCCCAGCTGCAAAGCCTCTGAAGCACAGTAAAAGGCAAGAAAAGACCAAGTGAATCTAACCCTCCACAAAGGAATTCCCAAACCGACAGAGCTGAAAACACCGGAACCCGCCGCCGGCTTCGGCCTGCAGGCCGGCTCCCCACTCCTGCTTCCACGAGGCGGCACCGCTGCCCAAGGCTGCCCGCGTCGCAGCGGTCTCTTCTTGCACTGATGCGTCCTCTACTTGTTTCTTTTCCTTTTTTTTCCTTTAAATAAAAAGAAGGACATTTTCCCAGCCCGTTTACTCTTTGACTTCTTCTCCGTGATCCTGTGATTCCAGTTTACACTTGATCTTGCTCCAGTACTCGGGGGACACGGGGGACGCGGGGTCATGCTCCGAGCAGCAGAGCCGGCCTTCCAGGGCGGAGGGCAGCAGCGCCCCCTTCTCGTGATCTTTACAGAAGGACCGGGGGCAGAATTCGCAGAAGGCGACGGCCGCAGCGCTGCACTCGTCGCACTGGTGCCAGGGGCACTCCCACTTTCCTGGGGAGGCGAGGAGAAGGATGGAGCCCAGTGAGCGCCCACATCCATCGCCCGCCAGACACCCCGCCTTCCACCCGCCTCTCCAGCTGGAGGCCGCGTTCAGCTGACCACAGCTCCAGGCCTCGGCCCACAAGAGGTCTGCGTGGACCTGGCGGCGTGGCTGTGAGCTCTGCCCCCAACTCCACACCACAGGGGCCAGCTGCCCACCTCGGGGAACACAAGACCCCAGCCCTACTGCCCACGGGCATCCCCCCCTGCGCACTGAGACTTGTTTGCTCTGGCCGTTGTCCTCTCTGCTTCCCATCGCACGGCCCACGGGGGGCTGGACCGCGGCGGGCGGGGGCGCTCACCATAGGGCGGCTGGGGCAGGTTAAGGCAGAGCAGGTGGTAGGCTTTGGGGCAGTCCTTCCTGTCGCACATGACCAGCTCCCCGCCGTCCCCACACTGGAAACAGAAATCCTCGTGCAGCTGCTTGGGCTCGGTTTTGATTTTTCGTCTCTTCGGCTTTAGCTTAGCATTTTTGGCCTTTTCTTCAGCTGTGGAGGCACATGCCGACTGGCAGGAAAGAGGGATCATGGTTTTAATGATCACAGGGCATGAAGCTTTACGGAAAATGAGAATCCTATGACCTCAGGTTCACTTAAATCCATCTGTTGTCCAGTTAGCTAAAACTCCAGAAGGGCTTGTCCCGTAACAGAAATGAAAGAAAAACAAGGCTTCGTTGGGACTTCCCTGGTGGTCCAGTGGGTAAGATCTGTGCTCCCAATGCAGGGGGCCTGGGTTCAATCCCTGGTCAGGGCACTAGACCCACGTTTTAACTAGAAGGGCTCACGTGCTGCCACAAAGAGCTGGTGCAGCTGAATTAAAAAGGAAAAGAACGCTGCTCTATTTCAAAAACAATGCTTCATTTCCACTGACTTTTGAATAGGTGCTTTTTTTTCAGAATTGCAGACACTGAGATATCATTCACAAACCATAAAATCCACCAATTTAAAGTGTGTAATTGGGTGGGTTTTAGGGTATGGTGAATTTGTTTTTTTTTTTTTTAATGTTTTTGAAAAGGAGTCTGCTAACTTCCAGTTCAATCAGAAATACAAACATGTTCCAAACCTGACAGTTCTTACTGAGATATACTCCAGCGGGGAGTTGGCATCTCAACTCCGGGTAAACACAACCAATGGCCCCCACACCCTAAACCATCTGGCCCACTCTTCCTGAGACGGCCCCAAACGGGCTTCTCCAACAGCGCCGTCCCCACCACTGACCTTCGGCCGCACGCCCAGGAAGCCGCTGCAGTTGTCTGCCCCGCAGTGGCACTCCGTCCTGCCGTTGCCCAGACAGTCCAGGTTGTAATTAAATGTTAGTTCCATCCCTAGGCCACAAGAGAGAGAACCGTTCATACTCAAGTCTCGGGGAAGAGAGAAGCTGTCAAAGACACAGCCTCACACTGAAAAAAGAGACAGAATTCTGACATGAAGACCTTCCCTCCTCCTTGTTCCACACCGGAGGCAGTGATGGGGAAAAGGAAAACAAACAAACAAAACTAGAGGAAAACATCCCCACCCACCAATGATTAAAGCAAAAAGAAATATTCTACAAAGGCCATCATAGCCTTTTCACTGAAGTGGTCAAACACTATGAAAGAGAGACTGAGAATCTGAAATCTGTGCTCAAGAAAAATGGGCTCTAGTTCAGGCCTCTTTTTCTAACTAATTCACACCTAGTGTCCGAGTGAACAATATGGCCATGGAATTGTCACAACCACACCATGTGCAGTAGCTAATGTCTCACATTGTGATCAGAAAAAGAGTTCACAACGCTGGTTTACTATACAAACCAAAGACCCAGGGATTCAAACTAGGAGGTCCAAGCTTCCTTTGGCTGGGCCTCAGCAATCCACAGCGAGCGCTAGAAACAGAGTTTAAATCCCTTTCAGTTACAGCATTTCCCTTCCCACCCATTTTTCTAACAAAGGAGAAATTAAGTTCTGCTGTTATGATGGTGGATGGTAAGGAAAAATGAAAGCAATGACTCTGCTTCAAAAAGCTTTTTATGTCTAATCTGTAACAGAATGCTCTTTTGAACTAAAAAACAAAACAAGAAAGCTCCCACAAACAAGCCAAGAAACCAGCTGATGTTAACGCAGGCTCATTACTTCAAATTGAAAAAGAAAAAGAAAAAGAAAACAAAAGTTTAAACATCTGCTTACATTACAAAGACAGCAATCATTTGGAGAACGAATTTGCTTCTACTAATCTCCCTTTTGCAGGATATAGAGTTTTACTTCTTAACGGCAAATAATTCTAAACACAGCTACTTTATCTTATTTGAATAAATACGTGAGCTTCAAAACTTGAAGAGTGTCCTGGGACAAGGAGCAAGTTCCTTTTACCTGCAGGAATGTCACAAAGAGCAAAAAGCCCAACGCGAACGTCTCCATTCACGGTCCACTTTTGGGTTTCACAGTTTGGATTACAACTGTGGTTCATAAAGCGAGAATAATTTCCCTTTGGGCCAGCATCAATGATACGGTCCTTCAGAAAGAAAAGAAAGGAAGAGAGAGCTCCTTTGACATAAAACTGAGCATAAGTGTGTTGGAGAAACCCCCAACTCAGGCAAGAGCTGCAGGGCAGCACCAAGCACCACCAGCTGAGGCCTGACTGCCTACAGCTTCAAAGGCGTGCTCCTGGGGTGACTGACCGAGCCCTCTTCTCTACGTGGAGACCAAGTCAGAGCAAGTAAGACAATGTGAAGTCTAGGCTCTTTTAAAGTTTGTTTCTAGAAACAGACCACAGATAATGCACTTAGAAGGTCAGCTGGCCGTGGGGCTGAAGGAAAGGAATTTTCTGAGCAGAGTGCGCTCAATTCGGACACTGAGATGGGGATGATGGTGGTTTGCTGTCAGCCCTCCCTCCCTGCTCTGAGCGAGCAGCAGAGCTGGGGGCCAGGTGTGCAGGTGGATGAGAACTTAGGCCACAAAGAGAGAGGGAAGAGAAGGGGGACACTTCTCTGCACGAAGACTTGGGAGATTTGGCTGATGGGGACGCTCGAGTCTGGGACATAATTGTTGTCGTTCACATTTACTTATATAAAAGGTCAAGGTATCACAAGAAGCCCAACATTTTGGCTCCCTGGATTTACACTCCGATAATCCGGAAAGGCTCTGGAGGACGGAGCCCCCCAGTGTTGTCCGGATGGCTGGAGGCATCACCGGCAGTGGGGCTGGGAGTTAAGGGGACGGTCGGCAGCCATGAATAAACGGTATTTTATGTTCATAAATTATCTGTTCGTGAAAGTGGTAAAACTTTCAAACAGTGACATAACAGTTAACCTAACACTCTTCAATGATTTCTAGTTTTTTTAATACTATTCTGATTCAGTTTTAGACAGAGCCTGAAACATAGGAAACACAGGTACTAGTCCTGGTTCTTTGTTAAGCTGTAACAAGATATTCAACACATCATTTCTCATGGCTGGACCTCAGTTTCTTGTCACCTATAAATCAGAGGACTGTTGGAGAAATTCAGTAAAATAGGTTTTGCACTGATGTGCTTCAGGTAACACTCACAGTTGCATGTATTATATCAGAAGTTTTACTGTCTCTTTTCTTTTGACAGCATTCATTTTTCCTGACTCATTAAAAAAAAAAAGCCTAAATATACAGAATGATTTACAGTTAGGACTTTTTTGCTAAAGCAGAACTCTCCTGGTGGTTTGTAGCTTAGAATCACAGAGGTGACTCTCTCCCTTGGTGATAAACAAACTGAGGACCAGGTCTTCCAGTGGCTAAGAGCTGGGGCTCAAATCCGAGTGTGTTAACCTTGTTGCTGGTCACCTCACGCTCGGCGCCGTGTCACGTGACCTGCGACAATCCCTCAGGTTTGTATTCTGGTATAATGAGCATATTATAGCAGGACGGATACTGGCTACCGCAGGCCAAATGTTTTGCTTGAAACGAAACCGAATTAGAGGAAGGAAACTGAATTCAACCTAAGACTATGAGACTAAACCAAAAAAATCCTTTGTTCTTACAAAAAAAAAAGCAATTTTACCTTGGTAACAGTTAACATATAAAAATTAGTTACACTGTTCTCGTGGGCTCGCTTGATTCGCAATCTGCATTCTTCCTCATCAATTAATTCGCCGACATATTCATTTACAAATTCACCCTGCAGAGGAGCATGCAACATGCAGAGGAACAATTAATGTATTGTATTAGAAAGCATTCCCAAACACCACATGTGTAACCAAAGAGAATTAACCCAAAACCTTCCTGGAAATAGAACAATACAAAATAAGACCAGAAAATTGACACTGGTACGAGAGCCCGACAATTTCACACTCACTCGTTTGTGTGCATGTGTGTTACGTGTACACGCGTGCATTTCTGCATTTCTGTGGAGTTCTACCGGGTGGGGAGTCAGGTAGTCACCACCACAGTCAATATACAGAACTGCCCTGTCAACACAGATGCCCCGAACCGCTCCTTCACAAGCACGCCCATCCTCCGTCCCTCATTTGTTCCCCAACTCTGTAGTTTTTTTCCTTAATTATATTTTATGGAAGTATAGTTGACTTACAACGTTGTGTTAATTTCTGATGTGCAGCAGACTGATTCAGTTATACATACACATAAACTTTTTTTTTAATATCCTTTTCCATCATGGTTTATCACAGGATATTGAATACAGTTCCCTGGGCTAAACAGTAGGACCTTACCCAACCCTATAGTTTTATCATTTTGAGAGTGCTCTATAAATGGAATCACAACATGTAACCTTTAGAGATTGGTTTTTTAAAGAAAAACTGAGCCTAACTCCCTTGAGATCTAGCCAAGCTGTTGCCAGTATCAATAGTTTACTGTTTCATTACTGCTGAGTAACAAATAGAGCTTTTATTACCAAATAAAGCTGCTGTGAACATTTTGATAAAGTTTTTGTGTAGACAAAGGTTTTCATTTCTCTGGGATAAATGCTGGGTCATATGGTGAGCATATGTTTAATTTTCTAGAAAACTGCCAAACTGTTTCCCAGAGTGGCTGGATCATTCTGAGTTCCTGCCACACACTCCCCATGTATGAGACAGCCGGCTTCCCCACGTCCTGTCAGCATGTGGTATGTGTGCGCTCAGTCGTGTCTGACTCTTTGTGACACCGTGGACTGTGGCCCACCAGGCTCCTCTGTCCATGGGATTTTCCAGGCAAGAGTACTGGAGTGGGTTGCTATTCCGTTCTCCAGGGGAGTCTTCCCCATCCAGGGATTGAACCGGGGTCTGCTGCATTGCAGGTGGATTCTTTACCTGCTGAGCTACTAGGGAAGCCCATGGAATAGTCACTGTTTTTCATTCTGCTGTTCTAATAGGTGTGTAGTAATAAGCTCCTTTTTTAAATAAGCGTAAATTCCATACATTCAACCTCTCATGTTTATAAATGCACAATCATGAATCACTCTTTCACCTCGAAGACTTGGCTGATTCAATCTAGGGCAACAGCAGTAACTATAGGATTTCTTGGTGTTAAAAATACATTTCTGAGGCAGAGAAATGTCTCCAGGGAGTAAATTAATATGTATTTGATATTGTTTTTACCAGACCTGTGTTCCTCCCCCAGCCCCCAACCCAAGTTCTCACCAGCCAGGCTCACCGCTCACTATCACAGAACTGAGAGCATCAGTCATCTAAAGAGAAGCGCTGTAGTGTCTTTTCTGATTCTGATGAATCATTAAGAGCATAAGCCAACGTCCTTACGTCCTTATGTATGGATACTTGGCCTTTTCCCACCGATAAAAAGACAAGACTGTGACTTCAGTATGAGAGAAGGGAGATGGTGGGTCAGCCTGGGCAGCTGGCCACTGGGGGTGTGGGTGAGGGCCTGTCTGCTTCAAGCAGCTACAGCTGGTCTCGGCTGGGCCTGGTCACCACACAGGCGTGCTTCTGGGGGCTTCTCTCCCCCACTGTAACCGACGGGACAGGCTCCGACAGGGAGCCGCATTTCCCCTCTGCCTGCGACGCCATGACAGGACAGCTCTGCACGGGCATGTACTGCGTGTGGTTGGCCCTGAATGGCTTTCCCTCCATGCGGTTCAGACGTGGACCTTGGCTGCTTAAAACATCTTGCCCTTGTCCTGGGTCTCACCGCCCTCCCAGGCAGATCTCATCGCCATCTTGGCCACACTGCCACCGAGCGTCACTTTATTTTATGGCGTTTTCTTTACCGAAGACCAAGTGGACGCCCAGAGAAATGTCAGCAACCTCAGATACGCAGGTGACACCTCCCTGACGGCAAAGAGTGAAGAGGAACTAAAGAGCCTCTTGATGAAAGTGAAAGAGCAGAGTGAAAAAGTTGGCTTAAAGCTCAACATTCAGAAAACTAGGATCATGGCATCAGTCCCATCACTTCATGGCAAATAGATGGGGAAACAGTGGAAACAGTGGCTAATTTTATTTTTGGGCCTCCAAAATCACTGCTGATGGTGATTGCAGCCATGAAATTAAAAGACGCTTACTCCTTGGAAGGAAAGTTATGACCAACCTAGACAACATATTAAAAAGCAGAGACATTACTTTGTCAACAAAGGTCTGTCTAGTCAAGGCTATGGTTTTTCCAGTAGTCATGTATGAATGTGAGAGTTGGACTGTAAAGAAAGCTGAGCACCAAAGAATTGATGCTTTTGAACTGTGGTGTTGGAGAAGACTCTTGAGAGTCCCTTGGACTGCAAGGAGATCCAACCAGTCCATCCTAAAGGAGATCAATCCTGGGTGTTCACTGGAAGGACTGATGTTGAAGCTGAAACTCCAATACTTTGGCCACCTGACGTGAAGAGCTGACTCATTTGAAAAGACCCTGATGCTGGGAAAGATTGAGGGCAGGAGGAGAAGAGAATGAGATGGTTGGATGGCATCAGCAACTCAACGGACATGGGTTGGGGTAGACTCCGGCAGTTGGAGATGGACAGGGAGGCCTGGCATGCTGCAGTTCATGGGGTCAC
This sequence comes from Okapia johnstoni, assembly GCA_024291935.2. Taxonomy (NCBI): domain Eukaryota; kingdom Metazoa; phylum Chordata; class Mammalia; order Artiodactyla; family Giraffidae; genus Okapia; species Okapia johnstoni. The sequence goes on from CM044327.1 coordinate 28,623,760, forward strand.
AAAGAGTCGGACATGACTGAGCGACTGAACTGAACTAGACCAAATCGGCTCCACCTTGTTTGACACACTTGAGATTCAAGTCAAGGTTTCATTTGAAGAAAGGCTTCTGTGGCTTTTCAAGGTCCGAAACAATGTGTTATGGTTTCTATTTACTATTCTATGAAAACTGGTGAATACAGAAAAGTCAAAGTGCTAATATCAAACATGAGGCGTGTTAAGTCTTGTCAACTCAATATGGTTGTGAATATATGTGTCAAGTTATTTTGTAAAAGAAATATTTTAGGTATCTAAAATGTGACAAATCTTTAGCCTCAAAGAGTTGCTTACTGGACTTAAGACCATTAACTGTGAATTCAATTGTGGTTAAAAATAACAAAATAAAGAACTTTTAAAAAAGTAGAAATCTGTAACTTCTCTGGCGGTCCAGTGGTTAGGACTCCACGTTACCAATGCAGGAGGTGAAGGTTCGATCCCTGGTCGGGGAACTAAGATCTGCCATGCCATGAGGCATGGCCAAATAAATAAATAAAATTTTAAATGCTAGAAACCTTAAAGGCAACAGCAAAAAGACAGTTTAATTTAGTATTTAATACAATTTTTTTTAGGGCTTCCCCAGTGGCTCAGTGGTAAAGAATCTGCCTGCAATGTAGGAGCCATGGGAGATGTGAGTTAGATCCCTGGGTTAGGAAGATTCCCTGGAGGAGGGCATGGCAACTCACTCCAGTACTGGTGCCTGCAGAATCCCAAGAACAGAGAAGCCTGGCGGGCTACAGTCCATAGGGTCACAAAGAGTCGGATACGACCGAAGCGACTTAGCATGCACACGTTTTTAATTTCTAAGAAAGAAACCACTTCATAATAGGAAGTCCCTTGTTTAACTCTGGCACATGTTTTTAGGAGTCATGTGTGAGAAGAAGGGGACTGATGGTACACTCAGTCTCCCGTCGGGCTCCTGTCTCTGAGTGTACCCAAGCCTTCCCCACGTTGCTTCAGTCTTTTTGACTATGCTGTTCAAGGACTATGTATGTTCAACTCTTTGTAAATGACCAATTGTCTTCCACTAGCAATTCCTCAGGTGTTTAAGGGCAGAATAATCCTGACTGTATTTTCTTCTCTCTTGATTATATCATTAATTTAGTAACTTAGAACATGGTTTAGAATAAATATAACTACTATTAAAAGGTGTCAACACCATATTAAACTGGGTAGATTTCAGGATGGCTCCACAAACTCCCCTGAAACCATAAGTAAAAACCTGCAAGTGATACGTAGGGCATTAAAATGGTATCAAAATGTGTGTATTATATCGTGACATTTAAAAAAATATTTATTTGACCACGTAGGGTCTTAGTTGTGGCATGGCAATCTTCATTGCATCGCGTGGGATCTTTTGTTGCGGCGCAAGGACTCTAGCTGTGGCAGTGGGCTCAGTAGTGGTGGCGTGGGCTTAGTTGCTCCGTAGCATGCGAAATCCTAGTTCCCAGACCAGGGATCAAACCTGTGTCCCCTGTACTGCAAGGTGGATTCCTAACCACTGGAGCACCAGGGAAGTCCCTATATGATGACACTTTAAATGCAGATGGCCTTTGACCAAGCAACCCAATCTACACATCCACTGTGCTGGCGAATCCTCCAGGAGCAACCTTCGAAATGTCAGAAGTCCAACCACTTCTTTCCTGCTCAACTACAACCCCGGTTAGGCCACACAGCCTGGACTATCACGGTCTCCTTTTATCGCCCTCTCTGTTTATGTGTATTAACTGCACAGAAAAAGTTCTAACAGGCTACACACCAACTTATGAACAATGGTCTTCTTTGGCGAGGAGGGCAGGAATTGAGGAATTTCACTCTTTATTATCTTTTTTGTATTGAGTTTCTGTTCTGTGTTATATAGCATTTCATTATAAAGGTGATTTTTTTTTAAAGGCAGAAAAATGCCAAGAGTAATTTTAAATTCCCACTAGGCCCATCTTCTCTCAGAGAACATGGCTCCAACTTCTACACATCAGCAGGTGATGGTGGGGGCAAGTAGGTGGAGAAGATGAACTTTTTAAAAAACAGATAATTTAGGCCTGTCACCAACATTTCAGTTGACACTCATTTTAACAAGGACCCTGGAAGTTTCTTAGGGTCTCTAAAGGTTAACAGCCACTGTTTGAATAGTAGGATTTATTGGTGATTTTCAACTGAGTCATTTGGATTAAAATATTTTCCACAATGGGCATGCATTTCCTGTGTTAAACAAAGAGACTGCTTTGAAGAATTACCTCAAAGTATAAGAACAAAGATAATTTATAAGTATTATGGATCTCAACTTTTTCTAGTTGCTCTGTATATATGATCTAATTTGAGACTAGCCACAACTCTTACATATGTAGGGCGGGGTTTATTATGCCCATTTTAGAGATGAAGGAACTGAGGCTCAGAGAGGTTAAGTCAGCAGTCCTCATCCTTTTTGGCACTGGGGACTGGTTTCATGGAAGACGATTTTTCCATGGATGGGGAGAGGGAGGATGATTTTGGGATGATTTAAGTGCGTTACATTTCATTGTGCATTTTATTTCTATTATTATTATATCAGTTCCACCTCAGATCATCAGGCATTAGATCCCAGAGGTTGGAGACCCCTGGGTTAAATGACTTGACTGGGGCTTCATGGCTAATTACAATCTTGGAGCAAAGTCCTGGGGTTGCTAGTTTCTGTCCAGTATGGTCTTAACTTTACTATTTTTCATCTATGTTAAATCTAGTTTGCTTAATAAGTAAAAAATATTTCAGATAGAATGACCAATGTCCCTTCTCCTTCTTATGACTAACCACAGGAAAAGTGAAAGTCACTCAGTTGTGTCTGACTCTTTGTGACCCCATGGACGGCAGCACGCCAGGCTCCTCTGTCCATGTGATTCTCCAGGCAAGAATACTGGAGTGGGTAGCCATTCCGGTCTCCAGGGGATCTTCCCGACCCAGGGATCGAACCCGGGTCGCACTGCAGGCAGATTCTTTACCGTCTGCTCTTCTAACAGTTTCTTACTTGCTCCAGAAGTACCAAACTCTCAACCTGAGAAGTTTCAGAATTGTGGAATGAATCCCTGTGTACTGAATCCTTAGTGACACACTCTGAGAGGCGCGGGTCCCGGTCTGCCCCCCCACTGCCCCGCCCTGTGCTACCTTCTTGATGCTCCTCTTGGTCCTGAGGCCCCAGCCCCTCCGCTCGGTCCTGATGACCTCTGCGTCCGGGTAGAGCCTCTTGGTGAAGCACTGGTTCTGACAGCGCTCCCCCGCTGGGCACACCTGCGGGTGGCACTCGTACTGCAGCATTCGGTTCAGGCACTCGGACTCCAAGCCACACGGGTTCTCGTCGGCCGGCTTGCAGTTGCAGCGGGGAATCTCCGACAGGTCCGCCACCTGGATCTGTACCTTTCCTATCACTTTGTTGGCCTGGCAACAAAATCACAAGCGGGAGGGAGGAATCTGAACAGGACATCGGAGACATCCAGGCCCGCCTGGCCCCGTTACTGCCTGTGGGGTGACCCTGAGAATGGCTCTTTATCCTGGTCAGGATTTCCCCAGTTGAGTAAGCTGAGATTAACAGCTGCCTCTCCTAAGTTGACAAAAATACCAAAACCTGATGTGAGTCCTCATTTATCCTCTGTTTTTCCCTTCCTACCAGTTGATGACGATTTCAGAAAGTTGAAAACAGCTCTGGCTCTGTGGAAGAAAGGGGCTAAATCCCTATATTCTTGCTGGTTACCGGACAGGCTGAGGAGCAAGCTCATCAAAGCCCCCGCCCTCCCGGGGCAACGGCCTTGGCTCCCAGCAGATGCTCCGACAGAAGCTGTCAGGTTGTTCTGCACAGACTAAGCCATAATCAGCAAAAGGGTTTTACCAGTCAGTTGGGGCCTTCTAACTACCAGGAGAGCAGTTTCACCTTGTCTGTCAAATACCAGCGTTTTCGTGGGTGAAGACTCACTTTGATGTGTTTGTATGGAGGGGGTTTCCTTGAGTTTTTTTCAATCTCCAGTGCTTCTTTACTTTCTCTTTGTGCTTTCAATTCTTGGAAACGTTTTGCAGCTTCTTCCAACGCTGCCAATAAGACCGGACAAAGCATATAAACACCCCAAACCAAATACACAAAAACCACTAGGAGAGTTGTTTTTACCCTGCCTTCCCCATGCACCGAAGGAGACCTGAGGTTTTCTTTTTAAAATTATGCCCTGTAAGTAACCATTTACCACCAGGATAGAGTAACACTGAAATGGGATATAATTCACTTACAGCTGAACACTGCTCCGTGCAAGCTGCCACCTTGGAAAAGAGGTCCCCCTTCAATGGTCAGGGGTTTCCACAGAAACCTGACTGCAGATTTTTACCTTGTACCAGATTTAAATTCATTTCACTCTTACCCAGAAAGCTAAACTTCCCATCAACTTGTTGCAAAAACAGCTGTTAAAACTTAGAGAACGAATTTATGGCTGCCAGGGGATGGGGAGACAGTTCGGGAGTGTGGGATGGAGACGAACACACAGCTATATGTAAACTGGATAACCAACCAGGACCTACTGTGTAGCTCAGGGAAATCTGCTCAACGTTATGTGGCAGCCCAGATGGGAGGGGAATTTGGGGGAGAATGGACACATGGATATATATAGCTGAGTCCCTTTGCTATTCACCTGAAAACATCACAACATTGTTTGTTGATCAGATATACCTCAACACACAGAAAAAAAGTTTAAAAAAATTAGACAACAAAAATTTTATAGAAACAGCTGTAAGGTTCTTCATGGGAAGAGTTTACTATTCTTCTGTGGCAAAGGTGCTTCACTTAATTAAGGAGACTCTGCGTTCCCAGAAAAATCTCTACGTCTGTAGTAAGATCACTGAGGAAACTTCTTCACACACACAGCACAGTCTACCATGCTGAATGAGTTTTTCTAAATGACTGGATTGTGAGGTGGTTCTAACATGACTGGAAACTATGGACGCCAGGTTATAACACCTGGTGAAAACTCCCTAACACCAGAAACATGTCCTCTGCGAGTGAGGAGTGCGGACAGATCAACACAGGAGCGTCGGTTCTGAGCCACGGTGAACGTCGTCCGACATACCTTTTTTGAAGGTCTTGTTAATACTGGTCTGTCCATCAGCAAAGCTTTTATCTCCTTCGACGTAAGGGAACACTCTGCCCTGGTGGACCCAGTAGTAGTCGTGAGAGCCGAAGAAGAACACGGGGAAGTCGCCCAGGTCGTGCTTGAGGCCCTGGATGTTGAGTGGCACAGACCGGGGGTTGCAGATCTCGGCTGGCCACCATCTGAAAGTGGGAGGATGGAGAGTCGCACTACGCTTCACACGGCCAGCAGGGGCCGAAAAACACAGGTTTGGTACTCTGCAATTTTCATTGCAAATCTAAGGACACAAAACACCTCGCTTATCTTTAATCCTGCCCAAACCACGTTGTTTAACAACATACTAATGAACGAATTAATGAATGAAACGGTGAACACAGACTAAACTAGGCCCTAAACACCCAATCTGATTTCTTCCTTAAATATTAATATTTGATATTTATAAAAGTATATATATCATAAGAATAAAGCATACTAATAAGGTTAACAGTGAACCCACAATACAACTTAAGAATTAGAATTGGCCAATAAAATATTCCAAACCAGATTTCAGTCCTGGAAAAGTCACGTTTTTTCTCCAAATGTAACATTCTTAATTCCAAGATTGTCTTTCAAGCTACAGAAGTTTACTACTGGCAGTCAAGGGAATAAACTGAGACTAAATTGATGCTGTAGTAAAGAATGCCTGCTCCCATTCAAACTGGCATTTTCTGACTCTCTAATCAACCAGGATAAAATACATTCTTGTCAAATGTATTAGGCTTTTATCAGTGTGTATTTCAGAATCTAATTCATCTTAGATCATAATAGACGTGGGATTTGGGACAGGCCTGAAAAAATGATCCTTCACATGACGACTGGTCCACAGCAATCACTGGGGAACCACCTGTGAGGTGCACTGGAAGATTTCCTGCAACTGGGCAAGTCAGGAACTGAAGGGTGAAGTCTCTGTAGTGCATAAGATCGTTGATACCAACAGTAGATGCACACAAACTTAATTTTTTTCAGTCTCATTTTATACATGCCTAATAAAACCATTTATTTAATGAACAATGAATGACATTATTGGGAAGATAAATGATAAACATGCTTCACCTAAAAGCACCCCATGTTCACCTATGGGTTAATTAAAACGTGGGTAGAAGCCTGTGTTCAAAATGTTAAAAACAACACTATTCTGTGTAATTAGTATTTGGTTCCCCTCAAAGCAGGCTGGGCAGTGGTTGTATTTCTGATTCGTGTTAAGGCCACATGTGGGGTGCATGTGGTAACCACACACTCTGGCTCACATAGACGGGGGTGTGATTTCTGCCAGCCTTGTTCCAGGCCCACGTCTACCCCAGAAGTCTCACATCAGAATAACTAGTTATTGAAAAGAAACAGTTTCATGGGGCCCAGAGAGGTTTGATTGGAAAAAATATATTAAGAATTAGTCCATGGATATAAAATGCTGATAAAACATCACTGGCCTGTGAACGGGAGCTCTGCTTTGGGACTCTTTAAAATGTCACGTGATTAAAATTTAAGTATTAAAACTAAGTCAAGTATATTTTCATATTCATAAAGTTTTTTAAAAAGGAAATATATAATGGACAGCATGGTGACTATAGTTAATGATACTGTATTGAATATTTGAAAGTTGCTAAGAGAGTAAATCTTAGCCGTTCTCATCAAAGTTCAGCTTTTTTGGGTGCTAACTGTCCTGAACTCCTAGCCTGGCTCCCTGCCATAAATGGTGCGCTTTCCTTCAACACATGCAAAAAAGTTCTCACCACAAGAAAAAAAACTATAACTATATATGGTGATGGATGTTAACTAGATTTATTGTGGTGATTGTTTTGCAATGTATACAAATGTCGAGTCATCATACTTATACCTGAAACTAACATAATATCAATTATATTTTTTTTAAAGGCAAAAGAAAGTTTAAAAAAGGAAAAGATTCTGAAATTTATCTGAAGACCTTGGGGCTTCCATGGTGGCTCAGTGGTAAAGAATCCACCTGTTAATGTAGGAGACGAGGGGTTGATGCAGGAGACGACCCTGGGTTGGGAAGATCCGCTGGAGGAGAAAATGGCAACTGACTCCAGTATTCCTGCCTGGGAAATCCCATGGACAGAGGAGCCTGGTGGGCAACAGTGCATAGTGTTGCAAAAGAATCAGAGACAACTCAGTGACTAAACAACAACAAAGTCTTCTTATACTACTTCTGATATTTCTTATCCGGGAGTATCTTGTCTATTATTCGTCAAACCTGTAGCTATCCCTTCCTGGAAAATAGAAATATTTTTAATTATAAAAGCACTGTGTGCCAGTCAGAATCACCATCATTAAAAAGTCTGCAAATAACGAATGCTGGTGGGGGTGTGAGGCAAAGGGAACCCTCCTACCCTGTTGCTGGGAATGTAAATTGGTATGGTCAGTATGGAGAAGAGTATGGAGGGTGCTCAGAAAGCTAAAAACAGAGCTACAGTATGACCCAGCAATCCCACCACTGGACATATATTTGGACAAAACCAAGAAGACACACTGCCCTTATTATGTTCACAGCAGCACTATTTACAATAGCCAAGGCATGGAAACAACCCAAATGTTCACTGACAGATGAGTGAATGAAGGAGATGTGGTACAACTATACAATGGAACAATACTCAGCCATAAACAAGAATGGAAAATGCCACTTGCAGCAACATGGATGCATCTAGAGATTATCATACTAAGTGAAGTAAGTCAGAAAGAGAAAGACCAATACATACGGTATCACTTCTATGTGGAATCTAAAATATGGCACAAATGAGCTTATCTACAAAACAGAAACAGACTCACAGACAGAGAACAGACTTGTGGTTGCCAAGGGGGATGGAGGGAGAGGGAAGAACTGGGAGTCTGGGGTTAACAGATGCAAACTGTTATGCAGAGAATGGATAAACAACAAGGTCCTCCTGTAGAGCACAGGAAACTATATCCAATCTCCTGAGATAAACCATAAAAGAATATAAAAAAGAATGTATGTATGTATATAACTGAGTCAGTCTGCTATAACAGCAGAAATTAGCACAACACTGTAACTACACTTCAATTAAAAAAGGACATATCTTTAAAATTATTAAATGTAGTTTTATACACAAAAAAACAACGTAGTTTCTTTTAAAAATTAAAACAATGCAGAAATGTGTAACAGAAAAGCTGAACACGGTTCCTCCTTAAAATCTCATGCCTCAGGCTATTAATGTTAGATGTTTTTTCCAAGTAATAACACAAACATATTATATCTAGGTCTCCAATTTTTTAAAGTTGTATAAATATATGGAGAGGTGATGTATGTACTATTTAACATGCTTCCTGAAGTTAACTGTACACTGTGGCTGTCTTCCCATGTTACCACGAGCATTACCCTTCTTTTGGCTTCCAGGCATCCTGCAATATGGGTCACTACCATTTATTTGACAAATCCCCTACTGACTGACCATTTGGATTACTCAAAACTTTGCAGTTAGAAATAATACTGCAATGAACATCCCTATAAGGACATTTTTGCCTGTTTGTCCAATGTCTTTCCTTCGATACATTCCTTGAAGGGGAAGTGCTGGGTCCAGGGGTGCACAGTTCAGTTCTGTCACATGACGCCTTTCTTGTAGAGGAGCCCTTGTCTCTCCAGGCTCACCTGAGCTGCAGAATTAGTACTCTTAAATCTCTGCCAGTCTGTTGAAAAATAAACTTTGTTTTTTTCATGTACATTTTTAGTGAGGCAGGGCACTTTTCACATGTTTATTTTCCATTTGCTCTTCTGCAAACTGGTTCTTTCTCTGTTCCTTTTTCCTTTGGGAAGGTATTTTTCTTTTCTTACTGACAGTAAAAGTTCATCTGGTTTGATATTTGCTTTTTAAAACTTGATATCTTTTGCTGTAAAGTGTAAAATTATTTATATATTCAAACTGTCCATTTTTAAAAAAAGAACATGGACGTTTCCTGTCATTTGTTAAAAAAATTGGTTGGAGGGGAGCTTCTCAATGCCCCTTATCTCAGCTGAAAATGAAGTTTTTAAGGTTAAATAGATAAGCAAGCAGTGTATTTAAAACTGAGAAAATGACAGAACCCTTGTTTAAAAAAAATACAGCATGTTTGAAATTCTATAGAAACATATTTAGGATTCTAATTGAAAAGCAGAACTTTACTGTGTTCTTTTGAATAGTATCCATTTTCTTAGTAAAATAATAAACATACACCTCAAAATGTAGAATGTAAAATTTAAAAAACATATCACTATCCTTTTGCATGAATATTTGTTAAAAATAGGCTTCTTAAAAGGAGAAAGATTTAATAAAACAATGGCAACCATGCATACTTCTTGCTTCATTCCCTTGAGAACTAAAGGCTCCTAATGAAATAACCTCTCTCTCCAAATTCTAAAAAGGTCCCTCTTTGCACATAGTTTATTATAGTTCTAGCTAGAAGCTCTAAAACATATTTAGGGGCAAAAAGAGTTATTTTCACCAGAATATAAACTGTTAACTTCATTAGAAACCAGAAATGAATATAAATCTAATTAGAATGCAGAAAAAAAAGTCTTCCCCACTATCCATATGAAACCTTTTATTCCAAATCCTATTAGTACCACAGTTCATTAGGATAAAATAACTTTCAGAACTTAAAAACAAAAGTCAATCAACCAAAAAAAAAAGGGGGTGGGGTGGGGGAATCTAACAACCACTAACGTTCCCAGTCTTCTAAAAACCCCGACTCAGAATGTTTCTTTTCTTTCTTTTTCTGAGGAAGTGGCTGTGCTGTGTGTTGTACCTGTTTCCTGGCCACGCTTGTACAGACTGAACTACTGAACAGTGATTGAATACTTCCTCTTTGTCCTTGGAAAAACTTGCCTGTAATTTCCCAATTTGGCCCAAACAATTTGCTTGTAATGCAGCTTCTTGCCAGCTTTGCAGTCATTGCAGTTCCAGCAGCCTTCAGGCGTCTCTATGCTCAGGCACTCCGGGTGGAAGGAGGCTGGACACGACTCGCAGCAGAGCAGTCGTCCACCTTGAAACAAACAAACAGTCTTAATAACTAACAAGAGAGGAAAGAGACAGACAAGAAAGTTATCTTTTCAGTGCATTAAATGTGATTCAGATTGAGAGAAATTAACAAAGGGATTGAGTTATACTGTAGTGATGGATTAAAATACAAGACAATAAACAGATTTATCTACTTTAGTCCTTCCTAGGGAGGGCTTCAGTGACCAGAAACTCAGAGCGTGTGAGGAGGGAAAATATGACTCTTCATCCCTCTGAAATGAGGACTATTGAGGCATCGGTTTAGCCGGGGGTTAAGACTCTTAACATATGACAAATAGATGCATAAAATCTTTAGACTTGAGTAGATGTGAGAACAAATTTTCAGAAAAATATGTACTCTTTTTTTTTTCCTTGAGAGCTAAGCAAGCAAACAATGGTCATCTTTGTATTTTAATCCAGTGGCACAGCTAACTAAATCCCTTTATAACAATATTAGCAAGAGTGAAAACAGCCAACAGGCTGACCACTGCTTTTTTCTTCACTTGTAAGAATACAAAAAAGTAAAAGGATCTTGAATTTGTGATTACATTATCATTACCTTTTCAGGAAAGACAAAGAAAGTCAAAAAGGCTATATAGCAGTGGTTTGCAAACTTTTTCATCACCAAGGATCCCCTTTCCCTTTCCCATGGACTCATGTTTTCAAATATTTTATCAACCAAAAAGCCCACCAAAACTAAAAAAACATTTTAAAAGCCACAGTTATTTTTTATGTTTTAATTAACTACAGAAATATCTAATAGCCAATTGGAGCTTCAGATCCCAGTAACAAAACTAATCTGATCATATTAAACTGTTAAAATCATAGCCCAAAACAGAAAATCTCATGCAACTGTATTTCGCACAAATGGCTGATTCTGTTAGACTTTCTGAAATATTAAACATAGTTCAAAATTTTGTTTGTAATATTTTCGGACACATATTGAGAACCACTGCTTTATAGCATGAAATAAGTATCAGGTAGAATCAAGTATCACATACAAGGAGATCTCTTTAAGTAGCCTAACAAAATCCTCTCCTTTTAAAAACACAAAATGATCTCTGTATTAAGACGAAAACAGGTGCAGCAAACAAAACAATATTATTTTTAAATGCAAAAAATTAAAGAAATTTGAGGGGAGATTAGGTATTTCAACAAGTGACAGAGAAGAATGTTAATCACTGAAGATGAAATACAATAAAGACACTTACTGTAAAAAAAAAATCATTTTTCCACTGGAAAACCAAGTCTATAACCCATGAATGTACTGAGATTTAAAGTCTTATAAGCAAAAGGTTAAGAGCCCACTATACAACGTTATCAAATTATATGCTCCAACCTTTTGAGTGTTTGCTATCAATTTTCCAGAAAATCTTGTCTTCCTGTAGACTTTCAAACTTCTAACTAATTAACATAAAAACAAAAAGAAAATCCATGTACAATCAGTGATGAATTAAATTACTATATTTCCTCTGCTTAAAAGCTTTTACTTCCATCATTTGGATTTTCCCCTTTGTCTGCAGATCTCAATGTGGATTAATGGTTCCAATTCTCCAACCTAGAGATTAGCTGCCTGAGTGGTCTCAGCCTAGGTAGGGAATTCTTCTGTAAGTTTAAGTAAAATGAAATAATTCATTTTTCCATCAGAAAGAAATGACCAGTAAGGAGAGTGGTCTTTGCAAATAGCTTTGAGGACATGTGATTATTTGGGTTGAAGTGGAAAAGTCAGGCTGGCCATTTTTTAACATTATGGAAAAGTCCTGAATTTTAAGTCTTATTTCAGAGGAAATACAGACCCTGAATCATCAGTGAAAATCATCATGATTTTTTGACAAAAATACACAAGGGAAATAGAAAAATAAAAATATGAACAATCCACCTTGGTGCTATGCAAGAAAACTGCTTTAGGGTGCAAGAGAAGAAAGATAACGGTTCAAGCTAAGCAAACAGAGGGCTCAAAATAATTTCAATTCATGTCAAGGCCAATACCGAGTACTGAACACAAAGTAAGCAGCAATTGAATTTGTCTAATTGTTATTTAGTTGAAAGTTAGTAACAAATTACATCCTGTCTCTTCTATTCTAACATGAATGGTAGTTCAGGCAAAAGAGAAAGAGGTCTCAGAATACATTTCTATATTAAGCAGAATCCTAGTCTTTCAATTTTAATAACTACAGATATATGGAATGTGCGAAAATTTATTCAAGAAGTGTAAGTAAAAATTTGTAATAGCGGAATTATTTTAAGCCCTTTTTAATAATTTTGCAGCCATATGAAGACAGTCACAGCCACCAAGGTAGAATTTACTGAAAGCAACAGATGGTGCTTGACAGGCATACATTTTCCCCCTTCATTTAAAGAGAAAAAAATAGGAAATGCAAAAATAAAAGTAAGAGATAAACTATTTTGATTATTACCTTTCTCACATTTCTTTTTGGAAGCTGACGAAGAAGGAATCATAGGTAATTTCATCAACTCTGCACGATTTGATTCGTTCAGTAGGTAGTGGGACTTATAGGCATAGGAACTGAACATGGGGTCTGAATGGTCCTGCACTATCAGCCCTATACGAGACAAACAGAAAGATGTGAGCTGCAATGAAACTACCCATGATTCCATAAGGAAAAATAAACCAACACCTACTATGTAGCTGTGCTTCAAGGTGGGGGAAAAAGAATATGAAGAAAAAGAAAGATCTGACAGAAAAAGCTTTCTACAGTTAGTAAAGGGAGTTTAGGCTACTCCATGCCTTATCTCTACACAGAAATCTACACAACCAGAAAAAAAAACCTCAAATTTAATTTGAGGATTAAACTGTGTTTGATGTCATTCTAAAAACCCACTTTGGAAAACAGAGCTATGTTCCTCAATGTTTAGAAGGACTATGATGACAACCCAAAGAACACAATGACACATCATTTAATAGTGGAAATAAGAACTGTCTACATGATACAGTAGAGACCCTGGTCACCTTTAATACATCAAGCAGCACTGAACGGCAGAATTGGGCCTCTCTTCCTCTCTGCTAAGATCTTCAGATACCCTCAAATTCCAGCTTTCTCAGCCAGACAATAAAGCTTTCCTCTTATCAATATGATACATGATTTTAAAGAAGCCGTAAGTTGCTGAACTTCCCTGAGGTACTGCACATCTTTAAAATTTTGTCCTGCTAGGATAATAACCAACTTAAGGGTTTATAAAAATGTCCTTTCAATCCACTAATACAGCTGTCCTATTGGAGGAAAACACCATCTGCTCTAAGCCACCTGTAGCACACACCTCCCCTCCCTCCCTCCTCCTCCTGCCCCAAGTGAAGTCCATCCTGTAGCCGAGGCCACTCCTAAACCGAGGGACCTGCAAGACCAGGGAAACTTGGTTTGTGGTTACCAGTCAGTTTATAACAATCTAAGACTTTACAGTGTGAAGCATGACAGCAGCTTCACAGAGATCTTTCTGAGAAGAGGGAAGAGTTCTGTTTCTAAAGGGGTGACCATTTATTATCTTTGCTGGATGTTATCTTCATTTGGCGCTGCTGGACACTGAGACAGATTCAGGAAATCTCTCTCATGTGAATGGAACTTGAAATTGCTAATTGGTAATACAGAAGAATCTTTGAATAAAGGTTATATAATGTTGAATGAATTTCATACATTTAATAGAGAAAAGTGGTACAGTGGCTTTTAAATAGGGAAGAACAACTTAGAATGTTAAGCAACTTTTATTTTACAGCACCCTCCAGATGAAAGGGAATGCTGAAAAATCTCTACTGCATTGAAATGGCACCTATGATACCATGAGGGGCAGGGGAGGTGGATTGTTCCTCTAAACACTGAAGCATTTCCAAAAATATTCCCAGATATTTCAGTCTTTAAGAATTAAGCTTAATGATTTAAACAACCAATATCCAAGAACTAAGACAAAAATCCTCTGTGCAGAGGGAGAAACAACTGCAACACAAGCTAAGTTTCCAAACACCAAAACATAAAGGACTGAAGTATCCCTTTTAGTAAGTGTGGACTTATTACAATTAGATCCCCTTAAAAAGGGAGACCCTCTATAAAAACTGATAAAGGAACACACATCATTTACTTCTGGAGAACTTTTAAGCCCTTCTCAAATCCTAGCATCTGATACATTTAGAATAATTTTCTGTAAAATGCTGGAAAAGAAAATGAAAGTTTCTGTTTACTGTGCAAAGCTGCAGTTACAGTATTTGGGAAATAAACAATCTTGTTCTTAAAAAGGCATTTCAGTACAGCAAATCTTGCAGAATAACTGCCAAATTGATAAAATCCAAATGTGATCCTGTTGTTAAAACATGGAGTTTCCATTATCTCAAGCCTTTAATCAAGGCATGAAAGTTAAACTTACAACGGTTAGAATTTGCTCTAAAACTAGGTTCCTTGACCAGGGGTCATGTTCTACCTTACTTAAATAAAAAAAATACCTGCTTTAAAGGTCACCCAATTATTGAATGAAAGAGAGCAAAAGAAAATATTGGTTGATATACTTACTGATGGTACTTGATTCAGAATGTACTCCTGAGTAAGCCAACATGATAGTTTTAAACTTGGTATTTATTAATAAAATGTTGGCTCAGTTACACACACACACACACACACCCTCCCTCCCTCACTCCAAGTGAAAGTGAGTAAAAGTGATATTTACAAAGCAACAGAGACTTTATGTTATCACTGACACTCATCTATTTGAAAGTCTCTAAAGCTAGTTATTCAGTTGTTAATTCAGTATTTTCACCCTATCGTTCCTTTCTTAGGAATGGGGAGATGGACAAGGCACATGCTGACATTTTCTTTGGCTAATGCAATGTGGCATGAGACACATCCAATTTTCTCCTCCCTGTGCCATCCAGCCTTCAGGGCAGAATACAGCTGCCCTCACTGCTCTATCCAGCACTTCTCTCTGACGGCGGCCGCCCCACACGCTTGCCAAACAGGCCAACTCAAAGCAGTGTGTACACTGACTCAGCTGGTTGCTACAAAAAGGACTTCCAGTTACTTGGTCCTTCACTGTCCACCTCCTCTGGCTTTTTTTGTTTTTTAAAAGAGAGTTACAAAAGTAAAACCATTCAAGATCTATCATACTAGCTAAATTCTATTAAAATATTTTATAGTACTTTCACCAAATTGAACTGTCTCCTAAAACAAAACAAAACAAAACACAACCATTAGGTATAAAGCAGGTGACTACTGAGAACCTCCTGTACAGCACAGGGAACTCTACTCAATGCTCTGTGGTGGCCTCAATGGGAAGGAAATCCAAAGGTTTAGGATATATGTAAATATAGAGCTGATTCACTTTGCTGTATAGCAGAAACTGCAAATTCTTTAAAAAAAGAAAACAAGATCCCAAACTTCTTTTTCAATATGGGCTAAGCATAATCTAACAGGCCTGACATGCCAGAGAGTCCTTTCAAGAATTTCAAACTAAGGGAAGTTTAGAAAACTCAGCATTTATGACAAAAAAAACCCCAACAAACTGTGTTTGGGGTTATTAGTTGGTTTCTAAAATGCTTACATTTTAGATTACACTAAACATTACACTAAAAATTGTTTTTACTATAATACAGCTGAGACACTCTGTAAAGCTGAATACTCCGTATCATATTCAACTAAAGAAATTCTACTTTAGGTATATCACAAACTCAAGTTCACTGACACCCTCAGGGACACAATATTGTTTTTAATTGATCAATCTCTTGGCAGACTTAAATATCAACAGCTGGCAAGTAAGAAAGCCTGCACTGCAGGCTCTTAACTAATACACCCCATATGTTGCCTTGGCTGTATCCCATCAGGCCTCCCTCGATGCCAAACCAAAACATGATAAAATACAACATAAATAATTGAAAAATAAATGTGCTCTTCTTGCCTTGTAAGTGAAATCTAAATTAGTTGAAAACTCTGGATTACATAATATGACATGAGAAGATTCTACTTCAAACAGAAGAATTGTTTGGAAAAGTGAAGAGAGTTGACCCTTAAACAATGTGGGGGTTAGGGGTGCTGACCCCCATGTAGTCAGAATCCTTTGTAACTTTACAGTTGTCTCTATCCCCCATCTGCGGATTCCACCAACGGTTGATCGAAGTATTGGAGTATGCATTGAGAAAACTGTGCACACAACTGGATGCGGGTAGTTCAAACCCAAGTGTTATTCAAGGATCAACTGTAATCTTTTGATGCTCCAAACAGGAACACTGAGGACTCATCTTTAATTCTAAGTTACTAAGAAATTAAGCAGAATTTAGCTTAATTTATGGAAGGATTAATATTCTAACAGTCTGAGTGTCTAATGTAACAAAAGGGACTGGTTGCTCGAAGTGTTCATCTCTCTTAGGGGTATTCCTGGAACTCGATTTTAATGGGGAAATATACCAATGAACCCAGAAAGAGCCGAAGAGAAAGGACTGAGACTCACCTCTGGCGCAAACGAAACAAAAGCCTACATTTACAGCAGAGGAAGAGCTACTGCTCCGTGTGGCATGATTACTGCAGATGAGAATGCAGGAAGACACGAGGGTGCTGCCGGCGGCAATGCAAGCGTCTACGGAGTGGTAGGCGACTGGGCACCGCAGACATCTCACCATGCGACCTATTGGAAGACAGTCAGGGAGGAACTGGGGTCATAAGGCATCTGCTGATACAAAGGGAGATCTTTGGGGACCCAGTGTGATGCTGCTTATAGTAGAACGAAAATCTCCTCACTAGTTAGGCTCTGCCATTCCTATGCTGTATGGTCCCTAAATGTAGTACCCATCTAGAGGTCACTCAAAAAAACTGTGTCTGCTCCAGTGCTGGAGAAATGGTGGTCGCCAATATGGCACCTGTTGAAGGAATTTCCAGGGGTAATTTTGAACATATGGAATTTTCTTCTCACGGTCTGAATTAGAACCTAGTATCCACTTATCTTAGGGCTTTCCTGGTGGCTCAGTGGTCAACAATCCTCCTGCCAATGCAGGAGACACAGGTTTGATCCCTGAGTCGGGAAGATCCCCTGTAGAAGGAAATGGCAACCAACTCCAGTATTCTTGCCTGGAGAATCCCATGCACAGAGAAGCCTGGTGGGCTACAGTCCATGGGGCCACAGAGAGTCAGATACGACTGTGTTTTTTACCATCTTATTTTACTTATTTTATTTTACTATCTATTTACCACTTATTTTACTATCTACTGTGGCCCAGCTGCAATAGCTATAGACAAACAAAGGGAAGATACCCGATGTTCTTTATAATAATGTGCTTACTATTTGCCGTTGCATTTAAAACAACCCCAAACATTGTCCCCTTCCTTAGCTTTGTTTTACCTTTACTTGCTTTGTGGATATCTTTCTCCATAGAGCAGGCAGAACAGCAGTGCTGGGGACAGCGGAAGCCTTTTGATTCAAAGATGGCAGTGGGGAATTTGCGGACACAGGCTTCATGGTAAAATTTCCCACAAGTGCTGACAGAGCAACGCTTCACATCCGCACCAGACATTTTACATGAAAAACATGGGTGCTGTCCTGGAAAATTGGTGAGGAACACAGTTTAAACAAAATCTGAATTAAAGCGTATTTCTTTTAAATAGAAGCAGCTACTGATATCAGAGAGCTAACTCCTCCCCCACAGATTCTACTATATGTGTAAGATTTTAATATACAAAAAGGTGCTGAAAACAAATTAAAATATGACAATAAAACTTGTTTTCTACAATAATTGATCATCCATTTGAAGATATAGCACTAAAAGCAATTTAGATCCCCACTTCTCACTTTACACTAAAATAAAGTCCATAGGAAACCTAGAGCAGAATTTTTCAACACCTGAAAGTGGCAAGATCTTCCCAACTGAGAATAAAGAAATTACCAGTGAAAAGACAGATGTCGTCAGATAATCACAATTTCCACTTGTAGATCAGACATAAAATGAAAACTTATAATCCTAATAAAAACAGAAAGTTATAGCTAGATGTCTTATTAAAACTGCAGAAAATCAAGGATAAAGAGAAAATATTAAAATCACCTTCAGAGAAACAAGACTGAAAGCTGACGGAAAGAGAAAGCTGGAAGCCGGGGGATGCTATCACTAAGGGGTGAAAGAAAACTGTTACCAAGCCAGAATTCTGCACCAGTGAGTGCACCTGGCAAGAAGGGGGTGAAGTCAGTGTGTACTGGGGAGAACTAACAAAACTGAAACTTGGTTCTTTGAAAAAGAACTGATATCCCTGGCAACAAGTAACTAATAAAAAAATGGAGAAAAAGCAGCAATATTAAGAATACCAGAAATGCAAAATGATGCATCACTACAAATTCTACAAATGTTTAAAAAAATATGAGGATGTCACTACCTTTTTGCCCATAAATTTGAAGATTTAGATGAATGAATTGATTCCTAGAAAAACAGAACTTATTAACACTGGCACAAAAATAAATAGAAAATATGATAGTTCTATAAACTGTTTAGGAAATTGAAACTACAATTAGAAACCAATACAGAAACTTTGACCCTCAGATGGCTCCACTGATTAACCTGCCAAACATTTTGAGACAGAAACAATTAGAATAGGGAAAAAAAAATGGGAACAAGTGAAAAACAAACAGGTGTAGAAAAGTAAATGCAACAAGGATGACAAAGGATTATGTTTTGTTATATAAAGAGTTCATATGTGATATTATCACTTATACGTAGAATCTAAAAATCAAAACAAATGAATGAATATAACAACCCAGTCTCACAGAAACAGAACAAACTAATCGTTACCAGTGGGAACAGGTATGGTGAAAAGGGGCAAGATAAGGGTAGGTGATTAAAAGGTACAAACTATTACATATAATAAAATAGGTAAGATGCAAGGATATATTGTACAGCACAGGAACTATAGACAATATTTTATAATAACTTTAAAAGAAATATATTTTATGAAAATATTGAATCATTATGGTTTACACCTGAAACTAATATAATATTACAAGTCAATTATGCTTTAACCAATCAGTCAGGCTTCCCAATGGCACTAGTGGTAAGGAACCTGTCTGCCAATGCAGGAGACATAAGAGACTCAGGTTCAATCCCTGGGTGGGGAAGATTCCCTGGAGGAGGAAATGGCAACCCACTCCAGTATTCTTGCTGGAAAATCCCATGGACAGAGGAGCCTGGAGGGCTCAGTCCATAGGGTCACAAAGAGTCCAACACAACTGAAGCAACTTAGCAAGCATGCATTAGCCAATCAGTCAATACGAAATAAAGAAGAATCATGGGGAAAATATATGTAACATATATAAGCAAAGATCACAAGACTTATGGGCTTCCCTGGTGGCTTAGCGGTAAAGAATCCACCTGCAACACAGGAGACACGGGGTTTGACCCTTCCATCTGGAAGATCTCCTGGAGAAGGAAATGGCACACCACTCCAGTATTCTTGCCTGAGAAATCCCACGGACAGAGGAGCCTAGTGGGCTGCAGTCCATGGGGTCATAACAGTCTGTCGTGACTTAGCAACTGAACCACTATAAAGAACTATAAATCAATATAGAAATGGCCTAATATAAAAGTGGGCAAAGGGTATGAACAGGCAATACACAGAAAGCAAAAAAGACAGACGGCCAATAAACACATGCCAAAATGCTCAACTTTACTAGTAATCAGATAAATGCTAATTAAAACCACAAGTAACATTCGAAAAATTCATCAAAAAGGAAAAAAATGTAGAGTTTGATAGTACTGGCTGTTGATCAGGGTGTGGTGAAACAGGCACTCATACATTGCTGGTAGGAGTTAAGTTGGAAAGAACTAGCTCAGAAGGCAGCAGAGCAGCATCCATTCTGAAAGGAGACATTCACTTTCTGTGGCCTGGACATTCTGCTTGCTGTCTGTGTTAGAGAAGACTTGTACATGTAAAAGGATGTTGATTGAAGTATTGTTTGTAACTGCAAACAACTGAAAGCTGTCATTATCTGCCTTTTAAAATCAGGATTGGCGTTTTCACTTTGTGTCTGTGTGACATATGGAAATTATAAGCAGCTATTTATTTGGATTTATCTTTTGGGAAGTGTTCAAGTCTTTTGCCATTTTTCTTATGATGCTATAAAAATTCTGAAGGAAAAAAATGTACAAGGAATAGTTTTTTGTTTTGATTTTTTACAGAAAGTTAGACGTGGTTTTGGAAGTAGCTAACCATTACAATTTGACTAAGTCATAAAGATCCTTTAAAATCAGTACTTATAACTGTGATGATCAAATATTTGTTGTTGTTTTTAACTGGCTTTGTTGCAGAAATAAAATATAGCAGTGGGTGAATTATAAAAATTCTTCAAAATCAGTCCTTACAAACTGTGATGTTCAAATTTTTAAAAAAATGTTTTTGTTACAGAAGTAAAGAACAGTAGGTTTTTTTTTGGTTGCTGTTGTCCCACTGCATATATGTAATTTTCAATTATATTTTAACATATGAGTAGATAAGAAAGCAATACTATTGTTTTTAAAATAACTTTTAGAAATTTAAAAAATTAAAAGAAATTATTTTAAAGTTTAAAAAAGGTTTGGCTTTACCTAATGCATAAACTGCTCCATGTAAAAATGAAACAGGCTTTCATAATGATCAAAGTAAGTCTAATATAAACGAAAATTGTTGTAATGAGCAGTGCCATCACACTAACAGAGCTGAGCTATAAACCCCTGTAAGACTCAGGCTTAGGGTTCTAGCATGGGGATGTTTCCACTGCTCTCCCTCCTCACTAGAACATGGGAAAGTCGCTCAGTCGTGTCCGACTCTTTGTGACCCCATGGACTATACAGTCCATGGAATTCTCCAAGCCAGAATACTGGAGGGGGTAGCCTTTCCCTTCTCTAGGGGATCTTCCCAAATCAGGAATCGAACCCAGGTCTCCTGCTTTGCAGGCAGATTCTTTACCAGCTGAGCTACAAGGGAAGCCCAAGAATATTGGAGTGGGTAGCCTATTCCTTCTCCAGGGGATCTTCCTGACCCAGGAATCAAACTGGGTCTCCTGCATTGCAGGTGGATTCTTTACCAACTAAGCTACCAGGGAAGCCCCACTAGGACATGGTCTTCCTTTAGAATAAGAAAGTAACAAGTAAAACTGCCTGTTACACATTTTATTCAAAAGGGCCAATGAAAATGTTTTCTATCCAGAAGTCACATTTGTCTTAAACAGTAGAAAGTGGAAGTATAAGAACTTATCAGGCATGTATCCTGTAATGCTTTTTACATGTAACGTATTTATCTTTTGAGAAACAAACAAAAAAACTTCCTAAATGACCTTAAAGAATCTGAGCTTACACTCTTAATATGTTGGCAGTGTACCACATTGGTATTCAACTGATTTTCATGTGATTAAAAACGTATCAAAAGCAATTTAAAAAACAGTTACTCTTGCATTTCCTGGATTATTAATGATGTTTGTAATGAGAATGAACATTTTCTCACGTCTTACTGGCCATTTGTGTTATTTCTTTGGAGAAATATCTATTCAAGTCCTTTGCTCAATTTTGAATTGGATTTTTTTTTTTTTTTGGTGTTTTCATCTATGAGTTTTATAGTTTCAGCTCTTATATTCTGGTTTTTGATCATTCTGAATTAATTTATATATATATGATATAGGGTAAGGGTCCAAGTTCATTTTTATGAATGTGGATCCAATTTTCCCAGCACCATTTATTGAAAACACTACTGCCCAGTGTTTGCACCCTTGTTAAAAAATCATTTGACCATACAAGTGAGTTTATTCCAGGCTCCCTAATCTATTTCATTGGTTTATGACTTTATGCTAGTACCACACTGTTTTAATTACTGTAGCCTTGTAGTAAATTCTGAAATCAGGAAGTATGAGTTCTCCAACTTTGTTCTACTTAAATTGTTTTTAAAGCAAATTTCCTTCTTAAATTTTCTAGTAGATGTGTACCAAATTAGATTACATCTAACATTTGTCAGCAGATTTCTGCTGGATTCTAGAGTTAGAAGAGAAGCCCTAAGAGTGTTTTAATACTGAGATACGTGGTCTTTCCCGTCAGTAATTTAAACTACAGGCTGAAAATGTGAAAGCTTAACTGGGCCAGGCACATGAATGACTGAGTGACAGGGTTTCAGAAAAAGGGCATGGTAGGGAAGGTGGGGAACCGAGAATACGTGCTTGTTCTGTCTTTACACGTTCAGAACTCACTGTGAAGGCCAAATAAAACAATGTGTAGGTAATCTGACTCTGAGGCTGTCAGCTGGCAAACTGTCCAAAAGTTTTTCTGCAGAGTCTAAATGTGATCAATTAAATGATACTTTACATAGGGAAAAATGTAAGTTATTTCTTTAAAACAGTTTCTGTAGCTTAGTGTTTGCTCGTGTATATAAGTAAGGGTGTGTGAGCATGGTCAGGATATATGACACATGATCACCATCTACTGGGTCAAGGTGGCAGAAGGCAATGGGAAAGAGCATGGACTCTGGGGTCAAGCTCCACCTCCTGGGCCCAAACCCCAGCTTCACCATGTACGTCTTCGTGACTCTGGGCAAGGCTGGGAACCAAACGCTCTAATTCTCAGCTTCACACTCTGTAAAATGGACATAATAATAGTAGTGATCTCATAATGTAATGAGGATCAAACAAGATAAGAAGATAAAATGCTGAGTATTAAGAGCAGCTGGCATTTAGGAAGTGTTTGGTTAAAAACAAAGTTACTGTTCTAATGGAATTTGGAATATACAAAAGATTTTTGGAGGCATACAAGTAAAAAAGTATAAAATAAATACCTACGAGAATCCAAATAAAGGGGGGAAAAGAGTAGGAAAATAGTAAAGTATCAAAGGTAAGGTCAGCATATCATAAATACTTGACATCCAACTGGCTCATAGTTCCTCACAGCAAACTGAAATAAAACCCACAAAAAACATACAAACATGGTTCCTAGAAGCATTACTAGGCCATCTCACAACCAGGTGACTTTTCACTTACATTACTGGTAACATCCTGCTTTCCATGACTTTACCTAGAAGCAAGGCTATGACACAGAAGAAATAAAAACTTACATATTTCTTTCTCTATAAATTATTTTGACTGGTGGAAGTCTACATGTGGGGTACAAGAAATAAATGGTGACCTCCCAAACCAATTTCCGGTCCCTCCATCTTTCCACTAAAAATATAGCTCCCCAGGGTTGCAGTTTGTGATGGACACATATTCTGGCATATGAAAGCCAAGGGATTTTAAACCAATCTACTGAGCACAAAAATCGCAAACCCAGCAGAAAAATAATTCACTCTACAAACTTTCTACAGCTCTTTAGATAAAACACAAATGCATCTCACTGATTTGACAGGTTTTATGATCAAGGAAGAAATCTGACAATAATATTGCTAATTGGGTTTTTTTTTGGTCTTAGGAAGCCTAATCATTGAATGATCTTAATCACTGGAACAGCTATGGAAGAGGAGATTTGAGCTCCATAAATGAGTAAGAGAGTGCAACATCAGAGGAGACAGAGGCTCTGCATACCCCCACCCACCGCCCTCTATCTACCAGAACAGGGATGCTCACCAGTTTTACACTCGACACAGATGAACTTTCCATCGGGGGGTGATGACAAGCCCAGGCACTCCAGGTGGAAGTGTTTGCAGCACTCTCCCTCACAGGGAATCAGAGAGTCGCCAAAGCTTTCACAGATCTGTAACAAGGCAAAAAAACCACGGTTCTCAAACTGTACCAGGCATCAGGACCACTAGAGGGCCTGTGAAGGCTAGCTTGCTGGGTCCATGGTTTCTGATTCAGTGGGTCTGGGTTGAGCCCGAGAATTTCCAGTAAGTATCCTGATGGTGCTGGTGCGGCTGGCCCTTGGCCTTCACTTTGAGAACCACTGAACAAGCCAACTCTTCCCTGCACCCAATATGTATAAAGTTTAAAAGTTATACTTGATCTTTGATGATTCCTTCTTTGGAATCCGCAGACTTCAACTTTGCTTCACAGTGCAAAGCAGTATTTTTCAAAAAGGGCAAATAAACCTTAAAAACGGTAATATCAACTTAAATTTAAGAGAATGTTTTTGAAGGCAGCCATCTGTCATTTACTTCCAATTAATAAGAGTGTATCACAATGAAGGGGGCTTCCGAGGTGGCTCAGTGGTGAAGAATCCACCTGCCAATGAAGGAAACTCCAGTTTGACCCCTGGGTTGGGAAGATCCTCTGGAGGAGGAAACAGCAACCCACTCCAGTATTCTTGCCTGGAGAATCCCATGGACAGGGGAGCCTGGTGGGCTACAGTCTACGAGGTGGCAAAGGAGTCAGATATGATTTAGCAACTAAACAACATCCCAATGAGGACCAGCAGTTTCATGTGAATATTAGGTATACCAACTCCGAAAGGGAATAAAAGAGCCAGAGGTGGCTTTGAGGTCTGTAGCTTTAAAGTAATATCGCAATTCAGAAAGATACTACCCTCTCTGGGACTTCCCCGGTGGTCCAGGGGCTAAGACTCCTTGCTCCCCATGCAGGGGGCCTGGGTTTAATCCCTGATTAGGGAACTAGATCCCACATACTGTAAGGAAGACCCAGTGCAGCCAAATAAAGGAATACAATTAAAAAAATATATATATATATACACTACCGTCTCTCACAGGACGGAAGCGTTTTACTGGCAGGACATCACGGCCATTGTTTCAAGCTGCAGGACAGGTCCTTTGCCTACCTGACACACAGTATCCTTCTTGCTCATTCCAGTGCCTCTTCGTGACAAACTTGAATCCACGGACTGCACATCAGAAACGTCTGCCTCTGCAGTAGCTGAAGGGCTATCGACTTGCTTTCCAAAGCCTGCCTGCATGGAAAACAGAACAGACTTTTAAGAAAAACAAAAATCTCCTCAAAATTAGGTGCTGTGAAAATCCTAGTAAGCCTTGCTCAAATAAACCTTCCCACAACCTCTTCTTTCTAAAACCCCTGGATACCAGATGTCTGGTGTTTTGAGAGAAACTGTTAAAATGAAAAAAAAAAAAAAAACCAAACAAACTACGCTTCTGTTATGTAAAACCACAGTCTCCAACCTTTTTGGCACCAGGGACTGGTTTCATGGAAGACAACTTTTGCACGGACTGGGGGTGCAGGGGGGGGGGTGGTTTCAGGATGATTCAAGGGCATTACATTTGTTGTCCGTTTGATTTCTATTATTACTACATTAGCTCCACCTCAGATCATCAGGCTTTAGATCCCAGAGGTTGGAGACCTCTGATGTAAGAGTTCAGCAAAGTTAAGAGACTCTTAAGTTACAAAATAACCAAAATGGTTTCTTTACTACCAGTATTTTTTTTCCCCCAATTCCCCATTCTCGCCAAAAAAAAGAGCCAGGCAAAGCATTGCTTGGTTACGTGGTTTGGCAAAGCAAGACGGCACTACACGCAGGCTCTGGGACATACTTACCTGCAGGTCACTCAGCCCTCTGGAATCGGAGTCAGACGTGTCTCTGTACGTGGAACCAGCCATTTCTACGTCGGTTGAGGCGCGGCTCCTTTTCTTTAGAGGTTTACAGGAATCTGAAATCTCGCTGGCACCTTAATACAACACACCGAAATTAATCCTAAAATAGTGCTTAACATTTGTTGTTTTAATTTTTTCTTGTGGGAGAATCTTTTCTTTCCCCAAACTCATCTGTAGTGTGAGAAAAAAAAAAAAAAAAAGCACAGCTCTCTTTGTAACACTTAAGTCACGAATCAAAACTTCGTAAGCTTCTGACCTTCCTAATGGTGAGTGATGTAATTTACAACCGCTCTTTAAAAACATTTAATTCCGAGCTCCCGCACTAAAGCTATTTTCTGGCACAGAGCCCCAGTTCCGACCTAAACACCAATTCAGTGAGAACTTCAGGACAGCAGATCGATTTGGAGCAATGCAAACAGCCGTTCAATTTGGGGGGCGGGGCGGGGGGAGGGAAGACATAAAACCCAACACACTGTGCAGCTTACAAATACGGTTGCAGAGACACCTCCTTCTCGTTTTTTATTAGGGATGTGACAAATCTTTGATTTGTATTCGATTCGTACACGGATAGTGCCATTTTCCCCCGAATTTTGCATTTCAGATGATTATTGCTGCCCCCCCCCAGATAAATCCTGGATGTTCACAATTGTTCGTCTGAGACTTCCTTGGTGAAGGGCAGTTACTGTGACCGTTACAAGTGCTGCAGCACCGTGACATATGTCACACATCTAGGCGACACAGTGCTGAGGGCTGTAAACAGACAATCAATGTTCAAGTGCAGTCAAATCACGAACAGCTGGATGAGAGGCCTCTGTGTGGAATTGGTGCGGGAAGGAATAAGTATGGGAAAAAAAAAAAAAGGCAGAGAATAGTGTGGATTTTTTTTTTTTTTTAAAACTGTGTGTAATACAAATCCGGCCAAAACAATAGTGCAAAAAGTTACAAAGCAACAATCTCTCAGGCTAATGCAGTATAGGCTATACAGAAACAGCCACGATGGAACGTGTGGATCAGCCACGGTGGATACCAAAGGAACCAAGGAGACGCTTAATATTTCAACCCACAGTTTTGTGTTTGGGAAATTTTTTTTTCCCCCAAAAAATTTCCATACAACAGACAGACATCTTAGATCAGCCCAGCAAGCTATGGTGGAGGTGTGCAGTCCAGAAGAGACCCAGGAGGAACAGGTCTCCCGAGGGCCGTGAAGATCCGCAAAGGCTGGGCGGGGAGCAGTACTTGGTGTGTGGCCACGGTCTGTGGTGCAGGATGTGGGCCTCGTGAGACTGCTCAGGTTAACCGGAACCTCGTCATCACATCCCATCCTACAAGGTTTTCAACTGAGGGTTTCCTTACATCTATAAAGTGAGGGTGCCTGCCCGTGTTAACGCTGATTAAAAAAAAAAAAAAAAACACAAGTACACAAATCTATCTCCTTCATTGTTGGTGTATGGACCCAGAACACCACCACAACATATTTCCTTGGCCTAAAAGATCACTGGATTAACAAGGAGTTTTAACAGAGGAACAGGAGTGCTGTATTGAGAGGCTTTCGGAGGGAAACACGGGTACCGCCATTTCCGATGAGTTTCTGAAAATGCTAGAAAAAGGACAGACTGCCCACGGGCAGCCACCACGCTGTTCTCCATGATAACGGCACTAATGTTAAAAAAAATAAGAGCTTTTAATGATTGTAATGTATACAGTTTGGGCTGTTTGGCAAAACCCTGCGATGTGCATTAATGATGCTTTATTTAAAAACGCAAAACCGAAAAAAACAAAAAACAAAAAACCCCCAAAAACAGTCCACGTTGAAATTGATCAGTGTAAGTTAAACGATGGTTTTTTTTTAGGCTGGACCCATGATTTAAGCTGTACCCATCCAGCTCAGACCAAAAAAAAAAAAAAAAAAAAAAATCATTTGAATGTTAAAGCAATTGTTCAGAGTCTTGAAGAAGAAGAAACCAGGCAGGAAAACGCCAATAGTGATGATTGGCAAAATCAAAATCGAAAACAAAGAAAACTGTTTTATCGAGCCGCCGACAAAGAAATCTTGCATGGAGACTACAAGTCTGGAGTTTCTGGGATGAAATTGTACAGGAATCTCAGTCCACAGTTTCCTCGATCGCTGCGGAGACGGAGCTGTCACTGAATCTGACAGAGCCCTGCGCGCCCCGGTCCGCCGACCCTGTGGAATGGTGGAAACACAACGCAATCAGGCCTCCTAATCTCGCAGCGATCGCGATGTCTTTTCTTGGAGCTCCGCCAAGCAGTGTTCCCTCCGAGAGGCTGTTCAGTTCTGCTGAGGATCTCCACGGAGACCATCGCTGCAGACTTCTCCCCGAGAATGCAGAGAGGCTGGTGTTTTTTTTTTTATTTTTTTAATAATGCAATTTGCCCAGAGTAAACTACAGGCATTAAATACAGTCTGATCTCACCAAAAACGCACGAATCAATGCTATGGAGAGTTTGTACTGCAGTCAAATTGCACACAGAAAGTACAGACTTAAGCTTAAGGTTTCTTAAACTTTGTGCATATCTCAAATAGATTCTGCATAAGATCAGCAAATAATGGCCATAAGTAGGCTATGAATCATTTTAATTTACAAAAAAAAAAGATTTTACAGCACTGTAAAAATAAACGTGGCAAGATTTTTTTTTTTTTCAATCAGGTGGTCTCGTCTGATTTGTCATAGTCCAGGTTTGCCAACTACTGACATAGCTACTATTCGGTATTCAGTCGAATACCAAAAAAAGTGGATTCGTCACATCCCTAGTTTATAAGCCAGTGAAACCCCAGAATCTTAAGGAGAAAAGTTAGAAACAGGTATTAAGCCTACGTGGTGTTCTCCAATTTACCAAAACGAACAAGACTTTTCACATGGAGGCACAGAGTAAGATCAACTCTAAGAGACACACACGCAGGCAGGCGCGCGCGCACGCACACACACACACAAACACAGGGGAATGCTTCAGTTTCACACAAATCATCGACTGAAGAGCGACAACAATGATTTACAGAGACACACAAAAATACATGAAGTACGAAGAATTCTTTAAAATTGGTTTTAATTGAGGAAAATGCAGAGCAACATTATAAATAACTCACCTTTTTGTAATCCAGTCTTCACTGTAGCCTGAGGAACTGTTTCAACCTGTTTTGGACAGAAAAATACAGCATGAGCGGGAAAAAATTTTTTTTTTTCTTCTGCTAAATTAACGGGGGGGGGGGGAATAATACAGCCATCAATCTAAGTAACAATGAGCAATGAATGCATCTGAAATCTGGACGTGGTTCTGTTTTCTGGATAAAGCTGTCTCAGGGTCAGGGAGGGTTTCAGTCCGAGCTGCCTGTGCTGGGCGCCAAGGGACAACACGCAGCCACGTGCACTTGGACAGCCCTCTCCCACTGCTTCCTTGGTGCCTGAAGACAACCCAGATGCTTTCCTCTGCATCTGGGAGGCAGGAGAGGGGTTGTTTGTACAAGCAGCCCCAGGGTTGAGGTAAACTCCGCCCGCCCCAAAGATGTTTAGGGTAAAATTTTACTTACTATGATACTCAGGTTAATGCAACTCACATCACTTTAAAGACCCTCCGCGCCTGCACTGACATCTAAGTTGCTGGGGATCAGGACCCTCTCTATAGAAAGTGCTATGGGGCTCCATACACTGGAAGCTCAATACTTTTGCTGCTAGTACAAACTTAAGTTTGCGATATTGCAAAACGCTTTCTTGAGTGTCTTATGAACAGTATCTTGATCCTACATTAGGACAGAGAGATCAGAAGTTACTCTGCCAATGGATATGTAAAACGTGTGGTAACTGGAGGGCTGAACCGTTGGAATTGAAGGAAGGATGCTCTTTGGAGGAGTTCCTGCTTAAGCTACAAACTGAATTTTAGGTTTCTTTGAGATGTGGTGAAATATGCACGTTACAACACAGTGTAAATATTTAAGGATTATTCTAAGCTTTTTAAAAAAATTTTTTTATTTTTTATTTTTTACAACAGGTAGAAAAAAGCATACAACAGAAGAGCTTTTACAAGATACAATTGGCAATACAAATATAAAATCTTCTAAATAATCACTGATATTGTTCTGCTACTAACTAAACACAGTGGCATTAACAATCTGTCCCATTTTTTGGTACTCATCCTCCTTATTAATTTTAGTCTGGCTGGTCACAGACTGAACTGGGGAACCAGTTGGCAAAGTTGCAACTTCATTTTGTTAAGGAATACTGTAGACCTGCAAGAGCTTAGAAAGATTTATTGGAATATAATTTCCTAAGTATGAAAGCTAATGATAATAAAAGAACATCAAATTAGTATACTATTTAAATTTGTGAACTATTTCTGAGAAAATTGTTTTTACATGCTTGCTGATACCATGATGCACCCACAAAATCACCTCAAGTTTGGAAGTTTAAAATTCTGAAGGAAATCATTTATATAGAAAACTTCACATTCTTCTAAATGTATTTGAGTGGTTTTAAAAATAGCTTATTGGAACTAATACTATTCACAATTCTTTTTGTTTGATAGCAGCTGTCTGGTCTGTAAAAACGGATATCTTTTTACTTTAAACAATGAAGGAAAATTCTGACTGTGAGCTTAAATTAAAGGAGTAATGGTTTTAAAAAATTTCTTTGAAAATGTAACTTAGTATGCCTATTACTACAATGATTACACTGGCTGAATACCCTTCAGTCAATGTGCCCCTCCCTTTTTTTAACTTAAATAGTGTGTATCTGATAACCCAATAACAGGTGAGTGCCATTCCACTGGGAAAACAACATTCCAAAAAAATCTGTGATACCAATAGAAAAACCATATCATCTATAATTATCTGTTTCTTAAATAAAACTTTTACAGTTAAATCAATTTGATTTGTTTAAAAAATAAAATCAACTCATACTAGCAGCTTAGGTCAAAAATTAAAATTAAAAAAAAAAGGAACTCAGATGGTTCCAAATAAAAATCATGAAAACATGAAATCATTTTGCTCTTAACAGAAAATTCAAAATAAACGAGAGGAATTTTTAAAAGTCTTGGACCACTGGTTTCCCGTCTCCTGAAGCCTGACTGTTTTCTGTGAAAATGCTTCAAGCAGAATCACAGGGATGCCGTCTTAGAACTGGGTACTGGAATTCATCAGGGCAGAGCATGCGATAGTCCAGAAGGGAAATCCAGGGAGGTCTCTCCTTTTAAGGTACCTATATAACCCACAACATTTACAAATACAAGGTTTTAACTCTCTACAGGTAGGAAGCCAACCTGCTCCTTTTTGATCTTCTTCTTTGGCACAACCTCAGTGGATTTCTCCGATTCAGAACGAGTTCTAATCGATCTTCTCTGCTGCTTCTTTTCTACTGAGCCTAAAAGATAATTTAAACCAGCAAATAAAAAGTCATCTGAGGATGCCTTGACATTTAAATAATTAAGATCTGACCAAATTCTCTACTTTTCTCATCCATTACTTTTGGTCTTGTAATTACAAATCATTAAAAACTATTAAAACATTTGGGAGTACACAAAAAATTGTAGATTAAATTGTAAAGGCTGGTAAGTTGAGACTAGGATTCATGAAAGACCCTAAACTATACAAACAAAGAGGGATTAGGTTTTTAAAAATTATATAGTCAAACTAAAACAGACGATAAACACACGTAGGCAATAACAAGTGAAGGGATGGAGAGATGGCGGGAATGTATGAAAACAACCGAATTCTCAGTTGACATTAGGAAGTAATGGTTCAAAATTTATTCCGTACTATGTATTTTGCATTAACAAATAAATTAATTCTACCTTTAAAATGCTTAACAGGGCTGGCTGCTGGTTGTACTATTGTTATATTATTAACAACCAAAGAGAAAAAAGGAGGAAAGACACAAAAATGTGACCAACAATGAATCAATTTGACTATCAAGGGACTAGTATCCTTTAGAAATAATTAGTCATGGAAAACTAATTGAAAAAAATTTTCAAGGCTGTTTGTATTAAATGGTGAAAAAAAGAAACTAAGAAGGTTTTTAAACAATAAGAGTCTTTGTAATAAAACTCACATCATTTCAGTTCAGTCGCTCAGTCGTATCCAACTCTGCGACCCCATTTTGGAAAGGATAAAACTGACATTTAAGGCCACAGTGTGAGAAAACACTAAGTCAGGAATGGATCCCAGGATGGTTCGTTCTGTGACCCAAAGCAGGAAGAACCCTTTCAGCACAGCTGCTTTCTATCTTCTCACCACTTGGACCACCTGAATAGTCCTCGCTCGCTAGATGATAATCACCTTGCAGAAGCTACCTCAATAAAGTGTTCACATCACCTGTGTACTTTGTGGTTTCATTAGTCTTGTCTATGGGGAAACAGCTCTCCTCACCCTTGTTCAAAGCCCAAACAAAAAAGGATCCGCTTACCCTTTCGGGGGCAGGAGCAGGTAGTTTGATGATGACGTTTTGTTTCTGAGCTGTGCTTAATTAATTTCTAGCACAGAAGTCACACAATGAAGGTGTCCTTACTCTCCCTCTTCCCTTGATGGAGACGGTAACTAAAACAACAGGCATCCCACCCTCACAGACACCTGAGAATTCCAGAGACCCGCATTTCAGTTTAGCCATCACTATACAAGCACCTACCAGGAAAGAGGAAAATGAAACTAGAACTGCATAAGACAAACAAACAAAAATCTTTACTTGTTTTGAGGATGACAACATATAATTGTCCCATTAAGGGCAAATGATATTTGATCTATTATCTTGTAAAGATAAGGCAATGCAGTGACTCCTTCAAATTATTCTGAAAGCTACCCAAAGAACATATAAACTCCACTACGTTTGAAAACAACACTGGACTTCCCTGGTGGCCCAGTGGTGAAGGATCTGCCTTGCAATGCAGGGGGACACCGGTTTGATCCTTTGGTCCAGGGAAGATCCCACATGCTGCTGAGCAACTCAGCCCGTGTGCCACAACTACTGAGCCTGTGCTCTAGACCCCACGAGCTGCAACAACAGAAGCCTGCATGCCTAGAGTCCGTGCTCCACAACAAGAGAAGCCACTGCAATGAGAAGTCCACGCGCTATAACTACAGAGTAGCCCCTGCTCATGACAACTAGAGAAAGCCCAGGTGCAGCAACGAAGACCCAGCTCAGCCAAAAATAAAAATAAATAAATAAAATTTAGATAAAATAAAAATGCTAAAAATGGGAATTCCCTGGTGGTCCAGTGGTTAGGACTCCATGCTTCCGCTGCAGGGGACACGGGTTGGATCCTTGGTCAGGGAGCTAAGATCACACATGACATGTGGCACAGCCAAAAAAAAACCCCAACAAAACCCCCCAAATGAAAAAAACCCTGAACAATGAAAAATATTCTGTTTTTGTTCTAAGGGATAAGAAGTGAGCATCTCTGGATTTGGAAAATAGCACAGAGATCTTGTATAAACGTAAATACGATCCCTCAAACCACAGAAAAGTAGCAGTGCCACACATTCTATGTAGCGCCTAAATTTACTAAGAAAAAGCCTGAGAATTCTCCATGAGTAGTTAACACCAACTGAGGTGATGGTGCAATTGGTTTCTGATTGGCGACTGGGTCTCTTTTTTGACTTTTCAACCAATGAAGTCATTTTCACGAGGAGCAAAACGGTCACTTAAGGAGACAAAATATGCTTATCAGCTACAGCTGGTAACCAAATTTAAACCAAGGTCTAAGCTTTAGACCACTCATCTCTAAAGTAAGGTCACAAAAGTAATTTACAATCTAATTACATATGCCTGCCTAAGGAAGAAACTGAACTTTTTCTCACTGTAAAGAATAATAACCGGACTTCCTTGGTGGCTCACTGGTAAAGAATCCACCTGTCAATGCAGGAGACACGGGTTTGATCCTTCATGCGGGAAGATCCCACACGCTTCGGGGCAACTAAGCCCCTGCGCCACAGCTACTGAGCCTGTGCTCTAGAGCCTGGGAGCCACCACTACTGAGCCCACGTGCCCTAGAGCCCATGCCGTGCAACAAGACAAGCCACCGCACTAGGAAGCCTGTGCACCGCAACTAGAGACTAGCCCCCGCTCTCTGTAACTGGAGAAAAGCTGCACAGCAACGAAGCCCCAGCACAGCCAACAATAAATAAAATTATTAAAAAGGAAAAAAGAATTACAACCTTCCACAGCTTAAAAAAATTAAAGAAGGAAGGAAGAAAATTCACAGCAGAACTTAAATGGAAAAGACAACATGAAGATAAAATGTTCAGTAGCTGAGGGGAAGGAAACACCAAGCTCCATTAAAAGTCAAAGTTTAATACTGAAGATCAACCTAATATTCTAGGCAGAATTTACTTTCTCCCTAGTTCGGAGAAAATGGGTGCTTAATGATCCTCCTAGTATAAGTATCACGCTGACATTCAGACAAATCACCACCCATTTAGCATCAAGAAGGATGACAAAACCTGGACCTAACTGCAAAGCATTGAGGCCAACCATCTTGCGGCATCTAAGATGGTAACAAAAACGTTCAACTATGGCTAATTAATGCAGGATCTTCTAAGCCCATTATTCATTGCTTCAACATTGTCATTTCATTTTTTATACAGGATTCTGAAACAACACAAGTTGCAAGTCTGGTTCTGGACTTGGCTACTCTCTCCTTGAATGCAGCCTCCTCTCCCAACTCGTTGCTGGATGAAGGCTTCCTATTTACTCCGCCCCATCCTGTATATGCCACCACCTCGCCCCGTCCTGCAGGCCTGTCACTTTTTTTTTTGTTTAAAAGTAGCCCAAGTTCTTTCCTGAATACTGTTTGTTTTTATTTAACTTTTGTAAGAAGAATTTTAACTCAAAATTTACCTTACAAAAATATTTATCTCTTAGTGCCACTCAATTACAGATTTACCTGAGTTATTATTGATCTAAGATTATTACCTCAGGTCTCAAGACTTTAATCCTTCTGGAGAGTTATTTGGTCACTTCTTAGATTCCAAAAAAATTTCAAAAGAACAGGGAAGGAAGTCCAAAAGGGAGAGGATATATGTATATGTATAGTTGGTTCACTCTGCTATATAGTAGAAAATAACACAACACTATTTTAAAGCAACTATACTCCAACAACAACAACAAAAGAACAAAGTGAAACATACTCCTTTCTTCTAAGATTACAAATGATCAAGTTAGTTGACATCTAACTCTTTTCTTGACAGCTGCATGCAGCAGTAATACTGTTATCACTGTTACTATCAATAAAGCTCTTTGGTCCCTAAACAATTCTCTCCTATTGAAATAATTGCCTTTATAATGTGATTTTTTTAAAAATATAACTTGATTCTGATAATGAAGGTTTCCTAGGAACACAGTTGCCATGTGATAGTCGGGCAGAATCAAGGCCTCAAATGGGTCTGTGTACTCTATACTCATACCCACCTGCAGAACCAGATGTTGCTTCAGGAGACGACATATTCTGAGTTGCCTTTTCATTCCTCTGGTTTGGTGTAGAAATTATAAGTCTGTCTTGTCCCCTGACACTTATTTCTGTTTTGTTACCAATTCCCTTCAAAATAAGGCAAATTGAAAAAAAAAAACTAGTGATTACCAGACAATGGCATTGTTGGTTTATAAACATGGCTTAAGAGCATCATAATGTGCTTGGATTTTATATGGTTTTTGGTTGCAGTTACTTTATTATCCTAGGCATTATCAGAACAATTTTATTAAGTCATCAGGTTGTATTCTAAAATGTATGATGAGATTATTTGGGGAAAAAAAAAACTATTTGTTAAGCCCAGATGATGAATATCACTAAAAAAAAAAAACCTGTACCACCCATTTTTCTGTCAAAACCAAAACATTTTCTGGTCTGAATGGTCTCTTCCTTTACTCACATCACAGTAAGAGAACTGTAGTCATTTTTATGTGGTAAAGTACCCTACTACATGGATAAAAATGTCAACGTGTCTTTGAAAGACAAGACTCTCCTTAGATTACAGAAGTATGACCAAAATGTGCACCCAGTAAACAATTTGGAGCAGACAGAAGTCCAGTTTCAGTTGTCTCATTTTAGGTATTTTTTAATGCTGTGAAATAAAAGAGTGATTTATAAATATAATATGTATTTTTAAAGCCTTCATTTTTAAAAGGTCAGTTTTACCTCAAAATTCATTTAAATAGCACTCTTTGGAGGGGGGTGACCAAGTTTGACTTGTGCATCCCAAAGCAGATAAAAACCAGCTCCAAGAATGAAGCCAATTCACATTCAAAAAGCACGCAAAAGATTTATTTGCTAGTCAAAGCTGTTCACAGAACCAAACAGGGACTGTAACTTAAGTTTTTCCAAGGAGCTTCACCTTAGTGAAATTAGTTGACTCTGTAGGCAGAAACAGGTTAACAGAGGACATTTACACCTTGGGAAAATATATCACTGATGAGCCATCCCTGTATTTAATTATTTTAATGAGCATGTGACACTGTTAAGAAATAACCACAGAATTCTTCAAAACTTG
This sequence comes from Okapia johnstoni, assembly GCA_024291935.2. Taxonomy (NCBI): domain Eukaryota; kingdom Metazoa; phylum Chordata; class Mammalia; order Artiodactyla; family Giraffidae; genus Okapia; species Okapia johnstoni. The sequence goes on from CM044327.1 coordinate 28,659,888, forward strand.
TACACATCCATGTGTGTGTACTCAGTTGCTAAGTCGTGTCCGACTCTTGTGACCCCATGGACTGTAGCCCACCAGGCTCCTCTGTCCTTGGGATTTTCCAGGCAAGAATACTGGAGTGGGTTGCCATTGCCTTCTCCAGGGGATCTTCTTGACCCAGGGATCAAACATGCATCTCCTGCATTGGCAGGCAGTTCATTACCACTGAGCCACGAGGGGAGCCCATATAACCTGAGGAGCCACTAAATTGAATACACAAGCCCACAGTTGTGGGGTGGGCTGGGAGGGTAGTGAAGAGGTATATTAAAAATGACAAATGTTATAAAAGTTTTAAAGCCTTAAACTATAAGTGCCCTGACTGGAGGCCCAGGGCTGGCTGAGGAAGGCATTCTGTCTGAAGAGGCTGCATTCATGCCCCTACCCAAGCTATCAGCACGGTTCACTGTGACAGGACATACACAGCTCTGGTATTTCCCTAAAATGCATGAGCACCCCAAGCTAACGTAAGCTGAACAAAATTGCTGGTGCCACCAAAGGGATCAGCAGGAACAATGATTACAATGGTTAATTCAGATAAATGACAGAGATGATTTAATCAGAAGCATACTTTGCAACTAAAAAAAAAAAAACCAACCACACAAACTAGAAACGGGCAAAGTGCCCAGTTTTTTCCCATGATTTTAGGGAGCTGAGCTCAATTTTGGCTGCACAGCTCAAGATTAATCTAGTACAGATGGGGATATTACAAAAGAGGGGGGAAAAAGAAGGAAAACAAAGGCTTTTTGCCTATGTCCTTTTTGTCCCCATCTTAAACAAAGTAAACTGACTGTACATTTCAAGTGCAGTGAATACAAAGGATATTTAGATGACGACCTTGTATTATCTGGGTTGTTCTGTTTTTTTTTTTTAAATACCAACACTGACTGCTTACTAGACACCTGGGTTCCCCCAGAAAACCCATGAGAAAAGCAGATACCTTCGTCGAATAAACAAACTGATCGATAAATTTCCCATCTCCTGTAGCGTTCTGCAGAGCAAACACTTGTTCAATTTTCACCACGGGAGACATGTTACACTTCTGCAAGTCCAGGCTCCCTTTGTGCATGGTGATGGACGCTGGTAGGGATTTCCTCGCTGCCGCCGTTTTCCAGGCCACTTTCACGGGTGGGGGGTCATCCTCGTCCACTCCCGTGTGCCGCCGCTGGCTGTGTCTCCGCATTTCAGTACCTGAAGGCGAGGAGGCCGCCTCGCCAGTGTTGGTCTGTTCTGGCTGCGCATTGAGCACGGACCTCGGTCTTCGGGGCTTTTTCACTTCGGCTTTGGAGGCAACGTTCTTTTTCGCTTGGGATAAAGTCTCCTCGGGCTGTTTATCAATGTAGATGAAAGTGTACTGTTCTATCCTCTCCTCCCGGGTCATGGTCAGCGCTTTCTCTGCGTGAGCAATGCCGATGTCCCACTGGGCACGTTCTCTCTGAGGCCGCGGTTTCCGAATCTGGAAAAAAAGATGCAGGCATTAGGAAACACGCTTTATTCTAACTGGGCTTCCCTGGTGGTGGAGTTGGTAAAGAATCTGCCTACAATGCAGGGGACTCAGGTTTGATCCCTAGGTCGGGAAGGTCCCCTGGAGGAGGGCATGACAACGCACTCCAGTATTCTCTCCTGGAGAATCCCATGGACCTAGGATCCTGGTGGGCTACAGTCCATGGAGTTGCAAAGAGTCAGGCATGACTGAGCAAGTAACACTTTATTCCAACAGGGACACTGAAACCCATGCGAATTTCCCATGTGGTCTTATAGTCCTTCCAGGTGTGCATACACACCTTCGGGGTCTTCAGGCAAATAAAGGAAATGTTCTGAGCCTGTAATTCTGATGGATCCGTGCTACTACCGAGGACACGCAGGTCCACTCTCTCTGATGGTAAACCCATCCCTGTCGCCCACTCAGCTGGACGAGTCCCTCCAAGGAGTTGTCCTCTTCACATCACAGTCATAAAAAGCTAGCAATGATGATGGCGGAGAGAAGGAAGGTGACAGAAATGATTGCTTTCAGTGGCCTAGGAAACACAAACATTAAAAACATCACCCTCAAGCTCAGGGGTGCTACACAGACCACAACAGAGCTAAGGGAGGGGCAGAGAACCAGTGTTTGGAGCTATGCGGCTGGCTTGTGCCAGGATGCAGACAGAGTGCAGAGAAAGGAGAGCCCCAAGGAACACGTGACAGTTGACAAGACATGAGAAGACAGGAACGTATGAGGTGAAAAATAAACCTGTATCACAGTTTCCACAGTCCTGATCAGATGACTGGAATGGCAAGACAGATAAGAAAATTTTGAATAAAGGTATGTGAATGACCAAAGCAAGTAGGAATTAGCCAGGGAGCTTAGACGGAGGGAGCCAGAAATTAGCTAATGGAACCATCAGACAGTATAGTATGTGTCAAACACTGACATTTAAATTTGTAACTTGTTACAGAATGTTTGATAAGTCATCAACATCCTCTGAAATAATATTTAGCTTACTGTGAAAACAGAACACATTTCTGAATCACCAGAGGCCCACACTAAATTAGTTGAGTTAAAAAATCTCGACCAGACACATTATCAAGAGTACAGGTCCAAATTCTAACACATCCACCACCACATCATCTTTGGTTCCATCACTAATGTGACCTTGGCTGAACCAACTACTCAAGCTTTCTGTGCCTCAATCTCTTCATCTGTAGAAATAAGAATAATAGTATCTACAACTCATTGACATTGTAATGAAGATTAAATGGATTAACACATAAATAAAATGCTTAAAAAAGAGCCTGTCTCAGTGTAAGTACTAAATATTTTTAAAACTTTACTTTCATAGAACAATTTTGCTAAACAAGCATAAAGGGGAATTAGGACAGGATGCCGAAATTAAATGAAAAGAATAGAAATCTCTGACAATATCCACATTTCTTCACTAGCATCTATTAGGCTTTATACATTTGAATTCAAATCAAAATAGAAGCCAAAATTGTATTAAGCAGAAAAAGTTTTCGAGAGGACTGTGATGTTTATGTGATATGTAAACTTTGGCACAGTGATAATAAATTATTAAAATTGAACTTAGAGGACTAAAATAATTCATTCTAATTGCCTGAATTCAAGTACAAAAAGCTCTACTAAATTATTAAGTCCTTTAAAGTCCGCCTTCAGTTGACCCTGCTTCTGTGTCATCAGTCACCTTCTGCTTTTCAGAATGATTGCTGGCTTGTCTGGTCGCTTCAGCCAGTAGCTCCTCATACTGTTTGTGGCCTTTATACTCTCGGACCCGCTTCTCATGAACCCACGCCCTCTCTGGCTGGTTGCTAAAAAACTGGACGTGATATTCCCGGGCACCTGCAAGCAAAAATTCTTGTTAGCCATTTCACAGAATAAGCAGCCATATATATTTTGCCAAAAATGTGAACCTAAGCTGTGTTCCCCAGTTTAGTCTTATTAAAACTTATAATTTTGGGATCATCTAAAGATGCAACCCAACATCTACCAATGACACAACTAATAGTTACTATAAAAATCACCTCAAACGATTAAAATTAGTACAGTGAATTTTAAGAGGAAAAAAATATTACAGATATTCTGCTCATTATCAGATTTGTTACCTTGGTTACATGATGTATTTTCACAGGCCTCAAACCTTTTTCGGAGAAGGCAATGGCAACCCACTCCAGTACTCTTGCCTGGAAAAATCCCATGGACGGAGGAGCCTGGTAGGCTGTAGTCCATGTGGTCACTAAGAGTCGGACATGACTGAGCGACTTCACTTTCACTTTTCACTTTCATGCATTGGAGAAGGAAATGGCAACCCATTCCCGTGTTCTTGCCTGGAGAATCCCAGGGACGGGGGAGCCTGGTGGGCTGCTGTCTATGGGGTCACAAAGAGTCAGACACGACTGAGCGACTGAACTGAAAAGCGTGGTGCACAGACCCAGGAGAAGACGAGAGGCTGCAGAGATCCCCAGGCTTCCATGAGGTCAAAACCTTAGTCATTATAATGAAGAAGATTTCTTTTTTGAGATGTTGACATATGCAGTCAATACGGCAAGAGCAATGCTGGGTCAGACTGCTGGTATCTCAGCACAAATAAAGGCAGCGAGTGACCCCAAATTACACTGGTGTTGTAGCCTTCACAGTCACACACTGGCAGTTTAAAAAAAAAAAAAAAAAAAAAAGGCCAGTTTTACTTAATGCCCTCGCTGAAGCAGTAAAAATGATTAATTTTACTACATCTCAACCCTCTGAGTTTGAGATAGTGAAGGACAGGGAAGCCTGGTGTGCTACAGTCCATCGGGTCGCAAACAGTCAGACATGACTGAGCGACTGAACAACAACATCTCGACCCCTGAACATAGTCTTTCTCATATTCTGTGTGATGACACAGGAAGGGTGTAAATCACTTCCGTGTGCTTCAGATATGACGGCTGTCAAGAGGGGAAAAGCTTCTGTGATTAAACCGCACGGTGACCCAGCCACCTCTTCAAAAAACACCATCTTTACTTGAAAGAATGACTGTGAGGAAAACTAGGTTATTGGAACTTGAGAGTTGGCAGATATTTTCTCAAAAATGAACAAACAAGTTTTTCACTTCAAGAAAAACAACTGATAGTGTTTGTTGCCAATAATAAAATTTGATCTTTCAAGAAAAATTAGAATATTGGAAAACTAGTATCTGTCCCTAGGAATTTTCCAACTTCTCAGTAATCAAAGAATTTTCTGATGAAATAAGTGGTGACTTAAAAGAATGTGATTTTTAAAATCCATAAAGGAATGGGTCAACTTTTGGAAGATAGGCACAAAATGTGTTTTAAACGGCTAATATATGATGTTACTAAGTCATAAAAAGCAAAGAGCCACTCAAAGTATAAGACAGAACCAGTGGATTTTAATGTAACAAAGTACAAAAAGTTTATTGACAGGATTTCAGATTCCATATTGCAACTAACCCACTTCTTGCTGAGTTTGGGTGTAATATCAAAGAAATAGGTCCACAATTATCTGAAAAGGCTATTAAAACACTCTTCCCTTTTCTGACTACACATCGTGTGAAGCCAGATTATCTTCCTTTTCTTCAAAGCAACAAACCATAATAGGCTGAATGTAGAAGCAGATACAAGAATCTAGTGTTTTCAGTTAAGCAATTGGCAAAAATGTAAAAATACCATTCTCAGTTTTTTTGCTTGAGAAAATATTTTTCATAAAACATGAAAATGTTTTGCATATAACAGAGAGTAGATTTTTTTCTAATTGGTAAATATTTTAAATTTTTCTCAGCTCTAACTTTTAAATTAACATAAACAGTAATAGATACAACCTATATAAAGCTAAAGTGTTTGGAGTCCTCACATTTGAAGAGTAAAAGGGGTTCTGCGACCAAAACATCTGAGAACCATAGCTCTCAGTGGTGCTACTCTGAGACTGTGGTTTCCAGGACAAGTGTGCTACAAAACAGAGACGCTAAGAGTGAGCCTCTAGAAACTATGGTAATTTGACGCTGCATGATATCTAGGCTCACAATCAGGGATCCTGTGTGTGTGTGTGTGCTAAGTGGCTTCAGGTATGTCTGACTCTCTGTGACCCTATGGACTGTAGCCTGCCAGGCTCTACTGTCCATGGGATTCTTCAGGCAAGAATAGTGCAGTGGGTTGCCATGCCCTCCTCCAGAAGATCTTCCCAACCCAGGAATCAAATCTGCGTCTCTATGTCTCCTGCATTGACAGGCAGGGTTCTTTAGGACTAGTGCCACCTGGGAAGTCCCCAAGGATCCTGTACTGTATACATATATTTTTTGAAAGGGGAGGCCTTTCATTTCTCTAATAGTTAATTTTATTGTATTGGATAAACCTAGAGTTTGTCATATAGAATGAAGTTCCATATCTGGAGGATGAGACTGGCACCTCTGGTTTCTGACCACACGTATTGTTAAAAGCAGAAAAAGCATTCAGCTTTAACTTTTAAACTTAAAATGAGAAAGAACTAAACAATAAAATACAACTTAAAATAGGTATGTGATCCAAACATCTTTCAATGTGCTTTTCAAAGAATTATCTTTATGTGTGAAAACTGATAACTATGTTTTCCAATGCTAAGAATCTGACTAATAGCAATACTGACTAAAAATGATATGGAAACCAAAGATTACTGTATAAAATTCAAGGTAAATTTTACAAAGCAGTTTAGATAATAAGCAACACAAAATGCTTCTCAGGTATCACGTGTAGAGTGTAATCAACAAAATCAAGTTTTATATTGTGTTTCTGGTTTTCAGAAAAACTGTCAAAAAACTACTTCATTTAAAACTGCACTGCACAGGCATGCAATGAAGTATTATCTCACAATAAAGAGACAACACAGATGAACTTCTAACCATGGTGCTAAGTGAAATAAACCAGACCTAAAAGGCCTCATATTGTATGACTTGATTTATATGAAATGTCCAGAAAAGGAAAATCTACAGAGATGAAAAGTAGTTAGTGGTTTCTCAGGGCTGGGTGGAAGTGGGGGATGAGGAGTGACTGCTAATAGATACGGGATTTCTTTTTTGGGTTGATGAAAAAAGTTTAAAGATTAGATTGTGGTGAAAGTGAAAGTCACTCAGTCACTTCCAATTCTTTGCGACCCCATGGAATAGTCCATAAAATTCTCTAGGCCAGAATACTGGAGTGGGTTGCCATGCCTTCCTCCAGGGGATTTTCCCTTCCCAGGGATCGAATCCAGGTCTACTGCATTGCAAGCAGATGCTTTACCATCTGAGCCACCAGGAAGACCAAGAATACTGGAGTAGGTAGCCTATCCCTTTCTCCAGTGGATCTTCCCAACATAGGAGTTGAACTGGGGTCTCCTGCATTGCAGGCGGATTCTTTACCAGCTGAGCCACAAGGGAAGCCCACTGGATCGTGGTGATGGCCACATAACTCTGTAAATATGCTAAACATCACCAGATTGCACACTCTAAAAGGGTGAATTTTATGGCACATAAAACATATCTCAGGAAGGCTATTACTTCAAAAACTACTGCAGAAAAGAGAAAATTGAAGACATTATCAGAAGGTACATTTTTCAAACCTAAATTCTCAGATTTCGGTTTCCTCAATAGTACAAACAAAATTCAGTTTTTCCAGCACTAAAGTACTAAGGACCAGAGCAGATTAATTCATAAAAAGAATGCAGATACTTCCTTTGAAATACAAGATGAGGCATAAATTGTACTTTCCTTTGTATCCCAGAAAAAAAATTCTTTATATAATCCCAAAAGGATGGTTTTCTAAGGGGAGAAAACTGAGGAACCATGGCTCTCACGTAATGCAGGATCTCAGAATGCTCTGGAGGCCCAGACATGCGCTGTTTTATCTAAGAAGGCTTGTCCCTCTTGGGAAATCCTTGTCCCTGTCTTCTCTCATTCAAGATTCACAGATGATTAAAAGTGCAAGGCACTTCAGAGATTAATAGTCCAACACTCTTACTACATAAATGAAGGAACTAGGCCTGCCTTCCTCAGCCTCTGTAACTCATGAGCAGGGGGGTCCAGTTCCTTTCTCCCTTATTACACACTAGTGGTTAAGAGGGAAGGTGATGGAGGAAGATTCCTTTGAGACTCTATTTACAGATCTGAAGCAAGATGATATTAGGCCCTGCTTCACAGTGTTGATGCCACGAGGGCTGCTTAAGAACACATACAAGGGAGTTGTTTTTGTGTTGTTTTTTTTTCTGGCCATGCCACACAGCACGTGGGCTCTTAGTTCCCTGCCCAGGGATCAAACCTGCACTCCTGGAACTGGAAGTGTAGAGTCTCAACCACTGGATAGCCAGGAAGTCCTACAAAAGAACTGTGTAACAGTATGCCTTGCACAAAAGTGGACATTCAACAATGTATGTGTTTTTTTTTTTAATTTATAATTTTGTATTGGGGTACAGCCGATTAACAATGTTGTGATAGTTTCACGTGCACAGCAAAGGGACTCAGCCATACATATTCAAGTATCCATTCTCCCCCAAACTCCTCTCCCATCCAGGCTGCCACGTAACAATGAGCAGAGTTCCCTGTGCTATACAGTAGGTAATGTTGCTTTTTTTTTTAAACTCCTGCCCCACTGATACTTCCAGTCTCGCCAGCCATTAATCAGTGCCCTATAATGACAAGATGATTGTCTTCTGCATCTGGCTGGATCCCTTGCTGGGTAGCACAAGAGTTGCAAATATGGCAGATCTCATCACAAATCTGACTTGTCGGACATTTTTCTCCTCATAACAGTGAACAGGCACCAATATAGGAAGTTTAAAATGAGAGAAAAAGAAATAGGTGCAAAGTTGTCACAGGCAATAAGGGACTTGATAAGTGATTTCACAAAGCAAATATCCAGAAAATAAATTCCAAACTCCAACCTTCCTTTGGCTGCTAATAAGCAAGTCCATTCCTAGGAATCTACCCTACAGATTTTGGTCAAACATCTTCTTAACATTTATTAACATTCCTAAGGTAGGATTCTATGCCATTCAAAGCATACTTATTTATCACATTGAATATTTAGGGATGTCTCAGTAAATTTACAGATTTGAAAATGGAGTGAAAAGAAAGTTTTTAATCAAAAATAAACAAAACCCCAAAAAACCACAAAACAAAATGGGAGTTAAGGAGGAAAAAAGCATCTTGCAAAAGTTACCAGGATGAAAAGCACCTCTTTGAGTAAAAAATTAGTACCCACATGTGTCAAAGATGAAATAAAAATGTTCAAAGAAAGCTTGGCCCAAATGTCTTTAAGCTCACATAAGGTGTCTCATTACTTACAGGTCTGCTTTCTTTTGGAATTCATATGAGAGGACAGTCACATTAAGGTTTGTTTGTTTTTAAAAAAGTGTGAAAGAAATTATAAAACAAACACAGGATGTTTCAAGGGAAAACAAGGACTATGTCAGCTGTGGAGCCTCTCTGCCCGTTAAGATAACCATTGTTATTACACTGTTCATCAAAAACTGACATTGATGCAGTTTCTATCCCTGGGTCAGGAAGATCCCCTGGAGGAGGAAATGGCAACCCACTCCAGCATTCTTGCCTAGAGAATCCCATGGACAGAGGAGCCTGGCGGACTACAGTTCATGGGGTCGCAAAGAGTTGGACACAACTAAGCACGAGTGTGCACACACATATCTGTGTTTTTGTGGTGTCAGATTATATATATTATCATGTATGTACTTTAATATTCATAATAACACTTAAGAGTCACTTTTTTGCCTCAATACCCATTTTTACTTAATACCCATTCATGCCTCTTCTTACCTCTTGTGTTAATTTTGGTGTGCACCTCAAGTTGGGGGTCACTGGACACCATACAAGGCCACCAAGGATAGGTTCCCACCTTAGACCAAACAAGATCGCCAACCTGGAACTTCACACCAGCAGACACCTCTGCTGTTGGAACAGAAGGTAACATCGGCTGAACCTGTAGGAAAAGGTCATAAAAAAACTTTGTCAGTAGGAAAGAAACTTTTAAAAAGAAAAATGTACAAAATATATCAAACATGCTAACCATGGAAAATTTATCTTCACTCATACTTTTGTCTGATGCCTGTTATCCATATCTAGCAAAAGGGAAGAAGAGAGGAGTAAAATGATTAATAAGCCCCACCCCAAATATTAAAGATAGGATGGACGGTTTCTATTGCCAAACTGATAACGGATCTCAAAAATTCACAAGTGTGAAAAAATGGTCATAGATTTTAAAAGGAAAGTAATTCGCTAAAAAAAAAAAAAAAAAAAAAAAAAAAAATCTGCCTCTTAAACCAGCTCCAAGATTTATTTCAGTGTAACTCCTGAAGTAATAATAGGTGCTGCGTGTGTTCTAATTTAATCACTCCGCACCCCCCTTCTCACACCATGTTTGGTTAGACAGTATTCACTAAGCTACTCACCGGGGACTCCTCTTTCAGCACTGGGTCTTCTCTTGGTTTTTCTGATACAGGGTCAACCCTCTCATTTGGTCTCTAGGTGAAAAGAATAAAATGGCAGCAAACCAAAGAACAGTGACACACATACAAAGGAACAAAGAAAGCAAAACAGCAAAGGAAATCAACGACATACATTAACTGAATAACGTGAGAAGGAGTACAACATCCACAGCATATGACGCTGTCTCTTAACACCCCATGTCCACTCTACATCACACTAAAGATCCTACTTCTTACGTTACCCCTTTAAAAACTTAATTTCTTAATCTGTTGATTCTCATTTTTTTTAACCTATCAGAGTACAGAAAAATGGGCACTCTGAGATAGCTAGTAAGAAGTAACTTCGAATTCTTCTACAGAACAATTTGGCAATATGTATGAAAAGCCTTAAATTTTCAGACTCTGACCCAGCAAATCCATTTCTAAAAATGTATACTGAAAAAGCACTGATACATACATATACACACACATACATACATACAAAGACAATCAATTGGTGATATTTACAAGAGCAAATATTAGAATTAGTCTGGATGTCCAAAAATACAGTTAACCAAATAAACTGTAATACAACTAGGTAGTAGAATTTTAATACAAATTTGTAAATGACACAGAAAAATAACAATATAATGTTATTTGGAAACAACAAATTGCAAAGCAGTTTGTATCGTGTGATTCCAATCCTGGAAAAACAATTTTTATGTGTACAGGAGAAAAAAAATAGAAGGATACCACCAGAAGATGGACTACATGATTTTTACTACATGATGTGCTTTTCTATATTTTTCAAATTGCTTATAATAAACATCACATTACTTTTCTAGTCATAAAGCCCACAAATATGTTATTCAACAATTGATTTCTACACACCTTTGAGGAGGCAATTTGGGATCAAAACTCAAAACAAACTCTTCAGTTTAGCAATTGTATTTTAGGAACCTGTCCTATAGAAATAAACAAAGTGAGAAAATCTAAGCACAGGGATGGGAATTACAACACGATCTCAAGTCAGTAACCCACACCTATCAACTTCTTCCTACTTGTCATTTAAAAACAGCCTGTAAGGACTTCCCTGGTGGTCCAGTGCTAAGAATCTGCCTGCCAAGTGCAGGGGGCACGGGTTTGATCCCTGGTCCAGGAAAACTCCACGTGATGCAGAACGGCTAAGCCTGGGAGCCTAGAGCTGGTGCTCTGCAACAAGAGAAGCCCTCACACCGCAACCGGAGAAAGCCCATGAGCAACCAAGACCCAGTGCAGCCATAAAAATAAAAAATTATTTAAAAAAACAGCCTGGATATGCCTTGAAAAATATTTGATACATTGTATAATAAATTGTTAAGAGTAGTTATGTTTGAGGAAGGAGATTAGGAATATGATAAGGGAAGATAGATAACCTGTATATTGCATTTTCTGTAAAAAGCAATTGTTTTTGTAATTTAAAATGTTCAAACACTTTTCTTACTTGTCAAAGAACAGAACTTAATTTAGATGACTTAAAAAAAAGAGAGGTCTAAGAGACCATTAACTTAGGTCTGCTGCTGCTGCTGCTGCTAAGTCGCTTCAGTCGTGTCCGACTCTGTGCGACCCCATAGACGGCAGCCCACCAGGCTCCGCCGTCCCTGGGATTCTCCAGGCAAGAACAGTGGAGTGGGTTGCCATTTCCTTCTCCAATCCATGAAAGTGAAAAGTGAAAGTGAAGTCGCTCAGTCGTGTCTGACTGTTAGTGACCCCATGGACTGCAGCCTACCAGGCTCCTCTGTCTATGGGATTTTCCAGGCAAGAGTACTGGAGTGGGCTGCCATTGCCTTCTCCAACTTAGGTCTAATTTCACTTAAAAACTATGGCTAATTCTAGAAGTTACTTAAAATTCTCCATTCAATTAATTCAAGACATTTAAGATACTGCTATAAAAACAAAGTTTTATTAAGTAAAAGAAACTGAAAATTTTTAGGGAATGATAAGCAAGACTCATCCGCCAATCCCTACTTGTCGGTCGTTCACTGGACAGTGCCCACAGAGTTCCCGGCCTGTTCTAGAAGCTAGTGAAACATACAGATGTGACGCCTGACCTCAAAGAGCTCACAGGTGGGTAGGACGGACAGACAGACAGACAGACATGAAGCACAGTTAGTCACTCAATCATGTCTCACTCTTTACAACCCCATGGACTGTAGCCAACCAGGCTCTTCTGTCCATGGGATTCTCCAGGCAAGAATACTGGAGTGGGTTGCCATTCCCTTCTCCAGGGGATCTTCCCGACCCAGGGACTGAACTCTCATCTTCTGTGTCTCCTGCGTTGCAGGCAGATTCTTTACCCGCTGAGCCATCTGGGAATTCAACACAAACATACTCTCATACAATGTATGAAGACAAGTAATGGCGTGTGGGCATGTAGCTATCAGGAAATGCCTCTCTGAGAAAGTATAATCTGAACCAAAAGAAGAGGAGTTGTAGTCCAGTGAAAAAAATGGGGGAAAAGAGCATCCCAGAGAATAGCAGCATGTGTGAAGTCTCCGAGGTTAAACAAAGGTAGGAACTTCAAAAGAGCCCTTACAGCAGCTGCAACTGCCCCTAAGAGGAGAGAGGTTATAAGACGGGAGGGGAGGAGGTGACTTCAGCAGGGCCTTCCTTGTAAGCCACGTTTAAGGGTTTTATCTCAAGTGCAGTGAAAGCCTCAGAGGATTAGGGGGAGAAGTAACACGTGCCAATTACTGTTTTAAAATGATCGTGTTAGCTGTTGTGTGGAGAATATCTTGGAAAGGAGCAAGAGGGGAGGCGGAATGTTTAATCAGGAGGCTACTGAAAATACTGGAAGTAGCCCCCGTGGAAGAAGGCGGTGGCAGCTGTACGCGGCACTGAGTGCCACACTCCTGTCCGATCGTCTGTGGCAGCGCTGTCACTGGCTAATCCGATAGGACTCGCTCACTGAGCAAGGAGAGAGAAACCTACGTTCAAGTGAGAATCCCCCCTCCCACCCCCGGTCACTGGTGTGACGAGGCAGTTTAAAAATACTGCCCACGTTTGCATAGGCAGCTTCATTTCAGTCCAAAGATACAGAGTAAGCCTTCACCTCAGCTTCTCACTTCTCAAGCTACAACAGGAGGACAGGGCCACCTGGGCAAGCACATGGATAGCTGGGAAAGCAAGTCCTCTTCCTCCCCTGCCTTCAGTTTTGGGGATGTCGGAGAGTTTGCGAGGACCTTTAACTCTGAGACCAAACAGATAAGGAGTGACTCATCTCTGCCAAATGATGGAATCCTACTATTTTAAGAGCTGGTCTGAAGCTCATAAACACTTCTCCCTTTCTGGATTAAAGACAGGATTTCCTTCAAAACCTTTACATTATTCAAATGTCTTATCTCATCCCGATTTTTCTGGTTGGTTCCAGGTTGTTCGCCTTTCCTTCAAATGAAAGTGAAAGTCGCTCAGTCGTGTCCGACTCTTTGCGACCCCATGGTCTATATAGTCCATGGAATTCTCCGGGCCAGAATACTGGAGTGGGTAGCTTTTCCCTGCTCCAGGGGATATTCCCACCCCAGGGTCTCCTGCATTGCAGGTGGAATCTTTACCAACTGAGCTATCAGGGAAGCCTGCCTTGCCTTCAGGCTGGCTTGAAACAAAGTTAAAATCTCTTTCAAAGAACTAAGTGTTTTTTTTTTTTAACAGTCATTTTAAAAGGAAAGAAATGGCAAGGGAGAAAAAGAAGCCTAAGAAGATTTATTCTAAGCTTTCAAACTATAAAAATAGAAGAAGAAAAAAAAAGTCAAATAAAGGTGCTGCAATGATAGGATGTGAATACACATTGCAAAATATGCTAATATGTGAGCAAAATAGAAATATCTAGTAGGCATTTGGTGATCTAAGACTTGAGCTCAAAAGAAAGGTAAAGGGAGATAACATATTACTATAAACATCAATTAAGAAGGGGAGTTTTTAAGATGAAATGGTCAACGGCAGTCAAATGCTTAGGAGTCAAGAAAAATAAGGAGTCAGAAATTGCCAACAGATAAAATATTGCTGAGTATAAAATACACTTTCCTTTGACCGTTCAAAGGATAGATAAGCTTAAAAGAGATTAGAACCAAACAGGGACTGCAGATACCGTTTTGGTACTAACAGTGCTGCTTTAGGAAGAGAAAGCGTCAGAGAAAAAGATGACAGTGAGTGACCTCTTCATAGCCTTAGAGTCATCTCAATCTTAAATGAATGGTTTTTATGGGTATACAATCTCGTTACATTTTTAGCTGATTTCACATAGAAAGACTTTTTTCCAGTAAAGAATCATAAGAAATTTCTTAATCTGATAGAAAAAAATATGCTAACGGCAGCTAAAATAAAATTCCATTGCCCTAAATATTCTTTTTAAAAAAACTGGGGGAATTCCCTGGTGGTGCAGTGATTAGGACTCAGGGCTTTCACTGCCAACACGTGGGTTCAATCCCCGGTCAGGGAACTAAGATCCCGCAAGCCACGCAGTTCCAGCCACACACACACACAAAAAAAATCTAGTATTTTTATTAAAATCCAAGAAAGAGATTTATCAGGATGAATAACACACATCAAATCTGGCAGAGTTCCAAATCCTTAAGAGTTTTCAAACATTAGGTAAAATCGTATTCTCTACATGAACCAAAGCCTTAAGTCATCATTTAAGGTGGAAAGAAAAATGTGAAGCCAGTAAACTGCTCATGCATTTTTTCTTTTACTTTCTGAATAACCTGTGAGTTCGTAATGTATATAAACAGTTTCTAAGAATTTTAAGACCTAACACTCTGAGGCTGGAGAACCAGATATAACCTCAAACTTAGTGCTAATGGGGCCAAAGAAGCTGTCTGGCTTTTTACACATGAAAACGGCAAGCTCAGAGTTAATGGGCCTGGCCTTAGTGGATAAGCCCACCAAGGGCTGGTGGAAGACCAGTGTTTAAACAGAGCCCACGCTCACATGCCTGAGGCATTACACCTGCCACGGAGGAAGAAGTGCAGAAACATTTCCACATGTTTCTAATTTGGTGGGAGAGAAAGCAGCTAAAGCAGCTTTACAAAATATACAGTTTCAGTAGTGATCGCCGGTCTCTTGCTGCCGAGATGTTTGGACACACATTTTCATTGTTGGAAAGATGTACTTAGGTTGTTCCACAGAACAGCCCCTCTTTAGAAAGCCAGATAGCTCAGAATTGGGAGGAAATACTCATAGATCGAATACTAAGAAAAAAGGAAAGAAAACAGGAGTGAGTGAAATCTTGTTTTATTTTAGATGAGACTTTGTTTGCTTTGTCTGTCTCAAAAAAGAACCTATGAGTGAGCTTTTAAGGAAGAAATATACATCTGTACATCTAGATATAGTTATCAATAAACCCAGCTTGAGGACAGTCATTCCAGGCACCAGTTCTCACTGGGCTTCCCTCAGGTGTCCGGGGGAGGGGAGCTGTCCAGTGGTGTCTGCAGACACTTCCATGGGCTTCTCTTTCCCTTCTGAGCCCTCTATAATGCTGGATGCCAAGGGTGTGGACCTCTAGTGACAGCCAGGAGGCACAAGGATATCAAAGGTTAAAACAATTAAATCAACCGTCCTCAAGGAAGCAAACGGAACATTGTTCAAGATAAGGAAACCCCTATAAAACCATACACGGTTACAAAAAACACAGGCTGATGTGTGCACATCCCTGTCTGCATGGCTTAGCAGACGCACAGCCCTAACAACAAGCGGGGTCCTGGGGCACCGGCTTCAACGTTCTACGTTAGAGTGCAGCATCACTTTTATGGCACCTTCCCGTAAGCTTAGACCTGCCCCAAGTGTGCGATAAGAGTCTGACTAATTGAATTCAACTAACAAGAGCTCAGCTCTTCATTACATTTCTTTGAAAGAAAATGTGGCGGGCAGGGGGAGTAAAACAAGGGGGGGAATAAAACAACCCTGGATTTTCCCCTAAAGCTCAACTTTCAGGCAATGGTCTTGGTAACATTTAAGGCAATCAATGCCACTTACCACATCTATATCTTCAGTCAAACTGACATTCCTTTACCCAAAGATACTGTAAGACCCTAAATAAGGGAATATTAAATTATGCCCCTACATGATTAACTAAAAAAAAGAAAATGAACTAAAACTCTTAAATCACATCTAATTATTCTAATTCCTGGATATAACCGTTAACTGAAGGTTTAAGTGATATAAACGGCCAGACAGGGCAGACAACCAGCAAAGACAGAATTGGCTTTAAAGTCTCACCGAAAAGTGACTACTAGACATATCACTGCACTGAACTGTTTCCTAGATTCCAATAAAGCAAAGAGTGGATATGAAAAATGAACAGGCTATGTTCTCTTGCCTCTAACTGCTTCCAGCCCTATTTCTATTGTGAGATATATTTTAAACTATACGTTTTAATATTTTTATCAATGAGGCAAGAAGTCTAGCCTCAAGAAGTAAAATTGGATAGTCTCCTATTTGCCAGATTCTTTAGAGTAAAAGAAAGTCGGGCCAGCAGGTTTTATGCATTTTCGTGATCCCCAAGGGTCACTGGGGCTTCCCATGTCTTTTCACTGCAGGTCCATGAAAGAAATGCTACAGTGGATGTATTTGGAGGGGAAAAAGTTAACTTCCCTTCTTTCACTGATTCATTCACTTAATAAGCAGTGTAAGATACTACGTGAGCTAAGATCTGTGAGGGGAGAGGGAGTGCATTTAATAAATGACTTAGGAAATTTAAAGGCATTTCAGAAACCACTTAGCTTCAGAGTCTTCATTTTACAGCTACAGAACTAAGATGGCAGAGCTGCTGCTGCTGCTGCTAAGTCACTTCAGTCGTGTCCGACTCTGTGCGACCCCATAGACGGCAGCCCACCAGGCTCCGCCATCCCTGGGATTCTCCAGGCAAGAACACTGGAGTGGGTTGCCATTTCCTTCTCCGGCAGAGCTGCTAGCGTCCACAATTTCTCTTTATCTCATTACTCAGTTTTATTTTCTTCATAGCACTTACCACTATCTGAACCTAGACATGTTTACATGCACACGTGCGCACGTACGTGTGTGTGTGTGTGTGTGTGTGTGTGTGTGTGTGTGTGTGTGTGTGTGTATTTTCTGGATCCTCTTACTAGAATGTTAGCACCCTGAAAGTAAGCATCTTTCCTTTTCACTTGCTGGCCAACTTTCAATGCTTAGAAAAGTGTCTAGCACACATTAGGTACTCAGTGGGTATTTGTTAAGTGAATAAGATAAACAATAGAAAATGAGAAAAAACATATTGACTTATCACACTGAGACTTGTGAGAGCCTAGAACGAGTGTGACCTTTACTCCAGTGAAAGATCATGTTGAGCTGTATAAAGAAGTGGAACTCAGCTACTAAGGAAAAGATGAGTTGGTAAGATGTAAACATTTCTTTGAATAGAAGATAACAAATTAACCTGCATACCAGATAGAAAAGCATTCATTTCTTCCCAAATCTATGTCTGGGGACATCTTCAAGTCATATTGTATATTAGAAAATTAATGAAAAACTCTTCATTCAAGCTAGAATTGATCTGTTACATATCTCTTGTTATTAAGGAAATTAATACTGAAATCTCAGAGATGTTAAAAGAAAAAATCAGTAGCACGCAGATTAAGTTTCGACCAAAGGATGACTTTCATAAAATGCTACCTGAAGTTTTAATGAGTATGTATGAATACTAACTCTGATTTTAATAAAAAGTTCCTTTGTTTACCTCAGGTTATTTTGCAGCAAACACACTAGTGATGAGTGTAAATCTAAGCTCTTCTAAACTCTCCTGGCAAACATTGGTCCAGGCGCTTCCTTGGTGGCACAGTGGATAAGAATCTGCTTGCCAATGCAGGAGACACGGGTTCCATCCCTGGTTGGGAAGATCCCATATGCTGTGGAACAGCTGAGCCCACGTGCCACAGCTACTGAAACCCGTACTCTAGAGCCAGGAGCCGCAACTACAGAGCTGACGCCCCAGTGCCTTAGACCCTGTGCTCTGCAACAAGAGAAGCCACCACAATGAGGAGCCCACCCACCGCAACGAAGAGTAGCCCCTGCTTGCCACAACTAGAGGAAGTCCATGGGCAGCCAGGAAGACCTGGTGCAACCAGACCAAACAAAAAGCTGAAGTTCTGGAACAATGGAAAACCAATTTCATTAACCATATTCTCACCGACTTTCCTCTTCATCTTCAGAAGCCAGTTTATTACAAGCAAGATTAAGTGAGACTGCTAAACAAAGACACATCGGAGGCAAGATTTTTAGTGTCACATGTTTTTAAAGTATTTCTTTACTCTGATGATGTTTATTCATTTACTCAACAAATATATTTACTTACCACCTGTCATCATAACCCAAGCTCCTTGCCAGAGATCAGAAGAAAGAAGTTACCAGAAATATTTACATTTGAAGAGATAAAAACTGGAAAAAGATCTCTTGGACTTCCAGTAAATGTGAAAATCTTACAAAATTTTTCAAAAAGATGTTTCAACTTACACTTTGTTCTCCTGGCTCTACTTTGGGGACTTTGTGTGACCTGCGCTCCTCAGATCTGGATGGGTCGTGCTTGCTGCTCTTTTTCCTCTTCTCTTTTCTGCTTTCATGCTTTGCCTTTGTGTGCTCGCTTGCCTGGACTTCATTTAAAAGGTCCCCACAAAGGGAAGACTCGAACAATTCCCTGCCATTCTGGATAGTTTTGGTTATTTTTAGTTTAATTTCAGGTGAGCCAGTCTTCTTTGGAATCACAGTTTGTGGTACCGAAGGAGGAGGTGGTGGTGGCTGTGGAGGAGAAGGCTTTTCCAGAATTTCATGGGGTCGTGTGTTTGGAATTTCTGAATGGTAATAGTCAGTGGGGCTAAAGTTTCTAACTGCACCAAAGCCGTTGGCAGACCCGTTGGGATACTGGTTATACGGCTGGTATTTGGTCTGAGTTTCGTACATGCTGATGGACGGTGGGTAGCCATTCGTGAGTGGAGGGAGATCTTCTGTTGTGGGTGGGTACTGAAAGCCTTGCTGCAAGGTAGCTTCATATGGTGTCTGGCCACCATCTTCAACAATGTCACTGTTGTTATCAAAGGCATCCTCCTGGCGGATGTTGGCGGAGTCAATGAGTTGAGGTGGTTGCTGAATTGTGTTTCCCATGATCCCTTGCATGAAAGAGAAAGAGAAATCCATTGTTCTGCTCCAGCATCCTTAACTTTCCCTTTCTCTCATCGGGCCTAAAGTTTTAAAAGAGAGATCAAAAAGTGTTAGTTAATAACCTCAAAGGCTAGATGGCTAATCAATAGCAAAAGGATTAAAGTAAAATATTCTGAAGCCCATTTTCATATCCAGATCTGCACAGTTTTTAAAACAAGCAGCCAATGTGATTCTGACACAGAACAAACACTTTTTATCATAAATGCTTATCTGTTTGAAACTCAATGACTGTCATAACAACTTGAGTAACAAAAATTTTGTCCTCTTCGCAAACATGTAAAATAGTTTTGACATTCCTTTGTTTCCCAAGTTAGAGATTATTAAGTCTCAGTTAAAACTGGTAATTGCAAAATCAGCAGTGTCTTGATGCATACAAATTAAGTTCCATGGGAGTTTTCCTTGGATCATTTATGTTTTGTCCAGTGGTTCTGTTATTATAAAAATAATAAAATCTTATTGCAAATACTTTAAATACAAAATTTTAAAGGCTGAATAAGTCATGGGTAACCACTGTAAATACTTCAGTGGGTATTCTTCCAGATCTTTCTCTATATATTTACACACAGAATGTTTAAAATAGTTTAATCTGTGACTTGCTTATTCAACTTAAAATAAATCCTAGCTATCTTTCTACATCAGCCATGTACAGATCATTCTCATACATCCTTCACTCTCTAAGTGACTGTGGTTGCACCGTAAACAACTGTGGAATCTACCATATTTAACCATGACAACCACTGAGTTGCTCACAGCTCTTGGATATTATAAACGGGTTTACAGAAAACTTTCTTGAAACTGTACCTTTATGCATATATGTATTTCTCTAGGACAGATTTGAAATTCTGATGATACTGTAAAACTGTTCTATAGAATAGTTTATTATAGGCTGTACCATATCAATTTATACTCATACCGATAGCGTGAGGGGACAGCTAGTTCCCATGCTCTCACCAGTATCTAGTTGTTTTTAATCAGTGATATAGATAGTAGAATCATCTTTACTTTTACAAAAGGCACATGTCAAGGTCTATATACTGATGACTCTGATTCAGTAAATCTGGGGTGAGGCCTAGGGCATGAGTATTTTTTTTTCAATTCTATATATATGTTATTTATTTTTAATTGAAGGATAACTGCTTTACAATATTGTGTTAGTTTCTGTCACACACCAACTTGATTCAGCCATAGGTACGCATATGTCCCCTACCCATCGAACCACCCTCCCACTTCACACCCCATCCCACCCCTCTAGGTTGTCACAGAGCCCCAGTTTGAGCTCCCTGAGTAACACAACAGATTCCCACTGGCTATCTATTTTACATATGGTAGTGGGTGTACTTCCATGCTACTGTCTCCATCGTCTCACCCTCTCCATGTCCCCCTACCCTCCCCATGCCCACAAGTCTGTTCTCTATGTCTGCATCTCCACTGCTGCCCTGCAAATAGGTTCATCAGTACCACCTTTCTAGATATTCCATATATAAAGCATGAGTATTTTAAGGCCACATTCCAGCTGATACTGATGCACACTGTTGGCCAGGTCACTGCTTTACTCTTACAGTTACTGAGCCTTCTCTAGAAGGTGTCTGGAATTGCCCACACTGTGTGATAATGTTATAATATGGATGAGCCTCTGTTAGGAAATGTTCTGAGACCACTCTGCTCTGTCATAGGTTTGACAGGTCCACATCCTGAGACAGGGGATTAATGGACTGCCCAGATATAATTTTGAAAATCCTGTAAATATCTTTTCTAAAAAGCTCTAAGGCTGAGAGGATTTCACTAGTGTGTCAAGTCTGATGAGCTAACTGTAGATGGCAGAATGCAGAGAAGTGGATTCGGAGACTAGAGCCCAGTTCAATTCCGTGATTTACTGGTAACGTCTACCATCGTGGTTCTAGTAGAAAAACGATAAAGCAAGTAAGTCAAAATAGTGAGGGAAGAAGGGAATAAAAGCTGACAATATTTTCCAAGGTGTATCCAATTAAACAGCTGTTTATTTTGATGTTTGCAAAATAAATGTTAGCAGTTCTTAACTTGCAAACGAATGAATATGAGGGCTTACAGAAAATCAAACTGCCTTTACTGCTCTATAGTGGAGTGAGGTGGAGGGGAGGGGGCGGCCACAGGATGTGAGAGAGCACTCCCACTTCCTTAGCCTCTACTCTGGGTGAAGCACTTTTTACACATCTCACTTAATCCTCAAAACAACTCTTCAAGGTGGAGTGACTCCTGGCTCACAGATAAAGAAAGTGAACTACAGAGGAGTTCTTAGGGGGTCTTGCTTAAACCCCAATGCCAAGGAGGCTGAATTAGGATTTGCACGTAGGCATCTCTGACTCTGAAGTCCAAGATTTTTGCCATTATGCCACTGCCACTTTCCTCGGGTGTTAAGTTCTAAGAGGATTTGTTTCTTCTGTTCAGGTATTGGGTTGGCCCCAAAGTTCATTCGGGGTTTTCCATTACATCGTATGAAAAAACCCAGATGAACCTTTTGGTCAATTCTATTCTTTATTCCTTGGTCACTGCTAAAACAACTAACCATTTCATAATAACCACCACTAACACTTAAAAGAGTTTAGTATGTGCCAGGAGCCACTCTAAGAGCTCTACAAACAGGACTCCATCTAATGCTCCCAATAGGCAGTCTGGTCTCAGAGTCTGTGTTCCTAACCAGCATATCATGCTGATAATGCTCATAAAGGTTAGAAATCATTTCTTTATATATATATAGATATCTAGATTAAGAATTGAAACCTTACCCTAATCTGACCCTTGACAAAATTATGTAGCTCACAGACACAAGAAAGTATGTTCTAAATTCCGTAAACACACATGGGGCAAGTATACAGATGGAATTCAACAGTTCTCCAAACTTCCAACCTGAAAGCAAGTTAAATACCAGCATTTGACATGATGCAATCTGTGTTTCTGGTTCTTGTAACTGTCATACACAAGATCAGCTTCCAGATAATGTCCCATAGTCTATAGAGGTTTTCAGGCACATGCACTCAGGGACTGCAAGGAGATCAAACCAGTCAATTCTAAAGGAACTCAACCCTGAATATTCATTGGAAGGACTGATACCAAAGCTGAAGTTCCAATACTGTGGCCACCTGATATGGAGAGCCAACTCATTAGAAAAGACCCTGATACTAGGAAAGATTGAAGGCAGGAGGAGAAGGGGACGACAGACGACGAGATTGTTGGATGGCATCACCAACTCAATGGATGTGAGTTTGAGCAAGCTCTGGGAGATGGCGGAGGACAGAGAAGCCTGGTGTGCTGCAGTCCATGGGGTCGAAGAGAGTCCGACATGACTGAGTGACTGAACAACAACAATTCAGATTTCTGATACTTCTGACTTAGTTCCAAACACAAACTTCTAAGAAGTCTGGCATTTTCCCCCTTCTCTTTTCTTCTGTAGCCCTATAACCAAATATTTTATTTTAGTTTGAACTAAGAAAAGGAATAATATTATCATATTACAATTACAGTGTAAAAGTTATCAGGCTTCCTAGGTGGAGCTAGTGGTAAAGACCCCACCTGCCAAAGCAGGAGACATAAGAGACACGGGTTCAGTCCTTGGGTTGAGAAGATCCCCTGGAGAAGAAAATGGCAACCCACCCAAGTATTTTTGCCTGGAGAATCCCATGGATAGAGGAGCCTAGAGGTCTACAGTCCAAAGGATCACAAAGAGCTGGATACCACTAAAGTGACTTAGCACACACGCACGCATAAGAGTTTGCAATTACACAGTAATTTCACATACTTTCTTATTTGATCGGCAAAACAATTCTGTAAAGCTGACAGGGCAGGTATTAGCTTCATTTTTCAGATAACTACATTCAATATTTGCCGAATTTCCCAAGACTACAAAGCTAATTAGCGAGTAAGCCTGAAAAAGAATCAGTCTCTTAGCTTTCTAATCCTGTGTTCTTTTCCACGAGATCTCATGCCAGAGACTATCCAAACACCCAGAGACAACACAAAATCATCCTGAGAGTCATACGTTCAAAGCTGAGCAAACTGTCCTTTCCTAACTCAGCTTTGCTTCTAGACTATCCTGCACTGCTCCCTGCTCCCACTGTTTTTCCAGCTCCCAGGCCAGCAGCCTCAGGTTCATATGAGGGTGACTGATTCTTCCTTCTCAGTGAAGCCATAAAACTAAACATCAGACAAGTCTAGTACCTATTCCTCTGAACTTTGATTTGTTCTTTTCCTTTTTTAAAAAATAATTTTATTTATTTATTTTTGGCTGTGCTGGGACTTCACTACTACTCAGGCATTTTTTTCTAGCTGCAGAGTGGAGGCTACTCTCTAGCAGCTGCGTGAGAGCTTCTCATTGCAGTGGCTTCTGTTGTAGAGCAAGGGCTCTAGGGTGCGTGGACTTCAGCAGTCACTGCTCCTGGGCTCTAGAGCACGGACTCAGTAGTTGTGGTGCATGGGCTTAGTGGCTCTGGGGCATGTGCAATCGTCCCAGCCCAGGGATCAAATCTGTAGCCCCTGTATTGGCAGGCAGAGTCCTTACCACTGAGCCACCAGGGAAGTCCCTCTGATTTCTATATCCATGTTAGGCCAGGCCTTAGTCAGCACCTGATCCTGGAACTACAACAACTGATTTTCTAGGTATTTTTCACCTCTAGTTTCTTCTTGCACAGCAGCCAGGGGATGCTTCTAAAGCCAACCTGCATTGAGTCTGTTCCCATATTGACACTCTGAACTTCACACCACACCAAGTCTCTTCCGTGCCTTTCAAGATTTTCCACGATCTGATTTTTTTCTTACCAACCCAAATTGCAAGGGCATGAATGACCTTTTCTGAGCCTCCACTGAGCCAGATATCTATAAACTGTGGCCTAATATACTTTATTTAATCCTACAAAGCAAAGTATTATCCCCATCTTACACATAAGAGATGGGGCTCAGAAAGATCATGTGATTTGCCCTTAGTCACACGGCCAACAGAAGTTGAATAAAATGGTGAAATTTGTATCTTTTAACTCCAGTACAGTACCAAGTAATGTCAGGTGGTGCAGGGTAAAGAACCCGCCTGCCAGTTCAGGAGACGCAGGAGACACGGGTTCCATCCCTGGGTCAGGAAGATCCCCTGGAGGAGGAAAGGGCAACCCACTCCAGTATCCTTGCCTGGGAAATCCCATGAACAGAGGAGCCTGGCGAGCTACAGCCCATGGGTCACAAAGAGTCAGACTGGACTGAGTGACCACGCACAGGATGCTCTACATGGCAGCTGCCATGGGTAATCTTTGAACTACCCAAATTTCCCACTTTAACCCAATATGCTCCAGACACACAACCTAAGTGCCTATCGGACAGCTTCACTCATATCTCACAAAAGCCTTAAAATGTCTAATAGTGAACTCTCAGTTTCCATTTTACTTAAATGTGTCCTTCCCCCAGTCCTTCCCCTGAGAAGAAAATGAAATCTCCATCTACTAGCTGCCAAAGCCAGAAGCCTGGGAATCAGGACACACCCCTTTCCCTCACTCCTACTCTCGTCCAGTCGATCGATCCGTAAACTCCCAGAGCGTTACTCCCCAGGCATCTGACTCACGCTGGTCTATCTCACTCCACTTCTGGTTCCTCACTCGGGCCCCTGCTCCTCACCGAGGCTCTTGCACAACTGTCTCCCCGATCTCCACACAACCCACGTCCCCAGAGAATGGCCTGTCCCCTTTAAAAAAATGAGTCCAATCGTGTGACCACCCCTCAAAATACAGCAGGAAAGACAAACAACAGGGAGGACTCTCACAAATGTCACTTTGTTGTTTTTTAAATTAGCTTATCTATTTTTTAACTTTACAATATTGTATTTGTTTTGCCATACATTGACATGAATCCACCATGGGTGTACATGATTTCCCCTTCCAGAAGCCCCCTCCCCATCCCATCCCTCTGGGTCATCCCGGTGCACCAGCCCCGAGCACCCTGTATCATGCACTGAACACAAATGTCATTTTGAATGAAAGTGGTCAGACACGGCGATTCCACTTACACAGTACACAGTGTGATTTCATTTACATAGGGGTCAGAAACAGGACGAAGTTAGGCCTAAATCTATGGGGATGGCTGTCAGAATAGTAGATGCTTTCTTGAAAATGGTGCTGTAGACACTGGAAGGGGGCCACGGGGAGGTTTCTGAGCCGCTGGTGATGTTTGATTTATTCATCTAGATAGTAATGACATGATTTACTGAAATAAGCAAAAATAAGCAACAAAACCTTCAATGCCTTCCCAGTAGCACTCAAGTAAAATCCGGGCTCAGTATCATGCCTGCGTGCTCAGGCCTCAGTTTGTAAACTACCAAAGTCATCTACCAACACTCGCCACACAAGCATTGCACTCTGGCCACAGGGGCTTCTTATCAGTTTCTCAAATGTGCCCACTTCATTTCTGTGATTGGAATTTTCACCTGTGTTGCTCCAACTACCTGAACACTTATTATCTCTCAGAGAAGACTTCTTCGGTCCTTAGCACCCTCTTCTCACTGAGTCTGTCCTTTATAAAAGCACTTACAATAACATGCCTTATACAAATATGCATTTGCCTTTTTATGGTCTCTCGCTCTCATTCCACTGCATGCTCTATAAGCATAGGGACTATGGATGTCTTAGTCAAGGCTAGACATTCAATACTGTTCAATTAATAAATCCCTTACCTCAAAGGGCTTAAAACTAGTATACCTCCACTGACCTGCAGGATTTCTGGGGATATTCCCCTATAATGTAACTCTACTCACCCACGAATCCCTGGTTTGGTAAGAAATGAGTTACGCTCATTGTAAAAAAAAACAAACAAAACATTGACACCCATAGCTGCCTGGGCAACTGATCTTCCACAAAGGTGTCAAGTAATTTGAGGAAAAGGACTTCCCTGGTGGCTCAGTGGTAAAGAATCTGCCTGCCAATGCAGGAGACATGGGTTCAATCCCCGGGTCAGGAAGATCCCCTGGAGAAGGAAATGGCAACCCACTCCAGTTTTCTTGCCTGCAGATTCCCATGGACAGAGGAACCTGACAGGCTACAGTCCATGGGGTTGCAAGCGAGTCGGACACAATATAGTAACTAAACAACAAATTCAAGGAGAAAGGATGGTATTTTCAACAGACAGGACTGGAAAGAAAAATGACTGGATAGCTGTATGGAAAAAGCAAACCTCACCCTCACTTTACATTATACAAAAAAATAATTAAAGTTAGTTCATAAACCTGGTACTGAAGTTAAACCATAAAACTTCTAGAATAAAAACATGGGAGAAAATACACCACTGTGTTAGGTGAAGATTTCTTCAACAGTACACAAGTATCATGAACTACGAAAGAAGATGGATAAAATGGACTTCACAATTAAAAACTCTTCCTCTTCAAAAGACACAGTTAAAGGGGGAAAAAAGTGAATTACAGGCAGAGAGAAAGGCATTTGCAAAATACATATCTCATAAAGAATATCCTTATATTCTTACATTCTAGGAGTTGGGGAAAGACTCACTAAGGGTTTTTGAGCAAAAATGGGACAGTGAAATGACAGTTTCAATATTCATTATGCCACAGGTTGCTTACTAATTGCAAACAGAACTGCGCACAGGACAGAGTACTTCACATGAGGGAGTGGGTACGGTTTTACCAGAGGCGGGCCAGCTGGCCTCCTGGGCCTCGTGGGGTGATTCATGCACACATCATCATCCCCGAAGTCCTCTTCCCAGTGCTTATACCAAACCTCAAAATGAGGAAGCAATCAGACAAATCCAAAGTGTGGGACCTTCTCTCAGAAAACTGGCCTCGGTTCTTCAAAAAGTGAATGTTACAAATAATAGGTGGAAAGACTGCTCTTTATTTTAAAAGACCAGTGCAATGCATGAACTTTGATTAAATCCTAGATGTAAACACAAGCACACACAGAGAGGTAAAAACAATGTTTTGGAGAAAATGAGAATTTAAAATTCAAACTAGGGGCTTCCCTCATGACCAAGACTCCACTCTCCCGATGCAGGGGGCCCGGGTTCCATCCGTGGGCAGAGAGCTAAATCCCACACGCTGCAACTGCAGATCCTGCCTGCTGCAACTAGGACCCAGCACGGCCAAAGAAATAAATACAACAATATTTCAAAAATAAATAAAATGTGAACTAGCTATTAAACAATGGTGCTATTAATTTTCAAGAGTATGATAACACTACTCTGTTAATGTAAGAGAATGTCCTTATTCTTAGAAGAGCAATGCTTAAATATTTAAAGTGTCCTGGGATCCACAACTTTCAAATGGTTTAACATTTAAGCAGTACATATATCTAGAGTAAAACAAAGAAGGCAAAAAACGTTAACAACTAACTTACAGTTGTTAAAAACAACAACTATAGGTGTTGACTATAAGAGTCTTTTAATTTTCCTAAAGATTTGAAAAATTTTCAAGTGAAATGTTGGGGAAAAAATAAAAACAAATAATTTAGCTAAGGGGCTGGAAGAAACATTAAAAAGAAAAAGGAACTGCTTCTTAAGGCAGAACAGCATGCATTCAATCTTGACAGCGTATTCTGACCAACTCAGCCAAATGGCTCACTGTATCATATTTTCTAGAAGTCTAAGCATGAATAGAGCCACACTTTCTCATACTGCACCTCCAAGTAACACAATAATGCAATCAAGAAAGCAATTTTGATAATTAAAAAAAAGACATTTTATAAAGATATTTTATAAAATTCTTTACATAGTGATTTTTATACATATTGGAGGCTGGTGGCCAGCCTTCAAACAGCAGACACACTAACTGATACACAGAATTAGGAGGCAGAGATGCAGGTTGGATCCCTGGGTTGGGAAGATCCCCCGGAGGAGGGCATGGCAACCCACTCCAGTATTCTTGCCTGGAGAATCCCATGGACAGAGGAGCCTGGTGGGCTGCGGTCCATGGGTTTGCACAGAGTTGAACACAACTTGGTGACTAAACAACAACAACAACAGTGTTGCTATAGGAATTAAGAGAATCCATGAGCAA
Source organism: Okapia johnstoni (assembly GCA_024291935.2). Lineage (NCBI taxonomy): Eukaryota > Metazoa > Chordata > Mammalia > Artiodactyla > Giraffidae > Okapia > Okapia johnstoni. The sequence continues at coordinate 28,688,051 of CM044327.1, forward strand.
TACTTTGGACAATGCCCAGAGCTAGAGCTGTTACCATAATATTATCATTGAGCACAATGCTGGGCACACAGAACTTGTGAAAAACCTGATCTCTGACCCAAAGGCATTTACAGTTCCTTTAATATACAACACAAGATAGGATATCATGGTCAAGACTCATAAAATAGTAAACAACATTAAACAGAAGGTGATTAAGAATTACATTGTGTGTCATCACAATTACAACAGACATTTGAGAACAATGCTCACCTAGGCAAGGTCTTTAGTCCATGCAAGACAGGCAGGATTGGAGGTTAGGTGTTTTTCACCCACACATTTTAAAATTACTCCATAGGAGTCACCAAAACTCTCACACCTTTGTCATTAACAAATCCCTGATAAAGATGTACATTTTAAATTTTTTTGTATTACTAAAGTAATAGTAATAATGACTAGCATTTGAGGATTTAACTACACGTCAATACTATCTTAAATACTTCACATTTGTGTCATTATTTCACTCCCCAAAACACGTCTTTGAGGGAATGCTATTACTACCCCCATCTCACAAGTGAAAATGAATGCCAGTGTGATTAAGTGACTTCCTCAGCCAGACATCCTATAAATGGAGAATCCACACACAGGCCCTCTGCCCCACAGCCAGACTGGCTCTTGACAAGTAAACGCATTGCCCACAGTCCCTAAGCATGTCAAGTAAACAGCAACACAAACATTCACTTTACATCGCACACTTCCTGAGCGTTAGCTCCGCTGCCCAGAGCTAACAATTTGGTGGGAGACGTAATGGACTAGTGTTCGGCCCATTGTAATATGTAGTTCCAAGTAAATGAAACCACCACAGGCTAACAATTTAGGACAAATGCTTCCTCTGACCAATGTTTTCACACTGGTTTTTAAGATGAAAGAAATCAGTGAGTGGGAAAAAAAAGATGAAAAGAAATCAATATATGAATACTTTTCCCTTATTTTTGTTGAAGCTGTTCACAAACTTTTTTTTATAATTTTATTTACTTGTTTATGGCTGTTCTGGGTCTTTGTTGCTGCATGGTCTTTTCTCTAGTTGTGCTGCACAAACTCTAGGCGCATGGGCTTCAGTAGTTGTGGCATGGGGGCTAAATAATTGTGGCTCCCAGGCTCTACAGCACAAGCTTCATAGTTGTGGCACATGGGCTTAGTCGCTCCAAGGCATGTGGGATCTTCCAGGACCAGGGATCAAACCCGTGGCAGGAGGATTCTTTACCACTGAGCCATCAGGGAAGCTCCATAGACATTTTTAAAGGAAAACAGTTCAAAATTATCAACTAAAGCTTTAGGCCATTCATTCTCCAGCTTATTCAGCAGAGGAATTATAACAGAAAAGTTTACTTAAGTCAATCTCAGATACAAAGTCTAAAAAAAAAAAAAAAAGCATATGATGTTTCAGATGAACAGTTGAGCTACTCAAGTGTTCATGACATGTTAAATGTAAAGTCTAAGTCGCTATAACAAATTCTTATCTTAATGTGAACAATTTCCTTTTGTAGACTGTACATATTGCTGGATTCTACTTTACAGAATTACACACCGTGCTGTATGTACTTATTTTCCTATGTTTAACATCAGTTTCTTCTTCACAAGAAAAAAAAAAAAAACTTCATATTTCATTATAGGTTAAATTGAAACTGGAGCCCATTATACAGAGTGAAGTAAGCCAGAAAGAAAAACACCAATACAGTATACTAATGCATATATATGGAATTTGAAAGATGGTAACGGTAACCCTATATGCGAGACAGAATAAGAGACACAGATGCATAGAACAGTCTTATGGACTCTGAGGGAGAAGGTGAGGGTGGGACGTTCTGGGACAATAGCATTGAAACATGTATATTGTCATTTGTGAAACAGAACACCATTCCAGGTTCGATGCATGAGACAAATGCTCAGGGCTGGGGCAATGGGATGACCCAGAGGGATGGGATGGGGAGGGAGGTGGGAGGGGGGTTCAGGATGGGGAACACATGTGGACCCATGGCTGATTCATGTCAATGTATGGCAAAAACTACTACAATATTGTAAAGTAATTAGCCCCCAACTAAAATAAAATAAATAAATAAATAAATAAAATTCCTAATATTGACATCATTATCCACAGGCTTTTTGGAATCAGAAGTAGCTCTAAAGGTGTCATATAAATAACCCATTTTTGTCTTCAGACTCAATTACCCCTTCAATACATTCCTAGGTTACTTAATTTGTAAATCAAACCATATCGTTTTACTGTTTAAAAGCCGCCAATGATTCCCAGCAAAAGCCATAGTTTGGCCAACAAAGCACACAGGCCCTCCAAGCAAGATCCCCACCCCATCTCCAGCCTCAAGTCACCCCTGTACACCAGTAATGTAAGGCTACTCGGAATCACTGTACACGCTGGGATTTCACACCACTGTGCCTTTACTAATACTGTCTCCTGTGCCTGCCGCGCTGACTCACTTCAGTCGTGTTCCACTCTGTTTGACCCCATGGACTGTAGCCCACGCAGCTCCTCTGTCCATGGGATTCTCCAGGCAAGAATACTGGAGTGGGTTGCCATGCCCCTCTCCAGGGGATCTTCCTGACCCAGGGATTGAACAGACATCTCTTACACCTAACCTGCATCAGCAGGTGGGTTCTTTACCACGAGCGCCACTCAGGAAGCCCAATATGCTCTTTTACTTTACTTTTTTTTTTTTTGCTTGACTTATTTAACCATCTTTTGAACTCAGAAAGTCACTTCCTAGAAGTACTCACTTAAGTTCCATGCTAGTCTGAGTAACTTTCCTCTGTTTCCTAAGATAAATAATACCTCTTAGAATTCATCATGAAACTGCCTGTGTGATTTTCTTAAGAGCAGGAACTAATTTTATTCATCCATATGCTCCTAGAACCCAAATCGAAGGCTAGAGGAGGGGCTTCAGTGAATCTTTGAAACTAAACTGTATGAACTTAAGGGAGCTATTACATATAAATGAACTGCTTCAAAGAGTAGTTGAGGATCTTTCTATGAAGAATGCAAGATAATATACAGGCAACTGTGGTCTCCTCAGGAATATCCTCGGCAAAATCTGACTGAGGACCACTCTCCAAGCCACTCCTGAGATTCTCCTTAGTTCTGGACTATGCTTCCCTGTGAGGCTTAAAGCCCCAAGAGACTGACATGAAGTCAAATATATTTCCAAGGAGAGTCTACTAACCCAACGACAGACCGAAAGCTATCAAAAACTCCTTTATAAGCAGATCTATTTAAAACCCCAGTGTTAACCAATTTTTACTTTCTGCCTATAATGATGTATGTGTAGGAGAATCAGCTGTAACGTTCCCAAAGTGCCTTGTTTTCTCATACAAGTATATTTACAAGGACCTGGTTCAGCGGATTCTGGAGAGTGTTCACCACATCAAGATGTTAGGGAGTGGGTTAGTATGTCGTGGGGATACAGTCTGAAAATGGGGCCCCTTCTCCCGAGGATGGGAAAGGAGCTGGAGGTGGAGATCTGAGCAGTGGGGTTAAGCCAAACTCCTGAAGTGACCCTTTCCTCTTCACCCGACTGCTCTCAGACATCCAGTTTTTCCAAGTCCTGTGCCTCCAAGCCTGGTCTCACTTGAGTTCCTGCCAGGCTCACGTGTGTACCACATTAGCATCCCAGTGATCTGAAGATTCTACGTAATTGTTTTATGTATATATGCAAATACACAAATGCCAACATTTTAAGTAATCTGATAAACTCTTTGGAACCATGCAAAAAACAGTAATAAAACTCGTGTTATTAATACTGTAGATATGAAATTCAGGATGTGGAAGCTCTCCAGGTCAAACTGTCAAAGTCACAGTTAACTGAGTTAGCATGAACATGAATCCTTATTCTTGAAACCTATTCCAGTTGTTATAATCAATCCTACTAAAATACACAGTGTACTTGATATATCAACATTACAGTTTTTACAGCTAAAGAAAAATAGTGGAATATAACATGATTCCCACAACACAGAAGAAGAGGGTGGCCTCCCTTTACTCCAGGATAAACAAGGGGTTCAGATGTTTCTTTATATGAACTGCGCAAGAAATATTTCTCAAGGTTTATGATAAATCCACAGTCTGCATGGGTTTCTATAGTAACCGTGCACGCAGACAGTCTACAGGAGTGAACCAGCTATGCTGGTTCTCGAAAACCTGGCATTTTTACTGTTTGATGATTTCTGCAGCAAACCACTATAAAAACAATACATAATGTTCAAAATTTAGAGGTCATTTGTGCTTTGAAGCAAAAAAAAAATTATATTAAATTTAAGTATATACACTTTGAGGTGTAACAAGAGAAAGGTATCAGATATACTCATATACTGATTTCTAACTGAATGATCACTAACATTTGAAAGTCAGATCCTGTATTTGAAATCAGTTGAATACACACAAGCATTACCCCTCCAGAAAATGTCAACTGAGACTCATATTTAATGACAGAATATGAAGATTTCTTGGTGACAGCATCAAGGGAGATCTTCATTTTACTATTTTTCCCCAAAATCTACACCAGGAAGAAAATGTTAACAGGAGTTAATTTTATTTTTTTAAAAAAGGGTCCATTATTTTTAGTACACAGGTCTGCAAAGGTAAAACCAGGTCCTCTATAAAGTAAAAACTTGAAAAAACATGCAAAATCTATATAGGAAGAAAGCTAAAATCCCCTAAATGCTAGGAGACTCCATTCTTTTTGCTTATATGTTCTATTCATATTTTAATCACTTCTATGATCAGAGTGATCCTTTGACTATAAGCTATAAATTCTGTATTACCCATCTTGGCTTTCATAATTTAAAAATTGTTTAATTGTTAGTAATGCAATGACAAAAGTGTATTGTTAAAAAAAAGAACAGAGGTATATTATTTTGTTATAATTTTCTGCTTTAAAACTGTGAGTCATTCATCCTTTTTGGAAATAAGAGAGAAATATTTTTAAAGAGCCCAAACACACACCTTTAAAAATCAGGGAGCATAAACTGCTACTAAGTATGAACAAGATGCAAATTATGTTAAAAATTAATATTCTTCCTTCACAAGCCTTTCAACATTTTTACTTCACTGCACACACAAAAAACTGGAGGTGAAAGTTATGGGAAAAAAATATCAGCCATTTGGTTCTAAGAACTTGATCATGCCTCTTTAGTACCAAAAAGGAAATGAGCAATAATATTTACCTTTTAATCACTAAAAGTAGCTAGAACTGATAGCATCTAATCTGGCTATCTGGCTATGCTATAGACAAAAAGCACTAACTGAATTTGGTACAGTGACTACACAACTCAATGTCAATCTTTCTAACAAAGTGTGTCCTGCTTGAAAATTTTTAATCAAGGAAATTTTTTTGTTTGCTCAGTCGCTAAGTCAAGTCCAACTCTTTGCGACACTATGGACTGGAGCATGCCACTGTCAAGGAAATACAAAGTTAATAAATTGAAGTGGTGTTCCATTTGTTTTTAAATTATCTTATCTTTTGAGGGAACTAAAATTGTATCAGTTTACAAGATTTAGCATTTATTCACAAACAAAATAAAGTACTTCTAAAAGCATCCAAGAGTTACACAGTTGGTAGTTACAGCGGTCTATCCATATCTGTAACTATAGTGGTATAAAAGCAAATTATTCCTGACAAATTGGGCATTTTCTCTCAGTTTGTGAAATTCCCATGATAATACAAAGGCTTGAACTTAGAGGCTGCTACAGAAAGATACTAACTCTACAGGTACTTTTAATTTCCTTATGACTTTGGAATGAAAATTTGAGGATGTCAAAATCATGAGGTTTGAAAAGAGTGCTGGTCAAACTTCCGAATCATTTAAAGAGGTTTACTACCATTCTGGTTGAGGCTCTCTTTGAAAGTTTCATGCAAAAAAAAAAAAAAAAAAAAAAGTGCAGGAAATTCCCTGGTGGTCCAGTGGTTAGGACTCTGTGCTTTCACTGTGGGGGACTTGGGTTCAATCCTTGGTCGGGGAACTAAGATCCTGCAAGCCAAGTGGTGCAACCCCCCCCCCAAAAAAGTTAAAATTTCATGTTATGATTAAAGGGGAAAATACTTTCTTTTCTGAACTATATTTCAGCAATTATACTAATAAAACATCGATTCTCCAAATGATACCAAGGCTCATAGTATTTTAGTATGTTAAATAAATATTCTTTATTAGTAAACCTAATCTGGGTACATGACTTAAAGGTACTTTCCGAGGCAGCCTTCTAAAAAGAACTTTAAGCTAGTGACTAATTTCTGGGTTAAACTGGAAAATCTGCTTGCTTTAAAAAATAAACAATTCAGAAGAGAATATATTCCCTGTATATTGGCACGTGATTTTACTCATCTATCCACCAAGATACAAAAGGAATCATATTATTTTTATACAATTACCAACAACATCTACCCAAATCAAAATAGTCTTACTCCCTCCATATCTCATAAACTCAAGATGTATCAAAAATACTCTTCTAGAACAGGATTTGTTACATGACATTTATTCATCAAGCAACTATGCAAAAGCATAAGACTGGCCACTCTCTTCAATAAATGAAGAAATAAAATCGGAATCTGATGCTTAAACAATAAAAATGAAACAGAAATAAATACTGGTGAGGTTTTCTCTTCTTGCTCCCCACCAAGATACAGTATTCAAGTCCTACTTTCTTAAAAGACACAGTAATATTCCTACAGAATACCCTGCTAATCTGTCAATTTGACTCAATTTAAATAAGTGAATGCTGTCACAGAAAGCTACATAGTGTATTGTTCCATTTATGTGAAATGTCCAGAATAGGTAAATCCATAGAGACAGAAAGCAGAGTAATGGTTATGGGGGGTAAGAGGAGGAAACAACTGAGGCTAACTGCTAGTGGGTATGGGATCTCCTTTCGGGTGATGAAGAAAACATTCTGGAATCAGCACAACTTTGTGAATATAATAAAACCCACAGAATTGTACACTTTAAAAAGGTAAATCATATATATATATATCTTTCTCTCAAAAGGAATGCTCTAAAATAAAAGAAATCAAGAAAAGTATTTGCATATATTTCTCAACAATAAAGTCTACAATATCCATACAAAGATTTACTGGTTTGTACACACATATACAATGTACTCGAAATATAAAGCTCTACATTTAGTAACCTACAGCAATTAAAAGGTGGTACTGGCAAAGAGACAGACGATGAAACAGGCTATGACCTGAGACACAGACCTAAGCTTACATAGGAATTTGGCACGGAACATAAGAGTCATGGCAGATGAGCGAAGAAAGGATAGGAGATTCAAAGAATGGTACCGGACAACTGTTATCCACATATGGAAAAAATTACACCCTCACCATGTAATATACCACCTCCAGGTGAAATAAAGACCAGATATAAAAAGTCAAAAATTAAAAACTTCTAAGGAAAAACAAAAACATAAAATGGAAGTAGATCATTATGAATTTAAGGTGGGGAAGGACTTCTTAAACAATACATAAAGAGCACAAAACACTGATGAATAATATCAACAATATATATTTTTTAAACTGTACATCAAAAGATAACACAAATGAGTGAGAAGACAATTCTCCAGGCCAGGAGACGAGTGTGCAGAGCAGAGCTGGGTTCTACCCTCCAATCTTCTGCCAGATCTGCTCGGTTCTGGCTATGTTCACTGGCTGTGCCTTGTCATTTCTCATCTGAATTCGAGTAGCAACTTCAAGCCGTTCTTCCTGCTTTCAAAGCTGTCCACCTCCAATCTATTTTCTCTAGCATTGACAGTACTTAAAAACACCCCCGACAAAAAAAAAAAAAAAAAAGGAATAACTTCCCATGGCTCTCCACGCCTTAACATAAACTCCAGAAAGCAAAATGCCTTTTCTAGATTTTCTAGATTTCTAGGCAGTAGGCCCCTGCCTACTTGTCCAGCCTTCTCTCTTCCTGCTTCCGTTTTCCGACCTTGGCTTCCACCATTCTCTCATTTCCTCTCTCATTGATCACTCAGCTTTTAAGCTTCTGTTCGGATGTGTTAAAATGCCCCAAGAAGCTTTTCCAGACCACCCCTCACCCACCCTCTGAGGCCCGACACCGCATCCCACCTATACCCTACCAGAGCCCTAATATACCAGAGAGAGCCGTCTTGAGCTACAGGAAGGGTATGTATGCAAGTGAACGTAATCTCAAAACATCGGTGTAAGAAGTAAGAGTAAAATACTTGATTACATCCATTCTGGATACCAGATGCTGTCTGCTAATTGCCCTCTGTAGGCTTGAGACAATGTTGGGGCAAGGTTCATTCCAGCTCCTCCTTCCTTCCCATTCTGCTGCTGCTACAATGGGAGGGAGACCAAAAGTTACCGCCAGGTTGTCCCCACCCCAATCCATACAGGTTCCTCTAATAAAACACGTTATTTACTGAGCACCTACTATGTAACGGTCACCACACTAAGCCCTAAAGCTGTAGAGATGAAAATGCAGACGTGGTTCCTGGAATCGTACAGTTGCATTACTACTGGAGAGAGGAAAAAAAAGCAATGAAGGGAAAGTGCTGGAGATGAGGCTCCATTAAATGCACTTATTCATTTCATATTGAGGACCTGTCTTATGTTTGGTCCTAAGTACTAGAGATAAAAGATGAGCAAGACAAGAGTCTCTGTGGACACATAGGGACAAGTGCCCTGGATGCCGAGGCTGAGAAGTGGTGGGATGTGGGACAGAGAGGATTCAGGGGACCTCAGACATTTCCAGGTATAGGAAACAAACAGTCCTAAACTGTGGAAGGGAGGGGAGTTACAGTAACCCCTATCACCTAAAACGGTTAGGAGCTTCCTTGGCATCTTAGTTTCATACCTTCTAAATGATCTAGATTATATACATGTATTTCTTGATATGCTGCAAAACCAAATTACAAGGATTTGATGAAAGCACACTACATAATTCAGGGAAATAAAACAACTTCAATGCCAGAGAATATGGCAAGACTGGAAGTTTACAATGAGGAACGGGACTATTCCATATCCGAAACTGACATCAAGCGGTGAGCCCACTGTCAATAAACAGATCAATCACAAACACAAGGGAACGCTACAGGAAGGGGCTACAGGCTTAGATGAACAATATGTGTTAATATGAGCTAAGAACCGTTAGTTAGGTAACTAGTGTTACTAAAATGCCACAGGCTCTTTTTTAGCAGCATGCATTTAAAACTGACTGTACAGTATTGCTTTGTCCCTCCTAAAAGCATCATGAATAAAGCAGGCAAGTATCTGCACCTTGATTTATATAACCAACATAAAACCAAATGAATAGCAGGTAATCAGGACTAAGAAGAAATAAAATAAAATTCCCCCCTACTATTTTTAAGCTTTTTCAAAAGTTTAGTATGTACTCTTACTATATTTCATCAAGTAATCTTTTCATGAGAATTAACTTATTGTGGAAGATACTTTATTAAGTTCTGGAAATTCAGAGTATAAACACATCATATAAAAGAGTCACTGGTTGACAAGAGATGTTTTTTCCCAGGAAACTGAATATTTACATAACTGTATTTAATATGAAGCTTGCTACCATGAATCTAATAATTCTACAGGCATATAAAAACTATTAACATATTAGCATTCATATTTTCCAAAACAGTAGTTATATTAAACAATGAAGCTTTGTCTTGTGTTCAGAGTATAAAAACTGCAATCACTACTAATGAGATTAAGAGAAACTATCACAACATTATCACTGTTGAGGATAACACAGGATAAGAAGAATCTGAAACTAATAACAGTGAAAAAAGTGAAAGTTAAGTTGCACAGTCCTGTATTTGTGATCCCATGGACTGTAGCTTGCCCATCTCCTCTGTTCATGGAATTCTCCAGGCAAGGGAGTAAGGGAATGGGTTGCCATTTCCTTCTCCAGGGGATCTTCCCTACCCAGGGATCAAACCCGGGTCTCCTGCATTCCAGGCAGATTCTTTACCAACTGAGCCACCAGGTAAGCCCTTTTTTTGATCATTTATAGGCTAATACAAAACCCAGACTAAACACAAAGTCATTTTCTATTAGAATGCCAACCTGTATTAGAGGTGTCTTTGAGTAACTTCAGCATTCAGAGAATTGCCAAATGTGTTCTGATTTCTAAAGTTCATATTTATCTTTAATTTCCAAAGCAAAGGGTAGCCGTGCCTTCTTTGGTCATGGAAAAACCAACCAACCAACAAGACAAAACTGATACTTCACTTCTACCAGAGGTACTGGGTATTTTTATGTTTTGCTCACTGCTGTTAACTCTATCCCCCAGCACAGTTAGGGAATGAACAAGGCTGCTAAATGAATACAGAAAAGGCAGAAGAGACAAGAGGAAATCAGAACCTCTATCTTATTGAATGTTCATTTCCAACCAGGTAATGAAGACAGAATTAAGTACGATTTGGCTATCCAACTACAGTCAAAAGTACAGCCCCAGGGACTTCCCAGCAGTCCAGTGTTTAAGACTTTACCTTCCAGTGCAGGGTGTGTGGGTTTGATCCCTGGCTGGGGGGCTAACATCCCACATGCCGCAGAGTTCGGCCTCAAACTAAAAAAAAAGGAGGAGGGGGAAGTACAACCCCCAAATCACAGCATTAGTATTTGCCATAGTAGGACTTCAACTTCATAATCTAAAATTATGCAGATAATTCCAATGTGTACCTCATCAAATGTGCATGTTATACTAATCTCTAAAATTACTGACATTTCCCAAGAGCCAAATATGAGTTACCAAATCAAATTTGGTCTTTAGCATCTGGACTTGACATAACCCACTGACCTAGAAGGAAGTGATCTGGGACTTCCCTGGTGGTCCAGTGGTTTAAGACTCCAGGCTCCCAATGCAGGCTTCCCCCACTCCATCCCTGGTCAAGGAACTAGATCCTACCTGCCACAACTAAAGATTCCATAGGCCACAACTAAGAACTGGTGCAGCCAAGTATTTTAAAAAGTGGTCCAAAATGCAAACCTATGACGGAGAATCAGACTAAGAAAGCAACACAACTTATCAAGTTCACACTCTGAAACAAGGGTTTTCAGCATCGGCGCTGCTGACATTTGAGGAAGGCTGTCATATGTATTCAACATATTTATCAGCATTCTGGCCTCTACCCACTAGATGCCTGTAGTCCACTTGCCAGTAATAATTTTTAAAAAATGTCTCTAAACATTGCCAAACGTCCCTTGGAGGACCAAATCACCCTTGGGTTGAGAACCACTGCCCTAAAAGGATGTTCACCAAAATGTAAATGCTTACTGGAGGCTGTTCTCTTTTGTTTTGTCTTTTGCTTCTCTGTTGAGTCTATACAAAACAAATAAAGGGCTTCCCTGGTGGTCCAGTGGTTAGGAGTCTGCCTTGTAAAGCAGGGGACATCTGTTCGATCCCTGGTCTGGGAAGATCTCACGCGCTGAGGAGCAACTGAGCCCACACACCGCAACTACTGAAGCCCGTGTGCCTAGAGCCCATGCTCCGCAACAAGAGAACCCACCGCAATGAGAAGCCTGCACACCATAAGGAGGAGTAGCCCCCACTAGATGCAACTAAAGAAAGCCCACGTGCACCAATGAAGACCCACCACAGCCAAACGATAAAAAAGACTTAAAAATCTTAAAACAAAAAAAAGTTAGCATGTATCTTTAAGAAATACAATTCATAAACAATAAAAAGATTTAAAAATCTTTAAAAAAAGCTAGCATGTCTCTTTAGGAAATACAATTCATTAATTATTAATCAAGAAATGCTCGTATTTCTTCAGTTTGTATCTTATTTTTCAATGACTAATATACAGATGTTTTCCTGAATATGGCATATTTATGAGTATTCAAAAGGTTAAACAAAGAAAGCTACCACAACTCAGACTAGACCCAGATTTTAATCTATAATATATTAAGAATCTCTCTGAAATGTCAACAAAAATACTTTAAAATGCTTCAAGTAAAATAATTTATTGAGCACTTACACTGTGATGTTCCAAGTGTTTTACAAGTATTTTCATTTAATCTTCAGCAAACTCCTGCTAAGTTTTTTGCTGTATCTCCATTTTATAGATGAGGAAACTGAAGGACAGACAGGTTAGGTGGCCTGCCCAAGGTCACACATGAAATAAGGGCAGAGCCAGGAGTCAAAGCAGGTAGTCTTGCCTCATGAGCTGTTCCCTTTACCACATGCTATACTGTCAGTAACCATGGAACCACTTTTCTGTCACATCTGTATTGATTCAGAAAGACAACCATTACTGCTTCAGGAAACATCCCTACAATTAACAAAGGCCGCATCTTCAACTTGCATAGAAGCTGTGATGGAGAGAATAAGGACTCCCCAGCCAAACGCCCACATCCTAATCCCCAGCACCTGCGAACATGCTACCTGATGTGGCAAAAGGGACTTTGCAGTTGTGATGAAGTCAAGGATTTGACAATGGAGAGATTATCCTGGACTATTCACATGGGCCCAGGGTAGTGCCTAGGATCCTTACAAGTGAAAAGGGGATGGAGAAGAGTCAGAGAGAGGTTTGAAGACGCTCTACTCTGGCATGGAAAATAAGAGGAAGGGGACCGTGGGCCAGGGAACGCAGGCGCCTCTAGAAGGTGGAAAAGGCAGGGACAGAGTCTCCTCAAGAACCTCCAGGAGGAACGCAGTCCTGCTCATTCCTTGATCTTAGCCCCACGAGCCCCACGGAGGCCTTCCAACACCCAGAACGATAAGACAATAAATGTGTACTGCTTTAAATTTTGTTGTGTTTAAGCCGCTAAGTTTGACAACATGTGTTAGCGAGTCAACAGGAAACTAATGCAGTGTCTTCTCTGACAGCATTTCTAAACACTCCCTTTGTCTTTATTAGTTCTGCTACAAAATATGCAGGGAGGAGCAAAATTTCCTTAGATTCCTTAACCTAAGATCTGGGGAACACGAAACAGAAATGTCATTTGCAAAGGTTTTAGCCCACCACAACACGAACAGTCCTATCTGTGGATACAAAGATGCTAACGTGACCTACAACCTGCCCCTAGACAGCCAGGAGAAGCCACTACATTTTAATTGCCAAGTAGGTGTTGCTGCCACCTTTCACAATGCAGAAGGGAAGGAAAGGATTTCTTCCATTTTGTTGCCACAATCACTGCTGCTGTCTATGCTCTAGATTTCACTTTCGTTCTAGTCAGAGACGTGACACAAAAAACGAAAAGGCAGTAAAGCCATCATCATGCATGACATGATAATGTTATGGATCCTTTCATTACTAAAATACTGTATCTTTCAATTTCAGACAACCAAAATCTCCAGGCCACACTGGAATTTGTGGTTTTCACAAAATTATGTGATGGGTATGGAGAAAACTTACAGTAGTAAAGACAGCACTACAGTAAGAGCCATTTTTTAAAAGTCTGTTAAACATGTAACAGCCACAGTTAATAAAGAAAAGCCCCTCGCAGCCATCCAAAAGAACTCTACCAAGCCAACATTTTATCTAATGAGTTTATTTGGTAAAGGTGAATAATGTATAAGTTGCCCAAATAAAAAGACTTTCATTCACATTTCAAAACATTAACTATTTAAGCCTATGTACAGGAACAGACTAGTAAAAATAACATCCTTTTCACACTTACCAGGCTCGCATTTAAAGATCAGAACTTAAATCACCCCAATTTACTGGAAGAGACATTTGATCTTTGACTACCCATAGATAACTCAAACCACTATCAAACAATGCTTTTATCAGGTAAAGTGCCCATATCTGCTGCAGTCATGTCCATTCAAAGATGATTAAGTCAAAACACCACACTGGAAAACCAGAGTTTGGCAGCTCTCTCTGTTCCGACCAACAGCAAACAAATAAGTGACTTCAAGTAAATCCCTTAATCTCTAAGAGGTTAGGAAATAAGGCTGAATACTCAAAAACCAAGCATGGAAATATTTTCTCACTTGTTTTTCCATTTTTTCAATTGTATGATGTTTTGTGCGGTGATGATTTATTTACTACATATGTGTATGCCTGGACAAAAGTTTGTTTTTAAAATAAGAGTTCCCAGAGAAATGCTTCTATACAAAATCATTCTAAACTAATCCTATAAATTGCTCACGCCAACACCACCAAAAGAATCAAAAGCTGAGCCTCACCCTGCCTATTCCTGGACTCTAAGTGGCTTCTTATTCCAGATATATTAATATATCTAATTCCGCACAGTCTTTTTCTCCTTTTGTGACATGGTTCATTACTGAACATCAACTATGTACCAGGCCCTGTTCTAGGTCCTGGGAAATCAAAGGAAATATGACCTTGGTCTCATGGAGCTTAAAGAAGCATGAAAATTTCAGATGATGATAAGCTATCAATACTATAAAACAGGATATAGTGACTGCAGGATACAGCAACTCTTGGATTGTTATCAAAAGGATTCGTAGAATCCAAACCAGAAATCAGTCACATAGAAAGACTGGAGGAAGACATGTGAAGATGTGATCACCAGCTATATCTTTTATTTTCTTTCAAGTTCTCTTTGTCTCAAAGGCTTCTGAGGCTGTAGTAAAAAGATTTAAATAACAGTTTATAGTCACTTATTCCACGTAATATAAAAAGTTTAAGATTTAAACATTATTTAACCATAATGACGCCAAAACACTACTGAAATGAAGCCCTTTTGCTGGTCAGTTGTACAGTCTGTTTATAACGGCAACAATCAGAAGTTTTCAAAGAGACTTATATTTTAAATTTTTTTACTTAAAATTTTTAAATATTTAAAATTTGCATGGTTTAAATAATAATCAAAAACTAAGTTTTTTCCCGTGAATGGATTTATTTACTATCTAAAATAACAAGCATTTGAAAAAATGAGATTCTAAAATCCCAACCCCACAAAAACACAATATGCCATACCCACAAGGGCAAAAACATGTGAAAATGTCTACTTCTACTTAATTCCTTCCCTTCAAGAATATCTAAATCTGTGCTACTCACATGTGATTACTTTTAAACAAGGTAAAATTAAATAAAATTTAAAATTTAGTTCTCAAGTACACTAGCCACATTTCAAGTGCTCAAAATCCACAGTGGCAAGTGGCTACTATACCAGACAGCCAGAGACAGTGTATTTCCATCTCTGCAGAAAATTCTACTGGTCAGTGCGGATGTGTATCATTTCTCAAATTTGACCCAAACACAAACATCCTAAATAAAGCTTATAAAAATAAGGATGATAATACATTTCCCCCCCAAGAAATTGGTGAACAATACCGTAAAGCTAGACAGAAATCACATACAAGGAAATTGAGCAATCCAACCTGTATGCCAGAATAAGGTAAGATAAATCAGCGACAAGGGAAAATGTGCTTTGACTTTGGCCTTAAAGTCGTGAGCCTTCAGTTTTAGTTGTGATTCTACCTCTCTGGCTTGGCTTCATGAATTCCAAAAACATACAACATATTAGGACTTCTGTTTACAGCCAATAAAGGTTAAATGAGGTGATCCAGATCACCTGAAATGACCCCAAACAAGGGGAAAACAAACTATGATTCCTCCCAGTCACCAACACATAAACGGATGTTTTGGATATGCATGCTGACAAGAACATATGTGACTTTAAAACTTAACTTTATTGTCTTACCTACCCTATTGGCATTATTTAAGGGTGTTAATTATTTGCAATAGCAAACAGTTACATTGAATTCACAACCAATACCTGTTTACATAAATAAGATTTTAAGGGTAAAGCATGATCACCATATTTCTTTCTACAAAATTCATTAAGGATCAAAGTGTGTTATGGAAGTGGCACTTTTTCTTATCATTTTTAATTTTTCTGAGTGTATACCACTAGTAATAGAGCAACACTACTTTTTTTTTTTAACTTTTGATTTTGTAGCCTAAGTCGCTTCAGTCGTGTCCGACTGTGTGACCCCAAAGAAGGCAGCCCACCAGGCTCTGCTGTCCGTGAGATTCTCCAGGCAAGAATATTGGAGTGGGTTGTCATTTCCTTCTCCAGTGCATGAAAGGGAAAAGTGAAAGTGAAGTCGCTCAGTTGTATCCGACTCTTAGCGACCCCATGGACCGCAGCCTACCCGTCTCCTCCGTCCATGGGATTTTCCAGGCAAGAGTACTGGAGTGGGGTGCCATTGCCTTCTCCAATTTTGTAGTAGGGTTAGCCGATTAACAAATAATTCTGTGACAGTTTCAGGTGAAGTGTGAAGGGACTCAGCCATACACATATATATATCCATTCTCCCCTAAACTCCCGTTCCATCCAAGCTGCCACAAAACACTGAGCAGGGTTCCATGCAGCAACACTATTTTTAAAACATAATTGTTATAAACATAACTACCCCATAATCTGTTTAAATCTAGTGTCATCACCTCAAATATATTATAAAATTTTAACAATAATTTTCCACTAAAAATATGGTAAGAGAAAGATGATGGTCAAGGACATTAAAATATCCTGTATAAGGGAGCGACCTATGTGAAATTAAACACAATTAGTGAATGAAATACAAAAACAAAAAACTCCCCCAAATCCCACTCTATAATTTCATTTAACCAGGAGCCCTGTCACTAAATACAGGCATACAATTTTCACTTGACTATTAAGTTACTATTCCATTAAGTTACACATTTTAGGTTGCTTTGTAGTTCTTATTTTTTCCTGACTAAACCACATTACTATTGAACTTCCTTGCACCAATACAAAACACCCAATTTCCCTTATCTATTTGGTTTAACCTCGCCATCCTCACTTTGTTCTTGACCACACTGGGCAACAACAGATATGGCAACCACTGAAAGAAAATTCACATTAAATTATTTTTCAATCCCTTACGTCAAGGAGACTAGCTCACAGTGAAAATTATGACAAACTATGTGACTTACATCTGTCATCTTGTTCCACTTACTATGAAGTCTAGTAAACTAACAAGTTCATCCACATAGTTTCCTTCCTCTTTCCCTGGCAAAATTTTTAATTATAGTAAATCGGTTTGAGATTGTTCAAATTTTACTTTCTTTTACCATAGCAAGGCAATGTATCACAGAAATGATATGTAGTTTTTAAAGTACTAAGCAAAATAAATAAATAAATAAATAAAGCACTAAGCAATTTATCGTAACATCTAAAATGATAATTTACTAAGTTTATCTTTCCTATAAAGACCAATGTTTTTTTCCTTTGGTTCATCACTTTAGTATTTTAGGTTCAATTGCATTCAACATTTTACCTTTAAAATAAACAATGAAGAAAACATAAGGGACTTCATACCATATATTCAAATTTTACATTACCACTTATTTGCTTCACCAGAACATGAAGCGCTGGTGAAGCTATAGCCATCAAGCTGTTGTAATAACAACAGTGGAAGTAAATTTCGACTGGAAAGTTAACTTCATGTTTATACTTGCACCAGCATGAATTCTCTTTACCAACTGAGAAACACCCATATAACCCATGCAAAGACTGGCTCAAGGACTAATTACCATTCAACCTTTAACATGTATGGAAGTGCATTTAGGCCAACTGAGTTCACATCTTCATCCATGAAACATCTGACTAAAGACTAGTTCATTTTGCATGTTATTTTTCTTATATTAAAAAAAAACATTTATTATCAGTTATGTGCCGGGTCTAGTTCTAGATACTCTAGCACTTCTAGTTTGGATCCCTATAATTTCAAAAAGTAGTCATTTTTTCATCTCCACTTTAGAGGTAAGAAAACCTGAGCCCCAGTGGTAAGAGGTATGGTGGGGATAAGAACTGAGTTCTCCTTGACTCTTGCCCTATACTCCACTGCCCGCTGAGTTTTAAAAAAAAAAAAAAAAAAAAGGATGTTTTGTTAAATGGCTCAAAGCAAACAGAACAACTTTCAGGGTGAAGGTCAGTCGGAGCAAAGCAAGTCTCTCAATAAAAACAAAGCCATACTTTTTATATGATGACAAGTTTGCTACAGTTGATTATATAGCTATAGCATACTTTCCATAGACAGTTTCTAAAAAAGGCTGTTTCTAAATAAAATTTGAATGAAAAGAAAGGTATTTTTAAACCATATACAACACTGTCTCATTAAAGGCATCTTGACTGAACAGAAAGATGATTTTATAATTCAAAAAATCTACCACATACTTTATGTCATGTTTTCTCAACATAGGAATATGAGCATCTTGTTTTCATAGGTGAGTTTTAACTCATTCCATACATGGATACAAAGTATGCATCAGTTATATCTAATAAAGCTGGAAATAAAAATTTTCAAAAATAAATGCTAGGAATTATAAAGGAAAAAACTGTACCACACAAGCTGCTGTGTCCTTGTATACTTACACTACTTTTAAAAACCACAAATAAATGCAATTTTTAAAAAACAAAGCCTCTATGATATTGCTGGGAGTTTAAATTTGTTTGAACCTTGCTGGAAATGTTCTAAAATCGACTGTGGTGACAGCTGAGCAATTCTGTGAATATAGTAAAAACCATTACACTGTACATTTTAAATGGCTGAATTGTATAGTATGTGAATTATTTTTCAACAAAAATGTTATTTAAAAAACTTTCTTAATTCTACATTTATTGTAATGAAATCATCAGTCATATAATTTTTTAATAGGTAAGAATGTCCATCAAATTACAATATCTATCTAAAAACTGCCTAAAATACCATCAATAGAATAATGAAAAACAGATATGCCACACACATACAATGAAATTATGTATCAAGTTAAAAAAATCACATTCTCAAGAAAATTTATTTCACAATAAAGCAGGTTATAAAATAATATTGTGCACCGTTACAATTTGTTAAAATATATATATATATGCATAGGAAAGACACTGGAAGGATACAGAACAAAATGTTAACTGTAGCTATTTCCAGCTGGTAAGATTTCAGGGGACTATAATCTTCTTTATATCTTATTGAAGTTTTCAACTTCTCTATAATAAACAAGCCTTACATAATTTAAACATAATAAATGTTTTTAAACTAGCAGCCACTTTGGAAAGGACAATTTTCCATTAAAAATTAAAAACTAATAGGGCTATCAGCATTTCTTTGGGGTGCTACCTGTGTAGACCTATAGGCATAAAGGTGTAATTCTTTAATTAATGCCTTAACCTCAATACCCTAATTCCATCACACAATAAAATAAATTCTAATGATCAAGGCTTACACGTATAGGTGATAACATAGAAAACATGAGATGACCAAAAGCATATTAACCCTACTTAATACACAAAGCCAAATTACCTAATTTAGGTTTAAAAATTATCATATCAAATCATGTTTGTTTCCATATCTAGGAAAACTCAATATATATACCAATTTCAAGATTTAAAACAAACACTTCTCATTCTTGCAGGAGGAAAAATTAGCTAGGCATGTATTTAATGTTCACCCAACATAAAAAAGAACAACATTTCATTGGAATTCTAAGTAAAGCATAACAAGAAGCTTCTTACCACAATCAAACATGAAATACCATATTGCAATGTATTTGGATCCTGAAGAGATCATGAGAAACACAGAGGACTTAAAGTAACAGAATTACAAAAGCCAGGAAAAGGCTTTAATTTATGTATTCAGATGTCCTTTGTCATTTATAAAAATGTCCTTCACAAAGTCCACGTTGGAGAATTTTACTCAAATAGACTGTGTCCATCAGGTAGTCAGAGAGGAAAACAATTCAACTTTTTTCTGCTATCAAAATCCTGCAGAGACTTCCCTGGCGGTCCAGTGGCTAAGACTCTGCACTCCCAGTGCAGGGGGCCAGGTTCGATCCCTGGTCAGGGAACTAGATCCTGCATGATGCAACTAAGACCTGGCGCAGCCAAATAACAAATATCTTAAAAAAAAAAAAAAAAATCCCCTAAAGCCAACATTTAACCTTTCCATATCTGTAAGAAAATGGTCTAGAAACCGAGGGGAGCATATTAAAATAGGTTTCTCCAGTTAAGAAAGAAATTTGGTTCACCTAGCCAAGATGCAGTGAGGGTAAAACTCAACATGCACCACGGATGAAGAGTCAACATAGGCTGCCACTGCTGATTGCTTCTCAGGTTAATACTTGTCCTCACGGTTACATTAACGTGAAAGCAAGAGAGTCAAACTAGTTTTTGTAAATAAGATACTTAAGTTAGGAGATGATTGATATAGGCAAATCTGACATTTTCGAAGCAAAAGCCATTGTTAAGAGTTTGCACAAAAATCTAAAACCAGTAGTCACTGAATCTGACCAAAAAGTGTAACGGAGACGAACTCTGAAGAAACAACTTTGTGTAACACAACATGATTGTTGTAGGATTCAGCATTATTTTTTTCCACATTCATTAGTAAAGCACCAAGATGTCAAATCACTAAATGACTACACCAAATGTTAGGAAACTTTTTTTTTTAATTGTCTAGGTAACACTTTTGATAACAACAAAAACTGGTGATTCAGTTTTTACTGAGTGTTGACCCCTCCCTCTTGGTTATTCATTTTTCCACTTAGTTTTCAATATACCACTATCCCCCAAGATCAACTACCACTATGGCAATATCACTTAAACCAATGAGGCTGTCTTTGCAGCTTTTCTTAAAGGACTTATTATCTAGGAGAAGACTCCATGATGTCCACTTTCTAATTATTTGTTTATACTGTACATTTAGGTTTGATGCTTTTTTTATATATATGTCACATTTTACAACTTAAAAAGTCTTTAAAGAGGGCTTATAAGGTTTTGTTGTTTTTTATGTATAGCTTTCTTATGACTCCACAGTAACACAAGACTCACCAGACACAATACCGTCTTGCCTAAGGCCAAAATGCCAGTATGCAAAAGCCTTCACATGAGACTTCCTAATCTTCGGAATCTCAAATTAATTTGATAAACTAAATTTTGTCTCACCCACAAAATCTGAGGAAGCCACATATTTATTTAATTTAAAATACCTATTTATTTAAATTGAGTTAAATAATCCTTGGGCTTTCCAACTTCACACACACACACGTTATTGTGCTGGAATTCTATCAAACAGGCTTTCCCAGTGGCTCAGAGGTAAAGAATCCACTTGCAATGCAGGAGACTGGAGATGCGGGTTTGACCCCTGGGTCAAGAAGATCTCCTGGATGAGGAAATGGCAACCCACTCCAGTATTCTTGCCTGGAGAATTCCATGGGCAGAGGAGTCTGGCAGGCTACAGTCACTGGGGTCGAAAAAGAGTGGCACATGACTGAGTGACTAAACAACAACAATTCTATCAAATATCTCAGAAGGTGTCATGTAAAAGCAAAGGATTATTAGACTGTAATATTCATATTCGTACATTGTTAAAGTGGAAACTATACGAAAGTAAAATTTTTTCATTTTCCTACTCACTTTCCTCAATATAATTCTAAACCTAGATGAAAAAGGGAACCTAGTAGGAAGAGCTCTCATTGTAGATGACTCAGTGAGAACACAGATTCACATCTATTGATAAAATTTAAAAATAAGCCAAGAACCATTTATCAAAGAGCTTTTCAAATTCAAAATCTGTCAACAGGCAGATTTACCTTAGAAGTAATGACACATATCCACTTAGTAAAAATCGAACATTCTCTAAATCACAAAATTTTAAATATGCCTTTTCCCTTATTGTCATGTTACCCTGTATGAGCACAACGTAACACAAAAGTGTTTAAAAATACTTATTAAGTCCTTATTAAGGTCAACAATAAAAACAAAACAAAAACCTTCTGAATATTTAAAAAAGTGTTAGGTAGTTATAGTATAATCAATTCCTTAAATTTATCTGTATTTATATTTATTAAAAGAGTAGCCTGCAGAAGTAAAACTCACCATTCATTTAAAAACTCAAATGCTGGACATGTTGTTTATTAACAAATGAATAAATCAGCTGCTCTTTCAACATATAATAGACTTTTTTTTTTTAAAGTAAAACT
Organism: Okapia johnstoni; assembly: GCA_024291935.2. Lineage (NCBI taxonomy): Eukaryota > Metazoa > Chordata > Mammalia > Artiodactyla > Giraffidae > Okapia > Okapia johnstoni. Next base: position 28,709,979 of record CM044327.1, read on the forward strand.
AAAAACAGCATTGCATCAAAAACAGATTTTATGGATAGATAATTAAATTCTAAACCTTTCTAAAGCTCTAATGATTTTAAGTTTTTAAGTGTTTAAAACAGATTTTTTGTTTTAAAAGAACTCAATGAATAAGTATCCATGGTTATTAATTTTCTTCTTATAGTAAAAAATAATTAAAAATAATCAATGGTGCCTATGACTTTTTTTTTTTTTTAAACTTGTCTTCAATTAGGTGCTTTTAGCTCATTTAACAAACTTACTAGTGTCTCAATCTTCTTTCCAAATTCTTTCCCAGGACCAAGCTGGACCTCTTTTCTTTGTTTTTTCTTTTTAAATTTCATTGATAATTTAATTAAAACAGGAAAAATTCTGCCCAAACCACTTGATTACTCAAAACACAAAATTCAAGATACCTGGGCAAGACTCACTTATGTAAAAATATTTTGTGTATGTGATATATGTATGGCATGGTGAATAAAGTATGGAAAAAAAGAAGAGCCTTGACCTCACTGCAAGTTAAGCCCCTTGGGCTCACTATACTAACCGTGCCTAACCTTGAGTATTTCCCCTCACCTTGAGCTTTCACAGAAAGCACAAGTACATTCACAATAATGAAGTAATGTGATGTGGTATAAAGCAGCGGTCCCCAACCTTTTTGGCATCAGGGACCGGTTTCATGAAAGATAATTTTTTCTAGAGACCAGGGTGGAGGGGATGGTTTCAGGATGATTCAAGAGCATTATATTTATTGCGCACTTTATTTCTATTATTATTACTTCAGCTCCACCTCAGTCATCAGGCATTAGATCTCCAAGGTTGGGGACCCCTGGGATAAAGAGTCAGGTAACAGGTTTGTTACCAAAGCCTTGACTTAACTTTTTGGTCTCAGTGATTTCTCTTGTAAAATAAAGTAGTTGGACTATCTCTTCTATGTAAAGAGGCTGTCAGGGACTTAATTCAGGATCTGCAACATTACTTATAACAGCAAAAACTTGTTAACAGCTTAATGTTCCATTCCAAACAATGGAATACTATACGACCCTTAAAAAGAAAGAAAGCTGTAGGTCTATGTGTGCTGGTTTACAAGGGTATCCCAGGTAGCCTATTAAAACAAAAAAAGCAAAATGCGAATAGTGTGATCCAATTTTATGTATTTTAAGACAAACGTATATACATATGTACAGGAATTTTCTAGGAGGACGCACAAGAAACTTCAAAATGGTTATTGTGGAGAATGGAGTGCTAACTTTTAAAAAATCTCTCAGTCTTTTTCAATATTTGAAAAAATTTAAATACTAAACATGTATTATTTTTATGAATTTTCAAAAGAAAGTAAAAGTAAAGGTCTTCTGATTCGTGTTTTATAATTAGAAAAGAACCTAGGTTCATATACTGGCTTTGTTCTTTACCATCTGTGTGTTATTAAGTTATTTAGCTCAATTTCTCCACCTGTAAAAAGGAGTTAATAGTACTAACCCCACACAACTGTTTGAAGGATAAAAGGAAATCATCCACAAAAGACACTTAGCCCAGCACATGTTTAGAGGACAACAACTATCAGCAGCTATCACTAGTGTTATTATTATGAACTTCAGAAACTGAATACCCAGTTTCTGGATAGTTAGAATCAGACAATTGACTGAAAACTTTGACAGTTCATTCAAGCATGACCAACCTCAAGGCAACCAATTTCCTTTACCCAAAACTCATTTAATCTGATTAGTCTAAGAAAAGACGTATCTATTAACTTAAAGCTTAAAAAAAAATAAAAGCTATCATAGGCCGCAGGTGAGCTAATGATGGACATGGTAATGAGAGCGAAGTCTGGATTTTAATTAAGAATCATATATCCAGAATAGCCTTCCTCATATGATTCCCTAGCCAAGGAAACAGAATATTCAGGGCAGCTGGGCAGGGCACCTTTCTCTTTACAAAATTCTGAATCTTTACAAAAGGCTGTATTTATAGGAGTAACTTTTTTTTCTAAGTAACGCAAGCTTCCAAGAATCTTTTCTCATTTTAATATACAATAATCTCTCATTTTCCTAAAAGTGTATGGCACTGTTAGTTCATTTACAAATTAACTACAAATAACATGTCAATCAAGCGGGAGATATGAAAATGAAACCACCATATAAAGAAATTCCAAAAAAAAAAAAAAAGCATATTGAATGGTTTTTTTTGAGAGTAGCTTTTCCTCATAAGAGTCTTTAAGAACTCAGGCTGAATATTATCAAATCAAAAACACTCCAAGCTATAAATCTAACCCTTCTTCTCAAAGTGCTCTCTTAGAGTAACACTGATAATATTTTATTTAATTTTTCCAAAAAACCAAGAACATATCTTAAAACTCTATTTAACAACTTGAAAGGATAATGCACTAAGATTAAATCAAAATGTAGTACAACTGGTTTGAGTCCATCATATTAAAATTTTAACAGGCCCTACTGGTATTGGAGAATAATTTCAGTATCAGTATGATGGATTAAAGTTTGGATTCCCCCAATTACAATAATATAGCAAAAACAAAAGGTCACTCACACATTTAATCCTTTTCAGTATGAAAATAAAACCAGCTCCACTTAGTTTATCTAAGTTTGTTAGTATTTAAGCCTTTAGAATAGTAACTATTTTCAAATCACACAAGTAGATACATTTGAATACATTAGAGAGTTACTGTTGCTTTCCTGGAGAGTGTGACCTGAAGTTCCCACCAAAAAACCTGGCACCTGAATGATGCTCTGAGATCTGCATGCCTTCTTCACAGATCATTGCACTGTGCTGAACTGACATTTGGCGATTGTATTGAGCAACTGTATGGAAGCAAAGGGAAAGGATGGAGGAGGGTTTATTTTAAAAAAGAAAACGTTTAACACGCCCATCCTCTATAAGCAAGAGCTATCAGAAAAACCATTTAAAAATACACACATTTCTAATTTTCCAACACTCAAACTATAGAAAGGAGATACTCTACCACAGACCTTCTGATCCCCTCTTCTCCCCCCCACAGTGCTCTGCCAAGAGCACAAGCCCAAGTAAAACAACCCAGGCAATTTCCTTGTTTACTCAAAGAATTGCAGAAAACATGTTGACTGCTTCGGTAGCTTCTGAAACAAATGCATTTCCAATATTTAAGGCTTTTCATGATCATGCTTGAAACAGAGAGACTAGTTATGATTCCTTCACCCAGTATTAAACATACTTTTAACTTTATTAAAAAGGGTTAAATTTTACACTGCATCTCATTAGCATGCCGTGTTCGCAACCAGAAGGAAGAGGGAAAAGAGAGGTGGGAGAAAGCAGCGAAACACACAAGATGGAAAACCTTACTACCTCCTTTGGTGGTTATGAATAATTTTATATGACCCCAAGATGTATGGGAAGAGTTCATGAATAGAAAGAAGGGGGGTTAAAAATCTGAACTGGCCCCTTCCAGATTCCTACTGATGTCGGAGACAAGAAGGAATTTATTTACACTGCAGTGCCTGGCAGCAAACATGGCTGCCCCTGCCCCCTTTAAATCTGAATAGTCTTCACTCCCTTACCAAAACCATCAAATTATGGCCATGGCTCTCCCTGTCTTGCTACCATTACAGGAACACACCTCCTCCTCCCTCAAAGCAGTAAAACCCACACCTCTCCATTTCACAATACCATAACCACTAGCTTCTTCATTCTCGAGCGTTGAAAGAAAACGCACAGAATACACAAATATAGGAACAAAAGGCTTTCCCTTCCTAACACTCTAGCAACCCCCCTGCCCCTTCTTTTCCTCCCACTCTGTGACGCTTGGTCCGTAGTTCTCACCCCTTGTCAACATTCAGTTCATTTCCTTCCCGAGCCCAATCCTGGGTCTCCCGGTTTCCTGAGTCTATTTCCTATCTTCCGATTGCATCCTGTCTCAATCACTTCTTACCCTTTTTCCTAATCCACCTTTTCCTCCACTTCCATTCCCTCATAGCTCCCTTGGGGCCTCGTCTCTCCATCACATTCCTTCTCCTTCCCCCAGACTCTCCTCTAGTTCACACACTCCACCCCCAAACCTGCCTATTTCTCAGTCCGCCCAGGTCTCGCATCTCCGACCAACTCTTCTCATCGCTCCCTGCCCCCTTCCCCGTTCCACCTTCACCCCCGCCCCATCCCACCTCTACCCCCAATCCCCAGCTCAGCGCCACTCCATCTCTCATCCCAGTCCCTACCTCCCCAGCCCCACCTCCCAATCCCCTCCACACCCCTACCCTGCCCCATCCTTCCAGACCCCCCTCGAGCCCTTTCGGGCCACCCAGTGGTCCTCCCATCCCTGCTAAGGTCTTTCTCCGGACCCGGGTCCCATTCCTAGGTCGCCCCCTCCTCGTCGTCCCCTCCTCAGCCCTCCCTTCCAATACACACACACCCTCGCACTCTCTTTCTGTCTCGCACACACATACAAGCGCGCATTCACTTTACCTTCAGTTTGTTCCATTCTAACCCCCCGGCCGTGTCAGTACGATCACAGGAGAGACACGGAGGCCCGGAGTGGGGCTGGGGCGCGGGCTGCCGCCGGGGCCGCGGCGGGAGGAGGCGGAACCAAGCTAGGCCTCATGAAATCCCCGGGCTAGATTTCCCCCGCGCCGGACGCCTCTGCCATGGCCGGGCGGCACCGAGGAGGGGGCCACGGCCGGGCCGGGCCGGGGCCGGCCGCGTAGCGAGAGGAGGAAGGCTGCGGGCGGGAGGGTGGGCGGCGGAGCCGGAGGGATGGGGGTAGCCGCGCAGCTGCAGCTCCCACAGACGAGCCCGTGGCTGGCGGCCCGGCCGGGGCAGCAGGGTCCTCGGGGCTCGACGCGGCCTCGCGCGCCTCTCCGCGGGCGATCAGTGTGGACAGTCCCCCTCTGCCTCCGCCTCCGTCCTGGCCGCCCGCTGCCGCCGCCGCCACCGCCGCGCACAAAGTCCCCCCACCCCGACTCTCTGGGCGCCGCCGCCGCCGCCGCCAAATCCTCAGCCGCTGATTGGCCGCTGGTCGCGGCGCGTGCCGGGAAATGCAGTCCGGGGCCGGGGGCGCCAAGGGCCGAAAGGAGGAAGAGGCTCGTCAGCCTGTGGAGAGGAGGGGCGGGGGTGGGGGTGGGGGGAGCCAGAAACGCGAGCCGCCTGGCGGAGTCTAGACGAGAAGTGAGACCGCAGGCGATCCGGGCGGAAAGACAGGAAGGCGCGATGCGGCGGCCGAGTGAAAAACAAAACAAAACTAGAGGACGGGGTGGAGGTTGGGCCTGTGAGGCCAAAGTGTGCTCGTGCGTATTCTTTGATGCTTGAGGAAATAACAGCGTCTGTCAGTCACCCGACGGCAGGACTCCTCGGTGTGACACCAAGAGGCAGTCCCCAGACCTTAGAAATCCCCCTGCAGACGGGCGCCCGGTTGATAAAGATGAGCAGGACGGAAAAACGGGACGGAGATATCTGTGCTTCCCTGACTGCCTCCCGCCCGACTGCTGTCAAAAAGGAGCTCCGCGTCCCACCCGGCGGTCTGAGACCGGAGCACGCTGGGGGCCAGGCACGGACCGCAGTTCTCCTCAGACGCCTCCCGGGCAGGCCTCGGGCCCCCGCACGCCCGCTTCCTGCTCGCCCAGCGGACCCGGAGGCTTGTGGGTAACGGGGGGGAAAGGCGGCGCAGCCCGCACCCCGACCCCGAGGGCTCCCGAGGGCTCCCCGCCCATCACGTGCCGGGTCCTCGCCTGCTCCCCGGCCACACCTCCGCTTCGAGGGATTGGGAGCGTTTGTCCTCGTCCAAGCTCTAGCACGCAGGAAGGAGAGGGAGGAAGCGGGAGTCCAGATTCTCTGTTACCCTATATCTACCCCCACCCCCCCATCCTAGGAAACTTATGTGAAACAATAGAAGGTCTCAGGTGCGTGACACGGTAAACGAGTCTTGCAGGAGTGGGACGGTTTGGTGATATTTCCTGGAGCCTGGGGATAATGACTTAGGACGCGGCAGCGCAGACGTGAACGTACGAAGGAAACACAGGCAGCGAGATGAGGAAACCAATACTCGGTTCCGAGAATCATGAAGTCATATCACCCACTAGACGTTAGACTCTCCACCGACGTTACACTGCGGGACCTATTTGGTACTGTTACGGGCAATTCCTGCTATCTTTATCTGTAAATACCACTTAAACAGGAAATTTAAAAAGTCCTACATATCAGTGATTTTCATGTTTACTAATTATGGATTCTTTTTAAAAAGCACCACCCTGTTAATAATGCTAAGTTATGATATTCAGAATTAAGCATCTGCATTACTATCCTTAACTATTTATACACCTGTACTTGTGTGGTTGCTATGCTTATTATGATACTAGAAGTTAAAGGAATCAATAAAAGCACATTTTTCTTTGTTTTAAATTTTTTTTAGAACACAAATCTCCAAAGGGGATTTGTGAGTTTATTTCAAATGTTTGATTCTATCTCCTGGAAAGAGAGGTTAAATTGGTCTTTTTTTTTTTCTTTCCTAAGATCCTTTCTACCTCCATCTTCTTTTCCACCTTCCTGTATCTTTCTTGCTTTGTTGATAAGCCGTTTCCTTGGCGTGACGCTTGGATTGTCCCCTTGAGGAGAATGTGGAAAATTATTCCCAGGGATTTTATTTTAATCTGCTTCTAAAACTGTGCTGTCAAGAGTTTAAATTTATGTGAAGTAAATGCACAGTCTCTTCCTGCATAAGATACACATTGTCAATAATATTTGGTCTGGAGCCATATTTAGGGAAATAACTTAAAAATAATAATTTCTATTTTTAGCAGCTAACATGAGGTTCAGAGCATGCTTTCTCTTCTTCATAGAAAGTGAGCAAATAGCTCATTAGGAAAGCAATCTACAATTCTCAGGGCCAAGGTTAGGGAGAAAATTATTTTTCTCTTCTGAAGATTATATTAAGAAACTCATTACATGATAAATAACTTATCCTGAACGTAAAAAAAACAAACAAACCAGGTCTGCTAACAGAAGGCAGACACTGCTTTGAACCAATGGATTTCAATAAGGAAGATTCTTAACCCTTCCCTTTTTAAAATGGGATTGCTGATATATGGCCATGGTAGAAAGTCTAGCTCATCTTTCAAATACTGGGTTTGGAATCGCTCGCCTGGTTTATGAATACTTAATGATTTTCACTGTGCCTGGTTGTAAATGAATACAATGCATGAATAAGAATAATTTCCCGGTATAAAATGTCTCCCAGGGAACTGAGAGGAATATTTTTGCATCTTTTATGATCTTTTCCAGAAAAGTACATGTGCATGATAATGCAGTGATTAATTTATGAAATTAATGTGAAAAGTATACCTACCTAGCCTTTTAGAGTTCAAAATTTACCATTGGGAATTTTCAGGGAAGGAAAGGTACAGAAACCAAAGCTTTATAGGTTTTAATTCTAGAAAACAGAACATGAAGGGAAGCCTTTATGTGGAAAGTTGGCTATCAGACATGCCCAATGAGCCCTCTAGTGGCCACACCGAAAAGTTCTGCTCATTTAACATAGTTGATCCATTTGGTTATTAGCTAAAAAAAAAAAAAAAAAAAAAATGCTTTGTGGATTAAAAACTGCCTTCATTTTTTTTTTAAATGAAATTTTATACCCGTCAGCTTTTATTCTTACAAATGCGCAGCCCAGATGAGTAAAGTTTGTGGTCAGTTCAGTTCAGTTCAGTCGCTCAGTCGTGTCCAACTCTTTGCAACCCCATGAATTGCAGCACGCCAGGCCTCTCTGTCCATCACCAACTCCCGGAGTCTACCCAAACCCATGTTCATCGAGTCGGTGATGCCATCCAACCATCTCATCCTCTGTCGTCCCCTTCTCCTCCTGCCCTCAATCCTACCCAGCATTAGGGTCTTTTCCAATGAGTCAACTCTTTACATGAGGTGGCCAAAGTATTGGAGTTTCAGCTTCAACATCAGTCCTTCCAATGAACACCCAGGACTGATCTCCTTTAGGATGGATTGATTGGGTCTCCTTGCAGTCCAAGGGACTCTCAAGAGTCTTCTCCAACACCACAGTTCAAAACCATCAATTCTTTGGCGCTCAGCTTTCTTCACCGTCCAACTCTCACATCCATACATGACCACTGGAAAAACCACAGTCTTGACTAGACGGACTTTTGTTGGCAAAGTAATGTCTCTGCTTTTAAATATGCTATCTAGGTTGGCCATAACCTTCCTTCCAAGGAGTAAGCATCTTTTAATTTCATGGCTGCAATCACCATCAGCAGTGATTCTGGAGCCCCCAAAAATGAAGTCTGACACTGTTTCCACTGTTTCCCCATCTATTTCCCGTGAAGTGATAGGACCAGATGCCATGATCTTAGTTTTCTGACCGTTGAGCTTTAAACCAACTTTTCCACTCTCTTCTTTCACCTTCATCAAGAGGCTCTTTAGTTCTTCACATTCTGCCATAAGGGTGGTGTCATCCACATATCTGAGGTTATTGATATTTCTCCCAGCAATCTTGATTCCAGCTTGTGTTTCTTCCAGCCCAGCGTTTCTCATGATGTACTCTGCATATAAGTTAAATAAGCAGGGTGACAATATACAGCCTTGACGTACTCCTTTTCCTATTTGGAACCAGTCTGTTGTTCCATGTCCAGTTCTAATTGTTGCTTCCTGACCTGCATACAGGTTTCTCAAGAGACAGGTCAGATGGTCTGGTATTCCCATCTCTTTCAGAATTTTCCACAGTTTATTGTGATCCACACAGTCAAAGGCTTTGGCATAGTCAATAAAGCAGAAATAGATGTTTTTCTGGAACTCTCTTGCTTTTTTGATGATCCAGCGGATATTGGCAATTTGATCTCTGGTTCCTCTGCCTTTTCTAAAACCAGCTTGAACATCTGGAAGTTCACTGTTCACATATTGCTGAAGCCTGGCTTGGAGAATTTTGAGCAATGAGTGCAATTGTGCGGTAGTTTGAGCATTCTTTAGCATTGCCTTTCTTTGGGATTGGTACGAAAACTGACCTTTTCCAGTCCTGTGGCCACTGCTGAGTTTTCCAAATTTGCTGGCATATCGAGTGCAGCACTTTCACATCATCACCATATGTTAAGAGAAGACTTCGCGTGAAAGCGATTCCTTCCAGTCTGGTGTTAGTCAAAGAAGACCCACCAAAATTGTGTTTTACTTCTAGAGTCAGATAAAATGGATGGGTAGAGATAACTGAGGAGAGAAAACATTTTTACATCTTTCACTTTCCCAACCTGGGAACTGAAGTGCCCCCAAACCTGCAGTGCTAATGTCACCGCACAACTACTATAATATACATTTTAAATACTGAGATTTCTACACTACTGAACATAAACAATGTCTGTTAAGAGAACATTAATAAAGCAGTTTTCTTTAGTGGAATTCATATTTCCATATGCAGATTTCACAATATTCCAGTTTTTGACCCCAGAGATAGGAGAGGAATGTTTTCCTCACCATTCCCGCCCTTTCTGCCATTCCCTCTCCCTGCTATTTTCCCCGCCCGCTGTTGCGGAGTTGGAAGGTGGAGGGGGATACATCAAAGTGATGTAATTGGTGACTCCCAGATGGTTACCATGGCGATATCAGGCATATTACGCTACTGGTAGAGTAAAAGCTTCTTCCATCTAGTCTTCAAGAAAGGGTTTTGGGGGGAAGGGAGGGATGTGAATCCACAGCCTACAGAAGATGAACAGGCAGGGTTGAGCCTCCCAGCACAGACAACTCCTTAAACTAAACCCCGTAGACCAGTCGTTTCACCAGTGGGAACCGGACCTCGCTGCCTCCTGGGCTGCCACCGCGAAGGATGCCCTCGCGCCCCAGAATCTGCGAGCTGATTGGTGAGCGGTGTCGTCACTCACAGTGACGTGCTGGCGGAGGAAAGAGGTGGAGCCATAGAGACTTGGCTTCTGGCCCTTCTAGCTGGGGGAGCCGGGGGAGGAGGGGCATTAGGAAGGCACTGGAGGACTGAGGCAGCCGTTCCGGGAGCCGGCCGGAGGAGGTAGGGGCGGGCGGGCCAAGTCCTCAGGCTGTTACTCGGTGGGCCGCGCCCGCCTGTTTTCCTCCGGAGCCTGCTCCCCTCCGTATCCTGCTCCTCCCATCGGCGCCCAGATTTCCCAACAGCTTCCAGGCCCCACCCCGCTCTCTCAGCCCTGACCTCGGTCCCCTACCCGCGCCTCAACTTTTGAGCTCAGCCTCCATCCCCCGCTCCTTCTGTGCTTCATTTCCTCATTTCTTTTCCGCGCCCTGCGCCCCGACGCTCCTCGCCTTCCTTCCATAAACTCGGACCGCCAAAGCTCGTGGTCCCACTGCCTGCACCATCCCCTTTCCAAAAAAACAAAGACCTCCCCCCAGACCCTACCAGAGCAAACACAGCCCACCAACGCACAAGACACACAAAAGCCATCGGCTGGGGAAGTCGAGGGTGCCTTTTGCCCCCGTGTCGCCGAGAATCAGAGGCAAAGATAACCCGGGGAGCCTGGGGCCGGGGCGAGCTGGAGGGGCGGTGCGGGAGCGCAGGCGGGGGCTCGCCGCCGGCCCCGCCCCCTCCCCACTCGGCTCCGCCCCCCCGGCCTCGGCCCCGCCCTCCTGGGAAGTGGCCGCTCAGAGCAGATTAACTGTCCCCCTCCAACAGGAGACGACATGCCCTTGGTCTGGGTTCCCATGTTCTGGAGTATCATTTGAATTCTTGTTCAAGACGTCAGCTCTATGGTTGAGGTTTCCCGACCAGGAGGGGCTGGAACTCCTTTCCCAGCTGCAGGAAAACAGTTGACACTGAGAAACCAATTCCCTTGCTGCTTTTGGCTGAAAAGCGCCCGTAGGATGGTCAAAAATTTTGGCAAAGCTTATTTAAAGGTTTAAAGCTCAGTTTGGGTTTCCCTTGTGGCTCAGCTGGTAAGGAATCCGCCTGCAAGGCGGGAGACTGGGTTCGATCCCTAGGTTGGGAATATCCCTGGAGAAGGGAAAGGCTACCCACTCCAGTATTCTGGTCTGGAGAATTCCATGGACTGTATAGAGACACGACAAAGAGACACGACTGATCGACTTTCACTTGGGCTCTTTAGAGAATGTTTAGCAGGCTTCCTCAACTTTTGAATTATTAGTAGGTACCATGCATATTTTCACTGATGAGTATTTTCAGTCTTTAAAGGTTTGGCAGCAGCTTGGCCAAGTAAGGAGAAAAGCTAATTGAAAACAAATGCATAAAATTTACTGTTTACTTGTAATTTTAGGCTACAAATAAGTGTGTCTCCATCAGTTTGTTAGACACTTGGCAACCATTCAAGTAAATTACTAAGTACTGTTTACCAGAAATCAAAATGTCTTTGAAGACTGTATCATCATATGAACATCCTTGTATTCGAGATCATTTCTATGTGTGGGGATCTAAAAGTACCATTCTCAAATCCAGGGCTAAGAAAATATTACTCCTGATTGGTGGAAAGGAAGAGTAAAATTGGAAATGAACTTGAGGGAGATTTTACACTTTGAATAGAATATGCAAATTTTCTACCCTTGAAGTAGTTTATAACACTTAAATCCTGGTATCTGAATAACATATGTTTTTAAGGTACTGAATTGTTTACTTACTCCTTCTGCCCAGGTCCCTATGTCGACTCATTGAGAGAAATATAAATATGGCCTTCTACAGTTATAAAACAGTCTTAGCTATTGCCCGGACAAGGTAAGCCTTGGGATTCCCTCCTCCCTTCACTATTTATATGAACCTTATTTTTCTAGATGGAAAAGATACATGTAAAAGGATAGACGTAGTACACAATTAAAGCTTTCTTGGTTTTAATTGTGTTGGCTTTTAGGAAGCAGTCATTTTAATGTATTTAAACTTACCCTAGATTTTCTATATGCTTTAGAACTCAAGCTGAGTAATTTTGTAAAAGTGTGGAGCAGGTAAGATAGAAAATGTAATGGTGTTAGAGTGACACCTCTGTAATTAATGAATGTTACATGCAGCCCTTAGATGTAAAAAGGAGTAAAATGGCTGGCAAGCAAGCCAATCCTAGGGCTTATACCTGCCCCAGTAAGGTCTGTTATCACTTACTTATTCCAAAGAATATTCACTGAGAAGTTACTGTGTGCCAAATACATTGTACATTTTCCCTTTTGGCCATTCAAAAAGTGCTTTATCTTGGCAAGCTTCAAAAATAGTCTGAAAGAGTGGGAAAAGCCATCTCTTTGCCAAAAGAAATCTCTTTGCCGGAAACTTTCTTTTACCTCACTGGGTCTTATTTTTATTTTCAAACAATCTGATGTGTCAGGTTAGCTGAAGATTGTGAGTTGTTGCAAAACTGGAATGTAGAGATCCCTGGCTGGGGAGCCTAATTCTAATTCTTATTCCCAACATTCCTTAGGAGTCTTAGGTGAAGGACATTTCAGCTGTAAGTCCTTCTCATTTGAAGAAGTCCCTGGGCACTGCATAGACAAAGCAGTATTATGTGATTGGTTAATCCCCACAGGGACCATGAAATGTTTCATTCAAACAATATTTCTGTCTTTAGTAGAGTAGGTGAAGACACTTAATGATAATAGAGACAAAACTTTCAGACATAGCCCTGAGTGAAAAAATGTTTGCTTTTTAAATTAATAGTCACAGAGTTTCTAGCTTGTAACACAACAATTATCCTTAGGAATTAACTTATTAATATTTCTCATAGAGTGTATCATTCACCTACAAAGCATACTGTTATTCAGTTGGACTAAAAAGTTGTATGTCATTCATTCATGAACATGATCAGCTTTGAAAAATGCAGGCTTAAAAATGATTGTTTTATTTTTACCAGATAAAATATTTATTTCTTTACTCTTTCATTCTGTAATAGTATGTGCTAGACTCAGAGGCTGTTGGTCTTTATTCCAGATTCCCTAGCCATTTTGTCCAGCCTACCAGCTCTTCTTACTCCCCATCATTTGCATTTCTTCACTTGCCAGATTCCCATTTAAACAAAACCTATACGAAGAACTATGGAAGCAGAAAGTACTCCGATCCAAGTCAGTCAGGCAATAAAGTACTTCGTTTACGAGCCAGAATCTTCCAAGAGCTGCACACATCAACTTGCTGGTTGCAGGAGGTCCCCAATAAACATCAGCAGGAGCAAACAGCAAAGAAGCCTCAGGTGCCAAGCCCTCAGCCCACGAAAGAAGCGGGCGTGAAGATTAAGGAAGGAAAGCGATCTTATAGACAAATAATTATGGACGAACTGAAATATTATTATAATGGATTCTATTTGCTTTGGATTGACACCAAAGTTGCTGCCAGGATGGTTTGGAGGCTGTTGCATGGACAGGTGCTGACCAGACGAGAGAGAAGAAGGGTAGGCAAGAGTCATATTTGAGAAAGAAAATGTAAAATTGAAACGAACTGTTGGTGAACCAACTTTTAAATTCCTCTGAAAAAAAATCCCAGAGTAGGAATAGTAATTCACGGTGAGAACCAGAGTTTCTGACTTATCTGCAACTGACTTGCTGTACACCTGTAGATGGGCTCTTAAAATATGTGTATAGTTGCCCATGGAATGGGCATTATAATTGTGTTTTCTAATTTCTCCAAGGAGTTGAGAGGCTTAAAGTTTGATCTGTGCATCTGAAGTAGAAACTGCTGTTAATGTATTAAGTATATGCATTTGAAAAACCAATTTTAACAGATACCATGTTATTAAGTCCTGACTTAAATGAAAGCTCAGAGATGCCAATAGTATGTTTTGATTGTCACAGATTTCCTTGAAGATATCCCATAAACATTACTTCTGAGCTAAGGTACAGAGGAAAATCCGGCCTTTCCATTTTATAAATGCCTTGGGTTTTTAATGCTTTAAGAACTGAGGCAGACTTTTGTTTTTGGCGTGTCCAGAAATAATGGATATTTGCATATGCCTTTAATTCTTTAGCTGCTGAGAACCTGTGCTGATTTCTTCCGCCTGGTTCCATTCATGGTGTTCATCATCGTCCCCTTCATGGAATTCTTATTGCCAGTGTTTCTGAAACTTTTCCCAGAGATGTTGCCATCAACTTTTGAAAGTGAATCCAAAAAGGTATGAGGATTTTGAAAGCTTTTAAAAGAATTAATAGAGTTTTATCTTTTTAAGAGCAGTTTTTAGGTTTACAGAAAAATTGAGCAGAAGGTAGAGAGGATCTCTAGCTACCTCCTGACCCCCGCTCCTATTTCCCCTATAAAAATTTTTTTTAATTATTTTTTTTAATTTATTTTTTGGCCACACAAAAATTAACCATGACTAGATGACCAGCAGGCATGATTTACTCAAACAGACCCTTTCGTGCTCATGAGTAGCTCCCGAGTGGAGGGCGTCCTCCTCCTCCTCTGATGGCCACTGTGAAGGTGAAGGGCTGGCCAACCGAGGTAGCCCCTTCATTCTCTCCATCTGGGCCGCTCTGCCAGACAGATGGATGAAGGCGTGGACCTTACCCCGTGAGAGAACAAAGAAAGAAACTTTTAAATCAGACTGAGAAATGTTTCCCTGCCATGGTGATGATGGACCTGAGATTACAGAATAGTAGAATTTTACTGCACTGTTTGAAAGGCATTCTGGATAGAAGGACTAACGTTTAAGATGGCTTAACAGTATAAAAGTGTATGACATAATCGGAGACCACCGACTGGTCCTCTGTAGTTGGAGCAGGGAGTACCAGGGGATCCATGGGAGAAGATGAGATTCATATACTGTGTTGGGGTCAGGTTGGAAATTATCCGCCACCCTCAGGAATTTAGACTTTGAATGCACTCCAGTATTCTTGCCTGGAGAATCCCAGGGATGGCGGAGCCTGGTGGGCTGCCGTCTATGGGGTCGCACAGAGTCGGACACGCCTGAAGCAACTTAGCAGCAGCAGCAGCAGCAGCATGGTGATTGATGGAAGGTGAATGCAAAGCAGGAGATGAGAAAAAAAAAAGTGATCTATATTTTAGATCAATCTAAATCATCTAATCAATCATGATTAGAGCTATATTTTAGGAAAACAATTTGCTGGCAGGAAGGATTAAAGAGGAAGGAGCCAAATGAGAATCAGCTGGAATGTTATTACAGTAGCATGAGAGAGAGGGGGAGGACAAAACCTGAATTATAAAAGTTTCATCAGGAGTAAAACCTTGAAGATAGGTTTGAGACAGATTTAAAGGGTAGAATCAAATTGCAATCTTTAACTGCCTGGCAGTGGTTTGAAATTAGTTTACTTACATTTAAAGTAGTCAGGGTCTAGGATTAATACCATGGGATTCCAAGGAATGTGTATGTGGTGGGGTTTTTTTGTTTTGTTTTGTTTTTGGCTGCACCACTGTGGCATGAGAGATCTTAGTTCCCTGACCAGGGATTGTACCTTTACCCTCTGCAGTGGAAGTGCAGCGTCTTAACCACTGACCTGCCAGGGAAGTCCCCAAGGAATGTGTTAGTGAATGCAGAAACGGGGGGGATGAGGAAGTGATTTATCTAAGTATTCCTCTTTCCTCAACATTGCTTGTTTCCTGAACATATGCACATACATATCATGTCCACAGTATTAGAAAAAACTTTCTCCTTTGCTTTGTTCCATGAACAGAGGGAGAGAGCAAGAGAATGAAGATGAGTACCTAGCCTTCTGCTTATACAAGTTCCCAGCGCCATGCACTTTTTCATGGTACTTGCCTGATATACTTTTACATTAATTTGTGGAATTACCCAAAGAAGGAAATGGAACCCTCTCCAGTATTCTTGCCTGGAGAATCCTGTGGATGGAGGGTCCTGGTGGGCTGCCGTCTATGGGGTCGCGGGCACAACTGAAGCGACTTAGCAGCAGCAGCAGTGGAATTACCGGTTTATCATTAATTGACAGTGTTTGTCTGTCCCATTAGACTAGAAGTTTCCTGAGGGCAGGAATTCTTACCTGTTTTTGCCCATCTTACCCTAGCACCTAGCACACGGTGGATATTCAATAAATAGATGAATGAAATCGATGGCTGCATGGGTTTTAATGATGGTATTGTCACTGTGATTCTAGGGGGCTGATTCTTCTAAGATATTTCTAAAAAAAATAAAAGCAATAAGTGCTATGATTTGCTTGTCATTAGAATCTCTTGGGCAACTTAATGGGGGGAAATAGATATGTGTGTGTGTGTGTGTGTGTATATATATATATATTTATATATATATATATATATAACACATTTATTCCTCTTCCTCTGTATCCACCCTGATCTTGGTTATTTTGAAAATACTACCACACTATATCTCTGATAGTAAACAAGGATTTAGAATTAGTGGTTAACATAATGTCTTAAGAGTATACATTTAATTCTCTTCTATGTAGTGCTTTGTTTATATCTGTTATAGCACTTCATTATCTTGTAATTAATTGTGTTTGTTTTCTTCTTAACCTGTAAGCTTCATTAGCTTAATTTCCTAGTTTGGTTTGTGGCCAAGGAAAATCTGGGGTCACTCAGACCAGGGGTCAGCTTGACCCATGACCTAGATGGTTTGCACCAGGTTAAGAGATAGTGTGTATTTTATTCTGAAGAGTGACAAAGGCTTCCACTGAGGGCACTGTTTTGAACCCACCCAATATTTATGATGATTGCATTAGTGAGAAATGTAAGATTAAGGAGACAAGTTGCAAATCGAGGCTACTTTTTAATTTTCTCTGGTTTTCGCAAAACTCCTTTAATTAGGTCTAACAAGAATATTCATTCATGAAATAGAGATGACAAACAACACGGCCACAGTTATGTTTCTGTCATCTTTATCTACCAAGATGTAATCATGAAGGATTAATTCTAACTTTTTCCTCTTCCATCATGAAGGAAGAAAAACAGAGAAAGAAAATGGCTGCAAAGTTGGAACTAGCGAAATTCCTTCAAGAAACGATTACAGAAATGGCGAAGAGGAACAGGGCCCAGCTGGGGGACGCCTCAACCCAGTTCTCCTCCTACGTCAAACAGGTGTCAGTCTTTTATATAAAATCAGACAACTTCTTGTCATCACAGAGCTTCCAGATTGTTCCTGATCTCTGAATTTGCAAATATCTCAGTTACAGAGATACAGTATTTCAAAAATTTATAGGAGTTTGCAGAAAACCTATCTTTAAAGCCATCAATGCTTTGAAGATGTTAATAACTACTTAGAAAAACAGTACAATGAAACTCAAACTTTTGAACTTCTGATTGTTCAGTTGATTTAGGCTGACTTCCGACAGATTTTTTTTTTTTAACTCCTCTTTGTAACTCAGGGCCCACTTCCAGACGTAAGATAGAATCCATAAATGCTTTGGCATCTTTCACATGGTCTGCAGGGAAGATTCTTTAAGTAGGAAGCAGGTTTTTATTAGTCCCTGTGTCCCACTGCCTAGGTCCAGACAGGCCACAAGCCCAGCACCAAGGAGATAGTTCGCTTTTCTAAACTCTTTGAGGACCAGCTGACCCTGGAGCACCTCAACCGACCTCAGCTGGTGGCCCTTTGCAAACTGCTGGAGCTGCAGTCCTTTGGAACCAACAATCTGCTTCGCTTCCAGCTACTGATGAGGCTGAAGTCTATAAAAGCAGATGATGAGGTAAGAGCTGAGCTACAGCTGGAGGGAATTAGCCAGGCCTTGGGGATTGTCTTGGGGTGGCTCTGTGACAAAGTGCAGTGCCTTCTGTTAGGTCTGCCTGGAGGGCTGGTTCTGGCAGAATGAGTGGTCTGAGCAACCACTGATAACCTGAACCTTGATGACTCACTTTCGAAGTTGCCTGTCGGGCTCTTAAGAAGGCCTTGTAAGCAGTGAGTAGCTTGGATGTCTTCAGTTCAGTTCAGTCGCTCAGTCGTGTCCGACTCTTTGCGACCCCATGAACCTCAGCATGCCAGGCCTCCCTGTCCATCACCAACTCCCTGAGTCCACCCAAACCCATGTCCATCAAAACCAGTTAGGACCCATGGGGAAGGAACAGCAGCTCAGTAGATCCCTGGGAACAGTAGATGGCACTGCCAAGGACAGTGCTCAACGCCCACCCCTCCACCCCCCCACCTTCCACACTTCCGCTGTGCTTCCTTCCCTTGGATCTTGGTGAGCCGCCCTGGTAAGAAGGGGTGGCCAAGGACGGAGGGAAGGCAGGACCCCAACATCTTCTGGAGTAAGGGCACCATTTGGACTGTAACTACTCGTTAGTGTCCTTACAAAGTGGAAAGAATGTTTCTTGAATCTGAATCAGCCGCTTTAAAAGCATTCTGCCTGAGGGAGCAGGATTCCCAGAACTGAGAAGTCAGGATCCCATTGGCCCCATTGAGATTTGAGTGGTTGCTTTCAAAACTGTGAAATAAACAATACTGGTCCCAGAAGTCCCATAGTTTGGGGTCATACCAAGTAGAAACTGTGTTATTTACTGAGGGAGTTTTGAGGCCCAGGGAGTTGGGGCTGTTGTTAGGGGGTTTGGGGGTGGGGGAGGAACACTGCTGGGACGTGCAACAAATGGTACATTGAAAGCTTTTCAAATGGAATGCTTTTCTAATGAGTCTTAAAGTCCCCATGAAAGGGAAGTGGAGTGGAGCTGTCACAACCAGGCGCAAGGCTATGCAAGAGTGAGAAAGAAACACCTCCGGGTCAGGCAGTGGAGTTCTGTAAATTTCTGATATTACTCACACCTGTTGGCAGGATTCCCTTCACCTCCACCACTGCACCTCCTGAGGTCACCTGGCTTGATTGAGTGCCTGGCCTTTGTGGCAGTCAGTGCAGGGGACAGAGTGGGAAAGCTAGCTGATTCTGCCTTTCCCCTGACTTGTGGAAATTGAAGGATTAGGCAAAACTGGAACCAAAGGACCTGATGCCATTCCTTCCATTTTGTTTTTTTTTTTCTTTTCTCCCAGGTAATTGCCAAGGAAGGGGTGAATGCTCTGAGTGTGTCAGAGCTCCAAGCTGCCTGCAGGGCCCGAGGAATGCGGTCACTGGGTCTCACTGAGGGGCAGCTGAGACAGCAGCTCACAGAGGCAAGTGGTCGCTTTCCTGGGCCCTGTTCCCTGGATCTCTCTCCCGTCCCGTTTGCGTGTCTGCTCAGTTGCTTCTGTCATGTCTGTCTATTTGCAACCCTATGGACTGTAGCCCTCCAGGCTCCTCTGTCCATGGAATTCTCCAGCCAAGCATACTGGAGTGGGTTGCCATGCCCTCCTCCAGGGGATCTTCCTGACCCAGGGATCGAACCCATGTCTCTTATGTCTCCTGCATTGGCAGGCAGGGTTCTTTACCACTAGAGCCATCTGGGAAGCCCCCCTTCCCATTTTCAGGCCTTGTTTTCTATTTTCTGCCTTGCCATCTTACCTAATTGGCCTTCTTTAGCAGAGCTGTGGGCCGCTGAAGAAGCTGGCTTTATTTTTGACTGCAACACAGTACTCTGTTAAATAGTTGTCTGTGGCTGCTAACACACCACCACAAACTTAGCCACTCGAAGTAACACCCGCTGATCAGCTCCCAGTCCTGCAGCTCAGAAGTGCAGGCTGTTTTTCTTTCTGGAGGCCATGGGGGAGACTCCGCTTCCAAGCTCATACAGTTTGTTGGCTGAATTCAATTCCTTGCAGCTGTGGGAGTGTGGGACCTGTTTCCTCACTGGCTCCCAGCCCCAGGCCACTCTCAGCCCCTCCGGCCTCTCCATCTGCAGTGAACTTCTCACCCAACCTCTAGCTCCGGATTTAAAGCCTCCTGTGATTAGGCAAGACCTACCTGGGTCATCTTCGTATTTTAAGGTCAACTGACTTGAGACTTGAATTACATCTGCAGTATCTCTTCATGGCAGCACGGAGTTTAACGTTTAATTTACACAAGGGACGGAAGTCTTGGGACCACCCTCCAATGTGCCTCCTCCTCTGGGTATCATGAGGGCCCCAAGCTGAAGCTCTGATACAGGGCCTGTCATCTGGGTGAATCCCCCTGGAGGCCTACACCTTCTGGGGCCGCTTTCCCAATTCATGCCCCAAACCAGGGTTAAGTGTCAGCTTTGTAGCAGATTCCCCTCTGATAACTTACTCTTTCCCAAACAGTGGATTTTAACGGAGCATTTAAATTGTTTTAACTGCTTTAAAACAAAGTAATAAGTCCTATTAAAATCCTCATTCCCATTACTGTAAAAGGTGCTGTGAAAGGACTTCCTGGTGGTTCAGTGGTTAAGGCTCTACACTCCCAATACAGGGGGCCTGGGTTCAATACCTGGTCAGGGAACTAGATCCCACATGTCGCAACTAAGAGCCCATATGCTGCAACTACAGAGCCTGCATGCCTCAACTAAAAATCATGCATTATACAGAGGAGAGCCGCCAGGCCTCAACTAAGAGCCTGCATTCTGCAACTATAGATCTGGCATACTGCAACTAAGGTCTGGCACAGCTGGAAAAAAAAAGTGCTATGGACTGTGCACAAACTGTTTAGGGCTAGGAACCACTGTTGTAGCTTTGAACCGCATCAGGTAGCCATTTCTCTTCCATGTTGGACCTGCTCTGATTGGAAGGGGAGCATGTTCTAGGGGGTACTTAAACATCATTTATTTCCTGCATGTAGGGTATTAAGTGACTTCTTCCTGTCAAATTGTTTTGTTGGAGGGATGTGTTATTTTACAATACCCCTTCAAAGGAGCGAGAAAACTAAGCCAACCATACAATCTTCAGTGCTATGGATTACTGTTCCCAAAATCCTGGGTTAGGATATAGCTGACATCTCATAGAAAGGAAAAACTTTCTTTTCCTTACAAACTGTCTTAAACTTACAAAATGTCTTAACT
Source organism: Okapia johnstoni (assembly GCA_024291935.2). Classification (NCBI taxonomy): domain Eukaryota; kingdom Metazoa; phylum Chordata; class Mammalia; order Artiodactyla; family Giraffidae; genus Okapia; species Okapia johnstoni. The sequence continues at coordinate 28,730,695 of CM044327.1, forward strand.
TAAAAAGTTAAAACTATGATTCCATGTGCACTCATTACCTTGGGAAAGGTTAGAGATAGGTGATGCCCTGTGTTGGGGAGGGTGTAAGGACGGAGGGGCACTCATGGAATGCTGGTAAAATCCTGCATGGAGGTTTGGCAACAGCTTTCACAATTTAAAAATGCATTTACTTGGACCTAGAAATTCCAGTTCTAGGAATTTATCCTATATTCTTGCACATGTGCAAAATGACATACCTAAAAGATTATCCATTGCAGCACCATTTATGATAGCAAAAGACTGAAAACAACCTAAAGTTCATTAGTAGAATAATCAAATAAATTATAGCATTTCCATCGATGGAATCCTTTACAGACATTTAAAAGAAGGCAGCTCTGGGACCTCCCTGGCGGTCCACTGGTTAAGCCTCTGTGCTTTCATTGAAGGGGACATGGGTTTGATCCCTGGTTGGGGAACTAGGATTCTATATCCAGCACACTGGATGGTGAGGCCAAAAAATAAATAAATAAAAAGAAGGCAGCTCTATGTCTACTGGTACAAATCAATTTCCAAGATACTTTAGTGAAAGAAAGCAAAGGACAAAAGTGTGTATATGTCACCCTTAGTGTAAAGATAAACATATAAATGTATATTTGGTTTTGTTGTTAATATTTTATTGGCTCAAGTGTTGTGGCTGCAACTGAGGTTTTGTTTTGCTTTGGCCTTGCCACGGGGATGTGGGATCCCAGTTCCCCCAACCGGGGATCGAACCCAGCTGCCTGCAGTGGAAACACTGGATTCCTTAAATGTCCTTAAATGTATATTTGTATATGCATAGGATATCACTGTAAGATTGTATTAGGAACTGGTACCAGTGGTTGCTTCCAGGGAGGGAAATAGGGTAGCTAGAAAATAGGGTAATTTACCTTTTGAATTTTGTCTTGTGTGCATCTTTCTATCTATCTATGGTCTTTCCTGGTGGTTCAGTAATCTGCCTGCAATGCAGGAGACCAAGGTTCAATCTCTGGGTTGGGAAAATCCCCTGGAGAAGGGAATGGCAACCCACTCTAGTATTCTTGCCTGGAGAACTCCATGGACAGAAGAGCTGATGGGCAACAGTCCATGGGGTCACAAAGTTCACATGACTGAGCGACTAACACATACACACACACACACCCCTACCCAAAATTTGGCCAATTTGGAGCTTGAAAAATTACATCTCATTCTAGTGTTACTTTAGTTATGAATGAGGTTGATGTAATCTTTTACATTATCTACTTTATACCGGAGATACTTTCCTCCTTTGATCCACAGTTGGTGTGAGAGGTTAATTGGACCTCCCTCTCTGACTCTGTGAGGGGCTGTCGGGCCCAAGCAGGCATGCAGCAGCCAGGGGACATGCCCCTGTCCTCGCTCTTAGTACTCAGCGTGCGCCTGGGGGTCTGTGAGACCAGAGAGGAGGAGATGCGAGGGGCGGGGGGGGGGGGGTGGGTAACGTCCAACATCCTGTGATTGTCATGTTTCATCCCTTTCCCGCTCTCCAGTGGCAGGACCTCCACCTGAAGGAGAATGTCCCGCCTTCTCTTTTGCTCCTGTCCCGGACCTTCTACCTGATAGACATGAAGCCAAAGCCGATTGAGATACTGCTCAGTGGGGAGGTGAGTCCTGGCTCTGTGGGGAACCCGGACCTCACGACTGAGTCTGCTCCGCAAACCTGTTTCCCCTTACAGTCAGAGTAGGCCTCTCTTTTGGCTTATCTTTTGGAATTTGGCCCCAGTGGCTTTAAGATCTTTTAAAAGTTCCTTTAAAAAATGAAAATTACTCAAACCACCTCCAGCTTTAGAGCTGTTTACTGTGTTTAGGAGTCTTATTTGATTTCTTATTAGGAGTCTGGTTTTATTCGAAGTATCTAGTTTTCTTAGAGGTGTTTTTTTTTTTCCTCCTCACCATTCTTTCTCCTTTGAGACTGAATGGTTCCTGTTCTTTCCTGTCTGTCTCATTTGCCCGATTCCTATTAATTTTTAAGTGGTGAATGGCCAATCTAGAAAATAAACAATTCTTTTGTCTCCCTTCAGCCCATTTCCTTAATTATCTGTGATTGCCTTTAACTAAGTAGCTTTTGTTCTTCTGGTGTTCTGAAGAACCCAGGACTGGCCCAATCACTAGGGCATCTTGCTCTGGGTCCGTCAGAAGGGGCCTCTCACTTCCCTGCATTGTGGCTTCATGTCTGACTTGGAAGCTGCACATGTGAAGAAGGAAGGCCCACGAGAGAAGAGGCTGCCCTTGTGGCTGAGTGGATGGAACTAAGCACTCTGGAATGAGGACCAATCATTTGGAATCTTGGTTATGCTATCGACTCCTTGGGCAAGCCAAGGAAAACATGAAGTCCAACGTGAAAAATGTACTTCAGGAAACACCATCTTGCTTTCCTTTTCCAAATTTTCAGAAACCGATCTGGATTTGGGCTTTGTCTAGAAGCAGTCTAGGGAGGCTTAGGAGATAGTCTGGAGCGTAGACCATGTTCTAACATGCTCCTGGGTTCTTACTCTTTCTTTGAGACAGACCAGTTGTTTGTCATTCTTAGACTGCTCTCAGGAGCAAGGAAGTCTTAGAGTAGCGAAATGTCTCAGAGCTACATGAGTTTCAGAATGATTCTAGAGGGTCATAAACTCTTGATTCAGATGTTGCTTTCTGGAATGTTTAAGAAATACCTGGGAATTGGACTTCCTTGGTTGTCCAGTGGTTAGGGCTCCGGCCTTCCAGTGCAGGGGCCTGGGTTCTATCCCTGGTTAGGGAATGGAGATCCCACATGCCTCACACAACCCCCCTCCCACCCCCAAAAAAAGTTGTAAAAAAGAAGTACTATTAAGAAAAACTACCTGGGAATTAAGGACAAAAGGACAGGCTCCTGTTGTTGTTTTTAATACATGCTTTTAAACTTCTGTTCTTCATATGTACAAAATGAAAACAAGTAACATGCTAGTTTCAATAGAGAAATGAGAGACATGAAACTGAATATATTATGGTTTTGGATATATGTAGCCTTTTTCCCTCCAAAGCACATGAAGAAATTACTTCCAAAGAGCAGTGATTTACTTTTCAAGCGTAATTAATGTAATTGTTGAAGACAGGTTAGCTAGCTCTTCTACAACACCACTCCCTCCCTCCCTCCATCTTCAGATATTGCAGGAGCTTCTGTTAAGTAACACCTTTCATTTGAATAAAGCATTTGTTACTAGCCACCAAAAATGACACCGAAGATGTCGGTTTTGACTAAGTTGTATCAATGCCGGGCAGAAACTAATGCCTAAATGAGAAATGGCAACTTTTGAGTGTGTGTGTGTGTGTGTGTGTGTGTTTTTTTTTTTTTTTTTTTTGAGAGAACAGGATCAGAATGGCAAATAAGTAGCTAGTTAATAACAAAGGATTTTAAATATCAGAATCTGATTAGAGTGCAACTTTTGTATCTAGAGTGCTAGAAAGTGAAAAGGTAATACTAAGTTGCTATTTCAGGGACCTATACTGCCTATTTCACCCAGAAAGGAAGTCAGGAAAGCAAATCGTGCTGAAAAGTATTAAGGTAGAAGTGCTTCTGAGTTTCAGGAGGAGCAGACAGCTTAATTTATATAAAACATCTCTCTCCCTAGGCTCCAAAGACAGATATTCCCCTGGGATCACCCACTCCCCCTGAATCTAAAGAGAACACGGCCGGTTTAGCACCTCAACTGAAGGGAACTAAGGTGAGACACTTTAGATTACATGAAAATAAAGAAGTTAATTTCATTGGTGTCCTTTAATAAGGACTTATTTTGGGGTACTGCTTGATCTAAAAAAGTTCAGCATCTGGCTGTATGCATTTAGGTTCCAGATTTTGCCTGTTGAATCCTGTGGCAGACATTCAGTAGCTGTTTCAAGGATCTGGTAGTCATGGCAGTGTGGCTGTAGCTCCAGTACACCCTGTGTTGTAAGTCAGTAACCCAACTCTCAGCTCTGATGTTTAAGGATGAAGAATGGATACAGCTGCCGTTGGTTACATCATTACCCATAACATCAAAGTCTATTTCATTACCTAAAGAATCCATCACTTCTGCTAAAGAAGATGTAAATTTCTAAAAAAGGAAACTCTTTTCCTCAAGTTACTTTTAGGGCCAGTGAGAATGGAGAGTTATAACAGTTTCAAAACACCACACCCTCTCTGTATCCTCCAAACAGGAAGCTGTAGGCTGAACTTCAGTCATCTTATAACCACTACTTTTTTTAAAAAATTCAATGATCCAAAAGCAAATATATATATCAACAAATGCAATCATGGTTCACAACTAAACATGTTAAGTCTAGAAGCTAATTACAATATAGGCAGATTCTTATTTTCTGTTGCGCCGGATGGAAATAGTTCCCATATGTTGTGTATTTCACACAGGCTTCAGATGTCAGGAAATACTAGCAGGAAAGCAATTTAAGAATCTTAGGAGAAGTGCATGTAAATGAGAAATTACTTATCTATCCACTTTTCCCATTTGGGGGTGAGAGCAGAAAGCAGGAGGCAGTGAACGGTAGGGGGTCACAGGAGAGTTGAGCTGTGGAGGGGCTCTGCTGGCTCTGGAGGACCAAAGAGGGAGCCACTGAGCACCCAGATTGTTTAACCCAAGGCCTTGCCTGCATGTCTTCTTTCTCATTGTGACCAATCCCTAAAGTCTTTATGTTTTTGTACCCCAATACTCCAGGCAGAATCACAAAAGACAACCCAGAACAGCAAGGCTAGTTCGAATGGAGCATAAGGACTCATGGAGGATGGAGCTTACTCTCTCTGGCTTGCTGCACCCAGCAGTGGCATCCATAAAGGACGTCCCTGAGATAGAAGATCAGTCATTTAGTCCTCAGGACAGTCTTTTGAGGCCTTGTAACCGTTCGGATGATGTCAGTGGCAAGACCAATTGGGTTCAGGTCATTTGGAAAACTATTTAATTACAAAGTCCGTGTTCTCTGTAGCATTAGGTCATCCCACCAGACCTTGTGTAAGGCCCACCTGCCATATTGTTTTTGAGCAACTTCATGTCCTTTTAAGAGAGGAAATTTTTTTGCACAATGGAATCAGCCTGATGCCTTAAGATACCTCTTGTCTCTTCTAGCTCAGTAACCCGGATAGGAACTAGGGAAACTTCAAAGCCAGTCATTGCGAGCGTTGCACAGGCACTCTCCCACTCTCAGGGCCTGTACAACTTTTTCAGAATGCACGCACGCACACACACATCAGTAGGAACAGTGCCCTGGAAATGAAGTACCTTTGGAGACGGGATGGCTGCAAGTCCCCGGTTAGGTCTTCCTGGATCTAAAGAAGAAAAAGCTTCTTGGAGAAGAAGATGGGAAGTTCAACAGACTGGCAATCAGAGACTTGGCGGCCCCCTTGGGCCCGCAGAGGCTGCAGGGATCTGGGAGGCCGCCACTCCTCCAGCACATATGGCTTCCATTAGCCTCCATCTTGCTAGGGAACATAATTAAGGGCTTAAGACAGAACCATTTGTTTGTGCTGGGTGTGTGTTTTTCTGGTCTGTTTGTCTTTCACAAACAAGACTATCTGTTAGTCACAGGGGTTGTTAAGAGTCTGATACAATCCCAATACTACCAGGAACAGGTATTATGTTCAGATATTTATGTTGAGTATCTTCAGTGTTGTCCATACTGAAAAACCTTAATAATAAATTGATCACCATGCAGCTGACCACCAGCCTTCTTCCCTTGGGGAGTACTTAGAAAGGAAGAGGTGTTTCAGCGGCAGAAATTAGATTTCTGTACTTGCTGTGGAATTGAAGGCAGTTAGATGGGCATCCATGGAACCAAGGAAAACTCAAATCAACCTGTCTGGGGTCATCTAAAAGAGGAATGTTATCAGCACTTGACAGCAAGGAAATGCACTTTAAAACCTTCCCTAAACCTCCCCTCCGCCAGAGGACAAGCCTCATCATGTCCTGTCCTGCTGAGGAACTCCATGCCATTGGCCTCGGAAGGTGATTCACAGTAAATTTTCCCATTTTTAAAATGATGAGTGTTTATTTTAATTAGTTCATATTTCAAGGGTTTGCATGTGAGAAAGGGATTAGCTCGTTCATTTGCACAACCCTGTTGCAGCTGGGTGCCTCGTGGGTGCTGTGGGGCCGCTCTACAGCTCTTTCTGGCTTTCCCTGTGAGCAGAGTGGGAAAGGGGCCCTTCGTCACCTCAGACCTCAGCTGGACTCCACCCATGTTTGCTTCATAAATAGGCATCTGAGACCCTCGATACACCTCTCTTCCCCTTCTTCTGATAGTAGCTCAGAGAGCTCACTTCACTGGTGGGTCCCATGACGATTATAGGTGCAGCCCACTGCTGAGACTGAGCTAGTGGTATTCTGGTAAATGATTAACACCTGGTCCGGTGGTTAGAACTCTGTGCTTCCACTCCAGGGAGCTTGAGTTCAATCCCTGGTTGGGATCTAAGATCCCACATGCTGTGTGGCGTGGTTTCAAAAAAAAAAAAAAAAAATGATTAACAGCCAACTCTGGGGTGTGGTTGGGAGGGAGCCCTGACTTGTAGCATTGCAAATTAGTGATGTAAATACTCCCACACGGCTGATCTTCAAGCTATCAATAGGTCACGGAACAACAGTTGGGGAAAGATGGTTACGGTCAGCTTGAAACACCAGACTTAACTGACCCCAGACCTCTGGGAGGAACAAGAGACACTTAGACCTCTAGTTGGTGCGGGCAGCAAACATCATTTCCACACACCAGGACAGACATCTGGGAGGCAGTGTAGTGTAAATGGCCCTAAATACTGTTAAGTGCCAACCTAGAGGGAACTTGCCCCAATGCTCAGGTCCCCGCCCATCTGGCTCCTGACAGCTGAGGGAGTGGAAGTCTGTCTCCTTGCCCTGCTCTCTGCTCTTCTCCACAAATGCATCTACTGTGGCTGCACCAGCTGCTAATAATCTCACCGAATATAATTTTAGGCATTTTCTAAAGCCCAGCCCCGGTGATGATGTCAGACTTGGCCTGTCTCACACCCTGAGAATTCTGCTTCAACAGAAAGGTGTCGGTGGCTTGGCATGTCCTAAAGATCTCCCTTGTCACCAGTGCACACCGGTAGGTAAGGTCAGACTAACGGAACTTTAATGCTGATCAACACCTTACTTTTGCCCAGGATTCTGGCCCGCTGGCTCCCCCAAGTGGCGGCTGCGAGAAACACAGCGACTTTATTGTCATGGAGATAGATTTCCTTCAGCCGCGGTTCAATCTTACTTACCTGAGATCAATATAGTACATTAGCGGTGCCGGGGGACCGGTGACCCCTGGCCTGTGGCAATTAGAAAGGGCGGGAAGGTGGTATCGATCGATGCTCTGGCCCTCATCTTTTAACCCTCAGGAAACCAGACAGACTCAGTGTCTTGACAGCATGACATCTTCATTAGATAAACTGGATCTCTTTCCTCAGGAGACCCAATCCGGTCATCTAAGTAAAATGGCCATTTCATTTTCTCTCAGGTCAATTTCACTATCTTTGATTTGACAGCTCAGTCTCTCGGGAAATTCATGGGTGATTAGAGTAGTAACAGCAAGGACATCACTGTTACAGCAACAGTGAGCTGTGTCCCACCACCTCTACCAAAGGCACGTAAAGCCCTTTGTGAAAAAGCGACCATCCATTCACAGGACCCTGCGCCCAAACTATCATCAGTATCTTAACAAGGAAAGGCGCCACTACAAGGTGTCCCACAAATGATTTTAAGAGCTAAAATTCATTTCCTGATTCTGTTCTTCACCAGCATATGCCTTCCTTACACATGAACACAAATCAGAATATGTTGACAGTCACATATTCACAGAGCTACCCAGCAGAAGAGAGAACTTTAAAACAGGGGCCAACACTACAAGGAGCCAAGAAACAGCTCAGAAAGGAAACTTCAGGAGCAACCCCATTCTTCCGACACAAATGAAACTGGACTTGCTTTTATACTCAGAAGGGATCCAGCGAAGAGCGAGCTTTGGGGGCAGAGGCTGCAAACCAACAGCCTGAGCCCTAAGGTTCTGAGGAGCCAGCACCTACTTGGTGGGGGGAGAGATAACCAGCAGGTGGCAAAGGAAGAAAATTCCCCAGCAGCCAAAATGCACACATTCACGGAATGTCTTCCTTTTCCTGAGGGCTGGGGTGGAGTTCCTATGGGAAGAACTGTAGGAGACCAAGTGCTAGCCCCAGCACACGCAGTCTGATCACTTGAATTCAGAATGGTGTTGGGGGCGATGCGTAGGCATGAAGGACACAGGATAGCCTGGGAGACAAGAAACCTGAAGCCAGGGCCCTGGGTGTAAAGCTGGTCTTAGGTGATGGATCCTCCCTGACAAAGAAGCACAGGCAGAACCATACCCACACAGAGCACCAGCCACCCTCCTGGGTCTGAGTGCTCGCTGCCCCAGTCAAACCATCCGTGGCCTGCCTCTTCATTACTTCAGCCCCACTCCTGGCTCTTCCCAGCTGGGCCCTCAGCTCCCTGTCTGACTCTCAGACCCCAGAGAGCTCCATAGTTGCCCCTAGGAAACGTGTGGTGGAAGGGGGCCCAGTGGCCCTCTACCTGCCCACCACGCAGCTGCCTGCCTTCTTGCCCTGCCTTTCTCAAAGCCCGGCAGAGGAAGGAGGGCTGTCCGGAGGCCTCGGAGCAGGACCCATGGGGAAGAGACCTCAGGACTGACAGCCCCAGAGCCCGTCAGCCTTGCTCCTTCACAGCAGACCTCCTCTCCCGTGTCACACAGCCCGTATAAAAATGAAGCAGCAGCAATTTTTATTGAGGGACCTAAACTGAAAATAGGTTTAGAACATAATTTAAAAAAATAAAACAGCAAAAGTAGCAAAAAATATATGACCTTTTTAAAAACATTTTCTTTTTTTTTCTTTTTTTTGTTTTTAATATATAGCAACTGATGCCTCCCAACCACCAGGAGCATCTTACCCAATGGGTAAATCTCTGGTAACGACCCTTTTAAAAAGACATGTAAATATATACTCAGATTTATACACTTTGTGTTTTCTTCGTAGCTATGTACAGAGCCCCTGCTTTGGGGCTGGGCCCCAGGGCCACGCCGCCGGCTCCCGGCCTCTGCGTCCCCACCCTCGGGTACCAGGTATTTGGTCAGCAAAGCAAATTAGTATCGGAATCAATAAGCCACTGGCACTATCTGTCTGGAACAGAGGTCGCCTTCTGCGGAGGCCCGAGCGCTGACCATCCCCACACCCAACTCCCGCTGTAGCCCGAGGACCTGCCACCAGAACACGGGCACGTGGGCTGCGCAGAGCAGGCAAAACCAATGCAGGAAAGCTCAGTGGGCTCTCGCTCGAGGGCGGCTCGGCCCCCACTGCCTGACCCTCCAGGCAGCAGGGAGGGGGTCTTGGTCCAACGTTCGGCAGGCCACGTAGTAGCCGTCAGCAAGGACCGGCCTCCCTGCTCCTCTGTGTCAGGCTGTGAGGAGGAAAGGAGGGGAGCTCGGGGGTGCGGGCCTCAGGGAGGCCGGCCGGCAGAGCGCAGGGGAGGCAGCGAGTCCAGCGGGAGGAGGGGCGGGGCTACAGCGGAGGTTGGAGTCCGGGGAGGGGTGCGGGGTGTGGGGGCCAGTCAGCGCCGTTTGAGTCCGCCGTTGGCCAGCTGGGCCGGGTGTCGGGGCAGGCAGGGTTCCTCCGGCAAGGGCTCATGAGAGAAGACAGAATCCTCCCCGGAGGAGCAGGTGGAGCTGCGGGTGTCGGGGAAGCTGGGGGAGTATTGGTCCAGGGGCATTGACAGGTCCAGGTACTCCTGGGGACGGAGACAAAAAGACGGAGAACCCGCACTCTTCTGTGGCGGCGGCGGCGGGATTCATTCCGCGAGAACTCGGGATGAATTCCGTGAGAACTCGGGATGAATATCGCGAGAACTTGGAATGAATCCCGCGAGAACTCGAGCCGGTGGGCACACTGGGTCTGGGAAGAGCCGCCTCACCTGGTTGGAGGTCAAGGCCACGATGCGGTCCAGGTCTTCCACCAGCTGCTTGAAGGTGGGTCTCTGAGAGGGGACCGCGTGCCAGCAGTCTCTCATCATCATGTAGCTGGGGCAGGATGGCGAGGTCGGGGTGGGGGGAGAGGACAGGCTCAGGGCGGAGGGGCCGCGGGCGGCTGGCTGCGCGCCCCGTACTCCTCCCTCTACACCCCGAGCCCAGCCCGCCCCCAGGACCCAGCCCAGGACCCCAGGCATCTTTTCTCAGGCTTACAGCTCATTGGTGCAGTTACTGGGCTTGTCCATACGATGACCCTCCTTCAGCAGCTTGAAAAGCTCCTCCACGGGGACCCCAGGGTATGGGGAGCCGCCCAGAGTGAAGATTTCCCAGAGGAGCACCCCAAAAGACCACCTGTGGATGAGCGTTGTGGGCACAGAGCTAAGGGCCCCCCACTGTCCTCACCACCTCTCCCCCCAAGTCCTCGACGCCAGGGGACCATGGCCGGTCAACCTCTGGGAACAAAGTGAAGGGGCGACTTTTCGTTCATTTTCTGAGACAGGATGCGGGGCTCTACCACCCTGGAAACTCTCCCCAGCAACTGCTTATCTCAGACTCACACGTCGCTCTGGTGGGTGTAGATCCGGTCAAACAAGGCCTCGGGTGCCATCCACTTGACGGGCAGTCGGCCCTGCAAGCAGCACAGGGACACTGGGGTGGCCCGGGGCAGGCAGGGAAGGATGCAGGGCTGGGGCTGGACCCAGCTCACCCGCCTACCCAGCCAGTTGGGAGGGGGGGGGCGCAGGGAGGGGACAGCCCAGTGGTTCAGAGTCCTGGGGCAGAGGACAGGCAGCGCCGGCACTTACATTAGTTGTCTTTTTATAGTAGTCAATGTGGTGGATGTCTCGAGCAAGACCGAAGTCCGCGATCTTCATCACGTTGTCCTCTGTCACCAGGACGTTCCTGGCGGCCAGGTCCCGGTGGATGCACTGTAGGGCAGGAAGGGCAAGAGGGATTGGTGGGCTGGAGGTGGGGCGCAGGGGAGGGTGGGCCCACTTCCCTCACAGGCCCTTGCCTGCTCCACCCCTCAGCCCCCTGAATCGTCCAGTTTCCTGCTACCTGTCCCTCTCCTGTAGGTGAAAGACAGCCATCCGAACACCCCCAGCTCCCGGCAGCCCAATCACTTCAGCAAACCCTCCAGGTAGCTTCCTCTCCTGGTGCTTGGCTTTCAGTCTGCAAGCAGTGAGCTGAACCCCTCTCTGCTCTGTCCAGTGTGCATGAGCTCTCGTGGGGACGCCCTGCCTCCCTGGCCAAGCACATCCATACAGGGCTGGGCTCAAACAAAGCAGCATTTACCCAGCACCCAAAGCTGCATCTAACTCTCACACAGGACCTCATCTCCTCCCTGTAACTGGTTACAGCCTAGGCACCATCATTCTAACTTCACACTGGTCCAGCCTGACCCCAAGGCCGCGAGGCCACGTGGCTCTCCTGGCTCTGATATTCCCACCCCACCCCCCGCCCCACCCCCCGGGGTGCCACGCTACCCAGGGGAGCTGTCAGGAGCCACACCTTCTTGGAGGCGAGATACTCCATGCCTCGGGCCACCTGGTAGGCACAGGACACCAGGTCCTTGGAGGAGAGCTGCTCCTCAGGGTGGTGGCTGGGGTTGTAGCAGTACTCCAGCCCAGGCGGCCTCCGGGCCTGCAGGTACTCCCGGAGGTTACCCTTGGAGGCGTACTCCACAATGACGTACAGAGGACCTGGGGACATGGGCGCGGAGAGGCCGTCAGGGCTGCTGAGTGGGCGCACGGGCTGAGCCTCGCCTGGAGGAACCCCAAGGCACACCTTGTTCCCCAGGCCTCACCTCCCCTCTGAGGGGAACCCCCAAAATTCATCTTACTCCCCAAAAGAAAGCAAGGGCAGTCATTCTTCTCAGCCTATCAGCCTAGTCCAGGATGTTCCCAAGCAAAGCTGGGGCCAGAGCCCTGACCTCGACCGTAGCAAGTCACCTATTCTGGCCACATGGTGTGTGTGGATCCAGGTGCATGGACTCTCAGATGAGCCCCCGTGGACATCGGACTGGACCCCGAGAAACATATTCCGACTATGGCTAAACCAGCCTCTCCCCCCAACCCGCTTCCCTCAGTGTGGCTGAGAGATGCCTGATCCCTGACGCCCCAGCTAGGCATCTTCTCCCTGACAGACAGACGGCAGGAGCCTGAGTGCCCGCCTGAGCCCCTGCCCCCACGGGTGGAAGCCCGCCGGCGCGGCGCCCACCATCCTGTGTGCAGGCCCCCAGCAGGTTGATGATATTCTTGTGTTTTCCAATCATCTTCATCATCTCCATCTCAGAGATCAGGTCCGACAGGTCTTTCTCTGTTGCATCCGCTGCATGGACAAAGCAGAGAAGGGGATGGAGAAGCATTTGCATCGGAAGGGAGGCCGACAGGACAAAAACTAAGGGAGAGGGATGAACACCCAGGGGTCCCTTTCCTCTGGGACTCGCTTCTCTCTTTATGCCCTGCCCCTCGGCTTTTTTTTTTGTTTGGCGGCACCACGAGGCATGTGGGAGTGGGATCTCCTCTGCGGCGCAAGTGCAGAGACTTAACTGCTTGACTGCCAGGGAAGTCCCTCCCCTCTCCTTTTCACATCCAAATTTATCTCCCCTTCCCTCTTATGAAAGCGGCTGGTGTTGCCAAAAAAAACAGGATCTGGGGTCACCATCTGATGACGGATGCCAAGGAACAAAGTAAGGTCATGGTGAGATGGCGGGGTGTGCAATGCCCCCCCCCCAAGCCCAAGACAACCTAAGCAGACTGTGGAGCAGGTGCAGCTAATGGCCCGAGGCCCAGAGTTCGCTTGGAAAGAGAAGGGGACACAGGCACCACATACACTTCAGCATCTTCACGGCCACTTTGGTCACACGGTTGGGTTTGTCCTTGTCCAGCCCGATGGCCTCCGCCAATACCACCTGCCCAAAGCAGCCCTCTCCCAGGGGCTTGCCTAAAACCAGTCTTTGGGGAAACAAAGGGTCGGATAAGCTGGGGTGGTAACATTCAAACCTGACAGGAACCCCCACTCCCCCCGCCTCCATTTCCCCCGACTAAGAGCAGATGGTGGCAGTGCTCCCCTGAAGGTCTGAGCCCACACCACTGCCCCCATTAGAATAACGAGCTGGGGTGGGGGGGATCACCTGTCCCGAGGCAGCTCCCAGCGAGGGTCTTCGGGAAGTTCATATTCAGAGACCCCGGCCAGCATAGGGGTGCCGCTGGAGGAGAGACGCGAGGGCCGAACCAGCAGGACCCCGGAGTTCATGGATGCGCTGGAGTCAGCCGACACCTGCAGGGAGGCGTGGGGTCACCCTTCCAGCAGGGACAGGGGAACGGTGGCAGGTCCCTCCCCTCCCCAGTCAGGACTTGTTGCTAAAGGCAGAGGTGTGGACCTGGCATCCGGTGCTCCCTCCTCAACACAGGCAGAAAGGCCACAGAAGGTTGGAAGACCGAGGTTCTAACACTGACTCAATGTTTGCCACCAACTCGCCTTTCTGGGTTTTGGATTACTCACCTTTCACACGAGCATGACAGCCTGACATTCTGTTAACTTATCAGTGCAAGAGCAACTCTCTTCTTGTCCCCATTCTTACGTGAAAACCCTGCCGTGGATGAGGGGTTCCTGACTCCCGAAGCCCCTTCCAGAATTAGCATGGCTCGGAGCGAAGCCTGCCTCCTTTCATGCACCTTCACCCTCTGTTCCATCTCCTGGGATGAGGGGAGGCGGGCACACAGGAGCGAGATGGCATCTTGGGACCAAGCTCAGCTCCTCTTCTCTGCTCTGCATGTTTGCACCCCTAATGGGCCCTCAGGGGAAGCTCAGATTCATTAATATCAACTGGGCATTCAGCCCAGTGAGGACCGTCTCCCAGTCCCCAGGGCGGCTGAGCAGGGTACCGTGGTTGAGATAAGATGGGCTCACAGGGTTCATTGGCCAGAAGAGCTTGGAGCCTGACCCTAAACACTTAGGACATTCCCCCACTGCCACCCGGAAGCCAGACACCAAAGTCCGAAGCAGTCCGTGGGGACCATGGAGAGGACAGAGCGCCGGTGGGTCCCGCAGACCCCACTGGGGCACAGGGAGGACGCACAGGGCGAGGCAGAGCGTGTGAACCCCCCGTCTACTTTCTGTTACCTGTCTGCGCAGAGGGATGCTCTTGGCCAACTTGTGCACGGCCATCTGGCTGTGGAAGTCGCTCTTCTTCGTGCCGCTCTTCATCTTGTAGATGATGACAGACCCCACCATGCAGGAGATGAGGAAGGCCCCTGTGCAGTAGATGATGATCTCCAGGTACAGTGGCGAGGTCATCACCGCCGGTCTCTCTTCCAGAGCTGGGTCAGCGTGAACAGGATGTTAGTGGGCTCAGGGCAGGGCTGGTCCACTAGGGTCCCGGCTCCCTAAGAAACTCAACATCCATCTCCTAAACTCTGGGAATCTCTGGGGCAGAGAAGAACCGAGCCAGGTCGTAGCCAGGATTGGGGTTCTGACACTGAGCACACAGCAGACATCCTGGGATCTGTGAGGCTCCCTGACCCTGACTTGAATCACCAGAGGGATGGACTATATCTTGCTAGCCGATACCGGTGCCCATGAACTCAGGAGCCCTCCTGGCTCAGGGACTGCTGGACTGGATGGGTACTTGGTGCCCTGCAAAAGATAGCTGAGAACTCACTTGCGTTAGATGCCACTCTCAGTGTCCCCATGGACACATGGCCCTTCTCCACAGTGCCCGAGCACTGCGTCAACACCTATCACGGGACAGCGAACCATCCATTGGTCTTGCATTACTCATGGCCCAGGGGTACCCTGAGGGCCCAGGTGGCACCTCATCCATGTTTGCAGGCCACAGCACCTGGCATCTGGTGGCACTCATAATGCAAAGACAATGATGCAGGGAGAAAAGAAGAGAACCAGTGTATGTCCTGACTTCATTGCTCAGCTTTGCCTACGTCATCTCTATCAGGGCAGACATGTAAACGTCCATACCTAGCCAAACTGCAGACAGAACTTCGCTTCCAAATGTTGTCTGGATTATTAAAGATAAATATGGAAACATCTCTTAAGACTTCCACTCAGGTCTAACTCCTCACACTGAGAAAGGTCAGGAAGAGGGGTGTTTTACTGTCTTCTCCATTCAGACTCTCCCGCCTCCTGCCCCCACTGAAGCCCTCGCAACTCAAGCCTCTTTCCCTCCAGCACGGAGGTGGGGAGGGTCCCATCCAGCAAGACATCCCTTCCCCCATTCCTCCCCTATTAAAGACCCCCGCCAGCCGCAGGGGCCAGCACCCCAAGGACCTCCCCCAGGAGGCCCCGGGCATGACCCCAAACGAGCCCAAAGAGAACTCCCCAAGGTGCAACGAGGGACAGCAGAGCTGATAACAGGGAGAAGCATTTCTGTTTTTCTCTTTCCCCAGCGTGGAGAAACAGAGACGATCCACCGGGAGGCACAACACAGGACAAAGACAGTGATGAGGGGAAAAACAGAAAACGCTTCTGTGCCTCCAGTGGGGGCGCGTATTATCAGAGGAGAAGAGGGAGGGGCAAGGAAAGAGACCAGAGTCTGCAGGAACCTGAGTAGCACCGCGCCAGGCTCCAGCCCCGAGGCCACCAGCCCACCACCCTGCCCAGGCTGCAGGCTCCTGCCTTCCTGGCCCGACCCCCATGGTCCCCTCTGGAGAGGAGCTGTGTTGGAAGCCAAAGAGGATGAATGGGCACCATCGAGCCCCCTGCACTGCCTGGGAAAGGACTCGATCAAAGCGGCTCAAGTCCACTGTCTGGGTCTGGAGGAACCTCGCCCCCCGAGATCAGCAAGGAGGAGGGTGGAGGGCACTGGTGCTTACCAGTGGCAAGCCCCTCCCTTCAGAGCACCTATATTTAGGGGGAACCTCTCGGAGACTTCGGGGGGTTGGCAATAAAGGACTGGACAAGTCAAGGAAAACTGCTGGACCCGAGGAGGGTAGGAGCCTGCCCTAGAGGAGAGCCCGGCTGCAGGTTAGATCCAGACCCCAAGCATGCATCGCTCCAGCCCAGGGGAGAGACGGAGGCAGGCCCACAAGTGAGAGGAATCTGAGATCCTGCACCAGCAGGAAGGCTCCGGGGTGAACCAAGAAGCTTCGACCCACGGGGCCGGATGACTTGACAGAGCCGCCTGCTGCGTACGGAGACCGGCTCCATGTCTCCCCCGACCCCGCGATGCATGCTCCCCCCGTGCCCCTGGCGAGGGCAGGACATCGAGAGGAGGAGGACAGTGTATACCTTCCAGAACGGTCAGCCATGCAGAGTGATGGGAGAGTCCGATAGAGTTACCCGCCAAGCATGTATACTCCCCCGCATCCTCAAAGGAGACATTCCTTAAGTGCAGCACCTCCATCTCTTTGTCAGTGGTGTTAACTCCGGCCGTCTAGAAGAGACAACGGAAGCCACATGGACAAGCCCGGGACCGGAGACCTCAGGGAGGGAGGAGGAGGAAAGGGGGAAAAAAAATAACCAGAGGAAGAAAGGTTCCCCAGCGTCTCCTTTGCAACAATGGATAGACAAAAATCACCAGGCAGCGAGAGACCTGTTAGAGGAAGAGGGTTACAGCCTGAGGAGGAACTTGGCAGACCTGACGGTGCGACGCGGGATGGCTGGTTACACCCATCACCAGGCGCGGCAGCCCCGGCCCAACCCGGCATGCGGCGGCGAGCGCATGGAGAAATGGGGCCGGCGCGTGGGGGGCTGTTTGGTTTCTGGAGGGCACACACAGGAGGGATGGAGGGGGCTGCAGCCTCACACACACACACACACACACACACACACACACTCACACTCACACCCACACAAACACCCCACACACACCTTTACACACATACCCCCACACACACACTCACAGCCCCCCCCCCCACACCACCACACACACCCTCACACACACACATCCCACACACCCTCACACACATACCCCCCACATCCCACACACACACAGCCCCCCCACCCCCGACACTCACACCCTCACCCCCCCCACACCTTCACACATACCCCCCCGTCACCCCACCCATACACATACACACACACACCCCCCACACTCACACACCCACCACACATACACACACACCCCCACACACACACATCACTGCAGACGCTGGTCCTCTCTCTTCTCCATCATTTGGACCCTCAGTCTCCAGGATCACCCAGGACGCACCCCACACGCAGCCAAGAACACACACAAGGCACAGAGGGATGACACCAACACAGAACCGAACCAATCCAGCCTCCCAGGCCGGGTATTTTTCCATGGCTCTGGGCACTAGAAACACAGCAGGCTAACAGGGAGAGTGGGGCACTGGCCTCCCCACAGCTGCCCTGGCAGCTCGGGGCCTCCATCAAACCCCCAGCACAGGGGCCCCTCCAGCTCCCGTTACCTTTTGCCACAGGTCTGGTGACTGTGAGCCACGCAGACTGGTTAGCTTCACCAATATAATTGGAAACCTTACACACATACTCCCCGCTCTGGGCCTCTGTCACATTGAACAGGGTCAGGACCTCCGCATCCGAGCTATTTATCCCCGAATGCTGGAACAGACCAATGACACGCCGTCAGTTGGGCCAACACGGAGATGTGGCCATATTTGCTCCCATGCAGTGTTAAGGTGGGCCCGGGAGCTAAGGCTGAGGTGACACTTGTCCTCTTTCCCTCGTTAGCAGGACAAAACAAGTGGACTTTAAAAATCCATGTGACTGAAAAACAAACTGTACCAAAAAAATCATTGCCCCAAGCAAATGTTTCATTTGTGTTAAACCCCCTCCTCCAGGAAGAGGGCAGAGATTGCCAATGGAGACGGCAGCCAAGGTTCAAGGCCTCGGGCCCACTTCCTACATGGCAGTTTCGGTGCCCGAGGTGAGGAGCTTGGTGGCTGGGAAATCTTTGGAACAGCCAAGCCAGGGAGGAGGAGGTCTAAGGCTGGGACCAGGAGGGAAAGCAGGTTCCCAGCTTCTGGTTACTTCCTGTTGCAAGATCCACTGGAGAATTAGGCAATTAGCTTCCCTGGATTAATGGAGCATTTAGGGACATTCGAAGTCTGGGAGTGGGAGGAAAAAAAGGAAGAAAGTGCCATTACCCCTGAAACCGCTGAGGACTGACCCGTGGCCTTGGCTTTTCCAGCCCTACCTAAGCTAAGCCGTGCCTGGCATCAGCCCACGTGCCAGAAAGGACATGACTTGGGAAGCAGGGCAGAGACTGGGAGATGCTTGCTGGGAAGGCTGTGGTAGTGGGCAGTGGGAGAGCAGGAGTGCCAACGCCTTCCCGGAGAAGCTGACCCGAAAGCCTGGGCATGGTCACCGTCCAAGCTCTTCAGAAGCCAGCAGTGCTCACCCCCAGCCCTTGGCGCCCCATGAGCCTTCACCCACAACCTGCCACTGGTCCTTTGGAAAGTGGCTGGGGCCCCACGTAAAATGGAGCCTGGACCCAGCTGAAGGACCGGGGCCCAATCGCAGGGACTGAGCTGGACCCCAGACACCTGGGCCCCAGGAGATACGGGTCTCCTTCCCCGAGCCCAGCCCACGGAGACTGGAGCCGGGATTACCTTCAAGATCTGGACATAAGGCAGGTTGTCCGGACCAATCTTACTGCCGTTCACCTCGATGTGCTTCAGCCACTGGATGTGGGGCTGTGGGTCGCTGTACACCTTGCACATGAACTCCACGTTGCTGCCCAGGGCCACCGTCTTGTTGGCCGGCAAGCCCGCCTGCAGGATGGGCCGGTGAGGGGACCGCTCTGCGGGGGCACGGGACGGGAGAAGGTCATCAGGCCCTGCCGTGGCTGCTCCTGGCTGGGATGCTGACAGAGCATCCCAAGGACCAGCACAGAGACGCACTCCCGGACAGCAGCCCAGCCTACCTGCCTGTAACTAAACCCACAGTCACTCAGACTCTTGCTGTTCAAAGTGTGGTCTGGGTACCGCAGCGCCAGCTTCATCAGCCTGTTAGAAACACTGACCCTCAGATCCTACCCCGGACCTCCTGGACACAAGCTTGTTTTTTTTTTTTGGCTGCACTGCACGGCTCGTAGGATCTTAGTTCCCCAACCAGGGATTGAACCGGGCCATGGCAGGGAAAGTACTGAGTCCTAACCACTGTACCTCCAGGGAATTCCCCAGAAGCTTCTTTGCATACCATATCCTCAAAGCCAAGGCAGAACACTGGCTACGAAATTCTTTACCGTAAGGTCACCAGAGAATGAGATTCAGAGCCTCTGGAAGGCAGAGGCTGCACCACAGCACCAAGAGGCATGGCGTTCTTCCTAGTGCCTGGAGTCTGCGTGGACTGACCTCTCTGAGCCTCAGTGTGCTCCTCTGTACAATGGGAACAACAGCACCCACCTTGCAGGGTGCTAGAAGAAGTGCCTGTGGTGTATTTACTGTACCTGGCAGACCACGTGCATCCGTGGAGTGGTAGCTACTATTAAGCTAGATTAACCACCACTATGCCAGTCACCTCCTGCAGGAGAGGCTGTCAACAGCACCTTCCCCTTTACAATGAACCTGTGGTACCACTGATCCTCCCAACTCTACCGATGGATAAGAAAAGGGAGGTGTGAAAAAGGAAGGTGACAGAGCTAATAAATGCCACAGCATCCTGATTCCACCTCTAAGTGAACCTGGCTCCCAGGCTGTGCTCTCTGCATCCCTGTTCCTTCCACCAAACTCCTCCTCCTGTCGCCACCCTCTTACCCACGACATCGAGCTGGTAGGTATGGTTGATGCTGCCGTATTCGTTCTCCACGATGCAGGTGTAGTTGCCCTTATCTGAAGGCACCACGGAGTCCATAATGATGCTCCAGGTGGCATAACGGACCTGAGGGGAAACATGCCAAAGGGCCCCATTGTAGGCCTGGAGGGAAAGGTGGGCAGAAGCCACGCACCCTCCAATCAGAGCACGCAGCCCGGCTGCACAGGGAGCTGGGGACTGTCACCCCAGCCTATTTACACTCTGCAAGAAGGCATCAGGCAGAGGGGTGTGATGACTTGGAAAGGCTGCCTACCACGGCCAAGGCCGTCTGCAATCTGGACAAACGTGCTTTTGGAGCCCTCCCAGATACACTGGGCACTTTCCCAACCCTGCACCCCTGTCCACACTGCTCTTGTGCCAGAGCAGCGTCCTGCTAAGAGTCCAGCCGTGTCCACCCTTGACATCTCGTTTCAAAGTCCGTCTCCTGTTCTCTCGTCCCTCTGTGCCGCACAGGTGCAGTGCTCCCGTTAGATGGAACTCCGTACGGGCAGGACGCTGCCACAGAAGACCCACAGCACAGGGCGTTGCACACAGCAAGTGCTGGGTAAGTTACTTTAAACAGTTTATTTTTCTGATCTCCTGTGCTTCTGTTTTTTAACATCTATGTTTTTTGGCTGCGCCGGGTCTTGGTTGCAGAATGTGGGATCGTGTTCCCTGGTCAGGGACAAAGCCAGGCCCCTGGCTTTGGGAGCAAGGAGTCTTAGGCGCTGGACAGCCAGGGAAGCCCCTCCTCTACTTTACTTATGCGAGATTAATGAGAACAGAGCAGCTAGGTGAGCTGGGAGAGAAACAGGAACGGTGAGAATGATCACAGCGTTTAAAGGAGCGATTAGATGAAGATGTTCTTCCTAGAATTATAAACGGGCAAAGGACTTGAACAATTTCCACAACAAGAAATGGAAACCACCTATGAACACATGAAAATTCTGTTTGTTCCTAAGCAAAATAGCCCACGGAGAATAATTTGATACTCTCACCTGTCAAATTTGTTGGCAAAAGTATAGCCAGTTTATCATTCTCATAGGCTGCTATGGGAGGGCAAATTCATTTTCCCTTTTAAGAAAGTAACTGTTACCACAATAAAAAAAAAAAAAAATCACACCCCTACTCATTACATCATGTTCCATTAGAGCAAATGTCACAGTAAAATTTTATGTCTTCCCATTGCACTTTGAACTCTATTGCCTAATACATTTTCTGGAAAGACATGTGTCCACGAAATGTTGGTGTAAAAAATGAATAAGTGAACAAATGAATAAAATTACCTAACTTTATTAGAAAAAAAAAAAAGGAATTGGGTAACATGCATCAAGAGCTTAAAAATGT
The DNA here is from genome assembly GCA_024291935.2 of Okapia johnstoni. Lineage (NCBI taxonomy): Eukaryota > Metazoa > Chordata > Mammalia > Artiodactyla > Giraffidae > Okapia > Okapia johnstoni. Next base: position 28,751,800 of record CM044327.1, read on the forward strand.
TTATACTTTGTTCTAGTAACTTCCAGCAATCTGTCCCTAAAGAAGAATATTTTAAAATAATGACATAGACTTAACTACAAAGATATTCACCATAACATTATTCAGAGCAGTAAAGAACTGGAAAATAATTAGTATCACAAAATAGTTCATTAAATTATGGGGCAATTAATACCAGGATATTATAAAGCCATGAAAAATTATCTTTCAAATACCTGGCAAAAGACTCACAATGTTAACAACTGGCAAGAAATTATATAGATAATGTGATTGATCATGTAAAAACCACATATGTAGAAAAAAAGACTAAAAAGATGTAAGTTTATTTGCTTTTTTAGTATTTGAAAATTTTCTAGAGCATTATTTAAAACAATTAAAGGCATATAAGTAAGGATTTTCTAAGCGGCATCTCCTGCCCACCCTACTCCAGCTTTCATAAAAACCCAAGTACCTTGTAGGACTTCCCTGGTGGCTCAGATGGTAAAGCATCTGCCTACAATGAGGGAGGACCCAGGTTCAATCCCTGGGTCGGGAAGATCCTCTGGAGAAGGAAATGGCAACCCACTCCAGTACTCTTGCCTGGAGAATTCCATGGACAGAGGAGTGTGGTAGGCTACAGTCCACGGGGTCACAAAGAGTCAGACATGACTGAGCAACTTCACTCACTCACTCACAAATACCTTGTAGCCTCCGATCCTATGGTCGGGCTTGAATTCTTTGCCGTTTTTCAGCCAGCGCAGCGTGGGGTTTGGGGTCCCACTGGAAGGGCATTTGAACTTCACTGTCTTGGCAGCTGGCACCGCGTGCAGTTTCTTTTCCATCTTTTCTGGTGACGTCCAGTATGGAGCCACGGCTGCCCAGGGAGAGCGGAGAGAGACAGACAGGGCTTGGTCAGGCTCGGGGGAGGCCCCACCCACCTGCTCGCCACCTGTGAACGATGCCCGCACTGGTCCGGACCCCGGTGGGGTGGTCCCCCGGGCCAAGCGTCGTCACCCACATGCTCCGCCACCCCTCCCTTCTCCAGTCGTTCGCACAAGGTTCCCCCTTTCCATTCCAACCCAACCCCCGGGCCCGGCGGCCAGAAAGGAAGGAAACTGTGTCTCACGCATACGGTTTGGTTTGGTGTTATCTGTTTCCTTCTCCTCCGAAGAGGAGTCATCGTCGTCATCATCGTCCTCCGACGAGGGGAGCGCATCTAGGGCAAGAGGGAGAGGGCGCTGAGGTCCCTCCCCTGGGAAAGGAGGCTGCAGCTCGCATCCAGTCCACAGCCACCCCAGGAACACGAGGGCCAGTCCAGTAACAGGCGAACGCGGCGACCACTCCCCACACTGCCTCCCGGGCCCACGCCTCCCTCAGTGCCTGTCCCTCTGCGGGACAGACACGGTTTATGTAAGAACTGCATGCCCTGTGCCTGTCCCCCTCCTCCACCGACCCCAATGCACTGCCCTTCCCTGCCCCGAAGCCTTTACCCTGGGCAGCTCCATCATGGACAGGTGGGGTTCTCTTTACCGTAACTCCACCCTGCACTCAGAGGCTTGCGCCGCGTCTCAGAACCAGCAGCCAGGGCACCCGAACCCTCCTTTGGAAACCCAGACAGATCGAGGCACTGTGGCCAGAAGCCATTTCCGAAGCCCTGGGCCGAACGCTCTGGAGTCGCCACATTTCTAGCACGTGTCTGCTGAGGTTGGGGAACTGTGCTTCTCAACCAGAGTGGATGGGAACCGCGACACAGTGGGCAGCTGCCAACGCCTGCCCCCAACAAGTATCCACCCCTTTGAGGATGTGGTCATGCCAGATCTTTCTCCAGTCCTTTCTAGTGTTTTGGGGGCATCTGGAGGGAAGTGAAGGAGGCACATCCCTCTGCTGGGGAGGGGGGTGTTCTGGATGATGTTTGGCGGGCGGGGGAGAGGCACAAGTGGTGTAAAGAGAATTCCAGCTCTACTTGGTTCAGTCCTAAGATTTTGTAAAAGTCACATCCTACAAGTGGCGGGTCCCCACAGTCACAGAGCCCTAGGGTTCCCTGGCTGCCCTAACACAGCTCTGGAAGCTAGAGGACACGTGTCTCCCATCAAGCCATGACTACGGCGGTGCAACTGGGTCGTCCCCCATCCCACGGGGACCTCACCATGAATCTGGGGGCGCTGATGACTAAGCCCAGCACCAAGTCCAAACGGTCAGGGAACAGGAGTTTGGGAGCTGCCTGAGCCCTTGTGCACCCTGATGACCTGGGCAGGCTGTGCTAGAGAAACCACCGCGTCTCACTGCCCCCGGAGTGTCAGCGAGCACCCCCGAGGTGGGTCCAGGTAGTCCCCGCTCTCCAACCTGAGGCCGGCACCCCGAGTCACCCCCTGAGAGCTAGGTCGCGCAGCGGGCGGGAGCAATGTTAGTGGGTGGCAGCTTCTGCAGCAGAGGGGGAGGGTGCAGAGTAAGAGGCCGGCCTCCCCCTGAGACCAGCGGAGAGGGAGGCAGGGGCCGGGAGAGGCGGAGGGCGGACTTGGCTACCCACCTGAGACATTGACGGAGAAGTAGGTGGTGTCGCTGCCGGAGGGGCTGCTGGTCACACAGGCGTAGAGGCCTGAGTCGGCGGGCACGGAGCCCCGAACCTCCACCTCCTCCCCGGTGATGCGCGTGCGGTTGCTGTCCGCCAGCTGCACCCCGTCCCGCAGCCAGTTGATGCTCTGAACATCGTCCCGCAGCCGACAGCGGAGCTGCAGCAGGTCACCGGGGTGGACCAGGAGGGACTCCACTTCCACGGGGGCTCCCCAGGGCTGGGCTGCAGCCGCCGCAGGGACCAGGAAGAGGGCAGAGGGAGCGAGGGGCGGGAGGGATGGGGAAAGACAAAGGCATTATGCCAGCCGCACAGAGCTGCAGCATCCCCGGGGGCGGGGTACAGAGCTGGGGAGGCAGGTCAGTCGGGGGGACAGCTGGCTCTCTGGGCACCGCCAGTGCTTCCCGTCCACCCCACTCTTCCAGAGGGCAAAGAAGACAGAGGCGAAGTTAGGAAGCAGCTGCAGCAGCATTAAGCGGTTCAGAGTGGGTTTCCCTCCATCTTTGGTGGGGGGGCAGCTGGCCCTCCCTGGGACCCCTGTGTGTCTAACAGCACCACCTCCCCACACACGCAGCTCTTTACCACGAGTGGCCGCTTCCCAGGGGAACACTCTGTTTGCTTTCGGGTGGGGCAGCCTCACCCCTCTCCCCAGGAACAAGCCCCTGCCAAGACGCAGCAGCCCCCCATGTGGGGGGCAGTATGTCATGGGCGGGGCTCTAGATTCAAGTGATCAGTACTCAGGGGGGCTCTGAGCCCCACAAGGAGTCCAATGCACAGGGTGTATATGCGGGAGAGATGGCCCGAGAAGAGGTCAGCTCAGGGGAGCCTCTGGCTAACAGGTGTTGGGCCAGAGGATTCGGAGCTTTTGACTATATTAGGAACGGAGGCCGGCAGCTGCCACAAAACTCACACTTGCCCTGGCAGCAGAAGCTGCTCTACACAAAGCTCCTTTCTCCTCGCCCCACTGCAAGGCTCCCCTCTCAAGACCCCCACCTCCTCTCCGCTGCTCTCCCCTGACTCACAGGCACACACACCCACTCCCCCTCACTGCTCCTCCACCCCACCCTGAGCCCGGGGGTCCACACACCCACCCCTCTCGACCAGCAACGCTAAAGGCCTGAGGCCAGACACAGGACGAGGCCACCCTCAGGGCAGACCCATCTTCTCCGGAGCACCGCCCCCCCTCCCCCAACGGGGGGAAACGCACCTCCCCATCCCTCTCAGGACTTGCACGCCTGCTCCTGGCCTCTTCCACCCTCTGTCCGGCCTCCACCAGAACACACCTGCGGTAGCTCACACCCACCACCTGCCTGGTTTCTACTGCCTTCTGCAACCTTCTTTCTCACCACCCATTCACCATCAGAGGCTCGCCGGGAGTCCCCCTGCAGGTCCCGGATTCGGGAGACTCTGAAAGGCACCTGGCCCCGCTGCCCTGGCATCTCTGCCTGGCTCTTCACCCTCTGGTTCTCAGCCTGGCTGGAAACTGCCCCAAAGGGCTTTCTGACCCCAGTTTGGGTCAGGGGCCTCCCCTCACACTTGCCACCCTGGAGGAAAGTCCCCTTTCTCAATAAGGTTGTGAGAGTGGGGACATGTCACATTTACCTTCAAACCCCATCACCCAGGAGGGCCCTGGCCCACGAGAGCTGCCAACAGAGGCTTGCTGAATAATCTGACAATGATGCACTGTCTCTCTGTTGTCTTCCTTCCAAACTCCGCTTCTCCTTCACCACCTCATTTTAACCCACCCTTTCTGAAGTCCCCGACAGGTTTCTGCTAGAAACCTTGCTGATGAAATGTTTACTGGGCACCAGGGACTAACAGTAGCTTTTTGGAGGGGCCTCGGACGAGGCTCAGAGGCCATGGCTGCAGGCCGGGTGCCCCTTGACCCAAGGGCTCTGTCTTAAATCCTAGGTAAATACTGAGTCATCAAAAAGGAGGTGCTGGTTTAAAAGGGTTTGGAAACAAACCACTAGGCCCACACTCACTTATTTTTGTGAATCAGGTCAAGAGGGACACCACAAAGGTGAGCAGACCATATATTGATTAAAAATAAGCTTTTGTGGGTCTTGAAAAAAAAAGTTATTCTTTCCATTTTTAATGGTTTGTGGTTTTGCCAAGAGGAGGCAGAAGAAAAGCCATTCAGACTTGACCCTTAGGGAAACAGAAGACGCTCCTATGGATCCAATGTCATTTTCCTGCAATGACCTCACTGATTAAATATTTTGCAGCTCATGATCTGTACCAGCCATTGGTCAAACAGTAAACTCCGGTAAACTCAAACTTAGCCTCTGGCATCACAGCCTATTTTGACAGGTCCCAGAAACAAAGAGGTAGTAGGGAGAACACGGGCGTTGCCCCAAGAGGAAGCAACAAAGGGAGACTTGGCTCTGCTGGGACCAGCTCGGGCTGATTCCACTTGGATCTGAAATTCCCCGCTCTTCCTGGCCAGGACATGCAAACAGAACTCTTCTGCATGATCTGCATAAAGCCTCAAGAGCCAGCTTTCTTGTCCCTGTCCCTGGAGGCCAAGCTCACCCCGATGCTCCAGGCCACGGTGTGCTAATCCCGTTCATTCTCCATCGAAGGGTAGAGGGTGAACTCTAACCCCGTGCTTTGCCTTCAAGGCTCCTCTCAGTTTTGCCCACCTCCCCATGCGACCTTCCTTCTCCCCACCTTCCACGCCAAGTCTGGCTGTTTTCTGCACTAACCATATTCTGCAGTCACAACAAAACTGACTTCGGCTCAAGGCTGTTGGGCATCTCTCTAGAACCCCCCTACCCACCTGCTCAAAGTGCACCATCCAAGATGCCCACCCTCCTCTTCTGCAAAAACAGGTGCCATCTCAACAGCACACACTTGCATTTAATTCCATGCCATCTTGCACTGTTGTTTTTTCAAACATCTTTATTGAGATATAACTCATGTATCATAAAACTCACCCATTTAGAGTGTATCATTCAATACTTTTTAGTATAGTCACAGAAAGCAACTATCACCACAATCTACCTTTAGAACATTTGCATCACCCCTAAAAGAAACCCCATACCCATCAGCAGTCACTGACTATCCCCTGCCCCTCCACCAGCCTAGGCAACCATTGATCTGCTTTGTCTCTATAGATTTGCCTGTATTAGATAGTTCATATCAATGGACTTGTGCACTGTAGTTTTTTGGGGTGTCCTCCTTTTTTTTAGTAAGTTTTCAAGGTTCTTTCATGTTGTCTCATGTACTTTATTCCTTTTAGTGGTCAAGTAATATTCCATTGTGTGAGTATACCACATTTTATTAATCTATTTGTTGGCTGATGGACATTCGGGTGTATTTTTTCCTAAGTGTCAAAAGTGTCCATGTCTTGCCTAGGAAACAGAAAGCAACTCAGACCAATAGAATGGTCTATTATAGTTTTCCCACAGTGCCTAACCATGTCAGAAACACAGAAAAATACTCAGTAGGTCCTGAAGTTAGCATCTGGCAAAGACTAAATTTTAGAGGAACTGAAAACATTCTTCTCAATCTAAACCCAAACCTATAGCTCTTGGTTTACGTTGGATTTTTTTCGTGGCTAATAGTGCTCTTGGATGTGTATCAAAGCCTCCATTTACAAAGCAGATAAATGCCACTTTCTTCAAGGAGGTAATGGAAAGGTAACCGACCACTTGCTGGCTTACTGGGCCCTGCTCCTCTGTGTCACTGCATGGAGTAGCAGCCCTGACCTTGGAGCGTCGTCTGAAGGCAACTAATGTGGGCATCCCTGCTCACTGGCCGCCTGCAACAACCAAGTCATTACTCTCCATTCTCTTGCGGTCTTTGCAGGGTCCCCCATTTATGTCCCCGTTGGAAAGGCCCTTGCATCTGTGGCTCCATCTCCAGTGAGCTGGCCTTTCTCTGACCAGGACCCATGGACCAGGGCTCTACGCGTCGTTAGGCATCAGGGAGCAAGAAAGGAGCTGACACCTTTATTGGGCTGGCCATGACTGATGAAGAAGAGAAAGCAGTTTATTGGGCAGCAACTTGAAAAGACATTCCAACGCTTGATGAATTGGAGTGGGGAGGCTGCGGGGGAGACTGCAAACCCACACACTCGCTTTGTGTGTCCTGTTTCCTGAGAGATGAGGTTGGCAACGGAGGCTGGGGGACATTGGGTATCTATAGTCCGTAGGGACCTGGCCTGAGGCTGAAAGCACTTAGCATGAGTTTCACTCCGACAGGCTCTGGGTGGAGGGTGCTTAGGGTGCCCTGGAGGAAAATGGTGCATCCTGCTTCCACAACTACATCAGAGTCACTACGATCGTCACTGGGAGCAAGAAGGTTAGGGTTAGGGTTGGACCTGACTTGCATACCCTTAGAGGATCAAGGGTGCCCTGGCCATCTCTCCAGAAGACAGGAGGGAATGAAGGCTCCTGCTTAGCTGCCTGAATCTGGGGCTGAGGAGGACTCGTCCCGGGGCAGCTTCTAGGACAGTGAAGACAGCAGGTGGACCATGGAAGGCCGTGCTGGCTGGACCCAGGACCCTCTTAGTAGGAGGGATGGGGGTTCAGACATCAATCACCAGTCCCATCTGCTTCTCTAATGGGACCTCTCCACCCCTCAAGGGGAACTAGGAACAGATCAGGGACCCACACGTTTTAGTTATCCTCAAGGAAGCAGCTAGAAAAACAGAGAGGTGAGAGGCGGTACTCTCAAGTCTAGGAATGTGATTAATGTTAGTGGGGCCCTACAGAGTCCCTCTCCCTCCCTACTTTCCTGCAAAACACCAGGGCTCTGTAATTGCCAACGAGCCAACAGGAGATAGCAGTTGGCTCATGGCAGGACTGGGCAGAAATCTGCCACTGTTATCTAGCAGGCAGCTCTGTCCTGGCTTCATCTGATCAGATCCAAGTTCTTGATTCTAAACTCTAAGTCTTCTGCCAGTCCTAGGCACCATGTAGGATGGGCAATGGCCACGAGGAGGTTCAAATCCATACAAACGTGGCCCTTAGAAGATAAGACCCCAGTTTCCCCCAAATCCAAGAAGACAGGGACTTTCTCCAGAATGGCTATCAGTGGGTTGTCTCTGTGAGCCCTTGTTGCTATGCAAAGAGATGTCATGGATTAAAATAAGGAGTGAAAGAGCTGGTCAGCCTTGGGCTAGCCAGAGTGATAAGATTTATACAATACCTGGTTGGTATGGAGTACTTTATCGTAAAACATGAGGTAATGGAAGAAGAATATGAGAGCCCAGGACAGGTGACCCAGCACAGGCTCCGAGGTTTCAGAACTTAAGTATTGGTGGTCAAGGCAGACGGCGATGTTTGCAGCACTGGGGAACATAATGGTAGGGGAAGGCAGTGAAACTGCGGGGAGCAGAAAAAGATGGGATGCTGACGAGCAAGGCTGTGCCTCGGGATGAAGGGGATGGGAGATGAGGCTAGACCATATGGCCTGCCTGGAACAAAAGAAGACACAGCAGAAAACAGCCCCCTCCAAATGATTTCAACTTAAAGGTGGGTGGATAAAACAGAACCACTCAAGAAGTTCCAGGAAACAGACTTCTCTGCAGTCACTGTGAATGCAGGCCTTTCATGCCCCATGGACAAACATACCTGAAAATGTATTTTAAAAATACCACTTCACCAGCCTTGGTCCCGTAAGAACCAATTTGGTCTGGAAGCTCTCCATCCCAGAGCCCCACAACTTCACATTAACCCAGCGAGGAATAGCACCATATTTGCATAGCACTTTATGACTGACCACGCGCCTCCTCATATATTATCTTGGGATCCTTAAACAACTCTGAAAACAGTAACGCCAATACTGGCCAATACCGGCAGCAGACTTACTATCTACATCCCGTATCCTGTGAATGCTTTTACCACAGGGTATCCCTGAATCCTCAGAGCAACCATGGAAAGTGAAGTGTTAGTCACTCAGTCGTGTCTGACTCTGTGACCCCACGGACTCAAGCCCGCCAGGCTCCTCTGTCCATGGGGATTCTCCAGGTGAGAATGCTGGAGTGGGTTGCCATGTCCTCCTCCAGGGGATCTTCCCGACCCAGGGATTGAAGCTGGGTCTCCTGCATTGCAGGCATATTCTTTACCAACTGAGCCACCAGGGAAACTCATATGAGGTTGATACCATTGTTACCTCTACCCTGGGAATGCAGAAGCTGATGGTATGCCGAGAACAAGTGCTTCACAACAACCCGGTGAAGTGAGGACCGTCAGTCTCATTTGACAGAGGGGACATGGAGGCACAGGAGGTTCAGGATGTGTCCAAGACAGCCCACCTGGTCAGCAAGTGGCTGAGCAGGGATTTGCTCCCAGGTGGCCTGGCTCTCCGGAATCCACATGCACCCAGAACCTTTGAAAGAGACCAGTGCAAAGGGTCTCTGTTTGTACTGTCTTTGCAATCCTTGCCTCCAGAAAGCGACGGAAACCCTGTCTGGTCAGCCCCTGGGTCCCACCTAATGGCAACTGTGTCTCCTACCTTCCTCCCATGGGATTCTGCTGCTGGCTGCTTTAGCCTTATCCTTCTCTTCTCATTCCTGCACCTCCACAACCACTACTTGATAACTTGGTGTTTTTTTTTACTTGCAATGCACTTTCCTGGCCGTGCTCATCTACCCTTTAAGTTGAGCAGGTGTGACTGCACATTTGGCAGACGAGGAAATTGGGAGGTGGGGGTGACCATGGGAGACCCAGGGCTAGGAGTAGCGCCCCATTTTGGCGCGGCACTTGATGCTTTACATGGCGTGCTTATTCACGTCTGTGCTCATTTGCATTTATTTCAGTTAAACACGAGACAGTGGACGTTGAGAGACTTCTCCCAAAATCATGAAACAGTCATGAGTCTTAACCACTGAACTACCAGGGAAGTTCCCCCAAGTCCCTCTTGAGTGCAGCTTATAGCTGAGCTGATGACCTCAGATGACCCCTGCCTGATCCACTGAAAAGATCAAGAATGTCAGCCAAAGAGGCTGGCCACCCCTCCCCCGGGCCAGCTCCCCCTCCTCCCCCATCACACATCCTGACTGTCCCAGCCCTAGCCCAGGCACTCTGCGTCCTGTCCCTTCATGCCCCTGGTTGCCCTGTTTGCATGCCCTCCTCCAGGACCTGGGGCCTCTCACGTCCTAGCCCCCCAGCTCTCCTGCCTCCCCCCACCCCCTCGCCAAGCCAATACCCTCACTGCCCTTTATTTTGCTTTCTCCTAAAATACCATTGTTTCCTGTCTCTCCATCACTTACCCCAGACATGAAAACTCATTCTCTGGAGATTTCTGCAGCTCTGTTGCGCAACTCATTTGTAATGTGACTTACAGATTTTCACGGCTTTATCGTGCCCTCATTCAAAATGCTCGGGTGAGGGCTGATCCATAAGTATGTCTCATTTACCCCGAGAGGTCAGTGTGGCGTCATCTCTATGGCCACTCCAGAGAGGAAGGGTGTAGAGCTTGAATAGCTAGCCCCCGACAAATCCAGGTGTGACGGCTCTCCACAGCGGTCATCCCTTTTTGTTGTTCAGTCGCTCAGTCCTGTCCGACTCTTTGAGACCCATGGACTGCAGCTCGCCACTCCTTCACTATCTCCTGGAGTTTAATCAAATTCATGTCCACTGAGTCGGTGATGCCCTCCAACCATCTCATCCTCTGTTGCCCCTTTCCTCTCTTGCCCTCAGTCTCTCCCAGCATCAGGGTCTTTTCCAATGAGTCGGCTCTTTGCATCAGGTGGCCAAAGGATTGGAGCTTCTTCATCCCTAGGAAATCCTTTGGATTCTGTGTTTCTGGGTTGAGAAAATCAGAAGAGGGGCCCTGTTCTTCGGTAACGTGGGGAACTGGTGGTCCAGGAATGTTTACAGTCTTGGCACAAACTCCCCAGAGATAAATGAGGGGGCAATTGTGGGTGGGGGAGGAACTCGGGGTGGCTTTGAAAGCAACTTAAAAGGAAGACAGAACAGCCCAGCGGGGCCCGGGGAGCCCTCAGTCGAGGTTTTTATTACGTTATTTTGGCTTTGAAATGGAACTGAAAACTTACTTTAGTCTGGCAAGGCCAGGTCAGAGGGGGTTCTCATCAAAATCCTGGGGGACAACGGTCATCCTGCAAGGGTGGGGGGTCCAGGGAGGATGCCCTCCGGATGCGTGATTCCCTGGACGTGCGGCGTCCCCGAGAAGGGGTGCACAGACGTGTGCGGGAGGGGACACGGGGACACCAATCAATTAGTGGGGCCTGACACCCTGATCCAGCCGCATTCACCGGGCCCTCGACCCGGGGGGATTTGGAGTGTAGGGGTTTTTTTTTTTTGAAATAGAAAAAGGGAAAGAGGTAAGAAGGAGCATTTTGCATGCAAATGGGCCGCTGCCAGAAGAACCCATTAAAATGTAAAAACTCCACATTCAGCCTGACAAAACGGTGCAAACTGCTGCGTTGGCCAGAGGGGCAGCAATACAGCTCCCGACAAAGGGGCCGGGCCACAATGGGAGCTGAATGGTCTCAGTCAGCAGGTCCCCTCTCGCGTTGCCATGGGGACCCCACCCGGGCTTACCAAAGGTATTTCCTGAGGAGAAAGGCAGCGCACACTTGCCCAGGCGGCCCAGCTAATCCTGACAGGAAGCCATCGCCATTCAGCAGCCCAGGGGCTTGGGGCCAGGAGTTGTGTTTTGTTTTTATTAAAAAAAAAAAAGATCTTGGGGCTTTTGTGTCATCCCATCTTGTCACTGTAATTTAGCGCCAAGCTGCCTGCGGTGGCCGAAGCCGCAGCCAGGACCCGGCACCCACTCCGAGACCCCCCAAAACTGGCTCCTCGGTTAAGTTTCAGGGCAGGCAGGCGAATCCCTGTATTTTGTGCAGACCTTCCCCAAAGATGCAGCGATGGGTAACCCAGCATCAGAGTTGAGTCTGGCTTTCTAGCTGATGCACTTTCTTTCCTCCTAGGGACTGGGTTCCCCACCTCCCCCCCCCCCCCACCCTGATACCTCCCACCATGAGGAGGAGGACACTTCCATACTGGGGAGAGGGCTGTAATTACATGATTAACAAAGGAATGTGCCCAGGAGTAGTTTTTAAGAGAAATCTCCCCTCTTCCTCCTGCCCCAGTGTTTTCAGAAGCACTCCAGGCAGAAACGCTTCCTCCAAAGGATGCCCGGTACCCTTGGCTGCTCTCCCGCCTGCCTTACCAGGAAGAATGAGCTGCCCTGGGCCAGGGCAAGTTCATCTAAGTCGTGCGGGAAGAAGCGTCAGGAGCAAAGGTCGATCTGCAGCTACTGGGAAGGAAGGTCTCTCAGATCCCGGTTCCTAGAAGTTTGTCACCGGCTCACACTTGGCACTGGAGTTATCAGCCTTGGCAGATTTAGGGAAGAAAGCCAACAACACAGCTGGCAGTGGAGACAGAAACTCCTGTGTGACAACTGCCCCCCTTGGACACAGTTTAGGGTAAATTAACATTTCCTGAGCAAACGTGTATGTAGAAGGAGCTGGCCTCCGTGAAGATAACAAATGAAGGGGGCTGGCCCAGCCAGGCCTGTGGGTTTGCAGAGTTCATGCTCTTGCCTCTAAACCGTCCCCTGCAAAATCTTTTGAATCTGGCATTTTGATGGGGCAGTGCAGCAGACCTGAGTTCGATCCCTGGGTTGGGAAGGTCCCCTGGAGAAGGGAACAGCAACCCACTCGCGTATTCCTGCGTGGAGAAATCTATGGACAGAGGAGCCTGGCCGGCTACAGTCCATGGGGTTGCAAAGAGTTGGACACAACTGAGTAATTAACATCTTCCCTGGTGGCTCTCAGGTGGTAAAAGCGTCTGCCTACAATGCGGGAGACCTGAGGTTCAATCCCTGGGTCGGGAAGATTCCCTGGAGAAGGAAGTGGCAACCCACTTCAGTATTCTTGCCTGGAAAATCCCATGGACGGAGAAGCCTGGTAGGCTACAATCCATGGGGTCACAAAGAGTCGGACACGACTGAGCAACTTCACTCACTCACTCACTTGAGCAATTAACACAACATATCCTAGAGTTAAATCGATTGTTTGGGCAGCATTAAGACTGTGCCTCACCATGGCCCTGGAAGCTTCTAGAGCCATGTTCGGTGGTCCCATCTTGGGAAAAGCAGCTGGAGAGCCTTGTTCATTCATGGAAAACTTCCCCTAAAGAACCACACACCCAGGAAGGACACTTGTGTAGGGATCAGGACACTCGGGTGGGGAACTTCTCCTACCCTTATTAAATACAATCACGTCCTAAACTTAAAGCCAAAGTACCACCGGTCACCAACTGTGACAACACAGAACACCTTCCCCCCAAGCGGTCAGGGAAAGCTGGACTAGCTGAAGAGGTGTGTGTGTGTCTATGTATGTGTGTGCGAATGTGCAGGGGTCCCGCTGCTCCGAGGGGAGCTCAGACCCTCCCACCACTGGCCCAGAGCCCAGGCCTCCCAGCCATGTGTCTGCAGCTGTGACCTGTCAGGCACTTCCTGGTCTGGGTTCTGTAATGGAAAGATCATTAAGAGTGGGGGAGGGACGATGGCGAAGAGGTAACCGGGCAGCTCCCCTCCGCCGGGCTCTGACCTTAGAAGTCCGGTCAGGTTCCTCGAAGAGAAGAATGTAGGCGCCTCCCCCGCCCCGCCCCCTCCCAGGGCCTCCCCTCCCCCCACTCTGGTTTGGGGAAGGAAACCCCAGCAGCTGGCTAGGGAAACACTGTGGCTTCCTAAACTTGCTGTTGAATTAGCCGAGGCCACAGCTGTTTCAGCATCTGCCTTTTGCCCTCCCCACCAGACCCTGATGGGTGCTTCAGAGCACACGAACCAGGGCTATCAGAGCCCTTGGGGTCGGCCACCTTCCTTCCCCGGCCAGTCCTGTGGCTGCGATGGTGGGTCTGGGTCATCGGACCCACTGCAGGATGATCACTGCAGTGGGGAAAGGGACTCTTCATAAAGTCACATTTTTTTTTCCATGTTAAAGAAATGCCCCTTATTTTTTACATTGTGAGAATAAAGGTGAGAGACATCCTTTATTTATTTATTGGCAGAACTGTGTGGGGATCTTAGTTCCCTAACCAGGAATTGAACCTACGGCCTGCTGCATTTGGGAACTTGGAGCCCAGGAGTCTTAACCACTGCACCACCATTGAAGTTTTAAAAGGCAATGGAGTAAAAGCTGGTTGAACAGATGGAGTGTCAGCTGGGAAGGTGAAAAGTTTTGGAGCTAGATGGTGGTGATGGTTGCACAACAACGTGAACGTATTTAATGCCACAGAACTGTACACTTAAAAATGGTGAATTTCATAGTAGGTATATTTTACCATAATAAACAGCATCAGTAGTCGACAATGTTAAGGTTTTTTTTTTTAAGATGTTCTTACATGGCAAAATAAGTTGTCAACCCAAAATACTGGGAGGTGGGGATTTGGCTTGTGAAACCTAAAAATATGGGACTAATGGCCTCTCCACAGATTGGGAGGTAAGCGAGGGCCCAGAGGACCCATGGACATACTATGTATTCATTCTCTGTCTCCTTCACATTCACCATGAAAGTTGACCATTTAGTACTGTTTTCAGAAGCTTGGAAGCTCTAATACTTTGGCCTTCTGATGCAAAACGTTAACTCACTGGAAAAGACCCTGATGCTGGGAAAGATTGAGGGCAGTTGGAGATGGGGGTGACAGAGATGAGGGCAGCAGTTGGACTGTATCACTGACTCGATGGACAGGCATTTGAGCAAGCCCTGGGAGATAGTGCAGGACAGGGAAGCCTGGCGTGCTGCAGTCCATGGGGTCGCAGAGTCGGACACGACTGAACAACAAGAACTGTTTTCAGAAACTGAAAGAGCGCGGTTTGGGGATTTTTCTCCCTGAGATCAAATGGCTCTCAGACAGAGCAGGTAGAAGAACAAAGACCAAAGGCTGCCTGGAGGGTCAGTGTCCACACTGGGGACACTGAGCTGGGGGATCTAGAACAATGAGCCTCCCAGGAGAGACCCCCTACTGTGGGCAAGGTTCACATTCCGGGTGTCCTAAGAAATGAGAGCCCCCTTTGAAATCCTTGTCAAAACCACTTAGTCCCAAACTCTGCTTGAGCCCCAGGTGGTTGCAGAAAGAGTACTGGCCTGGAAGTCACTGGGATGACTGTGTGACCTAGACCAAGTCGTCCCTCTCTCGGTCTCCATGTACTCAATTCTGAGATAGGAAGGCTGACTGGACAAGCTCTAATCAACTCCCCACCGCCCGCCCCCACAGCTCTAACCAACATTCTAAGTTTCAACCGGGCCTTGGGAATTGAGTACCAATCACTGTGTCCCCTCGGCCCCTACCAGAATAGCACTCCCTCTTCGGTGAAGGAAGACAAGAGAGGGCAAGTTAGTTTTCCTTAAAAGAGGAGGGGGGGACTTCCCTAGTGGTCCAGTGGTTAAGACTCTGTGCTTCCATTCAAGGAATTAAGATCCCACAAGCTGAGTCATACGGCCAGAATAAGACACAAGAATGTAATATACAGCACAGAAAATATGGTCAATATTAGAAAAAAAGAAAAGGAAGAAGCATGTGGCCAAAATGAAACAGATAAGACACAAGAATGTAATGTACAGACCTTCCCCCCCCTCCCCCCAATGACTCAGCAGATAACACATGTAAACTCATGGCTGATTCATGTCAACGTATGGCAAAAACCACTACAATATTGTAAAGTAATTAGCCCCCAACTAAAATAAATAAATTAATTTAAAAAATGCAAAAAAAAAAAAAAAAAAAGATTTTTCCATTCAGAAATGACAAAAAAAAAAAAAAAAAAGAATCTGCTTGCAGTGCAGGAGACACAGGAGATACGGGTTTGATCCCTCAGTCGGGAATATCCCCTGGAGAAGGAAATGGCAACCCACTTCAGTATTCTTGTCTGGAGAATTCCATGGACAGAGGAGCTGGGCGGGCTACGGTCCATGGGGTGGCAAAGAGTTAGTCATTGAGTAACTAAGCACAATAAGCATGTAATAAAGCACAGAAAATAGAGTCAATATTTAAAAATAAAAAAAAGAATAAGAAGAGGGGATTCCATTTTGGTCACAGAGTTATGGCCACCAGCACCTTCAATACACGTCTCTCTTCATCTTTTCCCTCTGGCCTGAGATGTTCCAGAAAAAAATCTCAGAACTGAGGGTGCAGGATAGCCCAGAGACTATGACTGCATAAGCTAGGAACCCAGGTATTCTAGAAGAATTTATCTTATTTTTTTGATGCTCACTATCTAGGCACCAACCTAGACAGCATATTAAAAAGCAGAGACATTACTTTGCCTACAAAGGTCCGTCTAGTCAGGGGTATGGTTTTTCCAGTAGTCATGTATGGATGTGAGAGTTGGACTATAAAGAAAGCTGAGCGCAGAAGAATTGATGCTTTTGAACTGTGGTGTTGGAGAAGACTCTTGAGAGTCCCTTGGACTGCAAGGAGATCCAACCAGTCCATCCTAAAGGAGATCAGTCCTGGGTGTTCATTGAAGGTCTGATGTTGAAGCTGAAACTCCAATACTTTGGCCACCTGATGCAAAGAGCTGACTCATTTGAAAAGACCCTGATGCTGCGAAAGATTGAGGGCAGGAGAAGATGGGGATGACAGAGGATGAGATGGTTGGATGGCATCACCGACTCAGTGGACATGAATTTGGGTGGACTCCGGGAGTTAGTGTTGGACAGCGAGGCCTGGCGTGCTGCAGTTTATGGGGCTGCAAAGAGTCGGACACGACTGAGCGACTGAACTGAGCTAGGCAAATAAATTTAAAAAATGGACTGGTAGTCAGCGGGTAGTGGTGAAAGACTAACATTATAAAATAAATGCCTCTTCCAGGTGTACCTTTCAGGCATTACGAGAAGCTTCAGAGAGCAAATAACATGGACTAAAGTTTTGAATGCCAAAGGGAGAATTTCGTTCAGTAGGTTAGTCAAGGAACCTGACTCTTTAAGGTTTAAAAGCTAATTCCTAAAACCAAAGGGAAACAAACCTTAATCCCTAAAGTAAACCCTGAAGTTGGATAATCAAGGGGCAGACATTTCTGAACGCAAAAGGTCGGATGATGGGACAGCTGATGACATTCCAACAGCAGTGATAACTGACTTCAAGCCCAAAGCAGGAGGGTGTTCCTGGAAAAGAGTTTCCTTCCCTCCAGACAGGCTTTTAGATAACCTTCTACTCCTGATCTTCCTCCCTCCAGTACCCCCCAGCATTCAGACTCAGCCCTCTTTACCCTCCTTGACTCCCAGTACAGAGGTTAGAGTCATAGGCGCCTATATTAAATAGACCCAAGTCAACTCCAGGTCCCCCATTTATTTTAGCTGTTTAACCTTGGGGAGTGTTCATCTGACTTCTCTGAGTCAGCTTCCTAAATGTTTCCTAAACATCTACCTTGTAGACTTTTTGAAGTGAGTGAGAATTAAGAGATATCAGAGATTCTCAAAGTGTGATCCCCAGACCAGCAGCATCCACATCTTTGGGGAACTTGTTAGAACCACCTGGCAGGGGCCCCATTGCAGGCTCCAGAGCTCCAGGGGTGGACTGAGGCATGGGTTTTTAACAAGTCCACTGGGTGATGTCCCTGCAGGGAAAATCTGAGAACCACTGCATTAGGTGACATAAAGGGCTCAATATGGGGTAGCAGTAACTATTCTCACCTATTTGCCATACCTTTTCATTGAAAAGGATTTCATTCCTATCTTCCCCATTTTTAAAACTGGAAATTGTCAGTATTTTCCCCTCTAGTTCCTTTGTAAAAAAAATTGGGAGTATGGATATTTTTAAATGGGGGGAGGGGCCTAGATTTTGTTTTTCAGTATTAATTAATTTATCTGACTGTGCCGGGTCTTAGTTGTTGCACTCAAGATCTTTGATCTTCCTTGCAGCATGTGGGATCTAGTTCCTTGACTAAGGATCGAACCTAGGCCCCCTGCATTGAGGGGAGCTTGGAGTCTTAGCCACTGGACCACCAAGGAAGTCCTAGCAGAGTATAGTTGATTTACAATGTTGTGTTAGTTTCTGTTGTACAGAAAAGTGAATCGTTATCTATATACACAGGTAGTGGTAGCGGTGTTAATCGCTCAGTTGTATCCGACTCTTTGCGATCCCGTGGACTATAGCTGGCCAGGCTCCTTTGTCCATGGAATTCTCCAGGCAAGAATACTGGAGTGGGTAGCCATTCCCTTCTCTAGAGGATCTTCTGGACCCAGGGATCAAACCCGGGTTTCCCACATGGCAGGTAGATTCTTTACTGTCTGGTCAGGAAGCCCATACGCACACACACACACACTCACTCTTTTTCAGATTCTTTTCCCATTTAGGCCATTACAGAGTATTGAGTAGAGTTCCCTGTGCTTTACAGAAGGTTCTTATCAGTTGCAAGTATCTTTTTTAAAAAAGAAAATGGATGGTTACTTCCCTGTGCCTTCATGCATGCATTCATTTATTCAAAAAGTATTAACTGAGTGCCTAATACCTATCAGACACTAAGGTGCTGGAGTGAACAAAAAATAGAGCAAAACCTCTGCCTTCCTGATATGTGTGTGCACACATGTCACCACCCACCAACGGTGGTCAGCTTGTCCTTTCACTTTAGGGAAGAGGTCTTCTCCTGTGGCTTCCGATGTCCTCATAACCTGGGTTTTATGTCCTTATTTGAGGTTGTCTTTGGATGACTCTTCTTCAGTGAGTCACTTATTGTATTTTCCTACGTGGAGTCACAGTGACACTGGCTGGGGCTGGGCCTGACCCAAGGCGAGGCTGGGGCAGGGATGCCATTTGTCCTGGGCCTCCAATCCAGAGGGGCCTCCAAGGCTTTCAGGCTTTTCCCCCAAAGGTCATACAGACAGTTACTGACAGAACTGATACAGGGGCTTCCCTTGTGGTGTAGTGGTTAAGAATCCGCCTGTCAATGCAGGGGACATGGGTTTGATGCCTGGTGCAGGAAGGTCCTGCATGCCAAGGAGCAACTAAGCCCGTGCGCCGTAACTACTGAAGCCCTCGAGCTCGAGCCCGTGTCTGCACAAGACAAGCCACTGCAATGAGAAGACCTCGCATCGCAACTAAAGAGTAGCCCCTGCTCACTGCAACTAGAGCAAGGGTAGCAAGAAGACCTGGTGCAGCCAAAAATAAATACATAAAGAAAGTTAAAAAAAATAAAGTACTTAACGTGGACGGGTATTTCCTATGTTTGGACTAATGAAAAATACAACCCCTAAGGAAAAAAAGAGAAAGAACTGGGAGAAAATATTTACCAAATAACTTACAATGAATCTGTGTTCTATTCTTGGGGCACACTTCAGACAGAATACCACAAATTAATATATATGTTGACAATCCTTTCAGTTAAGTATTTTGTGACTAGTCCAAATACATTATAATATATGTATTTTTAAAAATATTACTTTGCTAAATATAAACACTAAGAAAAACAAAATTTCAAGACCCTATCACCTTGTGGATTTTTTTTTTTTGCATTTCTTCATGTTTTAAATATATATACATATACATACTGGTGGGGGCTTTCCACATAGTAGTGGTATGCCAATGCAAGAGACATAAGAAACATGGGTTCGATCCCTGCGTCAGGAAGATCCCCTGGAGGAAGGCATGGCAACCCACTCCAGTATTCTTGCCTGGAGAATCACAGAGGAGCCTGGCGGGCTACAGTCCACGGGGTCGCAAAGAGCCGGCCATGACTGAAGCGACTCAGCACACACACACACACAAGTACCGGTAGCCTCAAAAGGATACTAGTGCTCAGGCCTGCAGAGCCTTCTAGCCATGTTTATTTTCATCTATCAGACATCGTTGGACCATTTTAGAAGCAATCCAGGTGGTTTACATGTCCAGACAATATACTATATTCTAGAACAAGTGGGACCAACAAGGAAGACCCAGGTGTGGACTCTGACACTTTTAGAGACCTCTGATTCCAGACCTTCACCAAATCAGAGGTCTCAGCTACACTGGGAAAGGCTATTTTTGTTCTATTGATTATCCTAGGCTAGGGAACCACTTTGACTGGGGCGGCTCACAGGCCTATGAGCAATGCACAGCCTCACAGTCAAGAGCAGAAGAATGTCCCACAAGAAATGGCACAAGGCAAGCATCTGCAGCCTTATGCCAATCACACACATGTATGTACCACCCCAGAAAGGGAGGTGAAGCCTACTTCCTGTGAGACAAAAGGGACCGACCTAGCAACATTTAAATTGTAACGTTGGTCTGCTTGAATTTTGGGGAGAAACCCAATTTGATAGAGAGACATAGTATAAGACACTGTAAAAAAATTTACTGGAGTCAGACCTACCTGAGCCTGAATTCCACTTTCGCCTCCCATCAGCCGTGTGTGTGTGTGTTAGTAGCTCAGTAGTGTCTGACTCATTGAGACTGTGGACTGCAGCCCCGCCAGGCTCTTCCATCCACGGGGTTCTCCATGCAAGAATACTGGAGTGGGCTGCTATTCCCTTCTCTAGGCCCATCAACTAGATGACTTTCGATAAATTACTTAACTCCTTGAACCTCAGTTTCCTCATCTGTATGGAAATAAAACCTATGGCCAAGGGACTGGTGTAGAGGCAAAAATATGTAAAGGATGCAGAATGTGAAAATGTAATAAACAGTATTTATTAATTACAATTTTTAAAGATCTTAACTGGTATTACCTTTCTGGGGCAGATTGGTACTAGGTAATCACAACTTTTAGAATGTAACTATCTTTGGATACATGGACAAATTTGTTTGTGAAAGTATGTTCACTTAAGTGCAAACTATTGAAAATAACTTAAATGCCCAATAGTGAGGACTGCATAAATAAATAAATCTTGTACATCTATACTTCTATGTAGTTACTTAAGCATGACGAAAACATCTCTGCAAGGCAATAAGTACCTGCTTATGTTACAAACTAGTATATAATGTATAAATTACCTGTTTGAAAAGTCATGTATAAATGTAGGAAAAAAGCTAAAGAAATAGGTTCATTGTTAATAGTGATTATTTTTGGATGGTGGGCATATAAGTTTTTCTCTTTACAAGCCTATATTTTCTAAATTTTCTATAATGAAGTACTTTTTCTTTTTGATTCGGACCATTTTTAAAGTTTTTTTGAATTTGTTACAATATTGAGTCTGTTTTATGTTTTGGTGTTTTGGCTGCGTGGCATACGGGATCTTAGCTCCCAGACCAGGGATCAAACACCCATCCCCTGCATTGGAAGGCAAAATCCTAACCACTCGACCACCAAGCAAGTCCCCCAAATATCCCTGTTTTAAAAGAGCAATAAAAACATGCTTTCTGACTGCACAGAACGTTGCTCTGATGGAGGACACAGCCATATATTAAATAATGTAAGGCAGAGGAAAATCAGTGCTAGATTGAAAGCTACACAAAAAGGAGAGGGGGAAAAAAGTGATTATTTAGAAACAGAGGAGGGCTTCAATAGGGAGATTGCCCTTAAGCTACACCTTAAGCTAAGAGTAGAAATGACAGAGTGAAAACAGGAAAGGCTAGGGATGAACATTTCCAGCTAAGGGACCAGGATAAACAGTGGTGATATATGCATGTGCACGCTGTATGACACAAGGAAAAGGGAAGCCTTGTTTGGCCAGATGGATGGATGGATGGATGGGAGAGAGGGAAGAAAGGAAGGAGGGACGGGGGAAGGGAAGGAGAAAGAAAATGAGATCAGTAAACAAATGGTGAAGAGACCGTTAGCCAGAGGCTAGTTTTTAACCCTGGCAACACAGAGGAAGGGATAAAGGCTTAAGTTCAACTTTCGTTGTTGATCAAGTATGTGAAGCTTTAGCACTGATGGTTTTTAATCTCTTTCCCTGCCCAAACTCATGACCACTAATGTCCAGTCTTCACCGAACTCCTTGACCCTCTCACCCACTTGAGGCTCAACACGCCTACACACCAGGGCCCAGGAAACACAACTGCATTCACGCCAACACTCACCTCCTTTTTTTACACAACCCGTCCCAGGAGGCTTGGCCCCGACACAACATGTGGGCTCGGGAAGGAGCACTGAGTTTCCAGCTCCACCCGGGCAATGGTTCTCAGTGCGTGGAACTGACTGGACACAGCCCCGTCCTGAGCTTTCCCGTTTGTATAGAGAAAAGCCTTTAAATGAAGGCAGGGGGCACCTCATTTGGCAAGGGGGGCAACGAGGGTCAGTGTGAACAGAGAACAGGGAAGCAGGCTCAGGGTAGGAGCCACGACCAGCCCGCCCTAGGGGCATTGGGCCATAGTCCCCCCGCCCCACTTGGCCATCACCAGCTGTGAATTGGAGCAAGCCCTCAAGTTCAGGAGCAGCCCAAGGTCCAGGCAGTTTCTCCTAAGAGGAAACAATCTGGGATTTCCTCCCAGCCTTAAGAGCGCAGGTTGAGCAGTTGGCTTGCAGCTGAATCACTTGGGGGGGGCGGGCGCGGAGGTTGGGGAGAGGGTGGGCAGAGTGAAGGGAAGTGCGTGGAGGTGCCTTCTCTCCAGGACAAACAGGGAGGCCCGGGCAGCTGAATCTGGGAGATCGGCAGTGGCAGAAGCAGCTGGACTTTCCCGGTCAGCAGGGAAACAGCTGTCCTGCTGCCAGGCTTTTGGGAGGCAAGAGGCAAAGGTGGCGTCCACAGGGTGAGCTGGAGGCCCCAGTGGCCCCCGAGGACCGAGGCCCTGCGAAAACAGGGCGCAGCTGCCGGTCAGGCGGTCAGGCTCTCTGACCTCGGACCTCGCCCTCCCGGAGCATGAGTCCCCGGAACCCACTTCTCCCAAGGCCGTCCATCACCGCCCCAGACACAAGCCATCACTCACGGGCCGGGCCCTGCTGGCCCATCTCCCCAGGGGCATCCCTGGCCCTCTCTCTCCCTCCAGTCCCTGCCCACCCCCTCGATGCCAGAGGGGGTGGTCACAGAAGCTGGGGGGACAGCAGCCCGGCCTGCTTCTTGGTGTGGGCTCCCTCCCTTCCCCCCACCCAGGGCCAGGGCTCTGGACAGCCATTTGTTCTTCCCTGAGAAATTCCTCCTCCCTGGCTTCGGCGGGGAGCTGGCCGGCAGAGCCGGAGTGGAAAATCAGTGAAGCTAATGGTGCAGCAATGTGGGAGCCAGAGCCAAGAGCACGGCCCTGGGGCGGCTCTGCCTGGCGTGGCCAGGCGAACACGTGAGCCCTCCCCGCCTCCCTCACAGCCTCTCCCGACCCCCACCCTCTGAAAAGCCCTGCTGCGGAACACTTGCCCACGCACCCTTCTCGGGGTACAGGAACCACTCCTCCTGGGCGGGGGACAGAGCAGATCATCTGGGGAAGCGGGGGTAGCCCGGTGCCCCGCAGATTCCCAGGTCCCGAGATCCTCCAGCCTTGTTCGCCAGTGGCTCACCCTGCATCGCCCTCTGATCCACAGAATGCCACCCGCCTTCTGGCACCGGGGAGAAGCTTCCCTTCAACGCCCCCCACCCCGTGTGAATCTGAAGCAAACAGTTTCTTTTTGCAAAATGGTCTGATGTGGGGAATGGGGTGGGACACCCACCGGACACACTGGCCCAGCAGACACCGGTTCTCTGGCCGCGCCGATCGGCTACAGCCAGTGGGGCCATGGCCTGTAGGAGGCCGGCAGTGAGATGCCCTCTGGTACCAATCTGGGGCTGCCTCCTGCAGCCAGGTTGAAATGCATACCGCTTTGGGCCCAGGAGAGCTGGGGGAGCCCGTGGGGAGTTGCTTGGGGTGGCCAGGGCCCGGGACTGGACTTGAAGCTGGGGTGATGTCTCCTGTGCCACTCGCTGCCTCCCCCACGGGCCCAGGTTTCTGCAGCACACAAAGACAAAGCCTCGCTTTGTGGTGCCCGGCTTCCAGGGGGCTTGCAGCCAGAAATGGAAACGTGCGGCTTTTCCATTAAGGGTAACCTCTCCCCCTTCAACCGGCCACCAGACTCCTTCAAATCTGGGTAGGTGGGAGGAGTTGTAAAACCCCAGCCATTAAATCGTTTATTAGTTGCAGGTTTCTGAGCATGTAGGCAAGTATTTTGAGAGTCTCATGTTATACCCTCCACCATGGGGTCTGGGGGGTTTTAGCCCAGGTTATTGCTTTGAAAAGGGGGAAGGACCCCCACCCCCAACTACGTGACAAGTGGTCTTGCAAGCGGTTTTGGATTCGTCCACTTGCTTTTCTCCAAGTCTTATTCTAAAAGAGAGAAAAATACACAGAAACAAGCCTCTTCAAGCTCAAAGTGTCTTTCAAGCCAGTGCTTATCTTTTTAAAGGGGCATTCTTACTCCTTGGCCCATGACCCCGCTTCGGTCTGCCCCTACCACTCCCCCACAAAGCCTGGTCTGAAACCAGCTCAGCCTCTTTAAGATCCCAAACCAGAGAAGGGAAAGGAGAGGGGGAGAAGGAGGGAGGCTGGTTTTCCTGGAACCCTTATTAAATCAACTTTCCAAGGACAGCCAGAAACTCCAGGCCCTCCCCACTCCCCGAGGAGCATTTGCAGACTGGGGGAGGGGCTCTCAAGACACACACACACTCACACACACACACACACTCACAGCAAAGCTTTTGAAAGGGGAAAAGCTCTCAGTCAGTGGGAGCAGGGTTTGGGGTAGTTTGTTTTAAACTTTTGTGCAAACCTTTTATATACAGTCCAGTCTTTTCTGAGGACAAGAGGGGCATTGTCATTCAATAACCAGCAGTAACACTTTACATTTATGAGATACCTTATAGTTTACAAAGCATGGAGAGAGATTTTCCCTTAGGGTTTCAGACAGTGGGGGCCATGGTCTGCCATCACCAATCTCAGGAGGGGTAATCATGGGGAGGGCCTGACTCAACCAAGCAGGGACCCGATACCCATCAAGACGAGTGGATTTCCTACTTCTGCGTCCTAAGGCATTCCAAGTGTGGCCATGAAACAAGCCCCTTACCACGTGGTGCTTCCCTGGAAAAGGTACCCAGAGCTCCCATGTACGGTTCATTGAACTATGTCCAGCCAGGGTTCTGAGAGCTTTGCAGACATTCACATCTGATATTCCCAAGGACCTCTGGAGTCTTAGATGTTCATTACCAATAAATATTACAGAGCAGCGGGGAGGGACAGCCAACAGGCAACAGTTGGTAAGACACGGAGCCAAACTAAAAACCGGGGCAGCCCAGGGGAAACCTAACGCCCAGAGTACGTAGTATGTGAACATGGACATGGTATATGAACAGACCAGGGAAAACTTCATGCCCACAGTAAATGAACATAACATGCATGGACGTTCACAGCAGTTTTAGTAATAACAGTCCAAAGTGTGAACAACCCAAATGACCATCACCAAGCGAAGGGATACACATTCACCAGACAATTCCATTACGAGAAATTCTAGAGTAGGCAAAACTAACCTACAGCGACACCAAGTAGATCCGCCATGGCCTGAGTCCAGTGGACTGCAAAGGGGGCACGAGGCAAGGTTTGGAGATGATGAAAATGTTTCATGTCTTTTTAACTGAGGGGGTAGTTACGTGGGATAATCCTATATTTATCAAAACACACCGAACTCTACACTTATGATCAGTGCATTTTACCGAATGTAAGTGATACCTCAGTTAAGCTGATTTTTTAAAACAGGACACCGTTCCTTCCTTCTTCACATCGCCTCCTAACAGCCCCCTCCCCCTCTCCCACTCCCTCCCTCCTGTTCAGGGGAGAGGGACTTCTCCTGACCAAGACTTCCAGCACCACCCCCCGCACCCCCCCCACCCCGCACCCCGGCTCCGCCCTCCACCACTGCACCCCCAGCTTCCTCTCCCAGTCTGCACGCACAGCCAGAAGCTTCAGGGACCCTTTCCCCCCTGCCCCCTCACTCCTTATGCTTGGACCCTGGACATTCCTTTTCTGTTTACAGGAGCCCAGGCTCGAGATGCTTACTATTCAGTTTTTCCACCCTCCATTCCTGGGCTGCAAAAGGGTTTGTTAAAGAAAGTGAAAAAAAAATACTTTGGGGTTGACCGTGAACGCAAACCTCACCCACCCCTCCTCATGGCTCCCCATTGCTGTGGCTGACCCCAATTTCTACCTGCTCCTCACAAACCTCCCATCCTGACTCACCTCTGTGAGTCTGTGTCTCTGAGGCTTCCCTGGTGGCTCAGATAGTAAAGCGTCTGCCTGCAATTCGGGAGACCTGGGCTCAATCCCTGGGTCGGGAAGATCCCCTGGAGAAGGGAATAGCAACCCACTCTAGTACTCTTGCCTGGAAACTCCCAGGGATGGAAGGGCCTGGTGGGCTACAGTCCATGGGGTTGCAAAGAATCGGACACGACTTCTCTTTCTCTCTCTGTCTGTGTCTCTAGTCACCCAGAGTTGACATCCAACCGACTTAAGCCTATAGGTTCTATTTCTATAGTATCTCTGCTCTTTTTCCTTCCTTTACAATCCCCCACCCTAGTTCACTCCCTTTCTCCAGCTAGACATTCAAAACAACCATTTAAGTAACTTGCCTCTGGGACTTCCTGGTGGCTCACTGGTTAAGAATTCGCCTTCAAATGCAGGGAACATGGGTTCAACTCCCCGTTGAGGAACTAAGATCCCACAAGCCCTGGGGGAACTAAGCCTGCCACAACTAGAAAGGGGCCCGCGTGCTGCAACTAAGACCCGATGCAGCCAAAAAAAAAAGTAACTCATCTCTCTGACAACAGTGGTGGCAGCAGTCATAACTAATACATGCTTTACCAGCAAATGCTTTATGTGGATTATTTCACTGCATCCTGTGTCATTCTCCCCATTTTAAAGATAAGCAAACTAAGGCTTAGTGTGTTGGAGTCATTTGTCAAAGCACGTAACACCGCTATTAAGTGGCAGAGCACGACTAGAACCTAGGTCCATCTGACTACTTCCTCCCGTCCATCCAAATTCAACTGCTTGAAAATCTGAAAGCTGGATCATGTCACTTTCCACTTAAGATTTTTCAAGACTGCCAGTATCTACCCATTTAAGTATAGTTTCCTCTGCAGGGCATTAAGGCTTCCATTCGCTAAGTCAGTCCAATTTTTCCAGGCATGATGTCCTCCAACTACCTACGCACCAGGTGAGTCATTTTCTGAACACCTTATGCACCCTGCCCGAGCACCACCTCATGCTGTTCCACCTGGAACCCCCCTCATTTCCATCCCACCCCCTGCCCATCCCTCTGGACCATCTCAGAGGCTCTCTGCTGCCCCGATTCCCTGGCATTCCCACTGTACTTTGTTATAACTCCACTGTGTGGTCTAAACATGGTCCACCTTGAATTTAGCTGCCTTTGTACTTGTCACCCTCTACCTGATGGTGAACTCCCTGTGGGTAGGACTGTCTCCCCGGCCCCACTCAGGGTCTCCAATATATTCCAGGTCAGGCCCTTCCTTCAGTTCTGTCATTGAATGCAACAGATACCTGCTTGCTCCAGCCTGCTTGCTCCAGCTTCTAGAAAGCCCCCTTCACCCTTCTCCCTCCTTCTCCATCACCCTACAAGGGGATAAATATGCTCACTCCTCATCTGTCACTCACACAGGTCCTGGGAGTGAGACTGGTGGCCCTTGACACGCAGTCACCATGTCACATGCACGCCTGAGCCCTTCACCCACTGCCTGCCAACCTCCTCCGCTTCTGTCATCAGCTGCTGAGTCATAAGCCACACTACCTCTTGGCAGCAGAAATGCCCATATATTAGTTCTCAAAGACCTTCAAAAGCTGCCAGGTGTGCTGTACCTGTAATCTTCACGAGGAATTTTCACAAGTTCGGAAAAATGCCATCAGCGGTGGGGGCACGTCTTTCCTGTTACTAAAAATCCCTCTGATTTCCCAATAAACTACAGGTCTCTACCAGCACCCTCGCCCCACCGTGCTGTTCAAAATCTCTTTGAAATCCCTCCAGCAGTTTATCCGAAGCAAACCTCTTACCAAGCCTCCAAACAGGGCTTGTGAGACATGATCAAGACAGACAGAATAGCAGGCACATGGCCATGACGGCCAACCCTCGTAGAAGATGTGTCTTGGGAACGATTTCTAGAAGCCAGAGGTCTGCATGAAGCTCCCACGTCCCTCCACATCCTCTACAGACCATCCAAGTGCTAAATCCAAATTCACAGTTCACTCACACCCCACCACGCCGCCCAGCCCCCACTTTAGACACCATCCAGCTTAGGGAGCTGGCTCTTGGGTTCCAAGCAGAAGTTCTTTCTTCAGGAGGAGAAAAGCATAAACCCACTCTGAGCATGTCACCTCCAACAGATGAATGTCATCAGCCTTCACAACCCAACCTCTGATGAAGCTGGCTGTGTTTACTGGCAGGCCCCAACCAGCTCAGGGGTTTCTCCTGCAGGCCAGGAGCCGTTTGCTCCAGCTGGGATGGAGCCTGCCCGGCTGAGCACATCACGTCCAGTCTGGCCCACCCTGCCGCCGAGGGCCGTGCGCTGGCCCTCAGCCCGCGCCTTACCTTGCTCCGGCAAGGTCGGGGCCGGCCTGGCAGTGCAGAGTGTGGCTGTGACCAGCACGGCCCAGAAGAGGAGACACTTCCGGCTCCACATCCCAGTTCTGCAGTTAGAGGTTGGTGACCAGGCTCCACATCTCCATGGAGACTCTGCCGTGGGCTTGATCCTCCTTTGTAAGCTAACTCTGGGGAGAAGGAAAAAAAAACAAAACCCGAAATTAGGAGGGTCTAAATGTGGGGGGGTCTCCCACATCGCAAGGAGAAAAAAAAGAGGGAAACCTATCACACGGCCACCCTGCCCAGAAGGTGCCCGAAGCAATCTCTGACTCCTTCAGACACAAAGAAGGGAATTGTACTGCCCTAACGCTGAATTGGAGGTTAGAGGCCTTAATCAGACTAAGGAGGGCTTTAATTCACTCCAACAACGATTTACTGAGTGTGGACTGTTTCCCATATTGGGAAGATTGTCATCAAGTTCCCCAAGGCATGAGCCCCAGGATCAATTGTGCTGGGAAAGCTAAGAGCCTCAGGAAAGTCTCCCAGAGGGGACCCGGGGGTACGAATGTGACCTCTCCCAGGATAAGTCTTCACTCCCTCTAGGGCACACAACCCTTCGGTGAGGGGTGAAGAAAGATGAGGAATCATGGAATAAGTCCCCAGACTGAGAGCCAGGTGACATGCCAACCCTCTCTGGACCCACACGACGAGGAAGCTGAAGTAAGCCATCTCCAGGGTGCTTTCTTTTTGTCTCTAAAACTGGATCCATCATGGGGACCTCTGGGATTCCAGCAGCTTTCCCTCATGGAGACAACACAACTCTCACCAGCTACTTAAACAGGGCCTCCGAAGGGGGAGCCGTGAGGTAGGGAGCCCAGTTCTCCCCAAGACTGAGAGGTGACAGCAGTCGTACAGCAGAAATGGATCCAGATGCAGGGAAAGACTGTGTGGAAGAAGAAGGTTTCTTGCAAGGCCTGACTCAAAGATGGCTCATGCCAGCCCTCGTGAAAGGCACAGACTGCGGCCCTTTACCCTTCTCCTGTCTGAAAGTGTTAGTTGCTCAGTCGTGTCCGATTCTTTGCAACCCCGTGGACTGTGGCCTGCCAGGCTCCTCTGTCCATGGGATTCTCCAGGCAAGAATACTGGAGTGGGTTGCCATTTCCTCCTCCAGGGGAATCTTCCTGACCCAGGGATCGAACCCAGGTCTCCCACATTGCAGGCAGATTCTTTACTGTGTGAGCCACCAAGGAAGTTCTCATGTCCAGAGCAGCAACATGTAAAACAGTCCTCCAGGGTCTTCAGGATAACGGTCTTTGCTGCTCAACCTTTCCTCAGTGATAACTCTTCTGGGCACCATTAGGGCTACAAGGGGGTGACCCTCTCAGTCTTCCAGGTGGCTTTTGTCCTAAATACTCCAGGGAACCATCCGAGTTATTCAGAGAATCCACTTCCCGGGAACATGTCCTCATGTGGTGCTTCAGCCCGGCCTCCCTGGAGCCAGACGGGGCCCCTTGTGAGTGAGTCAGTCCTGGCTGGCAGAAAAACCCCTGGATTCCTGGCCTCGTTCTCAAGTGCCTGCCAGTGCGGAAGATGCAGGCACTGCCTGCGTCCCTCCCAAGGCTTTCCTGAAATGTTTTAATGATTTCAAATCAAACGAAAAGTAAACATTTCTATTTTTCTGAATTTAGGAAAAGGACTAGAAGAGACAGAATCGAGTAAGTATTTACTGAATACCTAAAACCCATGCCAAGTGTGGACTAGGTATGATTTTAAACTATAAAACTTCAGTTCTTCTTCACTATGAACTTCGGGGAGGGTGGTATTATTATTGCCCTTTAAGCAGCGGGGAAACTGAGACTCAAAGAGGTTAAGTGCTTTGTCCAGGGTGCAGTGGGGAGGCAAGAGCATGCGGTCTCCATCACCTGGGCTTTTGGATGCCACAGGGGATGATCAGGGACTTCCCTGGTGGTCCAGTGGCTAAGACTCCACGCTCCCAATGCAGGGGATCTGAGTTCAATCCCAGGTCAGGGAACTAGATCCCACATGCTGCAGTTAAGAATTTGCATGGGGACTTCCCTGGTGGTGCAGTGGTTAAGAACCTGCCCTCCAAAGCAAGGGACCTGGGTTCGATCCCTGGTCAGGGAACTAAGATCTCATAGGCTGCAGAGCAAATAAGCCTGTGAGCTGCAACGAGCCACAGTTAAGATCAGACACAGATTAAAAAAAAAAAAAGAATTATATGCTGCAACTAAGACTTGGCACAGCCAAAAAAATAAATACAACTAAATATATATATAAAAAATGGAATGATCAAAACTGGCTCTACCGAATACAAACTCATTTTCTCCAGAGGGAATTCCCTGTGTCTTACAGAAACCATGTAGATAAGGACAGATCTTAGGTGACTCTGGCAATGGGAAAGGTTTTTCTTTTCTTTTTTTTCCAACAATTTATTAATTGATTTACTTTATATTTGGCTGTGCTGGGTCTCTGTTGCTGCACGCGGGCTTTCTCTAGTTGCGGCGAGTGGGGGCCACTCCCTAGATGCGGTACGTGAGCTTCTCATTGGAGTGGCTTTTGTTTCGGAGCACAGCTCTAGGTGCACAGGCTTCAGTAGTTGCAGCACGCGGGCTCAGTAGTGGCTCACGGGCTTAGTTGCTCCTCGACACGGGGAACTTGGATTCTCAATTTCTTGGCTCGAGAGGAAGACCCTTGGAAGCAGTTCCTGGGTGTACCATCTAGGACACAGGACGGGCCTGATCCCAAGCCAGGGACAGAAGTGATGCTGGCCAGAGAACACACCGAAACCACCTTCCACATCTCGTTACAGCCCAAAGATACACCAAATGGATGCAGGGCAGTCACCAAGAAAGGTACACCTAAGAACCTAAGTAAGTCCCCTAGGAACGGCCAGAGTCAGGAACGAATTAGCTGGTTTTCAAAGGCAGCAGGGAGGCAGGTCCCACCACCACTGGATCACTCTCCCGGCACCCCCCCAACCCCCAAGAGCCTTCCCACCTCCTCGCAGGCGGGGTCTGGCTGCTGGCTACCCTCTTTCGGCTCTGCGATCAACACATTTCAGACTAATCTGGCAGCTTCCCTGCAAAAGTCTCTTCCGTTCCTCCCCCTCTGGGCACTGAGTCCCCACGACTGTAAAACAAAGGATATTCAGAAAACCCAGCTCGCTGGGCAACCCCTTCTGGAACCAGAAGGTAAGTTGGGTACACATCCCATTGAGGAAAACACAGCGAGATACACCACTAGTCCACACACTGACTGGAACCCTAGGGACTGCCCCCTCCCCCTTCACCTCACCTTCTTCCCATTCTACTAATTAAGGAATTCTTTAAGTCCCTTAGGGACAGTCTCCTTCCTCCACTGCTTGACAGATGTGACCTGTAGCCCCGCAGGTGCACACAGCAGCTGGCCCCAGCAGCCTCTCTCCAGCAGTCTCGTCTCCTGGGACCGGCAGCCCAGCTCTGGCTCTGGGTGCAGAGGTCCTCACTGGGGGGCGAGGAGGGGGAAAAAGAAGGAGGAGGGGGAGGGAGAGGAAACAAGACAGAGGGAGCTGAAATATTATAGTTGCCTTGCCTACACCACAGGGGGTGACGAGCCTTAAACCCGCAGCGTGGGTGAAAGGACTAGCTCTCTCCTCTTGAAAACACTAATCAAATGTAAGGAATTATCTATAAACATTGTGCTTTGAGTCACTCCTTGATAGCACTCTCAGGGGACTTTGGTAATTGGCAACCAGAGGACATGAACTTCCTGCCTGTGCAAAAGCATTTCTCCCTCTCCAGTCTTTCCAAACCCCACGCTCTAGACCTCGGGGTCCCGTTCCATAGGGCCTCTCGTGGCTATGGAACCCTTGAAATGTGGCCAGTGCGAGTCGGAACGTGCTTGAAATGAAAAGTACATACTAGAATGTACAGTCTCTCAATGATTTTTTTTAATACTGATTACATGTTCAAATGATAATGTTTGACATATACTGAGCTAAATCAGATACATTATTGAGATCCAGGTGAATTAATGAAAATGCATTTCACCCGTTCCCTTTTCAAACGTGGCCACTAGAAAACTCTGGGATCCCACGCGGCCTGTGTTACACTGTAGGGGACAGGACAGCCCTGGGTAACCTCCACGGCCTGCCAAGAGCTCCTTCTTTGCCCTTCCTCTATCCTTGGCAGGCCACGCTCTCTCATTCCTCTCTTATTCTCCGAGACCCGCCCCAAACTGCCACGTCTTCCACAAGTCTCTCTTGGGCCTTTTGAGGATCCTCTGAATTTCCAAAAACGTCCACCATAGAGTGGTAAGCTCCTATACAGGAGGATCTGCATTGGTTTACTCCTTGCTAATACCCTTAGCACCTAACACCTACACAGCGGATGCTGCTGCATTTGGTAACTGGATGAATAAATGAATGAAACAAAGACGGGCCGATTGGAAAGAAACTGACGGAGCTGCACTTGCAGAGAAGAGGTTGACAACGCCAGAGAAAATCGTCAGGCGCTCCCTGTTAGCCAGCCAAACTCGATTTCAAAGCATACCAACCCGGACATTTTCTAAACATCTTGATTCCTCAGACTTGAGGAAGTAATGCCAAAACTTTAATCCCTTTAGATGGGAATAAGACTTCTTAACAGAAATGGTTGCTTTTTCCCCAAAGTGAGCATTCCCTACTCCCGGCGGAGAGTGGCAGGGCAAATACTCCACAAACATCTGACAACACATACACAGCTCAGCTTGTGAAATGTGAGTGGGTCCAATGGAAATGCTCATTTAAAAGTTTTGAGTCCTTGTAAAAAAAAAGTGCCCAGGTGTGCTTGGGAGTGAGGTATGTAAGAAATGAGTAATAAAAGAGAAACTCTAACTGTCCCACCGTAATCTAGGTAGCCTTGGCACTGAAGACAGGATGGCTTGTGGACCACCATATGCTTGGAGGTGGTCACCCAGGTGAGGGCTGTTTTCTTGGAGCCCAAATGTGGCTCCTTGTAATTGCAAGTGGAATGGTGATCAGCAGGGAATTTCTGTCTCAGGAAGATGCAACCTTAGGGGGAAAAGCAATTCCCCCTGGTCTGGAGGAGCAAGCAATAGCCCAGGTCTAGTTTTTAATCCTCTCTGGAAACCCCAGAATCTTCTCTGAAGCTCTGCATCTGGACTTCCAAGTCCCGGGGTTGACCCAGGCCTTTTACAAAGCTCTTGGGAAGCCAAATGCAAGACCTATTTCCCAAGAGGAAATTAAAACTTCTCTCCAGTGAGGTGAGGCCTTTTCAGAGTAAGATGTTTGAATCACTTGCTCTGTAGCTCCTTCTCCTCCAGCAGCGACAAGCTGAAACCTTCCTAAGAAGCTCTTAACCACGGCCATTTTGATGAGAGAGATTAAAAAATGGAAGCCTGAAGAAAGTGTTCAGAGGCCGCTAACGGCCCAAGCTCACAGGAGCAAATCTCTTATTTTAGGACTCTTTTTTTTTTTCCAGACCAAAACAAACAAAAAGCACTCCCCAAACACCCCCAAACAAACAAAAAGCAGACAACTAAAAGCCAAAGCAGTCCAGCCTGGTCTCCGTGGCTGGAAGCTACCTCCTCCATTCTCAACTCCATCCTCCTGGCCTCTGGAGTCCACAGGAACAAAGCTAGACCAGACCTAAATCTGGAGATGTTCTGATCCCCTCCCCCAAGATGGGTGGGGCCATAGCACCTTCCAGGGTCCTTCTCCTGCTTTTGGCTTCACTTGCTATTCTAAGGGTGCCTAACGGAACTTTCTCACATCCTCCATGGCCAGGAGCCAAGGAAAAGAAGTACCCAAGGCTGTCTACTTGGGAGCCAAAGAAAATAGTTCCCACTCTGGCCCAAATCCCATTCGTGAAAATGCCTCCCCAACGCGCGTTTCTTCGGGCACCGTCAGAGCAGACAGCGCCGGGTGCACACTGTCCAAGCGGCTCTTCACCCGGATGACCCTCATTAAAAAGCTGACACTCCGCTATGACTAAGAATAAATGCAACAGATATTTCAACGAGCTCGTCACCCGATGCAGAATGCAACATCGCCGGCTGGAGCGGAGCCCCCTCGGCAGCCTCCCAGTCCCCAAACACCCTGTACTCCTCCGGGGTGGGGTGGAGGGGGCGGTCCACCGGAGCAGCCCTGGAGGTCTTTCCAGCCAACTGGGTGGGGGGGGGGGGTGAGAATACGTAAACAAGTCATTAGGGAGGCAGGCCATCCTCCCTAAGGTCGCTGGGTCTCCCCCCCAACACCAAGGGCTCCCCCTGGGTCACTGGAAGGAAGGCTGATGACCCAGGCTTGGGGCGGGGGGTAATTAACTAGACAGAGGCACGTCCCAAGGGGCCCTGCTACTTAGCTTTTAAACAAGCCTCAGGGAGGAAACCGGGAGCCCGGGCCAATAGTTGAGGGAGGGGGTAGAGAGGAATGGGGAATGGTCACTTTCTGCCCCACAGTCTCAAGGCTAAGGTTCTACAGTTTAAACGGTTTTCCAAAAAAAGCGCAGGGCCGGAGGTGCAGAGGCTAGAGCGCCATCTGCGGAGGAAACAGTCACCTTAATTACCATGTCTAGAGAAAGTGCGATTTCATTACAGCCTCCGAACGACCGCCCAAAGGAGGAAACCAGAGAAGTGTTTTCAATTTGAAAGAGGCTGGAGAGGAGAGGGTGAGAGACCAACTCTCTCCACCCTCTCGCAACTTTGGAACCAGAAAGCGCTTTCCTGCCTCAAAGGGAGAACCGAAAAACCCTCAACAGGCCAACCCCTTTCAAACCTGCGGCCGGCGCGGACTTGGTAAAACGCCCCACGTTAGCCTCCGGGAGCGGCTGCCCAAAGAAAGAACTCCTTCAAAACACCGAGGGAGCCACAGCCCGGGCCCCCCTCCCACGCCCAAGCCGCTGCGCCCCGGGATCGCTCCAGGGAGGGTGGAAAAGGGGACGCGTGACGCCACCGCCAGGCAGCCCGAGACCGGGCGGCGGGTTCCGGACAGGGTCAGACGCTCCCGCCGCTCCGGCTCTAACTGAAAAAGGAGGAGACTGCAATGCTCCGGTTCCAGAAACTTCTGTCAGGGCCAGTTCTGGGTCAGACCAATGGCCAAAGAGGCTACCACTTATCAGATGAGATGTTGTCACCCCCTAAACCTCGGCCCCCTCGCCGGCGATGCCTCTTTCCAGCACGAGCCAGAAAGCGCCAGCACAGCCTAAGTACCCTGGCATCCAGGGTAACTTCTTTTCTCCCCCAGTCCCAGCGCCTCGTCCCCGAGTCTTAAGAAAAAATCGTAAAGAGCGAGGTGGTGAGGACAAGTTGTAGAATCCCAGTTTTGATCCGGGGGAGGGGGCAGGGAGGAACAGGGACGTTCAAGCGGCTGCGTTGTACCCGGGTGGGGTGAAACGGAACCAGATGCGGTGGCTACATCTGGAAAAAGGGGGTGGGGGAGTGGTGATGGTGAGGTGGGGGGGGGAGACACCGCGGAAACTTTGAACAGGGCCAAAGCCTCTGGGTCCAGACAAGAGATGCAGGTTTCACCGCTCCCCAAGCCTCCTGCTCCCCAACCAGAGGCATCTGACTGCTTTCATAGGATCTGAGTTAAATGATTCCATCTACAACGTCAATAAATTCCTCCGCAAACGAAGGTTCCAGCCCCTCTCTTCTCCTCACCCCAAACATAGCGGGAAAGGGGAGCGGGAAGCGGGCAGAGGGTTCTGGGCCCGTGAAGCAACAAGCATCGGTGCCGAGCGAACCGCACCGGACAAAACCCTCATCCCTTCCCCCACCTCCTGGAACCAGATAGGAACTGACCAATCCCCTCCCCCCGACCCCGTAATGGGGCTTAACCTCACCCGCTGGGCGCCCTCCCCTTCCCCAAACTTCCGACCCTTTCAGAGAGGGACTAAGTCGGAGATCAGCGCCTCTGGAAAAAGGGAATTCCTTTCTCGCTCTTCGCTGAAGCAGCTTCAGCCATTTGGTGACGACACCCCCCTTTAAAACCGACTAGAAGAGAAGCGAACAGACCCCTCCACTTTCTTCCCCCTTCAGGCCCCCAGCCGCCCACCCGCCCGCGGCCGTGACCCCAGACTTTCCCGGAGATGGAAAAGGACTTAGGAAGACCCCGGATTTTTTTTTTTTTTAAGCGTTCCACCCAAAGCTACCTGCTGGATCGGGGAGACTCCCCATGGGTGGACTAAAAGGAGATGGTGTGGAATGCAACACACACACACACACACCCCACCTCGCTGCCCACCCCCGCCCGCCTCCCCAGGCCCAGGAAACCCAGGGCCGCCGCCGCCTCGGCCCCGGGCCCTGTCCCTCCCCGGACTCACCGCGGAGCCGCCGCCGCCTCGCCAGCTCCCCAGCGCGAGTTGGCGGAAAAGTTGGGCGGCGGGACGGGCGCGGGGAGGGGGCGCAGAAGGCGACGCGAGCGGAGGGAAGGGAGGGGAGACAAAAGGGGGGCGCCGGGCGTTGGGCAGGGAGCCGGGGGTGGAGAGGGGCGGGTAACGAGCGGAGGGAGGCGCCGGACCCGACTGCGCTGCGGCGGGGAGAGCGCGCGGCCGGGAGGCTCCGGCGCCGGGGGGCCGCCCGGGACGCCGAGCCCGCCCCGGATCCGGGGGCGCCGCGGCTCTTACCTCACTCGGCGCTGCGGTTCCGCCTCTGGAGAGTCCGCCGTGGCTCGGGCGGGCGGGCGGGCGCCCGCGTCCCTGGCTCCGGCCCGCCGCCCCCGGGCTCCGCTCGGGTCCTGGCGGGGCCGCGAGAGCTCCCGCGGCCGGCGCTCGACTCCCGGTGGCGCTCGGGGTTCGGCGCCTCCAGCCCGGGCGGGAACAATGGAGCCGAAGCTGGTGCCCCGGAGGCGGGGCGGGGGGAGGGCTCCCGTCCGCCGCCCGGGGTCTCCAGACCCTGTGGCCCCCCCCTCTCCAGCACCGGGCGGCGGCCCTCAGGCTTCTGGCAGCCCGGGCTCCATCGCCCAGCGGCGGCCCCGGCGCCGCGGCGCGTGCCCGACTGCCGCCCTGGTCCCCTGCGCCTCGCGGGGCGCCCCTCGGACCGGAGAAAAGTCCTCGGGCTCCGCTGCTCTTCCAGCTGCGGCGCGCGCTCTCGGCCGGGGAAGGCGAGGTCGCCGCAATGCGCTAAGCGGAGTCTCGGGGCTGTCCGGACGTCGCCGCCCAGCTCCGGGCACAGCCCGGGCTCCTCCGCGCGCTGCGGCTGCACCAGAGTTCGGGCTCCCGCGCCGCGCCGCCGCCGCAGTCGAGGCCGCCGCGCCAGTGCCCGCAGGAGCGCTCCGAGCGCTATGCGCCGGCAAGGCGCGAGGGCTCCCTCTCTCACTCCCACCCCGCGCTGGTCCCACCTCCTCCTCCTCCCCCTGCCGCTGCCTGCTGGGCCTTGTAGTTCTGAGCCTAGGGCCCCCGAGAAGTGGGGAGCGGGCAGAGCCGCCCGGCACTCCGCTGCTCCTTTGCCTCAGTCTGTCTGGCCTCCTTTGGCGCGCGTGCCCGCCCCTCCATCTGAGCCCCTCCAGGAGGGCGCACGGATTTCGGGCCGTGGACCGATGAGCAGTTGGAGGGATGGAGATGAGACCCTGTAGCCCTCAGGTTGCACATGGTAGCACTTCGGACTCTGAGCGTGTGACTTGGGGAAACGATGTTCTTGCTCTATATCTCAGTTTTCACATCTGTAAAGGGGGACAGCAAAGAGATCAAACAAGTCAATCCTAAAGATCAGTTCAGTTCAGTCGCTCAGCCGTGTCCGACTCTTTGCAAACCTATGGACTGCCGCACGCCAGGCTTCCCTGTCCATCACCAAGTTCTGGAGTTTGCTCAAACTTATGTCCATCGAGTCGGTGATGCCATCCAACCATCTCATCCTCTGTCGTCCCCTTCTCCTCCTGCCTTCAATCTTTCCCAGCATCAGGGTCTTTTCCAATGAGTCAGTTCTTCGCATCAGGTGGCCAAAGTCTTGGAGTTTCAGCTTCAGCATCAGTCCTTCCAGTGAGTATTCAGGAGTGATATCCTTTAGGATGGACTGGTTGGATCTCCTTGCAGTCCAAGGGACTCTCAAGAGTCTTCTCCAACACCACGTTTCAAAAGCATCAATTCTTCGGTGCTCAGCTTTCTTTATGGTCCAACTCTCACATCCATACATGACTACTGGAAAAACCATAGCTTTGACTAGGTGGACCTTTGTTGGCAAAGTAATGTCTCTGCTTTTTAATATGCTGTCTAGGTGATTGCAGCCATGAAATTAAAAGACGCTTACTCCTTGGAAGGAAGGTTATGACCAACCTAGATAGCATATTAAAAAGCAGAGACATTACTTTGCCAACAAAGGTCCATCTAGCCAAAGCTATGGTTTTTCCAGTAGTCATGTATGGATGTGAGAGTTGGACCATAAAGAAAGCTGAGTGCCGAAGAATTGATGCTTTTGAACTGTGGTGTTGGAGAAGACTCTTGAGAGTCCCTTGGACTGCTAGGAGATCCAACCAGTCCATCCTAAAGGAGATCAGTCCTGGGTGTTCATTGGAAGGACTGATGTTGAAGCTGAAACTCCAATACTTTGGCCACCTCATGCAAAGAGTTGACTCATTGGAAAAGACCCTAATGCTGGGAAGGATTGGGGGCAGGAGGAGGAGAAGGGGACGACAGAGGATGAGATGGTTGGATGGCATCACTAACTCGATGGACATGGGTTTGGGTAAACTCCGAGAGCTGGTGATGGACAGGGAGGCCTGGCGTGCTGCAGTTCATGGGGTCGCAAAGAGTCAGACACGACTGAGCGACTGAACTGAACTGAACTGAACTAGGTTGGGTTGTAACTTTTCTTCCAAGGAGCAAGCGTCTTTTGATTTCATGGCTGCAGTCACCATCTGCAGTAATTTTGGAGCCCAAGAGACCAACCCTAAACATTCATTGGAGGGAGTGATGCTGAAGCTCCAATACTTTGGCCACCTGCTGCAAAGAGCTGACTCCTTGGAAAAGACCCTGATGCCGGGAAAGATTGAAGATGGGAGGAGAAAGTGGCGACAGAGAATGAGATGGTTGGATGGCGTCACTGACTCAGTGGACATGAGTTTGAGCAAACTCTGGAAGATAGTGAAGGAGCGGGAAGCCCCTTGTGCTTGGGGTTGCAAGGAGTCAGAGACAACTTAGCCACTGAACAACAAAAAGGGGAACAATAGCACTTTCCATATAGAGTTGAGGATTAAATGAGGGCCTGCCACAGAGTTACTAAGCTAAGTCAAACTGCTTTTATTCATGAGAAGTTTGATGGCTCCTCAGACACTTCTCTTCATCTCACTTTCCCAAACACGTGCCCTAGGTTTTGTGGTCCAGGGGTGCTGAGTCTTGTCAGTTCTGCAGCACCATTCTCGGCCTCTGGAAGTCTTCAGTCTGCAGTGAATGTTTCAGAAGCGAAGAGTGAGAGAAGCTGAGAGGTGTTGATTTGGAAATTGATCAAAGCTCACCCAGCACACACTCCAGTACTCTATGGAACTCGAGGGAAAGTGGCTAAAATGCCCTTTCCCCTGGGTCCCTCTGCAGGCTGGTATAATCTAGTGGTTCCCTGACCCAAATGGACATCAGTCCTCCCAAAAACTTCTGAAAAATATAAATTCTTGGATCTACTCAGACTTGAGAGATCAGGCTGTCCCAGGACGGAGCAAAGAGGTTACATTCTTCTGTCGCTCCTACGGTGTCAGGTAGGGGACCACCGGCAGGTGAGAAGTATGCCACCCTAGATATGATAGATACCTTCTTTCTGGCCCACTACTTAAGAACTGTTTGATTTTGGACAAGTCATGCATTTGAAAGAAATCAAGACCTGTTTACATGTTTCCCCTCAGTTGGCTGGGGCCCCCTCACAAGGTTGTCACCAGAATCAAATAAAATAATGGATGTCAGTGCACTCAAAGTGTTACTTTTGATATAAATAAAGTTGCTGTGTAAGTTACTGGTAGGGCCTGTTCCCTCATCCTCACCTCATTGAAACCCACAAGGTTGTAGAAGCTCAAAAACTGAACAAGAGAACCCCCCCACCCTGACCTTTAAGGAAAGTATCTCCAAGTTATTTCTTTTCTTTTGTGGCTGTGCTGTGTGGCTTGTAGGACCTGAGTTCTCCCACCAGGGATGAAACCCAGGTCATAGAAGTGAAAGCACCAGGTCCTTACCGCTGTACTGCCAGGAAATTCCCTCCAAGTTAGTCTTTTATTGGACCAGCAGGTAAAAGAATAGTGACTACCATAGTGTTGGTCACATAGTAGGAGCTCAGTACATGTTTATGGACTGACTGACAAGGAAATAAATAAATATTTACAAATGAATGAAAAAACATTAAGCTAAATACAAAGCAAGAGCTCACATATTTGTGGAATAAATGAACTTCAGTCATCAATTTTTTTTATTATTCTTTTTAGGTTTTACATTTAGGTCCATGAACCATTTTGAGTTGACTTTTGTAAACTGTGCAAGGCATGGTCAGTTGTTACTGTGTATTTTGTATAGAGGTATTCAAGTTTTCTAGCACCATGTGTTGTTCTGTACCACGTAGATTGTGGGATCGTAGTTCTCTGACCTGGAATGGAACCAGCAGCTTCTGCATTGGAAGGTGGAGTCTTAACCACTGGACCACAGGAAGTCCCAGTTATTGTTTATAGAGTTATCCCAGCTGTAAGCTTCTCTCTCCACCCTTCAACCGTTCTGCTCCTGATTAGGTTCTATTCGTTGGGAGGACTGATGCTGAAGCTGAAGCTCCAATACTGACTCATTGGAAAAGACCCTGATGCTGGGAAAGATTGAAGGCAGGAGGAGAAGGGGATGACAGAGGATGAGATGGTTGGATGGCATCACCGACATGGACATGGACATGGGTTTGAGCAAGCTCTGGGAGATGGTGAAAGACAGGGGAGCCTGGCGTGCTGCAGGCCGTGAGGTGGCAAAGAGTTGGACACGACTTGCCGGCTGAACAACAACAAAACATATATTTGGCCTCTTTCATTTTCTTTCTTTATAAATTTTTATTTATTTCTTTTTGGCTTCCCCGGATCTTCATTGCTTTGCACATGCTTTCTCTAGTTGCAGAGGGCAGGGGCTACTGTTCCTTGCGGTGTGGGGTCTTCTCATTACTGTGGTTTCCCTTGTTATGGAGCACAGGCTCTAGGCATGCTGGCTTCATAGTTGAGGCATGTGGGCTTTGCTGCTCCATGGCATGTGGAATCTTCCCAGGCCAGGGATCAAACCCGTGTCCCCTGCACTGTCAGGCTGATTATTATCCACTGTGCCACCAGAGACCTCCACCACCTTCATTTTAAATCCTGCTCATTCCAGGCCTGTAAGAGGGCCAGACTCACACGCCTCCCCTTAGGAGGGGCCTTCCCAGCCAATCTCGGCTCTTTGAGTTGGGGCTCCTACTGACCTTCTGGTATATGCCACTGATCTGATACTTAACAAAACTTGTAGCTCAGTCGGTAATGAGTCTGCCTGCAATGCAGGAGACCCGGGTTCGAATCCTGGGTGGGGAAGATCCCCTGGAGAAGGACATGGCAACCCACTCCAGTATTCTTGCCTGGAGAATCCCATGGACAGAGGAGCCTGGTGGGCTACAATCTGTGGGGTCACAAGAGTCAGACACGACTGAGTGACTAAGCACACATTAGTTTGTTAGCTGTCATTTTTACTCTTTCTTCTAACCAGCTCCTGCCCGAACTGTCCTAGGGCCTGGCTCCCATCTCGTATGTGATCTAGCTCGGGATTCCTCTCAGGAGGTGTTTCATTATGTTCTTGATGAACTTGATTACCAACCTGGGTGACCAGACAAGGCAATACAGTTGGAGAGGGTACGGTTGGGAAGATAAACCAAGACAGTCCAGCATTTAACATCCAACTACTGTTTTCACACTTTGTTACTGCAAGAGAATAGATCACACTTCTTCTTTCTGATTCTTCTAAACAGGGAGTTTTCTAGTCTTATTTATTTTTTGACCCTGAGGCATGTGGTCTTATCTCCCTGACCAGGGATTGAACCAGCACCCCATGCTTTGGAAAGCGAAGTCTTAACCACTGGACCACTGGGGAGGTCCCAACAGGGTTTTATTTATTTATTTTTAATCCAGCCCTTTTGCTTTCTGATTTGGAAGCATTTTACAAGTATCTTGAACCCCACAGATGATGCTGAAGAATGTGTCCTTGATTTGAAGAGAAAATGTTCAAATGTTTCGATGATGTTTTGACGCTTGTCTGTTTGTTGTTGAGTGGCATCAACCTGGGGTTGAGAGAATGTCTCTGCAGGTGTAGCAAGAAACCAAAATGAAAGCAAGTGGTCAACTTGGTAGTTCTCGCTCCCCGAGTTCTCAGGGAAACAGCCAGAGACAGCACGGGGAAGGCAAGAAACCTGGGGAAGGAGTGAATGAACAGGCCGTCCACAGACCTCAGATGGGGCTCCTGAGTCATTGCGAGGCTGGGGCTTCTTTGCTCCCAGCCCAGCTCCCCTTGGGCGCTGCTGCTCCCCTTCCTCTTCTTGAAAGGGGGACCCTCCACTGGAGGATCGGGCCCCAGGCCAGTGAAGGGAGCGCCTCCGCAGGGCGGCCCCAGCCTCTCCGGGCAGCGAGGGGGTCAGACTGCCACTCTGCTTCTCCATCCTGCTCTGGGGACTCCTGGCACCTTGCCTCTCCGCACAGAAATGTAATCATCCCTCCGAGATAACAAAGAGCTGGGAGGGTCGGGGAGGATCTGTAGGTCCCTCGGCCTGCCAGCTAGATGTCTGGAGCGGGTGGGGAGGGGGACAAAGGCCCGCACAGGCTCGAGGACCTGATAACCAGCTGGGGACCTGTTGCCTGCTGTGTCTATGGGAG
The DNA here is from genome assembly GCA_024291935.2 of Okapia johnstoni. NCBI lineage: Eukaryota > Metazoa > Chordata > Mammalia > Artiodactyla > Giraffidae > Okapia > Okapia johnstoni. The sequence goes on from CM044327.1 coordinate 28,794,546, forward strand.
GAGGTGAGTGGTGCTGAGTGAAACCCAGCGAAACGGAGCTCTCCCCAAAGCCCGATCGGGTGTCTTTGTTTGGGAACACTGCAGAAAAGCCCTTCTCTCCTCCTCCAGTGTCCTCAGACCTCTTCCACAAGAAGGCAGGCCCTCCCCTCCCCAGGGCTCCCCTGCTCCATCTGAGTCTAGTTATTTTAGGGCTCAGCTGTTCCCGCCAGCAATGAGGACCCTTGCTCGGCTGGCGTGGCCCTGCAGAGCTGACACCTCCCTGTTATGGAAGGGTGTGGAAGGGGAGGCTAGCAAAGTCTACGACCAGTGGAGCAGGAGGGGCTGGAGAGCAGCTTTAGCCAGCTCTGGGGGTCCCTCAGACTTGCGGGGGGTTATCGGCAGAGGCTGGACTGGTTGCAGGGGAGCAGACTCTGGAGGAGGGAACTGTCTAGATTTCTCCCTCCACGGTGGAGGTTCACAGGTCCCCGAGAGCAGGTGGGCCGCCCAGCCTTTTGCCCCAGGCTCCTGGAGTTAGGGAACGGCAGTCAGTTACCATCTGGCTACCATTTGGTGACCCCTGGCTGTTCTCAGCACAGCTTCAGCATATCGGGGAAGGGAGGGTCTTGTTTGGCTTGGTGTTTCTGTAAATAACATTTCACTCTCTCCCGACCAACTGAGAGTGGGAAAGGGAGGCCTCAGAGTCTCTGGCCCGAGTGCAACATTTATCCTCTGAGCACTGGGGCGGGGTGGGGGCGAGGGGGACATCTGCTGTGTCAGGCACTGTGCTGGGCACAATGGTTCCGAAGAATGAACAAGATGAGGGTGAGCTCACCCCTGGAGATGAGCCTCCGGGATCTGACAGTCTTGTCGGGGAGCCAGGGGCACCTGCTGAGTATTTGGGGAGGAGGTGGCTCAGGGGAAGTAACAATGCCTGAATCTTGAAAGCCGAAGGCATGTGAAACTCACAAGCCCATGTGGGATGCTGGAGGAAGGCAAGATGGGAGAGTGCATGCATGTCGGGATGTTAAAGCTTCTGAATTGGCTTGCTCTGGAGAGATGAACTCAGTGCTGGGCACAGAACAAGTGCTCCATAAATGCTAACCTTGCTCTTCCATTTTAGCCCAGGATCACCTCTTTGGGTGCCTTTTCTCAGGTATCTTTGTGGTGGCACTATCCAATCACCACCACCCTCAGATCCTCTGTCCAAGATCTGCAGTAAAGGATATATTTTTTCCCACTAATCTCCTTCCTTGCTGACCCCATCAAGATAAGCAGCTCCTTTTGTTACAGATTTAACCGTGAAACAAGAAGAAAATAACAAGAACACATACGGAGACGCTAACAAGGATTATAAAACCTCCACGATCCTAACAGCCGTGGTCCCTGGTCTGGGTTTCAGACCCCCTCCAGGATGCTCATGGCAAACCAGCTGGCCTTTTGTCCTCTGCTTTCCTTCAGAGCTCCCTGAACTATCCCTTCTTTCTGACCCCAAATTACAAACCCTCGCCCAGTAAAAGCCGCCCACCCAAACCACCGTGCTGGGGAGCTGAGAGGTGACGGAGGTGGCAGTGGCATTTGCATTTCTGAGGACTCCCCAGGAGTAGAGAACCCAGTTCCTGAGGCTTCTGCCCTGCCCAGGGACAAAGATCAAAGATGCAGGGTTAGACTGGGATACACCTTTGAAGTGGATTCCATCCAAGGATATGCTAACAGAGTTGCAGATGACTTCTGGGTTGTTAAGAACTTTTGGTGATAGCGGACAAGCGGGGTCAAAGAGGAAAAGAATTTTAAAATAGACAATGTTAGGTTAGGAGAGATAGGCATGCATTTTAAAACGGAGAGATGAAGGTGTCAGTGAGGGTATGGGAAAACGGACACCCCAAATGCTTGTTGGTGAGAGTGCTGAGGGTATAGCCTCCTTGGGGACCAAGTAATAATATTGATCAGTGTTTAAAAGGTACATACCTCACATACTCTTTGACCCAAAAATTCTTCTTTTAGGAATTCAAGATACAGATGTCCTTGTATATGTGTAGAAAGACTGTGTATATAATATATATTAATATATAGATAAAGTTTATATAAAAAGACTATGTATATAATACGTGGATATAGATACGTTTATATAATGTATATGATAATCATTGCAACACTGTGGCTGCAAAACACCATACAGACTCATCCAAAGGGCACTTGGTGAAATAAATTGTGGTCTATAAACGCAAAATTGTGCATTTATTAAAAGGAATATGATAGATCTATATGGAAGGGAGAGAGCAAGAAGCTTTGGACTGTATATATAACAGATCACTTGTCTAAGAAAAGAAGAGGGACACACACACACTTACACAGGCAGATACCTGCCTGCCTGCCTCCTGCTAAGTCGCTTCAGTCGTGTCTGACTCTCTGCGACGCCATGGACTGTAGTCCGCCAGGATCCTTTGTCCATGGGATTCTCCAGACAAGAAAACTGGAGTCAGCTGCCATGCTCTCCTCTGGGGAATCTTCCTGACCCAGGGATCAAACCACCATCTCCTGTATTGCAGGCAGATTCTTTACCTCTGAGCCACCGGGGAAGCCCGTATGCAGATACCTATATATATGTGTGTATTTATCTAATTGTAGATTACCTGGAAGGAAACTCTCACACACACAACAGGTGAATTGAATGTCTAGGGTGTAGGGGTGGGAAGGGGTCCTTCAGACTACCCTTTTGGACACTATAAAAATTTCAGCCTGTGCCTATATTTTTTCCCTCTAGTTGAATGTCATTAAATAAAGCAAAGTTCTATGAACTAAACTGTTATTAGCGGTTTCCTTTGCGATGTGGTTATAGGACGCTTACGTTGTTTGTTTACATACCTTTCTATCATTTGAAATTTGGGAATGGAGCTTGTCAATAGGGTGGTCTCTACAGTTGAGCAGGCTGAGTGCTAGGTGTGTGTTTCAGGGCCTAAAATTTCCATGCGCTTCTCCGCTTACCTCTGTCCAGGGGAGGTGGCACCTTCTTTTGCCCCTGACCATGTGCTACTTTTATGATCAGCAAGATAATAAAGTAATGATGATATGATGATGGCATGTGTGGAAAAAGCAAATGTGCACTGAGTGCTATGACTTTATCTTCAGTAATCATGGAGACACATCCCACCAATGCACGTCCACGGGGACAGCATTTAAATGGCCACTCTCAGGCCTTCGCAGATGCACCCATTCTTTCTTTCACAGTGACCACAACCCCAACCACTCTGCAAAATGGCCCCTGATCTGAAGAGAGAGAGGGAGAACGTGAAAGCTGACTTGTGAAATGGCAGATGGTTATAAACAGCACACTGGAATCAGGGAGGGCTGCAGACCCCTCCTATCACGAGTCGTTCCTGAAACCAGCTCTCCTCTGAACAGCTAGGGCAGGGCCCCAGGGCGGGGTGCCGGGGTGCCGGGTGGGGAGGCTCTTCTTGAGTCAGAAGCAGGGCCCTCTCCTGCTGTGCCCTGCAGCCCATGAGTGGCTTTGGTCAGCAGTCCAAGGCAGGGGAGTCAGCTGAGTGAAGTGGGGTGGACTTCTGAGACCTTACGAGGAAACCGTATGGATGAGTGTTCAGTCTGACGGGAAGTTTCTCGCCAAAGCTAAGCAACGGCTAATAATTCACTGTTATTCCCAAAGTCACTTGTTTGACTCTCATAGGATTCTAAGCACGTGAGCTTATTTTCTAAGAAGTGTATAGGAAATGCAAATAACGGCATTAGGGTTGATCTCTCTGCCCAAGCCTTTTTTTTTTTTTTTTTTTAATGTTTTGCTTGGCATCCCCAAGAGCTAATAGTTAATGAATGCTTGCCAGGCAGGCACCTTGCTAAATGCTTTTGCATTTGCTAAGTGAGGTCATTGCTTTTAAATCTCACAACAATGAGAGAGGGATGACTGTTAGCTCCCATTTCATGGATGAGAAAACTGAGGCTTGGCAAGGCTAACTCGACCCACAAGTGGTGAGATAAGGAAGTGATTCTGCAGATCTAGACAGTCTGACTCCAGAGCCTTCACTGCCAGCCTTTCACCTCGGGAAAAGAAGCTGCTCTTGATTTAGCAATGTCTACAGAAGGGAATTTAAAACCGTTCTTGCTTTAAAGATTCAATTATTTTTTTAAAAAAAGTTTAAACCACACCAGACAGAATTGTCACAGTTTGAGTACATATTTTAAAGAGAATTTGTTACTAGTCTGCTTGAATCAATCAATACCAGAGTCATTTTTTTTTCCTAAAACAGTTCCGCCTTCTGGGATCTTGTGAGTGTGTGTGTGTCGGGGGTAGGGAGTTGGGTGGCAGGGAAAAAAAAGAACTGAAATCATCTGGCATCTGTGAGCCCAAGCATCAGCATCTCTTAGGGGTGTCACTAGGTTTCAGAATTACTCTGCTTGAGTTCAGCTGGTCCTGTTGGAGATGTTGTTCAGGAATTTTGTGGTGAAGTTGAAGCGAGGGCTTGGGAAAACATGGAAGGCATTTTTCAAAAGACTCAACCAGCCAGCGCAGAAACTGTATTTTAAGTAACCATATCTCTGTTATGAATAGGCCCACAGAGAATTGAAATGGAAAGAATCCTTCAAATCAAATGTGCTTCCTGCTAGGTATGTTTCAAGTTTATTTTTCATTTTAATCTTTTTCCATACCCCTACCCGCTTATAATTCCATCTCCTGCCTTTCAAAGTTTTTAGAAGAAGAACAAGGGGTGGTATTTTTATTAGAGAGATGGCTTGGTCTTTGGCTTGGTTGCCCGTAGGAATGCTCACCACGAATTCTTGTTTGGTTCTGATGTTTTGTCACCTCTGTAGAAGATCCCAGAAGCAGGTCCTCTGGCCCCACAGCCCACCTTCCCAAGAGTTATGTATGATTCGGGTCACTAGTTGCCCAAATGAGCACTGCGGTGGGTAGTACGATTCCAAGCCCAGGTCTTCAGTGCAGTAAAACTTATGAAAACAGTCAGGGGAGAAATTTGGTATGGCAAAAAGTTGAATGCAGGGGTGAAGGAAGAGAACGGTGAGGAAGACAAGTACCCAACTCGGATGGCTCATCCCTGTGTGTCACCGAGCTGGACCCTCCAATGCGAGGGCCGCCCTCCACAGCAGCATCTTGGCGATTGGCTCTGATGCTGCAAAGTCCTCTCTTAATGACTTAATGGAGACTCAGGGAGCCTGGCCGCTGGGGCTCATCTCTGCAATTTCTTCCTTCCTGCATTTTTATTGAAGCGCTGGGAACAGAGCCAGGACGTTTGATGATGTTTGTTTCTACAGATCCTCCACTCCCTTTTTTTCCCTTACAGATCAGATTATCATGTGTTGGTGGCAGAGTATTGATGACAGGTAGAGAATTGCTGGGAACACACTGGGACAGGGAACGCACACCCAGTTTGATCCAGACGGTGGGGTAGGTCACGTCGCCCCTGCCTGGGGTGAAGGCGCTTTGTCCTAGGACTGGTGAGCGGTCGGGCCCCCCTCCTGCCCTCCTTTTCCTGTTTCTGCTTCAGGTGGCCTTTTATTGAAACTCTAAAGCGCATTGGAGGATGTAAATGAGACTTTCTCTAGCCTTAATAAAGAATACAGGATAACCAGGCAGGGACCTCCTAGCCTTTTGCTTCAGTGAGTTTCCAATATTCCCCTGGAGCGAGGTAAGCATTGGTGGGTCCGCATACAAATATTTTTTTGTGTGTGTCACCTTGGCAAGGTTAGCAGCCTTTCTGGGCCTCAATTGTAAAATGGATAAAGAGGGCTGTGAAGATGTGTAAAAAAAAAAAGCCAAAACAATCCATCTAAAGCCCCGCAGATTGTGCCTGACACTGCAGTAGTTGCTCATTAAATGTGGCCTGGCTTTACCTAAGCTACCGGGAGCACCAAGGGGGAAAGTTCTAGCTTAAAGTCCATTCATTGGTGGTAGGAGGGGCAGGGATCAGGCTGGCCACCCAACTCAGCACTGCTAAAGCTTCACCCAGATTGATCCCAGTTTAGGTCAAAAGAGGCAAAAGACTTCCTGAGTCCTTTGCCCCACTCCACTCCCCACTTTTTTTTTTCCAGCCACACCACACAGCATGTGGGATCTTGGTTCTCCCCAACCAGGGATCGAACCCCTGCCCCTTGCACTGGCAGTGCAGAGGCCTTAGCCAACTGGACCACCAGGAAGTCCTTCCTTCCTTCTTCTTGTCACCATCAACAGGCTTCATCTGCCCCCATCCCCACTCTACACTTCATCCTGAAATGTACCCGCAGTGCCCAGGTTCCGTAAGGACTGACGTCAAAGAAGAAGTGATCGAGGCTAAGAAAAACAGAAGGTGAGCAATCAAGGCAAGTGAAACAGACTGGTGATTCTCAAGATTCTTTTTCTCAATAGCCTCCTTGGCCATCTCTCTCTGGCCTCGGATTCTCTTTCTCTCTGCGCCTCTCAGCCAGGTTTCAAATGAATGATGTAACGCTGAAGATTTATGGAGTGTCCACAATGTTCCTGGCTCTGGCTTCTGCCCTCTGCTTCACTTCCCTCTCCTCCTGGACAGAACTTGCTGACCTTCTTTCAGAGGTCCCTTTCAATCTCTTGTCAATCGCATTATCCTTCTCTAGGGAATCAATCTGCTAGCAAACTAAGGCAGCCCCTCAGCACTTCCAGACAACGGCTTATAAAAACACAGAGCCCGGAATCCCCATTCATCAATGCTGATTTTTCCACGGCTCTGGTTCCTAAGGGGGTGCGCTGGGGTGAGGGGTGCATGGGGAGGGGTGAATGGGGAAGAGAAGCCGGCAATGACAGAGGCTGACCCTTCCCAGCGGTGTAGCTTCTTACTGGCCCCAAGCTCTTGAGCCAGGCTGTAGGGAGGGCACCCAGGGGATGCCCTAATGGGCCCTTGAGCCCAGGATGGGGTCAGCCCCAGCTGCACGTGGCCCCTTGCATTGCAGATGAAGGAAGTGAGAGCAGGCAGACACCTCTTGGATGAGACCTTTCTGATGCTTCTTCCTGGCAAACAAAAAGAAGCTTTTTGGCTTCTGCTTGGGGGAACTCTAACTTGGAGGGGGAATGGCGATGCTTGCAATGAAATTATTGTTATATTTTTTTTAAATTTACTGTCGTAACTATTTCTATTTAATTTTAATTTAAAAATCTTTTAAAAATTATTTATCTCTCAGGGCTTCCCTTGTGGCTCAGATGGTAAGAATCTGTCTGCAGTGCAGGAGACCTGGGTTTAATCCTTGGGTTGGGACAATCCCCTGGAGAAGGGCACGGCAACCCACTCCAGTATTCTTGCCTGGAGAATTCCATGGACAGAAGAGCCTGGCAGGCTACAGTCCATGGGGGTTGCAAAGAGTCAGACATGACTGAGCGGCTGGGGGAACTCTAACTTGGAGAGGGAGTGGTGATGCTTACAATTAAATTATTTTTATTTTTAAATTTTCTGTCATAACCATTTTTATTTAATTTTAATTTAAAAACTATTTATTTATCTATCTTTTGGCTGTGCTGCATGGCTTGTAGGATCTAGTTCCCAGACCAGGGGTTGAACATGTGCGAGCTTCCCTTTTCCCTCTGTGGACTCGAGTATCTCTGGACCTCAGCGTACAGACACGAACTCCCTTATCTATTAACGGAGAGGCTTCTCCTACAGGTGCTGTGAAGGTGTCCAAGGTGAGCGAGAGGCAACACCCCCCCTGCCCAGTGACTTACTGCTTCCAGTGGATGCAGGAAGGGGGCTTATCTCAAGCTTTCTGCCTGAAGCACCCACCAACCCCTGTCCCGGTGACAGGACTTCCTTTGCCTCTCAGGAGACAGGAGGAACATAATGGCTGAAGAAGGGAGAATAAAGCTTGCATTCCAGGTATCAGGAGTCACCTGCACAGCCAGTGGCAGCCGCCATCCACCAGCCTCACTGTGCTTCAGGCTTTGGGACATGCCAAGTGAGGATCAGAGGGAGGCTGGGTGATTTGCTCAGCTGGGCTTCAAATCATGGAATCTTAGGAGCTAGGATGCTAGGTAGTTTCCCGTTTCTTGAATTGATTTCCCTCTGTGATGAAGCTTAACAATCGTCTGCCCCGAAATGAGAAAAGTAAGATCACGTAGTGGATTTTTCCATATTTCTTTTAAAGGACTCTCCTTCAGATTCTGAGATTGTGTGTCTCTTCCTTTTTTTTTTATATTCTAAGATTGTGTCTCTCCTCCTTTTTTCAGTCCTGAAATGTGCTTTCTTTTTTTAACTGATAGTGAGAGGAGACCGCGGTATTTTAAAAATATTCTTATCTGGTGACAAGTTTTCATAAACTTTCAGTAAATTGCACTGGACCCAAATTTGGGAATCATAGATCAAATCCAACCCCTTCCTCCTGGGGCTGGGGAGACTGAAGCCTAACAAGCTCAAGGGACCCATCCAAGGTCAGAGAGCAGGTAGGTGCCCTCTGTCTTTTCTCAACGTGTTCCCCATTCTGGGGCCTTTGTGATGGTGTGGCCTTAGAATGTGTGGCAAACACTGTGTGGTCTCTGAAAGGGCAGTGACCTTCCTGTCTCCCTGGTTCTGGTATTAGAGAATCAGTCTCTCTGTTTTTCTCTCCCTTTTTGAAGTAACAAGTCTCCTTCCCATTTTTTTTTTTTTCTTCTTAAAAAATATTTATTTATTTACCTGCCCCAGGTTGCGACATGTGGGATCTTCGATCTTAGCTGTGGCGTGAGGGATGGTGTTGGAGAAGACTCTTGAGAGTCCCTTGGGCTGTAGGGAGATCCAACTAGTCCATCCTAAAGGAAATCAGTCCTGAATATTCATTGGAAGGACTGATGCTGAAGCTGGAGCTCCAATGCTTTGGCCACCTGATGCAAAGAGCCGACTAATTGGAAAAGACCCTGACGCTGGGAAAGACTGAAGGCAGGAGGAGAAGGGGACGACAGAGGATGAGATGGTTGGATGGCATCACCGACTCGATGGACATGAGTTTGAGTAGACTCCAGGAGTTGGTGATGGACAGGGAAGCCTGGCGTGCTGCAGTCCATGGGGTCTCAAAGAACTGAACTGAACTGAACTGAACTGAGGGATGGTGGGGTCTTTTAGTTGCTGCAGGTAAACTCTTAATTGTGGCCAGTGGGATCTAGTTCCCTGTCCAGGGATGGAACCTGGGCCCCCTGCCTCGGAAGTGCGAAGTCCTAGCCACTGAACCACCAGGTAAGTTCTCAGTCTGGCCTAACCGGCTGCGCTGGACCCTGCCTTAGCTCCCTTAATGAGCACCTCTTCCCCCCTTAGAAAGCAGACAGCAGCCCGGCCCTCCCCTTTGACAGCTGAGAGCTGGCCTCCTCCACCGAGTCCCTAAAAGGCAGAACCCAGGCCGCCACTCCGCAGCGCTCCCCGGTCTGGCCTCCAGGAGGGGTGCGAGGTGCCACTCACTGGCTCATAAACACTCTATTTACCTGGCTTCCCTTTGTGCTCACCTGACCGAAGTTAAACTTCCTGAGGGGGAAAAAAAAACAGACTTGTTAGTTTCTTCTCTTTGTTCTGGAGACTCTCCACCCCTTTGGGTCTATTATCTCTAACAAAGTAGTGCCCTCTGTTCTGAGTTCCAGAAAGGTCAGATGGATTGAATAATGAGGTGGACTGGACCTAGGAGGCTGGTGGAGGGGAGGATTCTTAAAGCAAATCTTGAGGCGAGAGTGAAAACCTCTGAGCTTAAGGAGGCTCAGCTCCAGGACGAGGCAGCATTAGGAAGGACGGAAGCTCTGACACTTCTGGGCATGGAAGAGGCCACGTGAAGCCCCTAGAAGTCAGAGAAAGGCTGGTAGAGAGCAGGGAAGGCTCTTTCCTATTCTGGAAGCTTCCTGGCTTCCTCTCCTTGACGGACTGTTAAATCGGAGAGCCCCCCAGCTTCCAGGCAAAAACAAGCCTTCCTTCCTTTGTTACTGTCTAGTGGGGGGACCACAGCCAGCTTTCTGTTTATCTGTCCTAACCAAGGAGGGTGGGGCTCAGATTAAAACAGAAGCTGCATTTTGCCTTGGGGTAAAGAAAAAAATAAAAGAGAAGAGCACTCCCCGCTCAGAGTCCTCTTCCCCTGCCAGCTTAAAGGGCTCTCAGCTCAGTTCGCAGATCAATGAAAACTGAATAGATCATTCAGCTGGACATGGGGCCCACGTAGGTCTTTGTGCCTTGGCCAGTGATCCCGCCCTTCTTTGCGGAGAGATTCTTCTAGAGGTGGGCCTCATCATCTCTGGAAATAAAAGTGTTCAGAGAGAGAGGAGGAGGAGAAGAGATTCACTCACTGCACAATAAATATTTAATATGTTCGGAGAGAACTTGGGGACCGAGGGCAGAGCCAGCCCCTTATCTGGGGCCGTGCATGCTAAGTCGCTTTAGTAGTCTCTTTGCGACCCCACGGACTGTAGCCCACCAGGCTCCTCTGTCCATGGGATGTTCCAGGCAAGAATACTGGAGTGGGTTGCCATGCCCTTCCGCAGGTGATCTTTCTGACCCAGGGATCGAAACTATGTCTCCTGTAGCTCCTGCATTGCAGGCAGATTCTTTACCACTGAAGCCCTACCTGAAGCTGAGAAGGTGTCAGTTGTCCAATCAGATAATAGGAAGGAAGTGTTTCCACATGCCCCCCATCTCACCCCCCACCCCCCAGCCTGTAAGTCCTATCCAAGACAACTTGTTTATCCTGGGTTTGTCCTCAAGTACAGTAGTCTGGATTTAGAGAAGGAAAACCCACATTTTTAACATTCCGATACCCATTCGGTAACAAGACGGGATGGCTTTTGGAACCAGGCAGGCTCTGGCTCTCAGAGCGAGGTGGGGATTGGCTCAAGGTCATTGCTGTGATTCAGCTTTGGAAGCTTGGACGGTTGCCTGGCCTCTTTGGAGTCTCAGCTTCCACATCTGTAAAGTGGAGATGAAGAATGATATCACAGCTGGAGCTAATATGAAGATGAAATAGCAATCAAGGTGTATGAGAACCTCAGTGCTTAAGTAGGTTCTCAAAACTGCATGTTCCCTCCTGCTCCCTGCTACCTACCTGGCTGCAATCAAGACTTCTGAGAAGGAGAAAGTGAGTAGAAGTAATGCTCTCATTTCACAAACCGGACACTCCCTGTTGCTGTGTCCCTCTGTGTCCCGTCCCCAGGCTACTCAGTGGATACTGTCATCATTAGAATGTATTTGTGAGTGCTTAGTTGCTTCTTTGTGACTTTATGGACTGTAGCCCGCTAGGCTCCTCTGTTTATGGGATTCTCCAGGCAAGAATACTGGAGTGGGTAGCCATTTCCTTCTCCAGGGGATCTTCCCAACCCAGGGATTGAACTCGGGTCTCTTACATGGCAGGCAGATTATTTACTGTCTAAGCCACCAGGGAAGCCCAGGACGTATTTATCCAGCCGCTAATCTGTTTAAAGGCAGCTTGGCTTGGTGGGAAGACTGGAGAATCAGAATCCAGAAGACAGCTTCTCTTTCTGGTCCACCACCTGGTCTCAGAGATATCAGTGACTCTCTGGATGGGGAGGGCCCTTCAAGGTCATGTCCTCCAGCCACAAACCTGAAGCTTGACCCTTATTCTACACACACACACACATACACACACATGCACACATACACACCATCTCTCATAAAGCGGTTGTCCAGCTTCTTTAGGAACAGCTCACTACATTTGAGACATCTTGCTGAATTGTTGTTAGGCTTCCCTGGTGGCTCAGATGGTGAAGAATCCGCCTGCAATGCAGGAGACCCGGGTTCGATCCCTGGGCTGGGAATCTTTAGACAGTTCTGACTGTGCAAAGTTTTTCTTTCTAAGTGAAACTTGTCTTCCTGATGTTTCTTCCTATTTACCATACTTCTATCCCTTCGGGACATAAAGAAAAATAGATTCTGTCTCCTGCGTGACAGTCATATATTTAAAGCTGATCGTATCTGCCTGAGTTTTCTCTGGCCCCCACAAGCCACCTTCATTTCTTTGCCATTTGCCTTGCCTCTCTGCACTCACCCAAACACGATGACACTCAGTCCTCTTGTTTTAAAGGCAGGGATTGTTATTCCTGACTCAGGGAGGATTTAACAATGAAATGTACCTTCCACCCGGGCTGGGCTCCATTAATATTTGATGATAAATGAGTAGATGAATGAGTATGTGAGAGCGCTGTGCAAACAGCAATGTGCTTGCTGCATTAGTCTGCTCAGACTGTCAGAACAAGGTACCACAACCTGGGGGGCTTAAACAACAGAAACGTACTCTTTTCTCACCATTCTGGAGGCTGGAAGTTCAAGGGCAAGCTGCTGGGTTTTCCTGAGGCCTCTGCCTGGCTGGCAGATGGCTGCCTTTTCACTGCGTCCTCCCATGGCTGCTCTGTGTTATTTGTGTCCTGTTTTCCTTTTTCTTGTAAGGACATAGTCATATCGGATTAAGGCCCACCATACAGACTTCTTTTTAACCTAATACCTCTTTAAAGACCTTATCTCCAAGTATGGATACATTTGGAGGTATTGCGCATTAGTGCTTAAATATATGAATTTGACAGGTCATCAATTTAGCCCATAACAGGGGACTTCCCTAGTGGTCCATGGTTAAGAATTTACCTTGCAGTGCAGGGGGTGTGAGTTTGATCCCTGGTTGGAGAACTAAGGTCCCACATGCAGTGGAGCAACTCAGTGCTCTCACTACAGCTAGAGAATCCGTGCGTCTCACAAAGAGTCCATAGGCCGCGATGAAAGATCCTGCATTTGCGACAAGGATCCTGTGAGCTGTAAATAAGACCTAACACAGTCAAATAGACAAATGAACAAATATTTTAAAAGAAGTTAAAATGAACAATTAAAAAAAAAAGCTAAAAAAATTTAGCCCACAGCACTCACCAATGTATTATTGTCCTCAATAAAAAAAAATCTTTTATTTATTGTTTATTTTTGGCTGTCCTGGTTCTTCATTGCTGTGCGGGTTTTTTCTCTAGTTGGGGCAAGTGGAGGGTACTCTCTAGTTGCCATACGTGGGTTTCTCATTGCAGCAGCTTCCCTGGTTGCAGAGGACGGGCTCTAGGGTGTTCGGGCTTCAGCAGTTGAGGTTCTGAGCTCTAGAGCACAGGCTCAGGAGTTGTGGCCCACAGGCTGAGTTGCATTGTGATGTGTGGGAGCTTCCCAGACCAGGGATTGAACCCACATCTCCTGCATTGGCAGGCAGATTCTTTACCACTGAGCCACCAGGGAAGCCCAGCAATTTTATTTATGGTGACATTTTTCAGAGAGAGTATTTGTGTGCTTTGCAGGGACAGTGACCCTTTGCATATGAGAAATGGAATATTACAAGTACATTTCAATACATATATGTTTTTGAATAGGTAAGATGTTCACATAGTTCAAAATTCAGAAAGTCGTGGAATAGGAACTATGAATGGATAACCAACATAAGAAGATGCTTTCAATGTCACCAGTAACCAGGGAAATGTAAATTAAGCTCATACTATACTATCACACCACTTTACATCCCGCTTAATGTGGAGTCTGTTAATATCGAGTTGACGAGAAGGCAGAGGAACAAATACCCTTCATGTGCAGGTGGGAATGTGAATTAGCACAGCTATCTTGGTCAGTGAGCTGAAGGTATAGCTACTCTCTGGCCCAGCAGCACCACTACCAGGATCACACCCTAGGTCCCTCTTACATGCATGCACCAAAGGCAGGCATAGAAAGCTCATAGCAGCAAAAATGGGAAACAGTCCAATGTCTAACACCAGGAAAACGGGTAAATAAAGTGGGCATATTCATACAGTGGAGCATTAACACAATGAAAACACATGAATCAAGCATCAGCATGAATGAATCCTACAACCAGGGTGACAGACATTGACTTGTCATAGAAAAATACATACAGTTTGACACCATCTTTGTACAGTTCCAAACAAGTGAAGTGAAAGAATATATTACTTGGGGATGTATTGCTGTTGTTGTTCAGTCCCTAAGTCGTGTCTGACTCTTGACGACCCCATGGACTGCAGCCTGCCAGCCTTCCCTGTCCTTCACTATCTCCTGGAGTCTGCTCGAATTCATGTCCATTTTGTTGATGATGCCATCCAACCATCTCATTCTCTGTTGTCCCCTTCTCCTCCTGCCTTCAATCTTTCCCAACATCAGGGTCTTTTCCAATGAGTCAGTTCTTCACATCAGGTGGCAAAAGTATGGGAGTTTCAGCTTCAGCATCAGTCCTTCCAATGAATATTCAGGACTGATTTCCTTTAGGATGGACTGGTTTGATCTCCCTGCAGTCCAAGGGACTCTCAAGTGTCTTCTCCAACACCACAATACAATTCTAAAGGCAGGCAAATTTGGAACTTCCCTGGTGGTCCAGTGGCTGAGATTCCATGCTCCCAATACAGCAGGCCTGGGTTCAATCCCTGGTCAGGCAACTAGATGCCACGTGCTGCAACTGAGGGTATGAACACTACAACTAAATATCCTTTGTTCCACAGCTAAGACCTGGTGCAGCTAAATAAATAAGTAATAAAAAAGAAAAAAAAATAAAAGCAGTTAATACTGAGGACAAGCGGATAGCAGTGATCTCTGTGGGACCAGAGGCATCCTGCAAGAAGTCTTAATCCTATTGTAAAGCTCCATTTTTTATGGTGGGTGGTAGATCCACAGGGAGGAATTATTTATTAATCCTATCTCAGTACATACATTCATCCATATGTTTTTATACATATGAAATAATTCATCATAAAAAAGTTTTATGAATTCAAAAGGCAGAAAAATATATATCATGAAAATCTTTCTCCGATGGCAGCTGTTATTTTCATATTTGTGTAATCATTTGGAGATCATGTATGCTTACAGAGACAAATCGGTACTTCATCATTTAGAGATAAGTTATATTTGACAGCAAAACATACATGGACACACGTGTGTGCACGCTTGTGTGTTTGTATTCTGCTTCCCTTCCCTCTCCCTTTTCTACACTGATAGCAGGTCCGCAGGTTCCTTTCAAACAACATTATGATCAGACAGTAAAAGGTCAGAGTAAGGAGACTGTCTGGCAAGAGGAGATGGACTTATTTATCTGTCTAGTAGTTTGGATTTTAAATCAAAGACAGAATTCTCACTCTAAAGTAAAGAGACAGCACGGCAGAAATTCAGCTTTGGAGCCAGGGCTGATGAGACATGGAGTTGGGACCCAATGGAGTCCGATCGCCTCCTGATTGAATCAACCCAAGACCAGAGGTGAGCAATTCTCCCTTCTTGATAATGAGACCCCCTGAGTTATAACTGTCTCAGACCAACAACACAAACATGCAGAGAGAAGGAGAGGGTGAGCTCGTGACCCAGTAAAAGCAGGGGATGAATACATCAAGAGACGATTCAGGATCGACGTCAGATGTATGTCAAGCGCCTGGCTGGGATTAAGGCAGAGAGTGGGGAAGCATTCTCACACAGAAGCCGGGCGAGGTGGTGCGAGCTGCTGGGCCCAGCAGCAGGGTACTGAGGGCAAGGCCAAGTGCCCAGCGAGCGAGGTGGAAGGTGGGTGAGTGACACCCAGGGAAGTGCTTGGTTCAGACAGGGCCAAGCCACGGAAGCTGCCAGGCCCTGGTGGATCTGGGAAGTCTTCCCAGAGAGGCTTTCA
The DNA here is from genome assembly GCA_024291935.2 of Okapia johnstoni. Taxonomy (NCBI): domain Eukaryota; kingdom Metazoa; phylum Chordata; class Mammalia; order Artiodactyla; family Giraffidae; genus Okapia; species Okapia johnstoni. The sequence continues at coordinate 28,810,110 of CM044327.1, forward strand.
GGAGCAGCTTGACTGGGGAGAGAAACAGGTTGGTGAACAGATTGAGGGCGGGAGCTCCAGGGCGTCCTGCCGATCCACACTGGCCGGGCTCCAAAGGCACATTTGCTTATCTTCTTTCTGTTGTGTCTTTCACCCTTTTGTATTTCCTTAAAGATCCCAGAACCTGGCAGGGGTGTTTGGTTCTAGGATAAGCTGTTGAGAGTGGGTGTGTGCTAAAATGCAAATGCAGGGGACGGGGACCAGCGCTCAGTGATGGAAGTGGGATGCGGGAAAGCAAGAGGACTCGGAGGCCATGTGGCATGCATGGCGCTCTAGCCCCTGGTGGGAATCAGGAACCCTGGACTGCGGGCCCCTGAACTCAGATACCAACTTGTTCTAGGACCTCGGAAGGTCACAGAACCATGTCCAGCTTTCATCAAGGACTAGATGAGTGTGTTGGAACTAAATGACCTGAAAAATCTAAGTGATTCAGTGACTGTCAGCCAAAGAACTCGAGCCTGCCAGTTCAATGCAACCGAATATCTCAACAGCCTTGAAGCTTACAGTATAAACATCATTTGTGATCATCATGCCTGCCAAGCACTTCACACAAGTCTTCTCCCGAATAGCATCTTACCTGCTCGTCCTAATGACCCATGAAGCAGGCGTGGCAGGTGTCCAGTTAGCCCATTTTACAAATGGGGAAACTGACAGGCGGGCTAACTGGTTCGAGGTCCCAGGGCTGAACTCCGGATGGCTCTTCATTCCCCCTCTCCTTGCCCTGCTTGGATGTCAGTGCTGGCTCTGGGATGAGAGCCTGAAGGCCTGATGCCAGGTCCCCCTCTCCCCAACTCAACCTCAGGGTCAAGGTGGGCTACATGGTCACCTGAGCACCGCCCCCTCATGGGATGTCTGCTCCAGCTGGCACGCCCCTGCTGCACTTGTGTGGGGGCAAGGCACTTCCATGAGGATGTGTCCTGAGCTGCCGCCCACCCCGCCCCACCCTGGCCCTATGGGGATGGATGCTCCGGGCTCCTGAAACAGTGGCAGCTGCCCGCCCTGCTGCCTCAGGCCTCCAGCCTCAGGGAGTGGCCTTGCTTTTCTCCCAGCCTGGCTTCCTGTCTAGACATCTCGAATGGTCCACTGGATTTAGCTCGCCGAGTCTGCCTGCCAGCTCCCATCAAACCCACACAGTTCAGTGCCCGGTGGCTGCCTCCCCCTCACCAGGGCGGCATCCTAGAAGGAGTGGCTGGATCAGAGGACTGAGGCTAAGAAACTGTAGAATGAAGGGACCTGGGTGGGGCCAGGGGAGAGGTAAAGATGATAACAACCTTAGAGTCAGCTCAGCTAGCGTCCTGTCTTTTTGGGAACTCACACAAGCATCGCCCTCTCTCCCCCACACCTGGAAGGATGGGTTGTCAAGGCAACATCTCGTAGACCCCAGTATTCTCAGTTTCAAGGGTCCCCATGGACCAAAGGAGCTGGCTGTGGAGAAGAAGCCTCTCTTTCGGAACTGGCTCTGGGGAGACGGGAACAGACCCAGTTCTCTGCAGCCCCCAGTCCGCCAGCCAAGACTCTCTCTCAGAGGCTGAAGCTCCCGCAGGAGGCGAAGCTGAGAGATGCATCAGGCCCAGCACTTCCGGAGCGAGGGTGCCAAGGCTGATTTCTGAACGGGCCGGGTGGTCCCTGGGCCATAAAGGTATGGCTTTACCTTTCTGCACTGGCTTCTCACCTGCCCTATACACAGGCTTCATAGCAGAGAAAAGCACAATTGCCTCCCTCCCTAACCTGCCCAGAGGAAAGAGACGACCCCCTGTGGTTCTAAAGGACTTGAAGTCAAGCTGAGGAATCAAACATCAAACAAATCCTGACTAAGAGACATTCTACAACATACCCAACCATTCCTCCTCAAAACCACCAAGGTCATCAGAAACAAGGAAAGTCTGAGAGACTGCCACAACCAAGTGGAACTTAAAGAGACATCAACGTGTCTAAGGAACATGCGGTGGGACAGGGCGAGCCCTGGGCTGAGCGTCTGTTATTCACACTCATTATAACTAGGATGGGTAGCGTGTTTTTATAACTGCAGAGCAAAATTTAAAAAAAAAAACTTTTAATTAAAAGTTGTTTTAGGGAGGGGGGCGGGCAAAAAAAAAAAAAAGTTGTTTTATTTTTGTATATTTTGCCATGCTGTGCAGCATGTGGGATTGAACCCATACCCTGCTGCAGTGAAAGTTGTGGAATCTTAACCACTGGACCGCCAGGGAAGTCCTCCCAATTTTATTTTTTTAATTAAAATTTTCTTTTAGAACATTTTTAGATTTCTAGAAAAAGAGTAAAGATAGTACAGAAGGTTCACATACACCAGGACCTGGTTTCCACTACTACTAGCCTCTCACATTAGTATGGTATATTTGTTAAAATTAAGGAACCAACATTAATACATCACTATGATTAAAGTTTAAATTTTATACAGATTTCTTAAAGTCCTTTTCTGTTCTAATCCAGGGTTCCACATTATATTCAGTTTGGTGTCTCCATAGCCTATGCTTGGTTGTGACAGTTTCTCAGATTTTCTTGTCTTGAATGACCTTGGATATCTGAGGAATATTGGTCAGGTATCATGTCTCCTTCGACTGGGATTTGGCTGATGTTTTTCTCATGATTAAACTGGAGTTAGGGGTTTGGGGAGGAAGAGCATAGAAGTAAGGTGGGATTTTCGGTCCATCCCACTGACAGGAGAGACTATCAACTGACTTATCACTGGAGATAAGGCTCACCTCCTCCAGAAGCCACCAGATGAGGTAGGTTAGGATTCTCCACTGTCAAGTTAGATCAAAGCACAGTTTTTAAGATATGATTTCCTTTGAGCTTATCTAACCACCTTTGGGACTTTGCACACCCACTTACTATCTCTAGCCCCTGGCTGTGGAAGGAAGATACAGGACATCTTTGAGGTCCTGGTTCTAAGATTCTCAGTTGTACTCCCTGTCTACACTCTGACCTACAGAGAAAAGACCATAGGATGCCCAGGGAGCACTCCACCTTCCCTTGATGTGCTGCCCTCTCAAGTGTGGGAGTTGGCTGGGTATAAACTTTGAAATTTTGGAGGGTGAAGAAGCATCCTAGAAGTTCCTCCAAGGAGCATGAAAAGAAGCCAGTAGGTGTTGAATGAATAACCAAGATAGTAAATTTATTAAGAACTTCCTGATGCCCAGTTTTGCACAAGGTATTATAGGAGATGAAGAGGTATGGTGGGCTTCCTAGATGGCGCTAGTGGTAAAGAACTTGCCTGCCAGTGCACGAGACATAAGAGATGAGGTTCAATCCCTGGGTTGGGAAGGCATGGTAACCCACTCCAGTATTTGTGCCTGGAGAATCCTATGGACAGAGGAGCCTGGCGGGCTACAGTCCATGGGGTTGCAAAGAGTCAGACACTTAGCAGGCAAGCAAGCATTATAGATGAAGAGGTGTATGATGTAATAAACAAAATTTGCTATGGGGGACCAGAGGTAAGCTGATGAACAGTGACAAGGCACATTCAGCCTGGCCTTGAACATCATTGCCTCTATGAAGCCTTTTCTCTTACAGATTTTTTTTTTTTTGATGTGAACCATTTTTAAAGTCTTTATTGAATTTGTTACAATATTGTTTCTGTTTTATGTTTTGGCTTTTTTGGCCACAACGCATATAGGATCTTAGCTCCCCGACCAGGGATCAAACTCACACCCCTTGCACTGGAAGACGAAGTCTTAACCACTGGGCCATCTAGGAAGTCCCTCTGAAGCCTTTTCTGATTGTCCTATTTGGATTTTTGCTTCTCCACTTCTGATCCCTATACCACTCTGTGTAAGGGAATGGCACTGCTAGTGTTCAGTTCAGTCGCTCAGTCTTGTCCGACTCTTTGCGACCCCATGGACTGCAGCATGCTGGGCTTCCCTGTCCATCAACAGCTCCTGGAGCCTACTCAAACTCATGTCCATTGAGTTGGTGATGCCATCCAACCATCTCATCTTCTGCAGTCCCCTTCTCTTCTTGCCTTCAATCTTTCCCAGTGTCAGGGTCTTTTCCAGTGAGTCAGTTCTTCTCATCAGGTGAGCAAAGTACTGGAGCTTCAGCTTCAGCATCAGTCCTTCCAATGACTATTCAGGACTGATTTCCTTTAGGATGGACTGGTTGGATGTCCTTGCAGTCCAAGGGACTCTCAAGTGTCTTCTCCAACACCACAGCTCAAAAGCGTCAATTCTTTTAAGCATCAATACACTGCTAGTGTAGCTCTAGGTTTATATGACCTTTTCCTGACAGACAGGAATTCTACTCTTTACAACAGAGACTTATCATGAAAACTTACTATGTGCTGAATTGGTCTAAATCTGAGATGACAAGAAATTAAAGTCTTAGATGTGCTGGGCTCTGAGGAGGGAGAGATCTTGGGTGGCTTCCTGGAGGAGATGAACCTGGAAACACACCTAAAGGACACACCAAGGACTTCCTCCTTCCCCAGAGGATGTAGAGGTGAATTTAAAGCCAGGCTCCTAACCTCAGTGCACTGCAGGGGCCGGACTCTCATCGCCCAGTTCTTCAGGGCTGGCTCCTCTCCCCATGCCTCCCATGGTCCTGCCTGTAAGTCTTAGCCCTCACCCATTTCTCCCATCTCCTCCTTCCAGGATCACTCCAGCCCACAGTGACTTTGCCTCTCTGACGATCCAGATGAGTGCTTCCAGTTTCAAAGCCCTTGTTCCCATCCTGAACTCTGGGCTACCTTTGGTGAACTGGCTTGATGCCTCCCGACAGGCAGACTCTGGGTCTCATGACCTCCAGCTCAGCCCGGGAACGCAGTAGATGCTTGGTCAACAGCTGTTGCGGTTGATGAGTGGATTCTTTCACAGGCTTCAGGGGCTGAGCACTCTCTTTCCTACCTGGCACCGTATTATGCCTCCAACGCCCAGTGGATTCTTCCTGTTGGGTTTCCTGTGCCTCATTGCCCACCTACCTTTCCACTGGTGGAGGGAACATGGCTCCCTCTTGCCCAATCTCTGCTCCCCGGAGCCTGGAATCGGCTACCATTGCTCTGATGACACCCACAGTCTGTATCCTAGCGACTCTGGGAGGCTGCATCTGCAGCCTATCATGAATGAAGAAAAACTCCCTTCTGACTTCTGTGGCCTCAGAGGTAATCCTGGATGTGAATGAGCATGTGTGAGTGTGTGGGTGTATGTGTTGCATCTTGGGGGTGGGATATGAGGATGTGTGTTGTATGGGTGTGATTGTGAGTGTTTATATGTGCGTGTGCATGTATATAAGCATGTGTGTGCTGTGTGAGTGTGGGTGTGTGTGTTGCAGTGTTGTGTATGTTTGAGTAGGTGTGAATGGGAGAGCAGATGGGTGTGTGTGTGAGAGCGTGGGCATGTTTGAAAAGGGATGCTGTGTCTGAGTGTGCGTGTATGTTGTGCATATGTGACTGTGAGCATGTGTGTGTGTCTGTTGTATATGTGAATGTGGAGGTGAGGGAGGGTTGGATGTGTGCTCCTGTGGGTGTTGTGAGTGTGTGTAGGGGTACAAGGATGTGAGTTGTGTGTATGTGTGAGTGTGAGTGTGTGTACCCTTAGGAAGAAAAGCCTTCCAGACTAATCCTGTTAGAAGACTCAGGACTTTATTTGCCCCCGTGGGTAGAAGACTGTGGTCCTGACCCCCTTGGTGGAAGTCTGGGCCCTCAGACAAAGCCTTCGTTCCCTCCTCTCCCCTAGCCCAGGCATCTCCCTCCAGTCATTGGCTGTGCAGTGGGCCTTGCGGCATCTTGAGACAAGTGGCTCCATCCCCTGCTTCCGTGGATCAGTTCAGTCGCTCGGTCGTGTTCGACTCTTTGCGACCCCATGGACTGCAGCACACCAGGCCTCCCTGTCTATTACCAACTCCCGGAGTTTACTCAAACTCATGTCCATTTTGTTGATGATGCCATCCAACAATCTCATCCTCTGTTGTCCCCTTTCTCCTCTCGCCTTCAATCTTTCCCAGCATCAGGGTCTTTTTCAATGAGTCGGCTCTTTGCATCAGGTGGCCAAAGTATTGAAGCTTCAGCTTCAGCATCAGTCATTCCAATGAAAATTCCGCGGGTCAGGCCCCACCTTCTCATCTTGGTCCCGCCCTCTCACAAGAGGGCTGGACCCCCTCGGAAGATGCCAGCCAGGAAGTGGTTTCGCTATCCACCCAGGGGCCACCTTCCAAAGCTTTGGGGTCCTCCAGACCCCTCCTGCAAGGGAGATGATTTTGGCCTCAGATACCAGATGACGAGAAACTGCTGACACAGGCCTGAGGTACAGCAGGCCTCGTCGGGTGATGGATGATGAGTTTCCAAGTGAAATCTAATAGAAAGTCCATGCATAATGCATCTTTATGGGAGCAAATTCCAATTTGCATCCCATTAGACCGCTGAAGTCTCAGAAGCCCAGCAGTCCCGCTCAAGTCTTCCTTCAGAAGGAACCCAGAGCAGAAGGTGCCCATGCCTGCAAACAGTGGAACGGATGGGCATGGGGCAACCCCTCTTCCCCGCCACCCCCCACCGTGGGACCTGCCGGTGGGAGGAGCTCTCCTGCACTCTGTCCCTGGGTACTGCCACTGGCCTTGCTCTGGGCAGCTCTTCTGATGTCCTGTGCCCCCACATGCCCTTCACATGCAGAATCGAAACAGAGCCCGGCTTCCCCGGTGCCGCTGTAATTTCCATTCCCTGTCCCCCTTGTAGATCAAGGGTATGGAGGGAAATAATGTGTGCCCCACTTTCCAAAGAGGTAAGGGAAGCTTGAATAGGAGCAGAGTCCCTCCTTCAAGGGTCTGGTGGCATGGTGGGGGGGGTGGCTGTAGGGGCAGCAGGGGAGAGGAGAATGTTGGTGGGGGGAGCTGTGAGGTTGCTGTGAGCTCCAACCTGGGAACCTTGGAGCCCGGCCATTCACCGCTCCAATGTCCTGTCTACTGCGTGCACTCAACCCCACTGGCCTCAGCATCCTTCTCTGAGGACCAGATAATACCACCTGCCCCACGGGGCTTCTGGGAGTGTGGGAAAGCACGCTTGAGCCCTGGGGGTGCTCTCCAGACCCCCAGTGCAGGGAAGGTGGGAGGTGGGGCTGTGTTAGGGGTGGTCTGGGGAGGGGAAGATGGAATCCAGTGTCTGTTGTACCCAGAGGGTCTCCCCCGGCGGCTCAGCAGTCAAGAAACTGCTTGCAGTGCAGAAGCTGCAGGAAACATGAGTTTGATCCCGGTGTGGGGAAAATCCTCCGGAGAAGGGAATGGCAACCTACTCCAGTATTCCTGCCAGGAGAATCCCATGGACAGAGGAGCCTGGCAGGCAACAGTCCATGGGGTTGCAAACAGTAGGACCCAACTGAAGCAACTTAGTTAGCATGCAAGCACGCATGCACGTGGAGCCCAGAGCGCTAGGTCTTCTGATCGCTCCCCTTCCCCTCAGCCCCCAGACTTCCTCTGAGAGTTGGATGCAGGAGAAGTGTGTGGCTGTGGGGGTTTGAGAGCTGAGAGTTTCATCTGAGGATGTGGGGGGTCTGGATTTTCTTTCAGGGGTGGAGGTGGAGCTTGAAGGGTGGGGTGGTGGTCAGTGCAGTTAAACTGGAGCTTTTGACATTTTAAGAGCAGAAGAGAATTCTGGGAAAACTGGCAGAGAAGCCAGGCTTGGAGGTGGGTGGGGTGAAGTCTAGTCCAGTGGAGGGAGGTCTGGCCTCCCTGTGGCTGTGGACAATTCCTTCTGACAGGAACTGAGGACTCCCCACACCCCCCTCAGAAACCGACCAGAGGTTTAGGCCGCACCCGTGGCTCTGCAGAGAGGTCTCTGCCTGGTTCTTAACTGCACCAGGCATGCGCTGGTGGGTGAGTGTCTCTGTGCCATAGGACAGAGCCCTCTGTGAGTGCCGCCCAATTCCTGGTCGGCCCTCTGCCCAGCTGGCCACTGGCCTTTCATCCTCTGCTCTGTAGCCACTGCTGCCCTGACCCGAGGCCTCAGCAGTTCTGCGGGGCCTTCCCTGCCTTGCCGGGTTGTTGGCACTCCACGGGCCCAAACTCCTAAATTACTCCCTGCGGCTCACGGACAGGCACCGGGCTGTGATTAGATGACTCAGAGCCCAGGGTGAAGTCGTCCTGGAGGGACGTGCGTGTGCTGATGAAGTGGCCCCTGGAGCCAGAGAGATCTCTTGGCTTACCTGGGGCTGAGGAAGGCAGAGGTGTGCTAGTCGCCCATCCACTTGGGGCCCTCAGTTATGGGGGTAACCCAGGGAAGCATGTGAAGTGTTGGAAGGTACCATTTGGATGACCCACGCTGACCTGTAGGAACATGTCTTGTGTCCCAAAGGAATGAACGTCCAGTGCAGCTACTGGGATGGGTCAGATCACAAAGACCCAGGGAAAGGCCCAGCCCAGCTTGAGTTTTTTTTTCTCTTGTAAAACACTCCTTCAGGGCTTCCCTGGTGGTACTGAGGATAGGAATCCCGCCTGCCAGTGCAGGGGACGTGGCTTTGATCCCTGGTCCGGGAGGATTCGACTTGCCTCAGGGCAGCTGAGCCCATGAGCCGCAACTCCTGAGCCCGCATGTTGCAACTATTGAAGTCCAGGTGCCTGAAGCCACAGCGATGAGAAACCCATGTACCGCAACTAGAGAGTAGCCCCTGCTGTCTGCAGCTAGAGAAAGCCCACGCACAGCAGCAAAGGCCTAGCATAACCAAAATTAAAAATAAATTATTTTAACACTGCTATTTCAACTGGTCTCCCGGTTTTCTTGGGGTAGTAAAAATGGGAAGATAGATGTAAAAGCACACCTTTGATAAAAGATCCAATCATGCTTTGGAAGTACTACGTATACTGCAAAGTGTTAAGGTATAACCTTAGTGGGTTTATGTAACTTATTATCACGGTCTGTGCTGTGTTAGCCAAGAACGGTGAACATGATCTGTGTTTGGGACAAGAATCTCACACTGATACGTAATCGTTTCGATGTACTGCCTTTTGAATTGATGCCAAAGCGGGTGACAGCCTGATGCCCATGAGACGGTCAGTGAGTGTCCAGATACCTCTCTGGTTTCCAAAGGGGTAGCAGGTTTTACTCCACTAGTTTCTCAGGTTCTGTTGTTCCTCTAGGGCCAGCCTGCCAGGGACATGCACTGTCTTATTTTTCCCAGTAGGTTTTGGGATGTTTCTCCCGAGACTTTTGTGCTTCTGTCAATGACTTCCAGAGGAATTATTCATTTTCTCCCACAGACAGACTGTTTGCCCAGTTGGACAAGGTTTGTTGATGTGCCATTAGGGCTCAATCCGGTACCTCTGGTGGTGGTGATTTTCCAGAGCATTCTCTGGAGCGTGCTATCACTTTGCACCATCCCCGGGGCAGCCTGCCCTTGAGAGCTGTTGGCTGCCCGGTAATTGTTCTATCCCTGCCATGAGATCTGTGACAGACAGGGTGCCTGCCCTCCAATTACACCTTCCATCACTTCCTCGGTTGGCTGTTCCCGAGTACGTTTTCATTTCTTATGTGCCTGTCATAATGTTTAGCGGTGGATGCATGACCTGGGACCAACTAAACAAATTTTCAGTCCAGACCAAACACCTCACTTGATTTCACTCTCAAGTCAGACAGTGCTTTATCTGGGTGATTTTGTCTAAGCTGCTTCAATAGTCAACCTGAAGGTTTTTCCATCATCCGGTTTACATTTGTGCCTGGGATTTTTTTTTTCTTCTCCATTTTTTTTTTTAATAGCAGTAAAATACACATAACATAAAATTTACCATCGGAACCATTTTTAAGCCTATAGTTCAATCATACCCAATACATTGGTAATGTGGGACAACTGTCACCACCATCCATTTCCAGAACTCATTTCGTCTTGTAAAACTGAAACTCTAAACCCATTAAACACCAACTCCCCCTTCCTCTCTGTCCCCAGGCCCCTGGCAACCATCTTTCAGTCTCGGTGAACCTGACTACGCCCCCTAAGCACACCCCCATAAGTGTGATCCTATAGAATTTATCTTTCCGTAGCTGACTTATTTCACTTCGTGTAATGTCTTGAGTTCATCCATGTGGCAGCACATGTCAGAATTTCCTCTTTCGAGAGTAGTTTTTCTAACAAATTTGGCTGTTTGGTTTTCAGCTTTGAATGCAAAACCGCCATAATTTTCATAGACCCGAGGAGGTTGCTATGATACTCACTGAAGACGTGCCTCGTTTTGCAGTCACGAAGCGGTATCTATTGTCAGTGTGAATTACTTCCTTTCCACCTGAGAAACTGGGGGATTTCCAATAGGAGCATTTCCACAGAGAGTTATTCATTAACACCTTGATGTTCCACACAATCTCTGAGTCAGGCGCCTTTATAATACCGCAAATATGTTTGAACAGACACAAGTGGCCGTAGTTGCCTAAATCTCCTTTCTTGTGTTGAGGCAAGTGCTTAATTTTTTTGCTTTCAGGAGAGTTAGATGTTTTCATCAGCTTCTCTGTCTTATCTTAGTCATCTAGATGGTACCTACTGTGTACGAGGCAATGAACCAAGGTAAACAGGGATCTGGCTGCTCTCTCACATCTGCTGACACAGGAGGACAGCAGGTGGGCGAGTCAGGTGCTAGACACATCTGTAAGTGCTTCATCTTCTGGGATTTGCAGGGCCAACTACCCTCCTAGGGGAACCCCAAAACTTGCAAATCTTTTTGGGCAGGAACCAAATTTTCATGCCCCCCCCATAAAACCCGTGTGTGTATTAGTTGCTCAGTCTTGTCAGACCCTTTGCGACCCCATGGACTTTGTGGACTGTAGCCTGCCTCCAGGCTCCTCTGTCTATGGAATTCTCCAGGCAAGAATATTGGAGTGGGTAGCCATTTCCTTCTCTAGGGCATCTTCTGAACCCAGGGATTGAAACTGGGTCTCCTATATCCCAGGCAGATTCTTTATCATCTGAGCCATCAACGAAGCACCCCGCCCCCAACATAAAACCTGCCAGTTTATTATGACTGGCATTTTAAAATTTCTCCTTGTACTGAATTGTCAATCATCTAAATACATAAATGATTCTTTTTGGAGTGGGGGTGTGGGGATATCAAATTGGGAGGGCACTGTGTAATTTGAAAAGGCGTTTTCTCTATTGTACTGTCATTTCCTATTTATAAAATTAAAAACAAAACTTACGACTTCCAGAGTGCCAGGCAGAGAAAGCCCAGCATCTTTCTAGGAGGGTAGAGAGATGTAGATTCAGTATCAGTTATTCTCAGGGGGGAGGGAGGAACCCACTGTCTTTATCAAGAGTTGTTCTTTCACAATTTGGTTCAGCGTGCATTTCTTCTTGGCGGCGTTCACCTGTACCAGGGAGTGTGGGGACCTGGCCGACATGTCAGGTACACCGAATGGCTTTGGAAATGAACCATCTCCTTCTAGACCAAGGAGCCTGGTGCCCATCTGTTCTGCTTTGTCCAACTTTGCAAAAGAAGAGACTTTCTCAGCGCCCTGTCTTTAAAGATTGGAGAAGCCACACGGAGGGTGGGCGCCTAGTCCTTTGCTCTTGGAGGCAGAGGCAGTTTGATTTAGGGAGTAAGAAATAACCAGGAAAAAAAAAATGAGAAAACACACACATGCACAACCTGAATGCAGAAAGGATTCCTTAGGAGAGGAGGGGTGAGGTGGGGGAAATTGCAACCTTATCCCCTGGGACTTGGGCTCAGGAGCCAAGCCTCCAGGTTCAGTGAATCTGTTAGTAATATGAACTTGGTTGCTGTATTTCTCAGCCTGAGCTCATGCATTATTTACCTGTTGTAAGTAAACCTGCTTCTCCCAGGGTTGCTGGGGAAACCACTTTGATTTAACGAGTTGGGTCTTACTTTCCAACTAAAACACTGCAGAGGGAGAGGAGGGGGTGTGGGCTGATGTTGGGTCCCAGGGGCTCAGGGCGTGGATCAACCAAGGGGAGACCCCACTTCCCCCCTGCTCCCTGGGGGCCCCACGCCTGCCCTGTCTTGCTCCTCTGAGACCCTTCTTTTTGGTAGGCCCTCCGGGGAGGGAGAAGAAGGAGCAAATCCCAAGGAGCAAGGCGTTCATCTCCTGAGGTCCTGGGAAGGCCACTTGCAGGTCTCATCCCGCCTGCTTTCAGAGATACCCATCGGTTTGTGCTGCACAGGGATAGGGGGTGGGAGGGGATCAAGTTTCCCCAGAGGCTGTTTCCAGGTGAATCAGGCCTGGGGAAGGCAGCTCCAGGCACACAGGGAACACGGCCCTCCTTGCTTCCAAACTCACCTTGGCCCCTAAGCCATGAGAGCCCTCCTGATCCAGATGGCTGTGGTGTGTCCGAGGAAGAGCTTGGACTGACAGGCGGCAACCCTGGGTTCCAGTCTCTGTGCTTTTATTGAGAGTGAGAATTGGAGCGAGTTACGCAGTCTTTCCCCCTTTCCATCCCCAGGTGTGGGAGATGGACACTGGGGTCTGCTGGGGAGAGGCGGGGTGCAGGTTGCCTGGCAAGGGATTTAGGAACACGGCTCCCACCCAGGGGGACTGTGATGTGAGTGAGGGGCCCCCGGCCAGCCCTGCTGCCTCTTTCCTGTTCTTGCCGGCAAGACTCGGGCATGACGCCTGGCTCCCTTCCTCCTCTCTAAAGCTATCGATTTTTCCTTTCCTTCCTTTGTTCTATTTGCGGCTTCCCTGGCCCCTCACAATTGCATTATTTCTGCAGACGAGGGAGCCTGCCATGCGCATCAGCGGCAGGGCTTCCTCTGTGCCCGCAGGCCCGGGCCGCTCCCCATTCAGGACTTGGTGGCCTTTCAGTGTGCTGATGGCACCTTCTGGATCTTTCTAGAATCTCTCTCTTTCTGCTTCGACTGGAAGGAAGCTGCTATTTGTCAGGTGAGTGTGCATGTGTGTGTGTGGGGGTCTTCCTGGGCAATGCAGACTCAAAATGTGTCAGGAATAGATTCATCCTTGCCTTGACAAATGTTTAAAAGACAGCTATATAACTCGGACTTCCCTGGTGGCTCAGCGGTAAAGAAACTGCTTGCCAGTGCAGGAGACACAGGTTCGATTCCTGGGTCGGGAAGATCCCCTGGAGGAGGGCATGGCAGCCCACTGCAGTATTCCTGCCTGGAGAATCCCGAGGACAGAGGAGCCTGGAGGGCTACAGTTCGCAGGGTCACAAAGTCATACAACTTAGCGACTCAACAGCAACAACGCAACTCAGGGAACTTGATTTTTTTTTTGGGGGGTGAAACTACAATGAGTCAACATGTTCAAAGGAAAAAGAAACTAACTAGGTATCACTAACTTAACTGTTAGCAACATCTTTCTAGATTTGCTTTTGTCCTGGGGCTATTTTGTTATTTTCAAGCTTATGGTTAAGTCCTGCTTTAGCTACTAGTGAGATTAGAATATAGGTGTTAATTACATCCTTAACGTCTCTGCTTTTCCATTAGGTGCTAACTATGCCCAAGTGACTTGGTTCCTCTCCACTTAAGCCGGTTCACCTGCGCCAGACCTCTGCGTGTCCTGTGACAAGGCCGTGTGGCCAGGACGTCTGTGTGTGTCCCCGGCGCTGGCCCCGGCTTTGCTGACATCAACTATCCAGAGCTGGTCCTGCTGGTTCCAGACTGGCCTCTTAGATGTCCCGTTTCTTCCAGACGAAATGACAGGTCAACAAGGAAGACACACACATAGACACACACTGGCCACGTGGGCTCTTCTGAGAAGCTAAGTGGGGGTCCTTCCCTGAGCAGAGGCCAGGGGTGCTTAAATGTTAGCGCGTTGGACTCCAGAGGGCCTGGGCGGGGCTGGGAAATTTGTATTTCCATCAAGTTCCTGGAATATGTTGACATGCTTCTGGTCCTGGAACTGCTGTTCAAAGCAGAAGGGACCCCAGCAGAAGCCTTGAGGCAGGAAAGAGCTCGGTGGGCTCAAGGGCTGGAAAGCAGTCCAACATGGCTGGAGGACGAAGAACAAGGTGCTGGAGAGGTAGGCAGGGGCCATGCCATGCAGTGAGGACACACAGACACAAAGACACACACACACACACACACACACACACTGGAAACGTAGGCAGGGGCCATGACATGCAGTGAGGACACACAGACACACACACAGACACACACACACACACACTGGAGAGGTAGGCAGGGGCCATGCCATGCAGTGAGGACATGCACACACACACACACTGCAGAGGTAAGCAGGGGTCGTGCCATGTGGTGAGGACACACAATACACACACACACACATAAGGGGATATTTTTGAAGTGAGGTGCATGAGGAGGGCCGATAACCTGATTTGCTTCTGTACTTGTTATTCTATTTGATTCTCCTCTCCGTTACCCCACTGTGAGCTCTGTGTCCCTGGGACCCCAGCACCTTCCACAGCCCCTGGAAGACAGTAGATCCTGGATAAACTTTATTTTGTGCCAAACAGTGTACTCAGCTCTTCATAAGTATATCTCATTTAATCCTCCTTAATCCTCCTAGTGATCCTGTGAAGGAGGAATGTTAGCAGTCCCATTTCACAGATGAGGAACACTGAGGCACCAGAGGGTCCCATAACTGGGAAACGACAGACTATATGTGAAGCCGGGCAGGGTGACAAGCAGGAGCTGAGCCCTGGCCTCAATCCACCCTGATCTGCCTCTTCTGCTCCGTGTTGGCATCCTTGTAAATGAGTAAACAGCTTTGAGAGGCATAATTATCCAAGGCTCCGGCACACAGTCGGCCACATTTGGAAGAAGAATATTGGTTCAGATCTATGGATTCCAGATCTCGGGTTCTGTGCTAATCAACCACAAGCCCCGAGAGTCTCCCACACAGCCCAACTAAGGGACAAAGACGTTTACCAAAAAAGAGGAGGCACTGCCTGGCAGGTGTGAGGGCGAGGCTGGTACTCAGCAAAGATGGGGCTGATAGATTTGTTCTCTTGATGGGTGTCCTGTCAGCGGTCTCCCTCCCTCCCTCGCTGGGCTGGGCCAGGGCAGCAGCTGGGAGCCTGGGCCTGAAGGTGTCAACAGGGCCAGTCATTCAAAAAGCCACAGTTGGGTTTTGCAGCCATTTAGAAAGATACAGTCCTTCTCTCCAAGGAGCGAAAGCTGATGCTGTAAACACTCTGGGCTTTATCTTTGATCTGGTGGGTCATCAGAGCAGCCTCTCTCCCCAGGTAGAGTTACCAGGCAAGGGCCTTGGAAAGCTGTGCCCTGCTGAACAGATGGTACGGGTGGGGGTGGGGGAGGCAGGAGACACACATGGGAGGCAGAGTCTGAGAAGGGAGCCCAACAGTTATCCCCAAATCTGGAACCCAGACACCAAATTCCAGGCTTCGGGGAAATTCCCGAGTTTAAAATAAATTCCTAGGGGTTTCAGTCTTTGGTCTTCGGCTTCAAAAACAGTTCCTTTCTAGATAATGGAAAACAATAACTTGCATCATTTAAAGAGTTCCGAACATCCTCAGACTAAAAGTATGTAAAAGCTAGTACCAGGGCCTGAAGAGCCCTACGTGTGAGATGATTAATGGAGTCCAGCTCTGAAGCGCTTTTCTGCCTTCCCACCAATAGCCTTTGATTTGGGGCCCTTGACCTGGCAGTTGCAATGGATCATAGTTCTGTTCAAGAAGCTAGTTATTATCAAGCTAACTTTTAGTCTTAAAACTAGCCTGGCTCATTCTGTTTCCTCTGCTTGTGACACTCTTGCCTCTTTTTGGCTCTGCGAACTCCTACTCATCCTTCAAGACCCCACTCAAACATCACCTTCCAAACTGGCATTCTCCTGCTCTCCTTCCAACCCCAGAAAATCATTAAAATTATCAAACTATCCTTCCACTGTCTTTTATCCAAGAGCATCTTGTTTACAACTCCGTATAACATGGAAAGATCACAATCAAGGGTATTTTTCAGGCCAGATGGCCCACAGAACTTGAGAAGAAAACATATTATTTCTTCGGTATCATTGTAGCTCCAGTACACAGCATAATGCCTGGCTCTTAACAAATGGCCTCATATTAATATTGTTTTTTAAAATTAGATTTAAATGTAGTATAGCTGATTTACAATGATGCGTTACAAAAGTGAATCAGTTATACATGCACATACATGCATTCTTTTTAAGATTCTTTTCCCATACATTCAGTACAGACTCTTGAGTAGAGTTCCCTGTGCTGTTCAGTGGGTCCTCACTAGTTACCTATTTTGTATATAGTAGAGTGTGTATGTTAATCCCAATCTCCCAATTTATCCCTCCTCTCCAATTAATATTACTGAATGAATATTCTTATTCTTTCAGCATCAGAAGTAAGAGGAGGGTCAGAGAGAAGAGGAGTGAGGGGGAAAGAAATATAAACATCTTTTATGGACCAAATACTGTGTAGGCATCATTTATAAGTTATTTAATTTCATCTCTATTAGAAGTGATTTCATTTGTTTAACTCTTAACACAGTAACCATGGGGAGAAAAGTAATTGATGTGGAGACACAAAGAAGGACAAATGTGCATTCTCTAGGAGTTTAAACTCTGACTGAGAATGGACCTATTCATTCCCTGTCCCCACATAGACCCCCACATATACACTACATCCATTCAAACAAAGGTTATTAACACTGTAAAATGCCCTAACTTCTAAATACCTGATACAGTCCTACATGTAATAGAAATGGAAAGATGAGAGGTTGCTGTGGATGTGGTGTTTTTAAGGGAACCACAGGCGTCAGTAGCTTCCAGTGGCTGGTGCTCTCATATGCCCAGAACCCAGGAGTAGATTAGGTAATGTCCAGCACTCCAGTGGCTGGAGAACTGGAGAGCGATCGAGAATGCTCCCTGATGTTTATGACTTTGCAAAAAGCACCGTCACTTCCATGATTAAATTTTTACCCCCAAAGCACACAGCTGACAACGGAGTGGGTTCTGTCTGTGTCATTTATTAGCAGGGCTTCTGCTTGCCCATATGGCTTCTTTGAGCAGATGAGGGTGCCTCTTCCTCAAGGAAAATTTGGTTGAATTGAGTATATTTTGGCCCCGCTTGAACAAGTGTGCAAGGCAGCCCTACCCTGGCTGTGCCCAGCAGAGAGCCTTCCTGCAACCCAGCACGAGGCAGTCCCACTTGAGGACACACACATCTGCCCAGATCCCCACTTGCTCATACTCCCTGCCTGCCCCTCCCCCTTGATGCCAGGACACAGGTGCCCCTGGCAGCCTGTGCCTCTGTGTCCACTCTCATCCTCCCACTAAGTAAAGGGGTTATACCAGATTCAAAGCAGGGAAGACTAGGGATTGGGTCTCAAAAGAGTGGAGGGCAAATCACGGCAGACCTGGATCCTTAGTGTCTTCAGAACCTCAGCAATTTCCAAAAGCCTTATGGTTGCCAAGAGATGACAGGTATAAAAAACCAACACTTCCCAGTTTCTCAGTTTACATTTTCCTGGCAGGTTTCCCTGAGACGTTGTGATAAACATCTGTGGTCTGCTTGCCCAACATCCTTCCTTTCTTCCATTGGTACTATTCCTCCAGTTTTGGAGAGGGAGACCACGCTCTCATTCCTAATCCATGTGATCTGGAGAAGGCTGGGAAATGGTAATTAATTGAGCAATGGGCACGTGACCCCAGCTGTCCTCTCTAGAGCCATCCTTGGCACTTGTGCCGAAACTATTGGGAAACAAATGCTTGCTTTGTGTGTGTGTGTGTGTGGTATGCAGAATCCTAGTTCCCTGAGCAGGGATTGAACCCCCACCCTCTGCAGTGGAGTCTCAGCCACCTGACCACCAGGGAAGTCCCCCCCCCCGCCCTTTTTTTTTTTTTTTTTTTTTTGCACAAATGCTTGCTTTTCATTGGAATAGGTAATTGCAAGAAACCAAGTAACACGGAATTTCTGAGACCTTCTTTGCTGCCACATTCAAAGAGCTTGGCTGAAAAGTGAAGACAGCACAAAAGAAAGCAGAGCTGAAAAATACAGAGACAGAATGAAACTTGACTGACATTAGTTGAGTCCTGATGCCATGGAGCCATCTACTTATGGACATTTTTAGTTCTAAGAGTCAAATAAATCAATGTCTTGTGTAAGCTGGTTTGAGTTAGCTTTCAGTCCTGGAAATAACAGCTTCCTCTCATGCGCAGGCTCCATCCTCCAGAGCTTCAGACCCTCAGTGGGGATGAAGTAGACCCAGGCACAATCAAACTAGCCAGTCTCCTCGCCAAGGTGTCCAAGGGACCCCAGCATCCCTACTCTGCCACCCTGACAGATAGCCTGCCAGGTGCCCACTCTAAGGCCATGGGCATACTGCCTCCTTGAGTCTTAGGCGCTTCTTTTGTGCCTGGTTGTGTAGTTTCTAGTGCATGCTTGAATGTGTGTGCACATGTGTCCTTTCCTCCAAGCTTGCTGAATGATCACAGGGTCCAGTGGGACGGCATAGGCCCAGTGCCCAGCCCAGGGCCTGGCACACACAGCAAACCCTCTTTCCCTGCCCCCTCTCTCCTCCTGACTCAGGATGGGATTTAAGGATCTATGATGCGTTCCAATTTTCAATGCTCTGGATCAATAATGTGGGGAGGGAGGGAGGAGGGAGGTTCAAGAGGGAGGGAACATCTGTACACCTGTGGCTGATTCCTGTTGATGTATGGCAGAAGCCCACACAACACTGTAAAGCAATTATCCTCCAATTAAAGATATATTTTAAAATAATAGGGGAGGTAGGGTACAGTTGCCAGAAACTTGCGCTCCTTTTAATTCATGTTATGTGTTTAGAGTGAGATGTCTCAAAGTCACGGAATAAGTTTAGGTCACATATGTTTATGCAAATCAGTATTTTTCTTTGGAGCTGACAGCTGAAGTTTCTGTTTGTTCCATGACGCTGCAGCAGAGGCCAAATGGGCCATGTTTTCTCAAGCGATGCTGCCAGCTCTCCAAATGTCATAACTGGTGAGGCATTTCACTTGGGGGCAAGCTTTGGGGTCGAGGGTGGCCGGGAAGCATTGACAAGCCTATTTTTATTCTCTTTAGTTTCACAATACATTTCGTTCTTCTTTATGGAAGTTATAAAACTAGTTCATACTTAAAGTCAAACAATAGAGTCCGCTATAGAAAAATGGATTTTCTTGTCCGTTCCAACCCCACCCTCTGAAGTCAACAGTGTAACCACATTCATGAGTATCTTTCCACATTTTTCATATACATCGTTCCCAGATTTTCCTTACATTTTTTAACATATGCAAACATTCATAAACATATGTATCTCTTTCTCTAATATGCACTTTTAAAAATGTCTCATTTTTCTCAAGCTCTCTTAGTCATCTGACATCCTTTTTTATATAATTTTATTTATGTATTTATGTTTTTGGCTGTGCCGGGTCTTCGTGGCTGCACGGGCTTCTCTTTAGTTGTGGGGAGCAGGGGTTCCTCTCTGGTTGTGGTCCTCCGGCTTCTCATTGCAGCGGCTGCACTTTTTGCACAGCACAGACTCTGGGGCACATGGGCTCAGAGGTTGTGCGTGTGGGCTTAGTCGCTCCGTGGCATGTGGGATCTTCCTGGACCAGGAATTGAACCTGTGTCTCCTGCATCAGCAGGCAGATTCTTTACCACTGAGTCAACAGAGAAGCCCCAGATGTATCTCTTTATAGGCTACCCTTTTACATTTTTTCATACAAATAAGTCATCTTCTGTAAACTTGCTTTTTTTAAAAAAAACCTTAATAACTCTAGATCTCTCCAAGTTAACATACGTAGAAATAACTCATTCTTCTCCACAGCTGCATTGTTTTTCATTGTGTAGATGTACCATGATTAATTAATATTTTACTAATCTTTGATGATTAATGGATTTTTTTGGCTTGTTCACAGCTTTTTGCTATTATGTACGCTGTAGAAAGAAATATCTTCGTGAATACAATTATTCATGTTCACAGAAACATGTGGTTATGCTCCTTTGGCCCATGTGCCATGTGTATGAGGGACACTGACTCTGTTAAGGTCTATTGGGTCTGTTCGTCTGTCCACCACACGAGAAGGCATCCTTACTTCCTTCCCGAGTGCGTGCATTTAGCAGAGCGTGTTTGGAAGGCGCTTTCCTGTGACTGTGGAACCCGGACTCAGATATAAGATCAGCCTCACTCCATGCCTGACCCAGAGCCTCGACCTCTCTGCTCCTTTTATTCCCTCTGCCCTGTCATGCCTTCAGCATCCCAACTGCCCCCACAGTCAGTGACAAGATGCTGTGGAGGAAAGGGCTTTGAAGTCCCGACAGATGAGATCATCAATCTCTGCTCTCCAGGGATGCCGGGCCCGAGCTGGTGCCTCCTGAATGGCCTCAGCCACGCTGGGTGTGTAGTAAGTACTTAATTAATATGAAATAAGAACAATAAATCCAGGGGCTGGAGCCCTCCCTTTGAAGTTCAAGTCAGCTCTGAGCCATCGGGGAAGAATGAATAGAATGGATAATTGAAACTCATGGATAATCCCACACTTTATCCTAATGGTTAATAGGTTCAGGCCCTTTACCTAGTAAGCCCTTCTGCAGAACTGCTAAAGTAAACCCTCTGCTGTACTTGTCTTTTCATTTTTTTCCTGGAGCTGGTGAAATGGAGCGGGAGGGTGAAAGGAGACAGAACCAGGAGTCCAGAGTGAGGCATTCTTAGATGGCTCATAAGCAACTTCTGAATCATACTGCCGTCTGCCAAAGGGCCCCGCCAATTACAGAGGCAGACCCAAGAGCAGTCTCCCCAAGGGTTCCTCCTGACCTGGGTGCGGTGAGAGGGAGGCTCTGGGAGAAGGGGTAGAATGACGCTCAGTCAAGCCATCTGGCCAGAGACGCCCCAGCTTTGCCCGTGAGGTCATCCAGACTCTAAGATGCAACATCAGTTCTTCACTCCATGGGATGGTCCGGTGCATTTCAGTAAAAAGAAGTGATCTCATTACATCCTTGAGCAGAAAGGGGAAAAGGACCCACTCTGTCCAGGTGGACCAAGCACAGCAGGGTAGGGGGAGGCCAGGAGATCTGTGGCTGCACCTGGCTCTGCTGTAAGCTCTCACTGTGACTCTGGGACTGGCCTTCCCTGCTGAGGTTCCTCTCTCTTTAAAACGGAGGGGTTGAAATTTGGGATTCTAGGATCCTGGCCATCTCTGACTCTGAAAACAACCTCACAAGCCCAAAGAATTTCACACTGTTGCTCCACGGAGGGGGGAGGTTTCAGCAGGAAGAGGGGACAGATGGCGTTCTCTGGACCGAGTTCAGAAATGTGGAGCATGATGCATGGTGTGAATGAAGCATGGTACCCTTTAAACACAGCTTGCCCTGGGAGGGCTCACTTTCATCCTTCTCCCGCGTCACTCTGGGCATCATGGCCTTGTGCACTGAAACACACACACACACACACACACACACACACACACACACACACACACACACACAGAGCTCTGACACACGCTCCGTGATTCACGAACTGCCAGGACCATTACACACAAGAGATGACTCATGGGGTTGCTCACATGCGCAGGCTCACACTCAGTGTGACGTGGAGACGTGCCTGAGCCCACAGCAATGGGCACACCCCCACTGGAGCCTCGGTTGTGCATTGCACGGGCGTCTGCAAACGATTTATGCTCTTGGCTCTTCCGAACCGCCTGTTCTTTGTCTTTCCGTTCACTGTTCAATCCTCACCTTCCCACCTCCTTTCCTTGGCTGGCTTCAGTCTCTTGCTCCGAAGCTCCTCAAACGGTTTCTGGGATTGGACTCTGCCATCTCCAGGACCCTCTCCAAGTCCAAGGCTCTTTGAGTAAACTCCTAGGCTGTGAGCATTTCTTTCCCCACAGGATTCACCCCCTATAGGGCTTGGCATCTCTTCCTGACTTCCTCCCAGGGTCTTGGCACGGGGGTCTCCACCGAGCTGTCACGAGGTCGAAGTCCTGGCACCTGTGGAGCATGGTCCCCAGCACCTCTGGGAGCATCTTTCTTCCCAGTATCCCAGGCAGGAGGAGTAAAGGGGTGTCTGGAGAGCCCATTGCTGGGCATTGAGCAGGACTACCCGCTTCTGAAGGTGCCAAGAAAGGAGGGTCTGGCTGCACTCTGAGGTCTGTGAGGGGACCTCACTCACCTGCCTTCCCCTGATGCAGCCCCCACCACGGTTCTAATGGGAGGCGGGGATCAGGCCCTGGTGCTCACACAAACAGCAGAGTCCTTGCTTTTCCTCCTCCCTGTTCACACACACACACACACACACACACACACACACACACACACACACACACACAGAAAATGTGCAACTTGAGAGTTGCTAGTTAAGTTTTATTTGGGGCAAAAGGAGGACTGCAGCCCAGGCAGCTCAGACAGCTCTGAGAGACTGCTCCAAAGAGGCAGGGGAAGGTCCGTACATAATGTGATTCTGGTGAAGAGGGGAATACGTGCAAGCCCATATTTTTCCAGAACGTTTCTCCTGGTCTCATGAAGCTTCTGCTGGTCATGAGAAACAATCGTCACTATGAAGGATTTTAGTGCTTTTCCAGATATGAGGAGATACAAGAACTGGGCTCATAAAGTCAGCTCCTGAGAATATCCAACTATCTGAAGACTGGTCCTTACAGTTTCACCCTGAGCACAGAGTGCCTCATTCCTGGTCTCCACCCTGAACTCCTTTGGGGGTGTTGAAGGTCAGCAGCTGCAGCAGCACCTGATCTAATCCTTGTAGAGGTGGATGGCAAGTGCCTACAGCAAGTGCCAATTTGTAATAGACATCCCTTGGGGCTCTCTCAAAAACCGAGAGTGGGTTTACCGTGTCAGGTGAAGTAGCCAAGAGGTCCTGAGTGTGTCATTAGCCGCCATGAGCATCTGCTTCCTTGGCTGTCAAATGCCTTAATAGCAGCTCTCTGTGCCATTGCAGGAGATGTAAGAGACATGGGTTTGATCCTTGGGTTGGGGAGATCCCCTGGAGGAAGAAATGGCAACCCACTTCAGTATTCGTGCCTGGACAATCCTATGGACAGAGGAGCTATGATCCATAGGGTCACAAAGAGTTGGACATGACTGAAACGACTTAGCACACACATCTACCCCCAAAGATGTGGTTTTGGGGAGCCAGGGAGATTATGTGACAGAGTTTTGATGAATTCTCTCTCCAGGAGAGACAGTGGGTAGGGTCTATGCTCTGAGGGAGTTCACACCCAAGCAGGCGCTGGCCCAGTGATGCTGAGAACCAGGGGGCCTTCTGTGCCTAGAAACATGAAGACTCAGCTCTTGGTGCCCGCTGATAGCTGAGGGTTGAGATGCCCCTTTTCAACTCTGAAATTTTAAGAGCCTAATAAATCCTGAACTGTGGTGTTGGAGAAGACTCTTGAGAGTCCCTTGGACTGCAAGGAGATCCAACCAGTCAATCCTGAAGGGAATCAATCCTGAATATTCACTGGAAGGACTGATGCTGAAGCTGAAGCTCCAATACTTTGGCCACCTGATGCAAAGAGCTGACTCACTGATAAAGACCCTGATGCTGGGAAAGATTGAAGGCAGGAGGAGAAGGGGATAACAGAGGATGAGATGGTTGGATGGCATCACCAACTCAGTGGACATGAGTTTGAGTAAACTCCGGGAGTTGGTGATGGATAGGGAGGCCTGGCGTGCTGCAGTCCATGGGGTCGCAAAGAATCAGACACGACTGAGCGACGGAACAACAGCAACAATAAGCCCTGAGAGCTTTTCCCCCCGCTGCTTGTTTAAGAATCTTATCTCTGACTGCATCCAACCCATCTGGATTCTGGAG
Organism: Okapia johnstoni; assembly: GCA_024291935.2. Lineage (NCBI taxonomy): Eukaryota > Metazoa > Chordata > Mammalia > Artiodactyla > Giraffidae > Okapia > Okapia johnstoni. Next base: position 28,833,810 of record CM044327.1, read on the forward strand.
GGGACTGCCTAGCCTTAGCTGAGCCTGTACCCTCTGGAATCTCCTCCCTCTCCTCTCTGCAGCAGCCCTGGAAAGCATTCTCAGCAAACATTCTTAGAGAGATTTCCAGTTAACTCCTTCCTTCCAGTGGACCTTCTGACTTGGGATTTAAGGTTACTTTGCCTAGAATAGCTAAGATGATCAGGCTAGCCATTCTCAGCCTAGCTTCCAGCAGGACCCCCTCCCCTAAAGGGGAGGAATTTAAGGGAAAGATAAGACAAGAGTTGATCTGAACAAGCCTTGTTGGGCTTTCAACAGGGGTCTATGAAAGTTTCCTCACTAGCTGCCATCCTGTGTGTACTTTTCTGGAGGACGCTTGCAGACACGAGAAAGACTACACTATAATTAAATATGCATCGATGTGAAGGAGGACCCATGAAATATGTATGGCAATTCTCTGTACTCAGCAAACGGTCCATAAGATCCGCACAGAGGCTGTGACTTATGCCTCTGTCCCAGATAAATTCGATACCTGGAAACTTAACACAATGTTTATTTAACTCTCAGCTAGATCTTTAACTTACATACACTTACTTTGTGACAGACATGGTTCTAAGCATGTTTCTACAATATTCACTTATTTAGTTTTCATGAAACCCTTAGGAGGTAGGTACCCTCATCCCCATCATGCTGATGTAGTAGTAGTACCTTAGTAGCTAAGTCCTGTCTGACCCCATGGACTGTAGCCCACCAGGCTCCTCTGTCCGTGGGATTTCCCCGGAGTGGGTTGCCATTCCCTTCTCCAGGGGGTCTTCCTGACCCAGGGATCAAACCCATGTCTAGTGCCCTGCAGGTGGTCTCCTGCATTGCAGGCAGTCTCTTTACTGACTGAGCCCCCAGGGAAGCCCTATGGCGCTGATGAGGACCCTGTACAGAGATGAAACCGCAAGCATGGCTGGTGAATGGCGGGTGTGGGTCTCCAGCCCAGGCCTCCTGCGTCGGTACCACCTGCCTGTGACCCAGCTCTCCACCTGTTTGATGGTTACCTGAACAGCATCCTATGCTCTGGTTGGCTTCTTGGGGAAACCAGAATTCTTGACCTGGGTGGGGGTGATGAGGAGCAAGGAAGCTCAGGCTAGAATTCAGGACCAGGGCCAGGACTTGACCATTGCCTTTGTTCTCCCTGAAGGCGTGTGTCACCCTCAGTCCAGGGGAGCCATGTCTATGCAGAGCAAAGCTGGGGCCTCCTCTCTGTTCTAACAGTCCGTCCAGGGGAGTCCCACCGAGCCATTGTCCTCCAGACCCCAGTGATCTGGCCTCTTTTGGCAGGGACCTGCGGCTTCTCTTATTTTCCCATTAACAATTAAGCCCTAGGCATTTAACATATAAACACAGAAAACATCAGCATAATTACAGCAAGGGTTTCAAAAGCTTGCTGGCAAGGAAGAGCCTGAATATTTACTTAAGAAAAGAATTCCTTACTTCAGTCTTTAATAAAGAATTCACTAGAAGGCTTAACTAGCCTACTTTTGCCAGTAAATGAGAAACATTCTTTTATTCACGAAGAATATGATTTGTGGTTTGTTTTTTTTTTAATGTGATTCACCATGATTTTTCAAGAGAACATTCACAACTCTTTTCCTGAGAGTTCTGTTCCCTCGTTATTTTTCAATATGTCTCACTGGTTGAGACAGTCAGAGATAGATGGGTGTGTGTGTGTGTGTAGCATAACCCTTAGGGTCTGAAATTTCACCATCAGAAACTTTTTCTGTTTTAAGCTTGTCTTCTCTGATTCAAGAAGAGTGTGTGTTCAGACCACTGACTGTTGAGTATTTCTCCTGTGATTAGAGGGATGTAAGCTGGTGTCCAGACTTCCCAGGTGGCACTAGTGGTAAAGAACTGGCCTGCCAATGGAGGAGACATAAGAGACGCGTGTTTGATCCTTGGGTCAGGAAGATTCCTTGGAGTAAGAAATGGCAACCCACTCCAGTACTCTTGCCTGGAGAATCCCATGGACAGAGGAGCCTGGTGGGTTACAGCCCATGGGGTTGCAAAAGAGTCGGACGTGACTGAAGTGACTTAGCACAAGCTGCTCTCAGGGGTCTCAGGCTCTTGGGAAGAGGAGGGAATAGGGAGAGAAAACACAAGTGGGTTTACTTAGAGACAGGAGGGATATTCACTGGTTTGTTTGTTCTTTTAGACATTCATCACAATTCTCACATTCCTACCGTTGCCAGACTCTGAGATAAAATGGTAAATGAGAAAATAGCATAGTCAGGTAGACAGACAAACAAATAGTTAAGCTACACAGATAAGCAAGGTGAACAGTCAGAATGGAATGCCCAGTTCTCCTGGGTCCAGGGTTGATAGACGGATTTGACATGGGGGCAGAGCTGGGGAAGGTTTCACAGAGATTATAGTTGAGTTGCAAAGGTTGAGGAATAATCATTAAAAAAAAACTAATGATCTCAGGTGGCCTCCGTCTGCAACGGCTTGAAGTGGGACTTCTCAGCCAGAGATTGAGGCCGGCTCTTGGTGCCGAGAGCGATGAATCCTAGCCACTGGACTAGCGGTCAATGGTAAGGCCCTGGTCCTTCCGCTTTGCAGAAAAGAATTCCTGCAAAGATGGACAGTAGTGAAACAAGTAAAGTATTTATTAGGAAGAAAAAGAGTTCAGTACGTGTGGATCGACACGGGTGGGCTCAGAGGGTCGCGCCCTCGTGGTAGTTTGACTCACACTTACGGGCGTTCGTCCTGGGTTTTCCTTTGAGGGCTCATCTTGCTTTGCCGGGGTCTCAGGCCGTATTTGGTATATTTCAGGGTCCTCCCATGTGTGCGTGCGCATCTCTTAGCCAAGATGGGTCTAGTGAAGACGCTCATAGGTAGCGGGCATCGCTGATTATGCAGGTGACCGCCAAGGAGCCTTTCTGTACATGTGTAGTTAGGGAGGTCTCCTTGACTTCGAGAATGAGGAATATGCGGTCTTTTGTCTCTTTTCCGAGCCGGGCGCAGCCTCCTCCATCATCCTGCTTTTATGGAGCTTTTGCTGCTACGGAGTTTCTGTCCACAGGGGAGAAACCGTTCAGCCTGGGGGCCCATCTACTTCCTTCCTCACTAACAAAAATTATATTTGCTCTGTGTCCAGAATTACATGAAGCAGGTTACATTTCATCTCGTGTAACCCCCACAAAAATACTGTAAGGAAAGTCCTAATATTATCCCTATTTTATGGATGAGGAGACTGAGGCTCAGAGAAGTAATGTTTCCTGAGTCCCACAGCCAGAGAGAAGAACAAGTAGGATCAGAGCCTGGGCAGCCAAACTGTAGCTCATGGCTAAGGACTCTAACCACTAGGCTCATTATTGTGTGCAAAGGTAATTTTCCATTTCATTACGAAACACTTCCAATATCCACTATCTAGAAAAATACAAAGAATAACGTGATGAAGTCTCATAAATCCATCTTCCACCTCCACTGAATTTTAGTCTTTTGCCTTGCTTGCATAGTTTTCTTTAAAAAAAAAGAAAAGAAATTTTAGGTCCAGTTGAAGTCCCTTTGTGTATTCTATGCTGAGCACATTCCTTTCTGGCCCCTGAGGTGGTGCCTGTCCTGAATTTGTGTTTATATTTCCAGGCATGATTTTTTCTTTTCTTTTTTTTTAAATTGGAGTATAATTGCTTTACAATGTTGTGGTAGTTTCTGCGGTACAACCAGGTGATCCAGCTAAATGTGTACATCTATCCCCTCCCTCTTGGACCTCCCTCCCAACCTATCCCTCTGGGTCATCACAGAGCACTGCGTTGAGTTCCCTGTGCTGTTTAGCAAGCTCCACTAGCTATCTGTTTGACATACTATAGAGTATATCTGTTAATCTCAATCTCCCACCTCATCATTCCCCCCATGTCCAGGTCCATTCTCTATGTCTGCATCTCTATGCCTGCCCTGGAACTAGGTTCATCTGTACAATTTTCTAGAGACATGTTTTTATACCATTAGAGCATTTTTATGTACACATCAACAATATATAACACTGTTTTGCATGTTTTCAAACTTTAGATAGAGTGTCATTTGTCATTTTTACAACTTGCTTTTGCATTGGACATTCTATCTATGAGATTTTATCTGTGTTCGATTTCACATAGCTCAAAGTTCACTTACTTAAAACCACATAAAATCAAATAGCATTTAAGAATATGGTATAGTATTACACTGTATAAATAATACACCATGTATAAATCTCTGGCTTAAAATATTTTGCATAAAGTATTATTGCAGACAACGTGAAATGAACTTTCTTGGAATGTCCTTCTTTGCACTCCTTGGAGAATTTTAGAAGGGACATTGCTCGGGGAAAGGGCAGGACCATTTTTAGCTTCATCTTGTGAAATGCCTCTCCAGAGGGATTGGCCAGCTGTATTCCTACCAGGAGTAAGTGACAGCCTTGTGCTTCTGCAGCTCCCCAGTACTTGCTCTGATCAACCTCTGGATACCAAATGACTTCTTATTGTCGTTTGAACTGCATCCTCTGACTAGCAGGAAAGTTGAACATCTTTACAGATTTTGTTTCCTTCTTGTGTGACTTTCCTACTTATGTCTACTTTAATATCCATTCATTTGGTTTTTTTCTTAATTGATTTTTAAAATCAGAGTAAAATTTACTTTTTTCGAGGAGAGGGAGTTTTGCAGTTCTGAGTTTTAACACATGTTAAAAAAAATCAATGAAATTGAAAGACATTATGAGACTACTTTAAACTATGAATTCAATGTCTTTAATAGATACGAACTATTTGGGTCATCTACCTCTTCTTCAGTAAGCTTTGTTAATTTGTAGCTGTCGAGGGATTGGTTCATTCTATCTAAGTTGCCAAATGTATGTGTGTAGAGTTGTTCCTAGTTCCTAGTACTCTCTTATTATTCTTTTAATGTCTGTGGAGTCTACTGGGGGATCCTCTCTTTCACTCTGGAAGCTAGTATGGTCTTCCCTTCCTATGAGTGGATGAGATCCCATGAATTCAGGCAGATTTCTGTACTTTGCCATTTTATATAAGGGACTTGAGAATCTGCAGACTTTGGTATCCAAGGTGGGTCTTGAAACGAATCCCTCCTAGATAATGAGGGAGGACCGTAATCTGTGTCCTCTCTCCTGTCTCACTCCCCCTTTTTCGTTACTCTAGAGATTTATCCATTTTTACTGAAATTTTCAAAGAATCAGTTTTTAGTTTTATCACTGATGTTCTCCGTTGTTTTTGCTTTTGATTTCATTGGTTTCTTTTTTGTCTTTATTCTGTCCTTCTTTCTTACTGTTTTGGGTTTACTTTAGTCTAGTTTTTCTTAATATGAAATTTTGCTCAGTCATGTCTGATTCTTTGTGACTCCATGGACTATCCATGGAGTTCTCCAGGCCAGAATACTGGAGTGGGTAGCCTTTCCCTTCTCCAGGGGATCTTCCCAACCCAGGGATCGAACCCAGGTCTCCTGCATTGCAGGTGGATTCTTTATCAGCTGAGCCACGAGGGAAGCCCTTTTCTCAATGTGGGAGCTTAGAATACTGCCTTGAGATCTTTATTTCAAATGTAAGCATTTAACTGTATACATTTCCCTATGAGCATGGCTTTAGCTGCATCCCACAAACTTTGATATGTGGTATTTTCATTCACGTCAATTTTTTTTTTAATAGAATTTTTTTTTTAATTCTGTTTTATTTGTTTGGCTGCATCAGGTCTTCGCTGAGGCACACAGCATCTTCACTGTGTGAAATCTTTTGTTGTGGTGCATGGACTCTCTAGTTGTGGTGTGTGGGCTCCAAAGTGCGTGTGCTCGGTACTTGCAGTGTTCGAGCACAATTGCTCTGTAGCATGTGGGATCTTAGTTCCCTGACCAGGGATCGAACCCACATCTCCTGCATTGCAAGGCAGATGCTGAACCATTGGACCACAAGGGAAGTCCCTCAAAATACTTTTTAGTTTCCCTCAAGACATCTTCTTTGACCCATGGATTATTACTTCGTTTAATTCCCAAGTGTTTGGAGGTTTTCCAGTTATCTTTCTGTTATTGATTGCTTGTTTAATTCCATTATGGTCAGAGAACATACTTTGTATGATTTCAAGTCTGTTATATTTATTACAGTTTGTTTTATGACTCTGGATATGATCTGTCATAGTGAAATGTATATGTACATTTGAGAAGAAAGTATATTCTGATCTTGTTGGGTGGAGTGTTCTGTAAATATCAGTCAGATCAGCTGGTAGAAGGACTAGTTCTTCGATATATTTGCTGATTTCCTATTGGCTTATCAATTACTGAGAGAGGAGTGTTGAAATCTCCAACTGTAAATGTGGATTTGTCTAATTCAGTTCTATCAGCATTTGCTGTGTGTATTTTGAAGCTCTTTTGCTAAGTGCATACATATTTAAACTTACTACGTCTTCTTGGAGAATTGACTCTTTAATTATTGTGTATTGCTCCTCTTTATTCTAGGAAATTATCCTTGCAATGCAATGTGTTTGTCTAATATTAACGCAGACACTTCAACTTTCTTTTGATTAGTGTTTGCATGGTATTTTCCCCATTCTTTTACTTTTGACCTACTTATATTACAAAATCATAGGTGGCAAATAGTCAGGTCTTGTTGTTTGATTTTAAATCAAATCTGACAGTCCCTGTCTTTTGGACCACTTTTATTTCGTATGTATATTGATATGTTTAAAACTAGGTCTCAGTCCAGTTCAGTTCAGTCGCTCAGTCGTGTCCGACTCTTTGCGACCCCATGAATCGCCGCACACCAGGCCTCCCCATCCATCACCAACTCCCAGAGTTTACACAAACCCATGTCCATCGAGTCGGTGATGCCATCCAGCCATCTCATCCTTTGTCGTTCCCTTATCCTCCTGCCCCTAATCCTTCCCAGCATTAGGGTCTTTTCCAATGAGTCAACTCTTTGCATGAGGTGGCCAAAGTATTGGAATTTCAGCTTCAACATCAGTCCTTCCAATGAACACTCAGGACTGATCTCCTTTAGGATGAACTGGTTGGATCTCCTTGCAGTCCAAGGGACTCTCAAGAGTCTACGTGTTTAGTATTTTGTATTCCATTTTAATCTATCTGTTGAACTTTTAACTATATCTCTTAGTATAGTTTTAAATGAATTTTTTCAGTAGTTGCTCCAGGAATTATTATATATATCAGTTCAGTTCCGTTCAGTCGCTCAGTCATGTCCAACTCTTTTCGACCCCATGGACTGCAGCACCTCAGGCTTCCCTGTCCACCACCAGCTCCCAGCGCTTGCTCAAACTCTTGTCCATTGAGTCAGTGATGCTATCCAACCATCTCATCCTCTGTTATTCCCTTCTCCTCCTGACTTCTATCTTTCCCAGCATCAGGGTCTTTTCCAATGAGTCAGTTCTTCGCATCAGGTGGCCAAAGTATTGGAGTTTCAGCCTTAGCATCAGTCCTTCTAATGAATATTCACGATTGATTTCCTTTAGGATTGCCTGGTTGGATCGCCTTGCTGTCCAAGGAACTCAAGGGTCTTCTCCAATGCCACAGTTCAAAAGCATCAATTCTTTGGTGCTCAGCTTTCTTTATGGTCCAACTCTCTCTCTCTCTCTCTCTCTATATATATATATATATATATACAGGCTGTGTGGAATCTTATTTGTTACACTCAGAATCTTTTCAGTTTCAGCCTGTGACTCTTAGTTGTGACATGTGGGATCTCAGTTCCCTGACCAGGTATTGAACCTGTGCTCCCTGCATTGGAAGCATCAAGTCTTAACCACTGGACCACCAGGGAAGTCCCTCAGGGATTATAATATATATTTAGTATTTTATCATTTCATGTAGCCTGTGGAAACCTTATCATCGTATAGATCCCTTTAACCTCCCCCTTCATCTTGTAGTTGTCATGTGTATCACATCTATATACACCGGAAATTCACTGAACCACGTTATAATTTCTGCTTTCAATTGTCAGACATTTTTTAAGAAATTAAGAGAAGGACAGTCTGTTCTATTTACCACTTTTTCTCTTTCTTCATTCCTGATGTTACAAATTTCTTTATAAATTTGAAGAAGTTATAAAGAATTTGTATTTGAAGAAATTTGAAGAAATCTTTTTAGCATTTATTTTAGAATGAGTCTGCTGTGAACAAATTCTCTTAGTTTTATTTGGGAATGTCTTTACTTCACTTTCATTCTTGAAGAATATTTTCACTGGATTTAGAAAGCTTTTAAAAAAATGGAGGTAAAATTTGTGATGTGTAATCCACCATTGTAACCATTTTAAACTGCACAGTTCAGTGGCTTTTAGTACCTTCGCAATGTTGCTCAACCATTGGGAATATCTACCTCTAAAACACCTTCATTACCCGCGCCCCCTGCAAAGAAACTCTACTCATTAATCAGTTACTCCCTAGCCCCGCCCCCCCCATTCCCACGAACCTACTTCTGTCTCTGTGGGTTTACCTATTCTGGGCACATTATATAAATGGAATCATATAACACATGATCTTTATATTTGGCTCCCTTCCCATGACATGTTTTCAAGTGTATCCACACTGCAGCATGTATCGATACTTCGTTCTTTTCTGTGATAATGTTCCATTGTATGGATATATCACAGTTTGCTTTTCCATTCACCAGTTGACAGACATTTGGGTGGTTTTCACTTCTTAGCTACTATGAATAAATACTGCTATGAACAATTGTGTACCGGTTTTTGTATGAACACCTGTTTTCAATTCTCTGGGATATAGATCTAGGAGTAGAATTGCTAGGTCATATAGTAATTCTCTGTTTAACTTTTTGAGAAGCTGCCAGACTGTTCCCCACAGTGGCTGCACCATTGTATATTCCCACCAGCAATGTATCAGGGTTCCAATTTTCCCACACCCTTACTCGTACATGTTATTTCCTGTTTATTTATTTTTTTTATAGCCAACCTAATGGGTATGAAGTGGTATCTCAGTTTTTTTATTTGCATTTTCCTAATAATGAATGGTTTGGGGCATCTTTTCATGTGCTTATTGGTCATTTGTATATTTTCTTTAGGTAATTATCTGTTCAAATCTTTTGCCTGTTTTTGATTTGGCTTGTCTTTCTGTTGTTGAATTGTAAGAGTTCTTTATATATCGTAGATACAAGATTTATGATATATAAATATTTTCTCACATTCTGTAGGTTGTCTTTTCGTTTCTTTGATTTACAAAAGTTTAAACATTTGATAAACTTCAATTTATCTATTTTTATTTTGCTGCTTATGCCTTTTGTGCATATCTAAAACTATGGACAGAGGTTTGTGACATGGTACAGTAGACAGGGATCAAGACCATCCCCATGGAAAAGAAATGAAACAAGGCAAAATGGCTGTCTGAGGAGGCCTTACAAATAGCTGTAAAAAGAAGAGAAGCAAAAAGCAAAGGAGAAAAGGAAAGATATTCCCATTTGCATGCAGAGTTCCAAAGAATAGCAAGGAGAGATAAGAAAGCCTTCCTCAGTGATCAATGCAAAGAAATAGAGGAAAACAATAGAATGGGAAAGACTAGAGATCTCTTCCAGAAAATTAGAGATACCAAGGGAACATTTCATGCCAAGATGGCCTCAATAAAGGACAGAAATGGTATGGACCTAACAGAAGCAGAAGATATTAAGAAGAGGTGGCAAGAATACACAGAAGAACTGTACAAAAAAGATCTTCACGACCCAGACAATCATGATGGTGTGATCACTCACCTAGAGCCAGACATCCTGGAATGTGAAGTCAAGTGGGCCTTAGAAAGCATCACTACGAACAAAGCTAGTGGAGGTGATGGAATATTTCAGGATATTTCAAATCCTGAAAGATGATGCTGTGAAAGTGCTGCACTCGATATGCCAGCAAATTTGGAAAACTCAGCAGTGGCCACAGGACTGGAAAAGGTCAGTTTTCATCAATCCCAAAGAAAGGCAATGCCAAAGAATGCTCAAAATACTGCACAATTGCACTCATCTCACACGCTAGTAAAGTAATGCTCAAAATTCTCCAAGCCAGGCTTCAGCAACACGTGAACCGTGAACTTCCAGATGTTCAAGCTGGTTTTAGAAAAGCAGAGGAACCAGAGATCAAATTGCCAACATCTGCTGGATCATTGAAAAAGCAAGAGAGTTCCAGAAAAACATCTATTTCTGCTTTATTGACTATGCCAAAGCCTTTGACTGTGTGGATCACAATAAACTGTGGAAAATTCTTCAAGAGATGGGAATACCAGACCACCTGACCTGCCTCGTGAGAAACCTGTATGCAGGTCAGGATGCAACAGTTAGAACTGGATGTGGAACAGACTGGTTCCAAATAGGAAAAGGAGTACGTCAAGGCTGTATATTGTCACCTTGCTTATTTAACTTATATGCAGAGTACATCATGAGAAACGCTGGGCTGGAAGAAGCACAAGCTGGAATCAAGATTGCCGGGAGAAATATCAATAACCTCAGGTATGCAGATGACACCACCCTTATGGCAGAAAGTAAAGAGGAACTAAAAATCCTCTTGATGAAAGTGAGAGAGGAGAGTGAAAAAGTTGGCTTAAAGCTCAACATTCAGAAAACTAAGATCATGGCATCTGGTCCCATCACTTCATGGGAAATGGATGGGGAAACAGTGGAAACAGTGTCAGACTTTATTTTTTGGGGCTCCAAAATCACTGCAGATGGTGACTGCAGCCATGAAATTAAAAGATGCTTACTGCTTGGAAGGAAAGTTATGACCAACCTAGATAGCATATTAAAAAGCAGAGACATTACTTTGCCAACAAAGGTCCATCTAGCCAAGGCTATGGTTTTTCCAGTAGTCATGTATGGATGTGAGAGTTGGACTGTGAAGAAAGCTGAGTGCTAAAGAATTGATGCTTTTGAACTGTGGTGTTGGAGAAGACTCTTGAGAGTCCCTTGGACTGCAAGGAGATCCAACCAGTCCATCCTAAAGGAGATCAGTCCTGGGTGTTCATTGGAAGGACTGATGTTGAAGCTGAAACTCCAATACTTTGGCCACCTCATGTGAAGAGTTGACTCATTGGAAAAAACCCTGATGCTGGGAAGGATTGGGGGCAGGAGGAGAAGGGGACGACAGAGGATGAGATGGTTGGATGGCATCACTGACTCGATGGACATGAGTTTGGGTAAACTCCAGGAGTTGGTGATGGACAGGGAGGCCTAGTGTGCTGCGATTCATGGGGTCCCAAAGAGTTGGACACGACTGAGCGACTGAACTGAACTGAACTGAAGACTTCCTTATCAAATTTAGGATCACAGAGATCTACATCTATGTTTTATTCTAAGAGATTTGTTGTTATAGCTCTTACAGTTGGGTCTTTGATATAGGAGATATAATAAAGAGTATAAATATATATGTATGTTCTTTCTCAGATTGTTTTCCATTATGGTTATTACAAGATATTAAATATAACTCTCTGTGCCATATATTTAATAGCAGATCATTGTTGCTTATCTATTTTATATATTGTAGTATGTATCTGTTAATTTCAAATTCATAATTTATCCCTAATCCCACTTTCACTTTGGTAACCATTAGTTTGTTCTCTGTGTCTGTGAGTCTATTTCTGTTTTATAAATAAGATCATTTGCACCATTTTTTTAGATTCCACATATAAATGATATGATATTTGTCTTTTTTTCTGACTTACTTCACTTAGTATGATACTTCCTAGGTTCATCCATGTTGCTGCAAGTGGCATTATTTCATTGTTTTCTATGGCTGAGTAACATTCCACTGGATATCATTGTTTGTGTATATATATATATATACATACATATATATCACATCTTTAGCCATTCATCTGTCAAGTACTATACTGTTTTGATTACTGCAGCTTTGTAGTAAATTTTGAAATTGGGAAGTATGAGTTCTGTAACTTTATTCCTCTTTTAAAAAGTTGATTTGACTGTTAAAAGTCCCTTGCAATTCTGTATAAAATTTGGGATTGGCTTGTCTATTTCTGACAAAAACACAGCTGGAACTTTGATAAGGACTGCACTGAATTGGGTACAGAATTCTTGGTTCAGTTTTTTTTTTTATTTTAACATTTAAAAAATCTTGCTCCTCCTCCTTTTAGCCTCCACGGTATCTGATGAGAGACCTCCAGTCATTCAAATCAAAGAGTAATGAACAGGAAATTCGTTTCCCCCACCCCGCCCAGGCTGGAGACCTCTGCTCCTCTCTGTCCCTCAGGGCTTGGGCACCTACCAGTATCATGCTTCCACTTCAGTATTGCCTGGAAACTGGAGTGAGAATAGCAAAAAAAGAGAAAAAAAAAAAAAACCCAACAAAAATAGGGAACCCTTTCTGACCCTGAGTCATGTCCACTTTTCCTTTCCACAGACCAGAAAAAGAAGGTTTCTCTGGGAGCTGTTTCTGTGCTCATCTTTATGTACTTCTGGGTTTCCAGCTTCCTTCGGGTCAGGTGATATTGAAAGGGAAAAACTGATAACCTCAACCCTGGTTGGGTAAAATTCTGAATCCTGGCACCCTTCCCCCATCAGCCCATTGTTTGTGCTTGTGTTTGTGTGTCTGTGTGTGCTCAGTTGTGTCCGACTCTTTGCAACCCCATGGACTGTAGGCCCATCAGGCTCCTCTGTCCATGGAATTCTCCAGGCCAGAATACTGGAGTAGGTAGCTGTTCCCTTCTCCAGGGGATCTTCCCGCCCCAGGAATCAAACCAGGATCTCCTGCATCGCAGGCGGATTCTTTACCAGCTGAGCTACCAGGGAAGCCCCATCAACTTATTGTGACTTACTTTTCAGAGTCCTCGGAGAGCTACCTGCTCCATACAGTCTGTGTGGGATTTATAGTTGTATTCAATGGGGGAGGTGGATGGGGCATGCTTACTCCATCCACTGGAACTGGAACCTCTCTTAAACTGTCTTTAAGAGGTCCTTATCAAATATGGAAGAAATACTTACATTAAACTACTTTTAATTGAAATATACTTAATTTACAATGTTGTATTAGTTTATTACACTCTTTTTTAAAGTACGTATGTATTTATTTGGCTGGGCCAGGTCTTAGTTCAGCATGCAGGATCTTTTAGATGAGGGATGTGGGATCTTTAACTGCAGCATACGAAGTCTTCAGTTGTGACATTCGAATGCTTAGTTACAGCATGTGGAATCTAGTTCCCTGACTAGGGATCGAACCTGGGCCCCCTGCATTGGGAGTGTGGAATCTTACTCTCTGGACCACCAAGGAAGTCCCTCAACTCTTGTTGTGCATGCTTCACATATCTTTTCCTAGTTCTTGTCTTTAAATTTTTAGTTTTCTCTTCTTTACATTTTCTTACAGTAAATTTATCAATAATTTCCTTTATGAATCAGGCTTTTGGTGGATTGGATGGATGTCAAGGATTATTTTTAGTTTCTGGAAAACTCATGGAAGGCGGTGTCATTTGCTGAGCTTCAGGCATGCAAAGGAAGAGGCAGGTTTGTGAGAATTCATTTTATTTTACAATTCTGTGCGTGGGTAGCTCTGGGGGTCCTCTCCCGGGGTTCTGGTCTGACTCACCTGACCGATGCCTGTTTTTGAGTGCTGGCTGATGTGGGCTGCAACCTGGGGAATCGTGGATGGGCCGGGAATGAGCTAGTAACAGGTGTGCCCTTAGGCTGCGCTCTTCGGAGGGCGCGTTCGTCAATGCACAGGAAAGGCTAGTTCTCGGGCTGGCATTTCCTACCCACAGGGTGTTCGGGTGCCCAGATTCTGCCTGAAGCTTGGGCCCATTAGAGAACACTAGGGCGTGGGAGGCAGAGAGAGTCAAGTGTCTGAGAAATAAATAAAGACACACAGAGACAAACGGACAGACCTGGGAGAGCTGTCTCTCCTTTCAGGATTGGTCAGAATTCTGTCCTTTGCCCCCTGGCTAGCAATTTTGCTTTTAAAGGTCCTTTCTCATTTGGGATCCAGCCTCCTACCATAGATCTCCCCCACGGGAGAACTCCACAGAAGGAGAAGATAATTAGACAATCCAGTGGCTGGATAGAAATGAGCATTGAAGTTAGGAAGATAAACTGCCTTCTTCGTGGTCCCACAGAAGATGCTGGCGGAGGGTGGTGGCAGGGGTGGAGTCTGCGATGGTTCCTCCTCTGTCCCTGTTCTCTCCCACCTACTCCCAGTTTCTTCCTGAACCTCCAATCCTTCCCCCACCCCACCCTGCCCCAGCCGAGGCTGTTGTCTGACTTTGCAGCAGAGTAGGCTCCAGAAACATCAGTGGAGTCCAGTGGAGTGAGCTCAGATCCTAGAAGTCATGGAGAACAGGCTAAAACACAGCTCGCCATGTCTGGGCCTCGCTGTAAGCTCTGATGGAAGCGGATGGGTGCTGCTGGTGTGGTCTCGTTCACACTCTTATCATTTATTTTAGGCAGAAACAGAATAATAGGATGTTGTTGTTGTTCAGTCTCTCAGTCGTGTCTGCCTCTTTGTGACCCCATGGACTGCAGCACGTCCGGCTTCCCTGTCCTTCACCACCTCCTGGAGTCTGCTTAAGCTCATGTCCGTTGAGTCAGTGATGCCCTGTGAAATCTCAGTCCAACTCTGCATTCCATAAGTGAGAATCAGGGAGGTTGAATCACTCATTCAAAGTCAAGACATGGGCGTTTCACTTTGCTCTCACCCTCCCCACTCCACCCCTGCCTCCCAATGTAGTTAAGCCTGGGATACCACTGCCGGCCGTGCTACTGACCACCTTTGTGCACAGGCCTGAGAGTCCTTTGGTCCCATGGGGACAGGCAGTGAGGGATCAGAGTTCGGGGTCGCACCGAAGTCTGGGGTCCACGAGCTTCTCTGTAGCCACGAACACACGACAGACAGACATGACAGGCAGACCCCTTCCACTCAGCCAGGTCTCACCTCTGCAGGCCCCTGCACCTGGGACTGAAAGAATGAATAGGAACCTTGTTTGGTAGGAATTTCTTTCCTCTGCTGTTTGCTTTGGGTTTTTTTTTTTTTTTTTCCCCTCTCCATTCCTGGCTGCTAACCCAATATTTGGCTTTCTGTGAGCACTAAATATAATTCTTCATTTAACCTCCAGAATCATGGTTTCCTACCTGCTTCCCACGACCGGATCCACAGCCTGGAATGAAAACAGAACCCCGAGGGCATCAGCGGCTCAGGGCTGAGGGTGCGGGCGGGTTCCGGGAGGGGGAGGAGCAGGGGGAGGGAGGCAGGGAGGCCGGAGCGAGAGGCGCATGCAGCCCTCACCCACGCTGGGAGTCTTAGGCCCGGTGCTGGCTTTTGTGCTCGCTCCCTGAAGCCTGGGCCTGAAATCCTGTCCTTTCTTACCCCCCAAAAGGATGCCGAGTTCCCACCCACAAGCCACCTCCACACACCTCGGCATTCTAGGGCCAGAGAAAATAAACAAAATCCACTCCTAGGGACTCGCCTGCCTGCCACCCCCACGGATGCCTGTAGGATGCGGGTCGGGGAGCTCCGTGCGGGCCCCCCCACAACTTTCCCCGCTCGCCTCCCTGTGACCAGTCGGGGCAGGTGAAAGCTCCATGGAACCGGGCAGTGGAAAATTCCCCCCAGATCCTCCTGGGGAGGAGCCGGAGCAGCTGCTGCTGAACACCAGGGCTGGTCCGGCACCTGGTCCCCGGGTCCCCCGCCGGCTCGGCCCCAGCTGCGGAAGAGGGCGGGGGGCGCGCGGGCCGCAGGGCGCCGGGAGCCCGGCTCCCCGGCGCTGGCCGGTGTTAATGCCGGTTACAAATCTCCTGAAATCACACGCGGTTTCGCAGACTTGGGGAGCCCGTGACAGGACATGTTGTCTCCCTCTGGTTGAGCAGGCAAACAGGAGACTTCCTACCGCCTGATTTACAGCCTCGGCGTATTTTTGACACACGGATCACCCCGGAGGGCGAGGCTCAATTACGGCCGTGATGCAGACGCCGTGAAGCCGCCGCAGCGCTTCCTGCCGGGCGCGGAGGCGGCGATGGGCTCACACCCGGGGCCCCGGGGGCCAGAGAGCAGGGGCAGCACTCCTCACCCCCACCTGAAATGCGCCTGGCACCCCGGTGGGCCATCTCGGGGCCTGGGGTGGACGGTGGGTGTGCAAGACTGGGGACCATGGGTGAACCGGGCCGTTCTGACCTTCCTCTGCCCCCAACCCCCACCTCACCTGAACCCACCCTCATCTCCACCGGGGTAGGGGTTGGAGGGGGGCGGTCCGTGCGCACCCTCGCCAGGCGGGGCCTGTGGGAGCCGCTGAGGGGACCCGGGAGGCATAAGGGCCCCGCCCTGGGCTCCGCAAAGACAAGACAGAACACCAGGGCCTGCAGCAAATCACAGAATGCAGGTAGTGCCCTGAAAGGTACAGAGGAGTGCCTTGGGGGCTCGGCCTCTCACTCAGGGGGCAGAGGAGGAGGTGGTGGCGATGTCTGAGCCTCCGCAGATACCCCTCTGCTAGGGCTGAGGTGGGTCTAGGGCTGAGGTGGGTCTAGGACTGAGGTGGGTCTGTGGGGAACCCCCCCCCCCCAACTAGAACCTGCCCAGAGCAGCTCCTTTTTACTGGTGGGTGAGTCTCACCCAGGCGGCAGGGGCCGCCCTTCTTTCAGGAGCTGCTGAAAGGTCTCTTCAAGGTGGCACCAGGCGGGCGTCACCCCTCTGGCCGCCCCACTGTCCCATCAGACAGAGGGAGGGTGCTTTGGGTGTTGCTTCCACTCTCACCTCTTGTGACGGGATCACTTGGCTCTCCCTGTAAGACTTCTGCAGATTTGACTGATCTAACTGAGGAGGCTTGGGGGTGGGGGAAGGGTCCTCTTGGGTGCTTCCCATTCCCAGAAGAGGGGCATGTGCTTAACCTTTCCTCCCAGTGATGCCTGGCTCTCCCCCTCCAGCCCCAGATCCTACCAGTGCCCTTCCCCGGACCACGGGCATGTCTCCTCTTGCTCCCCATGGCGTGTGATGTGGGTACCGCTTCATTCTAGTTGGACATCCAAGGAGGGTGATCGCGGTACCTGGACAGAGAGATGAAGGAGATCCCATCTCGCTTGAGGAAGTCAGAGCTGAGAGCTGGGGTGGAGAGGTACCTGCAATAAAGAGGCAGGCGATACAAAGCTCAGATTTTCCATGGTTTGCCCACATTCTTATCATCAGCTGGTGGGACTCACTCTAGAGTCCTACTCTTGCAGTTGGGTTCTTGGGCAACTTTTCCGTCCATGAAAGACCAGCCTCGTTGAATTGTGGTAAAGAGCAAACGTGTAACAGCTTATGTCTGGCACATAGAAGGCACACTGTGAGGTTAGATTTCTTTTCTTGGGGGAAGGAAAACAAATATCGTATGTTTACGTGAAGCTCCCTGAACATTGATGGAGACCACTTTGCTGCCTCCAGCCCTCTCCCTTTGCCTTGGTTCTTTATGAGGGTGAGGGGGGCTGGGGCTAGGCTGGGGAAAGGAGGAGGGTGCCGCCCACAGGGTGGGAGAGAATCTGAGTTTTATTAACCCAGGAACCACATCCTTGTCTCATCCCAGTGGGCAGAGACCGGGCAGGTGGGTGTCCCGCCCTGCCTGCTGGTGGAGGCAGTTTATGGATTTGGTGACAGATTCCTCCGAGGAGATGAATGAAGCAATTGTGCACTTGGTGTAGAAAAGATCCCAGATAGAGGAGATGTTTTCAATGGCAATAACCCTGAGACATAGTGTTTCACTGAGTCAACAAGAGCTATCGGCCTGGCTTCCCTTTGATGGGCCTGTGAGTACTTGTAAGCCTTGGGAGCTGTTCTTGGCACTGAGGGACCATGTTTAAAAGCTTTTATTCTCTTCTTCGTTTTAATCACCCCTCCCGCCTCCTGGAGGGATTCCTAACTTGCATTCTTGGACAACAAAGGCAGTTAACGGAATCCTAGCGGGGTGAAGTACCGAACCAGAAAGTCTTCACCACAGCTCCATTGATGCCCCCACCTGGGCCAGCCTTCATCTTCAGAAATATCTGATGACCAGATTAGAAAGCATCTCTGAGGAGTTTAGGGGACTTTGTGGGGAGAAGGGCCCTCCTCACCTGCTTGTTGAACAGGTCAGCTAAGGGCTGGACAAAGGCAGAGAAGGACTTGCAAAATGTTTGCTTGCTGAATATTGGATTTTAAAACATCTTCCACTGGAAGCTGGAGGTGAGCGGTGGGTAGGTGGGAGTGATGGAGGATCCGGAGAGGTGTGTGTGCTCTGGACTTGCCAACAATGAAGGGCAGGCCACGCAATGTGGGGTCTCATTTGATGCTGTTGAGAATCGCATGTGAAAAAGCCTTGGCGTGAAGCAGTCCTGGTGGCCAGCCATGGAGCGGCAAGGATGTGATGGGGTGAGGGAAGGGTGGCGGGGGGAGAGGGTGAGATTTGGAAACTGGGGGAGAAGACAACACTGGCCTAGAGATACCCAGAGGAAAATCACCCTCCCTTTCAAAGACTTAGAATCCTTCCATCCGCTTACTCCTTGGAAGGAAAGTTAGGACCAACCTAGACAGTGTATTGAAAAGCAGAGACATTACTTTGCCAACAAAGGTCTGTCTAGTCAAGGCTATGGTTTTTCCAGGGGTCATGTATGGATGTGAGAGTTGGACTATAAAGAAAGCTGAGCGCTGAAGAACTGATGCTTTTGAACTGTGTTGTTGGAGAAGACTCTAGAGAGTCCCTTGGACTGCAAGGAGATCCAACCAGCCCATCCTAAAGGAGATCAATCCTGAGTGTTCATTGGAAGGACTGATGCTGAAGCTGAAATTCCAATGCTTTGGCCACCTGATTCAAAGAGCTGACTCATTTGAAAAGACCCTGGTGCTGGGAGAGATTGAAGGCAAGAGGAGAAGGGGGCTGCAGAAGATGAGATGGTTGGATGGCATCACCAACTCAAAGGACATGAGTTTGCATAAACTCCGGGAGTTGGTGATGGACAGGGAGGCCTGGAATGCTGTGGTCCATGGGGTCACAAGGAGTCGGACATGACTGAGCGACTGAACTGAACTGATCCTGCCTTAGGCGTCTGGAGAAGCTACCCCAAGGCCAAATGTTCTGGTGTTACCAGAGATTGCTCAGGGGTTGCTGTGAGAACAAGTGAGCTTGGCTGTGGAGAGAGATGGCCCTCCACCTCCCGGGCTCTCGGTGGGTGATGTCTTGGCCTGTGGTGGCGGCCCAGGCCAGTCCCCTTTCACTGACAGCACAGTCAGGCAGGGCAACATGGCGGCCCCCGGGGTGGGGGAGCATAGGTCAGAAACAGAAGCTGTAATTAAACCTTTTTTTACCCACCTCACCCCCAGCAGGAAGTTATTCTGAGTGCTCAGTGAGGGGGAAGAAGGGGGCGGAGTGGGAGCCAAAAGGCCGCTTTTGACCTTGTGGCCTTCCTGGTGATTGGGTGGCGAGGTTTTTAGGTTGAAGAAGAGATTTCCTTGAGCATCTTCTGAAAATAGTCACAGACCTCGTGTCTGACTCCTTCCCAGATTCCGCCGCTGCTCTGGGGGCAGACGGAGGGCCAGAGCATCGAGCCCAGGCATCCTGCAGCCAGCTGCAGCTCCCGGTCCTCCCTCCGTCATCGGCGTCGGATGTGAACCACATCCTGGAGGCACAAGCCCGGGTCGCCTCACTTGCGAGGGTGTGGGGCAGGTGTGGCTGCGGTGAGCCAAGGCCTCGTGTTTTCCAGATTGGTGGCCTTGGTTTTGGCGAAGCAGGGGTCTTGGAAACATGCTCCATCCACAGCTCCTCCACCTCCTTCTCGCCTGGGGTGAGACGAGGGTGAGAAGTCCAGGCCTGCAGATGCTGAGCGAGGAAGCAGAGACGGAGGATTAGCTGTTTTGCCAGGACTCTCCTTCCTGTCTCTCCTTCCCAGGGCTGTTGGGAAGAGCCGTCTATCCCTGCTCTGTCATCCCCCTGTGTGTTCTCCACTCCGTCAGCCCCCCAGCCCTCTCCTCTTCCCCCCCAAACTGGAGCCCGGCCCAAGGAAGTGTGGCCAAGAGTGCAACTTGGTCTGGTCTCCTGCAGAAAGGTTTCCAGCATCTCCCATTCGACCAAAGCCAAAGTCTGTAAAAAAAAAAAAAAATAGGACGTGGGGTCCAAGTTCTTGGAACAAGGGCTGCAAACACTTCACTTTCCAGAAGAAAAATTACCAGCCACTGAGGGAGCTGCCTCCAAAATGGAGACCGAAGATCCTGTTCTTCTGCTTTGGCAGCTCCTTGGGGCAAAATCCTCTTCCCCTTGCACTTTCATAAAAAATTTGATGGGGGAGCATCTCTTCCCTTTGGTCCCTTCCTCTTGGAGCTCACCCTCCTGTGGGGCCAGCTGGAGCCTGGAGCGTTTCCCACAAGTGTATATGCGATTTCCTTCCTGCAGTGACTAGTCATCCTGACCGTGGCAGCACGTGTGACCTTACTGGCATCTCAGCAGTGGATGAGCTGGCTGGGGAGGGGAGGAGAGTTCTGGCAGGGCCTTCATCCTTGATGGTGGCCAGCGGGGGCTGTCCAGTTCTGTCCTCACATCCAGGGTACCACCCCTCCTCACCCTTCACTTCCAAACACTCCCCAGTGCTGCTGTCTGGTCCCCTTTAACATTACTCATTCTATCCTTTATTCCAGCCCCGTCACTGCCACCTGGCTGGTCATTCCCAGGTATCTAAGAGAGCCTCCTCTGCTCTTGGAGCCTGCTTCTTGCTCCTTCACTCTATCCCCTCCTCAGGCCAGAGTGTGTTTCCTAAAGGTCCACCATGGCCATGCCATCCCCTGTACACCCACACATCCAACACACATGCACTCCTGCTCACACATTGTGTCCAATGCCTAGGCTTGACTCCCTTTGGGGACCACAATTTCTAGGAAAACTTCTAGATGGACTCCTACCCTCACAGCTATTTCCATTCCAGCTTATACAAAAAGATGACTCTTAATCTGTTTTTTTTTTTTTCCTTTTCCTTCTATTTTCTGGCTATATCAGACACATGCAGGATCTTAGTTCCCTGAGCAGGGATCGAATCCCTACCTCCTGCAGTGGAAATGTGGTGTCTTAACCACTGGACTTCCAGGGAAGTCCCAATCTCCCTGTTTTTGATGCTGTTGATTACTTCCTCCTTGAAAGGATCTCATCTGTGATGCTTACCCATAACATGCATTCTTTCTATTTTTTAGTAATTTTAAAAAAAATTTAAAGAATCCGCTCCTCTAAGTGCTTTGTAGAAAACCAAGTCCGTCTCATGCTCTAATCCCGAGGAAAGTGCTTTTTGGGTATAAGCTAATCAGAACCACAGAGATTGGTTCAGGGGTGGGGATATCACCAAATTCAAGCTAATGACCTTGGGGAAAACTTTTGGCAGTTTTCCAGGTAAGAAAGTTCCTTGATTCTCTGGGAGATATCTGAGTGTTTGGGTCTCTTTCCCCTGAACTTTGAGGGGATGGTAAGAAACCTGAGTTTTGGCAATTGGCATTGGAAGAAAGCTCATTTTGCCTAAGGCAAAACCAAGAGACACAAAGAAACTGAATCCTTGATGTTGTTGTTGAGCAGCTGGATCAAGCTGAACCTGAAGCCAGTGTTGGCCCTGGATTTCCAATTACATGCACCTTTAAATAATTTTTATTACTTAGATCAGTTTGAATTGACTTTTCTGGTTACATGCGGAAAATGCACTTCCTCTCCTTCTCCCCTGATTTTTTTTTCTATTTCTGATCATTCTGTTCAACTTTTCCCAGGTTCCTCCTCCTTTTCCTTTGGATTATACGATGGTGTTCCTCAGGGTAACTTTGTTGTCATTTACAAACTGGATGATCTCAGGTACTTGTATGGCTTCAGTTTGCCATGTCTTCCAAATCCATTACACCATCTACCAGCTTTCCAGCATCTCTTATTTGTCCCACAGACACCTCAGTGTCAACAAGTTCGAAGCTGAACCCTTTATCACTCCCAGCATCCTGCCCCTTGTCCGTATTCCTTGCATTTGTTAGTTGCTCAGCTGTCCTCCTGGCCGATCAAGCCAGAAGCCAGGTGTCGTTTGCCTTCTGGCCCACAGCCTGCATCCATTAGTCACCACATCCTGTCCACTCACCATCCTTAAATCCATTCACTTTGCCCCTTTGCCCTGCCTCACCTCTGCTGCTTGAGTTCAGTTGTCAGGCATCGCTCATTAAACAAAGGCAGGCTCCCCCAGGACAGTGTCCTCCCAGCTCTGGCCAGTCACTTTCTAAAATGTAAACCTGGGTGCACTTCCTGGGGGTCCAATGGTTAAGACTTGGCTTTCCACTGCAGGGGGTGCGGGTTTGATCCTGGGTCAGGGAACTAAGATCCCACATGCCTCAGGGCCAAAAAACCCCCAAAACCTAAAACAGGAGCAGTATTATATGTAACAAGTTCAATAAAGACTTTAAAAGTGGTCCATATAGAAAAAAATCTTAAAAAAATTAAAAAAGAGCATAAACCTGATTGTGCTAGGGCTCTGCCTAAAGCGGAGGGCCTCTGCTCTCCTGCCTGAGCTCCAGCTCCTAGGTCCATCCCTGTTGTGGGTCTGCCACGCCTCTGCCCTGTGTCTCGTCCCCTATCTTAAGCACTGCTTAGATGTCCCCTCTTAGCTGCTCACTCTTGCCTCCCTCTGACCCTGCTTCCAGCCTTATCACACTGTGTCAGCCTGGCCACCCAGGAAGCTTCTTGAGGGCAAAGGCCGTGGAACTAACTCCCCGCGGTGCCTGCCACACGACGGTCAGCTCCACCCAGCCCTGCTCCTTGTCTGCTCCCCAGGCCAGGAGCTGCCTGAGGATGAGAGGGGGTGTGCTGTCCTCCACCCTAGCCAGCGCTCGGCCTGTAGTAAGTGCTCAGCAGACATCCGGCCGAGCCAATGAATTAATAGCATGAGTGAGACGGGACCCCGGGGACCATGACCCGCATGGCCATCCTTGTGTGTGAGTAGGGCACCCGTGCAGCCCTGAGCTGAGCTTCTCCAGTCAGGGGGAGCACTGAGAAGTAGCTAAGGGGCTCCCTGGGGTTGAATTGCCCCCCAGGTTTCGGGTCACCCCAGGAGACTGTTCCAGCTTGGAGCGGGGGTGGGGGGGCGGTGAGGGAGAGGGTGACGGACCCTGGAGGCTGCCCTCTGATTGGTCGAAACAGCGGGTGTGAAGAGCAACTGAGATGCTTGCGCTACACATCTCCATTTCTGCTGCTGAGAGAGACGTGTGCCCTGGGGACGCACTCAGGATCTGCAGAGGAGGGCGTCAGGGAGGAGCCCGTTCCTCTGTGGAAGGACTGACCTCCGGGCCCTTGTCATCCATCAATTCAAAACTGGCTAAGTTTGTACCTTGGAATTGTTGCACTATGTTGTTTTATTAAAAAATAACGAACCAAGCACTTGTTCTGTTAAAATAAAAAAAGTGATCCTCACCTCCCAGATCTGTGGGGGAGCTTGTTGCGGGGGGTGGGGGTCAGGGAAGACCACTTTGATCTCTAGAATTCACAGGAAAATGCCTTTTGCTGCTTTGAGGGGCAGTTGCAGGGAACCTTCCCGGCTATCAGAGACCGAGTCTCTGGCTGCCTTTACTCTCAGCTACCCTAGCGCCCACTGCCCCATTCTGCCCTGGCTGTGCCCCCTTGGGAAGCTCCCCTCTGACCACCAGCACTTGATCCTGGCTTCTCTGGTAGGGGACGCTCCACTTCACTTTTAGGCAGGTCTAGCTGCCGGCTGAGTACTTGATGAATCCACATGGATTGAAATCCACATGGATTGAAAGCGGGAATGTGGGTAAGGCTCGTGGGGGGCGTGCGGTAGGGGGCTGACGCTGATCAGCTGATCCGGCGGCAGCTACAGCTGGCCAGAGGGCACCGGTTCCGAATTACTTACGAGTTCTGAATCATGATGAAAACTGCGGATAATAACAACCACATGACGGGAACTCACTGGGATGCCTAATCCGCTTTCCAGCAGGCCCCCTTAACGAGGTCACAGTCTGCGGAGCGAGATGGGGTCTCCAGGGAGGGTTCGGGAGCAGGCCCTCCAGGTCCTCCTCTTCCACCGCCCCTGCTGCGGTGGGACCAAGCGGAAGGCCCGTTTCCGAGCACCTCGGCTGGGGGTCTCAGCGGGGCTGGCGGGGTGCTGGGAGGAGGGGCTGGGAGGAGGGGCTCCGGGGCCCCAGGCAGCAGCATCCGTGCTCCCACCCACTATGTAGCTTTGGATCTTCCCCTCCGTGAAGGGAGGCCCTGCTTTTAGGTTGCTCAGGAAGGGAGGGGGATTCAGGGTCCGGGACTTCAGGGAGCTGGGACATGAAGGGGCTCAGGACAAGCAGAACTCAGCAAACCGCAGCTCAGGAGCCACTTGGAGCCCCATCCATCTGCTCTAGAGCCACCGGTGACCACACAGGGCGTCTCCCCACCGTGGCCACGGGTGTGTTCCTTCCGGGGCAGTTGTGTTTGTCACGGCTGCCTCTGCCCCTCCTCCTCCCCGCCTCCTTTCTGCTTTCACCAGACTCTGAGCACCACCCTATATCTCCCTGGAAGAAAGCTCAAAGTTACTTCCAGGAATATTTGAATTTTAGTAGGGCTTCTCAAGGCCGAAAGGTTCTCAAGGAATGCAGCAATATTGGTGGAATCTGACAGGTTGTTTTGGAGATTAGAAGACAGGAGGGTTTCCTAGGTGCTCTTCTGAATAGTCAGGCCTAGGTACCGACCCCTCATCCGTTCCTTCCTCCTTCCCTCATTTCCTTCCTGCATCTTTCCTTCTTTCCTACCAGGGCTCTGAGCTTGATACAGGAATACACAGGAGTCTAAGACCTGGATCCTGCTTTAAAGAAGCCCCCACTCTCACTCACAGAGCCCAGCTCCCTGCTCTAATAAAGGGCTGATTTTCCCAGAGGATGGGGCAGGGCTTCTGTTGGGGATGAGGTTGGGCATGAATTTTCTGCTCCCTAACGAGGCTCTGGATCACAGGGAGCCTTAAATGGGCTCTCTGTGGCGTAGGCTCAGCTCCCGTGAACCAGGGGCTCCCGGTCCCCATTTGCCGTGGCTGAAGGCACCTGGCAAACTGCAGCAGATTGCTCAGAGTTAGCCTTGCCATGGCTCTGGGACTGTAAAACGACTTGGAGCTGGAGGCTGAGCCCCGGGCCTGGGGGATGGACAGAAGAGTGTAAATATAGGAGGAGCCACCATCACACTACCTGTGCACACCCAGGGCCGGGAGGCAGGGGGATGCTTTCTTTAAAAATTGAAGTATAGTTGCCTTACAATGTTGTGTTAGTTTCAGGTATACAACAAAGTGAGTCAGTTAGAGATATGTATATATTTTTCAGATTATTTTCCTCTATGGGTTATTATTAGATATTTAATATAGTTCCCTATACAGTAAATCCTTGTTGCTTATCTATTTTATGTATAGTAATTTGTACCTGTCAACTCCATACTTCTAATAGATCCCTCCCCGCCTTCCCCTTTGGTACTATCAGTTTGTCTTCTATGTCTGTGTTTCTGTTTCATATATTTGTATATTTATATTATTTTTTAAGATTTCACGCAGAAGTGATGTTGTGTGACGTTTGTCTTTCTCTGTCTGACTTACTGCACTTAGTATGATTATCTCTAAGTCCATCCAATTTCCTGCAAATGGCAGTATTTCATTCTTTTTTATGGCTAAACAATATTCCATTGTATATGTTGATATGTACCATATCTTTATCCAGTCATCTCTTGATGGCCACTTGGGTTACTTCATATCTTAGCTACTGTAAGTAGTGCTGCAATGAACATCTTTTCAAATTGGAGTTTTCATCTTTTCTACATATGTGCCCAGGAGTGGGGTTGTTGGATCACAGGGAAGTTCTATTTTTAGTTTCTTAAGGAACCTCTATACTGTTTTCCATAGTGGCTGCACCAGTTTACCTTTGAGGAGGGAGGGTGCTTTCGGACACCTTCCTGGGGCCACGGTGAGACCCAGAAGCTCTCAGTGCCTTGCCAGCTTCAGCGACTTGGAACTGGCTGATGGGGGAGGGGCAAGACACAGGGTGACCCCGCCTTAGGTTCCCTGAGCTCCTGGGGCCTGATTGGAACCCCTGAAGCTCCTCCAGCTCTCAGGGACAGCCCCTGAGCCCTCTCCCTCCCCCTCCCCCCTTCAAGAACCTGTTCCATCCTTCATCCTTTTCTGAAGAATCTTGCTCCCTTCTGATCAATAGAAGCAGCTTTTATGATTTGCGGGGCCCAGCCCACAATGAAAACAAAGGATCACTCTCATTAAAAATTGTTCGGAATCTCAAGATGGCCCCAGTTCAGATCAGTCGCTTAGTTGTGTCCAACTCTTTGCGACCCCATGGACTGCAGCACACCAGGCCTCCCTGTCCATCACCAGCTCCCAGAGCTTGCTCAAACTCATGTCCATCGAGTTGGTGATGCCATCCAACCATCTCATCCTCTGTCGTCCTCCTCTTGCCTTCAATCTTTCCCAGCATCAGGGTCTTTTCTAGGGAGTCAATTTTTCGCATCAGGTGGCCAAAGTATTGGAGTTTCAGCTTCAGCATCAGTCCTTCAGGACTGAAGAACATAAAACCAGACGTGGGGGTTCTTCCAAGCGCCATGAAGCCAAAGGGAGACTGTGAGGCTAACTCAGGCAACAATCCTAAATGAGAACTTTTAGGTCCTGGTGGCAGGTAGCCCAGGAGTTAGTTCTGCCTGATTCTCTTAAATTGTACCACCGGGGTCAGGTACCACCTACCCCAGACCCTTGTATGACACAGTCTCCTCGGCTTTGCTCTCACCTGTGTTCCCTTTTGAGTTTTCCTGTCAGGTGCCTAGGTAAGGAGCGGCCCTCTGTGTATGTGTAGGGGTGTGTGTGTGTGTGTGTGTGTGTGTGTGTGTGTGTGTGTGTGTGTGTGTGTCGGGGCAGAGGAGCCATCGGAAGGAGAAAGTGGGTGGACATCAGGGTTTGGTTTTCTAGTAATCTCAGCCCAGCCCTGGTCCTCAGGAGAGGGGACACAGTGCAGGGTACAATTCCTGTTTTCTGTCTCTTGGGTGTCATTCAGGTGACTTGGGGCTCAAAGTACAATCTCTTTCCTATTTCCTGCACATGGAGGGAGACCTTCATCATCCACCCGGCTGCTGGGTAGGGAAGATAAACACTGTGGAGTGCCTGGGAGCTCATGCTGGGAGAAGAGATGGAGGTTTAACGGATTTGTTAGCAGGCAGCTGCCAGGCTGCACGTCGCCCTCTGCAGAAGACAAGGCATGGAGATAAAGTTATCTGGCCAGAGCTGCCTCCCCGGTGAGAGGAGAAACACCTCAGAACAGGAAGGGGTGAATTCATAGAACAGTGGGTCACGGGAACAGGCAGAGACTCAGAGGCCCTGATTCAGGGGGTAGGGGGAGAAAAGCAGCCATCCCTTTGCACCACCATCATCCACCCGACTCACCAGTGAACCCAGAAATGTCTGCTGTGGGCCTCCTGGGCGGCCGCCGTCCCCAAAGACACAGGGAGGTACCCGTCATGCTTGCCTCCGATGGGTCTGCAGTCTAGTGGCAGACACAACCCTGGCCGCACCTCCTTGAGACCTGGGGCTGGGGGCTGGACACCTGGCAGTCTGGTGCTTGAAAGATGCTGAAGAAACTGTGTTGAGGACAATAAGCTCCTCGGAGTTCAGACAGTAAGAATTCAGAATGATGAAATAACTTTCATGGGGTTGAAGATGGGGAGCTGTCAGAAGAGATGGAATTTGAGGTGCCTCTTGAGGGATTTAGATTGTTGGGAGCCAGAGAGAGTGGGAGGTGTCAGGCAATGCAGGGGGGGAGATTGAGAGCAGAAGTGTTGAAATTAGGATGACATGATCTGCTTGACCATGAGCTGCTGTGTGGCTCTGAGTAAGTCACTCAACCTTTCTGAGCTTCATTTTTCCTTACATGTATATGGGGAGAAATTGTACCTGCCTCGTAGAATTACCTAAAATATCCCCCCAAAAGCACGTAGAAGAGTGCCTGGCATATAATAGATGGAAATGGTGCCAGCTTTTTATTATTAATGGCAAAGACCCAATGTCGGAAAATACAGCATGTTTGAGGGAAGGGTAGCAACTTCTTTTTCACTCGAGAGAAGTAGGATTTATTTAAGGGAGTAGGCTTTAAAATTTACTAGGAAGCCAGGCAGGTCTTGTAGCTAGATGCCTGGTTCTGAAAATAAGTTTTTTTTTTGGGGGGGGGAGAAGGTCACAAAAAACCAAGTGATCCTTTGGGACCTTGAAGAGTTATTCTTGTTTGCTGTAACTAGTTCTGTGAACTCATCCTTAGTTGGTACTAACATCTCGTGTACTCTGTGATCCTACACTTTCTTCCAATTACTTTCAGACATAACGAATTTTGTCTAAATTTGGAAATCACCATGAAATCTTTGGACTATGTGAGCAAAGAGGTTACCAGAAATTGAGAGAGGAAATCCTTGGAATCTTAGAACTGGAAAAAATGGCCATAACTCAAGGATTTGGCTGGTTTCCACCTGTGGAAATTCCCCAGAAATGAAAAGATGTCCCCATCTCTGCCTCCAGGTGGGGAGTGATGGACAGCCAAATGGATCCCCTTGCTAGTCCCCTGGCTCTAGATGCTGAGGTTGAAAAGACACTTTTTAATGCAGGATCATCCCACTTAGCCTCCTTTCTAGAAGGAGATCGAGGAATAGACATCCAGTTGTAAAATACGTGACTCCTTTGGCTAATCATTCCCATCTCTAGGAATGTATTGGGTTAGCCAAAAAATTCATTCAGGTTTTTCTGTAAGAAGTTATGGAAGACACCTGAATGATCTTTTCGGCCAACCTAATATCTCAGTGGATGTCCATTGTAGCTTGTTTAGCATAGAAAAAACACGACAACAGCTTAAATATCCATTAACATGGAGTTGACTAGTATAACTGGGGGTTATCTTTTCAACAATATTAAGCAGCTATTAAAAATGATGGTGTATATCAAAATGTTTGGTCATTGAAAGCCATCTATGACAGGCTGTCAAAGAAAAAAAGCTGGTTTCAGAACAGTGTACTTGGATGATCAAGTTCGTGCAAATTACATTTCTGTTTATGCAGTCATTAAAGCTCAGGAAGGCTATGAAGCAACCTATTAGAGTGGCAGTCTTTGGGGAAGGGGTTATGAGTAGAAGTTTGATGTTTATTATGCTATTTCTGTATTGTATGAATTTTTAACAATGGATCACTTTGATCATAAAAAGATCTCAGATTTGAAAAAAAAAAAAGTCCTTGTGCCTTTTTTGTGGGCTT
This sequence comes from Okapia johnstoni, assembly GCA_024291935.2. Classification (NCBI taxonomy): domain Eukaryota; kingdom Metazoa; phylum Chordata; class Mammalia; order Artiodactyla; family Giraffidae; genus Okapia; species Okapia johnstoni. The sequence goes on from CM044327.1 coordinate 28,862,999, forward strand.
GAAAGGAAAATAAAATCAGCAAGTGTCCATGAAAAGTAGCTGATTTGAGAGTAAACAAGGTGAAATAGAGTAACCATAGAAGAGACAACATCTCAATGATTGGCATGCTGCTGCTGCCGCTAAGTCGCTTCAGTTGTGTCCGACTCTGTGCGACCCCATAGACAGCAGCCCACCAGGCTCCTCCATCCATGGGATTTTCCAGGCAAGAGTACTGGAGTGGGTTGCCAATGCCTTCTCCAAGTGATTGGCATAATTAGAGTCAATATCAATTGTCAGAAAACAATTATGTTCATTGTAAATTATTTTGTATTTGTAATAGCTTTATTGAGGTATAATTCATATACTAGAAAGTAGCCCATTTGAAGTGTATAATTCAATGATTTTTAGTATATCCTCAGAGTTGTGCAATTGTCACCATGATCGATTTTAGAACATTTTTCATCACCCTCAGATAAACCCCATACACAATAGCTATCATTTCCCCATCTCCTCCTAGCTGCTGGAAACTACTACTCTGCTTTTTCTCTCTCTGAATATTTCATATAAATGGAATCCTACCATTTGTAGTCTTTTGTGTCTGGCTCCTTTGAATTAGCATAATTTTTCAAGGTTCATTCATGTTGTAGTATGTATCAGTGCTACATTCCTTTTTTCCCCCAAATAACATTCCATTATATGGAGATACCACACTTCATGTATCTGTTCATCATTTGATGTACATTTGGATTGTTTCCACTTTTGACTATTTTGAATAATGCTGCTATGAACAGTCATATGCAGAATTTTGTATAGACATATGTTTTCATGTAAATTACTTCTAAAGATTGTTTTTTTTAAAAAAGTTAAACCTCTACTTGGGCTTCCCAGGTGGCACTAGTGGTAAAGAATCCACCTGCCAATGCAAGAGATGCAGGTTTGATCCCTGGGTCAGGAAGATCCCCTAGAGAAGGAAATGGCAGCTCGCTCCAGTATTCTTGCCTGGAAAATCCTATGGACAGAGAACCTGATCGGCTACAGTCTGTGGGGCTGCAAAGGGTTGTACAGGACTACGCATGCATGCATACTTGTGATTAAAGCTAAACACTTAAAATCCACACAAATGTCATGAGGATGATACATGTGGCTCCCCCTTCTGCTGCAGTCTCCTGGGGTCCCCCGAGACTTCAGAATTGAATGCACCTGGGACTCAGAGGCTGTTCAGTGGCCTGTATGCCAGTGACACATTTCAAGGGGTCAGGATCTCACAGTGAACCACAGAAGCTCTGAGAAATGTGGTCACTCCCATCCTCCGTCAGTCCTTGTCTTGGCTGTACATCAACCAGGAAGTACAGTTGCCCCCCATATCCGTAGGTTTCCCATCCGAGGTTCAACCAACTGCAGATTGAAAATATGCAGGAAGAAAAAAATTCCAGAGAGCTCCAAAAAGCAAAACTTGAATTTTCAATAGTATTTACTTTGTATTTACAACTATTTACATAGCATTTACATTTTATTAGGTTTTCTGAGTAATCTAGAGACTATTTAAAGTATAACAGAAGATGTGTATAGACTATACACAAATACTATGCCATTTTATATAAGGGACCTGGGCATCCTTGGATTTTAGTATCCTCAGGGATCCTGGAACCAAGCCCCCTACCCATCTCCCTCTGTCACCAAGAGACCAAGGGTGACTCTTTTTAATCAAGCACTTAGTAAATGCCCCACTAGCTGAAGAGAGGGATCTGAAGGGAATAAATGATCCTTGCTCTCAAGGAGACTGTATCTGTCCACTCTGGGGCATCGCAACACTGGCAATAATAGAGTCACAGTTAATCTGGCAGGATGTGGACCAACCTGCCTATTCAGGAATAAAGGGGAGTGGGGAGAGACTGTTGGGAGAGGAGCAAGGATCTCTCTCCTGAAGAGGATGGCGATTGGGAGGTGTGTACTACTTCCCTGAGTGGCTGTGGTTTCTGAAGCGAGTACCTGGTGCAGACGTGCAAAGGGAGGCAGCATCGGCGGCGGCTAGAAGCACGGGTGGCAGAAGCAGACCAGCCTGGGCTTGGATCTCGGCTGTGCCGTTTCCCATCTGCGTGGCTCTGGGCAGGTTGCTTCATCTTCTGGGTCTCTGTTTCACCTCACAGGCTTCTCTAGTTGCAGCACGCAGACTTCATTGTCCTGTGACATGTGGGATCTTAGTTCCCCAGCCAGGGATCAAACCCGCATCCCGTCCATTGGAAGATGATTCTAAACCCCAGGACCACCAGGGAAGTCCTGAGTTATATCATCTTTAAGCTCCAATTCCCTCACCTGTTAAGGGGGGAAAAAAAAGGATTAAGAGTGTAGGTCATGGAGGTAAAGTTCTACGCATACTTTATTCTTTAAAAGTCCTTTAACTTCTCTTGTTGGATATTACTTACCCATTTTATAGAAAAGCAAACAGACGTGTAGGGCGAAAAATGAAGTCTAACTCGAGTTTCAGCTCTTGCCGCTTTCAGATCAGCCTCCCTTGCAACCCCCTCAGCACCCCCACACAACTCCCTGGCTTCAACCTCCACTCCCATCCCGCCCTCCATCCTCCGTGTGGTTACACACACACTTGTATCGCTCACCTTTCTTTCATGTTTCGTGTCAAAGACCAGGCTGAATGCTCACGTCCTTGAATAGGGCATAGTTTGGAGACCAGAGAGATAAGAAGAACATGGAAAATAAAGAGATGTCTCGGGGGGTGATAATCTCTAAAAAGCAGATGAACAGTAGCATCTCTGGGACTGAAGGTTCGGGAGAAAAGGGCTAAAGGCAGAGCTTTCTGAGTGGGGTAGGAGTCTGCAGAACCAGAGTCAGAAGAACTCCCCGTTGCCTTGGCTGGAGGCTGGTGCGGAAGTGAGAAGGGAAATGGGTCCCATGTAGGACCTGGCGGGTGAGATGGCCTGTGCGTTACAGACCAGTGGACAGTGTAAGGCCTTGAAGTAAATGGACATCGTGTCCTCTCTTGGGGGACCCCAGCCTCTAGGGTTCCATGAGGATATTTGTGTGTGGAATAAGGGGTTAGGAATTTGTTAATTTCTTTTTTTAAAAAAAATACAAATGCCCAGCTACATCTCATTTCATTTTATTTGTTTTATCTTTTGGCCGAGCCTCGAGGATCTTAGTTCCTCAACCAGGGTTTGAACCTCAGCCACGTCAGTGAAAACACTGAGACGTATCCACTGGACTGCCAGGGAATTTCCTGTGAGTTTCATTTTTAAAAATGTGCAAGGAGTTAATTTCCAAACCTGATTCTTTTACCTCTGCATCTTCTATCCCACAGCCCTTTGTCTGATGCAGGCAAGTGAGGGCATCTCTTGGAAAAGGATACACACATGTGTTACCTGTTCAAGGATCCGTATGCTACTGTCATTAAAGGAAGGTCGTTCCGAACGTTTGCAAACACCCACTCCCGCGTGGGCTGGCGCTGACAGCTCCCGCTGGAGCAGCTGTGAGAAAAGGAGGGCTTGCAGCCCAGAATGAGGCCCCTCCAAACCCAGTGGCCGAGATACTGCAGGTGAGGGGGCGGAGCAGGGAACCAGGAAGCCAGAGCGGGGGCTGATGTGTGTGTCTGCAGGGGTGGGCATGGGGTTGACTTCAAACCTTCTAATCGTGGGATGGGCAGCCTGAGTTCCTCTTTAAAGAGAGATGATGGTATCATCCACGAAGCGGATGACCCCGGGCCGATGGAGAGTGGACACTCAGTAAGCATCCACTCTCTTCTCCTCTTCTTTGTATGGTCCGCTGGGCTCGTATCTTAGTGTGGCAAGACTCTCATCTCCTGATACGCTTGGAAGTCGGTGGATAGTTGATCAAACTGCGGAGCTGCCAGAGTCCTCCCTCCTCTGCCAAGTCCTACTTCTGATACAGCCCACCTGGCCGCCTTCTGTCTGGGCAGGTGAGATGGAAGAAGCAGATGGGCGAGTTATTTTTAGCCTTCCAAAGAGGATGACGTCGGTGACTTCGAAGGCCACATACCCATGGCGGTGCTTATCAGACATATGTTCATTGATCCAATGTGCGGTGAAGAAGAAATCTCACTAGGAAAGGGCCAGGAAAGCTCTTGGACCGGGCAGAGCACCGGCATCCTATGGTTGACCTCAGCTGGGCCCCCAGGGTGAGGTCCAGCCTGTGGAAGCCGACTCTCAAAGGGGCCGCCTTTCCCCACGGCTCTGCAGCTCTGAGCCTGCCATCCTTTCCCCGCATTTCTTATTTTCAGGTGCTGGTGAATTGCTCACAATCTCCCCCACGTATTTTCCTGACACCCCAAGGCAGTGTTAGCTCCCCATGTGGGCAAGCCCTCTATTAGTGGTCACACACTATTTTTCACACACACTGTTGTTCACACACTCTGACGATCATCTGCCTCCTAAACCACAACCGAGACCTTGCTGGACCAGGGCCCTGCCGGATTCCTGCCTGCAGGGAGGGGGCCACCGCACAGAACCGGGCGCCTGATGGGTTTTGCGAAATGAATGAATTATGTGAATTTGTCCGTCAAATATGATGACTAAGACAAAGAGGAATCTGTCAAATTTATGACAGCTCTGCATCCCCTTGGCTTCCCCAGAGGACTTTCTGAGATTGCACTGATTGCTTTAAAAAGATGAAAATGAATTCAAATGACTTTGTTTTTGGGAATTTCACAGTCACCTGGAGAAACCACTGCATGTCTGGGGGATCCCCAAGAGAATGATGAAAACCCTTGTGCCTCATCCTCAGGTTGGAGGACACTTGTCTCAGGACTTCCCTGGTGATCCAGTGTTTATAACTCCACCCTCCGATGCATGGTGTGTGGGTTCAATCCCTGGTTGGGGAACTAAGATCCCACATGCTTCCCAGCCAGAGAAAATGAACAAATAGTTTGCCTTAAAGAAAAAAAAAGAAGACCCTTGTCTCAGGGTGACCAGCTGTCACCCACATGACACAGCAAGGAACACAGGAGCTGGTCAGCTGGGAGCCTGGGGCGAGTCACTCTGGCAGAAGCCCCTGTCCTGGGTCACTGGTGGGCTGGGGGCGACTGGCTCCTACTAAAGAGATGCCTTCACAGTGGATTAAGCAGCCCCGGGAAAGCTGCAGCTCTAGGAAATTAGCGTCAACCGAGGGGCTCCCCAGAGTTTGGATTTTCATCTGGTGTCTGAGCCTTCTCTGCCCTAGGCTTGATGAACACTGATTGGATTTAAGTGTCCCAAAGGCTGGGGCTGATGTATACCCTTCTTCGCCGCAAAACTAAGACCATGTACCTCTATTTCCCTCAGGGCCCTCAAGGGGATGCCCTACTGATACCCAAGGGGTCAGGGAAGAACGGAATGGCTGAAGGGGGTCTCCACTATGCTTGGTGGCCTCCACCCTGGACTTGTGTGGCTTTTCTGCTCTGGTTGCTGAGCGAGGAGGCCGTGCTGTGGACTCATGGATAAACTGACTCAGTCTCCATTGCCTCTGATCGATCAAGTTTCACTGGGATTAGAGCTTCAAAGATGCTCCCAGGGAAGATGCTCAGAGAAACTAAGACCATTTTAAGGGGAAGGTAGGCAGAGAATCTAGGACCATTTTACAGGGAAGGTATGTGGAAATGGGGCTTCCCTGATGGCTCAGTGGTAAAGAATTCAGGAGATGCAGGAGACATGAGTTCAATCCCTGGGTCAGGAAGATCCCCTGGAGGAGGAAATGGCAACCCACTCCAGTATTCTTGCCAGGATAATCCCATGGACAGAGGAGCCTGGCTGGCTACAGTCCATGGGGTCACAAAGAGTTGGACACGACTTAGTGACTGAACAACAACAAATGCAGATATGGCAAGAAAAAGACGAATTAAGCTCCAACCTGGACTCTGAAGGATCCTCCTTGTAAAATCTTGGAGCCCAATTTTGAATAGCATGGTGGTCGTGGTGCCAGCAGCTGGGGGAGGTGGGGGGCGGTGAGACTTGCCTTTTGTCCTGTCCCTGGATCTTCCTCGTTGCGTCACCGACATGAGATACCCAGGGCTCTGAGAACATGCTGCTTCAGAGGTTGAAATTACAGACTCGTGGCCGCCCAAATGGCTGTTTGCAATAATAACTACTCTAGCACAGGTTGGAAAAGCCTAGTAAATGTTGCCCTGGTTTGAAATCTTCCCCTGATCCCCACCCCAGCACCTCCCCAGTGCTGAACAGGTTGAGAGGCAGAGGGACTATTTTTTGTTTGTTTGTGTTTCAGAGCCAAGCTGTCTGGAACCAGTGTCTGGAAGAGCCTCTGCCCCGTCCCAGCAAGTGTACCCAGCAATCAGCAGCCGCTGCTGGACCCGGGGCTCCCTGGATAAACATTTACTGTGAGATCCAGAGGGACTATCAGGGGCGGGCCGAGAATGTCACCGTCTGAGCTTCTGCCAGTCGCCGTCGGTCCCACGCTGACCTGGCTCATTGACCTTTGAAAGTGTTAGTTGCTCAGTCGTGTCTGACTCTTTGTGACCCCATGGACTGTAGTCCGCCAAGCTCCTCTGTCCATGGAATTCTCCAGGCAAGAATACTGGAGTGGGTAGCCATTTCCTTCTCCAGGGGATCTTCCCGACCTAGGGATCAAACCCTGGTCTCCCGCATTGCAGGCAGATTCTTTACCATCTGAGCCTCCAGGGAAGGGGAATTCAAATACACTGGGAAGGAGAGAGAACAACCTAAATCAGAGACTCTTAACCGTGTTTGCCCTTTAGAATTTCCCGGGAGCTTTTGATAATTCAGATCCCCAGGCTGTGCTCCAGAGGGTTAAGTCAGAACGTCTGTGCGTGGGACTCAGCCATCATCTCCAAGTTCCCCTGGTAGATCCAATATTCAGCCTTGGTTGAGAAACTCTGACTTAAATGGCATGTGGGGTACCTGCCAGCCATCCTACCCACGGCTGACAGCCCCACAGTGAGGACATGACTCTCCTATCCCATAGGGAGGCTGGTTCCTTGTGTTTTTCATGCCATGAGTGTAGCTCTATGCTGAGTGCAACCCTGGGATTTAATGATCATGTGAACAAGGTCCTGGAACTTCATCTAATTCAACCAAAGCAACCGGACTTTATGGATAATTGAAGGGATTTTCAAATAGAATGTTGACCTAACGAGGCTATACTTACATCCAGACTATCCAACCTCCGCCCTGGGTGACTCCTCTGCATCCCTTTCTCGGTGGATAGTTAACCATTCACTGGTGGCCCTGCCAGAAATCCAGGCATCGTTTTGTTATCTTCTTACCATCCCTCTGTTCCTGTGTCACTCCCGGGTCTCATAGGTGCTACTTCCAATCTTCCTCCAGGCCCTCTGCCCCTGCTTTGGGTCAGTCCTTCCTCTCCCCCCCCATTACCAGCACCTCCCGAATGGCCTCTCTCTGTCTCTGGTCTCATTCCCTTCTCCACCATCTGCTTGCTTTCAGATAATCGTCCAGAAACAAACTGCCCTTGTAGGCCCCCGCTTTTATTTTATTATTGAGTATAGTTGCTTTATAATGTTGTGTTAGTTTTTGCCATACAACAAAGTGAATCAGCTATATGTGTACATATAGCCCCTCCATTTTGAGCATCCCTCCCTCCCCCTACAGGCCCTGCTTAAAACCCACCAGGAGTTCCTCTCACTGCTTTTCCAAGAAAGCTTACACATCGGGGCATGCCCATCGGCGCTCTGATGGCCAAGCACCTTTCTGGTCCCATCTCCCATCACCTTAAGGATTCTATATTCCAAACACACAGAACTCTGCTTTTCTGACAGCTCATGGGATCTTAGTTCCTCAACCAGGGATTGAACCCGTGGCCCCTGCATTGGGAGTGTGGAGTCTTAGCCACTGGACACCAGGGAAGTCCTGTTCATGAGACTTTGTGTAGGCTGCTCCCTCTGCCAGGTATTCCTTTCCCTCTGCTGTTAGATTCCTTCTTACTTGTCTGTTAATAGCCTGCGAGCCGGATGCTCCCCGTTCCCCAGACCCCTTCCCCGTGTACATCGCTCAGCTGAAGCACTCTCAAATGTTGACCCCCTGTGCTTCTTCCTATGAGTCTGTGAGATCCTTGAGGGCAGGAGCTGGGTCTTTGCATTGCTGGTGCCTACACAGTCAACCTAGACAGCATATTAAAAAGCAGAGACATGACTCTGCCAACAAAGGTCCGTCTAGTCAAAGCTATGGTTTTTCCAGTAGTCATGTACGGATGTGAGAGTTGGACTATAAAGAAAGCTGAGTGCCGAAGATGCTTTTGAAATGTGGTGTTGTAGAAAACTCTCGAGAGTCCCTTGGACTGCAAGGAGATCCAGCCAGTCCATCCTAAAGGAGATCAATCCGGAATGTTCATTGGAAGGACTGATGTTAAAGCTGAAACTCCAATACTTTGGCCACCTGATGCAAAGAGCTGACTCACTTGAAAAGACCCTGATGCTGGGAAAGATTGAAGGCAGGAGGAGAAGGGGACGACAGAGGATGAGGTGGTTGGATGGCATCACTGACTCAACGGACATGAGTTTGAGTAAACTCTAGGAGTTGGTGCTGGACAGGGAAGCCTGGTGTGTTGCAGTCCATGGGGTTGCAGAGTTGGACACAACTGAGAGACTGAACTGAACTGAACTGAACTGAACACAGTCCCCAGCCTAAAGGAGGCCTTTGTGGCTAAGCCCTGAACTCATGCCAGTACACCCCTCCCCTTTCCCCTTGTTGATCTGAGACCTGGCTCAGACTCGCTTGGCAAGTGCAAAGCTCTGAAACAGGAAAAGTGTGCCTTGGGCCCCCTTCCATCTTTCTGTTATCCAGTTGTTCCCTCGTTCTCTGAGGCCTCTCTTAACTGTTCCCAGCTCCTTTATTCCCTAATTCTGCATCTCCCTATCAAAGGAACTCTCAGACTCTTTCTTTCTCTGTCAAAGTATGCTCACGGAATAAGCACATTTGCTCTGAAACACAAATAGCTGTTCCCTTTCTCCACTTATTCATATTTTAACAAAGTCAAAGAAATTAATTTCTAAGTGTGGAAATATCAGCCCATAGGAGGACATGTCAGAGGGAAAAAACAGAGGGTGAGACAGCCTTCTATGGAGACTTTCTTCCAAGATGGTCATGCATCCTTTTTTTTAACCAGAGGACGGACTTTAGGGCTGAAGTTGACTCATCTTCTGCAATACAGAGAACAAAGAGAGGAGAGAATGGAAGCAAACAGGCAACTAGGAAGGCAGCAGGCAGACCCTCAGTGAGGCTGCAGGAGGAAGAGCAGAAGGGAGACAGTTGTCATCAGGGAGTGAAGTGAAGAGCATGGGGCAGGGGGGACCAGGGGGAGCTGCTCAAGACCTAGACCTCCAGCCCTGGGCAGCCTGGGGTGCACCTTTTAGGTGGATCCCTGCAAGACTCCCCCGACCGAGGGAGACAGCATTCTGGGTGGGAGTCAGGGCTCACGTCCTGTGATGAGCTACAGCACACTCTGCTTCCATGGTCTCAGGCTGGCAGTGATCCACGTCCCCAGTGACTGCGACTCCAGTGACATGGAGACCAACACAGTGGGTAGTTTGGTGCCCCAAGGGACCAAGTACTTCCTGTTGATATCAGCCACTGTGCAACTTTCTGGTGGACAAGTTTCACGTTTTCCCTGGAGTAGAAGTGCAACAAAATATATAGGAGTCCCCTTCAGGCTTGTAGCCAGCAGCCAGTGGTCCTTGGGTCCGGCCATCACAGTACATATTTCTGCCTCGTGGTCCTGCATCCAGAAGTGAGTGTGGCCACTCAGTGAAGGATGCTCAGACCTACCTGACACCTGCTTTCTCCTTCGACCATGGCAGCTGGGGTTTCCTCCATCCCCTTCAGAGGTGGGAGATTTAAGCTGGCCCACAGCAGAATAGGTAGCAGCCCCTTAGCTTCAAGGGGTTCCAGGGGTCTCCCTCTCTCCCTTCCCTCATATTATCTTGCTTAACCCCCAGTTCCTTATTAGGATTCCACCCTTGGTCTCAAGGGGCTTCCCAGGTGGCTCAGCAGTAAAGAATCCACCCACCAATGCAGGAGATGAGAGTTTGATCCCTGGGTCCGGAAGATCCCCTGGAGGAAGAAACGGCAACCCACTCCAGGACTCTTGCCTGGAGAATCCCACGGAAGGAGGAGCCTGTCAGGTTACACTCCGGGGGGTCGAAAATGAGTCGGACATGACTGAGTGACTGAGCATGCCCTTGGTCTCAAGACACCATCTCTTGTGAGGATGCGAAGAGCCTACCATCCTCTTTAGATACTTGGGTTCCATGTGCTCTTGCCAGATCCTTCCTGGGGCTGTTTTCCTCCAAGGGGAGGCCAGCGGGAGGCGGGAGGGGATGGGCGGCAGGCAGTACCACGTGGGAGGAGAGCACAGGTGACAGGGGATGGGGAGACAGCACGAGGACCCAGCACACCCCCTCCCCATCAGTCTCGAGCCACAGTGATCACAGTTTCTAAAACCCAGCCAGGACATTTGGGCGATGAGAGATTTTTGCACCCATTCCAAACTGAGGGGGCAGCCTTGAAACTGTAGTTTGGACACTGAAATGGTATAATTTCCAGGCCATTTGGATAGTTTATGGGGTCAACGGGGTATTTGAAACTGGAACTATTCTAGAGAATCCAGGCTGGCCGCTGACCACATTGCGGTGGTGGGTGATTGGTGGGTCCCTCTGGCCACTGCCTTCCGCTGACCTTTGCCTCATCCTTTATTCCAGATCACTGAGAGGATGGGGAGAAACAGGTCCACCCTGGGGTCCTGCCCTGGTCAGATGGACCCTCCTCAGGGCACAGGCCCTGGCTCAGCTCTAACATGAACCATGGTTGCCCCAACCACTCAGGGAAGTGGGGTGAGAATCCGGAAGCTTCTCTGCTCTCCTTGTCTTGAGGTCTAAGCGTGGTGTTTTTCTTCTGCGGGAAGGAGAAGGAAAGAGGGAGTGGAAAAGAGGACTGGGTGGGGCGGGAAACCAGCAAAACACAAACAAAATGGGAACACACCATCCAAAGTCCCTTCTGGATTTGTTGGAAGAGACCACAAGGGTCTGGTTTTCAGCCAACAGCTTGGAGGCCAGCGTTGAGCTGGCTTTGCATGTCACAGGGAAGAGGCAGGGGTTCTCCAGTCGGACAGGATATAGGATGGGCAGGATGACATTGTGAAATATTCCACGTCTACATCTATACCCAGGGCTTCCCTGGTGGCTCAACAGTGGTAAGGAATCTGCCTGCCAAGGGAAGATCCCCCAGAGAAGGGAATGGCAACCCACTCCAGGACTCTGGCCTGGAGAATCCCATGGGACAGGGGAGCCTGGTGGGTTACAGTCCTTTGGGTCGCAAAAGAGTCGAACATGACTTAGCGGCTAAACAACATGTCTACTCCCATCTTGGCTTGGAGGCCAAGGGAAAGGTCCGAACACTGCCTGCACCCTCGTTGGCAGGTCTCATCTCTTCCCAAAGACTCTTGTCTTGTGAGTTAGCCTCACCCTTGTTGGAGGATCTGAATCGTGTCCACCTTCATTCTCCTCCAGGAGGCCTGATGATGCCGTTTGTGTAGCAAGAGCTCAGGGAACTTAGCTGGGGCCTCATCAGCTTCCCTTTGGCTGCAGAGGTTGCAGTCCTGAAGCTCGGAGGGACCTCCCAAAGGCCGTGTTCCGTTCAGAGCCGAGAGGCTGCATGATTGTAATCAGTTGGGAGCAGAGCCCTCAAGTCCACCTGTGTTTCCCAGTGACCTTGGCAGAGGCACCTCGTCTCTCTGCCACGTCCCTCCGTCCGGTTCCCAGGGCTTCCTGGGCACACGCAGGCGCTCCCACCAGTGCAGAAAATGCTCCAGACTCTGAGATGACACATAAGCTGTCCAGGTGCAAATGACTGCTACTCTACTGCTTCAGACACCCTCCCTTTTCCCTTTTGTCTTTGAAATGAAACTAAAAAAGGAATATTTGCACAGAGGTTTCCCCCAAGGCCATTTCTAATACACCTGGTAATCAGCCCTGGCTTTCAAAAGTATGGTTATGATTGCTGTAAAGTTATTGCATCATTTGACTAAAACCCTTCTGTGAATGTTTCTGATAAAATTTTTTTTATTAAAAAATGTTTTCTCAGGAGACTGTTTTCCTCCCCTTTCATCTGAGGGGTGGGGCCTCCTCACTGTTGCTGGTTATTGAGATGATAGAAGGCTTCCTTGACTGTTTCCCACACCTCTTTTTCTGAAGACCTCAAGATGATTTTGGGATCCAGGAGAAATTTGTTTTGCATCTAGGATGAAATTGAGGCACAGTGGATGCGGTAGGGTTGCTGTAAAAGGTGTGCCCCAAATCATGCAGTGATCAGTCCTGGGGCTAGGAAAAAGGCATCAATCTCCTTTATCTTCCTTTGCTTTTTAGGAAAGTTGTTGTTTAGTCACTAAATCTTCTCCGAGTCTTTTTCTGACTTCATGGGCTGTAGCCAGCTAGGCTCCTCTGTCCATGGGATTCTCTAGGTAAGAATCCTGGAGTGGGTTGCTGTGCCCTCCTCCAGGGGATCTTCCCCACCCAGGGACTGAACCTGTGTCTCCTCCATTGGCAGGGGGATTCTTTACCACTGAGCCACCAGGGAGGTCCACTTTAGGAAAGCGCCTTTGGATAAAAAATGATGGAAGAGAGATTGATCTTCATCAGTCTCTCTTTCCCTGTTCTAAATTTTTTTCTCACCCATCCCACATCATCCTTCTAAAAGATACTTGTTAATTTTTGATGTGGCAGTATTTTTTGTTCTTTTTCTTTTCTTTTTTGAGTAGCATTCTGTCACCCTTTTGGAGAATGAACTCTCCTCCACTGGATGAGTTGTGATGGTTAATCAGATGCCTGCCTTCCCTCACACGAGCTTTGCTAGTCAGCTCGATGACTGTGCTTACTACTAATATGATAACATTTCATAGAATTCTTTTTAAACAGATTTTATTGGAGTATAGTTGCTTTTGCACATGAATTCAAGCAAACTCCAGGAGATAGTGAAGGACAAGGAAGCCTGGCGTGCTGCAGTCCATGGGTTGCAAAGAGTTGGACATGACAGCAACTGAACAACAACAGCAATAGTTGCTTTACAATAGTATGTTAGTTTCTACTGTACAGCAAAGTGAATCAGCTATAAATATATCTCCTCTTTTTTGGATTTCCTTCCCATTTAGGTTACCACAGAGCACTGAGAAGTTCCCTGTGCTGTACAGTAAGTTCCCATTTGATGTGTATTTTATACATAGCAGTGGCATGCATGCCTGTGTGCTAAGTCACTTCAGTTGTGTCCGACTCTTTATGACCCTATGGACTGTAACACACCAGGCTCCTCTGTCCATGCGATTCTCCTGGGCAAGAATACTGAAGTGGCTTGCCACGCCCTCCTCCAGGGAATCTTCCCCACACAGGGAGGGAACTTGCGTCTCCTGCATCTCCTGCATTGGCAGGCAGGTTCTTTCCTGCTAGAGCCACCAGGGAAGCCCAAAAATTACAAAAATCTTTTCAGTGTTTTTTTTCTTTTTCGTCAGCTTTATCGCAGTGTAATTTACATGCAATGCGTGCATGCCAAGTCGCTTCAGTCGTGTCTGACTCTTGGCAACTATATGGACTGTAGCCAGGCAGGCTTCTCTGTCCATGGGATTCTCCCGGCCAGAATAATGGAGTGGGCTGCCATTTCCTCCTCTAGGGGATCTTTCCAACCCAGGAGTAATATTTTAATATATTGTTTTTCACTACATGTACCATATCTTTATGCACTCCTGTATTGATGGACATATAAGTTGCTTCCATATTAGAATTCTTATTTAACTGGATTTTATCTGATCTATCCTTAGTGTTGCCAAATTTAGCAAATAAAAATACAGCATTCCCAATTAAATTTGAATTTCAGATAAATGGCAAATACCTTTAAATTAACTTGCATTTTATGTTACTTATACTATGTCCTCAATATTACCTGGGGTACACTTATACCATGAAAGTATTCATTGTTTATCTGAAATTCAAATTTGCCTGGGCAGCCTGCATTTTGTCCATCAACCCTATCAGTTTGCTGAGATGCCCCCACTCCTGGAAAAAGTTTAGCTGTTGGCCCAGCTGTGGTTTGCTTGGAAGCAGATATTGGGTGGGAACAGGGTCTGTGTGGAAGTACAGCCCCTCTGAAAGGCTGAGGAGGCAAACTGAAAACAGTGCCCCTTCTCTTCCAATAAAGAGGCAGACCAGATTCTGTTTATTCAGTCAAGTTCACGGCCGGAGGTGGAAATAATATACAGGTCTAAAAATGTGTTCTTGGATTCAAGACAAGGGATCTTTAAAAGCAAAGGAACCATTAGATGCTGATTAAAATGTTGATATTAGGCCAGAACATCATGCATTTTCCGTTTTTGGGCAGCAATAGATGGGAGAAATTCAGTAGAGAGGTAGGAAGGGAGAAGGTCTGAAGACAGAGGACGGAGGGTGGGCAGAGGTGTTGGGACAGGCTGGTCCAGACTCCAGGAGACCTGGAGTCTCAGCATCTGCAGGGAGCTGGGACTATCCCCGGGGGAGGGATGGCTGTCGGGCCGGAGGGACAACCCCAGCACTGCATGTAGATGTTTTCTGCACGAGGCTTCACACACAGGCACCGAGCTACCCGACAGGATGGGTACCCTTCACACCACCCTCAGATGGCAGACTGTTACCCCACCACATGGCCAGGGCACACTGAATGCACACGCATTCCAATAGATTCTGGAATCAGTCATCTTGTGAATTTCACCAGGCTATTGCACTATGATATATTTCTTATATTAAAGGTGTCTGTTTACTTGATGCAAACATTTGTAATAAGCCCCTCTTTAGGAAATACCTCCAAAACCTAAAAGTGGCTCATGAACTTTCCTGGTGGTCCAGCGGTTAAGACTTCACCTTCCAATGCCGGGGGTACAGGTTCCAGCCCCTGTTGGGGAACTAAGATCCCACATGCCTCAGGGCCAAAAAACCAAAACACAAAACAGGAGCAATATTGTAACAAACTCATTAAAGACTTTAAAGATGGTCCACACACACACACACACACAAATCTTAAAAAAAAAAAAAAAAGTGGCTCAGACCTACCTTGACTTCCAGGGATGCCTACAGTATCAGACTGCCCTCAAGAACTCTGTGCCCCACCATGTTCCCACCTCAATTAAATCATTGAAAAACAGTCAAGACACTAATTAAAGTCAGGTTTATGTTCATGGTCAGCTGGGTACTCCTGGAATGGTCTTAGGTCCTCCCCATTGGCTCTCCCAAATCTCTGTTTGCTGACTCTTCAAATTACATGTTCCCTTATGACTTGTTACAAATTACATGTTCCCAAATTACTTATTCCCTCATATGGGAACAAGTCTCAGTGTGAATGAAGATGGTGAGGAAGTGGTAGAAGACCTGAGAATTAGTGCCCAACTGGGGTTCACGTTTTTGTATAAAAAGGAGCCTGACCCCAGAATATAGATTTCAGAGTCTGCAAGTCACTCCAGTTTTGCAGTACAGTCAGGAGTGCAAGACTTTGGAGCTCCCACTCTCAGGGTTGATCCTGGCTCTGTCAGGATGTAGCTGTGTGACCTACAGCAAGTTACCTGACCTCTCTATGCTTGGTTGTCTCATCAGTGAAAGGAGGATAACAATAATATCTTCTTTATGGGTTTGCTATGAGGAATGAAATAACAAATACATGCAAAGTGCTTATGACAGAGCCTGGCCCCAAATGAAAGTTAAGTTAGAGTTAGCTTTAATAATTGGAAGTTACGGGTTTTGGGGAAGTGATCTGGGAATTTTAGGCATTCTCTGTCAATAGCATCCGAGGATGTTAGTGGTACCTGAGGGGTGGCTGGGACTACAGCAACTTAGGGGGCAGAGGTAGGATCTTGTGGAGGTTGAGTTAGCCTGGGGAGTTCCTGCAGAGGCGAGAGCTGTGTGACAGGCTAGAGCAGCGATTCCCAAAGTGTGATCCCTGGACCAGCGACATCAGTGTTCCCTGAGAACGTGCTAGACATGTGAATTCTTGGCCCAGACTTATTTAATTTGAAATTCTGGGGATGGAGACAGGCAATCATGTTTTAACAAGTTCTCTTGGTGATTCTGGTGCTAAAGTCCAAAAATCTCTCTGGTCTATAGAACAAGTAAAGCCAAGGTTCAGATAACTGAGGTGAAGTCAGAGCCAAGAGCTTGGAGGAGGGTGAGATGGAATTCGAGCCAAATCAGAGAGTGGAAGTTCTGGGAAATTGCTCTGAACACCCGTGGCTATTTTCAGGCAGGCTTTATCTTCTGCAGGTGCAGCCTGGGGATGGGTTGGGCTAACTTAAAGGGCCAGAAGCAACGTGCATTGGAAGAGAAGCGTTTGCAGGTGTTCTTGCAGGTCATTCTGATTCTTTTGGGATGACGAGCTGCGGTCTGTCACTCTTTCTGCATTCAAAAGATTAGTTCTTGTCAGTGCTTTTCTGAGAAAGCTGGCCTGGCTTGAAACTAGTATGATAGAACCAGAATTTTGCCATCAGATGGGGGCCTTTAGGTCAGAGTCTAGACCTCTTCTCCAGGGCAGGAATTGACTCTGCAGTCTTCCTGATAAAGGGTCAAGGATCTCCCTCCAACCCTGTGGCTGGTTAATTCCGTTAATTAATTCCATTTGTTGCAAAGTCTTTCCTTTGGATGGCTCAAGGCACCTATCACCTTGCAGAGAGTAAGCTCACACATACTAATTGAAACATGAAAGCCTGATATTGAATAGATATCTGATCCATGCAACTCTCCCCTCTGCCTGGAGCAACACAGGACATGTCTGCTTCTGCTTCCATTCAGAGATGCCCAAATGCTTCCCATGGCCTCTTCTCCAGGAGAAAGATGTCCTGAATTTCTTCCAAGGTCCTAGTATGAGGTGGATTTCAAAGACCCAAAAGGCTCCAAGTGCAATGACTAAGGAGCAGAGATGTGAAAAGAAGGGTCCAGGCAACAAAGCTGTGGATAAAATGAGAGGGAGTAAGTTGGGGAATACAAGGAATGGGCAGAGGTCAGAGTAAGGGTGGGATTGATGAGGCAAGCTAGCATCGAAGCCCATGGATGCTGGGTGACTGCTGGGGAGCTCTTTTCTGTGGGTCCTATGTGTCTCGCCAAGGCTAGGAGGACT
Source organism: Okapia johnstoni (assembly GCA_024291935.2). Classification (NCBI taxonomy): domain Eukaryota; kingdom Metazoa; phylum Chordata; class Mammalia; order Artiodactyla; family Giraffidae; genus Okapia; species Okapia johnstoni. Next base: position 28,880,083 of record CM044327.1, read on the forward strand.
TGGGTGGGAGCTGAGTAGGACCAACCAGGCTCAGGTTGAAATAACGGTCACTCAAACCCCCAGGTCCTCTGTCTGTGAATTGATGCCAAGCTAGCAATCCTGTGCTTCCCCATTGGTATTTTGGGCCTAACTTCAGGGTTTTACCTAATCCTTATTAAATTTAATCTTGTTTATTCTAATCAGCTGAAACCATTTGAACTTTGTTTCTGGAATGTGTTATCTGCCCCTTTCAACTTTGTTTCATGCGTCAAATTTATAAGCTGACTTTGATCTCAGTGTCTAAATTGTTGACAAAAAATGTTGACCAGAGGCCATTAGAGACTGCCTTTTCAATCAAAGCTATATTAACCATCACAATTGGCACAACTGACTATGGGCTAGCTATTTGTTCTGTTGGACAACTTAACTATTTGTCCATTTATTTGCTTGTTCATGGGCAAAATGCTACTTGGATGATGAAGGGATCTTTTTCTGACAGTGCTGGGCAGAGGACTGGGTTCAAAATGTCTACGGCAGGGCCAGTGTGTCCACAGGCCCTTATAAGGATTTATCTGACTTGAGGCAGCATTAGGCTATGGTCTTTTACACCATGGGACCCCTCTCTTCTTCCAGCTGCATCTGGCTGGACCTGACTCAAAAGCAGCCGACTCATGGGCTGCCCATGGCCCAGTGGACTGGCCCAAGCCAGTACCTATTCCCAGGAATTTGAATTAAGACAGGTGGCGAGGCCAGGTGTTTAGTTAAAGAGGAGCTGAGGCTGACATATTGCCCACAGAGGCAATGAAATTATTAATCTGGAGTAATAAATTGTCTGACTCAGCAAACTAGGAGAAGATAACTGTGAGAAGTTCAGATTTTAATTTGTAGATATGATGAACCAATATAATTTGGGGAACTCTTTTGCTACAAAACACCTAAAAATTTTGGTTATGATAGAACAAATACTCTTTTCAATGCACAGTTGAGCTTATAGAAAAGTGAAAGAAATCCCCTAGGCCAGAAATGTAGAGCAAATGGAAAATTAGACTGGTAAGTATGGGCTTCCCCTGTGGCTCAGAGGTAAAGAATCTGCCTGCAGTGCAGGAGACACAGCTTTGATCCCTGGGTCAGGAAGATCCCCTGGAGAAGGAAATGACAACTCACTCTAGTACTCTTGCCTGGAAAATCCCATGGACTGAGGACTCTGGAGGGCTGCAGTCCATGGGGTCACAGAGAGTCGGACACAACTTAGTGAGTAAACAACAGCAAAATAATGTGATCAAAGACGCAGCGGTCCTGGGAGGAGGCCAGCTTGTTCTGAGACCTGGTAATGGGTAGGGGTTTGCTCTGAACTCCCTCAGAGACCAAGCCTTGGACCTGCATCAAGCAGAGGGGTCGGAACGGAGGCTCTTGCCTAAATCTAGAGTCACTGATGGGCTACATGCTCACTAAAATAATGGACTAAAAACAAAAGTCCACTCATCAGCAGAAGGAGCCAGCAAAGATACTTGTCTTCTTTGGCTTGGGCCTGGATGGGAAAGAGTACCCCCTGAGAATCTGTAGTCACAGCCTGTACCTTGCCTGAGTTTGGTTCTAATTTATACTATCCGGGTGGTCCAGGAATCCTCAGGCTAAGACATTAACATACAAATGGCTCAAGGCTGACGATACCTCCTGGGAGACTGGCAAAAGCAAACACAAAATCCCACTGGAAGGACACACCCTGACACAGGATTCTCACAGATGGAGTTCTGCTGAATATGGGCTCAAGAAATTAAAACTCACACGGAAACAATCCATAATGAACATGTGTCCATGGATATGACTAAGAATTTTGGAAAATGTAAGAGATATGAATTCTTAAAGGGCTTCCTTGGTAGCTCAGCTGGTACAGAATCTGCCTGCAATGCAGAAGAGCCCGGTTCGATTTCTGAGTTGGGAAGATCTCCTAGATAAGGGGTAGGCTACCCAGTCTGGTATCCTTGGGCTCCCCTGGTGGCTCAGTCAGTAAAGAATCCACCTGCAGTGTGGCAGACCTAGGTTCAATCCCTGGGTTGGGAAGATCCCCTGGAGGAGGGCATGACAACCCACTCCAGTATTCTTGCCTGGAGAATCCCAATGGACGGAGGAGCCTGATGGGCTGCAGTCCATGGGGTCACAAAGAGTCGGACACGACTGAGCAACTAAGCACAGCATGTGAATTCTTAAAAATAGATGCTTCAAAGGATTAAAGACATTAATGAAGTAATAAAAATGCTAGAAAAGAGAAAGATAGTGAAAAGATAGTGGGCATATGAAATGAAAAATATGGGCACTGAAATGAAACTATAATAACTGTTTGAAAAAGCAAAATGACATACAAAAAGAATAAGCAAACTGAAAGCTTGAGCTTTCAGAAATTGCCCAGAATTTATTGTAAAAACTTAAAGGTATAAAATATTAGAGATGTTAAGAGACATGGGGGGTAAAGTAAAACATTTCAATGTATTATATACCTAATAGAGGTCCAACCTGGTGGGCTACAGTCCATAGTGTTGCAAAGAGTTGGACACAACTGAATAGACTATGGGCACACACACACATGCCTAACCTTATGTCTACACCAGCGGCTTCTTGATTAGTATTTGATGGATATATTCTAATTGAATTGTTTGGCCCCATACTCCTGCTCTTTCTTTTGTTACTGTTGACTGTTAGCAGTGAGCAAGTTTATCCTGATCCTTCTTGCCACTTCTTTCCAATAGTGCAGCATGGATCAGCATGCTTTCTTCACACCTTGCCCTGGAGCAGTAACAAGCTCAAGAAGTCGTTTGCCTGTAGCATTTTTCTCCTTGGTCTGTGTCACTCAATAACCTTGGTTCTTCAAAATACATCGTGGAATTGGCTTCCTGGTATCCAGACAGCCCTTACTTAGCCATACCGCCCTGGAGAAAGTTCCTTGATTTCTGACATTTGCAATCAGATGGGAGGAGTACTGAGATTCTCTGAGGATGGAGACTGACAAAGACTTCTTTGTGCCGCTCCAGTGTGGCTTGGTGTCTCGTGTTGGAGTGCTGAGGGCTGGGACCTTTTCTTACCTGGGCAGGAAGATGTCTTCCTCAGTTACAGACAGCTGTCTGAGCTCAGGGCCCAGGCGCATGATGAAGGGCACCGTCTATCTGGTGAGGGCAGCATCCTGCATGTGATACTTTCATAAATCAGTTTCAGAGACACTCACTGCAGCTAGCAGATGGAGGAGTCTCAATTGGTTGGAGTGTGATCTTGAAATGGCATGATTTTTTTCCAATCACTACTTGTATTTATAAGTGTAGCTGTTCCATCCCACTGGCGATTGCACTCCTTAATGACTTCTTGGCTGGGTGCTGACTTTCCTGTCACTTTGACTCATTTGCCCCGTCTCTTTCCAGCATTTAAGACTTCAGTCTTAAGCACAATATGATCCTGTCTCCTTCCCCCTCCTGGGCTGGCCAGAGTGTTGGCTCGCGACTGCTTAGAGAGCAGGAAGAGGGTGTAGTGCATTTCTGAGACCCTTCCTCCTTTTCTCTTTCCTAGAAGGGGTGAGGGGCAGGAAGGAGGGGTGGAGGAGGCAGAGGTTTCCTTACCTGACCAACCCCCGTGTCAAGCTGGGGAGGTTCCAGACTGGCTTTCCTGGGGGAGATGTTCAGCTTCATCCTGGGGCCTGTCTGCTAACCACAGATTCCTTGATGTCCAACCACAGGAGTCCCTGGGGTTGTCACTGTATCCTCTGGCAGCCACTGAGCACTGGAATGGATGGGCGTTACCTGCCTTCCTTTTAGGTGCTCTATGCCAGGGGCATAGCTCATGCCGTTTCTCCTGAGAAACCTGTATGCAGGTCAGGAAGCAACAGCTAGAACCAGACATGGAACACCAGACTGGTTCCAAATTGGGAACGGAGTACGTCAAGGCTGTATATTGTCACCCTGCTTATTTAACTTATATGCAGAGTACATCATGAGAAATGCCAGACTGGATGAAGCACAAGCTGGAATCAAGATTGCAGAGAGAAGTATCAATAACCTCAGATATGCAGATGACACCACCCTTATGGCAGAAAGTGAAGAAGAACTAAAAAGCCTCTTGATGAAAGTGAAAGAGGAGAGTGAAAAAGCTGGCTTAGAACTCAACATTCAAAAAACTAAGATCATGGGATCCGGTCCCATCACTTCATGGAAAATAGATAGGGAAACAATGGAAATAGTGACCAAATTTATTTTCTTAGGCTCCAAAATCACTGCAGATGGTGACTGCAAGCCATGAAATTAAAAGACGCTTGCTCCTTGGAAGAAAAGCTATGACCAACCTAGACAGCATATTAAAAAGCAGAGATATTACTTCAGCGACAAAGGTCTATCTAGTCAAAGCTATGGTTTTTCTGGTCGTCATGTATGGATGGATGTGAGAGTTGGACCATAAAGTAAACTGAGCTCTGAAGAATTGATGCTTTTGAACTGTGGTGTTGGAGAAGACTCGAGAGCCTCTCGGGCTGCAAGGAGATCAAACCAGTCCATCCTAAAGGAAATCAGTCCTGAATATTCATTGGAAGGACTGATGTTGAAGCTGAAACTCTGATACTTTGGCCACTTGATGCGAAGAGCTGACTGACTCATTGGAAAAGACCCTGATGCTGGGAAAGATTGAAGGCAGGAAGAGAAGGGGACGACAGAGGATGAAATGGTCGGATGGCATCACTGACTTGATGGACATGAGTTTGAGCAAGCGCTGGGAGTTGCTGATGGACAGGGAAGCCTGATGTGCTGCAGCCCATGGGGTGTGCAGAATCGGACGCGAATGAGCAACTGAACTGAACTAAACTGATGCCAGGAGTCCCCCACCTCTGGGATCTAGTGCCTGATGATCTGAGATGGAGCTGATGTAACAATGATAGATATAAAGTGCATGATAAATGTAATGCACTTGAATCATCCCGAAACCATCCCCGTCCCTGGTCTGTGGAAAAATTGTCTTCTATGAAACCAGTCCCTGATGCCAAAAAGGTTGGGGACCACTCTTCTGTGCTATATATAGAGCCTTCTCGTTCAGCTGGTTCTGGCCAATCCAGTGAGCCTCCCACCTTCAGAAATCTCTGGTCCAGAAATGGTTCATAACAGTAATGGTTGGCGGTGAAATTCTGTCCCCCTCAAAAAAGATATGTTGAGTCTTAAACTCTAGTACCAAAGAATGTGACCTTATTTGGAAACAGGGTCACTGCAGATATAATTGGTTAAGATGAGGTCTGGAGGTTGGTGGACCCCTAATCTGATCACTGATGTCCTTGTAAGAAGAAATGGCATGAAGGCACACACCGAGGGAGGACATCGTAGATGACAGAGGCAGAGATGCAAGCGTTGCAGCTATGAGCCAAGGAACTCCAAGGCTTGCTGGCAAATCAAAAGAAGCCAGGGCGAGGCAAGGAGGGATTCTCCCCTGCAGGTTTTTAGCGGGAGCACGGTGCTGCCCACACCTTGATTTCGGGACTTCCGATCTCCAGAACCGAGAGACAATGAATATCGGCTGTTTCATGCTGCCCTGTTTGTGGTTCTTTGTAATGGCAGTCCTGGGAAGCTGAGCTAGTACCTCTGCTCACAAATGTAAAGGAACACACACCAAGCACCTTCTCTGTGGTCCCCATGGATGAAGGAGGGGGCTGAAATGCCACTGCACCCTATGTTTAGGCTTCCAGAATGTTCTCTGAAGAGTTTCTCATCACCTTCCACTCCTATCAGTTCTGCAGCGCTGTCACTGGCCAGCAAGGGCACGAGATGCCAGTCTTTCTTCTTTCGGGTGTCTCTAATTTTGACTAGTGTTCCCCTCGGTCCTCTTTGGGGCACAGAAAGCACCCTTCTGTTCACTGCAGTGTCCTTCAGGTCGGTGCCCCTGTCCTCAGCCCCTCCTCCTATGTCCGGGGGGTGGGGGGTGGGGGAGGGGGGTTGGCTCCTTCTCAACTGTGCTGGGTGACCTGGTGGGTAGCTCTGAACACAGAAGGTGGGGTCTGACCGTGGCTGGCCTTTCTTGCCCTCGCCTTGCGTCCTGGCCGTTATCCTGGGCAACAACGCAGCCCTATTCACCCCCTCATGCCCTCTTTAGAGCAGAACCTCTGCTTCACCAGAAGAGGAGCCTGAACCGGCTGTGATGTGTGGCCGCCCGCTCCCGATCCTCTGGTGAGACGGCAGATGACTGGGGCAGGGGGACCTCTATCCCAAAGGACAAAGGTCCTTATAGAAGAGACCGTGTGAAGGCAGACACAAGTCCCCACGGTCCCAAGCTGCCTCGGGAAGAAACTCACCTCGCCTTAGGGCTACCTCCAGCGAGGGCCGGGTCTCGGCCAATCCCAGGGGGCGAAATGCGAGCCTCATTCCAGTCTCTTTCCGCGTCAATATTTGTAGCGGCGGACCCTGCTGCTGTGAGCCCCCCAGGGTTGACCTGGGAGTGGAAAGGGTCCCAGTTTAGCCTGAAACCGAGGTGGGTGTGGAGACAGGGGCACACGGGATGGCCTTGCCCACATGTGTCCCCCGCCCCCGCCCGCATACGTGGAGGCTCTGCCTGGGAAGCAGACAATTACCCAAGGTTTGGCTTCCCTTGGCTCTGTCATCTGCAGGGAAGGGGCAGCACTGTCTTAGAATCAGGCTCTGGCCACAATGTGTCTCTCGCTCCGGCTCCCGTCACTGACAGGCCTTCTCTTTCTTGGCTCCATCACACACGGAGTCAGATGGGCCGAATTCTTCATGTCGGGCCATCTGCAGGGATGCCAGCCGGCCGGTGGGTGGACTCTGCGTCCGGCTCCCGCCAGCCCGGGTCAGAACCTCTTAGCACCGCCCCCCAGCGCAGGTGTGGGCGGGGCAGCCTCGTAACTGACAGGTCTGGTCGGAGGGCTTGCTTAGCAGCCAGGCGTCTGTCCCTCCCCAGCGTCTTCCATTCCTAAATCAGCCCCCTGGACAGGCCTTTTTCTCAATGTAAATTCCTCGGGGACAAGAGAGGCAACAGGAGGGCAGTGGGTGCTGAAAATTCAGAGAAAAGTCTGCAGAAAGGGTGGTGAGGCTGCGTGCTGAGTAGCCTGGCCCTTTGTGTTCTGTCTGGAGGGGTGGGTCCTCAGGGACTCTCCAGGGGACCAAGTCCCACAAACCCCCCTTCCAGCTCTGCCCCAGGTGTGCGTGCTCAGTCGCTTCAGTCATGTCCCACTCTTTGCAACCCTATGGACTGTAGCCTGCCAGGCTCTTCTGTCCATAGGATTCTCCAGGCAAGAATACTGGAGAGGGTTGCCATGCCCTCCTCCAGGGGATCTTCCCGACCCGGGGATCAAACCCGTGTCTCTTCTGTCTCCTGCATTGGCAGGTGGGTTCTTTACCACTAGCACCACCTGGGAAGTCCTGCCCCATGACGTGAGTGTTTAATGCCATTCACTGAGGGTGATGTGTGTAGGCCAGCACACACATCTGGTCTTCCCCTTCTCACACCTTCCGGAAAGAGGCACCAGGTAGAAACCCCCACATCTGCGGAAACTGACACTGAGCCCACCCTCAGACCTGGACACCCCAGGACGGTCCAGTGCAGGCTGGGGAGGGGGTGGAGGAGCGCTTCCCAGAAGTCAGTGGTTGGGCGGGTCCCACCAGGGACGAGAGAGGGTGGAGGATGAGTATAGAACCACCTGGAGATTTAAAACATGACAAGCAGTTTCCACCCGTTCTCCTGTGATTCTTATGGTTTCCGGCAGGGGGGTGGGCAAGTCCATCTTGAAAAGGTTCTCTCCAGAGTGTTTTAAATCTCTCATCCACTTCCCACTTTCCTCTTGGAGAACCACCGCCCCACCCACATCATTTCTAAACTTTTTTGATTGGGTACCCAACGTATTAAAAATTTTAAATTATGTACCCTCAATATTGGGGTATTTATTAATTTAAAAATGACATCCATGTACTTCTGTATTCATATATTGTTGTTGTCTTAGTTGCTAAGTCGTGTCCAACTCATTGAGACCCTACGGACTGTAGCCCACCAGGCTCCTCTGTTCATGAGATTTCCCAGGCAAGAATATTGGAACAGGTGGCTGTTTTCTTCTCCAGGGGATTTTCTCGATCCAGGGATCGAACCTGTGTCTCCTGCATTGCAGGCAAATTCTTTACCACTGAACCACCTGGGAAGCGCATTCGTATGTTACAGTCATCATAAAGAAAACACAAGAATAGAAATTAACAGAGGGCATGCTTAAAAATAAATAAACAGAAATGGGGACTTCTCTGGTGGTCTAGTGGCTAAGACTCTGCCCTCCCAATGGAGGAGGCACAGGTTCAACCCCTGGTCAGGAAACTAGATCCCACAAGCTGCAACCAAGACCCAGCACAGCCAAATAAATATTTTACAAAATAGAAATGGAACTTCCAGTATTTTCTTACCGACCCCTAACTCACCTGGTGCTCCTCCCCAGGGTGTGTGTAGCCCTTTGGGAGACCACTGCTCTCGGTTCCTATTTGTAGCTCAGGGCCTGGCACTCAATAGGACAGATGAGTCCGAATGAATTAGAACTCGATCTTGAAGAATATGATTATTTTGAAAATATGTAAGTGGGGAGAGGGAGCAAGATGAGAGACTCATAGATTAACATGATGATTTATTGACTTTTTAAAGTGGAAACATTAAGATAGGACCTTACAGGGAGGACCCAGCATTCAAGTCATAATTGATTGCTTGGTTAATTAAATTAAATGTTTTTATTTATCTCTCATCTCCATTAGCATACAGCCCCCATCTTTGCACGTTCTAATTGCTCAGTCATCTCCTGGCTGGCCCTGTGAGGCCGGTTCTGACAGGGAGACAATCAAGGCGACCAGGGGGGCACTCCGGGGGGGGGCGGCGGATTCCATGAGGGGTCACCCAGGACAAAGGAGCCCCAAGTCCCAGCTATTAGTTAATTGAGCGCTGGGGAAAACAGGCTTGCAGGGCTGAGCAAAAGGGATTATTACAGGTTCTTAATGGCTGGGAATTGATTTATTAGCACGGCACTGCATTTGCATGCAAGACAGAAAGTTGGTAATAACCCAGAGCGGGACTTTGCAGGAAGAGGGGTGGAGGGTTTGGGGCCACTGAGTAGCCTCTGCAGGGGTTTCTTTGAACTTCTTTCCTGCCACTCCAGGAGCCTTTCTTAGGGGAGCAAAGAGGTACTTTCCCAACAGGAGAGCATTCTCAAAGACTGCCTTCAGGAGCTCCACACACTTGGCAACAGGAGGCCAAGACAGTCCTGTCTCGGTCCTGAATTTTGTAGATAATAATAGCAGCACTTATGTGGTGCCTACTTACGGCCTCTGTGCCAGACTCTGTTCTCAAGATGCTTCGCACGTGCACTGACTTACTAAATCCTCACGACAACATTAGAGGATGCTGCTAAGAGTTTCCTTTTACAGCTGAGCAAACAGACACCCAGTTAATGGCTAAGATGTGGCAACTCTAGGATTTGAGCCTCTGCGACTGGCCTCAATAACATCCTCAACCTCAAAGTCATCCATGAAGGAGCAGAAGTTGCCCTGACTTAAAATGACTTTGCCAAGTACTTCCCTCCCCCTCAGAACCCTGGTACCCTGGGCCCCCATCTCCTAATTTTCTAAATTAATCTGGTTTCAGATCCTTCATTCACAGGCATGCCTACTAAGTCCCTTCAGTCGTGTCCAACTCTTTGCGACCCTGTGGACTGCAGCCCGCCAGGCCCCTCTGTCCCTGGGATTCTCCAGGCAGGAATACTGGAGTGGGTTGCCAGTGTCCACCTCCCCCAGGGCCTTCATTCACACTAAAGTGCAAATGACTGAAAACCCCTTAAAGGGATACCCCTTCATGGGAAAACCTGTTAGTGTTAAACCAAAGCTTTATTAAAGGTGGAGTCTGAAGCAATCTCAGGAATATGGGTCGTGGGTGGGATCTGGACCCTTCAGGATCGCACTCTGCAGACTGGTGGGCCCCCACTGTTTGGGGGCCAGGCCACCAGGAGGATGGAGGTGGGCGGAGCCTCCGCCATTCCCCACGCTGGCTGTGCGCCCAAGTTCACGGTCTCTGCGGGGGCGGCTGGGAGCCTTGCAGAACCCAGCAGCTGCCAGCCCACACCGACTCCGTCGTTAGCAAACCTGGTATGAAGTTTATAGCGTATTTCACAGTTTTAAAATTGTGTGTTTGATGTAAATCTTCTCGAACTACTCACCCTCCTGGGGCAGGTTGCCTTGGTCCTCCTGCCAACCCCACAGCCGTCCCAGACACGTGGGGCTTTGAACGGCAGGCCCCGTGGCTGGGATCAAAGGCAGACGTGAGGGCATGCTGGGGACAGTAGTGGTCTCTTGGAAGACATAGGGGAGAAAACAGAGACCCCCCCCCCCTTGAGTGGCCCAGGAGAGAGGTCCAAGTCCTCCTCGGATGTCATGACACATGTGCCCTACCAAGAGGGGACCTTTTGATGGAGTCCTGGGGAGCCTGGGGTTGCTGGTGGGGACCACTTCTGAGCCAAGGGAGCCAGCCCTAGATCCAGGACTCGTGTGTGGCCTTTATGGGGCATGACCAATGGCTCAAGGCTTGGGCTGGCAGCCGTAAGCCTTCATCCTGGGCAGGAATTCTAATTAAACTGGAGCTCCTGGGTCTCGCTTACAGTTCAGCACCAGACTCTGCCTTTCAGGCCCCACTGGGCTGGTCATATCGAATGCCACCTGCAGAGCCAGGGGCTCGAGGGTCCCCTGCTTGTCTTCTCAGTGGATGCAGGCGGGGTGTGGGTATGGAGCCCAGTACTGATGCTGGGGTCTGCCCTGAGCTTTGATTCAAATGCATCTCTGGAGAAAACACACTCAGCGGCCTCTGCCATCATCCTGGTGCTTCTCTTGCCAGCCGCCCTTCCTGCTATTTATGTCCTTCTTTTGTATTTGTCACCTTTGTCTCTTGCCTTGATGATGAACTGGACGGTTTCAAGTCTTCAAGGACCAGGAAATTTCGAGGAGATAGAATAACCCTATCCTGGCTTCTCCAAGGGCTCAGCGGGCAGGGGTTTCCTTAGACGGGTTACAAACATCAGGGTCCCTGGCTCTTGGGAAATGGATGGGAGATGGAGCACTTTCTAGAGAGGCTTGACCCAGAGCTGAACCCGGAGGGACTGGCAGGGTTTGCGTAGGAGAGAGGAAGCCTGAGGGACAAGGAAAGAGCTGCCTTGCACATTTTTAACAAAATTGGAGGATTATCTGCACGTTAGAAGTCCTTAATTCCCAAACTCATCTCATTCTGGTAATTTCTTTTTAAAAAAAATTCAGTTCAGTTGCTCAGTCGTGTCCAACTCTTTGAGACCCATCAACCACAGCACTCCAGGCCTCCCTGTCCATCTTCAACTGCCGGACTCTACCCAAACCCATGTCCTTTGAGTCAGTGATGCCATCCAACCATCTCATCCTCTGTCGTCCCCTTCTCCTCCTGCCCTCAATCTTTCCCAGCATTAGGGTCTTTTCAAATGAGTCAGCTCTTTGCATCAGGTGGCCAAAGTATTGGAGTTTCAGCTTCAACATCAGTCCTTCCAATGAACACCCAGGACTGATCCACTTTAGCATAGACTGGTTGGATCTCCTTGCAGTCCAAGGGACTCTCAAGAGTCTTCTCCAACAACACAGTTCAAAAGCATCAATTCTTCGGTGCTCAGCTTTCTTTATTAATCAATTAATTTGGCTGTGCTGAGGCTTCATTGCGGTGTGTGGTTTTTCTCTAGTTGCTGTGTGCAGGGGCTATTCTCTAGCTGTGGTGAGCAGGCCTGCTGTGGTGGCTCCTCTTGGGGCTCTTGGGCTCTAGAGCTCATGGACTCAGTAGTTGTGGTGCCTGGGTTCAGTTGCCTGGTGGCATGTGGGATCTCCTGGGACCAGGGATCGAACCCGCCCCACCTCCGGTACATTGGCAGGTGGATTCTTAACCGCTGAACCATCAGGGAGGTTCCGCATTCTGGTAATTTCTAAAGTGAAGGGTTGGTGCGTCCCTGCTCCCCTGCCATATTTAACATTCAGACAGTCCTGTGGCTACTGATTTTCCCCTTTAAATGATGTCCGCTTTAGTCTGAGGCCGGCAGTCCGACCTGAGAATGTGTGTGGTTGTGGCTGGTGATGGTCATGGTGGGGGTGGGGAGGCAGCATACCTCTTGAACTTTTACTGAAGTTGTGCAGGCAAGTGCATGACTGCTGTCGCTCTGCCCTCCCCCACAAACCACACCCTTCCCGCAGCCTCTCCGGGGTCTCTCCTCTGCACCCCCCACCACCCCAAGTGAGCCCAGGTGCCTGTTTCCATGCCCCACCCCTGGTCCCACTCACTGGTGAACAGAGAAGAAAGGGTGGAAGGTCTGGGGTGAAAAAAGCGATCCAAGGGGTCCCTGGTGGTGCCCGGTGGGCACAGAAACCCCCTGGGCTCCTTGGGGCTGCACCGGCGAAGGCCTGGGCTCCTGGCCCATGTTCCAGCTCGTTCTGAAGACACCCACACACCCAAACCGCCCAGAATGCGGCTTGCTGACCTTGGCAGGAAGGAGGGCTGAGTCGGCCTTTTGCGTAACATAAATACTCAGCACAGCTGCCCCGGACCTGCCCACTTCGTGTCAAACCCAAGAAGGAAGGGACCTACCAGCCAAACCCTTTACCCTACTGTACCTCAGAACCCCAAGGAACTTGGACTCTGCTCCAGGGAGCGAGCTGGAGCTCCCCAACCCCCCAGTCTGGCTGCTGGTGGAGGGCAAATTCTGGGTAAGAACAGCAAAGAAATCCGAGGAGCTGCCTGTGCTAATGGAAAAAAGAAAAGAACTGCTGTTGGTGAACATTCTTGGGAGGCTCCTTACAAACCATGTTAGGCAAGCTCTGGCCCTCTCTGATCCAGGTGGGGAGAAGGAAGGAAGAAAGAACAAAATAATTTAACTTGGCCTAAGAGCTTGTCTTTCCCAGTGCTGTTCTCCCCCATCCTCAACAGGGACGCTGGACCCCTCATCCCCCTCCCAACCCCGCTCAGTCCTTGGTTCATAATGTAGGGTCACCATCCCAACCCTTCCATCATCCACAGTGTCACCCCTCTTCCATCTGCTTGTCTGGGTCCCGTGCATCCTTCCAGACCTGACTCAAGTCCCACAGCTTCCCAGAGGCTCTCTGCCACTCTCTTTTCTTAATTAATTAGATTTGATGTTTGGTTGTCCTGGGTCTTCTTGCTGTGTGGGCTTTTCTCTAGTTGCGGTGAACAGGGGCTATCCTTTAGTTCCGGTGCATGGGCTTCTCCTTGCGTGGGCTTCTCTTGTTGCAGAGCACTGGCCCTAGAGTGCACGGGATTTAGTAGTTGGAGCTCCCGGGTTCTAGAGCATAAGTTCAACAGTTGCTGTGCCCAAGCTTCATTGCTCTGAGGCATGTGGGATCTTCCCGGATCAGGGATTGAACCTGTGTCTCTTGCTTTGGCAGGCGGATCCTTCACCACTGAGCCACCAGGGAAGCCCTCTGCCACTCACTCTGATTTCTCTCTTCTTGGAACTCTTGACATCCTGGAGTTGGTCCCTCACACGCTGTTAGCACTTAATTTTTCTCTAATAGCTTCATGAAAATTAGCTCTGTCGTACCAGCTTGTTGTCATCACTGAGAGAGACTGCCTGGTTGCAGCTGGACTCAGTAAGGACAGGTTGATGGATGGGTTCCTGAAAAGAGGGTAAATTCCTCCAGTGGACGAAGACTGGCCACTGTGGCCATCTTGCACAGCATATACTGCAAGGAGGATCTTTGGCCCTGAAGTTTGGAGATGAAGGTCCAGTGAGGAAGGAGGACTGAGCTGCTAGATGCGTGGATGCTTTTTGGAGGGAGGCCACATCGATTCCTAGGTGCCACTGATAGCCCTTATGTGAGGGCTTGTGTGCAGGTGAACAGGCAAGATCTTGCCTCAGTGTTTCAGGGCCACAGTTTCCTTACAAGTATGAATGGTTTGAGTAGGGTACCCCCATGTCCTACTACTATGGCTGAATTGTGTCCCCGCAAATCGTATGTTGAAGCCCCAACCCTTAATGTGACTATATTTGGAGGGGTAGGGCTTTTAGGGAGGTAATTAAGGTTAACTGAGGTCATAAGGGTGGGGTTCTAATCCCATAGAATTGGCGGCCTTTTAAGAAAAGAGAGAGACAGAGAGCAAGCGAGATCTCCATGCACACACACCGAGTCAAGGCCATGTAAGGACACAGTGAAAAGGAGCTATCTACAGACAAGAGCACTCACCAGAAGTCAAACCTTGCCAGACCCCAACTTGGACTTCTCAGCTTTCAGAACCGTAAGAAATAAATCTCTATTGTTTAAGCCACCCAGGCTATGGTATTTGTTATGGCAACTCAAGCTGCTTAACACCTACATTTTATTCACTCACTGATACAACCAGTATATACTGAGTGCTTACTCTGTGTCAGGAATTACTATCTCTATGGGAGTGGTGAACAAATAGATAAAAAGTCCACTCCCCCCAAGGAGCTTACTTTCTAATGGGGGAAAACAAATTGAAAAATAATGAATAGATACAGTACATAATATATAAAACAGTGATCAAAACAATAGAGAAAAATAAAGCAGAGAATGAGATAGGAAATGCTACCAAAGTGTGTTTAGGCAAAGCCTGGTGGGCTTGTCCAGAAGACCACCAAAAAGATGACATTTAAGCAAAGACCTGGAGGAGATGAACAAGCATTTGTGGGTGAAAATCTGAAATTTTAAAAGATTAGATTAGGGACTTCCTTGCTAATCCAGTGGTTAAGAATCTGCCTTGTAATGCAGCGGATGGATGCAGGTTTAATCCCTGGTCGGGGAACTGAGTCCACACATGTCTCAACTACTGAGCCTGTGCAATCTGGAGCCCATGTGCCACAACTAGAGAGTCTGTGTGTGGCAACAAAATGTTGCGTGCTGCAACTAAGACATGATGAAGCCAAATTAAAAAAAAAAAGATTAAAACTATCCATCATGCAAGTGAAAGGTATGCAAACCCTAGTCTAACAATGGTTCATAAATGTAAGGATTTAACTGACTGTAAGTTCACCTGCAGAGTCCTGAGGGGCCTGTGGTTATGCAATAGTCAGTGTTGCATTAACAGAAGCTTAGTGGACAAATAATAGCAGTGATGTTCCCACTGTGCTGTATCTAGACTGCTGAACTCAATTCTGAGCATGACACATTGCAACACTCCAGAGGACCACAGCAAAGGGGTCAGAGACTTGGAAGCCACGTCCTTTGGGGAACAGTGGGGGAGTGCTTAGTCTATAGAAGGAAAGATTTACATGGTTGTGAGAGGGGTCTTATCAAGACTGTGGAGGGTTGCTAGCTAGAAGAAAGGCTTAGTGTGTAGAGGGGCCGAGTGTAGGACAAGAACCAGTGGGTAGGGCTTCCCTCCTGGTCCAGTGGTTAAGACTTAACCTTTCAATGCAGAAGGTGTAGGTTCAATCCCTGGTCAGCCATCTAAGACCCCCCATGCCTCGAGGCCAAAAAAACCCAAATCATAAAACAGAAGCAATAGTGTAACAAATTCAATAAAATCTTTAAAAATGGTCAACATCAAAAATTTTTTTAAATTTATTTTTAATTGAAGGATAATTGCTTTACAATATTGTGTTGGTTTCTGCCATACATCAGCATGAATCAGCCATAGGTATACATTTGTCCCCTCCCTCTGGAACCTCCCCCCTCTCACCACTTCCCACCCCTCTAGGTTGTCACAGAGCACTGGTTTGAGCCCCTTGAGTCATACAGAAAATTCCCACTAGCTATCTATTTTACATACATATATACATACATGTATATGTTTCCATGTTACCTCCTCCGTTTGTCCCACCCTCTCCTTCCCCACCCTCTCCTTCCCCACTCTGTGTCCACAAGTCTCCTCTCTGTATGTGTGTCTCCACTGCCGTCCTGCAAATAGTTTCATCAGTACCATCTTTCTCGATTCCATGTATATGCTTTACTATACGACATTTGTCTTTCTGTTTCTGACTTACTTCACTCTGTATAACAGGCTCTAGGTTCATCCACTTGGACTGCAAGGAGAGCAAACCAGTCAATCCTAAAGGAAATCAACCCTGAATATTCATTGGAAGGACAGATGCTGAGGCTGAAGCTCCAATACTTTGGCCACCTGATGTGAAGAACTGACTCATTGGAAAAGACCCTGATGCTGGAAAAGACGGAGGGCAGGAGGAGAGGGGGGTGACAGAGGATGAGATGGTTGGATGGCATCATCGACTCAATGGACATAAGTTTGAGCAAACTCTGGGAGATGGTGAAGGACAGGGAAACCTGGTGTGCTGCAGTCCATGGGGTCACAAAGAGTCAGACACGACTGAGCAACTGAACAACAACAAATTTTCCATTGTATGTATGTACCACAGCTTCTTTATCCATTCATCTATCAATGGACATCTAGGTTGCTTACTTGTCCTAGCTATTATAGACAGTGCTGCAATGAATATTGGGGTACCTGTGTCTTTTTCAATTATCTTTTCCTCAGGTATATGCCCAATAGTGGGATTGTTGAGTCATATGGTAGTTTTATTCCTGTTTTTTTTTTTAAGGAATTTCCTTAGTGTCCTCCATAGTGACTGTGCCAATTTACATTCCCATCAGCAATGCAAGAGTGTTCCTTTTCTCCACGCCTTCTCCAGCATTTACTGTTTGTAGATTTTTTTGATGATGGCTATTCTGACCATGTGAGGTGATATCTCACTGTAGTTTTGATTTGCATTTCTCTAATAATGAGCGATGTTGTGCTTATTAGCTATCGGTATGTCTGCTTTGGAGAAATGTCTGTTTAGGTCTTCTGCCCACTTTTTGATTGGGTTGTTTGTTTTTATGGTATTGAGTTGCACGAGCTGCTTGTGCATTTTGGAAATTAATTCTTTGTCAATTGTCCCATTTGCTATTGTTTTCTCCCACTCTGAGGATTGTCTTTTCACCTTGTTTATAGTTTCCTTTGCTGTGCAAAGCTTTTAAGTTTAATTAGGTCCCACTTGTTTATTTTTGGTTTTGTTTCCATTACTCTGGGAGGTGGCTCACAGAGGATCTTGCTGCGATTTATGTCAGAGAGTGTTCTGCTTGTGTTTTCCTATAAGACTTTTATAGTTTCTGGTCTTACATTTAGGTTTTTAATCCATTTGGAGTTTATCTTTGTGTGTGTTGTTAGGAAGTCTTGTAATTTAATTCTTTTACATGTACCTGTCTAGTTTTCCCAGCACCACTTATTGAAGAAACTGCCTTTTCTTTATTGTATATTCTTGCCTCCTTTGTCAAAGATAAGGTGCCCACAGGTATGTGCGGGTTTATCTCCGGGTTTTCTGTCTTATTCCATTGACTTATATTTCTGTTTTTGTGCCTTGGGGTATATTTCTGTTTATATACTGTCTTGATGACTGTAGCTTGGTAGTATAGTCTAAAGTCAGGAAAAAGAACCAAAAGAGAATAATCTGAAAACCAAGTCAGTGCCAACAGTGGAACAGAAAGCAGACAGGTATGTTTTATCCTTGAGCTTTGGAGTTTCTCCTAGGACTAGTGGAGGATGGTGAGAACCAGCATGGGAGTTGGTGGGAAGGTGATGGCCACACATCAAGCATGCTATAGAAGAGATTCCTGCATGGGAGCAAAGAAGTACTGATGTACTTCTGCTCCATTCAGCTCTAAGAGTCAATCAGAACGTGTATGAAACACCATGGCATGACAGTGTGGAAGTTACTGAATGGGAAGCGGGGAGCCTCCTTCTGCCATTAACCTGCTCTGGGTCTCAGCTGTCTCCTGTGAAAAAGAAAAACACCTGCCCTGTTCAAAGTAGCAGGGGGCAACCAGATGATTGCTTGAGGGTCCTTCCAGCTCAAAGATCCACTCATGTCAGTTAATAGAGGGGAGACTGCAGCCCATCATGCCTGCACGCATGCTAAGTCACTTCAGTGGTGTCTGACTCTTTTCGACTCTATGGACTGCAGCCTCCCAGGCTCCTCTGTCCATGGGATTTTCCAGGCAAGAATACTGGAGTGGGTTGTCATTCCCTTCTCCAGGGAATCTTCCCAAGCCAGGGATCGAACCCGAGTCTCTTATGTCTCCTGCTTTGGCAGGCGAGTTCCTAACCACTAGCACCACCTGGGAAGCCACAGCCCATCATAGATGGGCATGTCTAACCCTAAGTGCTATTTGACAATGGAACAGTTATCTCATCAGTGGAAATATTTCTGCAGGAGCTGGGAGAATCCAATAGGGAAACATCAGTGGCTAGATGACTTCCAAGATCTCTTCTATGAGACTATGAGTCATATATCTTTATGACTCTTGCCCTTTCTTCAGCCACTATTAGCCACTTACAGTCAAATGTGACCATCATATTACACCCAACTGTGAAGACTGGGACACAGCACAGAGCCAAGCCCAATGGCAAGACTCTCCAACTACCCAACTTGACAGTTCTTGACATTTGCCTCTTGAGTGGAGAGGTGGTTTGTGTCTCAGGACCTGAAGTTTAAACAGGGTACAGTAGGTCGCCTTCATATGAATGAGTTACATCCCAAGAGTGCATTTATAAGTCCAGTTTGTTCTGAAGTCCAACAAAGTTAACCTAGGAACCCAACTAACACAATCGTCTCTATAGTTCTGTCCTCTAATAGGTTTATAATACTTTTCACCCAAATAATACATAAAAAACAAACACAAAAACTAAAGAAAAAGTTTTTACTCTTACAGTACAGGGCCTTGAAGAGTACAGTACTACAGTACAACAGCTGGCTTCCAGGGGCTGGTGTCACGTAAACAGGGGAGAAGAGTTACTGACTGGAGGAGGGAGACGAGGTGGGAGATGTTAGAGCTGAAGGATCGTCAACAGTAGGAGAAGGAGAAAAGAAAGAAAGTGAAGTCGCTCAGTAGTGTCTGACTCTTTGCTTCTTTTTGACCCCATGGACTGCAGCCTACCAGGCTCCTCTGTCCATGGGATTTTCCAGGCAAGAATACTGGAGTGGGTTGCCATTTCCTTCTCCAGGAGATCTTCCTGACCCAGGGATTGAACCTGGGTCTCCCGCATTGTGGGCAGACGCTTTACTGTCTGAGCCACCAGGGAAATCTAAGGAGACTGAGGGCAAACTGCAATTTCATTCCTGCCTGATGCTGAGGGCACAGGTTCTGGTTCTTTGCTAGAACCAGATATAACCTTTGAAAGTTCAAAACTTGAAGAGTCCTATGTAGGGGGCTCACTGTAACACACATCCTGGCAAAGATACCTCATGAGATGTGTCTTTGGAGGTAGGGCTCTGTGACGGATGCAGAGCAAACGAGGACTGAATCAGGGGACACCTCCCAAGAGTGACAAGGGGCTCACTGCCTCTCTTGGTTTCTGGCAGAGCTGTCTCTTCTCTCATTAACTGCCCTCCTGTCTTCCACTCTGGTGGTCATATTTATGGATCCACAGAACCCTAGCATTTCCCATCTGGAAGAATCCTTTGAGAATACATAATTCAGTGTTTCCCCAAATGTCAGTCTTTCACACACCACTTTCACAGTTTTTGCCATATCCATATGTCAACTGTTCTATTATTTACTCATAGCTTTATTTAAATCAGGATTTTTCAAAAACCTACATTTTTTATGTTAACAGCATAAATGGAAAACAACCAGCCTGACTTGCCACTCATTAAGATAACTATGATTAAGATTAAAATTAAACCATTAAAATTAAAAAATGTTTTCCCGTGTACCTGTGTAAACTGATCCCAAGCACCTTATTGTGGCAGCTCCACATGATGCTTCTAAACAGGGATCTCCTGCAACCCTCCTTCTCAACAGATGAAAACTAAGGCCCGGAGAGGTTGAGTGACTTGCTCAAGTTCTACCAATGGTGGGTGACCTGCATTTTTGACTCTCAACCAAAGACTCATGGTCCATTCTATTTCATTCCTCTTTATTTTTTTACACCATTTAACAACTTTATTTTATTTTTTTTGGCCATGTTGTGTGGCATGCGGGATCTTAGTTCCTTGACCAGGGATCAAACCCTTGCCCCTTGCATTGGAAGTTCAGAGTCGTAACCACTGGAAAGCCCGGGGAGGCCCCCTCCATTCCTCTTTAGATGAAGCTGATGAGAGTTAAGGTTTTATTTATTATCTGTATTAGTTGCCTAGGGTGGCAGTCTACCCATTTTGGTCTCATGGCTCTGGAGGCTGGGAGCCCAAAACCAAGGTGCCAAGAGGATCAGGGTCCCTCCGAACCCTTCAAGGGGAAGATCCTTTCTTGCCCGTTTGCTCTTCTGGCCATCCCAGTTGTTGTGGCAACACAACTCCAGTCTCCACTTTGACTTTCCATGGAGCTCTCCCTGTGTGTTTCTGTGTCTTTCCATGGCCATCCTCTTATAAGGACACCAGGCATACTGGATTAAAGACCCACTCAGCTCCAATATGACCTCATACTGGATTGACATTACAACTGCAGTGACCCTATTTCCAAATAAAGTCACATCCTGGAGTGCTGGGGGTTAGAACCTCAACCCCAGCTGTATTTGTATTTTGGGGGGAATACAGTTTATATATTGTCACCCTGCTTATTTAACCTATATGCATAGTACATCACGAGAGACACTGGGCTAGAGGAAGCACAAGCTGGAATCAAGATTGCCGGGAGAAATATCAATAACCTCAGATATGCAGATGACACCACACTTATGGCAGAAAGTGAATAGGAACTAAAGAGCCTCTTGATGAAAGTGAAAGAGGAGAGTGAAAAAGTTGGCTTAAAGCTCAACATTCAACTAAGATCATGGCATCAAGTCCCATCACTTCATGGCAGATGGACGGGCAAACAGTGTCAGACTTTATTTTTCTGGGCTCCCAAATCACTGCAGATGGTGATTGCAGCCATGAAATTAAAAGATGCTTACTCCTTGGAAGGAAAGTTATGACCAACCTAGACAGCATATTAAAAAGCAGAGACATTACTTTGCCAACAAAGGTCCGTCTAGTCAAGGCTATGGTTTTTCCAGTGGTCATGTATGGATGTGAGAGTTGGACGGTGAAGAAAGCTGAGCGCCGCAGAATTGATGCTTTTGAACTGTGGTGTTGGAGAAGACTCTTGAGAGTCCCTTGGACTGCAAGGAGATCCAACCAGTCCATCCTAAAGGAGATCAGTCCTGGGTGTTCATTGGAAGGACTGATGTTGAAGCTGAAACTCTAATACTTTGGCCACCTGATTCAAAGAGCTGACTCATTTGAAAAGACCCTGATTCTGGGAAAGATTGAGGGCAGGAGAAGAAGGGGACGACAGAGGATGAGATGGTTGGATGGCATCACTGACTCGATGGACATGGATTTGGGTGGACTCCGGGAGTTGGTGATGGACAGGGAAACCTGGCGTGCTGTGGTTCATAGGGTCGCAAAGAGTTGGACATGACTGAGTGACTGAACTGAACTGACAGTTTGTATCGTATTTTGGGGGGAATACAATTTGACCTGTAATACCATCCCAAAGGGACCTGAATTTCAGAGGGGCCATACAAAGACCCTAGATATATCACAAATAAAATGAAAGTAATGGAATTATATACACTGACAAAATAATAATTTGCATTGTACCTTGTGGTGTGCAAACACCATCTTATTTGATCCTGGCCATAGCTGTCTGGAGGAAACAGACATGGTATATCATCACAGTAATGGTCCTCAATGAATCATTTTTTCTGTATCTACGTCTTTGTGTAGCCCCTTGACAATGATTCTGGGCTTGGCCTGGTGACTTGCTTTGGCCAATGGAATATTAGTAAATGTGATGCAAGCAAAGGCTTGAAAGGTGCTTATATACTGGGGGTTTGCTTTTTTGTTGCCTGGAACTCTTCTGCTATCATAGGAAGAAGCTTGGACTAGCCTGCGGAGGATGAGACTTCATGGGGAGGAGAAGACTCTCCCCATGAGGCCCCTTAAGCCAACCCAAGTCCAGATTATGGGCCAGCTGAATGCAGCTGTGTGAGTGACCCGGGGTGGGGGAGAGTCAGGGTCCAGCAGAAGAACTGCCAACTGAACCCAGCCCAGATGGCTGACTCACAGAATCATGAGCAAATAAAATGACTGTTTGAAGCCACTAAGTTTTTGGGTGGGTTGTTACTCAGCAACATGTAATTATCACAGCAGACACTGCTGCTGTTTTACAGATGAAGAAACTGACTCTCCAAGGATTTGACTGATGGCCAGAAAGGAAAAGTCCCATCCTTCTTTGACACAAGAACCTAGCAGTTGAACAAAAGGCTATGGGCATTTTTGATCTTGGCCGACCAATAATCCATGATAGAACTTGAGAAATTCTAGAACAAAGGAGTAACGTATTCCAGGGGCTGACGTCTGGCCAAGTATAAAGAGATTTCAGAGATGAGGCCCTTTTTGACTGGAAAATCATGTGTGTATGTTAGAAGTGAAGGCTGCAAAAACATGGTCGAAAGGTGAACACAGACATGGCTACTACATCTGAAAATCCCGAATTTGAGGAACAGGGCAGCCTCCAAAACTTGAAAGAGGTAATTCTAGGACCAATAAAGGAAAGGGTTGCTTTTCATAATAGGCATTCAATTAACAGGACTCTGTACTTTTAATTATGCTATAGATTTAAAATATAGTTTGATTGTTTTATTAATATAGTCAATCACATGGTAGGATTCAGAAATGAATGGTATGCATTCAACTCACTGATATTCTTGTAAGAAAGAGAGACATGTAGGTTATTCAGTCAACAAACACTGATGGAGCACTAGGCAGGCCAGATCCTGCCCTGATACTGCAGAGAGGATGGGGAGGAAAACAGAAACCCCTCCTACCCTCCTTGAGCCGGCAGTTTCTTAGAGAAGGCAGAGATTAGAGAAATAACTGTTTGTTACAAAAACTGGAGTATAATTGCTTTACAATGTTGTGTTAATTTCTGCTGTACAATGAATGAATCAGCTGTAAGTATATATACATCTCTTCCCCCTTGTGCCTCCCTCCCACTCCTTCCCACCACCCCACCCCTCTAGGTCATCAAGAGCCCCAAGCTGGGCTCTCAGTGCTATACAGCAGCTTCCCGTTAGCTATCTATTTTACACACGGTAGTGCATATATGTCAATCCCAATCTGTCAATTCATCCCACCCTCCCCATCCCCTGTTGTATTCACATGCCTATTCTCTATGTCTGCATGTCTATTCCTGCCCTGGAAATAGGTTTCTCTGTACCACTTTTATAGATTCCACATGTGTGAGTTTATATGATGTTTGATCAATGGGTAAAGAAGATGTGTTACATATTTACAACAGAATATTACTCAGCCATAAAAAGGAATGAAACTGGGTCATTTGAAGAGATGTGGATGGACCTAGAGTCTGTCATACAGAATGAAGTAAGTCAGAAAGAGAAATAACTAAATGTTAACACGATTCTTTAGTCACTAGATAGCATGGTGTTTTAGAAGAGGAGCAGAGGGTCCTATGTGTGTGTTCGTGTGCTAAGTTGGTTCAGTACTATTCAACTCTTTGCGACCCCATATACTGTAGCCCAGCAGACTCCTCTGTCTATGGGATTCTCCAGGCAAGACATACTGGAGCGGGTTGCCATGCCCTCCTCCAGAGGATCTTCCCAACCCAGGGATCTTTAGGAATATAGTTAAAGGAGTCGTTATCTAGGCTGGGGAGTCAAAAAGAGCTTCCCCAGGGGTTTAGATTTAGACTGACAATAGAAGGCTGAACAGCAATGAGATTGGCAAAGGGAGGGGACCTGTGGGGGCAAAGGGCAAAAGAGCTGATTGGAGGGATGGAGAGATGTCTAGCCTGGCTGTGATGGAGAGAACCGAAGAGGCGAGATGGGGCGAGAGGAGGTCCTTCTCTGCCCTGTTCTGCAACCAGCAGGCTGAACAATAGACCTGCGTCCTCCAGGCTTCATTGAGTGTTCATCATCCTGGCTTCCCACTGAGCGCTCTAGGTGATGGAGGGCTGTGGAGATCAGAGAACTTAGTGGAGACATGGCTTGGCCTTTCTTCTCCTGTTTGGGTGCTGTTTGGTGGTGACTGAGTCCTGTAACGACAGCTCCTGTCAGTGGCCCCACTTCCCCAGCCCCACTTTTACTGGCTCTGGAAACAGCCTTTGTTCATTCTGCCTTTTAAGGCTCACAGTCACCATGACTCCCTACAATTGCCACTCCCCGGCTCCTTCATCTCACTACGTGTTTCCTTTAACTTCTGTAAATAGTCTCTTTTTTGAAGCATTGTGAAGATAATCTGCTTTATTGTTGACTGGGAAAAACATAAGCACAGTCTTAAGTGATTCATGCATACAGAGTTAAAGATTAAGGTATAGAACCTTGTTGGAGGGGCTTCCCCAGTGGCCCCGCAGTAAAGAATCTGCCTGCAATGCAGGAGACATGGGTTCAGTCCCTGAGTGGGGAAGATCCTCTGGAAGAGGAAATGGCAACCCACTCCATTATTCTTGCCTGGAAAATCCGCATGGACAGAGAAGCCTGGCAGGCTACAGTCCAGGGGATCACAAAGAGTCATACATGACTGAGCATGCATGTACCTTGTTGGATGTACTTACTCGTTTTTCAAAATTTTTTTAAAAAATTAATTAATTTATTTTTGCCATGCACAGGCTTTTTCTAGTTGCAGAAAGCCAGGGCTTCTCTCTAGTTGTAGCGTGCAGGCTTCTCACTGCGATGGTTTGTCTTGTAAACTTTAGGAGTGCGGCTTCAGCTGTTATGGCGTGTGGGCTTATCTGCCCTGAGGCTTATGGAATCTTCTCAGACCAGGGATTGAACCCATGTCCCCTGAATTGGCAGGAGGATTCTTAACCACTGGACCACCAAGGAAGTTCCTCACTCACTTTTATACTTTGCCCCAGACTGTTCCTCTCTGACGAAATCCTCTTTAAAATTGTGGTTGCAAAAGGAGGCCCATGGGCTGAATTCAGCCTCTATAACTCCCATGTTTGGCCTGTACAGTTAAAAAAGTTCTTTTAAACTAATATTTAAAAGTTGTAGTTAAAAAAAGGATCTGATTTCCAGCTTCTCTTTAAAAGTTATAAGATATGGTGGCCCTGGGTTTATATATTAATAATATATGGTGGCACAAGGCAGTAACTGGTTCTGACAGTCGTCTCCTGAAAGCAGAGTGTTTACTTTAAAAGTCAAGTGTTCTTCCATTCACCTTCTCCATTCACAGAACGCCTGCACTTGAACTCATGAGGAATTTAACTGAGTGCTTGCTGGTTTGAAAGAAGCCGGCCTTGGCTATTCATGTGATGGTCAGTGATGGCCTAAGGTGTTAACTTTCAAAGTGAGACCTCAGGAAATAGAGTGATCACAACAACTGTGCCTTGGTTTCCCTGATCTGTAAAATGGGGCTGGCCGTGGGCTGTTGTGAGAAGGATTGGGGATGGAGCATGCAAAGTGTTGGCCTGAACAGGGGCCTAGGGGGCATGACTGTGGGGGTGCATCTGTCTCCCGTCCACACACCTGCACCTTCCCCCCAAGCCCTGGGCCAGCCCCTCTCGGGGAGCACACGGGCCCTGCCCTGTTCTCTGACTCCCGCCTCCCTTTCCCACTCGTTTCTTCCCAGCTCATTGCCCTTCACCTTCCATCTCAACCTCGCTCTCACCAAAGGTGGTGATGGTCCCTCTCAATGGTCTCTTTATTGAACTGTTTTTTTTTTTTTAATTCAATTAAAAATATTTTTCACAGCTGCTTTTTTTTAAAATTATTTTTTCAGTCTTTTTAAGATTCTTTTCTCATATAGGTCATTGCAGAGTAATGAGTAGAGTTCCCTGTGCTGTAAGGTAGGTCTTTAACTATTTCATATATAGTAGTGTGTATATGTCAATCTCAGTCTCCCAGTTTATCCCTCCCTTGCCCCCCCTGGTAGCCATAAGTTTGTTTTCTACATCTGTGACTCTATTTCTGTTTTGTAAATAAGTTCATTTGTACTATTTTTTATTAAAAAAATTTTTTTAGACTGCACCAGGTCTTAGTTAAGTCATGTGGGATCTAGCTCCCCAGCCAGGGATTGAACCCTGGGTCCCCTGCATTGGGAGTGCAAAGACTTAGCCACTGGACCACCAGGGAAGTGCCTGTATCATTTTCCAGATTCCACATATAAGCGATATCTTATGATATCTATCTTTCTCTGTGAACTGTCTTTAAAATTCCCAGTTGAGGGTGCCTTCTGTTTCCTGCCCAGGGACCTCAGTCAAGATCACACAAAGGATTTAGGGCTTTACTCCAAGGGCAATGACAAGATGCTTATGAGACTTTAGCAGGGGAGAGACACGATAGTTGCTTTTTAAAATATCTTAGAATCTCTACTTCTAGAAATAACAATAAGATCTTACCAGATTGACGCTCCTATAAAAATTAACTAAGAATGTGGACAAGGTGCAATACAACAGCTATGTGAGGCTCGGGAGGGTAACAGAAGCAGACCCTCTTCAAGAAAGTACACCCTCCGGGAAGGGAGTTTTACCAAAGGGAGTTCTCGTTTTTGTGGCTTTTTTCTGGGGGCCAAATTCAGTGATGTGATGCCAGAGGTGGCAGGGTACTGGTGGAAAAAATGATAATCTTTCTGGGTTGGGAAACCAGGAAACTGAAGCCAGAGAAACTGTGACTGCTGAAGAGAGTAAAGGAATCATGAAAGGGAAAAGCCAAAAAAAAAAAAAGAATCTCAAACTCTGACTACCCAGTATCTCTGAATAGTCCCCTGAATCATGCGTGTGCAGGGCAGACTCAAAGGGATTCATTTAGAGAAAAATATTTGGACAAACACAGGAAATGCCACTTAAAAACAGAGTTTCTAGTTCTCATCAGAAAAAAAAAAAATCAAGATTTTCCACAGCTTAATGTTTGTAATGACCAAGATACAACCCAAAGTTATCTGACGTATAAAGAGCCATGAATGTGGAACGAACTCTTAAGAGAAAAGGAAATCAACTGGAAATGACCCCAAGATGACCCAGATATCGGAACTATACACAAGGATTTTTAAATGGTTATTCCAACCATCCTCAAAGAATTAAAATAAAATATGCTCACGATAAATGAAAAGATAGGAAATTGAGCGGAGAAAGAGAAATGATGAAAAAAACACCTAAATGGAAAATTTAGAACTGAAAGATAAAAAGTCAGAAGTGGATGCACTTAGTATCCAGTGGAAATGACAGAGAAAATAGTAAGCAAATTTGAAAATAGAGCAATAAAAATACCTAAGGTAAGGCATAGAGAGAAAAAAAAAAAAGATTTGTCATAGTCGAATTATTGAACAACAACGATCAAGAGCAAATCTTGAAGGCAGCAAAAGAAAAGTGATATACACAAGGGAACAATAATTCAATTCAGAGCTGATTTCCCATTAGAAACCACTGAAGCCAGAAGAGTAGAATTTCTTTGAAGTACAGAAAGAGAAAACTATCATCCCAGAATTCTATCTAGTGAAAATATCCTACAAAATCAGGGTTAAATAAATAAGTTTTCAGATGAAAGAGAATCTTGTGCCAGCAAACCTATACTATGTGCCATGCCATGCTAAGTTGCTACAGTTGTGTCCAACTCTGTATGGTCCTATGGACACTAGCCTGCCAGGCTCCTCTGTCCATAGGATTCTCCAAGCAAGAACACTGGAAAGGGTTGCCATTTCCTTCTCCAACCTATACTACAAGAACTGCTAAAGAAAATCTCTCCATATATCAGCTACAACATAAAGGCTGGGACGGGGTGAGGGAATATGGATCAACAGAGTTGTAAGTTTTTCATAATTTGTGTGAAATGGTGCCATGCTTATTACATATTCTGTAAAAAATTAAGGATGTGAACTTCTTATTGCCAAATTCAGACTTAAATTGAAGAAAGTAGGGAAAACCACTAGACCATTCAGGTATAACCTAAATCAAATCCCTTATGATTATACAGTGGAAGTGACAAATAGATTTAAGGGACTAGACCTGATAGACAGAGTGCCTGATGAACTATGGACAGAGGTTCGTGACATTGTACAGGAGACAGGGATCAAGACCATCCCCATGGAAAAGAAATGCAAAAAAGTAAAATGGCTGTCTGAGGAGGCCTTACAGATAGCTGGGAAAAGAAGAGAAGTGAAAAGCAAAGGAGAAAAGGAAAGATATTTCCATTTGAATGCAGAGTTCCAAAGAATAGCAAGGAGAGAAAAAAAAAGCCTTCCTCAGCGATCAAGGCAAAGAAATAAAGGAAAACAACAGAATGGGAAAGACTAGAGATCTCTTCAAGAAAATCTGAGATACCAAGGGAACATTTCATGCAAAGATGGGCTTGATAAAGGACAGAAATGGTATGGACCTAACAAAGGCAGAAGATACTGAGAAGAGGTGGCAAGGATACACAGAACTGTACAAAAAAGATCTTCACAACCCAGATAATCACAATAGTGTGATCACTCACCTAGGGCCAGACATCCTGGAATGTGAAGTCAAGTGGGCCTTAGAAAGCATCACTATGAACAGTGGAGGTGATGGAATTCCAGTTGAGCTATTTCAAATCCTGAAAGATGATGCTGTGAAAGTGCTGCACTCAATATGCCAGCAAATTTGGAAAACTCAGCAGTGGCCACAGGACTGGAAAAGGTCAGTTTTCATTCCAGTCCCAAAGAAAGGCAATGCCAAAGAATGCTCAAACTACCGCACAATTGCACTCATCTCACACACTAGTAAAGTAATGCTCAAAATTCTCCAAGCCAGGCTTCAGCAATATGTGAAATGTGAACTTCCAGATATTCAAGCTGGATTTAGAAAAGGCAGAGGAACCAAAGATCAAATTGCCAATATCCTCTGGATCATCGAAAAAGCAAGAGAGTTCCAGAACAACATCTATTTCTGCTTTATTGATTATGCCAAAGCCTTTGACTGTGTGGATCACAATAAACTGTGGAAAATTCTTCAAGAGATGGGAATACCAGACCACCTGACCTGCCTCTTGAGAAACCTGTATGCAGGTCAGGAAGCAACAGTTAGAACTGGACATGGAACAACAGACTGGTTCCAAATAGGAAAAAGAGTACATCAAGGCTGTATATTGTCACCCTGCTTATTTAACTTATATGCAGAGTACATCATGAGAAACGCTGGGCTGGAAGAAGCACAAGCTGGAATCAAGACTGCCGGGAGAAATATCAATAACCTCAAATATGCAGATGACACCACCCTTATGTTAGAAAGTGAAGAGGAACTAAAAAGCCACTTGATGAAAGTGAAAGAGGAGAGTCAAAAAGTTGGCTTAAAGCTCAACATTCAGAAAACTAAGATCATGGCATCTGGTCCCATCATTTCATGGGAAATAGATGGGTAAACAGTGGAAACAGTGTCAGACTTTATTTTTCTGGGCTTCAAAATCACTGCAGATGGTGATTGCAGCCATGAAATTAAAAGATGCTTACTCCTTGGAAGGAAAGTTATGACCAACCTAGATAGCATATTAAAAAGCAGAGACATTACTTTGCCAACAAAGGTCCGTCTAGTCAAGGCTATGGTTTTTCCAGTGGTCATGTATGGATGTGAGAGTTGGACGGTGAAGAAAGCTGAGCACCGCAGAATCGATGCTTTTGAACTGTGGTGTTGGAGAAGACTCTTGAGAGTCCCTTGGACTGCAAGGAGATCCAACCAGTCCATCCTAAAGGAGATCAGTCCTGAGTGTTCATTGGAAGGACTGATGTTGAAGCTGAAACTCCAATACTTTGGCCACCTCATGTGAAGAGTTGATTCATTGGAAAAGACCCTGATGCTGGGTAGGATTGGGGGCAGGAGGAGAAGGGGATGACAGAGGATGAGATGGCTGGATGGCATCACTGACTCAATGGACATGAGTTTGGGTAAACTTGGGGAGTTGGTGATGGACAGGGAGGCCTGGCATGCTGTGATTCGTGGGGTCGCAAAGAGTCAGACACGACTGAGCAACTGAACTGAACTGAACTGAACTGATTGTAATTTCTAGTGTGTGCTAAGTAGCTTCAGTCATGTCCCACTGCTTGCTACCCCATCGATTGTAGCCCGCCAGGCTCCTCTGTCCATGGAATTTTCCAGGCAAGAATACTGAAATGGGTTGCCGTGTCGTTGCCTTCTCCAGAGGATCCTCCTGATTCAGGAATTGAGCTCAGGTCTCCTGCATTGGCCGTTTCTTTACCACTAGCACCACCTGGGAGAGTAACCACTAAAAGTAATGCAAAGAAGGAGAGCTAAAGAGCCAGGAGGAAAATTAAAATGTGAATCTTAAAAAAATGTTCAAACAATCAAAAAATGGAAAATGAAGAACAATGGGAGAACAAAAACAACAATAAAACAGGGAAAAAAACCCAATTTTCAATGGTAGCTTCAAACCCAACAATATCAATAATTACATTAAATACTAATAAATTAAAACTCTTCATTTAAAAGAGATTGGAAGAAAACAAAATCCAGCTCTGTGCTGTCTACAAGAAACAGATTGTATTTTTGGCTGTGCCGCACAGTATGTGGGATCTTAGTTCTCTGACCAGGGATCCAGCCTGTGCCCCCTGCATTGGAAGTGCAGAATCCTAACTACTGGACTGCCAGGGAAATCCCCACATTTTAAACATGAGGACACAGATACGTCGAAAGTAAATGAATGAAAAAAAGAGACACTATGTGAATGGGAAGTGTAGGAAGGCTGAAGTGGCTATATTAATATCAAGAAAAATAGAATTTAAGACAAAGAGTATTACTAGAGGCAAAGAGAGACATTTCATAGTGATAAAGTGATCATTTCATTATGAAGACATTACTTGTAAATACATGTAAACCTAATATCAAAGCTTCAAAATATATGAAGCATAATTGATGGAATTAAAGAGAAAACTAGACAATTTCAAATAGTGATTGTATCATTTCTTCCTCAGCAATTGATAAAACTAGACCAAAGGCCAAACCAAAACAAACTCAAAATCTGCCAAACACTGAGGATTTGAAGAACAGTATCAACCACATTGATTTAATTGATATTTATAGACTAGAACACCCAACAATGACGGAATACCTTTTTTTCAAGAGCACATGAAAAGTGTGTTTACCAGGACAGTTCATCAGCCGGGCCATTAAAAACAAGTCTTAAATTTCAAAAGATTGACATTAGAGAGAATACATTCTCTATGGTGGAATTAAATTACAAATTAAGATGATAACAAGGAAAATTTCCATATATTTGGCAATTGAGTAACACACTTCCAAATAGTCTATCAGTCAAAGATGAAATCATAATGGAAATTGGAAGATATTTTGAATTAAGTGATAACGAAAATAAACCGCATCAAAATCTGTGGGATTGGCTAAAGCGGTGATAATTCTAGGACTGAGACAGGGACTATCTGAAATGAACCTGGAACACCTTGTGCCAGAGAGTAACTTTTAACTCCAAAGAGCAAATTATGGAAAGGGGTTGGGGAGGATGAGGAGTAATTTTACAGTGGAGAACCTTGACAAACAGTGCTGACATGTACCTTTGTTTAACATGATGTGATGAGACTAGCACTTTTTAGTCTTCCTCCTTTTGGAGGTTTACTCCAGGGATGCAAGATTGGCTTAACATTTGAAAATTAATCAGTGTTTCTCAACAAGTTAATAGAATAAAAGAGGAAAACAATATGATCATTTCAATAGCTGCAGCAAAACATTTGTCAAAATGAGGCACTCATGAAACACTCAGCAAACTAGGTAAAGAAGGGGGCTTCCTCAGTCTGGTTGGGGCTTTTCTAAAAACCTGTATTTTACTTCAAGGTGAAAGGCCCCATGACTTCTGCCTTGGATTAGCAACAAGGCAAAGATGTCTGTCCTCACCACATCTGTTCAACATTGTGCCAGACGTTGTAAATAAAAGGCATGCAAATAAAATAAGGGATAAGATGCATAAATACTGGAAAGGAAGGAGCAAAACCATCTTTTTTGTACATAACATGATTGTGTTTGAGGAAAATCCTAAAGATTCTTCACAAGAGCTACTAGAACTAGTAAATAAATTTAGTAAGATTTCAGGATATAAGATCAATATACAGAAATTAATCTTATTGATAGATACTAGTAATGAACACTTAGAAAACACATTTTAAAAAAATCTCCATTTTCAATAGCATAAAAATACTTGGGTATAGATTTAACAAAAGATATGCAAGGTCTGTACACTGAAAACTAGAAAACATTGCAAAGTGAAGTGAAGTGAAGTGAAAGTTGCTCAGTCGTGTCCAACTCTTTGTGACTCTTGTCTGACTCTTGGCCAATTCTCCAGGCCAGAATACTGGAGTGGGTAGCCTTTCCCTTCTCCAGGGGATCTTCCCAGCCGCAAGGGAAGCCCAAGAATACTGGAGTGGGTAGCTTATCCCTTCTCCAGGGGATCTTCCCGACCCAGGAATCGAACCAGGGTCTCCTACATTGCAGGCGGATTCTTTACCAACTGAGCTACCAGGGAAGCCCAGGAAGACTTAATTAAATGGATTCCATGTTAATGGTTTGGAAAAGTCAGTATGAGTAAGATGACAGTTCTCCTCAAACTGACCTATGAATTCAATGCAATCCTGATAAAATTCCCAGCAGGCATTTTTGAAGAAACTGACAAGCTGATGCTAAAATTTGTATGAAAAGACAAAATACAGAGAATAGCCAAATTAATTTCAAAAAAGAAGGACAAAGTTGGATCACTTATGTTACCTGATTTTAAAACTTACCATAATTTATAATGATCCAGAAACATCAATGGAGAACTTCCCTGGTGGTCCAGTGGCTAAGACACTATGTAGAGCTTCCAGTTTAGGGGACCCAGGTTTGATTCCTGGTCAGGGAACTAGATCCCGCATGCCCCAACTAAGACCTGGCAAGACACATCAGTGGAACAGACTAGAGAGTAAGAAGAAGAGCCACACTTAGACAGTCAGTTGTTTTAAAAATTGACTTTCTTTTCTTTTTTTTTTTGTAGAATTTATGTTTTAGAGAAGTTTTATGTTCACAGAAAAATTGAACAGACAGTAAAAGGAGTCCCATATAGTTCCTACTCTTACTCCTACAAGCTCACAGCCTAATCTACTATCAACAGCTCCTGCCAGAGCAGTACCTGTGTTATTACAGTTGATGAACCTATGCTCACTTGTCACTATCTCCCAATGTCCATAGTTTACATTGGGTTCCAGTTTTGGTATGGTACATTCTATGGGTTTTGGCAAATGTGTGACAGGTATGCAACATTATCGTATCATATAGAATGTTTTACGGTCTTAAGAATCATCAATTGATTTTTGACAAAAGTGCCAAGAAAATTCACTTTGAAAAAAATCGACTTTTCAACATATGGTGCTGGGACCACTAAATCACTGTATGAAAAAAATTAAACCTTGTTCCTTACCTTAAACCGTGTAGAAAAATTAACTCAAGATGAATTAAAGATCTAAATGTGAGAACCAAAGTTAAAAGAAAATATCAAATTAGCATCTCTCTTACATTAAGCAAATAAGTTGCAAAGATACAGAGGGTACAAATCAGTTGATAAAATCGGCTTCAACAAAATTAAAGACTTTTTGCTCTTCAAAAGATACAGTTAAGAAAACAAAAAGCATGTCTCTGACTGAAAAAAAAATTTACATAGCATACTTATGACATAGGATTTGTATTGAGAATATACAGAGAACTCAGTAATAAGTAACAACTCAGTAACAAGACGGAGAAGGCACTGGCGACCCACTCCAGTACTCTTGCCTGGAAAATCCCATGGACAGAGAAACCCGGTAGGCTGCAGTCCATGGGGTCGCTAAGAGTCGGACACGACTGAGCAACTTCACTTTCACTTTTCACTTTCATGCATTGGAGAAGGAAATGGCAACCCCCTCCAGTGTTCTTGCCTGGAGAATCCCAGGGACAGCGGAGTCTGGTGGGCTGCCGTCTATGGGGTCGCACAGAGTCGGACCCGACTGACGTGACTTAGCAGCAGCAGCAGCAGTAACAAGAAAAGCGGTAAGTAAAAAAAAAAAAGAGTGGGAATTCCCTGGCAGTTCAAAGGTTAGGACTCTGCACTTTCACTGATGAGAGTCTGGGTTCGATCCTTGGTCAGGGAACTAAGATTAGCAAGTTGGGCAGTATCGCCAAAAGAAAAAAATACAAACAATTTGAATAGATACTTTTCAAAAGAAGATATAAGGATGACCAGTAAACATGTGTAAAAATGCTAGTATCACTAGTTATAAGATAATTGTATATTAACCCTCCAATGAAATATTATTGCATATCCACTAAAACAAGTTGAGTAAAAAGACTGTTAAAGCCAAGTGTTGATGAGGATGTGAAACAACCAGAACTCTTCCATGTTCCTAGAGGGAATGCAAAATTGTACAGTCACTTTAGAAACACTTGCTCCTTGGAAGAAAAGCTTTGACGAACCTAGACAGCCTACAAAGGTCCGTCTAGTCAAAGCTATCGTTTTTCTCCAGTAGTCATGTATGGATGTGAGAGTTAGACTATAAAGAAAGCTGAGCGCTGAAGAATTGATGCTTTTGAACTGTGGTGTTGGAGAAGACTCTTGAGAGTCCCTTGGACAGCAAGGGGATCCAACCAGTCAATCCTAAAGGAAATCAGTCCTGAATATTCATTGGAAGGACTGATGTTGAAGCTGAAGCTCCAATACTTTGGCCACCTGATGTGAAGAACTGACTCACTGGAAAAGACCCTGATTCTGGGGAAGATTGAAGGCAGGAGGAGAAGGGGGTGACAGAGGATGAGATGGTTGGATGGCACCACCGACTCAATGGACATGAGTTTGAGCAAACTCTGGGAGTTGGTGATGGACAGGGAGGCCTGGCATGCTGCAGTCCATGGGGTTGCAAAGAGTCAGACACAACTGAGTGACTAAACTGAACTTTAGAAAGAGTTTGGCAGTGTCTTACAAAATTAAACATATACTCACGCTGCGTGCGTGCATGCTCAGTCGTGTCCAGCTCTTTGGATCCTATGGAGTGTGGCCCACCAGCTCTGTCCATGGGACTTTTCAGGCAAGAATACTGAAGTCGGTTGCCATTTCCTTTTCCAGGGGATCTTCCCAACCAGGGATTGAGCCCACTTCTCCTGCATCAGCAGGCAGATTCTTTACCACTGAGCCACCTGGGAAGCTGATAGAAGATCTGCCCAACGTAGGGCTCGAACCCATGACCCTGAGATTAACAGTCTTATGCTCTATTGACTGAGCTAGCTGGGCATCAAGAGTCCATGACCTAGCAACCCCACTCCTAGATATTTACCTGAGAGAAATGAATGCATACATCCACACAAAGACCTGTCCATGAATGTCCCTAGAAGCTTTATTCAAAATAGCTAAAGCTGGGAAAAACTCAAATGTCAATCTACTACAGAGCAGATAAACAGATTGTGGAATATCCAGCCAACACTCGGCAATAAAAAGGAATGAAATATTAATGTGGGCAATGTGAATGAACCTCAAAAATGCCTTGTTAAGTGAAAAAAGTTAAAACAAAAGATTACATGCTGCCTGATTCCATCCACATGGAATTTAAGAAAAGGCAAAATTATAGTGATGGAAAACTGATCCGTGGCTGCCTGGGGCAAGGATTGTGGAAAGGATTAACACAATGGTTGCTTGGTGAAGTTTTTATGGTGATGGAAACACATGTATCTTGAGTATGGCCATGTTTACAGGAGTCTATGCAATCACTAAAATTTTATCAAATTTTGCACTTAAAATGGGTGAATTTTATTGTACCAAACCATATCTGTCCGCCCTCGTGGCTCAGATGGTAAAGAATCTGCCTGCAATGTGGGAGACCTGGCTTTGATCCCTGGGTCGGGAAGATCCCCTGGAGGAGGGCATGACAACCCACTCCAGTATTCTTGCCTGGAGAATCCCATGGACGGAGGAGCCTGGCGGGCTACAGTTCATGGGGTCACAAAAGAGTCTGACAAGACTGAGCAACTAACACTTTCACTTTTTTCATACCTGGCAGTGGTGAGCTGAACAGCTGGGAAGGGAAGAGGAGGCCAGGAGGCCAGAGGAAGGCTAAGGTCCCCCCTTTCCAATTACTTTGCAGCTAGAGAGTCTGACACAGCAGAGCTGGGGGACTTGGTTCTTTCCAACTCATTGTAACACAGACAATCAAATCACTACAGCTGCTCTGTCACCATCTCTGCGCAAGACTGGCTCCCAAGGACGTTACTGGGTTAACGGAGATCTTATCTACAGAACATCCTGCTTCCATGGAGACCAACATCCACTGAGCCCAAGGAGGTAATGGCTCACCCGAGGCAACTTGCTTTCTCCAGACCTCTGTGCTCTTATCGGCGAAGGGAAAGCCTGAACCCCACGGCTCTGAGATCCCTTTGAGTCCTAACAGCTTGTGATTTTAAGTCCAAGGCAGCTGGGATTTGAGCTTTTATTTCCTGACTTCCTATGTGTGCTTCTCAGCAGGAAAGCCCTCCTGCCTGAAGCACATGATTGCATCTCAGCCTTCAAGGACCATCTGACATCCTCTTCATGCTCCGAGAAACCCCTGCTGACTCCCTCCGTCCCACCGCCCTGGCCTCCAGCTGCGGTTAGAGCTGGTACTGAATCATTCAGCACTCACGGAGGGTGTAGTGCAGGCCACTTGGGCTGTTATTTCATATAGCATAGTGGTCATTTTTCAGCTGGTTCACAAAAGATTCTCCCCTTCCCCATCCTCTCTGCCCCAACACACAGACATAGACACACACACACAGATATATACACACACACACAGACACACACACACACATATATACACACAGAGACACACACACATATACACACAGACACACACACAGATACACACACACACACACACATATACACACAGACACATATACACACACGGACACACACATATACACAGACACACAGACACACACAAACACACAGACACATACACACACAGAGACACATACCACTGTGAGGTTGTTTTAACAATTATTCTATTTAATCCAGTATATCCAAAATACTATTGTTTTATTTTATTTATTGGAGTATACTTGCGTTACAGTGTTAGTTTTTGCTGGACAATGAAGTGAATCAGCTCTAAGTATACCTATATCCCCTCCGTCTTGCACCTCCCCTCACTACCCCCCACTCCCCGCCCTCTAGGTCATCACAGAGCACAGAGCTGAGCTCCCTGTGCTATAGAGAAGCTTCCGGCTAGCTGTCTATTTCACACATGGCAGTGTAGATATGTCACAGCTAATCTCCCAAATCATCCCACCCTCCCCTTCCCTCCCCTGTGTCCGGATGAGCCACTCTGAGTTTCAAGCATTAGGTACATACCCAGAGCAGTCTTGTGAAAAATCTGGTGCTCTTACTATGCTTCTGAAACTTGCTTTTAATTCTGCTTGACTCTCTGCCTTCTTGTCCCAGGGCTGGCTGCTTCTGTGCAGAGATCAGGCAGGTAATCTCCGGTGTGTTCTCAGAAATCATTGGGAAACAGAGATCTATCTGGCTGCCCAGCTCCCCACAGTGTTCTTTCTGCTCCTCCTTTTGTAGGGTGGGCAGTATGTATACTCAGAAGTCTTCCCACCAAACCCTTGGTGCTTGGCTGAAGCTTGGCTGAAGAGGGAGGCAGGAGCTCAATGTGAGAGGGCTTTTCCCCACGTTCTCCCAAAGATGAGCATTGGCCCAATGGCACAATTTATTTCACCCTTTCAGCCATAGACCAGTTTCTGTTTGGTCTTAAGCACATGGATCCCAGACACATGTAGATCAAGGCTGATGTTCAGGGTTTTATAGAAAGAAAACCATTCACCATGTGTTGAGATGTATGGTCTTGGAAGTCAGCTAGCCGCCCTGGGGCAACTAAGCCCAAGAGCTGCAACTACAGAGTCCAAGCACTGCAATGTCAAGTCCTGGATCTGCCACCTACTAGCTGTGTGACCTTGGTCTAATGACTGCACCTCTCTGTGCCCCAGTTTCTGTATCTTTAAAACAAGTCTGTGGGAGAAACAGAGACAATGACACACAAACAGTGCTTGGCACAGGGGCTGGCATGGACTTAATTACTCCACAAATGGTGTTTGTTATGCTCTTCCTGTCCCAA
Source organism: Okapia johnstoni (assembly GCA_024291935.2). Lineage (NCBI taxonomy): Eukaryota > Metazoa > Chordata > Mammalia > Artiodactyla > Giraffidae > Okapia > Okapia johnstoni. The sequence goes on from CM044327.1 coordinate 28,918,136, forward strand.
ATGCAGAGTGCAAAGCAAAATGGCTCCCCTTTCCCAACAGGGAGGCGAAGCTGGGTGTGGCCTGGAGGTTGGCCCTCTGATTCCCGTCCCAGGGAGCTCTCTAGGGCCCTTCTGGGGAGCAAAGAGTTGGCTGCGGCTGGAGGCTGTGGTGTTCTTTCTGGGCGGGAACCCAAGCTTCAAAGGCCCAGCCCTTTCTTTTGAAGGGGGGTATTTGCAGCTCATTAGCTCTGTGGCTGAGACCACCAACCAAATGAAATAAGGGTTCTTGTTCAGCCTCAGCCAGATCCTCAGAGACCTCTGCAGCCTCTCTGGAGGAGGTTAAGTTTGCTTCCCTCCTACTTCCAGACTAACATGGCAAGGAAAGGCTGCCTGGAGAACACAGCTGTGTGGGTATGCAGTGAGCAGCGGCTCTCGATGCTGAAGAGAGAGCTCCTAACACTGCAGAGTGAGCCATTTAATTAGCCCATACCCGGGACATGACTATCTGGACACCCTGGGGAAAAAATGCCATTTGACGATAATGCTGGTGTCATAACATCGCCCCCTGAAGAACCCTTGGGTGACATGCTCATCCAAGTCCAGATAAAGGACTTTCGTGGTGGTCCAGTGATTTAGGAACTCACCTTCCAAGGCAGGGGACACAGGTTTGACCCCTGGTAAGAGAGCTAAGATCCCACTTGCCCTGGGGCAACTAAGTCCATGTGCCTCAACTATAAAGCCTGAGTATTGCAAGGAAGATCCCTCAAGGGGCAACTAAGACCCAATGCAGCCAAAAGTTAAATAAAAAGTCCAGACAAATGTTCTCCTGCTGTACTAACCATGCACCAAATGATGATGCTGTTTTGATTTGAACTCTAGAATTGAAAGGATGAGACTTCTTGTGTCTGGCTCTGGTAGAGACTATGAGCTGTGCCTGCAGAGAACCCCACAACCACAGCGCTCCCTGAACCCCCAGCCCAGGATCCTGTGTCCAGGCTGGAACGTGTCCAGGTTCATCTCATTGTAATGCATACACTGAGCTGTGTCTCTCCAGACACAGCTGGTGGGGATTGGGGGGGGTGGGTGACAGGGGCTATTTCAGAAGTGCCCTCACTCACCGCCGCTGGCATTTCACAGCCCTTCTCCAGTCCGGAAGTGAGGACAAGCAGCCTCTTAACTTGGCTTCCGGGACTGGGTTCTAGGCTGACCTCTGTGGGCAAGGAGGACGCAGCTGCCCCCAGAGTCTATGTCGGGTGCATGAAAGAGCACAATGCTCCCTTCAAGGCCTTTGCCTGGGTGGATGCTGCCTGCGGTCATTTTAAAGCCTTTAATTCCATGGTTAGGGATGATTGAAAAGCAAATATCTCTAGGCTGACCTAACTGGTGTTTTAAATTCATGTGTAAGTCTAAAGAATGGAGCTCAGTGAACTTTCCTACAGGCGTGTTTTGCTGGGCAGGCAAGAGAGGGTGTGGGTGCCAGGTTTTACAAACCTTAGAGGGATGGAGCTGCCAAAGAGTGGAACTGGTACCCAGTGAACAGTTCCGCCCAAAGCCTTGCCTTAGGGTCATGGATTAACAGGCCCGTGTGCACCAGAGTGGCTCTGCTTTGCTGAAGTCGCTGGAGGGTAGAAGTGGGTGGATGGGTGGAGTCTGGGTGATGCCATGTGATGGGAGCTTGAGTGGATTCCTGCTGGCTTCCTGCCCTCAATGAGCTTATGTTCTAACAAACTCTGAAGGACAGATTTTTTTCTCTTCTCTGTTCATGTAAGATGCCTAGAAGTCCCCAAGGATGCTGACCCTCCACTTCATGGAATCCCACGTGACTTACAGGGAAAGGAAAGTCCTGAGAGAGGGACTTGGTCCCGGGGGGAAGCAAAGAGCCCCGTTTACTCCGGCGCTTGTGAGTGTGGAAGAAGTGGGGTTGGGATGGAATTTGAGATATCAGAAGCTGGGGGTGAAGAGCGGGGAAGGAGGAGGAAGGAAAAGGAAGTCTGGAATGCTCTCCTCTCTTTCTTTGCATTTTACCTGGAAACAAGTGCCTGGAGAAAAGAGGAGGAAGGGGAGGGAGGCAAGGGCAGAGCCTCCCAGAGCCTTTAGAGACCATCTAAGAAAGCAGACCTCCCTCTGGGACTTCCCTGCTGGTCCAGTGGTTAAGAATCTGCCTGGCAATGCCAGGGATATGGGTTTGATCCCTGGTGGGGGAACTAAGATGCTGCGGTGCAACTAAGCCTCCGTGCCACAGCCACTGAGCCCACGTGCCATGACTAGGGGGTGTGTGCGCCACAGTGAAAGAACACACTTGACACGGCCAAGATCCTGCATGCTGCTAAGACCCAGCACAGCCGAATGAGTGAAGAACCTACCAACATACATAAAATATTAAAATTAATGGATAAGATAAATAGAATAGACCTCTTATCCCTGCAACCAGGATCTAAGATATTTTCCAGGAACGTCCCTCCTCGGGCAGCTGTGCAACGTGTTGCCCTGGTATCCCGGGTCTTCTTCTGGGACTGAGAATATTTTCTGAGGCTTTTGCTCTTCCTGCTGAGGCTTCCCAGCCAGCCAGCAAAGAGGGAAGGGCTCTCTGCTCTCTGCGCTCTCCTCTCCCCTCTGCACACCCTGCCCCTCCCCTCCCCCGCCTGCAACACCCCCCTCTTCTCTCCTGGGGTGGGCGAGCCTGGCCTCCCGCACTCCAGGGCAGACAGGACTGTGCCGAGTTGCCCACAGCTCTGGCAGGAGTGCCGGAGACAGCTCAGCTAAGTGGCCCGAACTAATGACTTCAAGACCTGTGGGGCTGGCCTGGAGAGAGAGCTGGGCTTCGGCTTGCAGGGAAAAAAAAGCAGAGCTCTGCCCCCTGGTCTTCGGGAAGATTTACACCCGGAGGCCCAGCGGCCCCGATTGCATCAGGCAGACAATTACTTGGAAAATGACATTTTATGGAAACAAAGAACACACCAAGAAACCCCTGAATTCCTTATTGCTGCCTCCTCCAACTACAGCCAGGCTTTCTGGACTCGCTGATGGTTCCCCTCCCTGAGTCTCGCACACCCCAGAAAGCCAGAGGCCTCCTTGAGATCAAACAGAGAAGGGCAAAACTCTGCCCCCAGAGGAGAAACTGCCCCACTAGGAAGGGGAGTGTGCAGACCAGAGACCCAGGGCTTGACTCTGGCTTGAACCCTTCAGCCTCCAGTGAAAGCATTTTGGAAACCCCTGGTGCCAGGGTGGGATGTGGCGGGGTGGGGTGGGCCCTGGCCTCTGAGAGGGGGCTCTGAGCACCACAGCCCTGCTCTGAGATCAGGAGCAGTCCGAACCTCACCCGGTTCCAAAATCCCAAATCCTCAGGGGCAACCGCAAAACACAGGCCCCCCAGAGTGGCCACAAGTCTACGGAGAACTCCCTGTGGGACTTGATTACTGTTTTCAAGTACTTAACAGGCTATCATTTAGAAGAGAGATAGATTTATTTGGTGTGGAGCCAGAGGAGAAAATTAAGACCAAAGGTAGAAGTTAGAAGAAAACAGATGTAGAGCTCAATAAAAAGAACAGTCTTGCTGCTGGTGGCATCAGACAGTGTGATGTGTGGCCTTAGGAGGTAGTGAGTACCCTGGTGCTGGAGGTATGTAAACAGAGGGGATCTGGAGAAGGGCATCTCAGTATTTGCTATACTCCCACATACTTCTGAAAGGTAGGCACTCTCTAGAGTGCCCAGCAGGTACACAGCACGTACTCAATGTTTGTTGAATGAATTAATGATTGGACACCAATAGGGCAGAAGGTCATCTTAAGCAATGTGTAAGGTCGATTGTAACAGTGACTCTCTGTGAGTCTCTGAGTGTTTTTTCATTTTTCAGAGGCCAGGAATAGAACAGAGTTTTGAATGGGAGAGAGCTGAGTCCACACAGTGAGTCACTGGTGGCTGTGGGAGGAACAGGCCGGGGGCTACTGGGCTCCTTTCCTGCAGCTCAAAATACCAGGCCGGCTTCCAGCAGGATCCACTACTTACGCAAGGGGCTGGAACTGAGAGCTCTGAACAAAACGTCTCACAGCACTCTGGGCGCCCGAGGGCCTGTGAGCCCCTGAAACACCACCAAAGGGGAGGGACAGTGTGGGGGTAGCAGACAGAGTAGGAGCGTGTGTCCTACCCTCTGGTTCCAACACCGCCACTTTGCTTCTATCTGTCTGATGTATGGATGGTGGCGGTGGTTTAGTCTCTAAGTCATGTCCTCTGTCCATGGGATTTCCCAGGCAGGAATACTGGAGTGGGTTGCCGTTTCCTTTCCCAGGGGCTCTTCCCGACCCAGGGATCGAACCCAATTCTCCTGCATTGTAGGCGGATTCTTTACTCTAGTATGGGAGTCTCTTACACTATTTTTTAAAGAAAGGGCAACACACTGAGAAGTTGAAAGTCACTGATCTACAGGCTTTGTTCATTTACTGAGCACCTACTATGTACCAGACATTGTTCTAGGTCTTGGGGATATAGCAGTGAAACGAACAGGCAAAAATCCCTGCCCTTCAGGAGCTTGTGTTCTGAAGGAGGTGGACAAACAGTCTACGCTGGAGTTTGTTTGAGGTTACCAAGTGTTAGGGAGGAAAGTAAGGTGGGAGAAGGAAGAGAGAGCATGAGGGGTTAAGGGCCAGAGAAAGCATCACTGGAGAGGTGACACTTGAGCACAGAATTGAGGGGAGTGACTCAGCTGTTGGGGAGCGTGGTCCAGGGGGGTCCACGCTGGGACAAAGGCCCGTGTGTTGAAGGAAGGACAGGACACCAGGGTGGATGGAGACACAGTCATTGCTACAGTGGCTGCGGTGATCTGTGCCTCTTGGGGTCCACGCTTTTGTGTAACCCCCCACCCTTGAGTGTGGGCTGGACCTAGAGGTTTACTTCCATGAATATAATGCGGTAAAAATGATGACCTGCCGTTTCTGGTAGCCAATGCGAGGCAGATCTGTGGATTTCTCTGCGAGGTGGGAGCCATCGGAGGGTTTAAAGGAGAGAAGGGGTAAGATGTCGCTAGACTTAAAAAGTCTTTGAAAAGATTATTTTGGTTGTCACCTGGAAAATAGATTTAGAAAAGGAAGGCAGGTATAAAAGCAGGGAGACCTGCTTATAGGCTGTTGCAATAATCCAGGTGAGATGATGCTGGCTTGGACCACAGGAGTAGCAGTCAAGGTGATGGAAGTGGTCAGATTCTGAATTTATTGGTGTAAAGCCAACAGGATTTCCTGATGGACTGGATTTGAGATATGACAGAAAGAAGGAGACAAGGATGACTGCAAATTTTTTGATGGAGCAGGTGGAAAGATGGGGTTGTTATCAGGTGAGAAGACTAGAGGAAGATCAGGTTCTGGGGAGAAAATTACAAATTCAATTTAGGGAGATACCAAATTCTAGATGCTTACTGTATCCCAGTAAAGATATACAAGTAAAGATATACTGTTGGATATACAAGTCAAGAGACCAGGGGAAAGATCTGAGCTGGAACAGTAAATTTGGAAGTCATCAGCAAATATATTTCAAGGTGTGGAACTGGGTGAGACCCCCAAATGTGGAGAGAAGTGAAGAGGTCCACTGTGTGATCCGTAATTCCACCTCCGGGTAAATACCTAAAAGAATTGAAAGCAGAGTCTCAAATAAATATTTGCACACTCAAGTTCATAGCAGCGTTATTCACAATAGTTGAGAAGCAGAAGGAACACACAAGTCCAAAGACGGATGAATGGACAAGCAAAGTGGGGTCTGTACATACAGTAGAATATTATTAACATAAAAAGAGAAAGAGATCCTCTCATGCCTGCAACATGAATGAACCCAGAGGACATTATTATAAGTGAAAGGGACCCGCCACAAAAAGATGAATACCATTTGGTTCTAGGTATACAATGTACCTAGAGTTGTCCCATTCACAGAGACAGAAAGTAGAAGGTTGGTTGCCAGGGGCTGGGAGAGGGGAGACGGGAGAGTGGATGTTTAGTGGGTACAGAGCTTCAGGTTTCCAAGATGAAAAAGACTTCTGGAGGTGGCTTGCACAAACAATGTAGATGTACTTAACCATACATTTAAAAATGAGTAAATGGTAAATTTCATGTTATATGTATTTTGCCATAGTTAAAATAATTTTGAAATAAACACAGGCTTAAAAAAAAAAAAAAGCAAGGTGGTGCAAATCAGAGCCCTGGAGTACTCTAATGGAAGGAGGGCATCAGGGAACTGGGGAGAAAGGGGGAAAGGCTGATGACAGGGAGTCTCTAATGAGGTGGGAGGGGGGTGGCATCTGGAAGCCAAGTAGAGAAAGTGCCTGACGGCAAAGGGGGTGACTGGTTGTGTCAAATGCTCCTGAGGGTCAAGAAAGATAAACATTGGATTGAGCCATGTAGGGGCCAGGGATGACCTTGGCAAGAACAATCTCAGTGGAACACTGGGGATGAAAGCTGAGTTGAGAGAGGGAAAAGGAGAACTGGGGACAGTGAGTGTAGCTACATTTCTAGGAGCTTTGCTCAAAGAGGAGCACAGAAGTGGGGTCAAGGAGATATATTTGTTCTGTTTTGTGTTAAGTTAACGTGGGAGAAATAATAGTACGGTTGTGTGGTGATGGGAGTGAGACAGGAAAGGAGAAACAGTGACACAGGAGAGGAAGGGAAGTTGCTGGAGGGAGGTCCTTGAACAGACAAGAGGGGAGGAGGTTTACTGCACAAACGCAGAAAGTACCTCTCTACCCTGTGACCCCAAAGGTTCTAGTAACCCTAAACTGCCTTCCCAGACTCTCTCTCACTCTTGATTAATTTCACACACACACTGATTTGAGAGACACCATCACCCCGTCCCTGAATGAGCCACCACCTTCCTGTTCCTGGACCTTTGCTTGTGGTACTTCCTACACCAGGGATGTCTCCCTGGCCATGACATGTCTAACTCCCACTTTCTGAGCTCTGCTAAGGGCTGCCTTCCTCGCCCAGTCTTCCCTCATCATCCCAAGAAGACAGGGTTTCTCCCTCACCGCCTGGGAGTTCTTCATCCACGCCTTCCCGATTTCCTTGTCCATCTTGAGTTGCTGTCTTCCCTCTCTCCCTAGACGAAAGTTACCCGAGGGAACAATGCCCCCACCTCCCGACCCTGCATCATCACCATCGTCCTTGCAGACACGTCTTGAGAGCTCCCTATGGACAGCATGGTGCTAAAGGTGCAATCTCATCTAACAAAATCCACATTGGATTTTACAAAAGAGCTGAGTGGCTTGGCATAGCTGGTCTGAGTCACAGAGATAGAATGATTCCTGTGGGGTTCGGGTGACCACGGCTAGGGCTCTTCACCGCAGCTGGGTTTGGCCTCTGGCCTCATGACTCACCTCCTCTGCCCCGGCCCTGGCCCGGAGCGATGTTCAATAAACCTTCCTCATTTGATGGATAGAGAGACCTAAAGAAATCAATCCAGCCCCAGGATGCATGGCTCCACACCTGTAACTTACTCCACCTGTTATCTGGAGCCCTTCTTTAAGGCCGGGGAAGGACAAGACCCCAAAACCTTGCCTGCTGTGGAGACCGCGGGCCCTGCTGTGTGCAAGGAGTGGGCAGCACAGAGCAGCGAGAAGCAGACACTGTTTCTGACAGTTTCCTCCTCCATGCAAAGCTCTGAGAACCCAGCTGGGCGCGGGCATCTAGCCCATGCAGAGCAAGTTCCTAGCAGGGGCCTCGCTTTGGACAGCCTTGTCTGTGCCTCATGCAGGCCTGCTCTCTCATGGCCCATCCGGTGTGTGCTCAGCGGAGTCTTAAAGCCATCACGTCTAGAGCAACCTGTAAGAAGTGTGGAATGGGCCTTCCGTGTGGTCCAGTTGCTAAGATCTGGGCTCCCGATGAGAGGGGGCCCGGGTTTGATCTCTGGTCAGGGATGCTGCGCTCTCCAGGTGGCTCGGTGGTAAAGAATCCACCTGCCAAGGCAGGAGATACGAGAGATGTGGGTTTGATCCCTGGGTTGGGAAGATCCCCTGGAGAAGGGAATGGCAACCCATTTCTTCTTGCCTGGAAAATCCCATGGACAGCGTAGCCTGATGGGCTACAGTCCATGGGGTCAAAAAGAGTTGGACACAGCTGAGCGACTGAGCAAGCATGCGTGCATGCACACACACACACACACACACACACACACACACACACACGCCACAGTGAAGATGCGGTATGCACCAACTAAGACCCGGTGCAGCCAAATGAATAATTTATTTTTTAAGTGTGAAATGGTGTCATTTTGGAGAGTGTGCTTTACGGCACCCATTCCAAGGGGTGTGTCTTCTTTGATACAAGTACTTTAGGCTGGAGATGTGACTTCCCAGGCTCTCTTGGGAGCAGCTTATGGGCTGGGGTGCCACACTGTGGGGAGTGGGGGCCCCGGGGCGCTGGAGTTGTATTGGGAACCACAGCCTGGTTGCAGAACGCACCCATCCTGAAGGCCTCCAGGATACGAGCCTGGGGCTTTGGCCTCTCTTCTGGCCCAGGAACACTCTGGGGCCACCTGGAATGGAGCAAGGCTTTCAAGACCCTCCTTGGGCTCTGGCCTCTGAGATGTGGGGAGTTTGGCTGAACTAGGCTCCAGGGAAAAACTTCCCACTCTACTTGTGGACCTGAGGCCTGAGGCTGTGAAAGGGGTGGGGAGTGTCCTAGGGCAAGGCCACAGACTTCGACACAGAGGGTTTGATTTCGGTCCTCAGTCATTAAGGGAATGCTATGGTGAATAAAAAAAAAAAAAAAAAGAGCTTGGCAGGTGTTTAAAGAGCTAAAATAATTGGCTGTCCACGCCAAAAGCTCATTAGCTCAAGCCGGATGCTTCAGTACAGACAGACGGCCTGGCACCCTGGGCAGAGGGTGCCTCAATTTCTGCTGCCAGCTGGGAAGGGGTGCCTACAGACAGGCTTGGCCTGGCAGCTGGCCCCTCACCCAGCCTGGGGACAAAGAAGACAGCCGTTCATCAGGATAACAGGCACCTCGGCCCTGAAACGCCTCCAGTTTTCACACTCCTGGCTTCTGACTACCCAGTGGAAAAGCAGAAGAAACAGGAAGGGGAAGGGCATGGCTGGAGGTTGAGAGTCTGTCCCCTTAGTCAAGAACAAGAGCCTTGGAAGATGGCTTTATTGACAGCTGGAGGAGGTCTCCATGGGGACCTGAGAAGTCTTTTGTTTGTTTGTTTTTGCAAACAAGCCTGCCAGGTTTAGCTTCCTGTCAGCCCACTAGCCCTCTGAAAAGTCAGAAAATTTTTGCCTTGAATCCGGTCTCCTCCCTGTTCACCAGAAGCATGACCTTGGGAAGGCCGGTTGGCCTTTCTGAGCCTCAGGTTCTTCATCTCTGTATTGGGATAGTTGTGATTTTATGAGATCATGTGAGTGAAAGTGCTTTATAAATATGGAATTTATACATTGTGGGTAGAGTTCAAATTTAGTGAGTGTCATAGTGGTGGGGATGCTCCAGTGCTCATGAAATCTGGTTAATCAAGTCTGGCTCCCAGGACTATTTTATGAGTCAGAAGTGGAGAAGACATCTCTGGGGTGAGTGGTTGAGTCTGTCCAAGCGGAGGCTTGTGCTATCCCAGTCTCTGGGGCTGGTAGGACCTAGGACGTCAGATAGATCACCTGGAGTCAGAAGAAGCCTCATCAAGGGTAAGAGACTGTCCAGGATCTGTTCAGTGGAGCCCTTCTGTTCCAGGGGCCTCCAGAATTTTCCTGCACAAAAACTTTGACCAGAGCATCTGAGGTCTGCTCTAGACAAGCTAACTCTGAACTCTAGCTTCCAGAGCCTTTGGAGGCAGAAAGGAAGAAAGCTCACATCCGGGGGTGGGAACAACCCTCAGTGACATTCCAGCAAATTCCAAAGAGGCAAGAGTTTCAAAAAAGTATATAAGATCAGGTCGCTCTCGAGGCTAGATGCCCTGAAAGTCTTGGGGTGAATATCTCACTGACTCCTGAGATAGTCAAATTCCCCCTAACCTGCTCGAGATCCAGGACTTCCTGTTTTCCTCAAAGACAAGTCATAACATTAAATCATCTTTGTTTTTCATCTTTAAATTGATTACATGTAAATTCCACGAGGGGCAGATTCTGCCCAAGAATGGAGTTTGGCACCACATAGGCACTTAATAAATATTTGTTAAGTGAATGAATTGATGAATGAATGGTATGGCCTTCCATTTCACTTTTTAATCTCTTCTCCCTTGTTCTGTTCTTCTTTAAATTCTATCCTAGCCCTTCCCTAATCCAGCATAGAAATCTATAAGTATAATTATATACTGAGAAATTGGATTTTGCCTAGGGGTAGATTATTCATATGTTCATTCAACAGACCTGGAACTATATATCAATATTAGGTGCTTTATAGATATTTCTGTTAATTTTCACTTTTAAAGGCAATAAAGAGAAGTAGAGAGTAAAAGGACTGGAGAAGAAGAATTGCATTGTTATTGTTCATAGAGTACATGACTGTATTCTTGGGAAATCTGAAAGAATCCTCAGATAAACTCAGAATTAATCAGTGAGCTTATCAAGGCCACTAAATATAAAAAGCAAAAAAGAAAAGATACAAATGAACTTATATACAAAACAGAGTAGACTCACAGACAACAGACATAGAAAACAAACCTACAGTTACCAAAGGGGAAAAGGAGGAGGGATAAATTACAAGTTTGGGGTTATCATATACACACTACTATATGTAAAATAGATAAACAGGACTTCCCTGGTGGTCCAGTGGTTAAGAATCTGCCTGCCAACATGGGGAGCACAGGTTTGGTCCCTCATCCAGGAAGATTCCACATCCCCTGGTGCCGCTAAGCCCATGCGCCACAGCTACTGGGCCCATGCTCTAGAGCCTGTAGCCCCCAACGAGAGAAGCCACCACAATGAGAAGCCCGTGCACTGCAACTAGAAAGTAGCCCCTGCTCACCGCAACTGGAGAAAGCCTGCATGCAGCAACAAAATCCCATGTAGCCAAAATTAAATAAATACTTTTTTTTTTCTGTAAATCTTTCCTCTTTCTGGGGAAGAATCCACCATTCTCCCGTCTTATATTGGAGGACACAGTCTGGTTGGTGGCATTCTTAGAGCTATGTTGGCAGAAGTGGCTGGAGACCTGAATATTTAGGTCAAGTAGGTTTTCTTGTTCCTGTCTTCACAATGGTGCCATACTGTCAACTGTGCCTAGAATCCTCTAGCCCAGGGTGTATTTGTTTTATCCCATCCAGAGAATACATTTCCAGTTTTATACCAGAGTGGGAGAGGGTGTACACCTGGCTGCAAGGTGTGAGGGAAGGGATCTAGAGATTTGTGTCATAAACAGGCTTTTAAGCACGTCTATTACTTCTCATGGAGAAGGCAATGGCACCCCACTCCAGTACTCTTGCCTGGGAAACCCCATGGACCGAGGAGCCTGGTAGGCTGCAGTCCATGGGGTCACGAAGAGTCGGACACGACTGAGCGACTTCACTTTCACTTTTCACTTTCATGCCTTGGAGAAGGAAATGGCAACCCACTCCAGTGTTCTTGCCTGGAGAATCCCAGGGACGGGGGAGACTGGTGGGCTGCCATCTATGGGGTCGCTCAGAGTCGGACACGACTGAAGCGACTTAGCAGCAGCAGCATTACTTCCCAAGTCTTGAGGGACTTGGTGTGAATTCATAAGTTTTTGAGGGGTTCTGCATGTAAATAGGTTCTTTTTTTAAACTTTTACCAGGACTGGTTTAAGATTCAGCTTTTTCTGGGCTGCTAATTAGTAACCATTAATTTGCATTTCACTTTCTAAAATGCTGTTGCTTGCAACTTTATCTCCTTTTTAAATTTTTTTTTAATTGAAGGACAATTGCTTTACAGAATTTTGTAGTTTTCTGTCATACATCAACAAGAATCAGCCGTAGGTACACCCATGTATTTATTTTTAAAAATATAATTTTTTAAAAAGATAATCAACAAGGACTTACTGTATAGCACAGGGAACTATACTCAGTACTTTGTGATTACCTATAAGGGAAAAGAATCTGAAAAATATAGATATCTATGTATGTATAACTGAATCACTCTGCTGTACACTTGAAACTAACACAACACTGTAAATCAACTAGACTTCAGTTTTAAAAAGCAACATGCAAAAATCAATTGTATCCCTATGTTCCAGCAACAAACACTTAGGAAATAAAGACTTTCAAATGACACCATTTATAGAAGAATAAAAATAAAATATTTTAGGGATAAATCTAACAAAAGATATATAAGAGATCTTCACTGAAATTTATAAAGCATAGTTGTAAGATAGTAAAGAAGAAATCATTAAATACACCATGGAATATACCATGCTCAAGGATAGGAAAATTCAATAGTGTACAGGGTCAGTTCTCCCTAAATTTATCAATGACTCAGTGCAATTCCAATAGAAATCCAAGCAGTTGTTTTTTTGGTGGAAACTGAAAAGATGATTCTAAAATCTGTGTTGCAATGGAAAGCGTTATTTTGGTACAAAGTCAACCTTGAAGAAAAGAAATGAGGTTAGATGAGTTATATTATCAGATATAAGACTTATAGATCTACAGTGACTAACACAGTGTGGAATTGGGACAAACTAGACATACAGACCAATAGAACAGAATAGGGTTCAGAAACAGACCCCATATGTGCAGTCACCTGGCTTATGGCAAAGGTGTCACTGAAATGTAGTGAGTTAAGGATGATCATTTCAATAAATGCTGCTAGATTAAATACATGTCCAGCTGGAAAAAAATTTGATCCCTACCACACACTATACACAAAAATTAATCAAATTTCTAGAAGATAACATAATGTAAACATTTTCATGACCTCAGGGGGTATAAAAGATTTATACACAGATCACCAAAACAACTCCCCCAAATTCCAAAACCAAAAAAACTCACTCATCAAAAATGAGAAAACTGTTTAAATTAAGACTTCCCATTAATTAAAAAACACCATGAAGAGTAAAAAGTCAGTATGATTTTATATTACATAAATCTGACAAAGGACTCTACTTGAAAATATACAAAGAACTCCTACAACTCAGTAAAAAAAAACCAACAATGATAACCCAGTAAAAAAAAGAATTTGGCAAATGAAAGTATATGTAATTCACAAGAGAGAATCTCTCAGTAACCAATGAACATGTGAAGAGGTGCTTATAGATGCGGCTAGTTCTCAGCTTAGATCTCTTTTCAGGACTAAAGTGCTCCATCCCTTAGCTTCTGGGAGAGTCACTCTCAGTTATGTCCCTCTGTGGGAACTGCCTTTGGTAAAAGAGAACTTTTTACCCCAAGTCCTAATCCTCCCCTGGGAGAGCCCACATTCAGTGATTGATCAGTACTGCTATGAAGATCTGGCCTCCTTGTCTCAAGGCAGGACAACTCTAAAGGGTCCTACCAGCTCCGAGCTGCCCGAGGGGTCAGCAGAAGCCAATTTCAGAGGGATGTCAGTCTTGCAGCCTTCTCTCTCTCCCAGCGCATTCTCCCATCAACTTTCTGCCTATAAATCTCCATCTCAGTCTGCTTCTCAATGAGCTGACCTGAGGCAGTCCTCAGTTTCATTAGTCATCGGGGAAATGAAAATTCAAATCACCAATTGGCTAAAATGGCTAAAATTAAAGTACTGACAATACAAAGTGTTGATGAGCATGAAAAACCGTGGGAGTATAAACTGACCCAGGTACTTTGGTAAAGTGGCACATCTACCAGGCTTAAAAATACAGATACCCTGTGGTACCCAGGAAATCTCACTCTTGGGTATATTCCCAAATGAAATGTGAGCATATGTTCACCGAAAGACCTGTACAAGAATATTCATAGTAGCAGCCTTTGTAATAGTCCCAGACTGGAAATAACACAAATGCTCGTTAACACTAGAATGGAGAGATGCACTGTGGCATATTTATATAGTGCAATAAAAAATAACAAATTACTATGATCGGATGAACCTAAATATCAAAGAAAAGAAACCAGACGCAAAAGAGTACTTACTGTGTGATTCCATTTAAATGACTTCAAAGACCGGTGAAATTAATGTACGATTCTAGAAGTCACAATAGTGACCATTTGGGAAGCGAGGATGGTAATAACTGGGACGGATCTCTATGGGGGATGAGTGGCAGGGTGCTGGCAATTTTCATAATGTCTTTGGGTGCTCACTATAAAAATTCACTGGGCTTTAATGTATATGTGTTATACTTTAATTGAAAAAAAATTAGAGATTCAGAGAAGTGGGCTATCAAGGGACTTCCCTGGTGGTCCAATGGTTGGGACTCCATGCTTCCAAGGCAGGGAACATGGGTTTGACCCCTGGTCAGGGATCTAAGAGCCCACATACTGTGTGGCATGGCCAAAGAAATAAATAAATAAGCAGAAAAAAAAGAAATGAGTTATTAAGCCACGAAAAGACACACAATAACCTTAAATGCACATGGCTAAATGAGAGAAGCCAATCTGACAGGGTTGCTCACTGAATGGCTCCAACTAGATGGTGTTCTGGGAAAGGCAAAACTACAGAGCCAGTAAAAAGATGTTTGGTTGCCTGGGGTTAGGGTCAGGGAAGGATGAATAGGTGGAGCACAGAGGATCTGCAGGCAGTGAAATGAGTCCATACCCTACTGCAGTGTGAAATGCATTTGTCAAAACCCATAGAACGTACACCACCGAGAGTGAAGGTAGGAATAACAGGGGAATCTAGGGGTGGCAGACGAGAGCGTAAAAGGGAACTCTACTTTCTGCTCAATTTTTCTGTAAACCTAAAACAGCTCAAACATATAATCTATTAATTAAAAAAAAAAATAGAAAGAAAGAGTGCGAGACGGATCCAGAGAAGTGAAGTAACATTTCCACAGAAAAATCAGGAGGTGAATTCAGTCCATTTTATCCCCATGCTCACTGTTCTCACTGCCTGTTGTTGCTCCGGGTGCTCGTTGGGTCTGCCTTCTCTAGGGAAAGTACCTGTATTCTGAACTTTATCTCTCTTTAAAATTTTTCATTTATTTATTTTTAAACTTTTTATTTCGTATTAGAGTATAGCTGATTCAGGGCTACCCAGGTGGCTCCAGTGGTAAAGAACCTCCCTGCCAATGCAGGAGACGTAAGAAACTCCGGTTCGATCCCTGGGTCAGGAAGATCCCCTGGGGGAGGGCATGAAAACCCACTTCAGTATTCTTGCCTGGAGAATCCCATGGACGGAGGAGCCAGGTGGGCTATGGTCCATGGGGTTGCAAAGAGTCAGACATGACTGAAGCAACTTAGCACGCACACACACAGAGCCAATTAACAATGTTGTGATAGTTTCAGGCAGCAAAGGGAACCTTACCTTTTAATATTAAGATACTGTGTTTTCTTTCTTTTTTTTTTCCTACACCAGGCAATTCTCAGACACCAGTGGTTGTCCTACAATTTAACCCAATTCTGCCTCTGTCTAACCCGGAGAGAGAACCCAATTCCACAGGTTAAGGGCTTAGCCCCACAAGTCTTCTCCCAGGCCCCCTTTCAGATGTCAGCTGCAAGTCCTCCTATGCTTCTGACCCACCAGTGACAGATTGGAGAAGCCTGTGACCTTGGGTTCAGCTAATTTGCTAGAGTGACTCACAGAAGTCAGAGAAACATTTTATTTATTAGTTTATCACAAAAGCATATAACTCAAGAACAGCCAGATGGAAGAGATAGCTAGAGAAAGGTATGTGGGAAGGGGAGCACAGCATCCATGCTCTCTCCAGGAGAGCCACTCTGTCCCCATCTCCATGAATCAGAAGCTCTTTGGACACTACCCTTTCTGGTTTTTATGGAGGCTTTCCCATATAGGCATGATTGATTAAAATACTGGTCATTAGTGATGGAACTTAGCATCCAGGTCCTCTCTCCTCCTTGATGGTGTGTGTGGGTCTTGGGGAGTGGGGGGTGAGGGGAGACTTAAAGTTTCAAACCTCTAATGGCATGGTTGGTTTCTCTCCTGACCAGCTCCCATCCTGGGTGACCTAGGGGCTTTCCAAAAGTCACCTCGTTAACATAGCTAAAGACACCTTCAAGACTTTCATCACTTAGGCAATTCCAAGGGTTGAAAAACTCCTAGCCCCAAACAGAGATGAAGGCCAAATACATATTTCTTATTATAAATCACAATATCAGAAATAGTTATCCTCAAATTGTCGAAAAATTAGAAAGTAATTAAAAATAATCTAAAATTTAGAGTATTTTAGTACTGTTGCATGAATGTTTATTAAACGTATTAATTAATAGTTTATAGTTACTTAGACTTTCATATGTGCTTCCCAGGTGGTGCTAGTAGTAAGGAATCCACCTGCCAATGCAGGAGACATAAGAGATGAGGGTTCAATCCCTGGGTCAGGAAGATCCCCTGGAAAAGGGAATGTCAACCCACTCCAGTATTCTTGCCTGGAGAAACTCATGGATAGAGGAGCCTGGTGGGCTATAGTCCACGGGGTCACAAATAATTGGACACAACTGAATCGACTTGGAATGCACGCACACATAGCCTTTCACTTATTCACTCAATAATTGCCCACTACACGCCAAGTATTGTAGTCCTGAAGTCCTGAAGAAGCAATACTGAATAATGCAGGGTCACCACTAGATACCAAGATGTTCAAATTACTTTCCTCTGATTCTCTGCTGTGATGCTCCGTAACCTTCCGATGTGTTGTAATAGACTATAGAGTATTGATGGACCATCATAGTGGAGGACTGTTCCTCTTCAAGGTCTTCCTTTGAGCCCAAAGACAGAGGACGCCATCTCCACCCCCATGTCCTCTCCAGTTCTTTCTCCTTTAGTCTCTGAGTCACGTCTGACTCTTCTGTGACCCCACGGACTGTAGCCCTCCAGGCTCCTCTGTCCACGGGATTTCCCAGGCTAGAATACTGGAGTGGATTGCCATTTTCTCTCCCTAGCCTATGTCATTTTAGAAGCTTGTTGACCTACATATTTTTATTTTTTAAATTGATTTTAAACAAGTGAAGTATAGTTTTTTTGTTTGTTTGTTTTAGTTTTATTTTTGGCCACACTGTGGTTCCCTGACCAGGCCCACAACCCCTGCAGTGAAAGCAAAGAGTCTTAACCACTGGACTGCCAGGGAAGTCCTGACCTACACATTTTTAGTTATTAAATGATCTCTAAATGCCAGCCTCCCTCCTTCCCTTGCCATCACAGCAGAAGCTTCTGCCCACCAAAGGGAGGAAAGGAAGGAAGTAGTTGAGGTAAGGTGTGAGAAGGTATTTTCCGACTTCAGCATCACAAGGTCTTGAGGTAGCAGTGAGGTGGGATTGATCCCTGAGCAGAGGAAGGAGATTGTAGTAGGCTCTGAAGTCTGAAACACACTCCATTGATCATCAGCCATGACGGAGAGCATCTGACATTGTACGTGGCACACAGTGAACCCTCAATAAATATCGAATTTCCTTTTCTCACTGGGGTGCGGTGCTGTTTGAGAATCCTATGGGGGAATACAAAGAAATAGAAGGCACCATTGCAGCCTTTAAAGAGCTTAGTGACTTAACAATATTCGGCTCTGAGTCCAACCCATCAGGACAAAAGAAAAACCTCCCAAATCCCCCTTGGCTGAGCAGTAGCCTCTCTGGAAATGGAAGTCTGAGGAATCAGTCTCAGCCCTCTCCCTACCCCCACCGCACCCCCAAATTTAATCTGTTTAATTATTTCTTCATGTGTGCTCCAGAGAGCCGTTATTTTTATGGGTCTGTGTCTGTTAATTTTTCTTCCCCACCCTTCCTTCTTTCAGCAGCGCAAACAGAGAGCTGGAGTCAGGCTCCAGTGAACAGAGATTACATAGATATATAGAGAGATGAGAGGAAGCAGGCAAGAAAATGCGGTTACCTCTGAGGCTGCAGAGAAGCTGTTAAATGCTGGAGATTTAAAGCTTCATTCGCCTCTGTGCTAACTTCAAGCTGTTCTAAGCCCAGGCTCCCAGACGCAAAACTCAGACCAGCTGCAAGCGCAGGGCTATTACTCCCTCGGGAGCTTCGGGTCTGATTTAGAGGGTGCTTAGAGGAGGCAGGCGGGAAGCAAGGAGCAGAACAATCAGAGTTTTATTTCGGGGGAAACTTTCTCTGCTGAAGAGGAGAAGGCCAAGGACAGAAAGAAAACACTCGGTAGTGATTTGTCACGGACGCAATGGATGAGATGAGAGTCAAGGCCCCCATTAGAGCAGGCAAGAGTCAGGTCTGATCTGAGGAAGAACTCGTCACCTGCCAGGATGGGTAAGTAGTGGCAGGACTATCCGGAGGGGGGGGTCTCGATGCGATTCGGATGGTCACCTGTCCAGAAGCAAGAGGCCAGACCCAGTGATCTCATAAGATCATTTCCAAGGTTGTTTTGTTGGTCTTAAGAGTCCGCGGTTGGAGCGTTTGGGCACCAGGGCAAATTAGGTTTCCAAATGCAACTGAATTGGTGGAGGGGGCCGTAAGGATGCCAGGTACAGGGTTCGGGGGGGGACTTACTTGCCTAGCTTCCCCACTGGAGCAAACGGAAATAATTTCGAGGATCCTGAAGTAGAAAAGAGCATGCATCTGGGAAAGGAATAGCAGAGAAAACGCTTTAGAGAGTGGCAGTCTAGCCAGAGTGTGGAAACTGAGGAGGAACAGAGATAAAGAGGACATCCCCATCTGTTGGGAAACCCCGAGAATTTCAGGGATCCAACTGAGTGATCTTTCACACAAGGGTGACTGGGGCTGAGCTTGAGCTTGACAATGAACCCCAGAGGCAGGCCTGGGAATCTGAGGGGTGACAGCTGATTGCCGGTGGGGTAGGGGGTGCCGCGTTCAGCCCCTAGTCAGTGGCAGAGGCTTTATGTAACAAGAGGTTCTCTGGGACAGCTCTGCAGCTGGTGGACACTCATGCTTAAGGATCCATGGTAGAGGATTGGTTTTATTTTTTCCCTTGCAAAGATGTGTGATAGAGTAAAAGAAAAAAATACTACATTTTCCTCAAAGAAACATCTGGCCTGCAGGTCAAGATGGAGCTTCCCTCCTGGAAGGGAGCTGCTATAGGAAGCCACAGAATCTGTGCCCAGCGGCTGTGAAGTCACGGGCCTGCCACACACACTCCACGGCCATGCTAGTGGCCCGCAGGCATCATGGGGATTTCTCGAAGGGGGTCCACCCTTGGCAACAGGGTGGAAACAGGGGAACTTGAAGCTTGTTTTTAGGGTTCTCCTTTTGCTGAAGACCTTGCTAGCCACTTACCCTGTTCTTTGTCCTTCTGGGACTTCTCAATCAGTAATTTTCCTTCCCAACTAAAAGGTGGATGAGAGTCAATGAAAAAAAAGCTTTTTATTCAACCCACTATTTTTCCAGCAAGCATGACCCTTTACGCCTTGGCTGCCAGAAAAAAAAAGACGATATTTGTTGCTAAAATATCAGGAGCAGAACATTCTCCAGAAAGCATCGGTTCCATCTGATTCCTTCAGATGGATTTCAGTTAAACAGATCCTGAGCTATAACCTTCTTTAGAGGTATCTTGAGTTGTACTGAAAGTTAAGCTGAGCATAAGATGAAATCAATCTCATATTAATGTTCATGTTCTAGACAACGCTAGGCAAGTGGGGGAGGCTGACATGGTCCCCATCATCCCTTCAATTTACATGAGTGTGACAAGATGCACAAAGAGATGAGACTGCATATCAAGGTACTTTGGCTCTATATGATCAGAATGAAAAATTATTCAGACTTGGTTCTTCTACCATCTTGCCAGCCAGAGTCCACAAAGGGAGAAGCTCTGATCCAGAGAGGAATAGTGATCTGCCAGAGGTCCTAGAGCAAATCACTGGATAAAGAGTGCGAGAGGAAAGCAAGCAGAAAGCTAGGACTTTAGAGATGGAGGGAGCCCTTGGCTCAGGATAAAAGGATATGGCACCCACAATTCCATTTGGGGGACTTTCAAGGCCCGCAAGGAACCTAATAGCAGAATTGAGAAGCACATTTAAAGAAAAACGATTATTTTCATTTATTTTTTTGGCTATGTCGGGTCTTAGTTGTGGCACTCGGGATCTTCATTGCATTGTGCAGGATCTTTGGATGCAGCACATGGATTCTCCTGTTGTGGTGCTCAGGCTCCTGAGCACAGGGGCTTTAGTAGTTACAGTGCACTGGCTTAGTTGCTTCGAGGCATGTGGGATCTTCATTCCCTGATCAGGGCTCGAACCCGGGTCCCCTGTATTGCAAGGTGATTCTTTACCACTGGACCACCCGGGAAGTCCTGAGAAAATCTTTTTTTTTTTTTTAAACAGAGAGAAAGGGACCTGGAACCCCTCAAATTGTGTAATGATGTAAGGTTGACCTGAGTACTTAGCCTGCAGTCCCAAGCACTTTGCTTCCATGGGACTGGAGACTTGTAGGGCTTCACCCACAGGACAGCATGGCAAAGAAAGGTGAGGGGAAGTGTCCTGGAGAGGGAGCGGATTTGGAGAGAGGCATTTTGCAAGGAAAGCAAGAGGTCCACTTAACACAGAGGAATAGTTCAGGGAGGAGGAAAAGGTCACGTGCTTCAACATCCAAGCCCGGCAAATGGCAGCGGAGAGAAGAATTTCCCTCTTGATGCCTTTGGGTGTGGAGGGAATTCTTCCTGGAGAGCTTAGTTCCTCTCTGCTAAGACAATGATTGCATAACCTCTCATTTTTAGCCAACTAATGGGCTGCATTAATAGCCTTTTTTATTGGCTTTTTATGAGAGGATGATATAGTCCTGGCTCTTTAGTAGTTAGTCAAATTGTCAAGTTGCCCATAAACCAAGACAAATTAGAAATGACCATCCTCTTTCCTGGAGTCAGACATATCTAGTAATGTTTTTTTTTTTTTGGAGTATTTAGACAGGAAGGAGGGTGACTGCGGATGTAACGGAAGTGAACTGATTGTTCCCTAGAGCTTATGCACTTTTAATTCAACAGCCCCAGGGGTGGAGGAATTATTCAGTTCTGGACTTAGTAGCAAAAGGCCAAAAGCAGAAGCCAGGAGTTATGATTTAATGGAGCTTAATTAAGTATCATTCCACTTGAGGAAGATTTTTCTAGGTCATTAATCTGCAATCTTCCTACCATAACTTCTCTGGAAGAAGAGGAGAAAAGTTTCTCTTGCCATTTGAAGAAATTTGAAGGCATGAAGTAAAGAGATTTCAGAAATCTAATGCCTGAACTTCCCTTCTACAAGTTCAGGACAGACTAGCGCTGCGACGTAGAGTTTAGTCAGAAGGGAAATGCTGGTTTGGGCTCAAAAGTGGTTTATAAGTGAGTTATATAATGTAAGAGCTAACAGACCTTAGAGATCAATTCACCTAAATGCTTCATTTAACAGATGAGAGTCAGAGCGGGAAACCCACCTGCCTGCCCACAGAGCACAGAGGCTTACCTTGTAAAGCAGTTCTAACCATGCAAGTTAACCATCCTCTTTGGTTGGGTGGCCCCATCAGAGAGGCACATTCTCTTTCTTCTTCAGTATTTCCCTCCTTCTTTCCCTCCCCTTTATTTCTAGATTCTATTTATTCTCCTATGCTCTTATTCATCCCACAGAGCAAGGCTTTGCAGAGTGCTTTGCATCCTTGTTGATGCAAAGAAGAACAAACCCCAAGAGACTTCATTTATGGTTGGAATGCCCAAGCCATTGCTGCATGGCTTTTTTTTTTTTTTTTTTTTTTTTTGGCTGCACTGGGTCTTTGTTGGGGAGTGAGGGCTTCCCTAGTTGCCACTCAGGCTTGCTTGCCCCACGGTGTGTGAGGTCTTAGTTCCTGACCAGGAATGGAACCCATTTCCTCTGCACTGGAAGGTGGATTCTTAACCCCTGGACCACCAGGGAAGCCCCTGCAACGGCTTTTCTTGATTTGGAAAATGCTGGACCTTCACAAAGGCTAAATCCTGCACTTACTCATGCCTGGTTCCTTTCCTTATTCTGCATCTCCTCTGTGTCATTTATGTAGGTGCCACCATCTGCATTTTGGTGCTGGGCAGGTGGAACACTAGATGATGAAGACTGCTGCCTTCTAACTCCAGAACACATGCAGAGGTGGTAGAGAAAAGCTGTCTTCTGATGGGAATCTACCACTTCACAGGAAAGTGGCCCAGCTCTGTTCATAATCAGGCAGAGGCTACATACCACCCTTTTTACAGAGGGAGATTGGAGGCATAAGGAAGATAATTGACTGTCAAAGGTCACCAAACAAGTTTGGGGCACTCTAGGGAGTAGGCTTCACATCCCCGCTTGTGATCTTCTCTTTCCAAGCACTTATCAACTATCAATGCACTACAGCAGGCAGACTCCAAATTAATGGAGTCTCCAGCTGACAGAATTCTTCAATTATTATTATTACTAATTTGCTCACTTTTTATTAAAATTTTTAAATTTTTATTTTATTTTTATTTTTTGTTTATTTTGGCTGTGCCTGGGCTTCATTGCGGCCCTTGAGTTCTTTGTTGTGGCACAGGAGTTTAGCTGCCCCGTGGCATGTAAGATGTCAGTTCCCTGACTGGGGATTGAACCCGAGTCCCCTGCTTTGGAAGGTGGAGTCTTAACCACTGGACCACCAGGTAAGTCCCTTACTAGCTTTTTACATCCATCTTTCCAAAGAGTTCAAGACACATTATACACAGACATTGAGTCTTGTCATGAAAGGTAAAACAGAAGACAAAGAAATTATGTGGAAAGAACAGGAGACAAGAGAAGACTAATTTGTGCTTTTATTTGGCAGGTGTTTAGGGGTAGCTTACTGTACTTCAGGACACAATGCTGGCTGCTGAGGGAGATAGAAGAAAATTTTAAGCCAGTATTTCCTCTCCAAGGGCTTATACTTTCATTAAAAACACACAGAAGGAAAGATCAGCAGAGGCTTGAGTGGTCAGGAAGGTTTCAGAAATGAAAATAAAATCAAGACTTCCTTCGTGATCCAGTGGTTAAATATCCACCTTCCAATGCAGGCGACATGGATTCTATCCCTGGTGGGGCAACTAAGATACCCCATGCCAAGGGGCAGCTAAACCTAGGAGCCACAACAACTGAGCCCAGCTGTTCTAGAACCAGTGCCACAACTAGAGAAATGGCGAGCATCCCACTGATGACCCAGCACAGCAAAACAAAAACAAACCCTCAAAGACGAAGCTAAAATCGAGGTAGATCTTGGAGTCTTCGGGAGATTTGGATTGCCAGGAAGAGAAGAGAGAAAGAAAGGGGATGTCAGACAAAAGGCAAGGTTGGGGTCAGAATAAGCATGACTCATTTCAGCCTTGGTGATGAAGAGTATTTGCCCTGGGAAAGGAATAGAGATAAAATTGAATAGGTAGGGTAGGGCTAGAGCATTGAGTGCCGCAGGAAGGAGGGGGCTACAAGCAGAAGCGAGGGGCAAGACTAAGCGATGTATAAAGTTTCCAGCAAACTGGGATCAAAAAGAAGAGGAAAGAGCCTTTTTAACAACACCCCCCCCCCACCCCCGCCTCCCCTCCCGCCCTCCAAAAGCAACAGAAGATTCTGACCATGATGAATGTGACCTTGCAGCCAGTGTCCTTCCATAGCGACAACCCGGGGCACCAGCAGGGAGAGGGAGGCGCCAAACGCGGGTGCCACTTTCCTGCATGTGTTTTGAGATCTGGACTGACAAGATGAGCTTGATAATTTTGCCCAGTTACGTACTGAATTCTCTCCTCTGCGGTACAGGATCCCCTTGAAGCACGACAGCTGCAATGACTTCCAGATGTTCACCTCCTCTCTTCTCGCAGACCAGGGTGGATGTGGTCAACTCCGCGATGGAAACCAAAAACCCGGCCAGATGTACCATGTCAGTGTCAGCAGCGCACACATCTGGCTTCAATACCGGCAGCGATAACCAGAACAAATGGCTGTTATTCCCGCCGTATTCGGCTCGTCGGCATCCCCCAGTTAAAGGGCGCTGGGGGCGGGACGGGGCGCACGGCCCCGGGAAGGGTGCGGGCCCCGGGCAGCGGGTCCAGCTTTGCTTTGCTGGTCCAGGGACGAGGAGCTGGTCCCTGGTCCAGCTTTGCTTTGCTCATCCAGGAACGAGGGACCTCGGCGGCCACCGATAGGCGCGGCCCTGGCGGCCAGGCGATCCCTCTCCGCGAGGAGGGTGTCCGGGCGGGTGGGCTGCGGGGGACCCGCTCTCCGAAGATCGCCCCTCGTAGGCGGCGGCCGGGCCGCCGAGGCCTCCCGAGCCGGCGCCGTGTGCAGGGCCGGCCGCGCAGGCTTTCCCCCGTCTCCGCGAGGGCCCGAGACCCGGGCGGCTCCTCCTTCCTCGCGCCGTCAACCGTCGGCCGGGCCTGGAGGCCAGAACGCAGACCCGCAGGGAGCGTCTGGGACCAGCTTCGAGGGCCGAGCTGGGCCTCAAGCGGCGGTCCAACGCCCGGATCCCGGCTCGCGGCCCAGCGCCCTCGCAGAAGCCTCGGCGTCCAGCCGGCGGGGCGCGCGGAGCAGCCTCCGGCCGTGAGCGTGGGGCGGAATGCGAGCAGGGTGGCCGGGCCGCTCCGGGAAGGCTGGGGCGGCCCGCGGCCCTCCCGCCGCCAGCTTCGCTTGGCTGTGGTCTCCTCCCGAATCCGTGACCTGGACTCACCACAGGCGCGACGCAAGACAAATCGTAGCTATTATTATTCCTATGTCGTATTAAAATCAAAACATCGAGCAAACGGATGTTCTGAAAACAGGACAGAGTTTAAATTCTGGCCTTCCTGGGGAGGCGGGTGCCCGCACCCCTGTCTGCTGGTCCCCAAGCAGCCGGGCGAGGACACCGTACCAGGAGCTTGCAAGCCGATGCCCCCCTCCTCTAGTAATTATAATTGACTCTCTTATTTTCTTACAACAGATACTGTTTTTGAACAACTCTTAATTTAGCACCAAAACTTGAATTTGAGTTCTGGTTCTGATGCCAACCAGACAGGTATTGTGAGCAGTATCTTGTTTCTTATTTTATAAACTGGAGTTATATATTTCAACTAATATATATATATATATGTGTGTGTGTGTATATAGGCTTCCCAGGTGGCGCTAGTGGTAAAGTACCGCCTTGCCAATTCAGGAGACTGAAGAGATGCAGGTTCCTGTAACCTGGGTTACGAAAATCCCCTGGAGGAGGGCATGGCAAACCATGGCAAACCTCTCCCATTCATGCCTGGAGAATCCCCATGGACAGAGGAGCCTGGTGGGCTACAGCCCATAGGATGGCGAAGAGTCAGACACAACTGAATCAACTTAGCATGTATGTATGGGGGGGGGGGGCGGTGTGCACGCGCTTAGTTGCTCAGTCCTGTCTGACTCTTGTGACCCAACAAACTGTAGCCCACCAGTCTCCTCTGTACACGGGAGTTTCCAGTGGGTTGCCATTTCCTTCTCCAGGGGATCTTCCCCACCCAGGAATCGAACCTGGGTCTCCTGAATGGCAGGCAGTAAGATATATATATAATATTATTGAACCTGGGTCTCCTGCATTGCAGGCAGTAATATACATATATTATAATAGCATATAAAATAATATAACATAATATCATATAATACTTGTAGATAGACAAGCAATATTATATATTATATTATATAAATAATATATAATATATTATACATGTTATTTAAAATAATATATATTATTAATATATTATATTAATAATATATATTATATAATTATATATAATATAATATATTATATTATATGTTATATTACTTGTCTATCTACAAGTATTATATTATATATTATGTTATTTTATATATTATTATATTATTATAATATATATATATATATTACTGCCTGCCATGCAGGAGACCCAGGTTCAATTCTAGGGTGGGGAAGATCCCCTGGAGAATATTATATATACTATATATATTATATATATAGTATATTTATATATAGTATATTATATATTACATAATATTGTACAATATAATATATAATATATAATATATATAATATATAATATGTTATATATATTATATATTGTGTTACTGTATATTATAAATAATATATATAATTATTATAATTGTTATATAAATAATATAATATAATATATATAATATAATACATGTAGATAGACAAGTAGTATTATATTATATATAATATTATTATAATGTCATAATATTATTATTAATAAATTTTATAATTTATAATAATTATTATTTATAATAATTTATATATAATTTATATAATTGTATTATATATGATATACATATACATTATATACAATAATATATATTATATATAATGAATTACTATTATATATCTAATATGAAATATATAATATTAATTATATATAATATAATTATATATTTATATTATACATTATTATATAATGTATATATATTATATGATAATATAATATATTTTATAATAATATATAATATACAGTAATAAATATATAGTATTAATGACTTATATATAATATATAAATATATAATATATATAATATATATAGAAAAAATATAATATATATAATAAAATTATAAATATAAAGTTATAATAGTATATATTATATAGTATATATATAATATATACTATATAGTATATATAAATATATATAATGTATAATATATATGTTTATATATATAAATATAAATATAAATTTATAATAGTATATATTATATAATATATATATAATATATACTATTATATATAATATATTAATATAATATATTATAATTATATAATATATTATATATACTGTATATAATATATAGTATATATATACTATATAAATATATAATATATATATAAATATATATTATATATTTATATAGTATATACAATATATTTAATATGTTATATATACTATATAAATATATAGTATATTATATATTATTGTATATGTATAATAATATATATATAATATTACTGCCTGCAATGCAGGAGACCCAGGTTCAGTTCCTGGGTGGGGAAGATCCCCTGGTGAAGGAAATGGCAACCCACTCCAGTATTCTTGCCTGGAATCTCCCGTGTACAGAGGAGACTGGTGGGCTACAGTCTGTTGAGTCATGTTACTTAACTGAGACAATGTTTACAAACAAAAGTGAACTATGTGTTGAACTAGAATTGGGGTTCCACTATTAACTAGCTGTGTGATTTTAGGCAACACATCTCCTTTCTCACTCTCTCCCAACCTCCTACCGGCCCCGCCCCACCTCCCTCAGTTTTATCTCTTAAAAAACTGGCTCAGGTAAATGTGAAATGAAAAGTGACTCTGAAAGGTGTGAGTACTATACATATACAGGATTTGTTACATTGAAGGAGGAAGCAGACAGAGCTGGAATCCATCTTAGGCCAGGCTGCGAACATTAGGCTACACGCACGGTCCGCTCCCAATGGACTCTGAACTTTGTGCCCGGTGTCTATAGAAATGGCATACCAATGGAAAACCGGACACCCCCCCGCCCCCCCCCCCCCCCCCCCCCCGCCCCGGATAAAACAGCCTCAGGACTTGGACTTGGACTCTCCGTTGCCTAAAAGAATATGCTAATTATCTCTGTAACAGAACAAAGTCATCAATTCCATTATGTGTATCAGAATATGACCACAGGCCTATTGATAAATGTCCACTGTGTATCTAGTCTTATAACACATGAATGATGGGGTTATTGTGATTGTATTTACCCTTCCTTTGTTTATGTAAGTCTCAAGGAATTTGGGGTGGTGGGTTCAGACACCTACACATGAGGTATAAAAGATTTTCACAAATGCTGGTTGGGGTCCTTGGCTAAGAGAAGACTCTGCCTTGGGCCCACCGGTGTAATAAACTGCACTCCACTACCTGCATTGTCCTTCTGAGTTAGTTTGTTTCCCAGAACGCATGGCTACAACAATATAGCAAGTACATTTTTTTTGCAACAGGAAAAACAGGCTGGGAGAAATAAGTGACTTGCTTGCCTGCCCCAAGGCCACTTGGTGGTGGTTTAGTCTCTCAGTTGTGTCCGACTCTTTGCAACCCCGTGGACTGTAGCCTGCCAGGCTCCTCTGTCCATGGGAGTTTCCAGGCAAGAATACGGGAGTGGGTAGCCATTTTCTTCTTCAGGGGATCTTCCCCACCCAGGGATTGAACCTGGGTCTCCTGCATTGCAGGCGGATTCTTTACCAACTGAACTACCAGGAAGACCCAAGGTCACACAGTAGATAGACAAGTAATGTTTTCTTACTTACTTTGGTTTGGCTTGGATTGACATGTAAATGGGTTTTAATCAGTCACCTCAGTATGGGTTTGCAATGCATCCTTCTTCCTACCTTCAGTTTTAAGGTCAGAGTTGTTTATTTCAGCTGAGGAGGAAGTCTCGTGATAGAGGCTCTGGGTAAAGCCGAGCTTTACAGGGGCTGACTATAAAGCCGCTAGAACGCTACCTCAGAAGCTTCCTTGAATTCAGCCCACAGAATTTCCATGAAGTCTACTGCTCCCGCTTTTGGGTCTATAGCCCAGGACAAATATCTTCGCCCTGACTTATTTAACCTCTCTCCTTCTCATTCTCTCTGGCTCTCTTCCTTTCTGCTGGTAATTTCCCCAATTTCACCATCCTTTTGTTTCTACTTCTTGTGGAAACTTTCTTTGTCTCTAACTTTCCCAGTTCCTAGCTCTATTGCATATTTTACCCATTAGGGACTTTTTGACCTTCTCTTCTGGGTCATTCTCCCCGTTTGCTAAGGTAACTTAGCCAGCCTCATTCTTTCTGTCGTGTGTCTTTAAAAAAAATTGTTCTGATCAAAGTGCTGTTTCAAGATTTGAGAAGCCAAACCTGAGTGCTGGGTCTGTAACAACAATAAGAGAAGCAGCGATTCTTCGACCGCTCCCAATTACCTCCTGATCAGAAGCGATCACTTTAGACTTGCATCTGTTTCTTCTTGGGATTTATGTCCTTAAAAATAACATGCTTAGACTATATTTCTCAGCTTATTGATTTTTAGGTCTTGTCTCTTGTCTTCCTACCACAGAAAGTGAGACTAGGTAGCGTAGTAATGAATATATGGACTCTGGAGAGAAATTACCTGGTTTAAACTCCAAGTTCAATACATACTAATTTTGTAAACTTATGCAAGTTGCTTAACTGCTGTGTGCCTCAGTTTTCCCATGTGTAATGTACATGATAATAGTCTTTACCTCCTAGAATACATATGAAGATTAAAAGTTGAATATTTAAAGAGCTTAGAATAATTTCTGGCACACAGTATAATATACACAGCTATATAAATGCTATGTTTATCATCATTGAACTGTCTGGCACACCTTTTTCCTCTGCTCATTCTCCCAATATAGTTACATCACCATTTTTGGTTAGATCAATATTAAGTATTTACATTATGACTTTGTAAATATTATTCCCAGCTAAGCCATATAGAATCATATAATTATGTTTCCTTTCTCATTCAACCTTTTGTTTTCCCTGGAATTAATGCTTTTATATCTCTTTTTGTATTCCATTTAGTATTCTAGGTACCTATTATTAATGCATCCACAAAATCTCCTGTCAATACATTCAAATACAGGTATTCTCCTCTTGGGTTAGTTATTTTCCTTGGCAACCCTCCTGGAGCTTTTGCAGCTCTCCTGTTCCCATCTGGACTGGTCACTATGACGCCTGAGTCATAGTTCTGGTCTGTGGTTGGGACATTCTGCATGCATGCTCAGTCGTGATTCCTTGGACTGTAGGCCTCCAGGCTTCTTTGTCCATGGGATTCTCCAGGCAAGAATACTGGAGCAGGTTGCCATGCCCTCCTCCAGGGGATCTTCTCAACCCAAGGATCGAACCCAAGTCTCCTGCATCTCCTGCATTGGCATGGCTTCCCAGGTGGCTTAGTGGTCAAGAGTCTGCCTGGTAAAGAATTCGGGGGATTTTAGGGCATTATTCTTTCCTGTGTGATCAAAGTTTGATTGCAGGCACTTTCATGTTCCAGTTCCCCAGAGGGAAAAAGTGTGGAGGTTTTTATGGAAAGGCCAGGAAGTGGCAATACGTTGCTTATACGTGCGTCCACTGCACAACCTGACCCTACCAGCATCACTTGAGAACATCACAAGTTCTCAAGTGATGCTGGTAGGATCACCCTGAAAGGACCACTGCTGTCAGAGGTGGCAGAGGAACAAGACAGACAGAATATGGCTCCCTGAATGACTAAGTGGAGCACAGTTGCCCTGCAGACCTGGAGAACTAACCTTAGACTGTTCTGTGAGGAAAAAGAAAAAAAGCTTGTCTTCATTAGCCATTAAATTCTTTTTGAATCTCTCTTTGAGTCTCCTGTCACCACCTCTTGGTCTCCTTCTCTTACTCCCCTGTTTTTTTTTTTTAATAAATTAATTTATTTTAGTTGGGGGCTAATTACTTTACAATATTGTAGTGGTTTTTGCTATACATTGACATGAATCAGCCATGGGTTTACATGTGTTCCCCATCCTGAACCCCCCTCCCACCTCCCTCCCCATCCCATCCCTCTGGGTCATCCCATTGCCCCAGTCCTGAGCATTTATCTCATGCATCGGACCTGGAATGGTGTTTTGTTTCACATATGATAATATACATGTTTCAATGCTATTCTCTCAGAACGTCCCACCCTCACCTTCTCCCTCAGAGTCCATAAGACTGTTCTATGCATCTGTGTCTCTTATTCTGTCTCGCATATAGGGTTATCGTTACCATCTTTCAAATTCCATATATATGCATTAGTATACTGTATTGGTGTTTTTCTTTCTGGCTTACTTCACTCTGTATAATGGGCTCCAGTTTCATCCATCTCAATAGAACTGATTCAAATGTATTCTTTTTAATGGCTGAGTCATATTCCATTGTGTATATGTACCACAGCTTCCTTATCCATTCGTCTGCCGATGGACATCTAGGTTGCTTCCATGTCCTGGCTATTGTAAACAGTGCTGCGATGAACATTGGGGTACATGCGTCTCTTTCAATTCTGGTTTCCTCGGTGTGTATGCCCAGCAGTGGGATTTCTGGGTCATATGGCAGTTCTATTTCCAGTTTTTTAAGGAATCTCCACACTGTTCTCCATAGTGGCTGTACTAGTTTGCATTCCCACCAACAGTGTAAGAGGGTTCCCTTTTCTCCACACCCTCTCCAGCATTTGTTGCTTGTAGACTTTTGGATAGCAGCCATTCTGACTGGTGTGAAATGGTACCTCATTGTGGTTTTGATTTGCATTTCTCTAATAATGAGTGATGTTGAGCATCTTTTCATGTGTTTGTTAGCCATCTGTATGTCTTCTTTGGAGAAAAGTCTGTTTAGTTCTTTGGCGCATTTTTTGATTGGGTCGTTTATTTTTCTGGAATTCAGCTGCAGGAGTTGCTTGTATATTTTTGAGATTAATTGTTTTATCAAAGCATATTCACCAAAAGTTTTCTGAGAAAATAAGGTAAATTTCTTGAGACACTGAATGCCTGAAACTGTTTTTAAAAGAGTGCACTTGATTTATAGTTTAGTTGGGTAGAGAGTTGAGAGTTCAAACCATTTCCCTCAGAATTTCTTTATTGTCTTCAATTGCTGTTTTGATTCTCAGGTTTTTTTAAGTGACTTGGAAAATTTTCTTTTTAGCAACATTTATGATTTTTTTAAAATTTCCGATGATGTGAAATGGACAGTCATGTGTCTGGGCGTGTCTTCTCTCGCTGTCCTGCCCTTCGGTTCAGACTCAGTATTAAGTTTTGAATGACTTCCTCCTATTTGTTTTCTTGGTTCACACTTTCTAACGTGTCTCAAACCACTGTCTCAAAATTTCCTAACCTTTACATCTTCTATAGCTTTTCCTTTTTGTTCCACTTTCTGGAAGGTGAAAAGTTGATGTTTTTTCTCATATATTTAACTGTTTGAGGCATTTTCTTGCTTTGTAAGTCTTAAAAAAAAAAATCTTTTGGCAACGAAGCATGTGAGATCTTAGTCTCTCCTCCCTCAGCTGCCCCATGAATCCATGCCCTCTGCGTTGGAAACATGAAGTCTTGACCACTGCATCAACAGGGACATCCTGAGACTGTTATTCTTATTTCAAGAATGCAGTGTTTTCTCTTTTTTAGAGACTTTCTTTTGTGTCCTGCCTTGTTTTTTTTCTGAGTTCTTCTTTTTGGCTAGTTTGTTTTGTTTTGGTGTGTTTCTTGTTAGGAGCTTTTCTCAATTGTCTATAGCTTTTTTTTTTTTTTTTTTTTGCATGGTGGGAGAGGCTTCACCATAGCTTATGCAGGAAACTAACCTTTCCTTGGGGGAACCTCCCTAGTCTTTTCTCTTGCATCTGTAAGTGTCTCGTAGAATTTTCCAGCCTCCTGTCTGGGGTGGCGGTGGGGCAGTGTGTGAGCTTTTGCTGCCGGCATTCTGGGAGTTGAGCTGGGGCAAGGGCTGGGAAACTTACCTTTCGGCAGGTGATGTCAACTTTCACCTAAATACGCTCCTTTCAGTAAGATGCCTCACCCTGCCCTCAGCAGTTCCTGATGTTCCTGAAAGAGAACTGGTCTGGTTCAGCTTCTCTTGAGGGTAAATCTGCTTCTCAGGCTCAAAGATGGGCTTTGGAGCATCCAGATGCTTCTTTAAGGTCAGTCATTTATTTTAAGTCATAGTGTAGATGTTAGTTTCTCTAGGCCGCTAAGTCAGTTATCACTTGTCTGGTCTGCTTCTCAATGTTCAGAATTTTGATCACATCTTTTGGTTGCTGTCACCCTCTTCCATCCCTTTTTCATTGTGGATTTATGCTGCCTCTTCTTTCTTTTTAGTTCTTTAATGTCATTTTAGTGGATTTCAGAAAGGAAGAGACATAATAAACATCTGCCCATCTTTTATTTAAGGCCTCTATTCTTTTAAGTAAAAATGAAGACATCGGAATATCTTAATCACTCAAATTATATTAGTATTTGTATCAGTGTGGGAGAATTGTATTTTTTTTCTCTTTTCCCAATTTTCTGTAATGTGTTTATATTCTTTTTAGAATGTTTTAATTGCATTTCTTTTGATCTAGTTCTGGGAATTTGTCCCAGGGCAACAACCAAAAATGTGTGCAAGAAAGCTCTGCGAGGTGGTTCCTCACTGGGTGTTTATAATGTCAAACAATGGAAACAACCTGATTGTCTGACAATAGGAGGTTGTTTAAACACTTCAGGGTACATTCATGTAACGGCTTACTTGGAACCCATTAAAAATGATGCTGTGGGAGACTAACGATGTGTAAAAATGTTCATAATGCATCAGAAGTTTAAAAACAATTACCAAAACAGTATGTAAGGTATGTGTGTGTGTGCCCTTGCTCAGTCGTGTCTGACTCTTTGTGACCCCATGGACTGTAGCCCACCAGGCTCCTCTGTCCATGGGATTCTCCAGGCAAGAAGAGTACTTGAGTGCACTACCATTTCCTCCTCCAGGGAATCTTCCTGACCCAGGGACCGAACCCCTGTCTCTTACGTCTCCAGCATTATAGGTGAATTCTTTACTGCTAAGCCACCAGGGAAGCCTATGTAAAGTATGGTTCTTTTTTTTTCTGAAAAGAGTTTGTGAATGTATGTATACATTAACACTATGGCAATGATCTATGTATATATAACAATGCTGATAATAATAGTATTATTGAGCACTTGCTGCTTGGCTGCTAATATTCTGAGCCTGTTAGGTAGATTGTTTTAGTTCATTCTCACAATGCTTATATATGAGGTTAATATTATTCCTCTTTTCATTTTATTGATGAAAAATCTGAAGCCTAGAGAGTTCATTATAGTTGACCAGGGGCACACAGAGCTGTTATTCACACCTAGACCTGCTAACCCCAGAGTCTGTCTGCTTGATCATCATTATGTAACAAAATATTAAAAGACATGTCAAGTGAGTTTTATTTTCTTTGTGTGTTTAGGGAGTAAGGAAAAGGCTGAAGAAATAAGAAGGAGTTGAAAAGGTTGAACTTTGTTGCAGTGTTTCCTTTGCAAATGATCAGTGGAAAAACACCTCTCTCTCCATTGGTTAGATTTTGTTTGTGACATCTGGGATTTAAACAGCTGTGTCTAATATATGTTTAGGGACAGAACTTTTTTGTGCTTGTTGCATACCATTAGATGATAAGTAGTTTGAGGGCATAAGCCATCTACTTTAAGTCAGAGTCTGTTAGAAAGCAAACCCTGCAGATCAAAACCACAAAACAATATCACTCACCTCACATCTGTTAGAATGGCTGTCATGAAAAAGAGAAGAGATAAGTGTTGTCGAGGGTGTGGATGAACAGGAACTCTTTGTTTAGTGCTGGTGGTTAGTGTAGCCATCATGGAAAATAGTATGGAGAATCTTCAAAAAATTAAGAATAGAATTACCAAGTTTGATCCCTGGGTCGGGAAGATCCCCTGGAGAAGAAAATGGCAACCCACTCCAGCATTCTTGCCTGGAAAATCCCATGGACGGAGGAGCCTGGTGGACTACAGTCCATAGGGTCACAAAGAGTCAGACACGACTGAGCGACTTCACTTTCACATGATCCAACAGTTCTACTTCTGGATAGCTATCTGAAAAAAATAAAACCACTACCTGCATCCCCGTGTTTGCTGTGGCGTTACTCACAAAGATATGGAAACCACCCAAGTGTCCACCATCAGGTGAGTGGATAGAGAAGACGTGGTACATGTATACAATGGGATACTATTCAGCCATGAGAATGAAGTCTTGCCATTTGCAGCAACATGGATGGACTTGGAGGGCTTTATGCTAAGTGAAATAAGTCAGACAGGAAAAGACAAATACTGTATGATCTTACGTACATGTAGACTCTGAAAAAGCCAAACTCACAGAAGCAGAGAGAAGAATGGTGGTTGTGAGGGGCTAAGGGAAATGAGGTGCTGGTCAAAGGATACAGATCTTCAGTTATGAGGTGAATAAGTTTAGGGATCTAAGGTACAATTTGGTGCCTATTGTTCACAGCCCTATACACTTGAAAGTTGCCACAAGTAGCGCTTTGAGAGGGAGGGGCAGTGTAGGGGGAGGGAATTAAGGAGAACAAACTGTTATGCATAAAAGAAACTATAAGGATATATTGTACAATATGGGGAATATAGCAAATATTTTATAGTAGGTATAAATGGAGCACAGCCTTTAAAAATTGTGACTCTCTATATTGAAAACCTACAATTTTTATAAATTACACTTCATTTTTTTTTAAGTAGCGCTTTAGTGTTCTCACCGTAACAACAATAACATGGAAATTACGCGACATGAAAGATGTGTTAACCAACCTCATTGTGGTAACCATTTTACAGTGCCTAGGTGTTTCAGATCATCACGTTGTACAGACTAAAATCACACAAAGTTGTATGTCAATTGCATCTCAATAAAGCTGGAAAGAGAAAAAGAAGAAACCAGATCCTGTGACGAGAAAACCAAGTCACAAAAAGACAAGAAAGCAGCCCTTATTTGGGGAATATACTGTTGGCCAAAGTTCCAGAATTTACTTAGTTACAGTAGAATTTGGCTTTCTTTCTTTTTTTTTTTTTTCATTTATTTGGCTGCACCAGGTCTTGGTTTTGGCATGTGAGGTCTTAGTTGGGGCACGTGGGATCTAGTTCCTGACCAGGGATGGAACCTGGGCCCCCTGCATCGGGAGCTTGGCGTCTTAGCCACTGGACCACCAGGGAAGTCCCATGGCTTTCCTGTGGCTTGTGTTTTTCTATCACACCTAGTACCGAGTGGTTTACGGGCTCTCAGGAAAGGCTCTTGGCCTGCTAATTAGTTGCCCTAACCAATAATCTGAGAAACCAATGCCCCTGTGCCCACTTCCTCCCCCTAAGCTTTCCACCTAGAGTCTCGGACTCGGGAAGCTGGGCTCACTTGCCCCTGTGGTGCTTTAGTCAGGGACGGGCTCTCCCGGGAACGTCTGTGAGACGCTGGTACCTGCCGTCCTCTCAGCCAGCTCTGCAGGTCCAGCCCGTGTCTGACGCAAGTCCTCCTGATTCATGGAGCCCCGGCCCCACCCTCCCATGGCCACCCTGTGCTGCTTGAACTAGGTCATTAAGAGGCAGCAGGTGTTCAATACTGTTTTGCCATAAAACGAAAGGGGCTTAAAGTGTTCAGTGATAATGCGTTCCTATATCAGAGTATTTACGAAAGAGTCAAGATCGTCTGGTTTGGCCCCAGTCCCAATATATGCTCTTCTCCAGATTCCACACATTAAAAAAACGTGTTTTTTATGTTCTTTCTTTCTTTTTTAAATGTTCCTTCTGCACCGGTTGCTTCTGATTAATATCCCTGTGCTCTCTTAGACTCTGAAAGTGGTGTAGTTTTGCCAGGACACTTTAACAATAAGGTGATTTACAGAGCAATTCACTGGAGCCAGGGGGCGATGTAATGTAACAAAGCATTTTTCACCAGCCTTCTCCCTCAGTCCCCACAAAGGCAAAACCCATTGGTAGGAGAAGCTGAGGCCAGACAACACAGGAACCAAGGTACCTTCACCAAAAGAACAAAAGACACAGGTTTCCAAAGGCTATTTTGAATAAGCCAGCATGGCGGGGACCCACTTACCCCAGATGAACCCAAGCAGGCGGGGGTGGGGTGGAGCTGTTGTTCTTTTCACTGGGATTTCAGCCCAAGATGTTGGTGTTGCTACTTAGATACGTCTGCTGCAGACGGCACGTGGTGGCACCACTACCTTATTTCACTAGAACCAGGATGAATACAGCTTCCCTCCCTTATCATCGACTCTCGGCTGATCTGATGCTGAGGTGCAGACTGGAATCAAATCCGTAGGACCCACTGGTGTGCGCCAATGACGTGGCACAAGGCAAGTGCCCTTCTTCCGTTCTGCAGAGCAGACCTGCGACCCGTCTCAGAGCCCTGTCACGAATCACCAGGACATATAAAGGGAAGTTCCGCTTGTTAGGGATCACTTCCTCCTGCCACATCGATGCTCGCCTGGCGGACTGTGTGCAACCAGCCCGGGTTGTACAGAAATGAGGCTTCCAACAGCCTCGTGAGTTATTGGGCAGCTCAGTGCAACAGAGACTTGATCATTAACCCCAGTAAATGCCGCAGACGGTCTCTGAGCCCCGGTCGGAGAACCTGTCTCCTTTCTCCAGCTGGGCTCAGCAGCTGCTTGTGGAGTTCTGCTCCGCACTTGACGGATGACTCATCCGACCAAGTTTTTTCCTTGCTGACTGCTTGACTTCCCAGACCATAAAAAGGAGGATTTGAGGAGAGCCTCTAAATCAGTCAGTCAGTGACTAACTCTTGGTTAAACAACTACCCCGTGTCTAGCATCAGACTTGCTGCTATGGCCCCTTACAGATAAAAAGGAGACATGGTCCCTTCTCATCAGACGCCTACAGCCTAGTGGGGGAAACCAGATAAGTACCTGTAATGATAAAAAGAAAATGATAAACTGTGAGATGTATAGTATTGAGTTTAAATGCAACTGAAGTTTGGACGGTTCGTATATATTAGGTTCATGGGCAGGAAAGGGATGGAAATACTGGAAGTCAAAACGCAGGCAACTTAAAGTTCACAAAGTTTTCTACATTGTAATAAGGTT
Source organism: Okapia johnstoni (assembly GCA_024291935.2). Taxonomy (NCBI): domain Eukaryota; kingdom Metazoa; phylum Chordata; class Mammalia; order Artiodactyla; family Giraffidae; genus Okapia; species Okapia johnstoni. Next base: position 28,955,570 of record CM044327.1, read on the forward strand.
GGGAAGAGCAAGTGAAGAGAAGGTAGTGTGGGCTGAATTGTCTTTCCTTCTGGCTGTTTAACAGGTGTCCTCTGGGATGAGGGGCTCACCAGAAATTTCATCATGTGGTACCCATCCTCCAACATGGTCCCAGGGACCACTGCCTCCCCGTGTTCATGGTCTCATGTGGCTCTCTCTCATGCTGTCCCAGGGCTGGAATGAATGACTAGTAGAATATGGCATAAGTAATGCTATGCTACTTTTGAGATTGTTGTTCAGTCGCTAAGTCGTGTCCGACTCTTTGCGACCCCATGGACTGCAACATGCCAAGCTCCCCTGTCCTTCATTATCTCTTGGAGTTTGCTCAAGCTCATGTCCACTGAGTTGGTGATGCTATTCAGCCAGGTCATCCTCTGTCACCCCTTTGTCTTCCTGCCCTCAATCTTTCCCAGAGATTAGATTTTAAAAAATACTATGACTTCCATCTCTCTCTTTCCCTCCCATGTCCTCTGGGTGAAACCAGCTTCCACGTCATGAGCTGTCCTATGGAAAAGCTCACAGGGCAAAGAATTGAGACTTTTTAAGTACAACCATGTGAATAAGTGGGAAATGGATCTTCCAGCCCTGTTCGACTCTTCAGATGACAGCACCCGCCAATAGCTTGATTATAACATCATGAGCTATTGAGCCCGGATTAAGTCAAGTGAAAGTCGCTCAGTCGTGTCCGACTCTTTGCGACCCCATGGACTGTAGTCCATGGACTTCTCCAGGCCAGAATACTGGAGTGGGTAGCTGTTCCCTTCTCCAGGGAATCTTCCCAACCCAGGTATCAAACCCAGGTCTCCCACATGACAGGCGGATTCTTTACCAGCTGAGCCACTAAGGAAGCCCTAGTGAGCCAGAACCATCCAGCTAAGCTGCTGCTGGCTTCCAGACCCACAGGAACTATGTGAAAAAGCACATATTTGTTGCTTTAAGCCACTATCACTGAGCACCATCCCCTCTGGGCCAAATCTAAATCTGTACTCCAGCCTTCAGCTTAGCCTGTGCTTTGTCCAGGCTCAGCAGAACCAGGGCACCTGATGGCAACATTCTTCTTCCCAGGACCAAATGAGTGACAGCTTTTTCCATTTCAAGACTATGAGAACTCCTCTCAGGGATTGAATTGGCCTTGGCCACTGCTCTGGGTTTGCCAGAGACCCCCCCTCCCCCCGCCCCAAGCAGTGGGTACATCAAACAGTGCCATCAAATATCATGTAAGCCCGGATCTGCAGCCTGCTGATCGGATGTAAACAGCCACCTTCCCTGTGGTTTGTGAAAGCCACCAACCAGAAAAACATCTGCAAAGAATGGTACTTCCCCCACCCCCCCACCTCACCGTAGTGGACCAAGAGATGAGATGCTCACCCGGAGACCTTCCAGGGGCTTTTGCAGTGGAGAGAACGGTCTGAGTCAGGAATCATGAAGCTGCCCACAGACACTATGGTGAAATCTTGCCATTGGCAAAGCACCTATCACACCCACGGTTTTCTCTTGGTCAAAGCTGGGAGGCGATGATATTCTTATGAATTGAGACATTGTCAGACACTGAGGGCAAACATTGTCAAACTGAGGGCTGTTTCAACGTTGGGAAGATGGTAAAGAACCAGGTTGGGAAACCCTAGTGTCCTGCAGGGGAGGTACAGAAGCAGTGGTCTAATACCTCAGACACTGTGTCCTTCTGGAATTTCCTTGCCTGGGTAAGCAGCAGGACTGCCCACTCAGTTTTCTGAAACCACAGGGGAGAATTGTTCTGGAGCATTAACACATCTCCACCCCTCTTCCTGTCTTATCGAGCACCTCCTATTTTCCCAACTCTTCTCCTGTCCTCTGTTCCTGCTGCAATGGCCTCTGTGGGCCTTTGTCATTTCTTGCCCAGATTATACTTGGTGGTCAGCATTATCTTTCCAAGACAAAGACCTGATAGTGTAATCCCGTTGCTCAAAAACACTCACTGTCTGATGTGGTGTAATAATCAACTCGGGGACATGGAGAGACAGAGTGGTTCCAGTTCATGGAAAAAAACCAAATCGGTCATCATAGGCTTCACACACATAACCTAAAGACCTTGGCTTGAATTCTCTTTTCACCACTTATCAAGTTATCTCTGTGTAAAATGAGATAACGATGCTTGCCTTGTAGAAGAGCCTGCCCCAAGTAATTGCTGAATGAGTGTCTGTTTTATATACAAACATGCACATCTCTTATCGGTGGTAGTGGTATTGGAGAGAGTGAATGTATGTAGTAAATGACCCTCTCTCTTTCTTTTTCCAAGATACTGAGTATTATTCCCTGTGCTATAGAGTAGGTCCTTGTTGCTTATCCGTTTTGTATCTAGTAGTGTGTATCTGTTAATCCCAAACTCCTAATTTATCCCTTCCCGCTTTCCCCTTTGGTAACTGTAAGTTTGTTCTCGATGTCTGTGAGTCTGTTTCAGTTTTGTAAATGAGTTTATTTGTTGTTGTTGTTCAGTTGCTAAGTTGTGTCCAACTCTTTGCGACCCCGTGGACTGCAGCACGCCAGGCTTCCCTGTCCCTCACCATCTCCCAGAATTTGCCCAAGTTCGTGTTCATTGAATTGGTGATGCCATCCAGCCATCTCATCCTCTGATGCCCTCTTCTCCTTCTGCCTTCAATCTTTCCCAGAATCAGGGCCTTTTCCAATAAGTCAGTTGTTCACATCAGGTGGCCAACGTATTTGAACTTCAGCTTCAACATCAGTCCTTCCAATGAATACTCAGTTAATTTGATCTCCTTGCAGTCCAAAGGACTTTCAAAAGTCTTCTCCAGCACCATAGTTTGAAAGCACCAATTCTTCAGAACTCAGTCTTCTTTATGGTCCAACTCTCACATCCATATACGTCTACTGGAAAGACTATAGCTTTGACAATATAGACCTTTGTTGGCAATGTGACATCTTTGCTTTTTAATACACTGCCTACATATGTCATACCTTTCCTTCCAAGAAGCAAGAGTCTTCTAATTCCAGGGCTGGAGTCACCATCCACAGTGATTTTGGAGCCAAAGAAGAGAAAATCTGTCACTGACAATCACAAACAGACAAATATGGTATGATTTCACCTATATGAGGCAAATTCATAGGGACACAATGTTGGCTGCTCGCGTTAGAGAGAGGAGGGAATGTGGAGCTATACTGTCTAATGGGTACAGAGTGTCTGTTTTGCAAAATGAAAAGAGCTCTGTGGAGGAATGGTGGTGATGGTTTGCACAACCTGGATGAATGTAATGCCACTGAAAGGTAGTACATTTGCAAAGCTGGCTAAGATGATACATTCTATGTTGTTCACATTTTACCACAATTTTTAAAATTAATAAAAGACGATTAAAAAGGGTCACTCAAGTCTTACAAGCTGTTGCCCCACTCACAAAGGTGAGATACATCCCAGTATATACAGGACATAATGATAAAGTATCTCCTGATAATTTCATTCAAAGAAAATCAACATGTAAACAAAGACTATTTCTTCAAAAGGGAAAAAAAAATCTTCAAATGTCATCACTTCAGTGCACACATCCTAACTATCCCTGGGACAGTGGCCTTCAAACGAATCAGTGGTTCTTAAAGTTAAGTGTGAATGAGAGTCAACTGATCCTTAAAAAGCTAAAAATAGAACTACTATATGACTCAGCAATCCCTCTCTTGGGCATATAATGAGAGAAAGCCATAATTCAAAAAGATGCATGCACCCCAATGTTTATTGCACCACTATTTACAATAGCCGTGACATAGAAACAACCTAACTGTCCATCAACAAAAGAATGGATAAAGAAGATGTGGTACATACATATGGTAAAATATTACTTGGGCATAAAGAAGAGCAAAATAGTGCTGTTTGCAGCAGCATGGATGGACCTAGAGATTGTCAGAGTGATGTAAGTCAGACAGAGAAGGAGAAATATTATATGATATCCTTTACATGTAGAATCTAAAAAAAAAAAGAAAAGGATACAAATGAACTTATTTACAAAACAGAAGTAGAGTCATGGGTATAGAAAACAAATTTATGGTTACCATGGGATGGTAGGGAAGGATAAACTGGGAGATTGGGATTGATAAATACACACTAGTAAATACAAAATAGATAACTAGAAAGAATAACCTACTGTACAGTAAGGGGAAACGCTACTCAATACTCTATAATGACCTATACGGGAAAAGAATCTTTAAAAAAGGTGGCTATATGTATATGTATAACTGATTCACTTTGCTGCATACCTGAAACTCATACATTTTAAATAAACTATACTTCAATAAAATTTTTTTTTTAAAAAGAATCAACTGAGAAAGTCATTAAAATGCATCTTCTGCCTTATAATAATCTCCCTGAGATTATGATTTGGAAGTTCAGGGGTGAGGTCTAGGAATCTAATTTGTTTCAGGTCTGAGTCTGATACAGATAATCTGTGCACAGCTAGGATGGTCCTTCCCTGGGTGCCTGTGGCCCCTTGGACGTACCTATCAGAGCCCCCCACAGTGTCCTGTGGCTTCTGTCCCTGCCTCTGGCTCCTTTCCTGGGGTGGGGTCCCGCCTCGGCTGCCTGCAATCCCCCGTACCCAGCACAGAGCCTGACATACATCAGACACTGGATACTTAGGTCTGATGAATGACTCACTATCTCTTGGCCATGCTTGCAATGCCCAATAATCAGAAGAGACTCATAGAGCATAGAAAAGACTGCTCTGGAAATGAAAGGCCCTGACCTTGTCTGCAAGGAAAGCCACGGGCAGTGTCACCCCCATCACCTGGACGGTCTCCCTGGGCGTGGAGACTATGTCAGAACCTGCAGGGGGCGGTGGGGGGGGGCGATGATCGCAGGAGGTCTGGAGGGAGAAGGAGATGCAGGGGATTGACAGAAATCACCAAGGTCCTGAAACGCCACAGGAGAGCATGAGGGTGGCTGGAGAGGACCATTTAAGGCCGGGACAACCCTGGGAACATCTGCTGGCTCTTCTGAACGCTTCCAACCAGCTACTCAAGGAAAGCATCCTTGCCAGAGAGGCAGGCGGACAAGCCTGGGCAGTGTGGCCGGGCTGGGGGCCTGCCAGCACCTGGGCTGGCCACTCAAGAAGCACAGGGGGTTTTTTTGTGAGGAAACAGGAACAGGGAACAATCCTGGCAGGCAGCGCGCTCCCTGAGGCAGTCAAGAGGCTTCCCGTTTAGCCGCCCTCACTTCCCAGATGCTGGTGTGTCTGTTGGCTTCGTGCTCCTGTTAATTAAAGGAAGCGTGTGTGCTTTCGGCACTGGTACCCTGGTCCCAGGGGTCTTCTCCACTGCAGTGCCGCCGCCACCGGTAGAATCTATTCGGCTCCCACCCAAAAGTCAGGCTGCATTTCCAAGCCTGGAGGTGAAATAAGTCCCCTGCCCCGATGGCGAGGGCTCACATGTCAGCTCCACGTTTCTCCCCGTTTCCCTGGCCTGGCAGCTCCAGGGGCCTGCTTTGAGGGGGTGGGTGGGAAACCTGCCAAAATGAACAGAAAAAGAACTCCTGGGAACCATCCACCAGCCTCCAGACCCAGGGGCTACAGGGTAATCTGCTTGTGTAACGGGCTGGAAGTCCTTCGTAACCCATCACCACCACCGAGCTGCACTGTTGTAACTTTATTTGAGCCTGGCCTTATAAACAAATTTTTATGAAGCCGGAGTAAAGGTGCCTCAAGCAGAGGTGAGTGGGTTTCCCCAGGAGTCAGTAAAAGTTACACCTGAGGTACCACAGTCTTCATTAAAACGCCGCCAGGGAACTTCCAGTGGTCCAGCCCACTCTCCAAGCCTTCCGCCACAGGCCAGGGCAGAGGGCAGAGCCACACACACAGCTGGGGAGGGAACCAGGGCCGACTGGCTGCATCAGACAGGCTCTGGGGTGAGCTGGAGTGGAACCCTCTCCTTTTTCAGTTCCCAAGCGTCACCCTGGGGCAGGCTGGTCCAGGGGTAAGCTGCCTGGCACGCTCAGAGGCTAGCCCCCAGGGAGTTCCTTAGGACCCTGCGCTGCCCCAGCCTCTGGCAAATCCTGCAGCCCCATCCTCCTTCCTCCACCCTTTCCCATTTTCCCCACCGTGGTGATGTGCTGACATTCTCAGAGTCATCACCGAGTATGTTCATGGACACACACACACACACACACTGAGATCTTGATCACACCTTTATAATAAGACAGGGATGGTTATTGCCCATTTACAGAGGAGGAAATTAAGGCAGAGAAAGACAGCAGAGACAGAATTCAATCTCTTTATTTTTTTTGGCCTCCAAGCCCAGCATTCTTTCTGCTAAACCACATTGTCTCGCTGGGCTTCCTGTTCTAATTAACTCATTTACATCAAGCTGTTTTGGACTCGATGTGCTTTCATTTCTAAGAGTATATGCATTTTACAAGCATATTCCAAATTCCCCCTCTTTTTCTCCTCCAACAATCTTGACGCAGACGGGATGGCTAATAACAGTTCATCATGGAATAACAGATGTTACAGGGGGATATTATCGAAGGAAGTCACCCTGAAAATTATGCCACTCTAGCGGTAACTCCAACCCCAAACAGGAAAAAAGAAAACAATGTAGAAAACCATCCCTGAGATAGTTTTTGGCTCCCATGATGCTTTTTAAGTGGCAAAATTTGACTCTTCCATTGGATTGTTCTTTTCAGCCCAGTTCAAAATCAGTTAAAAAATGAAATGAGCATGGTTTGGGATTTATAAGTACATACGGCTATATTTAAAATGGATAACCAACATGAACCTACTGTGCAGTACGTGGAACTCTGGTCAGTGCTATGTGGCAGCCTGGTTGGGAGGAGAGTTTGTGGGGGGAGAATGGACACATGTATATGTATGACATGCCTGAGTCCCTTTGTTTTTCACCTGAAACTATCACGACATTGTTTGCCAATCAGCTATACCCCAGTAAAAAATAAAAAGTTTTTTTTTTTTAAAAAAAGGATAACCAACAAGGATCTACTGTACAGCACAGGGAACTCTGCTCAGTGTTATATAGCAGCCTAGATGGGAGGGGAGTTTGGGGAAGAATGGATATACGTATATGCATGGCTGGGTCCCTTTGATGTCCACCTGCAACTATCACAACATTGTTAATCAGCTATACTTAAACATAAAATAAAAAGTTAAAAAAATTAAATGAGTAAGAACATAAAGTATAAGAGAAGTGCTTTAAAGGGACACCCATATCATTACTAGTTGTAAAGGAAATGTGGAAATTATGGGGCCCACAGTCACAGACGAGATTCTTTCCAGTGGTTTGATTCTACATCTTGGACCCAACCAGACTGTGGGTAAAGACGTGATGAGGCTCTCGGCCCCGGGGTTGGGTAGGATTCCTGGAAGTGAGGTACACCACGGGACCGCTGAGCATCGGGGTCAGCTGGGACCACGCGCTCTGAGCCACCGGATTTTGAGAACCATTAAAAGAAAATACTGTGCCGCCCATCCTGGTTGGATGCCCTGCTCTCCTGGGGCTTGTGGGACCAGGCTCCGGTTAGCAGGAGTGCCAACCACCAGCTGGTGGGGTTTGCCCTGTGTAATAAGGTTGGGTGGAGCCCTTACAGAAACCTAAGGAAACGTGGCTTGGAAACGGGAGTCCTGTTTGCCAGCCCTGCCTCAAATGCAGCCACTGTGCTGGAGAAGTCAGTTCAGGCCCTGTTCATATGAGCATCACTGTTTCTTGGACAGAGCCAAGCCCTACGCCCCCTTCTCCCCCCGCTCCTTCCTGCCGCCCACAGCCTGGATGCGTTCCCTTTGACCGCCAAGGAAGACGAGGAAGAAAAGTGCAGAGTCCTGATCCAGCAGGTTCCTAGCATTTGACCAAAATCTTGGACCTCAAGTAGATGGATAGAGAGAAACTGGAAACAGCATCAGTTTGAAAAGAGCATCTTGTACTGAGCTGTTCCAAGCTCAGGAAGAGCTCCCAGCATCCAGAGTCTGTTAGAGGAGTTTGTTGTACATGATTCAGAGCCACATGGATTAAGTTTCCCTCAAAATATACATCAGTTTGAAAATTAAAGGGGAAAGTGCCTGAGACAAGGCATGTTTGGATTTCTGTCAAACAGCTTTTGGAAGGCAGTCTGGAAGCCAGGATGTGGCTTCTTGGGACTTGCCCTGTCCTAGCTGTACCTCCTTCAATTTTTGTCTGGGCCACGCACGGGCTCATTCTCTGCTCTGGTCCTCTCAATGCACCTCCTTTTCCTCTTCATTGGGACTTTAGTCCAATATCGGTTGTCACCTTGCTTTCAGAAATGAGTTGAGCTCAGCTTTCAATACCTCCGCACACTTAGTCCAACTGTTCTCAAGAGCCTCCCACGTCCCTCACTCTACCCAACACTGTGGAATGTCAGAGCTGGGAGGGACATTGCAGATCATTAATGCCAACCCCGCACTGCAGACGAGAAAACTGAGGCCCAGAAAGCCGCTCGCTTCCTTCAAAACTCCTGGAAGTGAACCTATATCCCCTCACTTTTTTTTTTCAACGTGGACCATTTTAAAGTCTTTATTGAATTTGGTGCAATATTACTTCTGTTTTATGTTTTGGTTTGCTGGCCTCGAGGCATGTGGGATCTTAGCTTCTTTACCAGGAATTGAACCTATACCCCCTGCATTGGAAGTCAAAGTCTTAAATGCTGGAGCACCAGGAAAGTCTCTCCCCTCACCAAGATTGTAATCAGTGCCACACAGTTTGTCTGCTTCATCCTCCTCTCTCCTCCACGACTCCTTAAGCCTCATTGCAGCCTCCTCTGTGATGTGTGATGATCGTCACAGCATCAGATCCTTTGACCCCCTTTCCTCTCCTGCAGACCTTATGGCCCTTATCTTCTCCCAACCCCCACCCCAACAAGATCCTCCTCTTTTCTCACAACTGCTTCTTGCACATCATCCATTTCCTTCTCTCTCTGTCTCCTTTTTCTTTGGCTGCCCCGTGTGGCTCCTGGGATCACAGTTCCCTGACCAGAGACTGAACCAGGGCCTGGCAGTGAAAGTGCAGAGTCCTAACCACTGGACTACCAGGGAACTCCCTCACTTTCCTTCTTGAAGGACATCCTTTAGTGGTCCTTAGAGAGAGTTGGTGAGTGGTTTAAAAAAGAAAAAAATCCCAGTTTTACTTTGAAAAATACCTTTATTTTATCCTCAGTGGGAAATGGCAGTTCAGCTTGATACTGAATATTAGGTTGACTCCTGTTTCCCCTGAGTGAGATGAAGACATTTTCCTTTCTCTTTTGTTGCTATTGAGGAGGATCCTATCTGTAAGTCTTGTAGGAATAAGACTTAAAGTCTTGCAAGTCTCTAGTCCTTTGTAGGGAATACAACTTTCCTTTTTGGTTGCTTTAAGACTTTTTTCTTTGCCTTTGATGTTTTGCAGTTTGTTTACTTATCTCTATTTTTGTCTGAGCTGGGTCTTTGTTTTGGCCCTCAGGCTGAGTAGCCCTGAGGCATGGAGGCCGTTAGCTCCTCCCCCAAAATGGAAACTTCGACCCCTGCACTGGAAGTTGGATTCTTAACCACTGGACCACCAGGGAAGCCCCCTGTTCTGCAGCTTAATATAACATACCTAGGTATGGATTTATTTTTATCTTCCATGTGATTCTTTAAAAAATTTTTTAATTGAAGTCTGAGATTGATTTTTTTATTGAAGTATGGTTGATTTACAATGTTGTGTTAATTTCTGCTGTACCTCAGAGTGACTCAGTCATACGTGTGTATACATTTTCTTTCATATTATTTTCCATTAGAGTTTATCCTAGGACATTGACTATAGTTCTCTGTGCTCTACAGTAGCATATGACTCTTTAAACAGTAGTTTGAATCTTTTATCAATCTGGACTCATTCTCATTAATAACAGTAATAACAAAAAATTAAAAATAATGATAGCCACATGTATGTTTCTCATGTGCTCTGCTTTACATATGCTATTTTATTTCTTATAACAGAATCTTATAATCATTTTACAATCAGGAAAGTTGGGTCACAGAGAGGTTAAATTATTTGCCCAAGCTAAGATAGTAATCGGCAGCACAAGCTTTCTAATCTAGATATTAAATTTTCAATATTTTTCTTCTTTCTATTATCTTTTTCTGGTACTGCTAGGAGACATATGTTGGTTCTTTTCGTCCATCCTGTTTTTTACCTGTTTTTTTTCTTTAATGTATTTAACTTCTTTGTCTCTTTGTGGAGCATTCTGAAATATTTCCTCAGATCTCTCTCCATTTCTCTAATTCTCTCTTCTGTGTGTCTATTCTGCTATGTAAGCATCCCCTGAAGTTTAGTTTCAGTAACCATATTTTTCATTTCTAGAAGTTCCCTCTGGCTCATTTCAGATCTTTCTATTTTTTAGAAATAATGTCTTATAATATTCTTAGGAATAGCCTTCTTTGATTTATAAAATCATTTAAAAACACTAATTTTGTTGTCTCTATCTAATAGTTGATCTACCGTCTAAAATTTTGGAGAGTTTAATCCTGCTGTTTATTTTAGACTGCTGACTGTTACACGTGGTAGATTATTTCCTTCTGTTTTTATAATTTTTTATTGTAAGCAGAGCTTTATTCCTCCTGTGGGAATTCTCTGTGGCCTGGAGTGTTGGAGTTTAATTTCAGAGTGGTTTTATATTTGTTTCTGCCAGGTATCCTAGGGATATCACTTGCAAAATACCAATTTTATGTTAATTTCTTGGCTTGGGATTTTCTTCTGATGCAGGTAGTGGCTATTTGGACTCTAAACTTATGCCAGGCACATGACTGGGGTTGTGATTTTTCTTAGGTGCCTGTCCTTCCCCATTTAGAGTCAGAGCAGAGTTGAGCTTCCTGTCTTTCTGGGTTGATTTTTGGCTTTTCTGGGAGCATTTGGGTTTCATGTAGGGGACTCAGTTCCAACCCCTCATTTCACCCAGACTGGAGGCCTCATCTCCTGACCCTGTATGGGTGTTAGAGTCCAAGTCCATAGCCATTTCTATGCGGGATCATCACCCTAGGACCACTGCAGTATAAGTTTCAGAGTCTGCTCTCCCAGCTTTCAGGAAATCTGAAAATTTCCTGTTCTGTCTATTAAGTTTGTCCATGTTTTATTTTTAAAAATCATGATAAAATACACATAACATAAAATTTACCACTCTAACTAGTTCTCATTGTTGTGCAACTCTCACCTCTATCCATCCACAGAACTCCTTTCATCTTACAAAACTGACATCTTGCATCCATGAGACAATATAGCTCCTCATCTACTCCTTCCTCAACCTCTGGTACCCACCATTCTACTTCCTGTCTCTATGAATTTGCTTCCCATAAGTGGAATCATACAATTTGTCCTTTTGTGACTGGTTTATTTCACTTAGCATAATGTCATCAAGGGCTTCCCTGATGACTCAGACGGTAAAGAATCCACCTGCAATGTGGGAGATCTGGGTTCGATCCCTGGGTTGGGAAGATCCCCTGGTGGAGGGCATAGCAAACCATTCCGGTATTCTTGCCTGGAGAATCTCCGAGGACAGAGGAGCCTGGCGGGCTACAGTCCATGGGGTTGCAAAGAGGCGGGCACAACTGAGTGACTAAGCACAAGGTCTTCAAAGTTCATCTATATTGTAGTACGTTTGAGAATTTCCTTCCTTTTTAAGACTGAGTAGTATTCTGTTGTATGCATATAGCACATTTTGTTCCTCCATTCATCCCTGGACAGACTTGGGTTGCCTCCACCTTTTGGCTCTTGCATATAATGCTGCTAGGGATGTGGGTGTGCAAATATCTTTCAATTCTTTTGGACGTGTACCCAGAAGTGGAATTGCTGATCATATGGTAGTTCTATTTTTAAATTTTTGAGGAACTGCCATATCATTTTCCATAGCAGCTGCACCATTTTATGTTCCCACCAACAGTGCATAGGGGTTCCAATTTCTCCACATCCCCACTAACACTTGCTATTTTCTATTTTTCTGTTTTGTGTTTATAGCAGCCATCCTAATGGGTGTGAGGTGGTATCTTATTGTGGTTTTGGTTTCCATTTCTCTAATGACTAGTTGAGCATCTTTTCATGTGCTTATTGGCCATCTGTATATTTTCTTTGGAGAAATGTCTATTGAAGTCCTTTGCCCGTTTTTAAATTTGGTTGTTTTATTGTTGTTGTTTCTGCCATGCATCTTTAGAGTTGTATTTTGTAAGAATTTTCTCAGTGTTTGTATGAGAGGATTTCTATGCTATCCTATGGCTACTGACTGGACGAGGGAGTCTCTAAGATTCCCTTTCTGATGCCCTCTGCAATTAACAGTTGCACAGCCAAGGAAGTTGCCTTCATCCTCAACCTTTTCTAGAAGGTGCCCTCTCTGCTTTCTTGTCCGTTATAACAGGGCTGGCTTTGCCCTGTATGATACCACTGTCTCTGAAACCCTCTCAAGTAAAGGGCCCAACACTCCCCTGCCACCCTTACAGACTACGCTTACCATATCAGAATCAGGGCAGGGGTAGAATATTCATCAAAGACATTTTAGTCTTGGTCTCATCTCCAACTTCTGTCATCCCCTTGATGTCTGTCCTGGGAACAGTGTTCATTGGAGCCTCAGCTTCACTGGGTGCTGTGAATAGAACCCCAACTTTGAAGATGGATATATAGGACCTTAAAGTTCCATTTCCATGCTCGACATACTTCCAAATCACTCTGCACTTCAGTCTCCTCAGCTTCAAAAAAACATAGGATAAGAAACCTACCTTAAGGGATTTCTTGCCTGGTGGCCCCGTGGTTAAGACTTCACGCTCCCAAGGCAGGGGAATTTGACCCCTGGTCAGGGGACTAGATCCCACATGCCATGACCAAAAGCCCGCATGCCTCAACTGAAAGAAGAAAGATCCTAAATGCCACAACTAAGACCCAGGACAGGCAAATAAAATAAATAATTTTTTTTTTTTTAAAGAGAAAGAAACCTACCTTAAGAAGTAGTTGTAATAATTAAATGAGATAATGCACTTCAGATGCCTAGCACGAGGTGAATGCTTATGAAGATATTTCAATTTCACTTCACTCTTCTTTAGCAATCACGTGTCTACAAGTCAGATTTTATTCTCACCCCAAACCACTCTTCTCTCGTGATGTACGACTCAGTAATCTCATCTGAATAACCTGCTATATCTCACCTGTATAAACTTCCTGAGGTTACTGTAGCAAATCAACACAAATTGGTGGCTAAGGGGGAAAAAAATTTTATTCTCTCACAGTCCCAGAGGCCGGAAGTCCAAAATCACTGTTCACCTGAGCTGAAATTGGGGTGTTGGCAGGGCCTCCCCTCCCTCCCTCAGGGAGCTCTAGGGGAGAATTCTCACCTCTCTCAGCTTCTGGTGTCTGCAGGCGGTCCTTGGCTTACAGCCACATCTTTGTCTCTGCCTTCTCTTCTGTGTGTCAGACATTCCTTTGTAAGGACCCTTCTAGTTGCATTGAGGCTTCACCTGGATAAACTGGCTAATCTTTCCATCTCAAGATCCTTAACTGAATTATACTGGCATAGTTCCTTTTTTAAAAAAATTGTTTTAGCCATATAAGTTAGCAATCACAGGTTCTAGGGGTTGGGTCGTGGATATATTTTTTTGGAGCTGGGCACTGTTCAGCCCACCATACCTCCCTCCCACCTAGTTTTCCACTTCCACTGAATGTGCTTTTCAGCTGCATCGTACTCTCATCTTTATTCACTTCCTGTTCTTTTGGGTTATCCTTGGTCCCCTAGATTCACTGCTTTGCTCCTTGCACTCCTCTCCCGCAACTAGATATTCTCATCGTCATTTCCATTTTGCTTTCCCGGAGACTTTAATGCATTTCATCACGTCAGTCTTTCCTTATTTATTTATTTATTTGATTACACCAGGTTTTCGTTGTGGCATGCGGGATCTAATTCCCTAACCAGGAATTGAACCTGGACCCCTGCAGTAAGAGTGCAGTCTTAGCCATGGGACCACCAGGGAAGTCCTATCAGTCCTTTTAATCCACCCAAAGAAACAGGAGCCCTCAGGAGAGAACTCCTTTACTCCTTTCCCTTTCCTCTAAAGTAATGAACACACTTCTTCCCTCTTTCCCCGCTTCCCTCTCTCTCTTTTTTCTTATCTGTCTCCACCTTGGGGTATGAATTGTGTTGAGGGGGGTGGGATGACAGGAAGAAGAATGCTGGGGGTCCCATCCACAGACCTATGTGGAGATGGGCTCCCAGACATCTAGGAAGGTGGTGTCTCTCCTTGGTTTGGCCAACACAGCTGTCAATACAGCCTGAGTCCAAGCCAGCTCGGCAGGAGATGCTGGTAGGGCTCTGGATGCTGGGGGTGAGGGTGGGGTGCTGACGTCCCACTAAAACCAGGGTGTCAGACTACAAAAAGCAGATGGCGCTGCAGACCAGTTTGTTTTCCTACAGGTGCTTAGATTTCTCTGGATATCTTCCAAAGTGATTGAATCTTTCAGAGGAGGGGGGTGGACGGGAAGGAATTCTACACTTTTGATCCACCTGGGGCATTTTAAAGAGTCAAATCCTTAATAATCTCTAGTTTATGCATTGTTGTTGCTTAGTCACTAGTCATGTCTGACTCTTTTGTGACTCCAGAGACTGTAGCCTCCCCAGGCTCCTCTGTCCATGGGATTTCCCAGGCAAGAATACTGAAGCAGGTTGCCATTTCCTTCTCCAGAGGATCTTCCCGACACAGGGATTGAGCCTGCATCTCTTGCATCTCTGGCATTGGCAGACGGATTCTTTACCCATAGTGCCACTGTTACTCTGATCAAAGTCCTTTGGTCTAATGAGTAAAACCTCTTCACACCCTGGGACCTAGAGATGGGAGTGTTGACATTTCATTCTTCCTGGACCTGGTCCCATGAAAGCCTATCGGCTGGACCCTCTCGCGGCACTTGCAGTATTAATACAGTCTGGTTAAGAAAGATGAGACTTGGCTAGACATCTGCAGCAAGATTATTTTAAGGACTTTTTTTACACCTGCCCCAATCCAGGCCCATCCCAACCAAGCATATAGAAAATATGACTATTTCTCTGGGGAAAGAAAAAAAAAAAACAGAAGAAGAAGCCTCCAGTGAAGATTTAAAAGCAATTTAGAAGCGATCCACTCGGCTTTGGAAGTGAAAAATGGTTGTCCTTGAAGCTTGGAAACACCATCTCCAGGGGATAATGGGATTACCCTGTGATAATGGGATATGTGGGGTAAGACCCTAATACAAACCCCAGTTCTATTTCTTAAGTTTTCCAGTGAACTGGAAATCGTATATATCCCTTCACCTTCTCTCTAGCTTCCTGACTCCTTTCATCTTGCAAGCTGGAACTGAAGCCAGCTTGAGCGCTCGGTGCAGGGGAAGGGAGAGAACCAGAGAGGGCGTCTCAAACGGCCCTCCTGTCTCCAATTGGCTTAGAGTTTCCACGGGGCAAAGCTGAGCAGGCTGTCGGGGGAGAACACTGCATTCCTGATCCTGAAAGGACACAGTTGGCCAGGAGATGGGCTCTCAACTTCCAAGTCAGAACCAGTAATTTTGTCTATTTTTTTTTAATACGGTATTGTTATGTTTGTTGATTCTTTTTACTTATTTATTTTTGGCCACGCTGTGTCCATGTTGCTGTGTGGGGCTCCTGCCTGGTGTGGTGCTAGGCTTATCATCACGTCATTGCAGTGACTTCTCTTATTGTGGGGCACAGGCTCTAGGGCATGTGGGCGCGTTAGTTGCAGCTCCTGGGCTCCAGAGTGCAGGCTCAGTAGTTGTGGCGCGGGGGCTTAGTTGTTCCACGGCACATGGGATCTTCTCGGATCAGGAATTGAACCCATGTCTCCTGCATTGACAGAGTCTTTACCACTGAGTCACCAGAGAAGCCCCAGAAGCAATGATTTTAAAAGAACCTATCCTGGGACTTCCCCAGTGGTTCAGTGGCTAAGACCCCCATGCTCCCAATGCAGGGGCCTCAACTTCAATCCCTGGTCAGAGAACTAGATCCTGCATACCACAACTAAGATTCCGCCTGCTGCAACTAAGACCCGACACAGCTGAATAAATAAATAAATACTTTTTAAAATTTTTAAACTAAAAAAAAATAAAGACCTGTCCTATTCGTTTCCCTGGCAGCCCACAGCCTGTACAAGTACACTCGGCCTCTGATGCTCTGTTTCACCCTCTAACTTCCTGATCCCTGGACTTCTTATTGTAGTTTCACATTCCCAGCTTGGATCAGACATTTGAGACTATTCCTCTGGTACTAACAGTGCCCACACACTGCTTTCTGCTCTACCAGGTAAGCGTATCTCCTGGTCCAGTTCAGCCTCCCTTGTCCAGTCCTTGTCCTGGGAGTCACCCCAGGCTGACAAATGGAATCTGAACATTGCCAGCCTCATTCAGTGCTTTCTGGATAGCTTGCCCAAGGCATCTTCCAGACATCACCCTCTCCCCAAACCTGCTTCTTGATTCTGTATTTTTTTTTTTAATTGGAGCATAGTTGTTTGTTACAGTGTTGTGTTAGTTTCTAGTGTATAGCAAAGTGAATCGGCCATACGGATCCATATATCCCCTCTTTTTTGGATCTATTTCCCATTTAGGTCAGCACAGAGTGTGGAGTAGAGTTCCCCGTGCTGTGCAATAAGTTCTCCTTAGTTATCTGTTTTATATGTAGCAACAGTAGTATATATGTGTCAACCTCCACCGCCCAATTCATCCCGCCCACCCTTCTTTCCTCCTTGGTATCCATACATCTGTTCTCTACGTCTGCGTCTCTCTTTCTGCTTTGTAAATAAGATTGTCTGTACCATTTTTTTCAGATTCCAGATATATGCATTAATATATAATATTTGTTTTTCTCTTTCTGGTCCTGTATTTTTTTTAATTGAGGGATAGTTGCTGTATAATGTTACAAGAATACAACACAGTGTAAGTTACAGGTATACAATATAGTCATTCGTAATTTTTAAAGGTTACATTCCATTTATAGTTATTACAAAATATGGGCTATATTGCCTGTGCTGTACCATATATCCTTGTATCTTTTTTATTTTGGCTGCACCACATAGCTTGTGGGATCTTAGTTCCCTGACCAGTGATTGAACCCAGGCCCTCAGCAGTGAGGGCACAGAGTCTTAACCAACTGGATCGCCCCTTTTCTTCAGGTCTCCTTAACCTTGAACTCTCTTTCCAGTCTCTACCACCTTTCATGTCAGGCAAACGTCCACTGGTTTTTTAAAAACATGGATCAAACGTCATCTGCTAATAAACATCAAATTAGTAGCGCTCATCTCTTGATGGGAAGGGAGTTATGGTGATTTTTCACTTTCTATGAATCATATTTTGTTTGAACTTTCTTGAAACGCTATATTACTGTCATCATTAAATTAAAAAAAAAAGATGATTTTTTCTCCTTTCCTTTGAAAACTTCCCTGCCTTTCCTCTCCAGATGAAATTAATTATGCCCTCTGATGGTCTTTCAAGGCATCTGTTCATGTATGACTTTCATAAATGATGATAGAGAACTGGTTTGTATCTGTTTTCTCAGCCAAACTGTAAGCAATTTAAAGACAGTAACCATGTCTTATCCAACTTGGTACTTCCAGCACAATCCCTGGTATATAGGAGGCACCGAAAAAATGCTCATGGAATGGAACTAAATTGCCCAAGTTCAACTTAACTTATTAGTGGCAGACTCCAGACTAATATCCAGGTCTCTTGATTTCCACTCCAGTGTTTTCCCCTTTTCACTATATTGAGGTACATGGCAAATTTGATTATAAGGTGTCTAGTGAGGTAGCATGTGTGGAAGAAAAGGAAACAAGTTTTCCTCCTTTGCTAACTGGGAGAATTATCCTGTTTGTCTTCTCAGTGTTTATGAGGACCAAATAGGACAATGGTTGTGAACATTCTTGATAAAATTAAAAGCTGCGTATAGAGGAAGGGAATTATTATCCACATACAGTTCACTAGTAGTTTTCATCTTCAACAAGTGGATTAAAAATTAGAACAAACATTTCTATATTATTCTAAAGCCATCAAAAAAGGATTTACTCTTTCTTCTCTGACCCTCAAGGCCAAATGTAATGGAGGTATAGTTAGAAGGAGGCAGTGTCTTTCTGGGTTTGTGTACTATTTTGTTCACATATTGTGCTAGGAAAGTTTCTCTTCTGTCTCTTGGAGACTGACCCCTAGTCACTATACCCAGGTGTGTAATGGGGTGAGTCCCAGAGGTGGTTTTATGTCTGGGCTGCAGAGCTACAGGTTGCTTCCTCACTGTGTAATTTCCAAAGTCCTTGATGGGATAAGCTATTGCACTCTTGAAATACTAGGATGCTCTACACAAGAGGCATTCTGAAAACAAGAGACCTTAGAAACTTAATAGAAGATAAAAAATTTAATAGAAGCGTTGGAAGAGAGCAATGAAGAGTTCACCTAGAAAGTAGAACAAAAAGACAAAGAGTCAGAGAACAGTAGAGAAGGGGTAGGAGAAAGATGGGGGAGTTTGGGATTAGCAGATGCAAACTTGTATTTATAGGATAGATAAACAACAGAGTCCTACTGTATAGTCAATATCCTGTGATAAACCATAAGGGAAAAGAATATGAAAAAGCATATGTATGTACATCTGGATCACTTTGCTGTACAGCAGAAATTAAACACAGCTTTGTAAACCAACTATACTTGAGTAAAATTTTTTAGAAAAAGAGTAGAGAAAAACAGAAGAAATTTAGAGGGCAAATCCTTGAAGTTCAACATTCGAACGAGAGGAAGTTCAAAACGGGAGAAGAGAGTAAGGAGAAGGAGGAAATTTTTTAAATCGTGTATTTATCTATTTGGCTGCACTGGGTCTTTGTTGCTGTCAGTGGGTTTTCTCTAATTGTGGCAAGTGGGGGCTACTCTTCGTTGCTGTGAGAAGGCGTCTCATTGTGGTGACTCCTCTTGGTGCAGAGCACAGGCTCTGGGCTTCAGTATTTGGGCTGCATGGGCTTAGCTCCTCCATGGCATGCGGGATCTTCCCGGACCAAGAATGGAATCCATGTCTCCTGCATCGACAGTGGATTCTTTACCCCTGAGCCACCAGTGCAACCCCTCTAGTTAAAATACTATCTTCAGCCAAACTCCAGGAGAGAAGAGTGAATTTTCAGACAATCAAGGTCTCAGAATCTTTACTCTCATGTACTCTTTCCCCAGAAGCTCCTAGAGGATCAAATCCACAAAAAAGAAGGTAGAAAAAAAAAAGACAAAAGATGCAGCACAAGAAAAGATGGCATCATCAGGCTGATGATGGAGCTCAACCAGCAGTACCCGATGAGGGGCTGGTCCAGATGGGAGGTCCCCGGGCAGTGGGAGAGACTTTCTCACGAGATTTCAGCCGAGTGAGAGGCACTTTGGGAAGAGTTGGTGGTTGGATTAATGATGAGTACGGAGAAAACTTAGGGAACAGAGAAGAGAGTCACAATACAAATATCGATGCAACCAAATGATAACAGTACTGGGATGATGTGGGGTTTGGGAAGTTGAGTTTTTGAGGGGTAGGCGGTGATGTTGGAGGAGGACTAATTCATATTTTCCATGGTGGGAAGTCAATAGATGATTAAAGCTGAAAAGTCAAGGACCAGCGATATAATCATGTAATTTAGAAGTATGAGGGTAACTACTATATGAATCAGCTCAGATCATTGAATTTGTTGTTTCTGGGGGATGGGGAATGGGGAGCGGGAAGTCTTGGGGATATTGCTGTTTGGTCATAGCAACCTGCTCCAGTATTCTTGCCGGGAGAATCCTATGGACAGAGGAGCTGGCTGGCTGTGGTCCACGGGGTAGCAAAGAGTTGGACATGACTGAAGCTACTGAGCATGCAGGCACGTTGGTCTGGTTTTAAATATACCTTGTAAGTTTATCTCCCTCAAATCCATGGGCATGGCTCAGCCACTGGCTGCATCGCCTGGGCCTCTTCAGAACCCTCAAGATCTAGGCCATATCTCCAATAGGCTTTACTTAGCTGGTCTGGAGGGAAATCTAGACTTCAGGATTTTAAAACAATTTCCCAGAGGAGTCTAAATGTCAACCACCTTTGAGCACCACTGAAGAAAAGAAAAGGTGGGCATACAGCTTTGATAGAAATTAAAACTAACTTTAAAAGAGATGAATACATAAATAAAGCACACAGGATAGTTCTGAGCACTCTGCCGTTCAATATATTAATACTCCCAATGGAGGTTGGGGGGGAGGAGGGGGGAAGTCCCAAAAAAGGATGACCTGAGATGCTCAAGGCCGGTGCCACTCAAACCTTCCAGAATTTGATTCTTATCAGTGAGGCCCCCACCCCCAACCCCAAACACACTCTTCTCAACCTGAAATTCCTTTAACAGAGGAGAGCTTTTCATAGGGGGTTATGGCTAAAACAAGATACCTGGGAAATGCCAGAGGATTAACTTTACACGGAGGTGTGAATGGCATGCATCTGATCCTTCCTTGGAAGGGTCAGAGGGCAGAGGTCATGAGAGTAGTGAGAGCCCGTGTTGGAGAGGAAGGGGAGGAGGAGACTTGAGGTGGGGGAGGGTGAGAAAAGGGAAACAAAACAAAGAAGTCAAACTCCAAGTCCTTTTTATCGAATTCTAGACAAACGGCCTCTCCCTCTGTTTTCCAAGGAGACCCTCTAAGGAACCAACGTGAGTCTGAGTGTTAATTAAAGTCCTGGGCTAGTGGCTTTCAGGAAGGAGAGTCTCTGTACCCTATTCTCTCTTCTGGTCCCTGGGTCACCGAGAGCTGTGTTCCAGCCCCTGAAGGAGGGCGGCCGCCTGCCGCTTTGGGTCACGTTAGAAGAAAGGCGTTATTATGCCGGCCGACATCACTATCTTCCCCGACACATCTACAGGTGTACCCTTCTTATGGTGCCTCTCACAGATCTCTTTTTCCCCCTCTGCTGTTGGCCTCTTACGGACATAGGAGCCTGCCTGTTATTCACCACGCGGTGTATTGTTACCCTCTTTGATTTGCTGTTGTTTGAACCAGATGCTGTCTGTCGTGTAGCATTTAATCCCTTGAAAGGTTGAAGGATGCAATTTACGTGAATGATGGCTCTTTATGAGAAGAGAAAGTCATATTGTACTTCATGCTTATCTGGAGTAGATTTCCCTGTCTCCACTCCCACCCTAACTAAGAGATTAATGAATCGAGAAGCGCATTTTGGTGGCTTGAAACTGACTGCCCCCTGGGAAATGCCAACACGTTCCAGTGATCACTAGGCGTCTAGAGGGTTCCGCTGCTGGTTTCTCCTTTCTGCACAGAGCCACCTCAGCTCTATCGAGGGGAGGGTGAAGCTCATCTAGAGACATAGTCCTCTTCCTCGTGGCATCCCAAATGTCTTACAGGAACCCACACGGTCAGCAGAGGTTGCTTTTAAAATAAACCTCCGTATGTTGAATCATTTATGTATTTTGAATCATTTTCCCCCATTGACTTTTATTCAAATTTTTTAGAGATACTGCAGATGGAGTTGACATGATAAATAAAATCACCCTTCAAATTATTCAACTAGCAGTTTTTTTTAAGCCTACAAGAAAACAAGTTAAAAAAAAATCCCACTAGGATGAATGAATCAGAGAAGCTCAGTATAGAAGTGGAACCCTCAGATCAATGGGAGACAATGGCCTTTATTGATTCTTACAAATGCTACAGTTAAAAGTTACGTTGCATCCTCTGAAACCTAAGACATTACACTATATAGACATCAGATCATTCTAATTACCAACATCAGAGAAAAACACATTTTATACAAATAAGCTTAATATGAAAAAAGCACTTGTAACAGTGCCCAGCACATAGGAAACACCATACGGTAAGTCTCCGTCATACAAATGAATTCTGTTCTGAAAGCCTGTTCCTTAAGTCCAATTTGTTTGTAAGTCCAACAAAGTTAGCCTACGTACCTAACACAATTAACAATATAGTACTGTACTGTAATAGGTTTGTAATGTGTTTCACACACATAATACATAAAAAGCAAACACACAAAAAATAAACATTTTAAATCTTACTGTACAGCACCTTGAAAGCTGTAGTAGTACAATACAACAGCTGGCATCCAGGGACTGGCATCAAGCGAACAGGGGAGAAGAGTTACTCACCAGAGGAAGGAGAGGAGGTGGGAGATGGTAGAACCGAAGGATCACCACCAGCAATAGGAGATGACGGGCAAGCTTCAGTGTCACTCACGCTTGATGTTGAAGCCATGAACGTTTGCATCTTGAAAGTTCATAGCTTGAAGGGTCATATGTAGGGGACTTACTATAAACACTTTTACTTGTATGTTATTTTAACGCTGGACCACCATGGAAGTGTTGGATTGAGACTCCACCCTCAGTCCCCGTGGTGGGGGCCCAGACCCTGCGCAGGTCCTGAGGACACAGGGCTCCTGGATTCGTCAGGGGGAGAAGACATAGCCCCCAGAGAAGGACCAGTCCATTCCTGGGGGTGTCGGGAGAGGCTGGGAATTTTCCCAAAGGGTGGAACCTTCCTTCAGCCTTGGTCCTGAAAACTGAGTAGGTGTTTACAGGATGGGCCCCAGAGGAGGGCTTTTCCAGGCAAATGGAGCAGAGTTTGCCTGAGCACGAGGGTATGACAATAGCTGGAAATCGTTGTGAGAAGGAAGGATAGGTTTCAGAGAAGGATGTATGACACAACTGGAAGGCAAGCAGTAGAGACTGAAGAGTCTTCAGTGCTTCTTGAAGGAGTCTGGACGTTACACCGTAGAAGCGTTTTCAGTAGAAGGAGCGTCTGTGTATCTGGTGTGTGCGGACTATCTCAAATCACCATAGCCATTAAGACTTTCTAGAGATTAAGGGACGATTCAAGAGAGGACTAGAGGTTAGATGAACAAGTTGAACATTAGAATCACGATCAAGAGCACCCCCGTAATCCAGGGACGAGGCAGATAGCAAAGATAAAAGAAGGAAGAAGTTAAGGAAAGGGGAAGCCCTCCAGGAAGGGCGAGGTCGGGTGTGATGGGGTGGAATCTTGGAAATTATGAGTGATGCCACTTCCAGGGTGGAGGAGACAGAGAGCGGTCCCTTTACACAACGTTGGTCAAAGATCCCCTGGATGGGTGTCGGGGAGGGGGTGGTGCGGGTGGGGGAGGAGGAGAACAAGCCTCGTGAAAATGCAGAATCTTGGGCCCTGCCCCAGGCGGGAGAATCAGCATGTACAGCTCACTCTACCCAGGATTCTTGGGCATCCTAAAGTCTGAGGATTGGTTATCTACATTCAAAGTAGAGAAGGAATGGGGGTCGAGAGAGAACGCACATCACACGCTTGCCGGGCAGGGGTGGCCCCCAGCTAAGAGACAGCCTGGATCCTGAAGCCTGGACACTGTGTCAGCTGGACAGAGAGGACTCCAGGCCTCTGCTCCTCTGGTCTCTGTGTGATCTGCATCCTGGTCTGTGCTCAGTCTTCTCAGCTGTCTCAGAAGACAGCTCTGCACTCTTCTGGAAGTCCAGGAAGAGGAGAAAGGGCCCAGAACTGGGTTCCGGCCACCACACATCTCTTACTGGCTGTGTGGCCAGGAGTTGATCACTTGACCTCTCCGAGCTTCGAGTTTTCGAAAGGAGGCATTGGAATCTGCTGCAGCTGCTTTACCCAGCTGTGGGGCAAGAAGCATTGCTGTGATGACTTCAAGCGTTTAATAGCAGGATGGGCATCAAAGGAGTTCCTGGGGTCTCGGGGGAGATCTATGAGTTTGACCTGAGCGGAGGGTAAATGAGGGTATATTTTGATAAAGATATATGTGCATTTTTTGGTGTGTCAATTATACCTCAAATTAAAAAAAAAAGTAGAAGAAGAAGATAAAACATCCTAGTAAAGAGTGGTTGGCCCTGTTTTTGCCTGCAGTGCGACTTCCAGCAGCCTCTGGTAGAGCCCAGCCTGGGCCTGGGGTGTCCTGGGCTGCAACTCCCTTCTTCCCAGACGCTCAGAACCTGCTGTCTCAGTGCATGTGGAGTAAAGCAAGGGCTTCCCACATGGTGCCAGTGGGAAAAAACCTGCCTGCCAATGCAGGAGGCATAAGAGATGCCGGTTCAACAGGGAAGATCCCCTGGAGAAGGAAATGGCAGCCCACTCCAGTATTCTTGCCTGGAGAATCCCATGGACAGGGGAGCCTGGCGGCCTACAGCCCATGGGGTGGCAAAGGGTCAGACACGCCTGAAGCAACTGCGCACACACACACCTTTGGCTTTTAGAGACCAACCGGGGGGCCTGAACTCAAGGGAGCGGAGACTTAGAACCAGGGCTGAAGTAATGATGGAAAATGCAGCCATATGTGAACACAAGGAGAGCCAAAGCCCCAGGACCCTCTGGCTGAGGGGGTTGAGAATTTCAACCCCAAGAGACTTCATTTATGGTTGAAGTTCACCCGCAGCGCCCTTCGAAAAGGGGGCGTTACTGCAGGGAAGTCTAGGAAGACAGATGCGTGTCCCAGGCCCAGGGCTTCTGCAACGTGGTGATTTGCACTTGACCCTTGTCCGGGAGCGTCATTTCCCCTTGGCTCCCCGAACAGGGCTCTCTGTTCAGACTGGGGGTTCTGGCGGCGTGGCTGCCTGGCTGCGGCTCAGTGTCCTTAGATATCCACAAGAAAAACACAGCTTTTCTCTCTGAGCCATGTGACCTCCCCGGGTGGAACAGAACAGTTACCTAAGAGTTTACAGGACAAACATTACAAACCACCTCCCCGGAGGGGGTGTCAGAGGCCGGCAGGAAGCATGGAATCTAAGCGGCCACTCTTCCTGCAGGGATGCTGAGAGCAGAGGCTCCAGGCCCACGCTGTCTGTCTCCGGAGGCCAGGACCCAGAGGAGGGAGAGAGAAAGGGGCGGGTGAAACCCCAATCAGTCCAAGAGCCAGGGAAGAGGAGTCCACTGCTGTTTCTCCCGGGAGCTGCAGGGCTGCTGTAATTAAGACAATAACTCAAAAGTCTTGGAAAGGCAGACAACGTGAAAAGTTAAGGACCTTAGCCACCCAAATGTTCACTGTACTTTCCTGCCTGTTCCAAGAGAGGGGACTTTCTATATAAAGGAACAGGGGACATGCTGGATGTGAATGAAGAGCAGGCGGTGTAGGTGATGGAGTGAGATAGTGGCAGAGAGCCAGGTAGCAGCATCCCCTGCGCACCGCTCCCCCACCCCCAAGCATCCATTCAGCATTCCAACCTTTTTCCTCTGAAAGTGAAAGTGTTAGTCACTTAGTCATGTCCAACTCTTTGGGACCCCCATGGACTGTAGCCTGCCGGGTTCCTCTGTCCACGGAATTCTCCAGGTAAGGATACTGGAGTGTGTATCCATTCCCTTCTCCAGGGGAATCTTCCCGACCCAGGGATCGAACCCGGGTCTCCTGCATTGCAGGCAGATTCTTTACCATCTGAGCTATGTGAGAAGCCTTCCACCTAACAGAGCAATAACTCTCCTTCATAAGAGCTCAGAAACGCTGACTTTCTCTCTGTGCTTCCAGGGCCTCTGAGAGTCTAAAGTCTCCTCCTGGGTCTCCAGGGGCTCCCACCTTTCTCTGAAAGGTTGGAGGGCTTGGCTCGTCTTTTATTACTGGAATGCAAATCCCATAGTCACCGTGCTCCTGCCGTTGAGTTGGCTGACCCCTGTGAAATGGCGGTTTTCATCAGAGAAATACCGTGAGCTTGCAATGATATTCAGAAGGTTGTGATTCCAAACCGAGGGAGAAAAATAGTTCAGAGACAGTTAACTGATAGAAAATGGTCTGAGCCTTCTGGGAACAATGGACAAGTTCCTGGTTCCCCATCCAGGGAAGAGCCAGGAGTACAGGCCACCAGCATGTCTGGGGCGTGGGTAGGGGGCAGAGGGTGGGGGCGGAGATGAATTTCATGTGGGTTGCCCCACTTTCGCCCCTCACAGTCTCCACTGGCTCTGATTCCGGACCTCCACTAATCCTTTCAGCTTCTTCATATACATGCCCATACACACAGACACACACACACACACACTCATGGCTTCCACCCATATCCGTGGTCTGGGGCTGCACCAACACCATGAAATGTCAGCAAGCCGACTTTACAAACATTACCTCCCAACAGACAGCCTGATGTCTGAAAATGTGACCTACTCTGTGTCCCTACAACACTGTCAGTTCACTCGATTGCGTAATCATAGACGAATGTGTCTTACTGCAGTCTCCTGTTTTCCTTCTCGTGTTGGTAACACAGTCTAAGGGCTGGTTTTAAGACCTCTGGGATAAGATTGATGCCAAAGTACCCAGTGTTTCCATTCATCCAAGGAGCAGGCTGCCTGCAAAACATGTCTAAAATTATCCCTAATTCCAAGTCCTCTCTACACAATCAAGCTCTCCAATATAATAATTCCAAAACCTTTCTTGATTCCTGCTTTTAATAAAGTACATTTACAGAGGATATGAATTCCAGATTTGATTTCAGACTCTGGGGATGTATATTCCTCTTCTGGAACTTGTATATCCGGTCCTGGGGAAAAAAAAAGAAAAGGGAAAGAGAGAAAGAGAAAGAGAGGGGGAGAGAGTGCAGAGCGTAACAAGCATTCCTTGTATTTCTTGTGTCTTTTGCCCACTGAGTGCAGAGGGGAGAGACAGGCTGATACACAGCATCTGGTTAAAGTCAGGTAAGTAACTCTCTGGGGGGAAAAACCTGAAGTCAGCTGCCAACCTCTTTCTCTTTCTAATGTGTTTTTGCAGATGGATGAAAACTGCAGCCAATGCAGAGGTTTCAATTTTAGGAGATACTGGGGAGAAATGAGAGAGACGGAAACGCTTTGTTCCATCACTATCCTGTTAGCTGGGTGCTGACCGGAACATTTGGCATCATGAGCCGAGGGGAGACTTTGGCCACACCCATGCCCCTGCAGGGTGCAAATATGCCAAAGGGACTTCTCCAGCCAGAAGATTCCCCTGAATGAAGACTGAAGGTATGACCAGGACCAGAACGGGAAACTGAAGCCTGTTTCTGAGCATAAACACCTTTCACCAGGGGCTCCCCCCACCCAAGTGCATGGGCACCCCCGTCCTGTTCCTAGGAGGGGGCTCACAGCCCTGTGAGAGGAGCGGGGAGCTGGGGTCAAAAGGTCTAACTCCTGTGTGTGTGTGTGTTTCAATATTTATTTTTATTTATTTATTTGGCTGCATTGTGTCTTGGTTGTGGCACGCAGGATCTTCAGTCTTCATTACAGCCTGTGGGATCTTTAGTTGCAGCATGTAGGATCAAGTTCTCTGACCAGGAATCAAACCCAGGCCCCCTGCATTGGGAGCACAGGGTCTTAGCCACTAGACCACCAGGGAAGTTCCCCCTCTTGTAGTTTTGTACCCTATGCCTCTTGACTGTGGATGAGACATTTCATCCCTGGACCTTGGATTCTGCACCATGTACAATGGAGACCGTAATAAATGCTTCACCTGGTCCCAAGAGTCCCATGAGCCTTTTCCTACACTCGACAGAGAAGCTCATGTCGGGGAGCAAAGTCACCAAAGTGTCCCCCGTCCTGAGTCAAGTATAGAAGATTTGACGAAATGGTAGGAGCTTTTCAATGAGCCCCTGTCCCACTGGGAGGTGGGATACCGGGTTTACTCCAGCCCTGTAATCTCAGCCCAGTTCCACAGTTGAGAGCAGTTTTCTGTAGATAATTCAGTCTCCGCCTTAGTGTGTGAGTGGGACTCACTGTGTTCTCGGGGGCAGAGGTGAGCAGGCTCGAGTCCACACGGTGTTTCCTGGATCCTCATCGTGTCTGCTACAGAGTGGCTGGTCTGGGCGGCTCCCCGGACTGTTGACCACTGAAGTTTTGCTTGTCCCATTCCTTGGCTTCAGGCCAGTGTTTGTTGCTGGGCTGCGTAGCTGGTGGTTCATTTTCTGTCTTGACTGAACTGGAGCCCTGCCTCCTTTATCCCCTGGTTTGGCCTGGGGTCTCCATTGGTGCCTTGGGCCCCTGGGTCTCCCTTGGTGCTGAGCCCCTGGCTCTAACTGGGAGGTCAGGGCCCAGGCCGTTCATTCTGCAACCCCTAGCCCACAGTGCCATCTCGCCCCCACCATGGTCTTTCCTCTCTGGCATGTTCTCTAGCCAGGTTTCACCCAGCATCTGCGCCTCCCCCCTCCAGGGTCACCCAGGAGATTCCAAGTTCTTTCCACACCACACAGGAACTGAGGGTAGCTCGGGAAAGCTAAATGCTAGCCCTTCGACTGTCTGACCACAGAGTACTGCTGAGTTTACTCTGATGTGGCCACTCCCACATGGGTGTGGGGAGCCTGTGTTTCATGCAGTCTGAAACGAGGGATAGGCTTTGTGTTGATGAGATAGTTGGATGGCCTCACCAACTCAGTGGACATGTGTTGGGGCAGATTCCAAGAGACAGTGAAGGCCAAGGAAGCCTGGGGTGCTGCAGTCCATGGGGTGGCAAAGAGTTGGGCACAACTTAGCGACTGAACAATAACAACAAGCATCTAACACACTTCCCACTCCGGGCAGCCCAGAGACAGAAAATCAAGCTGAATGTCTCTCCAGCCTCTGTCTTCTCTCTTCTCATGGTCCCTTGGGACCAGAAATGGGCAGGCTTCCTGCCTCTACAATTCAAACCTCTTAGGCTAGTTGTCTTTGCCGTCCCATGGACTGCAGCCCGCCAGGCTCTTCTGTCCATGGAACTTTCCAGGCAAGAATACTGGAGTGGTTTGCCATTTTCTCTTCCAGGGGATCTTCCCAACCCAGGGATGGAACCTGGGTCTTTTGGGTCTCCTGCTTTGGCAAGTAGGTTCTTCACTGCTAGCGCCACCTGGGAAGTCCTAGTTGTCACTGGCAAAACCAGTTCTCACCTGCATGGAAGCAGTTCCAGGATCTGAGTCCTACCTGCAAGCTTGGCTCTTTAGCAAGTTATGCTAAATGGGAGCTAAATAAATTTAGAAAATCTTATTTCTCTCTCAACAAAACCTAGTTTTTACCTCTATTATGCCTACAAAATACCCATTTGGGGTTGGGAAAACCAGCATATTACCTTTTTTTTTTTGCATTCATGCTGTTGAAGTCTGAAGATAAGCTTATATCTCTGAGAAAATGGGAAAGTGAAGGGATAGATCAACCCATGAAACACAAAAATAAAAAGTGTGTTAGTAGTATTCCAGACATGTCCTATCTCTTCCAACCAGATAACCTTTGGCACTCTTTGCAGCTGAGAAGGATTCAACTCTTAAGATGGAGCTTGAGAGCACAGTTTGGAAAGTATGACATAGTTTCCAAATGTGTCCATATATACTAACTTGATTCTTTCTGCTATTAGATTTCCAAAGTACTGGTCCCTCTGAAATCTGCCTGAGGCAACTTGAACTTGGATGAATGGCCATTAAACATGCTGATGCTGAACAAGGCTGCACATCATCCAATGACTTCTCTGCTGGTAAAAAACTGTCTCATGATTTATTCTAAAACATTAGCCTTGAGCTACTTTCCATTCTTGAATGTATTACTTTGGAGATTATAAATCAGAGTCTACTTGCTGTGGTCTTTCACTTGGACAACTCACTTGACCCCTCCCACCCCACCCCACCCCACCCCTGCCCAGTCATTGTACCTCTTTAGGGAAGAGCCCACTGGGAAAGGAATCAGAAAAGATGGGTTCCTCAACTGCTCAAGTTGGGCAAACAACAACTCTACTACAGAAAACGAGTTGGCCAGCTTGTAATTTCCTGACCTTCCCATGAATTCGATGCTGGCATCTAGTGTTGGAGAATTAACCTGTGTGGGGCAAGGCCACTAGGTTGCTCATCAGAGCCACTAAATCAGCTCGTGCTCATTTGCTGTCTGGTCTGGTGCCAGGTCCCTCCACCAAGCGCGATCAGTCCACCAAACGAGCACCGTCTCTGAGTCCAGTACTATGTTTTGCCCAGTAAGGATCATGAAAAAAGGTAGGACGGAGTCCTTGATCCAAGAAACCACAGTCTAGTGGAGGAGATAAAAAGAGAGACAATGAGAAAGCACAATTAAACGCTGAACTTCGTGGCACCTTCTGTGGGAACAATGGGAATCCAAGAAGGAGGAATAGCCTGAGGAGACGCCATAGACAGGTGGGATGTCCAGACTGGGATATAAACACGAGAGAAGAGCAGTAACAAGACGAGGAGAATAACAAGGAAGTCACAAGAGGGGAAGATGGACGTGTGGATGTGGGCTGGGGACTGTGAGGAGCCCCACTTGGCAAGAGGAGAAGGAAGAGACAGAAAATTGATAGGAAAATGGCTGTCTAGGACTTCCCTGGGGGTCCAGTGGTTAAAACTCCAAGCTTCCAATGCAGTGGTTGTGAGTTCAATCCCTGGTCAGGAAACTAGGATCCCACATACCATGCCACGATAAAAAAAAAAATGGCCTGAAAATGGAGGATCTAGACCATGGAAGATGTAAACCAGAGGGCTTGTGATAGACAGTGGGGTGCCATGTGTAGGGACACAAGAAGATAGCTATGCTTTTAGGATGCTTGGGTATAGGCTATATTGTGGGAAGTGTCTGAAGCTGGAGGGGCTACTGTCTACTTATTCGACCGGACAGTGTGTGTGGAGAGAAGGAAAGAAGAGGGAGAAGCAAGTTCTACATACACACACAACCACGAAATAGGAATTCCTGTTCATTGACTGGATAAGGGACACAAGGGAGAAGGAACTTCGTGGTTTTTAGTACTGAAAATAGGAGCAATAGTGGCGCCATTGTGAAGAAAGCCCTGAGGGACTTCCCTGGTGGTCCAGTGGTTAAGACTCTGCACTTCCGCTGCAGGGCTCACAGGTTCAATCCCTGACTGGGAAACCACGATCCCACGTGCCACGTAGTACAGCCTGAAAAGAAAGAATAAAGGAACCCCATCTCACAGCAGAGTGTTTGGTTTATTTCTATTGTTTATTGGTTATTTCTATTGGTTCTCGATTGGCCTCATAGACGAAATAATCCCCATGGACCCAAATGATGCCAAACATCTTGGCAATGTGGACGGCTCTGTCTCCAGCAACTGGACCTATGGTTCTTCAAAAAACAACACGAGAAGTTATACACCTGCCTATCTCCACAGGAGGATGCAGGTACGAGGCTCTAGAGCACGCAATTTTCAAATCGCAGCTACTTACTAGCTGTGGGGTTTGGGCAAATTGCAGAAACCTCTCTGTGCTCACTTTCTTTGTCTGCCACAATGGGGATAATAATGACCACCTCATGAACGAGGACGTTCCCGTTGAGCACTTGATGGTACAATGACTCGGCTCAGTCATGACTCAACAAGTGTTAGCTGTACTTCATTTCCATCAAATAAAACAATAAGCACTTAAACAATTTATAAAATTC
This sequence comes from Okapia johnstoni, assembly GCA_024291935.2. Classification (NCBI taxonomy): domain Eukaryota; kingdom Metazoa; phylum Chordata; class Mammalia; order Artiodactyla; family Giraffidae; genus Okapia; species Okapia johnstoni. The sequence goes on from CM044327.1 coordinate 28,986,893, forward strand.
AAAGCTTTTAAGAGAGGGTAAGATTTTTTGTAGACATAGTGGGATGGATTGGAAAAAGTATTGGACTTGGAGTCTGTCTTAATCTTATATCCAACACCCATCAGTTCTGTTACCCAAGGTAGGCCTGTTAACTGCCAAAAAGTCTCAGTTTATTTGCTTAATGTCAATAATAACGCAGGTCCTGCCTTGCAATATGATTCTGAAAATAAAGGAGATGATTCACGTGAAGTTATCTGGCGGAAACTAAATGCTTTGCAAAGGAAACATATCAATTAGTTGTTGTTATCATTAGTATGTTAAAGAACCGTCCTTCATTTATCTGTGATGGTCAGAATGAAGACTCAATTCACTGGAAAGGCTTTCACCATGTCTCAAAATAGCATTCCAGCAAAGTCTTATTTACACAGGTTCCGCGATTTAATTGCCTCTGAGGACGTGGAGCAGCCCCTTGAAGAGAAGTGAAGTCTTGGGTTACTTTAAGTTGGCCTGGGCTTTAGAAGTGGGTGGCAGTAACTCTGAATAGAATCACTGTTGAGCTGTACACATTTATGATTTATTTGGGTTAGAGCAACCCTCAGGGTGGGGTGGGATTTGGTGGGGTGGCAGTATCCTGGTCTGGTCAATGATTAATCTGGGAATTTCCAGCTCTCCTCAGCCCTTTTAGGAAAAGCCCCAGCTGTCTTCAGAGCTAATGAATGTCCATCCTGAATGAATCTCCTGGAAGTTGCCCACCCCCGGTTCTCTGGGGCCCAGCAATGCTGAGTGGTTAGTATGGATGGTTCATAGGAAAACAAAGCTTTGAAAAGCAGGACAGAAACAAATCCTGACTTGACCTCAAGCTGCTCCCGAAGCCCAGGGTTCATGTTTCTTAGGCTGCACATCAATCTCAGCTCCCCAGGCTGGCGAGGTGGGAACAGAGTTCACAGCGCCCTTCAATCAGGGGTGGTGCTGGAGGCAGCAAGGATGAGCTGCTCATTATGTGAGCGAGTTAGGAGTCTGTTTTTTCAGTCTTTTTGTATTCCTTTACAGAACTTAGTTTGACAACGGCCTTGGACCAGCAAGAAGCAAAGATTCTGAGTCGACATCATCTTCACCTGGCATTTCAGAAAGATACCCCTTGCATGCCCACTTCCTTTCCTTCCGTTGTTTATCTCTGCAGCTTCAACCTTCTGGAGGCTATATTCATTTACTTAGAGGTTCAATTTAGGTGATGAAAATTCTAATTGTTGCTGGTGAAGAGGACGCATGCCTCCTAGCTTTTGCTCTCAATATCCACTTGGTATGGCCATTGTGCTACACCTCAGCCGTAGGACCAACCTGAAACCAGGGGAATGCTTTCCACCCTCGAGGTGCAACTTACAGCTCCGCAAGCCAACACACATCCTTGGCCTTCTTCCTTGTGGCCTGTGGCATCATTAGTGGATAGATCTGGCTTCAGTTAGGGCCTTGGGGATCCAAGCACATGGCTCTTCCTGCCACTTCCGGTTCCCAAGAATCCTCATATCAGCAACCTTTGGGAATAAAGTGCTCTTAGAGCACCTGAAAAATAAAAAGTAGATGGCGCTAGTGGTAAAGAACCCACCTGCCAATGCAGGAGATGGTAGGAGACACAGGTTCAATCCCTGGGTCGGGAAGATCCCCTGGAGAAGGGCATGGCAATCCACTTCAGTATTGGTGCCTGGAGAATCCCAAGAATGGAGGAGCCAGGCAGGCTACAGTCCATAGGGTCATAAAGAGTCAGACATGACTGAAGTGACTTAGCACGCACACATACATAGTGCATTTGTGTGGAACTCTCATTTCACAGAATATCAAGGTGATATTTGGAAATTATAATTAAAGTACATGTTTCATGCTGTTAACATGGATCAAAAGATAAGGAACCGCTAAATAGGTTCTTGCCACTGGTTGTCAACTGACACTCTTTGCGGTCTCCCAATCCTCTAATTAATGTTTCAGGAGGGGGTCAGAAATCCGCCCTCTAGGATTTCCCTGGTGGTCCAGTGGTTAAGAAACTGCCTTGCAATGCAGAGGATGCTAGTTCGATCCCTGGTCCAGGATGATCCCACATGCTTCGGGGCAACTAAGCCCAAGCACCAAGACTACTGAGTGCACCATAGCGAAGGTCCCATGTGCCACAACTAGAAGCTGACACAGCGAAATAAAGAAATATTTTCTAAAATAGAAATCTGCCTTCTACTCTGAAAGCATAAGCATTTCTTTGTAAGTGTATTACATTCGAAATAAAAATATATTTGCATTTGAAATTTATCTCTGTTTAACTGGACTCATCACATCAACATCCAGTGTGATTACTGTCCTTCCTGCATGCCTGGCAATGAATCTGTAGACTTTGCTTTTCCGGCATCGTGGATTTAGACAGAGGGAGCAGAGTGATCTGAGGGATTTATAAGCAGATCCTATTTCTCTTGCATCACGAGGTTTTCGGTAAAGGAAACTGCACCTTTTTGACTCTGAAAATTAACTACCTTGTAAAAATGAAAAACCCTGAGAGGCTCTAGCATTAAAGCTCTGCTAAGTAACAAAGGAGCAAAAACCAATTTGGTCCCAATGAACCCTTTCATCTCAAAGTGGCCAGACATCTAGCTCTTCATTCCCAATAAATTCAGAGAAGTCGATTTCTGCAAAGACAATTTTATACAGCAATTCCAGTCCAGGGAATCACGAGAAGATGAGCCATTACCCTTTCTTCTTGAATAAGAAGGCAGTTTGGCACCATGATGAATGTGGTTACATGCAGCCTTCTGCTGCTGTGGGCTGAAGACCACCTCATTCCAGGCTGGCTAGACAGAAGATGAATGGCAACATTGACTCATATGCTACAAACTATGTTGTCGGCGACGACAAGAGGACACTTTCTCATCATTCTCTTCCAGGTTCCTTCCATCCAGGAGACTGGAATGTTCCTGGATTTTGAGAGGGTCGCTGGATAATTTCAGGTTTAGAAATGAGCAGAGCGGCATAGCCTTTCACTGGGTTGCTAATCATTCACAGGGAGTATTTCCTAGAGCCTCAGATGCGGGCTGTGTGAGTATGTCTTAACTCCCACGTGATGGTCAGCCCTTGGAGGTCTATGCAAAGAAAACCAATGCAGTCCAGTAAACAAACCCTCATTATGGTCGAACATCTTGTGCATCTAAAGTGACCGATGGGGACTTCCCTGGTGGTCTGGGGGTTAAGAATCTGCCTTTCAGGGCAGGAGACACAGGTTTGATCCCTGGCTAGGGAACTAAGATCCCACAGGCCACAGAGCAACTAAGCCTGGCATGGCAACTAGAGAGTCTGTGCGCTGTATCGAAGATCCCGTGTGTGCAACTAAGACCTGATGCAGCCAAATAAATAAAACTATTTCTTAAAAAATAAAGTGACCTACAAATCTTCTGGCACTTTCTAAAGACATACTGCTTACTGTCACAGCTTCTGAACCAGAGAGGTCAGTGAAGCAGTCTACTGGAATGCCTTCTGTCTTTGGAGTCTGGTTGACTCTGGTCTGGAGCCTGGTGTCTGGATGAGCAGCTCCAGAGCCTGAGTGTCCTCTGAAGCTCTGCCTTCCTCCAGCCCTCCCAGAGTAGACTGCAGTCACCTTGAATTTGACCATCTGAATTGCTGCTCCTCCCTGCAAATGTTCCTCTGTCTTTCACTACAGACAGACTTGGCCAACTCCCACTGACAGGTCCTACAGGTGACTGGCAGACCACTTTCTGTGTTACAAATGTTTATGAAAGTGGACGTGTTAGTCCCTCAGTCATGTTCAACTCTTTTGCAGCCCCATTTACTGTAACCTGCCAGTCTCCTCTGTCCATGGGATTCTCCAGGCAAGAATACTGGAGTGGGTTGCTATTCCCTTCTCCAGGGAATTTTCCCAACCCAGGGATCAATTGGGGTCTCCTGCCTTGCAGGCAGATTCTTTACCATCTGAGCCACCAGGAAAGGGCCACTAATGTTTATGGGATAATTGTACTAGTTAGAATAGGTTAGGTTGCTCTGTGATAACAAATGAACCCCCAGATCCCAATGTTGAATGCAAAAAAGATTTATTTCTTGCATGTGCCTCATGTCCATTGCCAAGTCAAGGGTGTTGGGTACGTGTGCGGGGAAAATTCCCTTCCACAGTCACTCAAGGACCCAGGCTGATGGAGGCTGTACCCTCTGTAGCTGTAACATCTAGAACACGTTACTCCTTTGGTCTCCAGAGAAGAGAGGCTGGACGTCTCACCTACTCTCCAATGCTGGGAAGTGACGGGGGTCACCCCAGCTCACCCCTCATTGGTCGAAACTGGTCACGCGGCCCCACCAGCCCCAGAAGGCTGGACAGTCCTGTCTCCTACATGCCTGGAAGGTAAGGAGACCCAGATGGTGTGCGCACGGAATGTCTAGCAAGGCCTGTGCTTTTGTTTCAAGCACGACTTATTTATTTACTTACTGTAATGAATAAACAGCAGGCACTGCAGGGCAGACCTCATCCAAAGCAATGACAAGTTTCTCGAAGCCCAGTAAGCTTGTCTCTGTCACCTCAAGCAGGGACATGCAGGGTCCAGAGGGGTTTCTTTTTTCTTCCCACCAAAGAGGTCAGAAATCAAAAATGCTTTGAGGCACACGGTCTCAGAGAGCCAAGCTACACAGCAGCAACTCGGAAACCCTGAGGAGTGGGACCTGCCCTGAAACAGCCCCCTGCTAATTAACCCCGTGGTCGTTTGCGGTCCCGTCCTCCCGCAGGCATGCAGATTCAGCCCGCATCTGCGCTCAGAATTCATCTGTAGCCAGGCAGGCTGCGCCAGTTCTGAGATGCCAGAGGTTAACTTACTGGAACAGCCACCACATCAAAAAGCCTGTCACATGACAGCACCAGGGAACTCAAAACCCCACATCAGAATGCCTTGGCTAGTGTGGAAGTCCTGAAATGCAATGTGTATTCTTCATTGGGAATTAAGACCATGTGGGTTCATCCTAAGTATAGCCTACCCTGGACGTGTTTTTAATTAGACATTGAGACACTTGAGCGTTAGTGGCCAGAACTGACCTGGCTACAAGTTAGAGGCCACAGGGACCCGGTCTAATGTCTGAGAACTTATATAACTTGCACGCAGTAGGTGCTCAAAGAGGCTTTTCTTCATAATGATGTTATGTTTTGTGACTTATGATGGTAGGGATAAAAGTCGGTTGAATTTCCTCTGCCGGTTTTTCAGAGGATAAAGACCCAGGGCCACTTAACTTCTTGGCAGTGAGTAGAAAAGGCTGGCTGATCATTTTCAGGCTCTGAGACCCATCAGCAAACTTTACTTACCAACAATAATAACTTGTAAAGGTTTAAGGTATGCTTCTCAGTCCAAAGGTACTGTTTGAAGAACTTTACACAGATTATTTCATTCAGTCCTCACAATTACTGCTGAGGTATGATTATTGTCCTTTTTATACAAATGAGGAAACTTTAAATGAGGGCTTTAAAAGTTCAAGGAACTTGTGTAGAATCACAAATTCAAGTAGTGGAGGTGGGTTCTAACTTAAGCCTGTATGATTGCAAAGCACATGTGTGTTTCAAAATAACTTCCTTTACACAGTACAGCTCATAGAAAAAAATTTAAATACAAAAATGAAGAGGGAATGAAATACATATCATTTGTAATCCACCATGGAGAGATATTAACCGTCATAATTTGGTGCATGTGTATCTTGGATTTTTTCCTACTCTGATGTTACTCACAAGTGACCTGAAATTCCTTAGGTTAGTCTTGTTCTTGGCTTGGATCTACCTTCAGTTCATGTCAATGTTGCCCCAAATTTTCCCTCAAAGAAAATAATGCAACACCCAAAAGAATTTCTATCGGTAATATAAACATTTTAACAATGTTCATTCTTCCAATCCATGAACACAGAATGTCTTTCTATTTATTTGTGTCTTCCTCAATTTCTTTCAACAGTATTATATAGTTTTCACTGCACAAGTCTTTCACCTTCTTGGTTAAGTTTATTCCTAGGTGTTTCGATCTTTTTGTTGCAACTGTAAGTGGAATTGTTTCCTTAATTCCTCTTCCTGCTAGCTCACTGTTAGCATATAGAAACACAACAGATTTTTTTGTATATTGATTCCTTAACCTGAAACTTTTATACATTTATTATTTCTAATAGGATTTTCTATGGAGTCTTTGGGATTCTCGACATATCATCTGCAGATAGTGACATTTTTCCTTCTTCCTCTCCATTTGGATGACTTTTATTCCTTTCTTCTTGCCTAATTGCTCAGTTAAGGACCTCTGATACTGTGTTGAATAAGTGTGGCAGGAGTGGGCATCCTTGTTCCTGATTTTAGAGGGACAGGTCCTGAGTTTTCACCATTGAGTATAATATTAGCTGTGGGTTTGTCACATATGACCTTTATTATCTTGAAGTACATTTATTCTATATCTACTTTATTAAGAGTTTTTATGATAAATGGGTGTTGAATCTTGTGGAATGCTTTTTCTGCATATATTGAGATGATCTTATGGTTTTTATCCTTACTTTTGTTCATGTGGTATATATCATGTTGATTGACTTGTAGATGTTGAACCATCCTTATATCCCTGGAATAAATCCGACTTAACCATGATGTATGATCCTTTTAATGTATTGTTGTATTCAGTTTGCTGATTTCTGTAGCTATGTTCATCAGAGATATTAGCCTGTAATTTTCTGTTTTTGTGTTGTCTTCCTCTGGTTTTGGCATTAGGGTAAGTTTGGCCTTCTAATACGAGTTAAGAAGCATTCCCTCTTCTTTTTTTTTTTTTAAGAAAAGTTTAGATGGATAGATATTAGATCTTCTTGGAGTAAAAGAAGAAAGTAAAAGGAGAATTTTGGTAAAATTCACCTGTAGAGCCATTTGATCCTGGACTTTTGGTTTCCAGGAGCCTTTCAATCTCTGTTTTAGTCTCTGTACTAAAATAGGCAAAGAAGCTGAATAGACATTCTTCCAAAGAAGATATGCAGATGGCCAAAAGATGCATGAAAAAATGTTCACATAACTAACTATTGAGCAAATGCAAACCAAAATCACATGAGCTATCACTTTACACCTGTTAGACTGGTTATTATCAAAAAGGCAAAAAAAAAAAGAGAGAAAAAACAGGAGTTGACAAGGATGTGGAAAAAAGGAACCCTCATACACTGTTGGTGGGAATGTAAACTAGTACACTCACTATGGAATACAGTATGGTGAGTCTCAAAAAATTAAGAATAGAACAATCATATGAGCCAACTATCCCATTTCTGGGTATTTATCCAAAAATATTAAAACACCAATTTGAAAAGATATGTGTACTTTATGTTTATTGCAGCATTATTTACAATAGTTCAGATATGGAAACAACCCAAGAGCCCATCAGTGAATGAATGGATAAAGAAGATGTGAGGGACACACACCCACTCACACACCCACTCACACACACACACACACACACACACACACACACTCACACACACACACACCCACACACCCACACACCCACTTACATACCTACTCACACACACACACACACACCCCACACCACACACACACACACACACACACACACTCACATACACACACACACCCCCACACACACACCCACACACACACACACACACACACACACACACACACACACACCTACACCCACTCACACACACACACACACAAACACACACACACACACACACACACACACACACCTACACCCACCCACACACACACAGGAATATTACTCAGTCATTAAAAAGACGAAATCTTCCATTTGTAACAATATTGAGGGTATTATGTGAAGTGAAATGAGTCAGACAAAGACAAATACTGTATCATCTCATTCATATATGGAGTAGAAAAAAATCTAATTAACAAACCAAAAGTGAACAAAGCAAACCAAATAAAAACAACACATAAATACAGGGGGCAGGATAGAGGGGAAGGGGTGAGGGAGAGGGTGAAATGGATGAAGGAAATCAACTGTATGGTGATAGAAACTAAATTTATGGTGGTGAACACACTATAGTGTATACAGGAGTCAAAATATCATGCTGTACACATGAAGTTTATGTAATATTGTAAATCAATGCCACCTCAATAAGAATAAATTTCAAAAAAGAGTTGCCAAATAACACAGATTTTACTGAAGGTTTTGGGGCAACATGGAAGAGATTCCCTGCAGCCCACCTAGGAAAACTATCCTCCACCCACACCTTTAGACAAGTCACCCTCTCTGTTTCTGCTACCTTCCAACATCTCTTCTTCTCATGAAAAAAAAAATTACCTTTTTATTATCTTACTTTTTCTAATGCACACACTCACCCATCAGCCCTCTCAGGAAAACAACAGCTTCCTCTCAGGATCCGCTCTTAGTGCCAGCATTTAGGACCATAAATAGTGAAAAATTTTACTCTTGACTCTCTCACACACATTTTCTTACCAAATGGGTTTATTCTGTTTAGGAAGCCACTTTATCTTCCTCAAGAGTATATTATGTTATATGGGAGAAATCTTAAATTTCTGTTGGCGATTGTTTTACTTGATTAACGAGAAAGGAAAAGCAGGTGTTAGCCTGTGCACTGGGGAATTTCTGGTAGAACACTGTTACAATTATAGCCTTTCAAGTCATAACGTCATCCTGACTATATTAGGTTCATACTCAGTATTTAAAAAAAACTTTTTTGGCCACATTGTGTGGCATGTGAGATCTTAGTTCCCTAACCAAGGCTCCAACCTGCCTTCCTCCTCTATAAGCACTGAGTCTTAACCACTGGACCACCACCAAAGTTCCCTGGTTTAAAGTATATTGTTGTAAAAGAAAATTTTTTTACAGGTCACCAACACCTGATCAGATGAATGTTTTATTTCTAGTGTTAAGTCAATCTTTTTTTTTTTTAAACTAAGCAAGATAAAGCTGTAGTACCAATATGAGTTAGTTCTATTTGCCCCTACATTATTGTGCATATATTTTTCTGTCTATGCCTCTGGAGTAAATAAGCCATTAAGAGAAAAATCTGATGAAACAGTTTTGGGGAGGTATACAATAAGGAGCAGACCAGCTTCCGATGGCCAGGAATTTCTTATGTAAGAGAGCTGAGCCCCAGTCTGGGGGTGGAGCTGCTGGTACATATTCTATTTATGTAAATTAGTGGTTTTCAGACTTTAGTGATTCCATGCCATGTAATGGATTAAAGATGGCCACAAATGTTTTGCCAGACCACTCACTAAGAGATAGTCTATGTCTCCTCCCCTCGAATCTTGGGTGGACTCTTGGACTCCTTTGACCAATCAAATGTGATGGCAGTGACAGGAAGGTATATTCTTGCTCCAGGACTTAGACGACTGGCAACTTTTATTTCCTGTCTCTTGGAACATCCCCTTGTAGAATCCAGCCTCCATTTCATGAGGAAGCCTAAGAACCCCAGTGGGGAAGCCATATGGCAGAAAATGAAGACCTGCCTCTCCCCCTACAGACAACAGCTCTGTTGAGCTCCCTACTTGCCAACCAAATGGGCAAGTCATCTTGGAAGTGGGTCTTCTAGAGCAAGTTGAGGTGCTATCTGGGCTGGGGAGGGGGGAGGGATAAACTGCTCACCTGAGCAATTTCTTCACAAATTTCTGATCCAGAAGTTTGTGAACAAAATTAAAAACACTAAGTTGCCATTGTATCTGCTGCAGTAACAGATAACCAGAGCATACTTCCCTCATCAAAAACATTTTAGCTATCTTGGTATACTTACTTGTTATGCACTATCCAGTTATTGATATATTATCAAACATATCAGAAATAGAAAATAAAAAGGGCTTAGCTATAAATACAAATTCTAAAATGTTCTTGCCACTCAGTGATTTTTTTGAACCTAAATACATTTTGGTAACCTTTGGTCTGGAAAAGATAATGCCCAAGACCCAACCCATTGACAGTAAATAATCTCTCAATACTAGTCCAATGTCTGAAAAATGTAGTGTTTAGATAGCACATGGTCCAAGAGGGGATAATTAACCAGGCATCTCTGGAAAGCTGAATTTGACTCAAGCAAGAATACTCAAACTGTGAGACTAGAAGGGCAGTTTTTGCCACTTCTATATTTCTCCCTTTTTAATGGCCACAACCAATAAATAGCCTTTTGTTTCTGACTTTTAAAACATAGGGTTAAGAGGGAACAACTTATTTGAAACTTGCTATGGCTTAGGGGGAATTTAGATGTGCTAGTCCAAAGCTATCCCACAATATATGAATATTATTCCAAGTCAGTAAATAAAAGTCTACATTGTTATTTAATAAATACATGATATTCCAATAAGCAGACATATTATTTTTGATCCATAATTTGTCATTGGATATTCAGGCTGTTTTCCAATTTTGGGTGATTATAACAATCATTCTTATAGCTAAATATTTGCATGCATTCTTTCTTACTTAATTATTTCCTTCCTGTGCATTCCAATTATTGGTTATGAACAAGCACTGGTTATTGTTATTTGGATGTGAATAAGCGCTGTCAAATTTCTCCATAGAAAGTTCGCACCAATTTATAATTTTTCCATCACCAGTGTCCATTTCCCAGCACCCTCAACAATACTTGGTATTATAATTTAAAAACAAATTCTGTTAACTTAATATAAAGATTGTGCTATACATATGTATATGACATATAACATATATTTTACGTCTTAAACTTTCCCTTTGATTTTTTTTTTTGGCTTATTGCCTATTTTTTCCCATTTATTTTTATAAGCTGCCTCGGAATTTTTTGTGTGTGTGGAAAGGAATAAAGCATACTACAAATAAACAATTTTAAAGAGGTAATTTCCTAATTCTGGGAAAGACAGAAATGGCAGTTTTATTAGTCAATAACTCCTTTCATTTGCAAGTGTCATAAATGCAACTCCAATTGGCTTAAGCAAAAAAGGAATTTATTGGCTCACTGAAGAGTTTCAGGCACAGCTGGATGAATGGTTTAAATAGTAACTCCAGGGCTCTCTCCACCTCTCAGCTCTGGTTCCTTCTGCTTGCCTGCCTTTATTCCTAGTCATTCTCTTGCTCTGTCTCAGCAGGGATGCAGAGTAAGAGAGAACCTCTTTTCCAATTGCTTTAACACAAGACCCAGATAAGACTGTGACTGGCCAGCTTAGGTCATGTGCTTATACCTGAGCCAATCATAGGATCAGGCTTTAGGGGCATCTCTTTAGTTAGGGACATGGTGGGTTCTACTACAGTCAAACCAAATAAATTGGCGGCGGAGTAATTCCCAGAGGAAGGGATGCTGGCACAATAGAAACAGGATCTAGGAGTCTGGAAACCTGGGATTTGTCCTACTTTTTCACTGCTGCCTGTGGGAGCTCTCTGAGCTTCAGCTATCTCACTCATCCAAGGGAAAGGGTGATCCTCACCTTATGTAGCTCAAACGATGATTCCGGTTTGGCCCAAATGAGATAACCAAGGTGAAACTGCTTGCCAACAACGAAGCATCTTGCAGGAATTCCTCAGTGGTCCAGTGGCTAAGACTTCACGCTCCCAAAGCAAGGGGCCTAGGTTTGATCCCTGGTCAGGGAATTAGATCCCACATGCCTCAACTAAGAGTTTGCGTGCCACAACTAAAAGAACTCATACTACATACTACCTTGTGCTTAGACAAAGACCTGGAGCAGCCAAAAAAATTAAAGAAAAAAAAAATTTTTAAAGAAGTATCATGCAAATATAACCTGCCTACAAATAAAACTTCCTGGGCTACCCTTGTGGCTCAGCTGATAAAGAATCCACCTGCAATGCGGGAGACCTGGGTTCGATCCCTGGGTTGGGAAGATCCCCTGGAGAAGGGAAAGGCTACCCACTCTAGTATTCTGGCCTGGAGAATTCCATGGACTGTATAGTCCATGGGGTCGCAAAGAGTTGGACACGACTGAGGGACTTTCACTTTCACAAATAAAACTAAAGCCAGGAAATTCTATGTGTTCCCAATTACAGTTTTGCATGAACACCCCCTTGAGAAGTCAATGAAAATATCAGTGCCTGGTGGCTGGAAGGCCCACATCCCCCTCAACACTGGCTCTGCCTAAAACAGTTCATTCTAATTGTGCTGAAAAGCAGGTTGAACTGTCATCCTCAGGAACCAGGAAAGGGTAGCGGCCATAATCACCATGGAAAGTTGAAAACGGTACTGACATCATAGCCTGCTGGTGTCTTTCTAGGAAAATTTGTATCCTGTCGTTGCTTCCCATCTGATTATTAATAACAAGCCTGTGACCTGCCCTAGTGCAGGAATGGCCCCACAGTCCATCAGGGAGCAGCAGGAAGCACCCAAGGGCAGCCGGGCAGCCATGGTGCTGTGATCTGGCTGAATCCCAGCAGGGCAGGGCCAGAGACAGAAGCCGGACCCGGGGGTGCTTGGAGAAGCTGAGGTGTTTGGCCTGGGAAATTTGTTGGCAAAGAGCCACATGCAGGCAGGGAATTATATTTGGGGCCTGTTTTTCACTCAGCTACCCGGGGAAATCTGTACTAATTGCTCTTGGCCAGCGACATAGGCTAGTTCAAGCTCTGCGTTGTACAAGAGAGCAAGACTTTCACAGCTACTCTTGACCACACCTGCAGGGATGTGGACTGAGATGAAGGGCTCAGTCAAAGAAAGCAACAGCCAGCCTCAACCCAGAATGGTCCCGGGCAGGCGATGACTGTCTGAGAAGTGGTGATTTGAGAAATGTACCAACTCTTTAGGGCTTCCCTGATAGCTCAGTTGGTAAAGAATCCGCCTGTAATGCAGGAAACCCCTGTTCGATTCCCAGGTCAGGAAGATCCCTTGGAGAAGGGATAGGCTACCCACTCCAGTATTCTGGCCTGGAGAATTCCATGGACTGCATAGTCCATGGGGTCTCAAAGAGTTAGACACAACTGAGCGACTTTCACTTTCACCAACTCTTAAAATGTTTCTCTTCTCTCTTCACCCCACTCACCCTAAGCCCACCAGGTTACTGCTTAAAATTCCCACAATTCAGACAACTCTTTAAATTGTATTATTTGTTTTGCTTTCGTTTGGGGGGGAAGGGGGCTACACTGCAGGGCAGATGGAGTCTTAGTTTCTGGACCGGGGATTGAATCTGTGCCCCTTCAGTGGAAGCTCTGGAAGCTCGAAGTCCTAGCCACTAGACCACCAGGGAAATATCATTATCTAGAAGTATCATTATCTCCAAAAGACCTTCTTACAATGCACATATGGGGGACTTCCATATTTGGGGGACTTCCAAATGTGGGGGACTTCCAAATGTGGGGGACTTCCAAATGTGGGGGACTTCCCTGGCGGTCCAGTGGTTAGGAGTCTGTCTGCCAGGGCAGGACACGGGTCCCATCTCTGGCTCGGGAAGATTCCACGTGCTGTGGGATGACTAATCCCTGAGAGCCACAACTGCTGAGCCCGCACTCTAGAGCCCGTGCTTTATGATGAGAGAAAGCCCGCACACCGCAACTGGAGAGAAGCCCCCGCTAGCCACATGTAGAGAAAGCCCATAAGCAATAAGGAAGACCCAGCACAGCCTAAAAAATTAAGTAAATAAAATGAAATGAAAATATGGAGAAAAGGTAGAGTGACTGAAGGAAAAGACTAACAAATCCATTAAATCATTACTCTCCAAGGACTGTGATCTTGGGGGCAGAGAGCGGAAGAGGGGATCAGGGCAAGGACGTTAGATGCTTAGCGGGGGGTGAACAGTCTAGAAGATCCAGCTTGCTTGTCCCTGAGGCTGGCCTCCACGGGTTAAAAACTGCTAGAAACATCACCAGACGATTACATCTCCATGCACTGGGTCCCATCTGACCTCATCTCTTGATGTACATACAGAAAAGACAGACGCCTTCGTCTGTCATTTTGACCTCAGATCATGCTAAATGATTGTTCATAAGCTTACTGCCCTCTTGGAGACTTCTGAGATTTGAGGTTCCTTGGCCGGCAATGGTTTTCAGTACAAATCTGTTAAAACAAAACCTGAGTTTTATTGATTTCCAGAATTGGGGGTGGGGGGTGGGGTGGGGATCTGTTCACATGAAAACTGCTGCTCCAGGAGCACTTTCAAGACCATTTTCTCCTCCTAAACAAAGTGAAGTTAAGGGCAGTCTTCCCTCCATCTTATGCTGCTTCGATGCCTCAGGTGCCCATTCTTTTGCTCTTTCTTGGCAATTCTTTTGCTTCTGCTTAGTGACTAGAACTGTATTTGCTGACTGTCAAGCCACTGCTTTCATTGGCGGTGGCGCCCCCATTCAGAGCATCCATATTACCTCATGACTTATGGCACAGTGCACACTTTGAAAGCTAAGAACTGGAAAGTTTCTCTTTTGGCATGTTTCCCCCAGTCGCCTAGGCAATTTCCACATGCAACATTTTCCGTCCTCATTGAGAGCAGAGTTGAGAGGGCTTGAAATAAAAGACCTTGCAGGTTTACAAGATTGAGGGGGGGAAAGCCATCTCCACTGGATGCCAGGACAACTGGTCAGTTCAAACACTTTGGTCTGAAGCCCGAGTCAATGCAGAGGAATTCGGGGCCTCATTTCTCATGATTAAGGGTAGCCTTCAGAGCCGATTTTTTTTCCCCTGGGCTGACATTTAGCCCAGTTATAAAACCAAGCAACAAGACAGTCAGCTTTTGTAATGGCTGGGCTACTGAAAAGAGATTGCTGGGAGAGAGTCTCGAATTATCACCGGGAAGGGGGACTCTGTAGCCAGGCTTCAGGGTGGAATCCAGGCACTGGGACGTCACGGTAGCCACAGATGGTCCTCTGAGAGACACGCAGACACAGGAGAGCCGGGTCAACTTGGGAATCAGTGTGGGTCAAGTTTGGAAGTGCTCGGAGCTCCAGTCAAGCTGAGAGAGGCCAGGTTGCATGTGAAACAGCCCTTGCTTCACCTGAGAAGACCAAGGAGCAACAAGGAAAAGACAGGAAAGCTCACTGGACCTCTGGGGGAAGCTAAGGGTGTTATCTGAGGACCCCCCTTGGGAAAGCCACACACATCTCTTCCTCTGCATCCCAGAGGCTACCTTAGGGTGAGAAGGACAAGGAGGACCATTTTTATCCATGGGACACCAGACTCTACCCAAAGGGACCGTTTAACTTACTGAAACTTTAAATGAAGTTGGGCCGTTAGTTACTTCCCCCTTCTAACCAGTGGGTGAAGAGGGCTCAGGGAAGACCGGCAGAGTTCTAAACAAAATAAACGAAGCTCATCTTCTCTGCGCAGCCCTGCTGTAGTGCGGATCGACCCTGCCCTCTTGCTAAGGGAAAAGCAGGGCCTGGTCCCCTGCTCCTCAGCCCACGTGGTTCCTTCACTTCAGGCAAACAGAACCCTCTGAGCCTTTGGTCCTAATCAGGTCCTCCTGGTTGATGACAAGCTGCGATTTCCCTCCATCCAGCCTGAAGGTTTGGGCCCCTGGGCTCCTCTCTCCCTGGTTTGTGGTTGCAGGTTTCTCACACATCAGGCATTCGGTTATTTGCACGCTGCATGTTCTCTTCCCAAATCTCATCCCTTGAGGAGGAATTGTCCTTTGTTCTCTTCCAAGGTTCCAAGGGGAAGGACCAGACCTAAGATGCATAAGGGCCCCAAGGCCATGAATGCAATGCAGAAAGAGATCCTTGAGAAGGATCTCAAAGCTACATGCAAGGATCTCAAAGCTACACGCAAACTGACGAAATGCAGGCTCCTTAGGACATCTTATATAGACACGGTGTATCTAGGATTAAGTCAACAGGAAATCTTGGAAAAAAGAAAAAGGGTCTATTATGTTTCTAAAGATGCCCTGGTAAGGAGGTTGCCCCCTCCTTAACCGCAGCCCCACTCCCACCCCTCCCTGGCGCTCTCTTCTTCCCTTTTGTTTGCCTATCTTTCTCCTAAGGGCCCATGATTAATAACAACAATTAAGAATTGCCAACACTTGCTGAGCACTTACTACGTGCCCCAGCTCTGCGTTAAGTGCTCATCATACGAAGCCACATCTGTTCTCTGTGGTTGAAGAAATACTGAGGATGGAAAAATAAGCAGAGGAAACTGTGGCTGGGGGTGTGGAGCGGTGGCCGGAAGATGCTGGGTTGGAATACGGACAAGACACAGGCTCCCAAAATCATGCTGGACGCAGCTCCTTTCGAGCTAATTTCCAGACTTTCCTGTTCCTTTTGCTGCCCAAATCCTCCACTTCTGTGGCCACACTCGCGGGTCCGTCTCCTCTTCCCTTAATCGCTGACTCCCGCCCCCGCGATTCTATGGAAACGTGTCCTCAAGGTCACTGTGACTGTCTGCTGGCCAAACACAGTGTGTTTCCTCCCCTGTGGTCCTTGTCCTTTTTGACCTCACCGGCAATACTGGACGTAGTACGCCTCCTCACCTTCCTCTCTCTCTCCCGCCCACCTGCTCATTTGCTGGGTCCTGTGTCTCCACCACTACCCCCTCCACCCCCCACCCCCGTGTGTGTATTTTGCAGGGTCTCCTCCCCATCCCCTCTTTGCCGGTTGTAACCAGCTGGTCTCTGTAGGGCTCTGAAACTTACCTCTCCAGCCCCGATTTTGCCCCACCATCCTCCACGCTCTACAGTTATGTCACCCCCTTGTTGCTGTTGTTTAGTTGCTAAGTCATGTCTGACTCTTTTTGCAACCCCATGGACTGACTGTAGCCCAGGTGGCGCAGTGGTAAAGTATCCGCTTGCAATGCAGGAGCCACAGGAGACGCTGGTTCAGTCCCTGGGTCAGGAAGATGACTTGGAGACCTCCTGGAAATGGCAACCCACTCCAGTATTCTTGCCTGGAGAACCTCATGGACAGAGGAGCCTGGTGGGCTACAGTCCTATGCTCAGTTGTGTCTGACTCTTTGCAACCCCATGGACTGTAGCCCACCAGGCTCCTCTGTCTTCGGGATTCTCCAGGCAAGAGTACTAGAGTGGGTCACCATGCCCTCCTCCAGGGGTTCTTCCTGACCCAGGGATTGAACTGGCGTCTCCAGCAGCTCCTGCATTGCAGGAGGATTCTTTACCACTGAGACACCTGGTAGTCCATGCCACACCCCGTGTGTCCAAAAATAAATGTGTATTCTTCCTTCAGATTTGCTTCTCCTCCAAAATGCCCATCCCCAACCTGTGTCTACATAAAAAAACAACCCCAAAGCCTTGGAGTCATCTGCTCCTGCCCTTCTTGGTCTCTACACACCCAGACTCTCAGGGCCTTCCACATCAGACCTCCTCTCCACCCCACTGCTCTGCGTAGGTCAGACCCTTTCCACCTCACCCCTCCTCCTTACACTGGTCTTCTAGCTAATTTCAGAGCCTCCACCTCTCCAGGGCTCAATATTTTCCTAAAACATCTCTTAGGAAAGCAATTTTCGTGAATCAACACTTTTAAAATCATCTTTGATCTGGAGATTCTATGTCCAGAAATGTATCCTAAGGAAATTATTGAAGATGTGTGAAAACAAAGATTCATGAACAACAATATTAAGTGATAACAAGTTAAATGGACAAAAGATGTGTGGGGGTTAGTAAATACAGTGAGTCCAGTTGTAGTGAGTCCATTGCAGGGGAACTCAGTGTAGCCATTAAAAAACATGCTTCAAAAGGATGTTCAGTGATAACAGAAATGTTTATCCTATGCTGTCAAGTGAAAAACACAGGCTACAATCTGGATCCGTATGTTATGACCTCCGTCTCAACCCACTCTGCTGCTCATTACATTCCAGTAACATTTTTCTTCTTTCAGTTCCTTAAAGTTCTTTCCTTCCCCAGGGCATTTGCACATGTCAGGAAAAACTGGGAAACACTTTGAAACAGTGTGGATGGAGTGGGGGCAATCATGGGTGTCTTAACTAGTTTGTTCACTCTGGTTATCTATATCTTTCCTTTCCTTGGAGCTAGTTTACAAGCCTACAAGTTGTATATAACTGAGAATAATGCAAATGATTATTTCCCATATGCCAGTGGATTCTGTTCAGGGGTTGTTGTTCAGCTGCTAAGTCATGTCCGACTCTTTCTGACCCCATGGACTGCAGCACGACAGGTTTCCCTGTCCTCCACTATCTCCCAGAGTTTGCTCAAGTTCATGTCCATTGAGTTGCTGATGCTGTCCAGGGAAGACACAGCTAATTTTCTTGTACCCAGTTTGGCATCTGAATATTTGTATTTCATTTCAACATTCCCGATGGATAAGTGTGGTCCTTTGAAGTCTCCTTTGGACCAGATGTAATATCTTACTGGTTCTCTCATTACTTTATGAGTTAAATAAAATCTTTGACACACGTTGATTGAATAGTTCTACAGAGTCATAATTTACCTTTAAAAAAAAATGTATCCTGTAATCCTGTTCCTCCGTTTTTTCACCTGTCTAAACCTTGCTCATGCCCAGGTCTCAGCTTACATGTCACATCCCTGGAGGGGCCTCCTGTGTTCTAGATGAAGTCCTCCGTTACTCACTTTCTTACTTATTTCTTCCTTCATAGCACTTGTTACAGTTTGTCATTATGTATTCTGCATGTTTATGAATCAAATTATCTGTGATTTGCATTTTCTTCATTTTATTTGACAAATTTTCTATAATGAATATGTACATGCTTCCTAATATGTATGTATTTCCTAATGTTATCTTTAATCACTACTTTCAAAAGGAAAAAAAGGGAACCACAGTATGTCAACTGCCTCCTGCACGTCCAGTGAAACCTCGCTCTTCCAACTACCCCGGGCCACCCAGATTGCTCCCCTACTTACCCAGATTACTCCTGTTGCAATTATATTCTGTTCCACACAATTATACTTAGTGGAGCATTCAGGAACAGCATAATGAGCACCTAATGTGTGTATAGCACCGTGTGTGTGTGTGTGTGTGTGTGTGTGTGTGTGTGTGTGATGAACCCCTAAGAAGAGTAAGCTGTGCTTTCCACCCTGGGGGAGTTTATATCCTAATGGGTACTTTAGGACAGATTAAATAACAATGTGAGGTATTATTTAACAAAGTGCCAAAGCTCTACTACACAAATATTCCGGCTGGAGCTGACTGAGGGCCAGAATGATCAGGTGGCCTTATGTCATCTCAGGCTTGCAGTTTGTTAGTTCTGTGGGTTGAACTAGGATGCAACCTCACAGAAGCCCCGACCATGGTTTGGCTTCTTTAATACCCACAGGACTGAACTCGCGGCCCCGACACACGGCAGAGGCTCTTGTCGTCCATTCACTAATTGCCCGTGATGACTGGTGAGGTCAAGTCTTTGCACTTTCCTCATCTGAGAAATGGGAGTTATGGTGAGGCCCTCCCCACCCCTACAGAGTCTATATCCATGTTTACCCTATAAACCGCCAAGTTACTGCAAAGTTAGGTATTCGTGACTGCCCAACTCCCTCTGGGAGTCTTACTGGAAAGGTGGGGAATTACACAAGGGCTGATGAAATTGAGATGTCTGAGGGTGGGCAGAAGGTTCTGAGACCTCGCTTTGGGGTTCTCCCCTTGGCAGTGGCGGGGAGGGCAGTGGCCGTGACTGCTTCCTGTAAGTGGTCCTGTCGCCCGGGGCCCAGGCAGCAGCAGTGTTTCCAAGAAGATGAGAAGCTTTGCTTAAGTAGAACCTGGAGACCAATCACCTTCCCAGGCCAGGATCTCTAACAATTGCATGTAGTCACTCGGGTGTTGACTCTCGGACAACAGCTTGCTTAAGACGCCAGTTCCGGAGCCCTGGGGTCAGACTCTGCCATTCTCCTGTTGTTCGACATCCTGCCTGATACGAGTCTTCTCGGGGCCTCCTTGAAAATTGTCCCCCCATCCACAGTCGCGCCTCAGTATGGTGGCACAGCCTGGGCTGCTTCCATGTTTGGGTTTGTATAACGATCTGTGGGAAAATGAATGAATCAAAGGAATCTTGACGGGAGAGGGAGTTACTTTTTCATCACAGAGCTCTCTAAACATTGGGTACCATGCCTCTTCCAGGCAGCCTTAGAAACTGGCCTCAGAATATGGTTCTTGGCCTTCTGATCTCAAAGTAGTTTAATACTGCCCATATCACTCTGCTGACAAAGGTCTCTATAGTCAAAGCTGTGGGTTTTGCCATAGACATGTACAGATGTGAGAGTTGGACCATAGAGAAGGCTGAGTGCTGAAGAACTGATGCTTTTGAATTGTGGTGCTGGAGAAGACTCTTGAGAGTCCCTTGGACTGCAAGGAGATCAAACCCGTCCATCCTAAAGGAAATCAGTCCTGAATATTCTCTGGAAGGACTGATGCTGAAGCTGAAGCTCCAATACTTTGCCCACCTGATGTGAAGAACCGATTCATTGGGAAAGATCCTGATGCCAGGAAAGACTGAAGGCAGGAAGGGAAAGGGACGACAGAGGATGACATGGTTGGATGGCATCACCACCTCAATGGACATGAGCAAACTCCGGGAGGTGGTGAAGGATGGGGAAGCCTGGCGTGCTGCAGCCCAAAGGGTCGGACACAACATAGTGATGGAACTGAACTGATATCCCTCTTTAGAAAAACCTCTGTCTGCATAACCTGGTGTCTCATTTTACGAGGAACCATGTATGTCTCCTTCTCTCTTTTTCTTTCTCACTTTCGAGAAGCGTCCAGCTGACAGGAAAGTAGTCATTATAACATTCCCCCGGTTCTGTGATACTGTTTTCAGAAAAGGCTCCTGGGCTGGATGAATCAGGGTCTAAACTAGTGTGGCTGTGATTTCCACTCTGGAGCAGCACCCTGGGGTCAGGGCACGGGGCCTGGGTGGTGACTGGGAGGGGCAGTCAGGGACCAAAATTTCGGACTCCGGGGCACCGTGGGGATCCCAGGGCCTGCCTGTCTGGAGAACGTGGTGGGCTGTCTCCTGCTGAATGGGAAATTCTAGCAGCCAGAGGTGGAGCGGGAACACCAGGAGGACTATACCCTCTGCTCACAGTGTGGCCTTTTATCCCCCTCCAGGGAAGGATGAAAAACAGCCCTGTAAGTCCTGCAGCCTGGCTGTGATGATCTGCACAGCAGGCATGTGGGCCACATTGTTCTGTCTCTCCGGGAAGATCTTTGGCACTCTCAGCCCTGGCTGGCTCCCAGCAGGCCTCCCTGTAGCTCTGCTCCGAGGCCTGGATGCCTGGCCTGATTAATACAGTTCAGCTTTCCCCAAAGGTGCCTGGGGTTGGGGGGGCTGGAGGCAAGTCGTTCTAACAGCCTAACTGAATGGTCACTTTTATTTCTCCTTTGCTGTTGACTTCCTGTTTACCGCTCCTTCCCCAAGCTGTGTGCAGCCCCACGATGTTTTAAGATTCTCTTCATTCAGGGAGAGCCAAGAGACAAAACTGCAGTCTGCCTGAGAAAACAAAAGAAGCCCGGCTCGGAGGAACCGTCTGACTCCCTGTTGTGGGGGTGGCTGCCTACCACTCTGCCCTGCGATGTGATGATTGCAGTCATTAAGCCTGTCTGGTGGTGGGGAGGCTGAGTGAAGAAAAACAACAATAAAAGAGAGAGAAATGAGTCCCAGGGACTGAGAACTGTGCAGGCAGAGAAAAAAAAAATCTCCTGCACTCCTTTTAGAGTTCATAGCCAGAAGGATAAACACCACTTAATTTGCAAAAGATTGCCATTTGGAGATGATAAAAAAAAAATGTGAATGTGGCTGGAAGAAACACTTACATGGAAGTCACCAGATCCTGTGCTGAGAACGTGTGTGAATTTCTCAGTGGTCTCTGTTTGCAGCTGGACTCCAGGGCAGTCGGGTTCTTGGTTTTTACAAACAGTGAGGCCGACTCGGTTCTCAGACCCGGGTGAGAGGGTGATTCTGCCCCCACCCTTCCTGGAGTCATTTGTTGATGTCCTGTAGACGTTTTCAGTTGTCACAACTCTGTGTGTGTGTGCTTGTGTTTTAAATTGTCACAACTGTGTGTGAGTGTGTTTGTGTGTGTGTGTGGGTAGTGGGGATTGGGTTGTGAACACGGGTCGGGTTCCATCCCTGGTCAGGGAAATAGATCCTGCTTGCTGCAAGTAAAGATCCCGTATGCCACAACTAAGATCGAATAGCCCTGTGTGCTGCAGCGAAGACTCAGCACAGTCAAATGAATAAATATTTTTAAATAATAATAATAAAATCTAGGTGAAGATATGGGCACCCATCGCCACCTTCTATGGACCAAATGGGTCAGAGGTCCATATGTGTACTGCCACTGCCCTCTAGGGGAAGAAATGTATGGAGCTGCCCACTGTGAGGACGGTTTCCAGGCACTGGGGTAAAACCTCAGGTAAATGCCCCTCACTCACTTTAATGGCATTGGGTGCATGCATGCATGCTAAGTCGCTTCAGCCGTGTCTGACTCTGCAACCCCACGGACTATAGCCCCCGGGCTCCTGTGTCCAGGGGGATTCTCCAGGCAAGAATACAGGACTGGGTAGTCATTCCCTCCTCCGGGGGATCTTCCCGACCCAGGGACAGAACACGTGTCTCCCATGGCTCCTGCATTGCAGGCCGATTCTTTACAGCTGAGCCACCAGGGAAGCCCAATTGCATCTGGTAAAGAACCCCAATTTTTAAAAAATTTATTATTTATTTATTTTTGACTGTACTTCACTGCTGCATGGGCTTTTCTCCAGTTGCAGCAAGTAGGGACTACTCTTCGTTGAGGTCTGCAGGCTTCTCATTGCGGTGGCTTCTCTTATTGTGGAGCATGGACTCTAGGATATAGAGGCTTCAGTAGTAGAGCACAGGCTCAGTAGTTGTGATGGACTGGTCCTTGTGGGATCTTCCTGGACCAGGGATCGAACCCATGTCTCCTGCATTGACAGGCATATTCTTTATCACTGAGTCACCAGGGAAGCCCTCAAAACCCAATTTTATGGTTAGGAGACTGGTTTCAAGCTCTATCACTTGCTCAGACTGACAAACATCCTAACCTCTCTTAGCCCCAGTCATGCCCTTTGTACCTAGTCAGTTCCAGGCATCTCACAGGAGCTTGGATGAGCCGGAACTGCGGAGGCAAGAACATAGCACATAAATAAACATACATTGTTATGGTAACTCTAGGATTATAAAGTTGTGCATGCCTGCTAAGTCACTTCAGTTGTGTCCCACTCTTTGTGACCCCATGGACTGTAGCCCACCAGGCTCCTCTGTCCATGGGGATTTTCCAGGCAAGAATACTGGGGTGGGTTGCCATGTCCTCCTCCAGGGGATCTTCCCGACCCAGGATTGAACCCAAGTCTCTTATGTCTCCTGCATTAGCAGGCAGGTTCTTTACCACTAGCACTACCTGGGAAACCCATAAAAAGTGAAAGTGATAGTGTTAGGTGCTCTTGTGACCCCGTAGGATTACAGCTGGCCAGGTTCGTCTATCCATGGAAATCTTCAGGCAAGAATACAGGTGTGGGTAGCCATTCCCTTCTCCAGGGGGTCTATCCCACCCAGAGATTGAACTTGGGTCTCCCGCATTGCAGGCAGACTCTTTACCATATAAGGTCAGAGATGCTCAGTTATTAACAGTAGTTACTGATGGCCTGTCATGCACCACAATCTCTTGTAAAAGCTGAGAATGTAAAGTAGACATGACCAAGTCCACGGTTGGTGGAGACAGATAACAAACTATCAACAAATAAGGTAAAATTATTCTACCAGCTGGTGTCCATGGCTGTGGGGAAATGCATTTAGGACAATGGCATAGAGTAAGGCTGGGGTTGGGAGGTGGGCACTGCTTCAGTTAATCCAGGTGGTCAAGAAAGGGACAGAGAACAAAGTGACCTTATGAACAGAACTACCCTTGGACCAAGGCACATGGCAGTCGCTAGGCCCTGCGTGAAGAGGAGTCTGAGCATCCTCAGTACTTTACTGTTTGGGCAACAGGGAAATGCTTTTCCACTCTGCTGTCATGAGGCGAAGTAACACAGAGAGGATTAGCATGGTGGGGGCCACTTAGGAGAGGGAAAGGAAAATGAACTAATGAGTTAAGTTGTTAAACTCTTCTCAGATGGCATCAGTGCAAAGACTAAAGAATTGTTTCCCAAAATTCCTAACATTCTTCTTTTTTTTGGTTTTTCTTTGTGTTCTGGAGATGCCCATGGTGCAAAGTTAATAATTCATATTTCTCTTAAAGTTGTATGTAGGTTGGTCTAAAGGTTAGATGCCTGATGCATACCAATTATTTTCCTTGACAATGACATGCATGCAAGACTCATCAAAGAAGAATTTTTTAAAATAAGAATATTTAAGGCTTCCTTGCTGGCTCAGTGGCAAAGAATCCACTGGTCAATCTAGGAGACACTAGATTTCAATCCCTGGTCCGGGAAGATCCTATGTACCTCGGAGCAACTAAGCCCGTGCACCACTGCTACTGCGCCTGTGCTCTAAGAGCCCGTGTTACACAAAAAGAGAAGCTTGTGCACCTTAACAAGGAGTAGCCCCGACTCACTGCAACTGGAGAAAAGCCCTCGCACCAAAAAGACCCAGCACAGCCCCCAAATAAATAAATGAACATTTTTTAAAAATTAATACAACTTTGGTAAACATTCCTCCAAAGTCCTTCAGCTTTATTTAAATAATTCTAAATTAAAATGATCATACCTGCCAATTATAATATGTATTTATGTCATCTTAAATAATTTTGAATGTTTGAGGAAAATAACTTCTTGAGAGCATATGTGAGACCATTTCAACTTTTCATTGTGTACACTTGACTTTCAGTTACATTTTTAATGATAATATATTCAGATTTTGTACTTATGAGGACAATAACATTTAAAAAGTCTTTTATATCATTCATCCCAATAGAATACAAATTACTCAAAGATGATTTTATTAGTGATTTCACTTAAAAGCAAAAAAAATGAATTTTTGTGAAGTAAACATATAAGTTATAAATAACGTATGTCTCTGTCGCTCATTCTAATGCCACCGCCAACCCACAGAACCCTCAAATATGCACAATAATAATTAGATTCAATTTTGTTTTGTATTTTACTAACATACAGTCATAAGAACAATAAGTTTATGCATATTTTTCCATTTTGCCATTAGATAGGCATTCGTCACGGTAAGAGGACAGAGCATACCTTATGTTAGAGTTTTAGTGGCGTGTGGGCCTCCATTTGTAGTCTTTTCCTGGGCTCCTCGAATGTTAGAGGTGAGCCTGTGGGGAAGGAGGCAGTAACACAGTCAAAGGTCCTGAAACAGCAAAGCGTTTGGTGTATTGGTGCAGCCCAGCCTCGGTAGTTGAGGTTGGCCAGGCCTTGTGACACGGTGAGGGGTTTAGACCTCCCCACCTTGAGAAACCAGGGGAGGGTGTTAGGCTGGAGAAGATGGTTCTGGCTGCTGTGCAGAAAGGGGAACCAGATGAGAGGCAGAGACCTGACTGTCAAGCTGCTGCATTAGTCCTAGCAAATGAGAGTGCCTTTGACGTGGGTGTCAGGAGTGGAGGTGATGAGCTGGTCATTTGAAGGAATTCAAATACAGAATTACTGATGGATTGAATGTTGGAGTAGGGAAAGAGGGAATGATATCTAGGGCTTTGGTTTGAGCAACTGGTGTATAGTGGAGGGAACCTAGAAAGCAGAATGGAATGGGAACGTGGAGAAGACCTTGCACAGTGAGTCTCCTACATACAAACCTTCAAGTTTCGAATTTTCGAAGATTGAATGTGTGTTCCATCCATGTCAGGCGTGAGTGACATTGCAACTTGTCCTTTGACTCCTACTGTTGATAGTCTTTCAGCTCCACCATCTCTCACCTCCCCTCCCTTCTCCAGTCAGTAACTCTTCTTGCCTGTTCAAGCAATGCCAGCCCCTGGATGCCAGCTGTTGTTTTGTACTTTTATTAACTTTTTTACTGTACTGTACTAACTTTTAAAAGTATGCTGTACTTTTTAAGGTACTGTAATGTTAGATTTAAAATGTTTATGTTGTGTGTTTGTGCTAAAAGTATTATGAACCTATTATAAAACAGTGCTATACAGCCAATTGTGTTAGTTGAGTGCCTAGGCTGACTTCATTGAATTTATGAACAAATTGCACTTACAGATATACTCTTGGAATGGAACTGGTTCACATGTAGAGGACTTACTGTATCTGGGAGAGAAGTCCTCCGTAGGTAGAAGTGCTTATGCTACAGGAGAAATCAAGAAGCTAGAGGAAATTTTAGTATTGTAACTTCTGTTCCTATCAACAGCCTTGCAGGCCTCACTGGGGTTTGTGACTAGGTATCAGTTGGAGCCTGACCATCCCTGCCAGATTTTGACAGGATTGCTGAACAATTGGTCTTCCCTGGTAGCTCAGCTGGTAAAGAATCCGCCTGCAATGCAGGAGACCCCAGTTTGATTCCTGGGTCGGGAAGATCCCCTGGAGAAGGATAGGCTATCCATTCCAGTATTCATGGGCTTCACTGGTGACTCAGACAGTAAAGAATTCACCTGCAGTGTGGGAGACCTGGGTTTGATCCCTGGGTTGGGAAGATCCCCTGGAGGAGGGCATGGCAACCCACTCCAGTATTCTTGCCTGGAGAATCCCATGGACAGAGGAGCCTGGTGGGCTACTGTCCATGGGGTCGCAAAGAGTCAGACACGACTGAGTGGCTAAGCACGGCACATCTGAACTATTATCCACTAAACTCCTTCCCAGCTTTGAAATTCTATGATTTCAAGGTGACAAGGTAGGACCTCAAAGTATTTAAATTTGAAGAGGAGACTTTTTGAAGACAGAAGAGGAATCAGTCTGTAAATGTGGAGATGTGTGTGGCAGACTTTACACCAAAGGGGGTGCACATTCCCACAGAGGTGTTATGTTAGAACTAGAAGCCTAGATTAGATGTCACCGTGTGTTCTTCTATGAGCCCACAGCGCTATGCACTCAAAACAAAGCCACAGAACACGAGGACGGGGAGGAACCTCAGGGCACAGCTGCTCTATTAGTTGCCCTGATAAAGAAAGTGGGGCTAAGCTGCCACTTGATGGTGGATGGTACTGTTACTGAAAGTGAGGTCTGGCTCAAAAGCCAATAAAGAGGCCACATTGGTGGGCAGTTGGCTTTATTTTGGATGTCAGCAACTGAGGTGGGGGCAGGGGGAGGGCGGATGCCTGTCCAAAGCCCGACTCCATCCCCTGACAATCAGGGCGGGGCAAGAGGTTTTACAGAGAGAGGGAGGGGTTCCATGCAGCAACAGCAGTCAGCTCTGACAGTCATCTTGAAATTGGTCATCAGTGGTCTGACCAGCATCATCTTTTGATTGTTTTAAGTACAGTTAATCTTCAGTTCCAGGGTTGGTTTGTTTCCATTTCTTTGAGGCCAGTTCTTGGAATTGTACAAGACGGAGGAGCTGATGTCATGCCTATAGTCTGGTCATCAAGTAGCTAACTTTTCCACCTGGTGGGGTTTCAATATCTATGAGACAGCTCACAGGTTATGGCTCAGAATAAGATTTATAGCCCTTGGGAAGGAACTAAAGGTCCTTGACTAATGACCGCATGCATTATCATTATTGGGTCTCCTTTGACTACTTTCTTTTGTTTCTGTATTTAAGCATTTTGATTAAACTTATTCTTCAGCCAAAGTTTTTCCATAGACAAAAAGCAGGCAGAGGACATGGGAGGCAAGGACCATAGGGTACTGCTGTGTCTCTGTACAGTCACACAGCCACTGGTGATGGATGTAAGCCCTGAGCCCAGAAGCTGGGACTTCCAGCTCAGCTTGCTTCCCACAAGTAGTCTCTCCTCCTGGGGTGAAGCAAGGGGTCACTGCAGCGCCAGGACCTGACTTCAAAACAGGTCTCAGATTTCTTGCAGTGACAGCACATTCAGGCCATTTTCAGCTCTGTAGAACCTTGTCATAAATCCCAAGAGCTCAGAGTTCTTTCATAAATACAGCAGCATCATCCCCACTGCCATTCATTCAATCGACCAACATTTATGTGGGTGGCGAGCTCAATGGTGCTAAGCACACAAAAAAGAACACAGCGTGTCCTCAAGGTGCTGCTCGCGTCTGTGTGTGATGGGGAGGGTGGGGGTGGGGGACGCATTGACATGGAAGATTCCAGTGCAGTGCGTTCGGTTGGGAACCGTGGTGGCAGCGTGCCCAGGGTCCCAGGGGATGACCCAAGACTGGCAGCAGAGAAGGGTAGGTACCAAACCTGCAGCCACTGAGCCCTCGGCTGCAGTCAGGGGCTACTGGGAGTTAAACACGTGATCGGTTGCTCAGTCGTGTCCAACTATTTGCAACCCCATGGACTGTAGCTCATCAGGTTCCTCTGTCTATGGAATTCTCCAGGCAAGAATA
Organism: Okapia johnstoni; assembly: GCA_024291935.2. Classification (NCBI taxonomy): domain Eukaryota; kingdom Metazoa; phylum Chordata; class Mammalia; order Artiodactyla; family Giraffidae; genus Okapia; species Okapia johnstoni. The sequence continues at coordinate 29,015,119 of CM044327.1, forward strand.
CTGGAGTGGGTTGCCATTTCCTTCTCCGAGTTAAACAGGAGAGAAGGGAAAAGTGTTAAAGGCGGTTTTAGGAAAAGGGAGCAGAGAGCGCAAAGGCAAAGAAGGAAGGCAGAACCTGACACATTTGAAAAATTGCCTGTACTTGATACCACAGAGCACCCGGGGCAGAGCCAGGAGGAGGGGGTGGGGGGGCGGGGCACGGGATGGAGGAGTGGGCGGGGCCAGGGACTGTCACTCCAAGATGCTGGCGCTTCAATCCGAAGCTGGTGAGATTCCCAGGCTTTCAGGCTATTCGCTCCAAGGTCAAGAAATGCATCCTCCTCCGGGGGGGCGGAGAGGGGGGTGAGCGGGAATGCTTAACCAGTGGAAATCTTCGGAGCGAGTATCAAGGATGAGCACAGGCTCAGCAGAAGACCAGGAGCCTATTCATTACAAGGTACCTAGCACGTCAGTACGTGCTTACCATATCTTCGTCATATGAACGAACAACGTGAATGGCATCCGTAGAGATTCTTTGCTTTGTTTCCCCACCGCCCCTTTCTCTCCTGTGCCAGACCCCAAATTTGATTAGCTGGGGTTGGAGAGAGAGGGGCCCCATGGGTTTTGTCTGTTAGATGCTTCAGACAAGCCATCAACTTTTATCCTCACGACACCCTTGCGGTCCATACTGCAAATCCACAATATCTTACCCAAAAGCTAGGTGTGCTTCAGAATTCTGATTCGTTTCAGATTGTGGAAAGGTAGTGCTGCACAATATACATTTTATGATAGCAAGCCCCCAGTGGACTGGGGGAGCATCTTGCCATCAAACAACATAAACCCCTTCTGCTGTAAGAATATTCACACTATGTAGGTAAACACGTAACCTCAGGTCGCTTTAGGTCAGCTCTTGCTGCCAAGTGAGTTACAAAACACTTCTGGTTTGCGGAGTGCGGAGTCTGGAATGTGGACAATGGGGTGTGGACCTCTGAAATCCTTGCTTTTTGGATGAGGCAACTGAGATTCCCGGAGTTGAACTCTACTCAGAGAGGGGGGATCTGGGTGAAGACACGACTTTGCCCAACTCCAAAGCCCATGCTCTTTCCACGGCACATTCTGGGCTCCTCTGCTGGTCTGCCGCCTGATACAAAAAAGGATAAAGGGCAGACGTTGCTGATCCTCAGCTGCCCCAGCAATCAGTCAGTTCAGTCACTCATTCGTGTCTGACTCTTTGAGACCCCATGGACTGCAGCACGCCAGGCCTCCCTATCCATCACCAACTCCCAGAGTTTACTCAAACTCATGTCCATTGAGTCAGTGATGCCATCCAACCGTCTCATCCTCTGTCGTCCCCTTCTCTTCCCACCTTCAATCTTTCCCAGCATCAGGGTCTTTCCCAATGAGTCAGTTCTTCGCGTCAGGTGGCCAAAGTATTGGAGGTTCAGCTTCAACATCAGTCCTTCCAATGAATATTCAGGACTGATTTCCTTTAGGGTTGCCCCAGCAATACCGACACCAAGTTTGGAGTTTTCTTTCTGGAATAACAATGCCGTCATCTAGTGGACAAACCTGAGAATGGCATCCGACGGACATGGAGAGGGAGGTTGATTGGCATGGAGGTGGCCTCTGTAAATTTTCTTTCCCTCTGTAACCTTGCAAGCCATATTTCAGGGACCAGGAAGCTGCTAATAAATTACCTCTATGTAATCCATCCTTCAAAACAAAAGAAAAAAGATAATAAGAATGAAACTTCTTTTACCCAATTGCCAGAAATTCTAGACCACTTTCACCATTCTCAGTCAGCACCTCTCAGAGCATCTCTTCTAAAACATGACTCTCCCATGCTTCAGACTTTCCATCGATTACAGAAGCAACTCCATAGTCCTGGTTAAGACCACACTTGCCACTCCAGCCATTCCCCACGACACACACTCTCTGCTTTCACCGGGCCCTTATCTTACCTGTATCTTCTATGATAGCACCTGGAGCTACCCACAACACTGTTTTGTTTGCTTGTTTCCTTTGCCAGACTCGTCACTCCTGTACATTTTGGGGTACCTGGAATATAGTAGGAGTTTGATCACTTTTGAGAGATGAAAAATTAGAATGAATGTATTTCATTAGCTTAAAACACCCAACATTTTGTTCATTAATTACATGCACATACAGTCAGAGCTGTCAGTCTCCTAAATCTCAGGTAGTTTTACTTTCAAAGTCCTTCTTAACATGCAGTTTGGTAGAGGGCAGGATAGAGAAAGTTTGGGGATACTTGTGTCCCCAAAGAAGAAAGATTATTAAAGAATCGCAATACTCAGAATAATGTGTTCCTCTAAGAAAATGATTCTTGGGACCTCCATGGTTGGTCCAGTGGTTAAGAATCCGTCTTCTGATGCAGAGGGCATGGCTTCAATGCCAGGTCGGGGAACTAAGATCCAACACACCATGGGTTACTGAGCCCATGCACCACATACAACTAGAGAGATGCCCCCCACACCACAGTGAAGATCCTGTGTGCCACAACTAAGAGCTGATGCAGCCAAAAATAAATAAATAATAATAATAATAAAAGAAATGACTCTTTCCTTGAGTTTCCCACATCCTCTTTTCTTTTTCAGACAGTGTCTTGAATTTCTCAAAATAAACCTTCAGATGAGTTAGTCAAGGAAATAAGAAACTATACACAAACTATGGCACTTAAGAAGTTGAGGTTAGGTTACAAAATAAATAGAAATAGTTATTTTTTCAGGTATGTGTATTATTTTTGCAATAGCTTTATTTGGATATAATTTACATGCCACAAAGTCACCTACTTAGAGTGTAAAATTCAGTGATTTTTAGTATATTTACACAGCTGTGGGATAATTGCCACAATCAGCTTGAGGACATTTTTATCATCCCCCCAAAACCCTGTACTTCTGTACCCTGTACTATCTCCTCCCAGCCCCCAGTTCCATCACCACCCCAGTCCTTGGCAACCATTAATCTACTTCCTGTATCTAGGGATTTGCCCATTCTTGACCTTGCAGGATAAATGGAATCATATAATACGTTGCCTTTTGTGTTTGGCTTTTTTCACTTTAGCATGATGTATTCCAGGTTCATCCACATTGCACATAAAAGTTCGTGTGTGTGTGCATGCTAAGTCACTCCAGTTGTGTCTCTTTGCAACCCCATGAACTGTAGCCCACCAGGCTCCTCTGCCCATGGGGGTTCTCCAGGCAAGAACACTGGAGTGGGGTGCCATGCCCTCCTCCAGGGGATCTTTCCCATCCAGGGATCGAAACCCAAGTCTCTTCCATCTCCAGCGCTGGCAGGAAGTATCCCAATTTGTGGTGGCATTTGACAGTTCGCAGACGTGACACCCTCCAGGTGACTGCTGACAGCTAAATCTTAGGATGCCTTTTCGCCCCACACACCCCTACCCAGGACCTTCAAGAATCACAACCAGGAATCTTCCAGCCTCATCCTGGGGGTGGGGGGGAGGAGCTGAGGAAGTAGAGCTTGTAATTGGAACTGGACTCCATTTAGGAAAGATAGCCAATTCCTGGGCTTCCATCATAGAAAGACCTAGACCTAGAACTAGGAGAAGGCTTGGAAGCCAATCACTACCCCTCCCCTTTGACACACAACCAGTGGGCAAAGGTGTGCTTGGGAGTGGGAGGAGGCTGACCCCGGAAGGACCCCAGGAGCCCACAAACTAAGGACATTTTCTCTGCCATCTTTCACCAATTATTATTTTTGTTATTTTTCCACTAGAGGGGTAGGGGGGAAAAAAGTCAGGAGGGATGTGGGTGTGTATATTTCTTGGAATCCAGAGGTTCAGAGAGGGGAGGAAATTCATCAAAAATGTCCCCAGTACAAAAGTTGGCAAAACAAATAGCTCTCTCTCTTTGTTTTTTCAATCTGAACTGTGTAACAGGAGAAATTCTCTCACAAGGGGAGAGTGTTCCTGAGCCAAGTTTAGGCAGAGGGAAATTTTCCAGCATGTCAGGAACGAAGCTGACGGTCCATTAAGGAGTAAAAAAAAAAGTGCTGGAGGAAAGCGTAAGGCGGTGAAAGCTCCAGGATTCAGACGAGCTTTGCATTCCAGACCGGGGCCGCAGTTGAGAGACCCCAGGAAGCTCCCTCTAAAGGGAGGCTGCGGAGATGCACCCTGGGCTCCCAGCTCTAGCGCACACTTCCTGTTCTGCCCCTGGACATTCAAGCCAAAACTTACAAAACATCCTTTCCCCTGGAACCAAGTGCTTGCTTCGGGAGACCCACCCCTCCCCACGTCGGTGATCTCAGCCTGCCCTCCCCTTCCTTCCGCGGAACCTCCCCCACATCAGAGGCTTTCGGCTTCCCGAGCAGAGATGCTGGATCCGCCGTAGCAGGTGATGCCCGCGGGAGAGAGGCGACCGGGGACCACTGCCGACGAGGTAGGAACGGGGGACTGGACGTCCTGGGCTCACTTGGCATTTATTGAGGAAAGCGAGGGCTTGACCTTGAAGCCTCGGGCTGAGGGCGTTTTTTGGCTGATGGGCATATGCGGTGGGTGAGTGGACTCCAGGAGAGGTCAGCCTTTCTTTTCCCTCTTTCTTTCCAAATTTAACTTTAATTCTGGGGTCTCTAGAAGCACTCCGTTGTTTGCCTGGTGTGGCAAGTGCTAGAGCAGAATTCCGGGAATTCCCAGATTTCTTTTCTCTTTTGCTTTCTTTTCTTGGAGAGGGGGGCATGGAGAGGAGAGTCCTGGAATATCACGGAACATTCATAAAGACCTTCCGCTCTGAATAGATTCAGAGAGAAAGGACCACGTGGATGCACAAGGAAAAGGCAATTTTGACTTGATGAGCTGGGGTCCGGCTGTTCCTCAGGACCTGGGTGGTGTGTTCTCCTGGCCCCCGATGCTCCCCTCCCACCCACCCCCACCCCCCGCCAACCTGCTGTCTTGGGGACACACTCCTTGAGCTGTTTCTCAGCATGGGGGTGTGGCACACGGCCCCAGTGCCATGCGTTAATGGACAGAACCCAGGCTTCCCTGGAGATTTAGAGGTCTGTCTGAGGTAGGGCTAACTGGTCTACCCAGAAGACGGCATGTGGCTTGTTAAGGACACGCCCCAGCTAGTGGCTGAGAGGCTGGCCCTGGAAGCACATGCTGACATTGGACTGACACAGTGAGCTCAGCAGGGCTTCTGCACAAGGAGTGCTCAAAATTTTATGAAGCAATAATAAGTGAAGCATTTCAAATACCCTTTCTCTGAACTCCTATGGCCTTTACTTCTCTGCAGGATGCATTTGGTTCCTTATCAACATACTGTCTTGCACTGTTTTCTGGGCTTCCCTGATAGCTCAGTTGGTAAAGAATCTGCCTGCAATGCAGGAAACCCTGAGTCAGGAAGATCCGCTGGGGACAGGGATAGGCTACCCACTCCAGTATTCTAACCAACCAAATAAAGGAGAGAGTGAGTTGGACAAATGACTCACAACCTATTATTTGGTGATCCCCAGACAGGTACTAACACTTGTTGAGCTCTGGCTGTGTGCCAGGCACCATTCTGAAGGTGGCAGGTATCATTATCATCCCCATTTTACAGATGAGGAAACTGAGGCTGGAGACACAGCTAGTAAGTGCAGAGGAGGAATCTGTACTGAGTCCAGGCCGCCATCCTCTAAAACCAAGATGGGGTTTGACTCTGGGTTCCTGCATTGTCTAGCTGAGTGACTTCAGACAAGTTGAATGTCTTTCAGCCTCAGGTTCCTCATCTGCAAAATGAGACAATAATAACCCCACCTGATAGAAGTGTTGTGAGAGATAAGTTAATTTTAGAAATTATTTTATTGAAGCAGGTCAAAGATGTAGGCATGCTCCTCCCAGCCCCTACTTACTGTGTGCAGTACAAACATGGAGGAAACTTTTGCAACTGAAAAGCCTCAGGGTTCTGTAGAAGGTAGCAACAGTGCCTTGTTAGGATTTGTACCTTAATGAGGAACACTGAAGTTCACTTACCAGCCAGTGCAAACCTGTAGCCACCAGCTCACCAGACTCACAAAGTTCACTAAGAGCAAAGTTCATATCGTATACAGGTTCTGTGTTCAACCAACCTCGGAAGGCCACCTGCAAAAAAATTCCAGAAAGTTCCCCAAAGTAACACTTGAATTTGCATGTGATTATTTACATAACATTTAGATCGTATTTGCATTTAGATTGTATTTATACTCTTGTATTAGGTTTTAGAGATGATTTAAAGCATAAGGGAGGATGTGTGTAGGTTATATGCAGATACTGTGCCATTTTACAGGCTTTCCAGGTGACGCTAGTGGTAAAGAACCTCCCTGCCAATGCAGGAGATGTAAGAAGCACAGGTTCAATCCCTGGGTAGGGAAGATCCCCTGGGGAGAGCATGGCAACCCACTCCAGTATTTTTGTTGGGAGAATCCCATGGACAGAGGAGCCTGGTGGGCAACAGTCCATAGGGTTGCGAAGAGTTGGACATGACTGAAGCGACTGAGCACACATACTCTTTTATGGAAAGGACTTGAGAATGGGTGGATTTTGTTACCCTCAAGCATCTTGGAACCAGTCCTGGGGGCGGGGGAGAGCCAAGGGAGGACTATGCCTTTGTTTCTCTTGGAGTATGTTTCACAAGCTGTGGTCTAAAGACCTCAGTGCTCTTTCGAAGGGACCCGGGGTCCCTCTGGGGAGGAGTTCAACAAATGGATGCTCCAGGATCCTCCTCTTCCCTCTCCCAACAAAGCGGCTCCATCTCCACCTGACTATGTGTTGGGGGCCGAGTGGAAAGCAAGTTTTGAAATCAATGTTCAGAACTGCTAACCTGGGACAGGTAACGTTGAGTCTAGGGAGAAAAGGACTGCTTACAGGACAGGGTTGATTTACCAAGGGGTTTCCAGCTTGGCCCTGTCTGGGCTCTCACTTGCCTCTCCGCATCACCTTCTACTTAATGACCATCTTCCACCCTTGGGAACCTACAGGCATCGTGTACCGGGCAGGCTCAGGGGGTGACCCCTTCCGTCTCAGGCAGCTGGTCCTCAGGTTCAGGGACGGATAAGGGACAGGGCCCCAGAGAGCATATGTGACAACCTGGGCTCTCTCTGAGTCTTCTCGGAATGTGCCCTTCTCAGTTCTATTCACAGTAGTGGACTATATGATCAATACTCATAATAGCTGTTATTGATCTCCCTTAATGACGACAGCTTCCTTGTTGAGCTTGGTGCTGTGCTGAGCACAGATTTGCTCACGCAATCCCCACAAAAGCCTTGGAAGGCAGTTTCTGCCTGTTCCCCTGCTCTGCTGGTGAGCACGTTTGGGTGAAGATGTGGAATGACTTGACTAAGGGCACCCAGCCAGTTAATGCTGAGGTTGGACTTGGAGCCCCTCGCCCAAGTCTGAGTCACCCTGCCTTGAATATTTTTGCAGCCCCCTTTGACAGAGGTAAGAGGGACATTGTTGTTAGTAGGGTGTTTCTTTCGTGTTTTTGGTAAGGGATGCCCCCTGAGAATAGGCTGGGAGAAGCAGGGCTAGGACAGAACATTCTACGGAGGAAGGATGCTGCTGTGAACACGAAGAGTTGGAATTCTTGTGCAAACTGTGTCCCTGGGAAACGTCACCTCTCTTAGGAGAGGGGATATGGTTGGGTGGGCAAGAGCCAGCTCTGTAGCCAGACTCCCCGGCCTTGAATCCCTGCTCTGCCCAATATCAGCTAGATCCTCTTATGCAAATTTCCAAAATAATAGTCCGTGTAGAGAGATAATAATAACAGTACCTATATTATAACAATGTTATGAGAGAATGACTTAGTCCACATAAAGCATTTAAAACTGTGTCTGGCACATAGTAAGGACTCAATAAATATGTTACTATGGAGACTTCCCTGGGTCAGTGTTTAAGACTTCACCTTCCAATGTAGAGGGTGTGGGTTTCATCCCTGGTCAGGCAGCTAAGATCCCTCACGCCTCATGGACAAAAAAAACAAAACATGAACAGAAGCAATATTGTAACAGATTCAATAAAGACTTTAAAAATGGTCCACATCAAAAAAAATCTTTAAAAAATATATGTCATTATGTGTAAAAGAGTTTGGATTAAGCTTAGGTAAAGTGGTTGGGTGGCAGGCTGGAAATAAGAACTAGTTGGTATTTGAAATTGAAAAAATGAACGCCAACAATTTTCAACTGTGAGCTGGGGGTGGGGATGGGGTGTTTACCCAGACCCAGGGTCCCTGAGAGACAGCTGACAACCTGCGAGAAAAAGCTTCAATGTTCTCTTGGAAGTTTAATAAAACTGGAATAACTAGTCTTCAGAATTGGACTTGCCAAATTGGATTCTTTGATTAAATGAAGTTTACCTTATTTATCTTTGGAGTTATGGAAATCAGTCTCACCTCTGACCTATTGTTATTTCTGGGGAAAAAAAAAAAGAACCAAAAAAACAACTTGCTTGTAAATGCCGTTGGCTGAACCACTTGCACTTTTGGAAGGATGACTTTAAGATTTCAGGCTGAGATATAAAATTTAAGAGCTAAATATAGCTGATAAAAGAAAAAAGAAACAAACCCAGGAAGGGATCATGACTTACAAAAGAATTTTGTGGCTTTCTCAGAGGACAAATCTGTGAGCGCCGCCTAAGTCTAGACTAAGTTTGCAATGATTTTGAGAGTAGCATGCCTCCGTTTGCCTACCCTTACTGGAAGTAAAAGTAGGCAGGAAATAAACTGGGGGACTGCCGTTTATTGAGCACTTACTACGAACCATGCTTTGTGCTAAGTGCTTCATACACAGCATCTCGTGTTTAATCCCTATATCTCCCTATCAGGGGACTACAGTTGATCCTTAAGCCACACAGGTTTGAGCGGCGTGAGTCCCTATAAGAAAGTGAAAGTCGCTCAATCGTGTCTGACTCTTTGCAACTCCATGGACTGTAGTCCATGAAATTCTCCAGGCCAGAATACTGGAGTGGGTAGCCTTTCCCTTCTCCAGGGGATCTTCCCAACCCAGCGATCAAACCCAGGCCTCCTGCATTACAGGTGGATTCTTTACCAGCTGAGCCACAAAGGAAGCCCAAGAATACTGGAGTGGGTAGCCTATCCCTTCTCCAGCGATCTTCCTGACCCAGGAATCAAACCGGGGTCTCCTGCATTGCAGGTGGATTCTTTACCAACTGAGCTATCAGGGAAGCATATGAGGGTTTTTTTTCAGTAAATACACAGTTACTACCCTACCTGGGGTTGGTTGAATCCACAGATTCGAAATCTTGGATATGGAGGGCTGACTGTGTGGAGGTTGGTGGTCCTGAACACTCCCCTTGGTGTTCAAGGGTCAACAGTACTACAATTATCCCCAGTTTACAAATGAGGATAATGAGGCTTGGAGAAGGAAATAATGTGCACAGAAGCACACAGCTGCTAAGCGCTGGGTGGGAGTTCTAACTCGGGATGTCTGGGTATGGGTGTGAGGGGTTAACTCTGCTTCCCTGGTGGTTCAGACCGTAAAGAATTTGCCTGCAATGTGGGTGACCTGGGTTTGATCCCTGGGTTGGAAAGATCCCCTGGAGAAGGGAATGGCAACCCACTTCAGTATTCTTTCCTGGAGAATCCCCATAGACAGAGGAGCTTGGCGGGCCACAGTCCATGGGGTTGCAAGAGTGGAACACAACTGAGCGACTATGATTCACATTCATTTACGGCAAATGGAATCCTCCTGGATTTTAGCCCTTTCTGTCTGCCTGAGGAGGGCTGTATTTGGAAATGGATGGAGGAAACAGTTACTCACAGCCCTCTTAGGCACATGGAGAGCAGAGGTCAGAGGATGCAAAGGTGCCTGACAGGAGAGGCCCAGGGCAGCTGCAGTCCCAGCAAGCAGACGGTGTCAGGCTACCAGGGGTGGGGTAATTTCTGGATGCAGGTTTTATTTCTTTTTTAGGGTAATCTCCTTTACTTGGGCTTCCCTGATAGCTCAGTTGGTAAAGAATCTGCCTGCAATGCGGGAGACCTGGGTTCGATCCCTGGGTTGGGAAGACCCCCTGGAGGAGGGAACGGCTACCCACTCCAGTATTCTGGCCTGGAGAATTCCATGGACTGTACAGTCCATGGGGTCGCAAAGAGTCGGACACGACTGAGTGACTTTCACTCCCTGATCTCCTTTACTTAGGGCTTCCCTGGTGGCTCAGACAGTAAAGAATTTGCCTGCAGTGCAGGAGACTCGGGTTTGATCCCTGGCTTGGGAAGATCCTCTGGAGTAGGAAATGGCAACCCACTCCAGTATTCTTGCCTGGAGAATCCCATGCACAGCGGAGCCTGGCGGGCTACAGTCCATAGGGTTGTAGAGAGTCGGACACGACTGAAGCAACTTAGCAGGCACGCAGGGTTAGGGGCAAAAGAGGAATCTGTTGTATCTCCCAGCCCATCCAAGATACATGAATGAGGGTTAGGGGAGGTTACACTTTCTGCACTTTCATCCCTGGAGAGTCTCCTGGCTTCACCTTCTATCTTCAAAAGGAGGTTCCATGAAACAGAAGCAGACAGGAGTGGTTGAAAAAGCAGCCACAGTCCAGAACAGAATGCCCCAAGGCAGTAGGGGAAGGTTTGGTGTCTGCTCCTTGGTCAGGACCCTTGGAACTTTCCACAGCTTGGCTTTCTGGCTAATGATTACCAGCTGCGTGGGGCTGACAGCCTCCTCTGTGCTGGGCTGGCTGGCCCGAGGGCTGGGGTCCCTCGAGTTTTCTGCAGGAACAGGCGGGCTTGCCCCCGAGCACTGACTCCCGATGGCTGAGGGGCTGGTCTCTCAGCTCCCTCCTGGCCTCTCCTCGTTGGTTGTCCAGAGCCCCTTCTTGCCCCTCCAACCTCAGGCTTCCTTTTCCAGCCTCCCCGAGGGAGCACATCTGGCTCCTTTCCTGGGAGATGCTCTGGGCTGCATGCACTGCGATGTCCGCCCAGATCTGAGCGGCATTCCAGTGAAGAGACGAGGAAAGAAACCACTGTGGGACTTCAGGCACGTTCAGATCTGCCTTAGCCTGGGTGGGCGTTCAATCTGCTTCCGGAACCGTGAGCCTCAGATCCCCGAAAGGGCTCTCAGAGGCTTCCTGGTCCAAACCCTTCATTTTGGGGACTTCTGTGGTGGTTCAGTGGTTAGGATTCCAAGCTTCTGAGGCAGGGGGTATGGGTTCATCTCTGGTTGGAGAATGAAGATCCCACAAGCCCTGCAGCATGGCTTAAAAAAAAACAAACAGATAAAACCTCATTTTACAGATGAGGAGACCGTTTCCTACAGAGGAGAGCTTGAACCCACAAAACCAGCCTGCTGGACGGGTGGTCTGGAGGAGGGTTACAGTTTCTCAGGGGCTGGATGTTTCCATTGGCCCCCAAGTGCCCTCCACCCCCTTCTCCACTCCCCTCGGCCTCCAGAAGGCTGACCTGAATCGCTCCTTTGCATCCAGGTCCTAGTTTAGGCTCAGCCAACCGAGGCCTCAGGCGGAAGGTCAGAGGGAAGAGAGAGGGACATGAAGGTGTTTATTCCCCTTGCTCCCTTTCCTGCTGTGTCGCCCAGGCTGGCCGTGTCCCCTGACACTCCTGTCTATGGCCCTCTCCGCACAGCTTTATGCCTGCGACCCCCATGGGCCCAGGACACCGGCATCTCCCTGACTGCACCCACCTGGAGAACAGCACTGTCTCCTGTCTCCTGACTGCTCAAGGCCTTTGTAAACAGTCCCTTTATGAAGCTCTCCAATTGAAGAGTGTTACCCTGCCACGTCCTGGCAGATAAAAGAGGCTTTGTGTACTAGAGAAAGAAAAGTCTATACGAAAGGAAGATGAAATTTAGCAAGAGGGTGGGTTTGTTTCCTGAGGCTGCCGTGAGAAATGACCATGAACTTGGAGGCTTAAAACAACAGGCATGGGCTTCCCTTGTGGTTCAGTGGATAAGAATCTGCCTGCTAATGCAGAACACACAGGTTCGATCCCGGCTCCAGGAAGATCCCACATGCTGCAGAGCAACTAAAGTCGTGCCCTGCAACTACTGAGCCTGTGCTCTAGAGCCCGTGGTCCACAACAAGAGAAGCCACTGCAACAGAGGCTCATGCACTGCAAGTAGAGAGCAGCCCCTTACTCACTACGACTAGAGAAAAAGTCTGTGCAGCAGTGAAGACCCAGCACAGCCAAAAATAAAATAAATAAATAAAATTACAATACAAAACAAAAACAAGCATTTAAAGTCTCAAGGTTCTGGAGGTCACAAGTCCAACCTCAGCATCACTGGGCAGAAATCAAGGTATCATCAGGGCCATGCTCACTCCAGCCTCTCTAGGAGTGGGTGGCTCAGGTGGGCTCGAGTTGAGTATTTCCCTTCCCAGGTCAGTTAGGCTCTGATCATAGCAGGGTGGACTCCGGTTAACTAGTTTCCACTGAAGACTCATAGAATTCAAAGGCAAGGGAGAAATGGGGGCAGGGGAGAAGTATGGGATTGACATATCAGTTCAGTTCAGTCACTCAGTCGTGTCTGACTCTGTGATCCCCCCAGAGTTTACTCAAATTCAAGTACATTGAGTTGGTGATGCCACCGAACCATCTCATCCTCTGTCGTTGCCTTCTCCTCCTGCCTTCAATCTTTCCCGGCATCAGGGTCTTTTCAAATGAGTCAGCCCTTTGCATCAGGTGGTGGCCAAAGTATTGGAATTTCAGCTTCAGCATCAGTCCTTCCAGTGAATATTCAGGACTGATTTCCTTCAGGATGGACTGGTTGGATCTCCTTGCAGTCCAAGGGACTCTCAAGAGTCTTCTCCAACACCACAGTTCAAAAGCATCAGTTCTTTGGCACTCAGCTTTCTTTATAGTCTGACTCTCACATCCATACATGACTTCACTATCACTGAAAGACTGACATATGCACACTACTATATTTAAAATATATAACCAACAAGGACCTACTGGATAGCACAGGGAACTCTGCTCCACGTTCTGTAATAACCTAAATGGAAAAAATTTGAAAAAGAATAGATATATGTGTATGTATAACTGAATCACTTTGCTATACACCTGAAACTAACACAACATTGTTAATCAACGATACTCCAATGTAAAGTAAAAATTGAAAAAGAAGAACGGAATGCTCTGGCGTGTTTCAAATGGTTTCCTGCCACTTACCTTTGCTGGAAGCCCAAGGGAATTTTTCTCTGTGGGAATCTGGTTGAGCTCCTGGAGGTAAATCTCACAATGCTGGGTCCCCTTGGAGTTTTAAACCTTCTGAGTTGTCCTTACTGAGCCCCCCGCAATTCGTCAGTGACTGTTCACCCCAGCGTGATTTCCCTGGTGGTTCTGATTGAGTATCTCTGCTCCGCTAAGTGGCAACTTCCTGCCTTTACTTGTACGTCTCTTCAATCCTGGCTGCAGTGCTTTGCACTCGGTCCTCCCTGCCTCTTATGAATCCCAGAGGAGTTACTGACTTTTCAGTCTGTTTATCTTTTTACTTGTTGTTAGGACAGAGTGGTGACCTCCAAGCTCTCTATATGTGGAACTGGAAAACTCCATGCATGTGTTGACATGCTTCATGGAAGCATCATTCAGTTGTTGGGGGACACATGTTGCTGAGAAGGCCTTTCACCCCCCAGACTCTCTAGTTCTCTTATCTTTGGGCCTGGCAGCTGGCTATCACAGTGACATTCCCGTGCTGAAGCCAGCAGATTTGTCACCAGACGAAACACTGTAGGAGACAAAATGGTGGCAGGTGTGACGGGAACACCAAGATTGTGGAAGAGCCCAGCCAAGGGACGTTATGGATGTGGAGGTCGTTTGACTCCAGAGTTGAATCCTAGAACTGGGGGCTGGGGATTAACAGATGCAAACTATTGTGTATAGAATGGGTGAGCAACAAGGTCCTCCTGTATAGCATGGGGAGCTATATTCAATACCCTGTGATAAACCATGACGGAAAAGATCATAAAAAAGAATGTATCAATATGTATCACTGAATCCCTTTGCTCTACAGTAGAAATTAACACAACACTGTAAATCAGCTATACTTCTATAAGATTGAAGAAAAGAGTTGAATCCTGGAGCACAAAAACTAGAATGCTCCCCAAAAAACAAAACCAAAAAAAAAAACCCATGGACTTCTCTGGCAGTCCAGTGGTTAAGACTCCGTGCTTTCAACGCAAGGGGCGTGGATTCACTCTCTGGCTGGGGAGCTAAGATCCCATAAGGCACACGGCAAGGTGAGAAGACAACAAGAAAACGAAAATCTGAATACCCTCAGAAATCACCTGAGGCCACCACCTTGTTTTACAGATGAGGGAAATGAGGTCTGGACAGGGGACTGTCCTTATTCACAGCCGGTCAGTGACGGACCCAGGAGAAGACTGGAAGTCTTAGGACTCAGTGTGAGGGCTTTGCCACTTCCACACCGTCACACCGCCTCACCAGTGCCGTCCTTCTGAGCAGTCTTTGCGTACTCTTTGTAGGATTTCTACCCCAGTTAGTCCCACTTACTAGAAGCTGGTGGGCAGCAGGAATGCACTGGACGTCGAGTGTATGTTCCTACGTGGAAGGAGGAAACAGTGCTGAGGGTTGTGACTGATCAGTGACCTGGTCAACAGGAGACGAGCAGGCTGAGCCAGAGGGGAGGCTACACACAGCTTCCTTCATTGAGAAAGCCTTGCTATGGAAACAAGTCAGCCGGACTAAACAATGTGTTAACGATGTAGTCAATACACATTCTGCTAAATGTGGAGGATGGAAACTATGGCACCTACTCTGTTGCCCACACCTTCTTAGGCTCCAGATGCTCAAAAAAAGCTGGAGGGTGGGGTGGGGTGGGGATAGATTACAGTATCAATAGCAATGTGGAGGTGTAGATAAAAGGCTGTGAATACCAGTAAGAAAAAGTTGAAAAATTCAAAGCTAAGACTACACAGGCCAAATCTTGTCTGGAAATGTCCTGTGCCTTGAACATGAAAAATTGCAGAACAACAGCACTCCCTACTGATCTGTGCATACACCACACCTGGCAAAGCAGGATACTTTTATTTTCTTCCATCCTAACTCCTATGGGTGCCTCTGGATTTTTATCTGCAGATGTGGAATCACTGCAGTGCAGTGATTCTTTCAACCTGCAGGAAAGTGGAAAACTTCCCAAAGAAAGTGTGGCTCTGATGCTTTGTTCTACCTGTGTTACTTTTCTTTTATTTAACTTACTTAAAAGGTTAAAAGCCTGTTTTATTCTTGCAACTTGGCAGCTCTGCCTGGCTCACAAATGTCCTAAGATAAACAAATGAGGTCTGTACATAACCTCTTAGGACAGTCTTAGCTTCTGAGCCAAAAGGACTTTTAATATTTACTTTGTCTCTCTTTAGAGATTTCCTTTTAATGTTTGTTTCTACTTTGAAGTATTTTCAGATTCCATAGACCCTGTTTGTTTTGCCTTCCCTCCTCCAGAGGATCTTCCCGACCCAGGGATCAAATCTGCATCTCCTGATTGGCAGGCAGATTCTTTACCACTGAGCCACCAGGGAAGCCCAACAGGATGGGAATTCATGTTTAAATACCTAATGGCTGTTCCAGGTCCCAAAATTACATGAGACCCAGAAAAGTACTAAGAGTTAATATTCCAAGAAGATACTTGTGGTTACTGAATCCAGGATGTTTGAATTAAAGGCAGGTTCTGTCTCGGAACACAATACCAGAGCACAAAAAAAAAAAAATACTCTGCTTGAAAAGTAAATCAATAAAAAGCCCACAAAGCTTGCAGTGTCTGTGAAGCATTATGTAGGACTAGAAATGGCAACTAAATGAAATTTTAAAAAAAGAAGAAGAAGGTTTTTAAGTGCATTCATTCCTCTCCCTGAGAATACAGATTGAATCGTGAACTTGGCAGCTGTTTCCGCAGGAGACCAAGGTCACAGGTCTGAAGCACAAGCCCTCTTCTGGAAACTTCCTGCTTATGATAGATGACAGTTGCCTCACCTTGAAATAGGGGAACGCTATTTCCCCCCCCCACTTTTTTTTGCTAGCACAGCGTGTTGGAGAACAGTCACGCCGAGTGGCTGTTGGAATTACAGAGGAATTGCTCAGAAGTCGCCTTGGGCAAAGGGCATTTGGCTGGAAACTTGCGCTGAAAAGTTACCTTGTAAGTCAGCATGTGACTTCCACCTGACTTAATTTTCTTCAGTCCCAAGGGTTCCAAGCCAGAGGGAAAAAGGTCCTGGTCTAGGCTGCTGGCGCGTTCACTCTTCAGAGTCAACTGGGAGTCAGTTCAAAGACAAACCAACAAAGGTAACTTCTCCCTTTGACGCTGAGGATATATGGGAGGGCTCTTAAACTAAAATGTTTTATTTTCTAATCAAAATAACAGCCATGTAATCTTTGTATTTGGATTAGGTGTGAATGAAGGAGATAAGGATTGAGGAAAGAACAGAGGGCTGTGCAGGGATGGGCAAATCTGCCTCTGGGTTCCAACCTTGGCTCTGTCTCTTGACCTTGGGCAAGTCGCTGGTCCACCAGGGCCTTGGTTGACTTATATTAAAAAAAAAAGGTGGAACGAGATGGCCTCTAAAAGCCTTTCCAGCTCTGTTCTAGGAATCAGCCTCTTAGTTTTTATTTTTTGTTCTGTTTAGGCCAAAACAATGATGCAAGGTGGAATTAGGATGTAGATTTGCAAGAAGGTCATCTTTTAATATTTTCTTATTTAAAAAAAATTTTTTTTAATGAATATAGTTGATTTACAATGTTGTATTAATTTCTGCTGTACAACAAAGTGAATCAGTTACACTGTTGTATATATATATACATATGTGAGTGGTATATATACATATATCCACTCATTTTTAGATTCCTTTCCCACATAGGTCTTTACAGCGCATTGAGTTCCCTGTGCTGTTCACTAGGTCCTTATTAGTTACCTGTTTCACATATAGTAGTGTGTATATGTGTGTATATGTCAATCTCAATCTCCCAATTTATCCCTCACCCTACCTATTTCCTCCTTGGTAACCATAACTTTGTTTTCTACACCTGTGACTCTAATAAGTTCATTTGTACCACTTTTTTAGATTCCACATACAAGCAATATCGTATATTTTTCTTTCTTGCGAGAGGGTCATCTCAAGGCTGGTAGCAGGCTTCAGGCAACTCTCACTTCATCCAATATGCTTGCAAAGATGAACTGAGATTAAGACAGGCATCAAGGTAGGTGTTTATATATACTTGTCAAAGGAATGAGTGTATCAATCAATCAGTCAGGATAGCATTGAGGGAGAAGGCAATGGAAGCATTCCACTCAGTTCAGTTCAGTTGAGTGACTCACTCATGTCTGACTCTTTGCAACCCCATGGACTGCAGCACACCAGGCTTCCCTGTCCATCACTAACTCCTGGAACCTACTCAATTTCATGTCCATCAAGTGGGTAATGCCATCCAACCATCTTATCCTCTGTTGTCCCCTTCTCCTCCTGCCTTCAATCTTTCCCAGCATCAGGGGAAATGAATCAGTTTGCCAATGAATCAGTTCTTTGCATCAGGTGGCCAAAATATTAGAGCTTCAGCTTCAGCATCAGTCCTTTCAATGAATATTCAGGACTGATTTCCTTTAGGATGAACTGGTTTGATTTCCTTGCAGTCCAAAGGACTCTTAAAAGTCTTCTCCAATACCATAGTTCAAAAGCATCAATTCTTCGGCACTCAGCTTTCTTTACAGTCCAACTCTCACATCCATACGTGACTACTGGAAAAACCATAGCTTTGACTAGACAGACCTTTGTTGGCAAAAATAATGTCTCTGGTTTTTAATATGCTTTAGCATTCCATTGGAGGAAGTTTAGATTTGCTTGGGCTTCCCAGGAGGCTCAGACAGTAAAGAATCTGCCTGCAATGAAGGAGATGCAGGTTCGACTCCTGGATCGGGAAGATCCCCTGGAGGAGGAAGTAGCAACCCATTCCAGTATTCTTGCCTGGGAAATCCCATGGACAGAGGAGCCTAGCCGGCTACAGTCCATGGGGTCGCAAAAGTGTTGGACATGACTTAGCAACTAAACAACAAATAACAGCAAATAGATTTGCTTATCAGTGATGCCTGGGAAGAATTTTTATGAAGAGGTTCAGCCAAAGCTGAACTTCAGGCCTGGGAAATATTAGGGTTAAGACTAGTTTACATAGCACTCTTTATATATAGAACAAAACGGGGTGATTACTGGTAGGCTGCTAAGTACGATAATTCTTACAGCTACAGGTAGTTTAACTTCAAGACAATGGGACTCTTCTCCCCAGTTTAATGACCAGAACATTGATTTGCATTTGCCTTGGCGGAGTCTTAGAGAAATCCAAACTAATAGTGGCTAAACTGCATGTAAGTTTATTTTTCACTTACATAAAAGAAATCTGCAGCAGGCAATTCAGGGCAGGCTTAAAGGTTCCGTGGTGTTATGGATTAGAGTCCTTCCACCTCAAGTTTATGTATGGCTGCGTGAACTCAGCTATCTCAATAGCATTCCAGCCAGCAGGGAAAAGAAAGAGCCCCCCCCAACCCCCCAAAAATGGTGGGGGGGATCACCTCCTGTCTTAGTCCATGTGGACTGCTATTACAAAATACCACAGACTGGGTCATTTATAAACAACAAGCATTTATTTCTTGTAATTTTGGAAGCTAGATGTCTGAGATCGTGGTGTCAGCATGGCTGCTTTCCAATGAGGGGCTCTTCCCAGTTCACAGCGGTGCCTTCTAGCTGTGTCCTCACGAGGTGGATGGGGAAAGAATCTCTCTGGAGCTCTTTTATAAGGACACTGATCCCATTCATGAGGGCTCCACCACCAGTGATTTTAGCCTCTCCCAAAGGCTCCCTCCCTCTCCTAATACCATCACCTTTGCATGTTTGGATTTTAACATGAATTTTAGGGGGATAACGAACATTCAGGCCATAGAACCCTCCCCACTGGCCATGAATGATACTTCTTGGAAGTTGAACTTGACTCTTCTGTTGCCATTCCATTGACCAAAATTTAGGTACTTGGTCACACCTAAGTGCAATAGAGACTGGCAAACATAGCTTTTATTCATAATATCTAAAAATCAGCATTGTTTTTGCTTATTTTAAGAGAGAAGGGAAAAACAAGTATTAAAGAATATTAGTCTCTGTCACCTTAAGAGATTACAGACTTATTTCAGTTACACAATAAACTACTTTGGTACTTATCTCTTAAAACATCCGCAGGGCCCATAGCAAATTATTTTGAGTATTCCAAATGAATAAACGAATCTATATCCTGTGGAGGTGACTTTGATTTTTGAAAGCAAGCCAGAGTCACTCAGGAAACCTGTGATGAGTAAGATGTGTGACAAAGCTGAGAATTACCATTTGGCGATGGCACCCCACTCCGATGCTCTTGCCTGGAAAACCCCATGGACGGAGGAGCCTGGTAGGCTGCAGCCCATGGGGTTGCTAAGAGTCGGACACAACTGAGCGACTTCACTTTCACTTTCATGCATTGGAGAAGGAAATGGCAACCCACTCCAGTGTTCTTGCCTGGAGAATCCCAGGGACGGAGGAGCCTGCTGGGCTGCCGTCTATGGGGTCGCACAGAGTCGGACACGACTGAAGCGACTTGGCAGCAGCAAGAATGAGCTATGGGCTTTTACTCCTGGATATTATAGGCTCTACTGGGAATTAGGACCATTCCTATAGAAGGTAACTCTGAGGACTTCCCTGATGGTCCAGTGGTTAAGAATCTGCCTTCTAATATAGGAGACATGTGTTCAATACCTGGTCAGGGACTAAGATCCTACTTGCCTTGGGGCAACTGGGTCCATGAGCTGCAGATAGGACCCCCCCACCACCACGATGAAGATTCCACATGCCACAAGGAAAGATCCTGGGTGCTGCACTGAAGACCAGAAGCAGCCGAAAATAAATTAATTAATATATAAAAAAAAGAAAAGAAACTCTAGAACTTGGATAGAATACATAATGCAATTACCTAAAGGCACTGAAGAAACAGAAGTTAGATTCTGGGGCTACATGTTGCTTGGAGAAGAGGAGATAAAGAGTCAGACAGATGGTCTCTGTGCCACAGCTTTTTTTTTTTTTGCTGTACCTGCACCTCAAGGCATGTGGGATCTTAGTTTCCTGACCAGGGGTTGAACCCACACCCGCTGCATTGGAAGCCTGGAGATTTAACCTCAGGACCATCAGGGAAGCCCCTGCTGCCAACGCTTTTAGCACACGGCTAAGTATAGTCCACACAGTGGCTTGTGTAATAAAGAGACACACATGAGAAAGTCTCAAGTCCTGCCTGCTCTTCTAAGGGATGAAAGAAGTGAAGTCAGGAAATGATGAATGCTGAAAAAGCGGGCGAACCCAAAAAGGAAAGAGTCAGAGAAGAGAGCCCCAAACCAAATCGTTGACTGACCCTTGAAACGTGTGCAGAAAACACTCAGAGCGGCTCAGCTACACAGAACGTCTGCACTCACTGGAGCTGCCACCCAAGAAGCAGGGTGTGAAGTTCAAGCCCAGCGAGAAAATGATCTGCTGAAATGAAAGGAAAACAACTCTCACCAGTGAAAAGTAACGGAGTCTGAAATCGCCACAACTTAGTATTCCTGATGTCCATGATACAGTCCAAAATTAGATATCTAACATATGAAGAACCATTGGGCTTCCCTGGTGGCTCAGATGGTAAAGGATCCACCTGCGATGCAGGAGACCTGGGTTCGATCCCTGGGTTGGGAAGATCCCCTGGAGAAAAGAATGGTTACCCATTCCAGTATTCTTGCCTGGAGAATTCCATGGACAGAAGAGCCTGGTGGGCTACAGTCTGGGTGATCGCAGAGCTGGACACGACTGAGTGACTAACACTTTCAGTTTCACTGTTCATGAAGAGCTATTAAGCCACAAAAAAGACATGGAGAAATCTTTAATGCACGTCCTAAGTGAAAGAAGTCAGTCTTCAAAGGCTACATATTGTGTGATTCTAACTATATGACGTTCTGCAAAAGGCAAAACAACAGAGACAATAAAAATAGAATATCACTGGTTGCCAGGGGAGAGGGAAGGGGAAGGATGAACAGGCAGAGAACAGAGGATGTTTAGGGCAGTGAAACTATTCCGTATGACAGAGCAATGGTGGAGACGTGTTATTATATATTTGCCAAAACTTGTAGGATACATACCAAGAGTGAACCCTGATGTAAACTATCAACTTTGGGTGACAACCACATGTCAGTGCAGGTTCATTGGTTGTGACATATGTATCACTCTGGAGGGAGGGGGTTGATAGTGGGGAAGCTGTGTGTGTTTGAGGGCAGGGGGTATATATAAACTCTCTGTGCTTCCTGCTCATCTTAACTCTGCACCTAAAACTACTCTGAAAAATAAAGTCCAGTTAAAAAAAAACAAATGAATAGTTTAAATGCAAAGATAGAAATAGATGAAAACTAGTTAGTTCAGTCGCTCAGTCATGTCCAACTCTTTGTGACCCCATGGACTGCAGCACGCCACGCCTCCCTGTCCATCACCAACTCCCAGAGTTTACTCAGACTCATGTCCATTGAGTCAGTGATGCCATCCAACCATTTCATTCTCTGTTGTTCCCTTCTCCTCCTGCCTTCAATCTTTCCCAGCATCAGGGTCTTTTTAAATGAGTCAGCTCTTCGAATCAGGTGGCCAAAGTATTGGAGTTTCGGCTTCAATATCAGTCCTTCCAATGAATATTCAGGGCTGATTTCCTTTAGGATGGACTGGTTGGATCTCCTTGCAGTCCAAGGGACTCTCAAGAGTCTTCTCCAACACCACAGTTCAAAAGCATCAATTCTTTGGCACTCAGCTTTCTTTATAGTCCAACTCTCACATCCACACATGACTACTGGAAAACCATAGCCTTGACTAGACAGACTTTTGTTGGCAAAGTAATGTCTCTGCTTTTTAATATGCTGTCTAGGTTGGTCATAACTTTTCTTCCAAGGAGTAAGCGTCTTTTAATTTCATGTCTGCAATCACCATCTGCAGTGATTTTGGAGCCCCCAAAAATAAAGTCTGTCACTGTTTCCATTGTTTCTCCATCTATTTGCCATGAAGTGATGGGACTGGATGCCATAATCTTTGTTTTCTGAATGTTGAGCTTTAAGCCAACTTTTTCACTCTCCTCTTTCACTTTCAAGAGGCTATTTAGTTCTTCTTCACTATCTGCCATTAGGGTAGTGTCATCTGCATATCTGAGGTTATTGACATTTCTCCCAGCAATCTTGATTCCAGCTTGTGCTTCATCCAGCCCACTGTTTCTCTTGATGTACTCTGCATGTAAGTTAAATAAGCAGGGTGACAATATACAGCCTTGATGTACTTCTTTTCCTATTTGGAACCATTCTGTTGCTCCATATCCAGTTCTAACTGTTGCTTCCTGACCTGCTTACAGGTTTCTCAAGAGGCAGGTCAGGTGGTCTGGGATTCCCATCTCTTTAAGAATTTTCCAGTTTATTGTGATCCACACAGTCAAAGGCTTTGGCATGTCAATAAAGCAGAA
Source organism: Okapia johnstoni (assembly GCA_024291935.2). NCBI lineage: Eukaryota > Metazoa > Chordata > Mammalia > Artiodactyla > Giraffidae > Okapia > Okapia johnstoni. The sequence goes on from CM044327.1 coordinate 29,037,585, forward strand.
ATAGATGTTTTTCTGGAACTCTCTTGCCTTTTCGATGATACAACGGATGTGGCAATTTGATCTCTGGTTCCTCTGCCTTTTCTAAATCCAGCTTGAATATCTGGAAGTTCACGGTTCACATGCTGTTGAAGCCTGGCTTGGAGAATTTTGAGCATTACTTTGCTAGCATGTGAGATGAGTGCAATTGTGCAGTAGTTTGAGCTTTCTTTGGCACTGCCTTTCTTAGGGATTGGAATGAAAACTGACCTTTTCCAGTCCTGTGGCCACTTCTGAGTTTTCCAAATTTGCTGGCATATTGAGTGCAGCACTTTCACAGCCTCATCTTTCAGGATTTGAAATAGCTCAACTGGAATTCCATCACCTCCACTAGCTTTGTTCGTAGTGATGCTTTCTAAGGCCCACTTGACTTCACATTCCAGGATGTCTGGCTCTAGGTGAGTGATCACACTATCGTGATTATCTGGGTTGTTCTTCTGTGTATTCTTGGCACCTCTTCTTAATATCTTCTGCTTCTGGTAGGTCCATACCATTTCTGTCCTTTATTGAGCCCATCTTTGCATGAAATGTTCCCTTGGTATCTCTAATTTTCTGGAAGAGATCTCTAGACTTTCCCATTCTATCTTTTTCCTCTATTTCTTTGCACTGATCGCTGAGGAAGGCTTTCTTATCTCCCCTTGCTATTCTTTGGAACTCTGCATTCAAATGGGTATATCTTTCCTTTTCTCCTTTGCTTTTGGCTTCTCTTCTTTTCACAGCTATTTGTAAAGCCTCCTCAGACAGCCATTTTGCTTTTTTGCATTTCTTTTTCTTGGGAATGGTCTTGCTCCCTGTCTCCTGTACAATGTCATGAACCTCTGTCCATAGTTCATCAGGCACTCTGTCTATCAAGTCCAGTCCCTTAAATCTATTTCTCACTTCCACTGTATAATCGTTAGGGATTTGATTTAGGTCATACCTGAATGATCTAGTGGTTTTCCCTACTTTCTTCAATTTCAGTCTGAATTTGGCGATAAGGAGTTCACGATCTGAGCCACAGTCAGCTCCTGGTCTTGTTCTTGCTGACTGTATAGAGCTTCTCCATCCTTGGCTGCAAAGAATATAATCAATCTATTTTTGGCATGTTTACTGGGGGGAAAAATGCAGGTGAAACATAAGCTTTGTAATCAAGACAGAACTGGGTTTAAATATGGATATACCATTTACCTCTCTACTTGTCAGTTTCTTCAGCTTAAAGTGGGGCGCACAGTGTAAAAATTAAGGAAATACAGCATAGAAGCTAAGCTCTGTGTGATAGCTCTGGACCTAGCCTACCTGGGTTAGAACCTGGGCTCTGCCATTACTTATTCATTTACTTATTGTCGTGCTGGATTTTCATTGCTGTGAGACGCCTTTCTCCAGTTGCGGCACGAGGCCTTCTCATTTGTGATGGCTTCTCTTATTGCAGAGCAAAGGCTCTGGGGCGTGTGGGCTTCAGTCTTTGCAGCACGCAGGCTCAGTAGTTGTGGCGCACAGGCTTAGTTGCTTCATGGGTTGTGAGATCTTGCCAGACCAGGGATCAAACTTATGTCCCCTACATTGCAAGGTGGATTCTTAACCACTGGACCACCAGGGAAGTCCTGCTGTTTCTTACTGTGTGGCCTTAGGTGTGTTTAATCTTTCTGTGCTTCACTTTACTTTTTGTAAATTGAGGACACTAGAAGTACCTCCCCAAAATGTCGTGATGTCCTCAGTGAGTTAATAAATCTAACGCACTGAGAACAGAATCAGGCACATAAAGTGTTCAACAGATCTTACCTACTGTGATCCTTCCCCAGTATTCTGAGGACTAACTGTGGTTACTTTTGTCAACCAGCAAGCACAGGGATCTCTGGTTCCCAATGAGCGTTAGCTCCCATCCTTTCTGTGAGCAAAAGTAACCTTCTGGGGGTAGGATTTGACACTGAAGGATGTCTTTTGCCATCCTGGGGGAAATCTTGAATTTCAGTTTTGTTAATTTTTTTTTTTTTACTCTTTTTTCAATGTTTAAAAAATGCCTTACTAACAGATTTACAAAGCACATAGGGAAACTCTAACACTGGGTATCAGATCCTACCCCTCCTTGCTCCCATCAGCCCTTTTCTCTGAAAAGCCCTCACTCTGTTTATTTCCCCCAAACAGTAATTCCCTTCACTAACAGACTTAGAGAATAAACTTCTGGTTGCCCGGGAGAAGGATGGGGGGGAAGGGGTAGTTACGGAGTTTGGAATTGACATGTACACACGACTATATTTAAAATGGATACCCAACAAGGACCTACTGTATAGGGAACTCTGCTCAGTGGGATGAGGCAGCCTGGATGGGAGGGGAGGTTGGGGAGGAATGGATCCATGGATATGTATGGCTGCGCTCCTTTGCTGTGCATCTGAAACTCTCACAACATTGTTAATCAGCTATATTCCAATATAAAATAAAAAGTTAAAAAAAAAAAGAATTCCCTTCACTGACTTCACTGATGACCCCTGTCTCTGTATCAGCCAGGGCAGCAAGAGCAGTCCACACAAGCATCTCAGTAGAGATGCCCTTTGCGCCCCATGGGACTACCTTGCACATTCTTTTGCAGACTCCTTCCCCCTTGATTCTCTGTTTCTCTGCACCGCAGTAGGATATAGGCTTCACCTCTTTTCCTTTCAACTGTTTCAGTGATGTGTTTCTGCACAAACAGTAAGAAAACTCCTCCCAACAGCCCATCTTGTCTCCTGGGGGTGGGGGGGGTAGAAAACTTTCCCATCCCCCTTTTCCTTCTCCTGTGGCTTCCCCTCCCATTCCCCCCTTGGAATGACCCACCTTTCTCCCTGGGAGAGGCTGAAATAGTTCCTCAGGAAGGGGCCACAGCTCTGACAGGGTTGTTTGCCTTCTCAATGACACTGCAATCACATTGCCTTAGTATCCCAGACAGAATGTGGGGAGAATTTGAACTTCTAAAAAAATCATCTGCCAAGAGTCAACTTTTCTTCAGCTCTGTGAAATCCTCCCCACAAAACCTCATTGCCCCGTCTCACTCTACTGGTATACTAATTCATGTTTCTTTTCCTCACCCCAAATATTCTGCTTGTTTATGTGTATCTACAATGCAGCATCATCCTGAACGCTGGGGACTCTCTGGCTATAGGAGGGTAAAGATAATGTATAAACAGGAAGTCAACATTAGACATAAAAAAAAAGAGAGTGTCATTCTAAATATAGTAGGGGTTTCCCATCCTTTCTGGAAACATGAAAGTGTAGCTGCATACATCTTTCCTGCCTGTAGCTTCCACCCAAGGAGGAAGTTAACATTCAGCACCAGTCTGTGTGCTTAACCGCAGGTTCATTCATTCATTCAGCAAATATTTGTTGTACATAAGCCAGGATACAGGCGTTGTGCCAGGCAGTAAGCTTGGATACAGAGATAAGGAAGTTTTCTTGCCCTTAAAGAACTGAAAGACAAATAAATGAAGAGATAGTTGCAAAATAAGATCGGTACGTGCTATGCTGGAGGAATTAACAAGAGGTATGGGAGCAGGGTGCTAACGTATGTAGGATGGATGCATTTATCAGCAGTGATGGGTATCTACTAGGTATGTGCCGGGTAGTATTGGGAGGAAAAGGAAAACAAACAAACTCCCCGTCTTCGCGGAATTTACCTTATAGTGAAGGAAAAAGACAATAATAAAAAGCTGTAAGATCAGAATGCAGGATAGTGGTGTGGAAGGCAATCTGAGTTGAGTCTGGAAGGATAAACAGGTGTTAGGAAAAGAGGACATTCCATATTTTAAACTAAAAGAAACCCTGGGACGGAGGAGAATTAGCTGGAGGGGAGCCAAGTGGGAGGTGGGGACGGATGAAGAAGAGCCCGAAATATTTTGAAAGGAAGTTATAAGGAGTATGGTGTGTATGTTAGTCTCTCAGTCAAATGCGACTTTTTGTGGTCCCAAGGACTGTAACCCACCAGGCTCCTCTGTCCATGGAATTCTCCAGGCAAGGATACTGGAGTGGGTTGCCATTCCCTCCTCCAGGGGGGTCTTCCCAACCCAGGGATTGAACCTGGGTCTCCTGCATTGCACGCAGATTCTTTCACCATCTGAGCCACCAGGGAAGCCCTGTAGGGAGTATGAGTAGGTACATCACAGGGGTGATGGGAGGGACAGGATCTTATTTCCAACACAAGAGTTCGGAACAGAATTCATTCATTGGTTGTCAGAACCGGAAGGGACATTAAGAGGTCAAGAATGATCATAGCCCTCTTATTTTACAAATGAAAAGAAAGCAAGACTCGGAGAGGGCGCAGGAACTTGTCCCGAGTTTTGGGGGGGCACGAACAGGTCCCCTCTGTTTTCTACACGACTCTGCGCAGGCCTCTGTGCCGGACAAGCGGCTGGGGGAGGCCGCCTGGCGGGGAAGGAGGCCCGGGTCTGGGGCGCGGGCGCACACCGCCCCCTCCCGGGGCTTCTCCGCGCGGCCGCCCCGCGGGGCCCCCTCCCAGAGGCGCCGCTGGCAGCCGCGCGCGGGGGCTCCCCGGGGGCCGGCCCGCGGCCCGGGCGACCTGGGAGGGCGACGGCCGCCGGGTGCCCCCCCCCCGCCCACTCCACCTGTCGCCCTCCGCCGCCCGGGGGGGCTCCCTGGCTGCGTGACCCGCGCGTTCAGCCTCGCCCGGGCGGGATCTCCGGGTGGGGGTCCCCGGGCCGCCGGGCGGGCCGAGCCCTGCGATTGGCGGAGAAGTCGCAGCGTCTCCAGCAAACGCCCTTTCGCCGGCGCTCCCGGCGGCCGGGACCCTGTCCTCGGCACCCCCGCCCACCCCGCGGCCCCACCCTTCCTCCCGCGCCCGCCTTCTCCTCCCGGCGGGGTCCGGGCCGGGCCGGCGTGCCGCGGAGCCACCACCGGCGGGCGCAGCCGGGCCCCGCGCCCTGAGCCATGGGAGGCGCCCACTCTCAGAGCCCGAGGGGCCGAGAGACGACCGCGGAGAGGTCCCCGAGACCCCGAGAGACCGCGTGAGTCCCAGCACCCCCAACTCCCACCCCCCAGGTCCCCGGGGCCGCTGTTCGGGGCTTTGCGTGCCGGCCCGGGATGGGAGCGCACGGCGCCCGTCCCACCCGGGCTGGGCAAGTGGGACTCCCGCGCGCGCCGGCGGGGCGCAGGGGTGGGCCTGGTGGGACATCCCGCCCCGAGCCTCACCTTGCGGGGCCCGGGGGACGCACGACCACGACCCCACGGGGACGGTATCGCCCCCAGGCGGGCTGCTGACCCGCGCCCGCCCTTGCTGCGCCCGGAGCAGGGGGCGGAGGCGGGGGGAGCGGGGATTAGCGGACCCCGAGGTTTTCCAGACTCGTCCAAGCAGGAACACACGTGTCCTCAAGGGCTCAGAAACACTCCCGAGACGGAGCCAGTTGCTGCAGGAGTAGAGATTAGAAAGGGACTCGAATCGCAAAGATAACTCGGCTCGTGTTGGCCTTCAGGGTCCAGGAACTTGATGCCGTGCTCGTTGTTCGCAAGAACTCCCTCTTGTTTGCTCCTAGGGCTTCATGATGATCTCAGAGAAAGGACTGTATTGTAGCGGCAGCAATTAGGCTTTTGTTCTGGGACAGCAACAACTGGGGACATCAAGTACTGAAATGCAAGTTTCGAAGGGACATTTTTAGGAACGTGATTTAGAGCAAGTTGCTGCGGTTTGAAAGATGGCCTTGCTATCTTATCGCAGAGAGGATGTGTTGATGATAACTATTTAGCTGAGAACCCAAACCATCTTTAAGCGTTTAATTAAAAATGTTTAAAGTGTGTGTGTGTGTCTTGGAGGTGATGTCAAAGAATCCATCCTCTATTTTAATTCAGCCAGTGCCAAAGCTGTTTAGTTTGAGAAAGATACACTTAGCCATCACATACAGACAGCCTGGGCCATGGGAGGGGCCTCTTTGGGTTCTCTTTTCAAGACAAAGTAACTTCCAGAATATCCAGATGATAGACATGGTAGTTGTTCCTCCTGATGGTTTACATATGATCACGAATCTAAACTTAGTCCAGGCATCTTATTAATGGTGAGAATAGCTGAGAATTATTGAGTAGATTAAAAATGTGCCAAACCCTGTTCTAAATACTCTGCGTGTTATTTAGTCCCCAAGAACACTGAATTCGTTTCTGTTATGGCCTTTATTTTATTGGTGAGGAAGCTGAAATATCAATACAAAGAGAAGTGACTTGTTCAAGGTTACAGAGCTACAAGTTGGGGGACCCAGATTCTGACTCCAGAGGTCCTGCTGTAGCCGTTTCCCACGGGAGTGTTGGGATTGATTTTAGGAAACAAACTTTTATCTCAGCAGGCAGAACACACCCCACTTTTTCCTTTAATTCCTCCCAAATGAGGGAGAAATCTGAATTAGCAATGCTTATACCTAATGAGAAACAAAATTGCCAGTTGATTTAACTTTATAAAAAGCAAACCTAAGGGACACCTCTGGTGGTCCAGTGGTTAAGACTTCACCTTCCAGTGCAGAGGGTGAGGGTTCGATTCCTGGTTTGGGAACTAAGCTTTCACATGGCAGGAGCAGGTTGCGGGGGGTATGGCGGGTATGGGGGAGCTAAGCCCCTGCACTGCAACTACTGATCCCCCACTCTGGAGATCCCTGTGCAACGACTAAGGCCCAGTGCAGCCAAATAAATAAATATTAAACAAACAAGCAAACAGAAGAGGCAGTGTAATACTGAGATGATGTTCAGAGTTTTAGAGGCAAATTGCCCGGGGTTGAACTCTAGGCTCTGCTCCTTAGTATCTGGAGTTCTTTTATCTGGTCCTTAACCTCTCTGAGTCTGCTTCCTTGTATGTAAAATGGGAATGAAGACAACGTCCACTTCACAGGCTGCTCTGAGGATGACATAAGATCATGTATTTATATGAAAAGCAAGCTAATAGGTTTTATCTCTGAGCAGTAAGTTGTTTTAGCCAAGGATGACGGTTGACTATTTAATCTTGGTGAGCATGTGGCTGGTGTAACTCAAAAGTAAATATTTGAATCGTTCTCTGATAGGATGCTGGAGAAATGAACTCAGGGCTTTTTGTGCTGGATTCAGCTGTCAGGGTAAGGAACTGATTCTCGATTGTCAGATTATCCTGTGCTTTTGCTAGATAGAGGGTTTCTCTCTCCAAGTAGATTCTGCACATGCCTTATATATTTATCAAAGCTTGCCTAAAAATAATCATTAAAGCCATCCTTGGTCTAAACCTAGGAATACCACCCAGGAATACCCTACCCTGCTGAAGTGAGGGCATTAAGAAGGGCATAAACACATGTGGGCTGTGTTGAGAGTTTCGGCCTCATCAGAGTGTGCAGGCTTAATGAGTCAGCCCTACAAACCACTTACTTGGCACAGATGAGGTGAAAGATGAGAAATACGAGCTTTGATGCTTGTGATATACGTGAAAAGCAAATAGCATGCTTTTTATCCTGCCTCATTCAGATGTACAGCCACAAGTGTCTCCACAGTCATTGTTAATGTCACCGGCTACAGGTTTCCTGCCGGACACATGGCGGTCATGGATAACACTGACCTCAAGGAAGTTCCCCTACTTGGGCCATTGCATTTTCAAAATCTATTGTTCCTTTTTAAAAAACATAAAAATACATGAAAATCTCACAAGTGATGCGTGGATTCTGGCATTTGTCTTTTGAGGGAGAAAAGTATGTCTCAGAATGCTCACAATTTATATTTTAGACAAATTTAATCAAGTATGAAATTTAACCAGATAAATCTGTCTTAACAGAGTTCTACTATGAAATATCAACACGTATGGGGGACTTCCCTGGTGGTCCAGTGGTTAAAACTCCGCACTTCCAGTGTAGGGGGCAAGGGTTCAATCCTTGGTCGATGAACTAAGATCCCACATGCCATGAGGTGCAGCCAATAAATAAAATAAAATTACTTTTAAAAAGAAATGTAAACAAGTATGGACGTGTATGAAGAGAAAGTTCTGATTTTAAGATAAAACTGATTATTATGGAAAATTACAGCTTATAGGCTTGCAGGAAGGTCTACCTTCCCCAAACCAGAGGAAACAAATGAGTTGGCTTTGGTAAAAGCTATGGGTAAATGTCATTTTAGTTATTCAAGGAGGCTGCACAGATAGTGATTAAGAGCAGAAGCTGTGGATCAGGCAGACCTGGGCTGGAATTCCAGCAGTAGCTTAATTTAGGAAGCTTTGGTAAGTAATCACTTAACTCTTCAGTTGGGCAGATGTCTGCATCTTTAAAATGGCAATAATAATCATACCTACCTTATGAAGTGGTGTGTATTATTAGGGCAGGGTTGGTACCTAAGGCGTGTTTGCTTACCTGAGTTATTAATACATTCCCATGTGTATGTACCTATAAACCAGGCGCTATGCTCGCTTCTGTGGGATGTATATTTTGAGTAAGGCTGATTCTGTTCTGGGGCCCTTCCAGGTGGCTCTAGTGGTAAAAAAAAACAAAACTGCCTGCCAATGCAGGAGATGTGAGTTCGATTCCTGGGTCAAGAAAATCCCCTGGAGGAGGGCATGGCAACTCACTCCAGTATTCTTGCCTGGAGAATCCCGTGGACAGAGGAGCCTGGAGGGCTACAGTCTGTAGGGTTGCAAAGAGCTGGACACGACTGAAAAGACACACACACGACTCTTCTAAAGGGAGGTTGACTTAGGTGCTAATTCAGTGAGGCCTCTTGGAGAACCAAGACTGGCTCTTTCGAATTAACCTTTTCCTCAATTAATTTACGTTTTCCAGAAAGAAGCGCTGTCCTAAGAATGGCCCTGTGTTTGGGGATGTGGTAGTTTGGTGAAATGTTTGCAAACACTGACTCCTGAGTCGAACTATTTTTGGCAATGGGGCCAAGATGGGTTTTCTAAGAGCAGTAAATAATTTATGGAGAGATTTGGACAATGACATTAAGCAGAAGCTGTTTTTCCGTAGGGACTATGGTGTGTAACTAACTCTTCTAGAGCTTGTTGAATTTGTCCGTGAGGAATGAGCCATAATGCACTTGTCAACTCTTTCAGTTAAATTTCTAGGCCGATCTTGGCTTGCATTTGGAATATATTCTAGTGGACTGGATCATTGGCAGTCAGGCGTTTCTGAGAACTGGAGTGTTTTTGCCTTGGGGTTTTCTGATCACGTGAATTACATGCAGGTTCTATAAAGGTCTCATGAACTGCAAAGATAGCAACAATAACAGAGATAGCAACAACAAAAGATAGAGCCTTTTGCTGGACACAAGTCCTGACATGAAGAGGTGCTGGCTTTGAAGTTTGAGACCCAAGCAAACAGGACTCAAAACAAGTAAACTTAGGAAGCTACGTACTTGCAGCCCACGGCTTTCAAATTCATAGTGTTGTTCACCACACAATTTTTACTGTCATTGAAAACATTTAGGTCCCCAGTTGCTGTAGAAATTTTTCAAACATCCGTTTAAAATGTTTTAGTGTACAGTTTAGAGAGAGACTTAGAGCACGTTTGTGGAAAAGACCCAGAAAAACCTGCTATATGAAGAAATGTTGAGAGAAGTACTTAGCTTGAAGGAGGGCCTGGCGACATGGTGGAGACAGATAATTTTTAGAAGATGTTGGCTGCCTCTATCTCTGGTGAAGTCAACCCCCCCCCCCAGGAAATGGTTTGCATTGCAGGACAAGGGAATTATTTGTGTGTGTATGTTGAGTTTAGATAGCACAATTTCTAGACTGTGAGGGTAGCTGATATACTAAACAAGAGTTACTAAGGGAAGAAAAATCCCTTTTTGCAAGTCATTAAAAGGTAAGAGAGATACTCTCTCAAGGATTGAGACTCCAAGGAGGTTCTGGTCTGGCTTTGCTCAATTGCTTCTCTCTTTTAGCGTCAGCAGTTCCCCACCCTTACCTCCACCCCACAGCTTCTCCCGGCTGGTGCATATTTCGTGTCAAAAATCAAGAGAAGGGCGGGGGGGGAATGGGCACAGCTGCTGTGTCCTGGGCTAGCGAAGTGGTTATTTAATATCTGAGTTGGCTGGTAGCCAGAGTGGGCTGCAGGCTGTGTGAATTTGTTAACCCCAGGTCCAGGAGATGAATCAGTAGCATCCTGAATGGCCATGGAACATGCGATGGAGGTCCATGTTCTGAAACTCGCTCTGAGTCCTATAGGATGCTTTTTATTTTATTTTTTTGCAATTTTTTATTGTGGTAAAGTATATGTAAGATAAAATTCACCTTTTTAATCATTTTTGTGTTCAATTAAGTCCATTCACCATATGTATCACCGTCACAAGTATGCATTCACACTTTTTCATCATCCCAAAGAGAAGCTCTGCAACCAGTAAACAATCACTCCCCTTACTTCCCTCCCCCAGCCCCCAGTGACCTCTATTCTACTTTATGTCTCTATTTACCTGTTCCTCATATAAGTGGAATCATAGAATATTTGTCCTTTTATGGCTGGCTTAGTTAAGTTAGAATCATGTCCTGAAGGTTCACTCATGTTTTAGCATGTTTCAGAGTTTCATTCCTTTGACTGGCTTAATAATATTCCTGTGTATGTGGAGACCACATTCTGTTTATCTATTCATCTCTTGATGGACACTTGGGTCGCCTCCACCTTTTGGCAGTTGTAAATGGTGCCGATACGCACATTGACGTGCAAGTATCTGATTGAGTACCTGTTTTCAGTTCTTTGGGGTATTTGCCAAGGAGTAGCATTGCTGGGTCATCTGATGACTCTGGGGCTTCCCAGGTGGTGCAGTGGTGAAGAATCTGCTGGCAAATGCAGGAGACACAAGAGACCTGGGTTTGATCCCTGGGTCGGGAAGATCCCCTGGAGTAGGAAGTGGCCACCCACTCCAGTATTCTTGCCTGGAGAGTCCCATGGACAGAGGGGCCTGGTGGGCTACAGTCCATGGGGTCACAAAGAGTCTGACACGACTGAGCACGCACGCACATAGTAACTCTATGTTTAACTTTTGGAGGAACTAGCAAATTGTTTTCCACAGGACTTTACCATTTTACATTCCTGCCAGTTATGCGTGAGGCTTGCCATCTTTGCTCAGCTAGGTTAATAAATATTCTTATAATTATTTGTATATCTCTGATGCAATAATTTAGAACACATTCCTAGTTTAATTATAGAGTCAAAAATGCAAATATTCTAAAGGCTATATTTTGTTATGTATTACTGTATATTGTCGAATTATTCCCCCCAAAATCATATCAAATTATACCCCCCTCTCCCACCGCACTGACACTTTGAGTTCAGTCACTCAGTCATGTCTGACTTTTTGCGACCCCATGGACTGCAGCACGCGAGGCCTCCCTGTCCATCACCAACTCCCGGAGTTTACTCAAACTCATGTCCATCGAGTCGGTGATGCCATCCAACCATCTCATCCTCTGTAATCCACTTCTCCTGCCTTCAGTCTTTCCCAGCATCACGGTCTTTTCCAATGAGTCAGTTCTTCACATTAGGTGGCCAAAGTATTGAAGTTTCAGCTTCAGCATCAGTCCTTCCAATGAATATCCAGGACTGATTTCCTTTAGGATGGACGGGTTGGATCTCCTTGCTGTCCAAGGGACTTTCAAGAGTCTTCTCCAACACCACAGTTCAAAAGCATCAATTCTTCAGCACTCAGCTTTCTTATATAGCCCAACTCTCGCATCCATACATGACTACTGGAAAAACCATAGCTTTGACTAGAAGGACCTTTGTTGGTAAAGTAATGTCTCTGCTTTTCAATATGCTGTCTAGGTTGGTCATAACTTTTCTTCCACTGCCACTTTAGCAGTATAATAGCATCCTTTCCTATGCTAGGCACTGTCATTTTCAATCTTTGCCAGTTTGGTAAGAGGAAAAGATTATAATCTTGGTTTGACTTTTTAAATTCTTTATCAGTGAGAGTGAACTCCCCGCTGTATGTTTATTAGCCTCTTTTTTTTGGCTGCCCTGGGTCTTCACTGCAGCACACAGGCTTTCTCTAGTTGCAAGGCTTAGGGGCTTCTGTCTAGTTGTGGCGCGTGGGTTTCTTTTGTTGTGGAGCACGAGCTCCAGAGCTCATGGGCTTAGTAGTTGTGGAGCACCGGCTCAGTTACCCAGAGACATGTGGCGTCTTAGTTCCCTGACCAGGAGGTGAACCCTCATCCCCTGCATTGGAAGGCAGACTCTTAACCACTGGACCACCAGTGGTTCCTTATCAGCCACTTGTAATTTCTTAATGTCTTAATTTCTCTTTGCCAGTTTTGTACCGAGGTACTGATTTTTCAGGGCTTCCCTGGTGGCTCAGATGGTAAAGAATCTGCATGCAATGCAGGAGGAGACCTGGGGTCAATCCCTGGGTTGGGAAGATCTCCTGGAGGAGGGCATGGCAACCCACTCCAGTATTCTTGCCTGGAGAATCCCACGAACAGAGGAGCCTGGCGGGCTACAGTCCATAGCGTCACACAGAGTTGGACGTGACTGGAGTGACTTAATATGCATGCACGCACTAATTTTTCTATATATTTTGTGAGAATTCTTTATACTATGAAGCCAGCTAACATTTACTGAGCACTTATTATGTTCTTGGAAAATGTTAGTCTCACATGTGCATTCACTAATATGATTTTTTTTAATTTATTTAATTTTTAATTGAAGGATAATTGATTTACAGAATTTTGTTGTTTTCTGTCAAACCTCTTAAAATAACCCAGTGAAAGCGTCGCTCAGTTGTGTCCGACTCTTTGCAACCCCATGGACTATACAGTCCATGGAATTCTCCAGGCCAGAATACTGGAGTGGGGAGCCTTTCCCTTCTCCAGGGGATCTTCCCAACCCAAGGATCAAACCCAGGTCTCCAACGTTGCAGGCGATTCTTTACCAGCTGAGCCACAAGGGAAGCCCAAGAATACTGGAGTAGGTAGCCTATCCCTTTTCCAGGGGATCTTCCCAACCCAGGAATCGAACCCAGGTCTCCCACATTGCAAGCGGATTCTTTACCAACTGAGATACCAAGGAAGCCCCAAATAACCCAGTGCCAGGGACCAAACTCTTGTCTCTTATGTCTCTTGTGTTGGTAGGAGGGTTCTTTACCACTAGTGCCACCTGGGAAGCCCGAGGAAACAGATACAGAGAGGTTAATTAACTTGTCTAGGGTGTCACAGCTGGAGTGACAGAACTGAGATTCAAGCCTAGACAGCCTGAACCCAGAGACCTACCTGCCTGGCCATTGTCTTAAACAAACCTGTTAACCACTGTCCTCCGTTTTTGTTCTGTTTTATTTTGAAGGGGAGGTCTTTTGTTCATTAGCTCTTTATTTTAGAACAGTTTTGGATTTACAGAAAATTTCAGCCGATGTGCCAAGAGTCCCCATAGATACCACAAGCAGTTTCCCTTATTATGAACATCTTATATTACTATGGTACTTTTGTTATAGTTATTGAAACCATCACTGATATACTGTCATTAACTAAAGTCCATATTTTGTTTAGATTTCCTTAGTTTTTAACCTGATATTTTTTTTCTGTTCCAGAGCATATTACATTTAGTAGTCATGTTACTTTTTAATATAAAACAACTTGTCACGCTTTGCTTTGGGTTTTCCCCCCTCTGTTTTGTGCTTATAGTAAGCTCTTCCCTGTCCTTAAATGAGATAACTCTTTTCTTCTAGTTGTTTCATGAAGTCCTTCTCTTTATAAGAAACCATTTACTCCGTCTAAAATTTCTAGAATTACTACTGTAACATAAGGCTCTAAGATGTATTTTTTCAAAATAGATAACCAGTTACTCCAGTACTAGTATTTTTAAATAATCCTTTTTCTCCCCACCAATTTGTAATACGTTTTTTGGGGTTTTTTTTTGGCCATGCGGTGCTGCTTGTGGGATCTTAGTTCCCTGACCAGGACTTGAACCCAGGCCCATAGCAGTGAGAGCACCCAGTCCTAGCCATTGGACCACCAGGGAATTCCCTGTGCAGTAACACCATTTAAAAAATTCTTTCCTTCTGTTTAACCCTTGATGGTTTTTTCTCTTTCTATTCTCACTCATTCAACAATTTTGAGTTGATCACTTTCTTATGTTCAGGCACTGTGACTATTATTTATTATTTACATGGAAATTTACAGGGGCCAAGGAAAGCATTTCTAAATGTATAAAATCTGAATATTCATCAATAGTATTAGGGGCAGGACATTTGCCAGAGAGTAGGACAAGGGGAGGTAACTTGTGAAAGGAGTTTGGGGAAAAAGGACATTAATAACTGAACTTTTCTTGTAGGTCTTACGCTGCCCTGGGTCACTCTGCAGTACATCTGGAGGTTTCATTTTAAACAATTTAGCGTCCTGTGCGGAAACAATGGTACCCTCAAATGCTCTCAGGTCACCCGCATGCTTTGGCAGGCTCACATTTTTCATGTACGGTCTAGACTTTAGTTTCTGCAGTAACATGGTATAAAGTCCTAGCAGATTTATATCAGGAACGACAAATGATAACCCACTCTCCTCCTCTCCTGATCATCCACCTCTTCTACCTCTGGAGACGTGGGAACCTTGGAAAGTGTGAGACTCCTTCCCTTTGACGGTTTCTCATCCTCTGGATCCTTACTGTTAAGGACACTCTGGGTATCTTTATTTTACTTTTTTTGGCTGTGCCTGGTGCAGTTTCACCTTTAGCCAATCTGATGGTGTGTCTGTTGTGAATGTTATTAATAGCAATTTTAGGCAAAATAAATTATATTTGGCTTTAAAAAAGAAATTATATTTGGCTTACTTATATTTAGGGGTTAGTGTGTAGAAACTTTAGAATCGTATCTATTTTCTGAAGGCAGGATAGCTCTATTTCTAATATAACCTGTACATCTGTCTTGTACTGCATGTCCCCATAAAAGCCTGATAGCTCGAGATGTCACTGGTGAGGATGAGACCTCTCAGGAACCTGAAAAAGACACTTCACTTTAGAGCAATAACTCTGAAAACTCACTGAGTCAGAGATCCCGTGGTAACATAAAACTTACAGACTTTTTTCAAACAAAAACACACATCCACACAGAACAGAAGTGTCTCTCCTGGTGACTCAGTGGTAGAGAGTCTGCCTGCCAGCGCAGGAGACGTGAGTTTGATCCCTGGGTCAGGAAGATCCCCTGGAGGAGGAGTGGCTGATTGGCAACACACTCCAGTATTCTTGACCGGGAAATCCCACGGGCAGAGGAGCCTGGCGGGCTACAGTCGGTGGGGCTGCAAAAGAGTCGGACATGACTGAGCGACTGAACAACAATGAAAGTACAGAAAAGTTACGAGGGTCAGAGATCCTGAGGCCTAGGCATTAGCTCGTTTCATCCTTTCAGGGACAATATGAAGTAGATTTGTTACCTCCATTTTACAGATGAGTAAACTGAGGCCTGGAAAAGTTGAGAAACTAAGGCTGCAGAGCTGGCAGAATTCAAGTGAACCTGGCTGAAAGGAAACGATTACTGGTCATTTCCAGAGTGGGTCTACTGTGGAGCAAATTATTAACCAGCTCAGGCTTATGTTTATATGCTAGAAAATAAGTCTTTATGGGTCTCTCCCTACTGATAACACAGTTTTAGGAAAGTAAATATTTGAGAAAAGTAAATGTTTGAAAAATACAGCCCATTCTGTCGACAAATACCCGAACACTGTGTTGCATTTACACAGGGCGGCTAGAAGGCCTCTCTGGGGTTTCTTTGCTGAATTATTTTCATCTGTGAGTCTTGCTTTCCTAACAACTGCAAAATGTTATGTTTCCATGGCGACCTCAAAACTGTTCTTAAGTAGGAACTTGAGAAAACAAAAGTAGCAAGGCTTGGGCCAGACATAATGGTGGGAAGAGGACTGACGCTTTAGCTGTCGGATATCACCTTCTCGGCATTTCTCTGAGCCCGGTGGTGTCTTGTCTCCGTCCCTTCCCCAGCTGCCTCCTTTGCCTTTTTCAATCCGTGGTTCTCTGGTTTCACCACAGGTGAAGCCGTGATTCCTGTGAAATGTCCACTGATGGATATTTGGGGAAACAAGTTGTGAATAACATGGGCCACCTTTACAGGTGCTACCTGGGGCTTGGCAGGTTCTGTTGAGGACAAGATTAGAACTGAGAGGTGTGCCCACATTTCAGGAGTGGCTGGTGGGGAGGAGGAGACAGAGGTCCTCAATGGGCTTGTTCACCTGTCGTTCACCTGTTGTCCACCTGCCTCTGGCCGGTAGAGGGTGCTGTTCTCTAGTCCTCCCACCAGGGGGCGCCAGCCACCACGCGCTTTGTTTCTGGCTTTGGTTGGCCAGAGGTGACCAGGCCGGTCTTGAGCCGGCTCCTTGGCCGAGTTGGATAAAAAGCAGAGTCTAAGGATGCCAGCTTACATGTACATGTAGGGGAAAAGGAGACAGACTAGGGAGCGGGGGAGGATGAAGCTGAGGGTTTTGATATTTCCGTTTCCTCCTGCTGGCTGGGGTCTACCTCTCCTGGGTGTGTGATTTCTCATCACCCCTCCAAATCGCGTGGTTCAGAACGTGTTCTTGTGGAAGTCTTCCCCCTCCTTCCCATTGCCCACTGGTTGAACTGCAGTATAAACACCCAGGGTTGGACTCAGACGGGGTTCACCGTGACCTTTTAATGGACAGAAATACAAAGCTGAAAGAAATGCCCTTCTAAAAATTTTGCTGGTTGAATTTTTGCTAACAATTTTCTGGCGCCCCCTGGTGGCGACTGCGGAGTACGGTTTCATCCTCAGAAACGGGGAGACCCCCCCACCCCACCCCATAGGTCACAGCATCCCCTTCAACAGGCCCGGGTCATCCCAGCTTCGAGGAATGCTCTGCAGAGACCAAAGCCCACACAGTTCTAGGACTTGCCTGGCTCTTCCAGCGTGCCTTTTTCTCACTTTTTTTTGCCTTACACTTCCAAATTCCTCTTGTGTTTCCCATTCGGCAATCTTTGCCCAGTTCAAGGCCTTTTTCTTTTAATGAAAAGTTGTTTTTAATCCATGACAATTGTCCGTTTTGTTTGCTTGATTCTGTACCCCTGTTTGGATGGTCAGTGCAACTGGGGAGGGTCTTGTGTTCGGGACTGAAATGCTTGAGTGAGGGGGGTGTGTGTGACTGTGTGGGTGAATATATATATGTGTGTGTGTGAGGTGTATACGTGTGTTGTGAAGGTGTGTGTGTGCATCTGTGTGGCGGTGTGTGTGTATGACTTTGTGTAGGTGTGTACATATATGTGGGATGTGTGTGTGACTGTAGTGTGTAGGAGGTGAGTGTATGTGTAGTGTGTGTGTGTATGACTATGTGTGGGAAGTATGTGTATATATATGTGTGGGGTATGTGTGTGACTGTGTGTGTATGTGGTATGTGTGAGTATATGTGGGATGTTGTGAGGGTGTGTGGGTATGTACATATATGTGAGGTGTGTGTGTGTGATTGTGTAGGTGTGTACATATATGTGGGATGTGTGTGTGACTGTGTAGAAGGTGAATGTATGTGTATGTATGTGTATGACTATGTGTGAGAGGTGTGTGTGTATATGTGTGTGGGGTGTGTGTGTGACTGTGTTTATGTGTGGTGTATGTGAGTTTATGTGGGATGTTGTGTGGGTGTGTACGTATATGTGTGTTGTGAAGGTGTGTGTGTGTGTGTCTGTGTGGGGGTGTGTTTGTGATTGTGTGTAGGTGTGTACAGATGTGTCAAAGTGCAGAGGGGAGTTTCTGACGCATCCTTGTTCACCAGCCTGAAACTCTCTCCCGGGGAGCAGCATCTCCACGACCCCGGGGCCCCTCCTCTCTGCCTGTCTGCACACATCATCCCTCACGCGGTCGAAAGCCCTCTATGGAAGCTGAATCGTGTCACTTCCTTTTTTGGTCAGCCTGGAGCTTTCCTGCACTTGCATCACTCGGGTGTGTGGAACACATCAGTTCCTCGCGCTGTGTGGTCGGTAACGTGTCTGCTTTATGTGTCTGGAGTTCAGAGAGTATCAGCCGGGCCCTGGGTCCCCTCCATAGACGTTCTTGAACAAGTCAGTTTCATCAAAGTGTGGACGCAGAGATAAAACCATCCTGAATATCTTATTTGAGAACAACAACAACAAATCAACATCCAAAGGGAAAAAGTAAAGGTCCCGAGCACAAGGACAGGTTGATGTCTCTGAGTTAGGGAAGTTCTGTGCATTTGGCCCTTGATGGTGTTGGCAAGGGTGGCAGTTCTGGGAACGTCTGAGGCCGAGTTCTCCCTGACAGACATACCGGGAGCCCTGGAGTGAGGCTGAGGAATGTTGCCACGCGGTCTCCATGTACTCACCCCGGCACCTGCCAGGCTGGGAAATGTGTCTGCCAGCTGTCGCTGCTGAAGGCTTACAGAGCGTCTCAAATAAAGGGATTATGGACCCAGGAGGCTAGTGACCACTGGAAACGCCCATCCTGGTGGCTGATCCCAGCACAGAGTCACGTTTCTGCACGTCCGGTCCCCGGATACAGCTGAAGTGGGCTCAGACTGTCCCCCGGGGGCACGGGTGGCCCCTCTGGGCAGTGGTCAGCACACCCTTGGGAATCCTGCAGAAGGGCCTGGATTTGCTGCAGGAAGTAGGAGGGGTAACGATGGAAGAGTTGAGAGAGGTTGTCCAGGACACACGAATCTTCGATGGGCTTGGGTCCCGGGTCCTTGGGGGAGCTGAGCTGTTGGGGTGGGAGGACTGGAGAGAGTTGGGGGAGGTGGTGTTGAGTCAGGCCTGAGTCGCTTTCCCACCCCTGTGCTAGGGCCAGACCACAGGTCCTGAGAGTGGAGGGTCAGAGACAATACAGATTGTGGCTCAAAAAGGGGACTGGTGCGGGCAGATGAGAACAGGGAGTCCCTTCTCAGCATTGATTTGGCTGTTGTGAGTTAGGTGAGTTTTGTTGTGGTAATTCACAGTCTCTCTCTTTTTTAAAAAGTTTTTATTGGAGTGTGGTTGATTTACAATGTTGTGTTAGTTTCAGATGTATGGCCAAGTGAATCAGACTTACATATACATGTATCCACTCTGTTTTAGATTTTAACCCTGTATAGGTCATTATAGAGTATTGAAAAGAGTTCCCTTTGTTATGTGGTGGTGGTGGTGGTTTACTTGCTAAGTCTTGTCGAGCTTTTTGCAACCCCATGGGCTGTAGCCCGTCAGACTCCCTGTCCATGGAATTCTCCAGGCAAGAATACTGGAGTGGGTTGCTATTTCCTTCTCTAGGGGATCTTCCCAACCCAGGGATGGAACCCGGGTCTCCTGCGTTGCCGGTGGATTCACTACCGCTGAGCCCCCAGGGTCTTAATTATCTACAGAATCTTCTGGACTAAAGGTCCTTAAATGCTGATTTAAGGAGGAAAAAGCTTTGTGTCTCCAGTTTAGAAGTTAGGGACATGTTTCCTGTACAGAGAATGAGAGTATAGTGTGACCAAAATCCCAACGATTTAAGGCATTTCAGCGTCCATCCAGAGTGTTCGTCAGCTGGATGACCCACGCCCAGAGTTTCTCATTCGACAAGTCCAGCATGGGGCGTGGGAATTTGTATTTCTAATTCCCAGGTGATGATGATGCTGCCTGGTCAGGGACACCTCTCCCCCCCCACCCCGCCCCCATTTTACTAATTTCAGGCAAAGGATTGAAACACTCCACTTACCAAAAAAAGAAATAAAGAAGAAAAAGAAGGAAGTCCGCCAGCATTTCAGTAAATACAGGACAAGATGTTCAGACTTCATGGATAACCAGACGTGTTCAGATAAAGCCAACAATGGCATCACATTCCTCCCCAATTGCCAGGGTTTTAGAAGATGGACTGACGTGGCCTGGGTGAGGATTTAGGGAAGGGGCTGTCCCCTACTCTGCTGTTTAAAACTGTGAATCAGTACAGCCTTGCTGGTGGGCAATCTGGCTCTGTGTCTCCAGGTACAAAATGCAATCTAGAGTTTTAACTCTAGGAAGTAATCCTGTACACGAGAGAAGATGTGTTATTCATCATGGTTTCCTTTGTAAGGAGGAACAGTGAACCGCCTAAACATCCCTCCACGGGCAGCAAGTTTTGTAAATCACGTAGACACACCAAGGCTTGTTATGCGGCTGAGAGGAGATGAGAGCATGGGCTCGGTGGGAGTCAGGAAGGGTCTTGGCCCCACTGCCTGCTTTCCACTTCCTCCCTTGCAGAGCAGAGCTTGTGATGAAAACAGGAGATGCTGGGAATAAGCCCTTACCTCCAACTGAAAACAGTACATTTATTGTTTAATACATTTTTAAAATATTCTTTTCCATTATGGTTTATCTTAGGAGATGTAAGAGGAGCAGGTTCAATCTCTGCATCAGAAACACCGCCTGGAGGAGAGCCTGGCAACCCACTCCAGTATTCTTGCCTGGAGAATCCCGTGGACAGACGAGTCTGGTGGGCTACAGTCCATGGGGTCGCAAAGAGTTGGACATGACTGAGCGACTAAACACAAACACATTTCTTAATTGGAGGATAATTGCTTTACAATGTTGTGTTAGTTTCTGTTGTACTACAGTGTGATTCAGCTCTAAGTATACATGTGTGCGCTCAGTCGCTTCAGTCGTGTCCACTCTTTGCGACCCCATGGACTGTAGCCCGCCAGGCTCCTCTGTCTATGGGATTTCCCAGACAAGAACACTGGAGTGGGTTGCCATGCCCTCTTCCAGGGGATCTTCCAGACCCAGGGATCGAACCTGAGTCTCCTGTGTCTCCTGCATTGCAGGAGGTTTCTTTACCGCTGAGCCACTGGGGAAGCCCATACGTATAAATATATCCCCTCAATATGTATATTTAAATTTCGTTTGTTTAAAAGTACCTCTCTGTCTTGTCTGTCGGCTGTGTAACTGCTTATCTGCCTTGTCTGCTTATCTGTCCATCTGTCCATGCTCATAGTACATGCTTGTGTTTAGGAAACAGGGCGATTTGGGAGGTTTCTGTCTGTTCATCCAGTCACCACATATTATAGAGCAAATAAAACAAGATAGACAAGATGCTTTGTGTTCACAGAACACACTTCTGGTCAGGAAAGACAGTAAGTGGAAAAAGAGAAATAATTTCATTCCAAGTATAAAACTCGCTTTAAGGAAAAGATAAAAACGGGGGTGTTGCTCACCATCATTTTAACAGTTGGCTGTTTAGCCAAAAACAGAACTCTGGGTAAGTTTTCCTTTCTTTCTTGTATTTTTCTGTGCCCTCCAGAATCCACCGTTTCAAAGACCGTGCTCCTTGATGCTTGAGGATCCTCCCCTCACTCACTTGGCTTAAGTCCCACTTGCTGCCAAGCCGGGGCTGCTGACCACACAGTCCTCAGGCTCCTCCCTCAGCTGGTCCTCAGAGCAGCCTCCCCGACTCCCTGATTCATCCTCACTCGTCCTCCCTCCTCACTGTCCTGGGCCTCTCTGGGAGGTCCTGCACTTTCCTTATACATCACCCATGACAACTAATAAGTTACACATTTTCTTTGCTTCACCGAACTCACCGCTGTGCAGGCTCCATGAGGGCAAGAATTGGGTCTGCCTGGTCATTTGTAAAGTGTGTGGGATGACTGAAGGAAAGAACTCTTACTGAACTCGGGTTCGGCCGTGCGTCACTCAAAAGCCAATAATTCAAGATGCAAGTGTCAGTAGAAAGGAAAGGTGCTTTCATCAGGAAAGCTGGCAGTTGCAGGGAGAAGGCGGACTCATGTCCTGAGACCACCTCCAGAGATTCTGCCCAGCCACGACAGTGTTTGGGTTGTTTGTTTGGTTTTTTTTTCAGTAGTTATTTGGCTGTGCAGCATCTTAGTTGTGGCACACAAGATCTTCCATCTTAGTTGCCTCGTGTGTGATCTAGTTCCCTGATCAGGGATCGAACCCAGGCCCCATGCACTGAGAGTATGGAGTCCCAGCCACTGGACAACTGAAGTTCCTTCTTCCTTTTTTTTTAAAGTGTACTTAAAAAAATTTTTTTTTTCCTCTGGCTGCATCAGGTCTTAGTTGTGGTGAATGAGCTCTCTCGTTGTGGCACAGGCTCAGTAGTTGCTCCACAACATGTAGGATCTTAGTTCCCTGGCCAGGGATCCAACCCGAGTTCCCTGCATTGGAAGGAAGGTTCTTAGCCACTGGACCACCAGGGAAATCCTTCCTTTTCTTTATTAAACAGTTCACGTTGCCTTTTCAAACGAGGTGAATTTGGAGGGATGTTGTATCTCTGTTGCTCGAGTCAACTGTGTACATTGTTGGGGAGGAAGATATTTTCCTCTGCCCTTCAAGGTTCTTCTAGCTGGTCTAGGAATTAAATGGACATAAGGGCTTCCCTCTATTTCTTTGCATTGATCGCTGAGGAAGGCTTTCTTATCTCTCCTTGCTATTCTTTGGAAACAACAGATTGGGAAAGACTAGAGATCTCTTCAAGAAAATTAGAGATACCAAAGAAACATTTCATGCAAAGATAGGCTCGATAAAGGACAGAAATGGTATGGACCTAACAGAAACAGAAGATATCAAGAAGACGTGGCAAGAATACACAGAAGAACTGTACAAAAAAGATCTTCACGACCCAGATAATCACGATGGTGTGATCACTCACCTAGAGCCAGACATCCTGGAATGTGAATTCAAGTGGGCCTTAGAAAGCATCACTACGAACAAAGCTAGTGGAGGTGATGGAATTCCAGTTGAGCTATTTCAAATCCTCAAAGGTGATGCTGTGAAAGTGCTGCACTTGATATGCCAGCAAATTTGGAAAACTCAGCAGTGGCCACAGGACTGGAAAAGGTCAGTTTTCGTTCCAATCCCAAAGAAAGGCAATGCCAAAGAATGCTCAAACTACCGCACAATTGCACTCATCTCACATGCTAGTAAAGTAATGCTCAAAATTCTCCAAGCCAGGCTTCAGCAATACGTGAACCATGAACTTCCAGATGTTCAAGCTGGTTTTAGAAAAGGCAGAGGAACCAGAAATCAAATTGCCAATATCCGCTGGATCATCGAAAAAGCAAGAGAGTTCCAGAAAAACATCTATTTCTGCTTTATTGACTATGCCAAAGCCTTTGACTGTGTGGATCACAATAAACTGTGGAAAATTCTGAAAGAGATGGGAATACCAGATCATCTGACCTGTCTCTTGAGAAACCTGTATGCAGGTCAGGAAGCAACAGTTAGAACTGGACATGGAACAACAGACTGGTTCCAAATAGGAAATGGAGTACGTCAAGGCTGTATATTGTCACCCTGATTATTTAACTTGCATGCAGAGTACATCATGAGAAACGCTGGGCTGGAAGAAACACAAGCTGGAATCAAGATTACTGGGAGAAATATCAATAACCTCAGATATGCGGATGACACCACCCTTCTGGCAGAAAGTGAAGAAGAACTAAAGAGCCTCTTGATGAAGGTGAAAGAGGAGAGTGAAAAAGTTGGCTTAAAGCTCAACGTTTGGAAAACTAAGATCATGGCATCTGGTCCCATCACTTCATGGGAAATAGATGGGGAAACAGTGGAAACAGTGTCAGACTTTTATTTTTTGGGGCTCCAGAATCACTGCAGATGGTGATTGCAGCCATGAAATTAAAAGACGCTTACTCCTTGGAAGGAAGGTTATGGCCAACCTAGATAGCATATTTAAAAGCAGAGACATTATTTTGCCAACAAAAGTTTGTCTAGTCAAGGCTATGGTTTTTCCAGTGGCCATGTAGGGATGTGAGAGTTGGACGGTGAAGAAAGCTGAGCGCCGTAGAATTGATGCTTTTGAACTGTGGTGTTGGAGAAGACTCTTGAGAGTCCCTCGGACTGCAAGGAGATCCAATCAATCCATCCTAAAAGAGATCAGTCCTGGGTGTTCATTGGAAGGACTGATGTTGAAGCTGAAACTCCAATACTTTGGCCACCTCATGCAAAGAGTTGACTCATTGGAAAAGACCCTAATGCTGGGTAGGATTGGGGGCGGGAGGAAAAGGGGACGACAGAGGATGAGATGGTTGGATGGCATCACCGACTCAATGGACATGGGTTTGGGTAGACTCTGGGAGTTGGTGATGGACAGAGAGGCCTGGCGTGCTGCAATTCATGGGGTTGCAAAGAGTCGGACACGACTGAGCGACTGAACTGAACTGAACTGAAGGGCTTCCCTGGTAGCTCAGTTGGTAAAGGATCTGCCTGCAATGCAGGAGGCCCAGGTTCAATCCCTGGGTTGGGAGGATCCCCTGGAGAAGGAAATGGCAACCCAAACAAAAGTTAAGTAACATATATCCATGGGAGAGACCCAGGAAAACGGAGTCACTCACTAAAGTGGCAGAAACCCTCACCTTGTATACCACCTTCAGCTGAAGATGAGAGAGGATGTTGGAGGTAATGTTTTGAGACTTTGAAGGGATGGAAGGAAATTCACATCAAGATGGAAAAGCAAATGTTTGATAAGCAGCTGTGTACTGGGCCTGCAGAGCCAGTGGGACCCAGAGAGGAGCCTGGTCTTTATGCCCTGTCCCCTGCCACCCTGAGCCGACTCTGCAGATGACCCTGGTGACAGCTCTATCCTGGGAAGAGGATCTCTATTGGATATTTTTTAAAAATTATTTTATTTATTTATTTATTTTTGGCTGCACTGGGTCTTCCCTGCTGCATGCAGGCATTCTCTAGTTGCACAAGTGGGGGCCACTCTAGTTGTGGTCACAGGCTTCTCTTGTTGTGGAAGATGGGCTCTAGAGCGCTGGCTCAGTAGTTGTGGTGGATGGGCTTCGTTGCTCCCCAGCATGTGGGATCTCTCCTGACCAGGTATCAGACCTGTGTCTTCTTCACTGGCAGGCAGGTTCTTTTCTACTGGACCACCAGGGAACTCCCTATCTGAATGGTTTTAATCAGTTGGGGGAAGGTGAGGATTTCTTCCTGAGTTTTGGGGCCTTGATTATTTTCACCTTGGCATGTGAAATAATCCACATGCCAGAGAGATGGGGTGGTGAATTTTGCTTCCCTATAATATCCTTCATGGTTGGGGAGAAAGCTTAGAATTCAGATGTCCTCCCCAAGAGGTCTGAGTCCCAGCCACTCAGACTTTGGTGCCTGGTACTCCTCTGGAAATCCTTAATGCTGAGGACTCACCTGCCTGTCTGGAAACCAGGATACTGGGCCCACTGATCTTTGGCAAAGGGCCTTTCCAGCTAAAACTTCCTGTGGTTCTGTGAGATCAGGGTGGATGCTTAGGCTTGGAGTCAGTGACTTGTTAGTTCAGGAAACAACTGAGAACAAATACATTCTACTCAGTAGCCAGCTATGCCTTGACCAAAGGAAATAGAAAATACATATGATCCTACTATATCATATGTAGTAAGGTGCCGAAAAGAGCAGTAAGGGTAACCTTGCTTACACTAGTTTTGTAAGATAATTATAACAAAATATCTTGGGAATTCCCTGGAAGTCCCTGGAAGTGGTTATGACTCTGCACTTTCACTGCTGAGGGCCTAGGTTCAGTCCCAGTCAGGGAACTAAGATCCTGTAAGCCGTGGAGCATGATCAAATATATGTGTGTGTGTGTGTGTATTACTTTTTTTTTTTTTTACTAATTATGAGTCCGTAAGAAAACAGTTTCTAGGGACTGCCCTGGTGGTCCAATGGTTAAGCCTCTGCGCTTCCAATGCAGGGGGCGAGAGTTTGATCCCCAGTCAGGGAGTTAAGATCCCACATGCCACATGGCTTAGTCAAAAAGTAAAAATTAAAAAAAGAAGAAGAAAATACTAAGGAAATCCTTCGTTTGGTGAGTGCTGAAAATCGTCAGGCTTCCCAGGTGGCTCAGTGTTAAAAGACTATGCCTGCCAATCAGTGCAGGAGATGCTGGAGACACCGGTACTATCCCTGGGTCGGGAAGATCCCCTGGAGGAGTAAGTGACAACCCACTCCAGTATTCCTGCCTGGAGAATCCCATGGATGGAGGAGCCTGGCAGGCTACAGTCCATGGAGTCGCTAAGAGTCCAATGTGACTGAGCGACTAAGCACACACATGCTGAAAAACATCACTAACACCAGTTAGTGTTACAGCCAAAGGATAACAGTGATTAATTCATGTGTGGGGTATTGGCCACTTATTTTGTTGTTGCTGTTTAGTCGCTCAGTCATGTCCGACTCTTTGCGACCCCATGGACTGTAACCCGCCAGGCTCCTCTGTCCATGGAATTCTCCAGGCAAGAATACTGGAGTGGGCTGCCATTTCCTTCTCAAGGGGATCTTCCTGACCCAGGGATTGAACCTGCATCTCCTGTGGCTCCTACATTGCAGGCAGATTCTTTACCACTGAGCCACTGGGGAAGCTAGTTATTAGTTTAGTCTTTGAACTGGGATAAGACTCTCATATTTATTATAATTTCCAAATTTATAGAAACCATTATTTTCAAGGAAATCTCCCCAAAGAAGATAGTATCCTCGTCCAATATCCAACCTTCCTTTCCCTCAATGTATCAATATTTTCACTTGCCAATTTGAATTTACCATGAAGCTAATGAAGCTTGAACTTCAAGACTCCTCAGGTGTGCAGCCCCTCCTTGGTCTCCAGAGGGGCTCTGGCATTCTGCTTGTAAGGTTCTTTTGTAATTTTCTTCGAAAGAGCCCCTCAAATTCCTAACCTTCCTGCTTCACAAAATGGGGCTCTGGCAGCCTGCTCCGTTGCCGCCTTCCTCCACAGAGCCCCACCACGTTTCCCACTTTTTCCCAGATGGGAAGAAAGGCTCCCAGTGGTGCCATCTGCCTCATCAACATGGTTTCCTGGAAGAAGCCAACCTAAAGGGAATGTTAGAAAACAGTTCAACGAAGTCAGTTGAAAGATCAAATTGGCTTTATTCTACGAGCCAAGAATCAAGCAGCATTCTATGGAGCTGATAGGAAGGAGTTCCCTGGAGCTGCATGAAATGAAAGGCTTTTATGGACAGAAGGGACAGGAGAGAGGAACTAGTGAAGAGTGGGTCATTTTCAGGCAAGATCACTTCCCTATGGGGGGCTAACTGTAGGGGGCTATGAGGCATTTACCTCCCTAGTGCTGACCAGGGAATTCCAGACTGTCTGGTTAAGATCATATTCCTGCGAGAGGCTGAATCAGGTTAGGTATTAAGTCTCCATTTGGCATGGTGGGCTTAGCACAAGTGACTCCATTTGGGCCTGTTGTCTTTTTTTGAACAGTTCTCCCTTTTGAGCAGACTCAGTGAAAGTCACTCAGTCCTGTCTGACTCTTTGTGACCCCATGGACTGTAGCCCACCAGGCTCCTCTGTCCATGGAATTCTCCAGGCAAGATACTGGCATTGGCAGCCATTCCCTTCTCCAGGGGGTCTTTCCAGACCAGGGATCCAGCCCAGGTCTCCTGCGTTGCAGGCAGATTCTTTACTGTCTGAGCCACCAGGGAAGCCCATTTGTCACTGAGAAATGTAAAAATTTAAGGTGTTAGTGCCACTCTCAGCTACCGCTCAAGTTCTCAGTTTTTGTTGATTCTCCATGTGGTATTTACAGGTTGTAACTTCAGGCTCACAGTTTTTCACTTGGTCATTTTCTTCGTTCCTTTTCTGGCCTTACAGTCTTAGGGAGATCAGTTGCTTAGTGGTTAGTGGCTACGAACATACATTTAAACCTTTTGAGAAAATACAGCATGACAGGGAGACTACTATGATTATTACAAACAGGAAAATTTCCTAATGTTGGGAGTGTATGTATCCCCATGATACAAACCAATCAAAATCAAGTAAGTCAAAGAAGGACTCCACTGAAGGAGTGAGAGTTTATCTATAATACCTATAGTTTGAGTGAATTCCTCTCTTTTCAATATCCTGGGGTTCCTGAGCCTGTCAGGCAGTGATTTTTCCTTGTTGTTCAGTCGATAAGTTGTGTCCAACTCTCTGCAATCCCATGAACTGCCGCATGCCAGGCTTCCCTGTCCTTCACTATCTCCCAGAGTTTGTTCAAACTCATGTCCATTGAGTCGGTGATGCCATCCAACCATCTCATCCTCTGTCACCCTCCTTTCCTTCTGCCCTCAGTCTTTCCCAGCATCAGGGTCTTTTCCAGTGAGTCAGTTTTTCACATTAGGTAGCCAAAGTATTGGAACTTCAGCTTTAGCATCAGTCCTTCTAGTGAATATTCAGGGTTGATTTCCTTTAGGATTGACTGGTTTGATCTCCTTGTAGTACAAGGGACTCTCTAGAGTCTTCTCCAGCACCACAGTTCAAAAGCATCAAGTTTTCATCTCTCAGCCTTCTTTATGGTCCAATTCTCACATCTGTATATGACTACTGGAAAAACCATAACTTTGACTGTATGGACCTTATTGGCAAAGTGATGTCCCAACTTTTTAATACGCTGTCTAGGTTTGTCATAGCTTTCCTTCCAAGGAGCAAGCATCTTTTAATTTCATGGCTGCTAAAAACCTTAATTTTTAGTGAAAATAAAGTGATAAGCAATTGTGAACCTTCTTTTATATTAGCATTCTGTGGCTTGGTGAATTTGTAAATACTCTGTGTATGTGTCTGTGTATAAAAGCTTTCTATAATCTGTAGAAATGTGTTCTCATAGTAAATTGTTCAGAGTGGCACAAAACATGTTTACTAATAAACCCAAATATCTTTAGTTCCTTTGTAGGAGAAATCCCCAAATGGACAAATCTGTGTTCAATAATTATTCTGTCTTATTTGGAAATGATTTAGATATTTGATAACTATCCACCATTTAACTTGGCAAATCTTTAAGGTTTCAGGTTACAAAAAAATTGGGGGAAATTATTTCAAAAGTTCACATAAAAATTTTATTCTGCAGTCTTATTTATTTCTCCTGTTCTCAATAATTATGTTTAGACTAAACACAAAACTTCGTAAGATATTTTGACAAAATCAGCCATCATCCCAAGCTATTTTTCTTGCTGACAAATTTCATAACAGAGATAACATGAACTTTTTTAACCAATGAACCCAACTCGGATAATGTGCTTTGGCATTATTTTAATGCTGATAATTCTGAACACATACTTATCCAACAAATTTAAACTAGACTTTATTTACCAAAGATTTTCTCAGATCAAGTAAACTTGAAAAATATTTGAGTTAGTTTCTATCATATTTCTGAAAGTTGTAGGTATCCTTCATACATACAAGTGCTTTATTCTCTTCAAGCCAATTAAATAGGGCTCTTCTACAAATTAATTTTAGCAATACCATCTGAAGGTGGATAATACCATACAACATATATACATAGACATACACACACACAGCGTAATTTTAGCAATACCATCTGAAGGTGGATAATACCATACAACATATATACATAGACATACACACACACAGACAGATGCCAACAGAGACCTTATAGCTTTTGTTGAAAGATTTAGCCATGAATCAGGTAGTATTAAAGAGATTGGATCCAAATTATATTCCTCACAACTGCAGTAACCTAAGTGACCTGTTCAGATAGCTAAAGCTTTTTATTAATATTTGTGGAGAAGACCTTTAGGATTTTTCAGTTGCCTAAGTTTCAAAATACCTTTTATCCCTTCTGTTTTCCTTCTGATAAGAATCACCTCCCTGAAGTCGGTATTTTAAAGAGATGACCTAAATAAGAGTTGCTGGAGCAGAATTTCTGGTTTTTCAAAGATATGTGAGAAAGGGACAGTTGCTTTTAATTCCTGAGAAATTGGGCTGTAACTTAAGTGATATCATAGGTTGATCCACCTATAAATCCTTTTACAAGGGCTTTAGAAGGTTTTTCTTTCCCTCTGAGTACTTAGTTTTATTTTAGGGAAGCAGGCCTAAAAGTTTTTCTGTCAGGCTTTGCAACGTGGCCAGTGTCTGACCACAGAGATACTTTGTAGCTGTCAGCTGGGACAAACAGTAAATATTTCTGACAGTATTGAACAACCGCTTGGACTCGAGAGGTACCTCCAAAGAGGGCACAGAAGGTATTTTATTTTTGGACTTCCCTGGTGGCCCAGTGGTTAAGAATCCACCTGCAATGCAGGGGACATGAGTTCTCTCCATGTCTGGGGAAGTTCCACGGGGCACCCAAGCCTGTGCCCAACTACTGAGCCCATGTGTCCGAGGGCCAGGGCTCTGCAACAAGAGCCACTGCCATGAGAGGCTCATGCACTGCAACTAGAGAGGAGCCCCCACTGGCTTCAACTAGAGAAAGCCCACGTGCAGCGATGAAGACCCAGCACAGCCACAAATAAATAAACAGATTTTTTTTTTTTTAAAGATATTCTAGGCGCATCTGGGAGAGCTGACTCTGGTGAGAACTGCCACCCTTAGGTGGCTTCTGCCAGTTTTTCCAGGGTCCCATCTAGAGGCCACGAGTGGGATTCAGAGTAGAGAGGGCAGCACCAGTAATCTACCAGAATTTAGCCCGGTTTCTCATGAATGTTGGTTTCCCTTGGCAGTTTAAGGGAATAATGTCATGGTTTACCAGAAAATTCTGGTAAAGAACTCACCAACTCATCAAGAGACATCCCTGGTGGTCCAGGGGTTAAGAACCGATGCTGGGAAGGGCCCCTAAGGGGGCGCCTTCCTTTGAGAGTAGATATGGGGGTGTCTGTAAGCCCGCAAACTTGGTGGATTTTTGTTTATGGTGTTGTGGTCTCTTCAGAGTAGAAAGACATTCAGACAGAGGATTGCTAGAAAGATGTGAGTGCTCATAGGAGGACAGAGCGGAGCTCTTACTGAGTTCCTTAGATAATAACAGGGCCAGCTTTGGGTTGTCGCTATTTTCCTCAGCCTGTCGATTTGCCTTTTAAATATGTGTTCAATTTTTTGGCTGCATCGGGTCTTAGTCGTGTCCCGCGTGGATTCTCTAGTGGTGTGTGGGCTTAGTTGCCCCATGGCTATGGGATCTTAGTTCCCCAATTAGGGACTGAACCCGTGTCCGCAGCATCGCAAGGCCAATTCTTAACCACTCGACCACCAGGGATGTCTCTTGATTTGAATTTTAATTTGAAGGCAGACATTAGGAGTTTTCCGCTTCTTATGGAGCCAAATCTCCGATCTTTATTTTGTGTGTTATTTTGTTAATTACTGCGAAGTTTGGACAGTCAGCCTTCTGACAGAGCTCTGGCAGATTCTGTTGCTTCTGGATGGTTTTCTCCCCGTGGTTTGATTTGTACTATTTAGCCATCTAATCCATCTGGAATTTATCTTGGTATATGCTCCGAGGTAAGGGTTGAATGTGATCTTTTTCCCATTGCTGACCAATGAATCCTTCAACCATGTACTAAATCATCTTCCCTTCCCCACTGTATTGTAACATCTCCTCTATCACATAACAAATTCCTGTATCTTACCTGTAAGACAAGGTAAGGTATCTTACCTTTCTGGGCATTCTGTTCTGTTTCACAGAACAAGGATATGCCTGTTTCTGCATAAATGTTTCTAAATGTCTTGCAGAACTGATTCCCTTCTTGACTTTCAGCTAGTCACTTAGCTTGTGTTTATTAGTGAGGAAAATGAGCAATGTGTTAATATTTGGCACTTTCACAAATTTTAACACCCACAGAAAGGACAGGCTTCCCTTCTCCCTGCTTTGTACAGTAACAGAGATATAAAAGGACACAGTTTCCTTGAATTTCCACACACATGTAGTTTCAGAGCCAGCTTATGGCAGTGGAACTTTTACTGTAAAAGGATAAAAGCCAGAAGTTAACGGGAGGCTGCATACCATGACACGGAATTTGCTTCTTAGCTTCCTCTCTTTGTCTTTGAGAAACAAGAGATTTTCAGCCACAAACACATGAGGTCCTGTGATGAAACCCCCACACATGTCCAGAGTGAGCCTTTCGGTGGAGTGGGTTTCCCAGTTACTCTGGAAACCTTTATGTGGTTCTATTCTTTCTTCTGAGTACATACTCTTCTCCCATCCTCCTACAATGAATCTCTGCTGCCCTTTCTAAGTGCCCTCCCAGTCTGTACCCTCTAACTTCTTTTTTCTTCTTCTTCTTTCAGTTATTTATTTGGCTGCGCCAAGTCTTAGTCTTAGTAGTGGCACGTGGGAGCTTTGATCTTAGTTGCAGCGTGCAGGGTCTAGTTCCCTGACCAGGAATCGAACCCAGGCCCCCTGCATTGGGAGAGCAGAGTCTTAGCCACTGGACCGCCAGGGAAGTCCCCGCACCTTCTAACTTCTTAGTGACAATGTTTCATAAATGAAAATGGGGACATGTATTTATGAGGATGGTGGGTGGAATATTTGACATCAGGATGATCTTGGAAAATCTAGGCCATCTGATCAATGATCTTCTAGTCTAATAGATGGAGCGGTTTATCGGGGGAGGTTTTGGAGGAGGTTTATTCTGTTTTGGAGGTAAGGTAGAAGAGAGGGAATCAAAACAGAAGAAGGGATGGTATTCTATTTTAATTTCCTAGGTTCCCCAGGCCTCCCAAATTCCTTCAGCCTCCTTTACTCCAGCCAGTCTCAATTCCAGTCTCCCCTTACAGGTTCATGAAGTAAAGTAGATCTCTCAGATTTGGAGCAGTGCACATTATTAGAAACTTAAACTCATAAACAGCTTAGGGTTTCAGATGGGTTTCTTGTCTAAGGTTCTGTGCGGGAGGCTCTCTGTCTTGGAGCTCTCTGACCCTTTCTAATGTTTCATCTTCTAAGAAGAATGTAAGTTCCACAGAAGAAAACAAACTGTGCTGAATCAGTAATTCTGATATACCTGTTCAACAGGCTCCGTAACTGCAGTGATGTTGTTTAGCAGGAAAAACCTTTGTCTATTAGGATGGGTATTTCTGAATTTAAAGATAGTTCACTGCTCTCACTGGGTCTTTTGTGTTTGTTTTCAACTGTAGATTTGTGGTAGTTGGTGAAGGATCAGTGACAACGTTTGGGTTATTTTCCTCACATAGAACGGACTGATTGACCTAAGTCTGTTTATATCTTTTGTACTCAATAGCTGTTTTTCTAGTACTCTTATATCCCAGTGAAAGTGGACTTTCTTATAAAGTCAGTAAACAAATAGTCATGACATCTGCTGGGGATGAGCAAAAAACCTCACAGAATGGGTTCTTCCATGACACTGCATGCTAAGTTGCTTCAGTCCTATCCGACCCCATGGATTGTAGCCCACCAGGCTCCTCTATCCATGGGATTCTCCAGGCAAGAATACTGGAATGGGTTGCCATGCCCTCCTCCAGGGGATCTTCCTGACCTAAGGATTGATCCCACGTCTCTTGTGTCTCCTGCTTTGGCAGGCAGGTTCTTTACCACTAGCGCCATCTGGGAAGCCCCTCCATGACACTAGTTGCGTGTAAACATCATAACATATATCTGTTCCTTTTCCCACTTCTCTGAAAGTTGACATGGTGTAACTCTGCCATGTTCTTCTGTAGGTCTGATTGTGATCTAGGTGGAATGACATACTTTCTGGGGAAGTCAAACTTTGCTTTAGCAATAGAGAACAAATGAGAAAGTGGATCTGATGAGAGTCGTTCACCAGAGCAGAGCCTGGGCAAGGGTCTTTGAGCAGGTGCCCAGGTGGGATGCTTGACCAAGTCTTTAATGGGTGCAATCTGGATCCCTTTTCATCCTTCTGGAGCTACTCAAGCCTCTTAGCCATGGACATAAATCCAGGTTTACTGTTTTAAAAAAAAATGAGAAAGAGGGTTCTCTTTAGGATGTAATTTTTGGTATAAACACATAGTATTAATATAAGTCCCCTGGTTTGGACATGTTGGAGGGAAGTTCGTGATTCTGTAGCCTCCAGGTAAAGGATAACATTGGATCTTGCAAGGTTAAGACTGTAATGTTGAACTCACCTGAATACCTCAGATGCTATCGTTGGCAATGGCATTTCTTCATGGGTGGAGTGCGGTACTCCTAGTTGTGACTTTGTAGCCCTGGCCAGGTAAGCAGGAAGCCAAGACTGCAGCATCAGCAAGAAACTGAGTCGAGGGTCCCACTGATGGAATCTCAAGCCGCCAAGTGGCTGCGAGGGCTTTCTGCGTTCTTCAAGAAGAGTACTGAAAGGTAGGAATGTGCTCAGTCACGTCCAACTCTGTGTGACCCCATGGACTATAGCCCACCAGGCTCCTCTGTCCATGGGATTCTCCAGGCAAGAATACTGAAGTGGGTTGCCATGCCCTCCTCCTGGGGATCTTCCCGACCCAGGGATCGAACCCGTGTCTCCTGCATCTCCTGCATTGGCAGACAGGTTCTTTACCTCTAGCGCCACCTGGGAATCCCTCAATTTGGCATTTCATCTTGATTGAAGTTAGATGTATCTTTTGCTCACCACATCTGTAAACTGTTAGGAAATATAGGTAAGTTGATGGGTTTGCCTGCCTGCCTGCCTGAGCCTTCTCTTTTCTCGGTGGTGACCTCAACTCTGTGATTTCCCTGTTGCCACCCTGGAGCCACCCTGGTCCTCTCCTGGAACATCTTCTCATACACACGGCCTTCTCGTTTCACTGGTCGTAGGGAAAGGTTTTGTTCACAGTAGCTGTTTTTTCTTCCTTCTGTTGTAAAAGGGTTCCCATTGTGCATGGATTGCTCCCAGCTCCGATACTTCTCGAGTGAAAGATTTGTTGTTATTGTTTAGTTGCTAAGTCATGTCCGACACATTATCTAGGAAGGGAGTTGTGTTTGCTTGCCCTACTGCATGATCAAATTCAGTATGAGTTAAGATCTAGTCCTTAATGGGCTTCCCTGGTGCTTTAGTCGGTAAAGAATCACCTGCAATGCAGGAGACCTGGGTTCGATCCCTGAATTGGGAAGATCCCCTGGAGGAGGGCATGGCAACCCACTCCAGTATTCTTGCCTGGAAAATCCCATGGACAGAGGAGCCTGGTGGGCGACCTGACTGAGCGACTAAACCACCACCACCTTAATTAGGTTTAGGAATTCTTCCTGGTCAGGCCCCACCCTTCCCCTGCCCTCCCCTCCTGCCACATCCCTCCCCGCACCCCGCCTCCACCCCGGAAATTCTCGCAGTAGCTGTGCCATACAAATGGATAGTTGTTTGCCTGTGTGGAGTTGGCTTACTATATTATTCTATTTTTTACCAAAGAGACCCATTTCGCAGATTCCTCTGGGGCATTCATTAGTGGCAAGGTGTGTGTCTGCCCTGGCCACAACTGTGGATGTTTCAAGGAGTTTCATTTTAGATTTTCACGGAGTATTGACCCAAAGCTTCTGTGAAGGGCAAGAAGCAGAGGAAGGAAGAGAACAGATGGCCCCTTCCTGTGCTTCCAGTCATTTCCAAAACAAAGACATTCCATTTGCAGACATTCTAGTCCAAAGTGATTTGATTTATCTTCTTGGTCAAACACTGCCCGTTCTTTACAGAGTTATAGGAAAATTGATGTATCAGCCTCATTATTTGTTCTTCTAGACAATAATATTCATTCAGGCTATTGAATACTTACTTTACTGCTGTTCCCATTAAGTCCAGGAGTCTGCAGAGATTTTCAGAAACCTGAGCTTTTGTTTCTCTAATTTCAAGAAATTTCTGTATAAGCTTTTGTCTTGCTGGGGCATCAGTTGTCTGGTTTTTGTTGTAGGCTGGTTCAAAAATCTTGCTTTTGCCAGAAGAGTCAGGCTTTAGGAATTTCTGGCACCCTAGCCAAACTTAGAAGGTCTGTTTGTAAACTGGAATATCCCTTTTCTGCACATTTATTCAACACTCTACTGAGAGTGTGGTCCAGTACTAATCTCTGGGCAAACGAAAATAAATCATAACTACCATGTGGCCCCTACTGTTTAGAAGCTTATGGTTCAGACGCAGGAAAGACATGTAAACAAACATGCTATGTATAGTGTGTAGGATGACTATGTCCTGGGACATCCTGATGTATGCCTCTTGTCCTGGTGATAGCTATTAATAGATGTTGTTGTTTAGTTGCTCAGTAGTGCCCGTCTCTTTTGCGACCCCATGGACTATAGCCCACCAGGCTTCTCTGACTATGGGATTCTCTAGGCAAGAATACTGGAGTGGATTACCATGCCCTCCTCTGGGGGTTCTTCCCAACCCAGGGATTGAACCCATGTCTCCTGCAGTAGCAGGCAGATGCTTTACCACTGAGCCACAGTGAGAGTCTCTATGAATGCTCAGGGTATAGAGATGGTAGAAAGCAGGGAGAATTCCCAGAGGACCTGCACTGGGTGATGCAGGAACTTTGGACCTTCAAGGTCTGAGGTCAGGGTGGGGGTGGGGGGAAGAGTACGCAAAACACTGCAGGCAAAAGGGAAATTGTTCCAGAAGCAACATTTAGTCAACTCAAGCTAGTCATTGTTCCCAAATTTATCCTGTGGAATAAATTCCCCAGGACACTTGGTCAAAATACAGATTTCTCGAACCTGCTGGGGCAATTTGGATTTGGATTAAAAAATAACAATTTTTTTCAGTCCAAGTGCTTTTTTTTTTTTTTAATGTTTGTCTGCACTGAGTCTCAGTTGCGGCATGTGGGATCTAGTTCCATGACCAGGGATCGAACCTCAGCCCCTCTGCACCTAGGGCTTGAAGTCTTAGCTGGTGGACCGCTGGGGACCTCCCCTGGATTTGGATTTTTAAAGAAGGGCCACAGATGATTCTTGGACATAGTAAAGGTTCAGAACCAATTCTGTAGGGATTATGGCTACGACTGTAAGGGCTGGAGCAGAGGCGAGCAGGAACAGCAAGTCTAGAGTAGGAGTCACAGATCAGCCAGGCAAGGGTGACCTGGGCTGGAAAAACCCTCAGAGGTAGAACCAGTTGGAGACATTTACAGAGGATCTACGAAAAATGGGGACTGCAGGAATCATAATGGAATTGCAGAGGAATGAAAGGATTCGAGAACATTCAGGAGTAAGAATGAACAGGACCTAGTATATGACAATTACTGATGTATATGTGTGTGTGCGCTTAGTTGCTCAGTCCTGTCCAACTCTTTGTGACTCTGGGCTGTTGCCCCCTAGGCTCCTCTGTCCATGGGGTTTTTCAGGTGAGAATACTGGAGCGGGTTGCCATTTCCTCTGCCATGGGATCTTCCTGACCCAGGGATCGAACCCACATATCCTATGTCTCCTGCACTGCAGGCAGATTCTTTACCTGCTGAGCCATCAGGGAAGCCCACTGATGTATATGGACAATATCATTTCCAAGCAACAAAACACTTGTGTCAGATCCAGGAACCTGGGGAACCTTATAATCTGAAGGGTTGTGTGGTGAGCCATAAACCTAAAAATACAAACAGTGGGAGAGTACTGTGGCATATTTCATGTAGACCTAAAAAAACAACTCTTGCTTATTTCTCGTCTTTGTAGTCTCTAGAACGATCAAAACTGTTGTGTTTATCTCTGGGAGAGGGATGAATTCTAAAGTATCCCAGCCCTCTTGTCTAGACTTCAGGCAAACCCCTGCCCTTCTGTTATGGTTCAGACCCACCCGCCAGGCCTTATCTTGCATCATTTTTGCTTTTGTTCTTGTTATCAAAATGTGTACAGCAGTCATGATTCATCAGCAGTATGCTATGCCAACCCCTTTCAGGGGAAGACGTCTGTCTGGCAGTGTCAGCCTTTGTTCTTAATTCTGGAGCTGCTCTTTCTGTGGGAACCTGCAACTCTGAAAAAGAGTAGGATAAGAAACGCCTTTATCCAGGCACGGAGATCATGAAGCCTAGTCAGTTGAGGCAATCGATTCGCTTGGTGCATTGGTGACTCCGAGAGGCGCCGTCCCTAAGCAGAATTCCTGGAATGAAAATGAAGAAAATCCGAGGAGAGCTCTACTACTTACTTCCCTCTCCCTTCAAACATAGAGGTTTTTTTTTTTTTTTTTTTACTTTGAAGGCTGAAATCATCAGGCCTGTTGACCGACTTTTGAAGCAGCAAACGGAGTCAGAAACCGAAGACTCAAAAAAAAAAAAAAAAGAGAGACTGGGAAACGGATCAGGCTATAATTTCAGTGTCATTTAGCGCCCTTTACCCAAGACTTGGCCACGGCGCGTCCACCAGTGCGGACTGGGGAGCGAAAAAAGCATGTAAAAATTCCAGCCCTGGGCCTCTCCTCTTGTACCACCGCTGAGGGATCTGACGGGTGAGGTGAAAAGGCTGACATTTTCCACGCCGTTCTATCAGAAAGGGGAAAACGCCGTTAACAGCGGCCTCAAAAGTTGTTTTGTTTTGTTTTTTACAATAAGAGGCTGAACTTCTCTGCGAGCCTGTATCACCAACGCCATTAAGCCGCAGTAGCAAGATGAAAAAAATAAACAGGGAAGGAGGGACACCCAGCGTGCGCCGACTCGGAAGAACGGAAGCCGGCAGAAGCGTTGAGGGCGCCCAGGTCCTCGGCGCGTCGCCGCCTCCGGAGTCGCAGCCTCCAAGCCCCTTCCCCCGCAGCGCGGGCGCGACTACCGCGGCGCGAAGGCGGGGGGGGCCCGGCCGCTGAGCCGCGCGCTTCCGAGGCCCCGCCTCCGCCGGCGCCCCTCGCCGCGCGCGCGGGTGGTACGGCCCGAGGGGGGCGGCTCCCGGGGCGCGGCTCCGCGGCAGCTGAGGCGCGGCCGGCCGGCCGGGAGGCGGGAGCCGGGAGACGGGCCCCTCGTAACGCGGAGGCCGAGCCGCCGGGCTGCCGAGGCCGAGCCGCCGACCCGGGCTCCCCTCACTCCGCCCCGAGGAGGCCCCAGGAGGGGCTTCGGCCCCGCGGCCGCGCATTCAGGAAGGAGGACGAGGAGGGAGCGGCGCGCGGCCCGGCCGGCTGAGAGGAAGCGCTGCGCCCGCGGCCCCGACGGCGCCCCTGAAACCACATCCGCGCCTCCGCTGGAAGCGCGTCCGGGCGCCTGTCACCGGGTCCCTCCATCTTGAAAGGGAGGAAAAAGCGCTCTCCCGTCCCCGCTCCTCTCCTCCCAGGAGCCGGGGCCGCAGGAGCCGCGCGCATGGCGTTCAGCCCCTGGCAGATCCTGTCGCCCGTGCAGTGGGCGAGATGGACGTGGTCCGCGGTGCGCGGCGGGGGCGCCGGAGAGGAGGAGGCCGCAGGGCCCGAGGGCGACCCCGAGGACGAGGACTCGCAAGCCGAGACCAAATCCTTGAGTTTCAGGCAAGTACACGCGTTGCTGCCGAGATGCGGACGCGCTGCCATCCATCCATCCATCCGCGGCTCGTTCTGTGTGTGCGCGCGCGCGTGTGCGTGTGCGTGTGTGTGTGTGTGTGTGTGTGTGTGGTCGCCACCCGCGTTAACCGTGTTCATGGCAGTGCTGCCGTCCCTGCCCGTAACCAGGTCCCCGCTGTGCAGTCGGAAGTTCAGGACGTTGTGCCCTCCCGCCGGTGTTTTCCTCCCTTCGTTGCAGTGTGAGCTTTCTGAGCCTAACCCAGAATCTGCAGTCTCTCCGCATCCCCGTGTGCCTCGGTCCCTTTCTCTGAGCTTCGAGCCCCCAGCCCCCGCCCCTGCACACACGCACACACACACACGCACTGTCGTGGATCACACCCGCAGGACACACACACAGTCGTGGATCATACCCTCTGGACACACACAGTCCTGGATCACACCCGCCGGCACTTGGGGCCCTCCCTACGGGGAAGAAGTCGCTCCCAGGCCCTCCTGGGACTCCCCCGTGTCCCCGAAAATGCAGCCTTGTTGAAAAAGGTCGCATGATGCCGGGCCCCCTGGCCGCTGGGGGAGGAATGGTCTTCTCTCGTGAGCTGTCAACCCGTGTGATTGCGGGAGGCAGCTGACAGCGTCCTCGGCCTCTGGCTGGGTGCCTTGCAAACAGGTAGAGAGAGGCCTCACCCCAGAAAAAGGGCATCGTGGCGAAAACTGGCTTCGTGATTTTAGGCTGAGAGGGGCGATCTGAATTTTTAAGCCTCTGTCAAAGGGCTTTTGTGAGAAAAGGAGTCTGTTGAAGGGGCTTTTGGGGGGCTGTCAGAGGGAAGGATGACCTCAGAAATAAACGTTACTGGA
Organism: Okapia johnstoni; assembly: GCA_024291935.2. NCBI lineage: Eukaryota > Metazoa > Chordata > Mammalia > Artiodactyla > Giraffidae > Okapia > Okapia johnstoni. The sequence goes on from CM044327.1 coordinate 29,077,399, forward strand.
GAAAGGCCCCAGAGGATGGAGGAGATTTCAGGGAGACAGAAGCCCAAGAAGGGCGCTGCTACAGCACCGCACCCCCCGCACCCCATCCCAGGCCAGTCCACACTGGACCCGCGCAGGGTGCAAAGTTAGGCAAAAAATACTGGACCTTGTGGAGATGTAGCCTGTAAAGGGGTGTCGGAAATACCGTTGAAAGTGGTAATTCCTCATTTTTCCCCCTTGGCAGCTCGGATTCTGAAGGTAATTTTGAGACCCCTGAAACTGAAACGCCCATCCGATCCCCTCTCAAGGAATCCTGTGAGTCACACCTCGGACTGGCAGGCTCCGGGGCCAAGACCCAAGGTAAGGAAAGACTTCCCTTGTTCTGCGTTTTTTTGATGCTGCTGTTTAAAGTTTTGAAAATGTAAATGAGGAAAGGAAAAGTGTTAATTAAGGGCCATTTTAAAAGGTGGGGGATTGTCTTCTTACTGCGCAGGAGCTGTTTGAAAGCTCCTGGCATATTTGAAATGGTTTGTTTGTATTTTTCTGAGTGTGGAAGCCAGAAGCTTTCTTCCTTAAGTAGGTTGTACATTTTGCAGTATGAAATTATTGTTATCAGAACATTGCTACTGGGCCCTGAAAAACAAAACTGTGTGTGGTGATGTTGGGATGGAGGTGTGTTTAGATTTGGCTTCATACATTTCTCAGGCCTGTGCATTTTCTCCAGGGTGTGGCTGGAGACAAGAATTATAGGTAGGAGTTGAATTTTTTAGACAAGGAGGAGTCTTAAGAGGCAGTGTCAAAGTTCTTCACAGCCCCTGCTTCCGCCAGGGATGGTGGTGAGCCCCAGTCCACCCAAGAAAGCCTGGCATGGAGACGCCCTCCTGCCCTCAGAGCCCAACCTTGAGCCTGCGTTTCATCTGCAGAGGCTGCTGCGGTTCCTCTTGATTAGCGGAAACCATTTTTTTCACACAGCCAGTTCCGAGTAAAATCTCACCTGGCCTGATCGCAGGCAGTTAGCTGTTCAGAGTGGCTGTGATTCAGCAGTGAAAACAACCCCCTTCTCTGCAGGCCAGTGTCATGGAGGGAGACGGGCCTTTCAGAGGTTAAGCAGAATGTACCTACCTGTCAGCTTGGCTTCCCTGGATGCTGAGCAGTAAAGCAATGTAGGAGATGCAGGTTCGATCCCTGGGTTGGAAAGATCCCCTGGAGGAGAGCCTAGCAGCCCACTCCAGTAGTATTCCTGCCTGGAGAATCCCATGGACAGAGGAGCCTGGCGGGCTACAGTCCATGGGGTCGCAAAGAGTCAGACACATTGAAGTGACTTAGCAAGCACGCACGCACCTGTCAGCTTGGTCCTAAGTACGATGGAGAAAAATGAAGCAGGGGAGGGGGGAACAGAGTTGGGGGAGGGTTGGTAGGAGATGCTGAAGGCTGATGGGGGTGGGGAGCCTGACTGATTGGGAACTTGAGCAGAGTCCTGAGTAGGACTGAGGGGACATCTGTGCAGTTTCCTGAGGAGAACTCTTCCAGCAGAGAGCAGGCTCCTGGGAAGGTCTGAGACAGCACCAGCCTGAGGTGGAGGGGTGGGGAGGGAAGTGCCCAGGGGGGCAGCATGTTGCAAGTCAGGGAAGAGGCCTGGGTGGCTGCAGCAGCGACCGCAGGGAGCTGGAGTCAGCCAAGTAGGGGGCGGTCTGGGTCCTGTTGTCACAAGGCGTTCATTTTTCCTTCTGAGTGAGATTGGAAGGGCTGCCTTTAAAAAGTGCCACAAACCAGGCAGCTTAAAACAATGGAAATTGGTTCCCTCTCTGTTCCGAAGGCTAGAAGGGGAAATCAAGGTGTTGGCAGGGCCAGGCCCCCTCCAAAGTTTCTAGGGATGAATTCTTCCCTGTTCTTCTAGCTTCTGGTGGTTGCCAGTGATTCCTGGTGTTCCTTGGCCCGTGGCAGCAAAGCTTCCATCTTACCTGGTCAGCTTCTCCCTGTGTATCTTTTGTCTCTTCATGTGGCTTTCTGAGGAGGACTCCAGTCATTAGATTTAGGGACCACTCCAATCCAGGTCGACCTCTTCTTAACTTGATTACATCTGCAGAGATAACTACAGTTGAGCCTTGAGCAAGATGGGTTTGAACTGTGTGGGTCCACTTGATACAGATTTTTTTTTTCACTAAGTATGTTCTAGAGCAGGGGTCCCCAACCTCCAGGATCTAATACCTGATTATCTGAGGTGGATCTAATGTAATAATAATAGAAATAAAATGCACAATAAATGTAATGCAATTGGGTCATCCCGAAACCATTCCCCATCCCCTACCCCGATCCATGGAAAAATTGTCTTCCATGAAATGGGTCCCTGGTGCCAAAAAAGTTGGGGACCACTGTCCTAGAGTACTACATGGTCCACGGTTGGTTGAATCCAAGAATAGAGCAATGTGGATATGGAGGGTTTTCAACTGTGCTGAGTGGTTGGGGGTAGAAACCCCTAACCCCCACATTGTTCAGGGCTCAACTGTTATGTCCAGATAAGACCACATTCCCAGGTGTGGGGAGTTAGGACTTAAGCTTATCTTTTGGAGGGAATATAGTCCAACCCACACCAGGGCTTTGAACCGAGGGACAGTGCTCTCACTTCCTTTTTCAGAGGATAGCTGGCTGCTGTCTGGAGACGGGACTCCAGGATGGACGTCCTTTTCCTGTGTTTTCTCTATTCCATTGAGTGTCACTGTCACCTGCAGTGACAAAGTAGAGCCAGCTTTCAGTTACCCCGTTACCTAATTTTTGATCAGGCCGTGAATTTATTCTCCCAACGGTTATTATATTTCCTTGCTTAGCAAATTCCTCACAGGTCGCCCAGGGAGGTCAAGTTCCCTGTGCTGGACTTTGTGATGGACCTGGACTTACTGGGGAAATGATACCAGCTTTTTGTGATTTGGTTTTGCTTTCAGTGGTGAGCTCCAGGGACTTCCCTGGCAGTCCAGTGGTTAAGACCCAACGCTTCCAATGTAGGGGACGTGGGTTTGATCCCTAGGGAACTAAGATCCCGCACGCCACGTGGTGTGGCCAAAAAAATTTTTTTTTAATAAATCGATAAATGATGAGCTCAGTACTGTGCTGCCCTGCTGAAAATTCCCTCAGCTGGCCCTGGGCCACTTTTTTTACCCTGAGTTCAGGCAGAGACCGCATGGGAACAGGCAGCTTTGCGTGTTAGAGGACTTGTGTGTGCCATTCGGCTGGGTAGCAGTCTCCATGACAGAAGATGCCGCTTCATAGCTTCCCCTTTCTTCTTTCAAGATTGGCGGATCTGAAGGGAGATTTGAAAGCCTGAGAGAGCTTCCCCTCAAATTTAAATAAAGCTCACAAGACAGTTTGAAAGCCTCTTTGAATTGCTCAGCCTGGGCCGCCTGCTTCCTCACCATCCTGTCAGCTGGTGGTCTGATTCATCCTGACAGATTCTTTGCTAATTGAATGGAGGCCAGTATGGCCCAGGCCCCCAGAACCACACAGACCCAATTGTTTGGTCCTTCCTGTGCCACTGACTCATTTTTACAAGTTTTGGTCACTTACAGCTCATACTCTCTTTTCTCGGTCTCTAGAATTTTTCCTTTTAGAGAGTCACGGACCAAGAAAGGGCTTTCCCAATGGCTCAGTGGTAAAGAATATGCCTGCAATGCAGGAGATGTGGGAGATGCGGGTTTGGTCTCTGGGTCGGGAAGATCCCCTGGAGGAGGAAATGGCAACCCACTCGAGTATTGTTGCCTGGAAAATCCCATGGACAGAGGAGCATGGTGGGCTATAGTCCATGGGGTCACAAAGAGTCAGACGCAGCTGAGCGTGGATCAAGAAAGCTCAGCGGAGTAGCTCAGGATTGTGGACCATGAAAGTGGCAGGCGGTACAAACTGGGAAACAAGCACTGCATATGATGAAGTCTTGCCATTTAGTGTCTTTAAATAGCAGAATGATTCCCCATTAGCCTGGCAGTATCCTGCCCTCTAGGGCTTCTTCTCCCTAACACCAGTCCTTGTCCAGAGTTCTGTGGATGGCCTTGTCGTGCGTACACAGTGAGTGCAAAAATACAGCCAGAGCACAGATCTGACCAGGGAAGATATCAGTGGGCAAAAATTCCTGGAGTCTAAATGTTGAAGTCTAATTTCTCAGCCTGGAAGGTTCTCTTTCTAAAAATTGTTCATTATTTGACTCCTGATAAGGTGGTGTGCATTCTCACTTGCTCAGTTGTGTCCGATTCTTTCGATCCTGTGGACCGCAGCTCACTGGGCTCCTCTGTCCTTGGGATTCTCCAGGCAAGAATAATATAGGAGCAGGTTACCATTTCCTCCTCCAAGGGATCTTCCCCATCCAGGGATCAAACCCGCATCTCCTGCCTTGACCAGCAGATTCTTTACCACTGCACCACGTGGGAAGCCCCCTGATAAGGTTAGTCTTTGATACAGGGGAACAGCACGTGTAGATCATGTAAGACTCTGTCTTCTGGCAGGATGATGTATAAGCTCTGCAAAGGGTGTTCAAGTTGCTGATGTTACTGTTCTTTCTCTTTGCTGGGAGATGTATCAGTAAGGAGACATCACCTAGGAAAGGACTTTTGAGAGGTACAGTCTCAAGTTCATCATTTTTGTTTGTTTGTTTCCAGTGCTGATGGACTGTGGTTTTGTCCCATGTTTTAGATTATAAAAGTGAAAGCTGCAGTGGCTATCCTCTGCTGTCCTCTGTTAATTGAAGCCTCCCCCAGCCCGCATACAAACACACACGCCTTTGTTTACAAATTGTTACCTTTCTTTGAGAGAGAGAATTTTAATTCACACTGAAGCTCTCTATGCCCTTGGAACAGTTACCCTGTTTGATGTGTTGATTAGATGGCTAGATACACCAAACACATAAGGTGGTCCTCCGGAACAGGAGAAAGATAAACAGGGTCAGTCCATAGGTGTTTACTGCGAGAGGCCTGTGGGGACCACCAACTTGTTTGTTGACGTAGTTTGCGTCAGTGTAAATCAGGCATCAGCCAACAATAGCTCATAGGCCTGCCGTTGCCTGTTATTGTTCTCCTGGAGAGCTGAGAACTGTTCCTACATTTTTAAATGACAGAAAACAATATTTTGTGTGAAAAGTATATGAAGTTCACATTTCAGGGCCCATAAGTAAAGTTTCATTTTGGAACGCAGCCGTGCATTTAGGTGTAGTCCGGCTGCTTTTGCAGTAAGATAGCAGATTGAGTACTCAGAGCAGAGGCAAATGCCTGAAATATTTACTATCTGGCTCTTTACAGGAAGTTTGCCGACCTTGATACACCCTTGCGATGAATTTGGTAAAATGATAAAGTTGAAGTACTTTATAATTTGACCTTTATAATTGAACTTTAGTTTTAAAAAAAGCTACAAGGCTGTAGCTGATTAATTAGCAAATAAACAGTGGGTACTGGGTGCCATTCCTGTAGGCCTGAACCATCAGGGACGGCGTCAGGGAGAGACTGGTTTGGGCTGGCTATTTGTCTCCCTGGCAAAATGACTTTTCAGTCTGGTTCATACTTAATTTTCAATTGACTAAAAGATCTGAGAAAAAAGGAAGTTAGGGAAGAATGGGGAGAATTTGGCAATCATTAATACAAGTACGAATACAGAGACTTTTCACTTTTGTTTCTAATGTAACTTTGGGTGTTTGAGAATTTGTAATTTGACCGTTGCTATGGTGTATTTTTGGTATAGGTTGTATGGTTGATTGGTTTAGACTGTACCTATGTAAGACTCAGAAGGGAAACCTTATTAAAATCTGAGCCTTAGATGTTTGGTCCTAAGGCTTTGGGCTACTTGTATAAGCAAATATGCAAACATTGAAGGGTTCTAGTCGAATCTGTGAGTGTGGTTGTCCTAGGGACTCAGTTTGACACCCTTTCCAGGCTCCTACTGCAGGGATTGCTTTATTAGAATATCCCAGAAGTAATGGCGGGGAAGGCAATGGCACCCCACTCCAGTACTCTTGCCTGGAAAACCCCATGGACAGAGGAGTCTGGTAGGCTGCAGCCCATGGGGTCGCGAAGAATCGGACATGACTGAGTGACTTCACTTTCACTTTTCACTTTCATGCACTGGAGGAGGAAATGGCAACCCACTCCAGTATTCTTGCCTGGAGAATCCCAGGGACAGAGGAGCCTGGTGGGCTGCCGTCTATGGGGTCGCACAGAGTCAGACACGACTGAAGCGACTTAGCAGCAGCAGCAGCAGAGGTAATGGAACTAATGGGCCTTCCTGGTGGCTCATACAGTAAAGAATCTGCCTGCAATACGGGAGACCTGGGTTCAGTCCCTGGGTAAGGAAGATCCCCTGGAGAAGGGAATGGCAACCCATTCCAGTATTCTTGCCTGGACAAATCCATGAACAGAGGTGCTTGGCGAGTTACAGTCCATGGGGTCGCAAAGAGTCAGACACAAGTGAGCGACTAATACACACACACAATGCGACCAATGAGGACCCTTCATGTTACCTATCTGACATTTCACCCAGTGGCTCCTTCAACAACATTCCAGGTTAATGCTCTTATTTTATTGGCTCTTTCACAGTTTAAGTTTTTATATTACACTGTTTCATATTATTATGAAATGCACTTGAAAACCTCTGCAGCATGATACAGTTCCATCCCCCACCCCCTCGCCCTGTTTAACGTTTGTAGCTCTCAGCTTGGAGATTCCCACTAGTTAATAAATGGGATGAGGCCGTGTGGCTTTGTTGCTTTATTTTATAATAATGTAAAGGAGCCGTGTGGGCTTCCCTGGTGGCTCAACGGTAAAGAATCTGCCTGTCAATGCAGGAAACACAGAGACACAGGTTCAGTCCCTGGGTCAGGAAGATCCCCTGGAGAAGGAAATGGCAATCCACTCCAGTATTTTTGCCTGGAGAGTCCCAGGGACAGAGTGACCTGGTGGGCTTCAGTCCATGGGGTCACAAAGAGTCGGACACGACTTAGTGACTAAACTCCTTTGAGAGCTTCCGACAGTGGAGGTGTTTGCTCTGGTGTACTGAGGGGGCAGCCCCGCTAAATTGCATTGCTGCCACTTAATTCCCAGGTGGCACAGTGGTAAAGAACCTGCTTGCCAGTGCAGAAAACACGAGACTCAAGTTCTGTCCCTGGGTCAGGAAGATCCCCTGAAGAAGGAAGTGGCAACCCACTCCAGTATTCTTGCCTGGGAAATCCCAAGGACAGAGGAGTCTGCTGGGCTACATACAGTCCATGGGGTCGCAAAGGGTCGGACATGACTTAGTGACTAAAGAACGACAGCAGTGCTCCACCTACAGAATGGATGTGGTCTGAATCCATGTAACACATTTAAAGAGCAGTCAGAGTTTCTTACTCAAGTGACTAGTAATACTACTGTTCATAGGAAGCCCTAGCAGAATATACCATTTTGTCACAGTCTTCTGAACTCAGGTGGGTGACAAGGAAGAACATGGCTTATCCACCCAAAACAGCCGTCTCTGTAGGGATTTGATAACTAGGGGTCGCTGAAGTGTCCAGGAACCATTTAACCTTGAGCCCGGGAAGGGATTGCAGCTTGTAAGTTCAAGGTCTCACCCTCACCTTCACACGTACATGAACCTAATTTCATGGGCTTGCACAAACATAATCAGATCCCCAGGGCCTAGACTGATGATGTCCAGACTTGGCAAGAGGATAGTAACCAAATGGAGTATCTCATTAATTCACAAGTGGAAAAAATGTGATCTGGCAGTTCTGTTTGGCAGTTCCGGATACTGTCCTGGCCAGTCCCTGTTCCCTATGTCATTGCTGGAAATACGACAGCAAATTATTGATCTCTAGCTTTCCCACTGCAGAATTCTGACCTAACAGAGCACCAACTTTCTGTTCCAGCTGCGTTTATCATATGTATTGAATGCAGTTTTTTTCAGCATCTTATTTGGTTTCATAACAATGATGCTCCGAAATAGACCACACGTGATTTCCAGTCTAAAAACTGGGAAATCGTCGGAGCCTTTCCTGCTAATGGTACAGTGGGGTCATAAATTCAACTTTTAAAAGGAAGATTTGTTTATTTGACTGCCGGATCTTTAGTTGCGGCCTGTGGGATCCAGTTCCCTGACCAAGATCCAGCTCTGTGTTGGGAGGGCGGAGTCTCAGCCACTGGACCACCAGGGAAGTCCCGTAAATTCAACTTTGAAGATCACACACCCAGCTTCTCTCTGCAGGGAATGTATGAATCTCTCTGTCTTCAATGACTTAGGAAATGACTTATCAGAGGAAATGAAAAGTTCTTAAAATGTTGCCAGGACAGAGTATGTGATGGGGGAAAGCATGTTCTTTAGTATCTTGTAAAATGATGTAATTTGAAAAAAAATCATCAAGGGATTACATCTTTCACACATGTTAACTTAGCATATATGATATATGAAGGATAAAATGTATTTTAGGAACTTTGAACATCAGAACCTTACAGTACAATTTAGACATTGAGTCAGAAGGGAAAAAAGTAAAAGCATCACTGGGTAAGCAGTGCTGTTGGATTAAAAACACTTGCTTCCCTCGTGCTCAGTGTCTGCTCATCCGTGAGAAATAAAAAGGCACCGGGAGCATTTGCCTTCGCTTTGCTTCCCACTCCACCAGTGAGTCGTGTGTGGGTGAGGAGAGGCAGGTGCGTGGGGGCGTGTGCAGCATCCTGGGACTTTGCACCCCTTTTGGCGTAGAAGGAGGAGCTTCTTAAGAGGCTGGTATTGCTGCATACCTTACTCTGCGGAAGGAAAGTTATAACCAACCTAGACAGCATATTAAAAAGCAGAGACATTACTTTGCCAACAAAGGTCCATCTAGTCAAGGCTATGGTTTTTCCAGTGGTCATGTATGGGTGTGAGAGTTGGACTATAAAGAAAGCTGAGCACTGAAGAATTGATGCTTTTGAACTGTGGTGTTGGAGAAGACTCTTGAGAGTCCCTTGGACTGCAAGGAGATCCAACCAGTCCATCCTAAAGGAGATCAATCCTGAGTGTTCATTGGAAGGACTGATGTTGAAGCTGAAACTCCAATACTTTGGCCACCTGATGCGAAGAGCTGACTCATTGGAAAAGGCCCTGATGCTGGGAAAGATTGAGGGCAGGAGGAGAAGGGGACGACAGAGGATAAGATGGTTGGATGGCATCACCAACTCAATGGACATGAGTTTGAGTAGACTCCAGGAGTTGGTGATGGACAGGGAGGCCTGGCGTGCTGCGGTTCATGAGGTTGCAAAGAGTCGGACATGACTGAGTGTCTAAGCTGAACTGAACTAAACCGATTGCTGCATAGCAGATAACTCAGAAACTGGGTAGTAGCTCAAGCCACTGGTTGTTTATTATCTCATGTTGTTTTCAGAGGTCTGGAACTTGGGAACAGCCCAGCTAGGTGGTGTGGCCAGGGATTCCTGGTGAGAATGCAGTCCCGGCATTGGCTGGGACCCTAGTCATCTGAAGGCTTAACCAGGGCCGGAGGATCCCTCCTCAGCCATGCCTGGCACGTTGGTGCTGGCTGTGGGCGGGAGATCTCAGTTCTTTACTGTGTGGTGGAGCTCTGTCCGTGGGGTTGCCTGAGTGTTCTTCCAGTATGGCAGCTGCGGTGTCTCTGATGACAGCCTCAGAAGCCATACTCTGTTATTTCTACAATATCCTTTTGGTTACCCGAGCCCAAGGGTGTGAATCCCAGGAGGTGGGACTCCCGGGGGCCGCCTTGGAAGCTGCCTGCCATCAAGCTCTTGCTTTGCTCTGCCTCTCTGGTCCTCCTTCTGCCCCTCTTTTTTTTAAATTTTTTGATGTGGGCTATTTTAGTAGTCTTTACGGAATTTTTACAATATTGCTTCTGTTTTATGTTTTGGTTTTCTGGCCGTTGGGCATGTGGGAATCTTAGCTCTCTGACCAGGCATCAAACCGGCACCCCCCGCGATGGAAGGCAAAGTCTCACCCACTGGACCTCCAGGGAAGCCCCCTGCCCCCTTCTTAGGTGCAGGAACAGAAGGACAGGAGCAGCGACATGGTCTCTGGCCAGGGTCCCCATCCTGCCGCAGAGGCGTCTGGTCGCTCTGTCTGTAGGCTCCTCTCCTGTCGAACATTCTCCCTCTTTCTTTCTATCCTGCGTCAGCTTCCTGGCTCAGTGTGGGCGGTTGCTACTTTGCAAAAGAGGCAGTTGGTGTTGTGAACGCTCTCATAATGATTTTCTGAAGAGCTAGCTGCGCGTTGTGGCGGTTTGGCAGCAGTGAAGTTCAGGTCTCTGTAAGGAGGAGCTGTCTGTTAGCGCGTGCCCTTTCTCCTCTGCTCCTGCTGCTGCCTGCTGGGGACAGGGAGCGGATGACTCTGGGGGGCCTTCCGGGGCTTCTGTCTGTTTGGGGGGGGGGGGGTCCCGGCTCTACTGGAAATGCAGCCTTAAACAAATCCAGGTGGTTCCCAAAACCCAGGGCACCTCCTGAGTGCAAAGAGAAGGCACAGCTCCAGGGAGGCTTGGGTTCAGGGTGGGGAGAGCAGACTCCTCCTGGTTATTGGCCCCACCCTCTTATCTTGGCCTTCAGAGGGGAGGGTTTGGGTCTCTTTCTAAATAAAACAGCATAGAACACTCATTTGGAAACTTGAGGTACTTTCTTCATCCTTAGCACAAAGCTTTTCCAGTTTATCAAATGGCTTTCCAGATTATTCTTGACCTGCAGAGTCTTGCTTGTTAGAGTGAGCCTCTCTCAGGAGTTAGAAGCTTCCAGCGCCTGGCCCTGACTATTACAAAAAGCAAATAAATTAATTATTTCCCCCTACATCCCCCCCAGCTCCTGGGTGATATTTTTGTTTGGTTTTGTGGGGAGGAGGAGATTTAGACAGTTTATTGTCTGGGTTCGGGCATGGGTGTCTGTGTGTGTTGGTGGTGTTTTACTGCTGTTAAGTAGTGACGTCTTAACATTGCAGCATACCTCAGAGGCTGTTCTGCTTTTTCCCGCCCTGACTCATCCACTTGGACCCCTCACCGCGCCCAGGCTCTGGGTGACCTGGGCCCCGTGGTTGCCAGGAACGTGAGTCCTGCAGCCCGCACCATTAGGGTCTACCTGGCAGTCCTGGAAGAGACCTTCTTGTTCTGTTATCCTGTCCGTGGACAATATACTGTGTCTACTTCTACTCCATTTTAAGGCTGATGTCCTGGACTGAGTGTCTAAGAGCATGCATATATGAAGTATATTTCAACTTTGGGGGAATTCAAGGGACTGGGAACTCAGAGACATTAAACTGAGAAAAAGGTCACATTTTGGACACTTGCCTAAATGCGAATGTGTACCTTATAAACAGCCTTCGCAGATCAGACCCCCTTGTTTCCCTTCTGAAGCATCCCCTTGGTTCAAACTTGGGAGAGCAGGGGTGGGAGGGAAGACACTGAAAGGAGGAGGGGTCTTCACAGGGAAAGGGTCAAGTGAGGAACAGGTGTTCCTCCTGCAGGTAGGAGCTGAGCGCTGCTTACTCTGTATACATTTTTCTGTGTGAAAGGGTATCAGGTGGCAGGGGGTCCTGTATGTATCAGACGTCTGCTCAGCAGTGACCCTGCGCATCAGCTCTGTCTTGGGCGCTCAGTTTCTGCTTTGGGGACGCAGAGGGAATGGGGGTAAGATCCCTGCCGACCTCAGTCTGGAGGGAGCTGGCTGCCTTCTGTTCCCCAGGCCCCTTGGCCTCTTTGGCTTCCCCAGACGTTTGAACAGCCAATAGGTAGTTTTAGCAAGGGAATGTGTGAGGGAGGTCTGAGAAGGCAAATGTTAACAAGAAATAAGTGAAAGAATTAAAAAAAAAACCCACCCCCACCCTCAAAACAAAACCAAAAGCCTTTTGAGCGTGCCAATTGTCATGTCTCTAGGATGCTTCCTATACTTGGCTACATCTGTTATAGGAAAGAAGAGTGATGTCATTTTTTTTTCACCTCTTTCTGTAAATAGAATTTATCTAGCACATGGTAGGCTTCCTTAAGAAAAACTTGAAATCCCAAATTGATGTGATGCTGAGACCTACCAGTTTTTTCAAGTATGGGACATGCATAACAGGCTACTTGAAGCATTTTCTGAAGTGTAAGTCTGTGGTGTAATAGAACATGTTGTAGGAATTGCAGGACATGCTTTCTACCCTGTTACCCTCTGAGTCTCTCTGTTCTCTCTTTTTTGTAAGCAGTTTATTGAGATATAATTCACTTGCATGCAGTTCACCATTTAAAGGTTTATAATGTATGAACAGAGTTGTACAACTATCACATCAACCTGATTTTAAGAATGTTTTATCACCTACCCCAAAGAAATACTGTACCCATTAGCAGTCATGCCCCTGTTTTTCTGCCACCCCCAGTCCCAGGCAACTGATAATCTACTGTATTATGTCTCAGTAGATTTACTTATTCCGGACATTTCATGTAATTGAAATTATACAATATGTAGTGGTCTTTTCTGATTGGTTCTATTCACTTACCATAATGTTTTTCAAAGTTCATCCATGTTGTAGCATATATACTGGTAGTTCATTCATTTTTTTAATTCTGATTAATACTTCATTTTCTGGATAAACCGTATTTTATTTACCCATTCATCAGTTGATGGACATTTGAGTTGTTTTCACTTTTTGGTTATTATGAATAATACTGCTGTGAACATTTATGTTCAAGTTTTTATGTGGGTGTAAGGTTTTCATTTCTCTTGGTGTATACCTAGTAGTGCAATTGCTAGGTCAGAAGGTAAATATTTCCAATTTTGAGGAGTTTTCAAACTGTTTTCCGAAGTATCTGCACCCTTTTACATCCCTATCAAGAGTATATAGGGGTGTTCAGTTTCTCCGCAGCCTACTCATCGCTTGCTATCTGTTTGACTGGATCCGCCTTCATAAATGGGAAGTGATGCCTCATGGTGGTTTTGATTTGTGTTTCCCTAATGACTAACGATGTTGGGCAGCTTTCCACATACTTTTTGGCTGTTTGTGTATCTTTAGCAAAATGTTTATCCAGATTCCTTGCCTATTTTCTAATTAGGTTACTTATCTTAGAGAGTTGTAAGAGTACTTTATGTAGTCTAAAGACAAGTCCCCTGTAAGGTATCTGATTGTAAATATTTTGTCCCATTCTTTGGGTTGTCTTTTCACTCTTTCGGTGATAGCGTTTGAAGTGTAAAAGTTTTTATTGTTGATGGAGTTCAGTTTATGTACATCATTTTTGTCATTTTTTCCCCTGCTTTTGGTGTCGTATTTAAAAAGGCTTTGCCTTACCACAGTCATAGAGATTTACTACAGTGTTTCCTCCTAAAACTTTAGTAGCTTGAACTCTTACATTTAGGTCTTTGATCAGTCTTGAGCTAGTTTTTATTCAAGTTGTGAAGAAGTGGTACAGCTTCATTATTTTGCATGTGGACATCCAGTGCTCCAGCACTATGTTGAAAAGACTTTTTTCCCCCCTTTTTATTTAATTTTGCACCCTTGACAAAAATAAGTTGACAAGAGATGTAAGAGTTGAAGTTTTGATTCTGTTTTATTGATCTGTATATGTCTCCTTAAACACTGTCTTGATTATGGTAGATTTATAGTAAGTTTTGAAATCAGTAAGTGTCAGTCTTCCAACTTTGTTATATTTTTTTCAAGGTTGTTATGACTATTCTAGGTCTATTACATTTCCACATGAATTTTAGGATCAGCTTGTTAATTTTGCAAAGAAGCCAGCTGGAATTTTGATAGAGATTGTGTTCAAACTATAGTCAAGTTTGGGGCAGATTGTCACCCTAAGAATAAATAGTATTTTGTAATTTTTATAGAACATATCTTGCACTTCCTTTGTTAAATTTATTTCAAAGTATTTTATTCTTTTTGATACTGCTATAAATGGAATTGTTTTCATAATCATGTTTTTGGATTTTTCATTGCAGGTGTATAGAGATACAGCTGATGTTTGGATATTGATCCTTCCTGAAACCTTGATGAATTCATTTATTAGTTATAATAATTTTTGGTGGATTCCTCAGAACTTTCTGTATAAAAAGTTGTGTCATCTGCAAATACAGATGGTTTTACTTTTCCTTTCCAATCTTGATGCATTTTTTTTCTTTCTCTTGCCTGATCGACCTGTCTAGAACTTCAAGTACAATTTTGAATAGAAGTGGTGAGAGCTGACATTCTTATTCTTATCTCGTTCTTGATCTTAGGGTAAAAGCATTCAGCTTTTACTATTAAATATATTATCTTTTACTATTAAATATGGTATTAGTTGTGGAATTTCATAGATGTCCTTTATCAAGTTGAAGAAGTCCTTTTTTTTTTTTTTGGCCACGCTGTGCAATATGTGGAATTTCCCCAGCCAGGGATCGAAGCCATGCCCCCTGCAGCGGAAGCACATAGTCTCAATCACTGGGTCACCAGGGAAGTCAGAGGAAGTTCCCTTTTATTCCTTATTTGTTGAATTTTTTTTTTTTTCATCATGAAAGGACATTGGATTTTGTTAGATTCTTTTTCCATGTATATTGAGATGATTATATGGGTTTTGTCTTCCATTCTATTGCTGTGATATGTTACACTAAATGATTTTTGGATGTTAAACCACCCTTGCATTCCTGGAGTAAATTGTGCCTTTTCATGTGTTGGTGGACTTGGTTTGCTGGTATTTTGAGGATTTTTGTGTTGATTTTCAATAAGAAATATTAGTCTGTAGTTTTTTTGGTTTTGTGTTTTCAGTGATATCTTTGGTTTTGGCATCAGGGTGATATTGGCCTGATGGAATGAATTGGGAAGTGTTTCCTCCTCCTATAGTCTCTGGCTGTTTGTGAACAATTGATGTTAATTATTCTTTAAATGATTGGTAAAATTCACCAATCTGGTTCCGATCTTCCTGTGTGTGTGATGGGGGAGTTTTTAATTTACTAATTCACTCTCTTTTATTTGTCTTAGATCTATTCAGATTTTGCTATTTCCTCTTGAGTTAGTTTCAGTCACTTGTGTCTTTTTTAGGTTTTTGTCTCTTATATCTAACTTATTAAATTTGTTAACATACAGTTATTCATAGTGTCATTTTCTTGTTTTCAAACAGAATTAGTAAGCCCTGCCATGCCTGTTTCACAGGTTGATTTGAGGATCAGGTTAAGCAGTATGTATGGAAGTGCCTTGAAGATGATATGACTATGGAGTAGTGTATTTGTTGTAAATTTTTATTTCCAGGGCACCACTATCTGCTGTTTATGCAACTTAACGTTTCTACTACATTCCCGCTTTGTGAGTTGCATTTCATGCGGGAGATTGTTGACCTTGTTACCAAAGGAACATTAGCTGAGATTGGGCTGGAGGGGAATTAAAGTGGTTTGGGGGCCTGTCTACCTGCTTCTTGAGGGGTAGCAGAACATAGCTTGTACACTTTCAGGGTTGCAGGACATCAGTGCCACATTAGGAACTCAGCTCCTGCCCAGCCCCGAGAACTGCTGTTTCCTGTCCTCCCTGAGGACAAGCGTTCAGCTTGGTTCAGCCCCAGATGTCCACCTCTCTCCTGTAACCTGTACCTTAGAGACAGTGCATTCATTCACCTCACCTCAGCAATAAAGGTCCTTTTACAATACAACCTAGGGACTTCCTGGCGGTCCAGTGGTAAAGACTCTGTGCTTTCACTGCGGAGGGCCTGGGTTCAATCCCCAGTCGAGACTGAACTAAGAATCCTATAAACCACACAGCCAAAAATATAAGAATAAAAAAATAAAATACAACTTAGTTGGTTTTCAAAAATGAAGAATTACTTTTGTCTGGAAAGTTCCCTTGCTAAATACGGAGGCAGATTCATAGGGGAAATAACCCACTTAGAAAGGGAAGGCAAGTCCAGAGGTGGAGCAATGGTGGTATCTTCTCTGTAGGAACAGGGGAGGTGGCCGTCACATGAGAAGGTGGTAGGAACTTCCTTAAGCTCAACCCCTGACTGTCCTCCGAAGAGGCGTGGAGCGTAGCTGTCATCTCCTTAACGGGATTATAAGCCCCGCGTGCTTATTCTGTGGTCACTTCACGCCAGGCGCAGCGCATGCTGCAGGTTCACAGGGCCTGTGGTTGGATAGATGATTATCTTAGACATTATTTTATGATTTGACTTTAAGGCTGCAGGTCCTGATGCAGCTACGGGTTTAAACTAATTAGGGAGTGCCGACACTGAACATCTGGTTTGGATCTCTGTGTAGGATTTCTTAGTGCTGTGACTCATAGTTGGCTTGGCTCAGTCAGTAATACAATTGTCAAACTTCTCTGTCATCGCCAGACCCTCCAAGTTTGTGTTATTTCTGTGTATATCCTCTCTTTGGTCCCAAATCGCAGAGACCCATCCTGTGGGCTAGAGTTCAGAAATCCAGGCCCCAGGGCGTTGGTAACCAGGGGTCCTGTTCTCGCAGCTGTCAGATTGAGCTTTGCCAATTATGAGACACATTGCAACCCCGGGAGTTGTGTGAAACCGTGGGATCACCTCCCCTGCAGTGAGGGCGGAGTAGTCCCACCTTTTTGTTTTCGTTGTGGCTGTTCCACCTGGCCTGTGGGATCTTAGTTCCCTGACCAGGGATTGAACCCAGGCCCAGGGTGGTGAAAGCACCAGAGTCCTAACCACTGGATCACCAAGGAAGCCCCCAGTCCCACCTGTTTGAATGTATAGCCCAGCTTGGTCACGTGGTTCTGTCCCTGACTTGTGAGCGCTCAGAAGCATGGCATGGATGGCTTGTTCCTAGACACGGACAGCCCCCTGCTTCCATCCTGACTCTGGTGCCCGCTCCCTTCATAGATGTAGTCCCGTAGAGCGATATACTTGACTGTGTCCTATTGTAGCATTGAACCTTCACCTCAAAACCTTTCTTCCTGGGCTTGTGGCCCTATTAGGGTTTTCTAAGAGTCGTCCAAGGAGTGAAGAGAAATTGAGTGATTGAAGACAGCTCTAGAATTAATTCGGAGGCTTCGAAGCATGGTTGAGCCGTGACCCGCCTAGACCCAGCTAGCCGGGTACCCTAGACCCGGCTCCATGCCTTTCCTCTCTCCTGCTCCCTCACTCTTGGTTCTAACCATTCTGAGCTGTGGTCTCGTCACCTGTAAGATGGGGTTAAGGAACACCTCGTAGAGGTGTCGTGAGTGTGAAATAAAGTGCCGGAACTCGCAGCACAGTTACAGTGCTGCTGCTGCTGCTGCTGCTGCTGCTGCTAAGTAGCTTCAGTCGTGTCCGACTCCATGCGACCCCATAGACGGCAGCCCACCAGGCTCCACCGTCCCTGGGATTCTCCAGGCAAGAACACTGGAGTTACAATAGTAGTGTTAATTATGAAGAATGTTTTCAGGAGGGAACTCCTTCAAAAACAGCCCTTAACAATAATAAATCCCACCCTTCTGTCTTGGGAAGAGAAGGCGGGGTGGGGCTGGGTGGGCTTGGAACAAGAGCTCTGTGTTGAGATGAAGACAGAGGAGAAAGGGTAGAAGGGGATTAGGTTTGAGAAAGGAGAGATTTTTGTGCTTAATAAGAAGGATTCTGGGCCTTAAAATGGGAGGGTTGGCTTAATATTAGTCATTTGTTTATACGTCTGAAACACTGGGGAATAGTTTGGTGCTTATCTTAAGTTTATTGCCTGAAAATCGTTACACAATAAACAGTCTGTGGATAAGTCATTCTGAAAGTGAAGCCAAGGCTCCGGTCCCAGTGTTGTCTAGAAACTGGTTTCTCTAATAAGATATAGCCAACATCTTTCCATGTCATTAACTACTTCAAACACAGGTTTTAACGTTGCACCACGATATGTTGTTTTGTTTTAATCATTGACCTGGAATCAGACCGCGAGTAACGATAAAGGTAAACAGTGCCGTGGGGAGACTTTTCCTCTGTTCTTTTTCCTGGGGGATTCAGGGGTGGTTATCACTGCTGGACGTTTTGCACCGTCTGCCTAGTTTCCCTTGTGAAGTTCCTCAGCCTTGGGTAATCGTGAATCAAGCTGCTTTTTCCATCACAGGGAGACAGAACCTTCATCTTGCTACTAGATGAGACTATATTTCTCTACTGCCCATGGTCAACCTGTAGGTTATTAGCATACGTAAATATGTGAATAAATGTAAATAGCACTTGTAGTTGAGAGGGGTTTTCTTTTTGACAGCAAATGTGTGGTGTATTTTCAAACACCGATTCCCTGAGGGGTGGACCCACTGACTGGATGTCCTTCAGTCCAGTCCTGGTCTGGCACTAATCAGACTCCAGAGATTTCAGGGCTCAGTCCCCCAAGGCTGCCCTCACCTGAATTGTCAGGTGCGTCCCAGGTCCCCAGGCTGCCCACACTTCCCTTTTGCTTGGCTGCAGCTCTGAGGGGGCTCCCACAATCCCCTCTCAGCTCCTATAATTCACTACAGAGACTCAAAAAAATTCGGGAAGATACGCTTGCTGGTTTACTGTAAACGGTGCGACTCAGGAACAGGCGAATGGCAGAGCTGCAAGGGCCAGGTGGGGGGCAGGCACCTCACCAGCACCTCTGTGGGTTCACCAGCTGGGGGGGCCCTGTGACTCCCACTGTCGAAGGCTTCTCATAACCCGGTCAGTCGCCAGCTCCTAAAAGTTCCCACCTTTGCATCACGAGTTTGGTCTTTCTGGTGACCAGCCCCATCTGGACACCCTCTGGGGCCTCCACCCTGAGACCCCTCATTCAACTCAGGTGTGATCAAAAGGGGCTTGTTGTCAGTCGCATGACACTCCAGTCATCCAGGAAAGTTCCGGGGGTTTTAGGAGCTCTGTCCCAGGAACCTTGGACAAAGGCCATTCTTATTATACTACATCTTCTAGTATGAAGATACATACAGAAAAATGTTCATCACAGCAGTGATGACAAAGGAATTTGGAGACCCTCAAGAATTGCCTGACATGGGACTTCCCTGGTGGTCCAGTGGTTAAGACTCTGCTCCCAATGCAGGGGGCCCTGGTTCAATCCCTGGTCAGGGAGCTAGATCCCACATGTAAAAGATCATGTGCCTCAACTGAGACCGAGCACAGTCAAATAAATAATAAGGAAATGAACAAATGTGAAAAAAGCAAAATCACCTGCCATGTAGTGTGCCTTCAGTGTTGCTGTCATTAGTTGAACAAATGAGTGTATATTTTAGGATGGAGCGTGGGGGAGGGGCGGGAAGAAATGCCAGGCGCTGCTGAGTGTGAAGGAGGAACAGGGGAGGGGAGAGGAGGGGAGGGCAGGTGCCCTCTCGCGGCTCTGAGAGCCTTTGCAGACAGCCGCACTGGATGCAGGTCTGTCCTTCCGTCTCTCTGTCCGTCGGGCACTCCCACGTCCTCCACCGTCGCACAGCTGGCTCACCTCCAGCTCCGTCCCGCAGCCTGTACTGTTCCATTTCTGCCTGAAATCGCCTGCCATTTGCTTGCCAATTTTACACTTGCTGGTACAGCCAGACTGTGATTATCCTTCCTGCTTCAGTTCTGGGAGAAATGTTTTGTCTGGTTGCATCGTGTGCCGACACTGTGTTTAAGTTGCTTCTCGTCCTTCTGTGACAGGCTGTGTCTGGAGGTCGTTTTCTGAAACCAGGTTTGGAAAGCGGTCAGGTGCATCCAGGCACTGGCGGGGGTGGGATCATAGGGATCCGGGCTTCTGTTCCTCGTCATTGTGCTGGGGATGGAAGGCAGAGGGTGCCTGGAAAGAGAGGGAACTTGTCTTGAACTCTCCGGAAATATGTATTGTATGTAGCTGTGGAAAATTATCTAAGTGCTATTCATTGTAGACACAAAGTAGAAAATACAGATAAATAGGAGAGAAAAAAAAATAAGCCATTGTCCCAGTTTAAGGGATGAACTATTTAAAAATACACCCTTCCAAAATTTTTTCTAGATATTCTTATTTTTTTAATCTTATGAAAAATGTAGGCATGTAATAATATAAGAGTATAATGAATCTCCATGTACTTATCACCCCAGTTACAGCAGTCAACATTTTACCATGCTTGCTTCTTTTTTTGAAGGATTTATAAGATGAGACATTTTCTCTAAATATTTAAGTGTGTATCTGTAAAACATAAAGACGTTTTTCCTGTTAACCATATGACTGTTATCATATCAATAAAGTTAACCTAATTAATATCATCTAACCCAGGCCATGTTCAATCAGGCTTCCCCAGTTCTCCTTAGAATCTTTAACATTGGATCCAAACTAAGTCACATACTGCATTTGGTAGAATTAACATCTTTGGGGTCTGTGTTAGTATAATTAACCTGCTTCCTCCATTCCCACACCATCTCTTCAATTACATGAGTCTCATTTGTAAACTCCCCCATCCCCGAGCAAACCCAGTAGCCCATGCCTGACTCCCTCCTCCTCTTCTCCACCTTGTTGCCTTGCTCTGACCAGTCCTGCTGGAGGCAGTCCCCTGATGTCCAGCCACGGCCCCAGTGGCCCCTGCTTGTCTGGTGGGCACGCCTGTCTCCCTGGGGCCTCAGACAATGGGCTTCTGCGGGGCCAGTCCAGGCCCCGGGTCCCTGCAGGCTGGCAGTGTGGCGCCCCCTTGAGGGCAGGCTCCTTAGGTACTGGCAGTTAGTGGCGGTGAGGGGCTCCTTTAAGCAGAGTGTGGAGAAAGCTCTGTGGACTTAGGCCAGGTTTTGGCTGCCTCCCGCCCTTACTCTGCCCTCCACCCGGCAGTTCCAAACCACCCTCCAGAGAAGGAAAGTATTGAGCCAGGTCTGTTCCTCAGAGGCCTGACTTCCCATGGGGTGGTCTGTCCCAGTGCCTGTTCCTTCCACACCAGTGCCCTGCCGGAAGCACCCCCACCAGCTCTCACCATACGGTTTGTGCCCTCCGGGCCGGGCCACCCACCCATCATTCGCATCTTGATGTCAGCATACGCAGAGCCAGTGACTCAGTCCTGTTTAAACAGACTGTTGAAATGTGTGTTTTGGTGAGTGTTCCCTCTCAGACGGTCATTCCTTAAGCACTTAAAACTGCTTAAAACAGCACTCGGAGCATTCCCTTGGAATGTTCTCGGAGGTGGTGAGCTTTGTTCTTTGATGTTAGGATATTTTCCCCAGTAGCTGAGGGTCCTTTAAACCTCGGTGTGGTGATTGCAGGGTGGGTAGGGGGTGGGGAGGCAGTTGAAGTTGTAACTCTCAAGTAAAGAGAGGAGCCCTTCGAAGACCCTAAACATGGTGCCGAAATACAGGCGTCTGCTCGGTGGCTTCTGAGGCTAGGCTTTGGAGAAGGCTGTGGATTTTCTTCCCTGGAGAAGGCGCTGATGTCATTTTTTACTGAGTTTCTGGGGCTTCATGGACCCTCTGAATATTTACCTGAGACCCTTTCTTCCTGAATTATTGCACATACATTCATTTTCACGTATTGGTTCAGAGATTTTGTTTTAGCCGCAGAGTCAGACCTTGCATCCTAGACTTGGATGTGAGATGCTGGTTAAATTTTGAGGTTAGAAGGAGGCTGGCATGTGTGTTGATACAGGAGGCCCGTTCAAATTTTGGTGGATTTATCACTTTACATGTCCAGTATTTGTTTGTTTTGATTTTTGGCCCCGCTGCAAAGCATGTGGGATCTTAGTTCCCTAACCAGGGATGGAACCCGGGCCCCCTGCAGTGGAAGCGCAGAGTCTTAACCACTAGACCACCAGGGGAGTCCCACATGCCCAGTGTTTATAAACCTATGAAAGAGAGGACTTCCCTGGTCGTCCAGTGATTAAGATGTCACCTTCCAGTGCTGGGGGTGCAGGTTCCATTCCTGGTCAGGGAACTAAGATCTGACATGCCTCAGGACCAAAAATACTAAAACATAAAACAGAAGCAATCCTATAACAAATTCAATACTTTTAAAATGGTCCACACACAAAAAAGAAAAAGCCATAAAAGAGACCTCTTATAGCTGAAGCAGAGGAAGTGATAGGCAGATCCAAAAGGAGCTTGCTGACAGTGTTTCACCCGAAAGTTAAAATCTGAGGTGGAAGAGTCAAGCATATTTGAGAAAAATGCCAAATCTGCAGTGTTAATATACAATATTTTCTGAGTGGTTGCGGTTCACCTCCTAATAAATGAGGTTATCCATGTGGAAGCAGCCAGCTGAGCAGGTTTTCAGTATATGCTAGCTGATTACATTTCTGAGTTTCAAAAATATTTTCTGTGCATGGCATTTCCCCCTCTTCTGAGGTTTTCAAGGTTTTTCATACACTTGTATTTGAACCCAGTATATTTTCAACATGCTGCAACTGTTGCTTAGTCACTTCAGTCATGTCCAACTCTTTGCAGTCCTATGGATTGCAGCCCGCCAGGCTCTTCTGTCCATGGGATTTTCCAGGCAAAAATACTGGAGTGGGTTGCCATGCCCTCTTCTAGGGGATCTTCCCAACCCAGGGATCGAACCTGTGTCTGCTGCATTGCAGGCAGATCTTTACCACTGAGCCATGAGGAAGCCCATATTTTCATTGTACCAGAGTGCAAAGCAGAAAGTCAAGCTGTTACCTCAGCCTTTTGAATTTTGGCATTCTGTGCCTTTTCTTTTAAAAATATTATAAAGGCGGGGGGAGGGGAGGTGAGGGAAGATCCCTTTTGACAGGAGACTAGCCTACATCCTGAATAAGCATAAACGGCATCTGTGTTAGAGCACCCATGGGTGCATCACACATTTTAGATCTAGGGGAGGGTGCTTGTTGAAGAGTTTGATTAACAGCAACAGACGTGGCAGAAGTGGAACGTCGGTCTATTTTTGGATTTCCTCAGTGTTTGCTTTGAAATCATCCACTGATCTCATTTCTGTCTGTTCACCAAGCCGCCAGGCAGTGCTGTGCTTGTCAGAATCATCCAAACGCATGAGACTCATTCCAGGGAGAGAGCTTATCGGTGCCCCTGGGAGGAAGGTTCTGAAGGAGAGCAGGATTTGTGTAAAAATGGAAGGATGAATAGAGGTTAGTTACATAATGGGCTCTGAGATGAAAGCCAGGACCGAAGACCAAGGTTAGAACTCATGCTAACCAGTGGGAGGCCTACCCGGAGCCTGAGGACACTTGGGCTGTTTTACTGCTAACAGTGACTAGTGGTGTGGTGCTCGCCCTTTAGGTCCTGTTTTAGGGCAGCTCCGGGTAGGCGGGGTCAGCTGGCACCAGGACGCTTGCTGATGGAGAGTGTAAGTGCTAATAAAACCTTACTCAAACGTATCATTTCAAGTTAGGTGAGAAGCTTGGTTTTTGCTTTTGCATTTTCACAAACTTCCCAACCTGGCTTAAATTAGTGAGCTGCCCCCCCCCGCCCCGCCCCCTTGCCCGGCGGTGCTCTCTCCTGGTGGCTGACGATGCTGGACCAGGGTGGGGCCTGCAGGGAGTGCGCTTAGGATGGGCAGGTTTGCCCACTTGGCACCTGCCTAGAGTTGGACAAGAAATGCCGGGGTGGGGGTCTTCTGCTCAGACTGGGGGGCTGAATTCAGGTGAGGGGTGTTGTCTGTCTTCCCCTCCCCCTTGCCGGGTGGCATGCTAGGATGCAGCAGCCCTCCAGGTGTCCCCAGGTTGCCGAGGCTTATCCATCCTCATCCCTCATCCCTCATGGCGGTGGACATGGGGAAGGGTCAGGTCTGGAGGAGTGGATGCGAGTCGGGGGGGTGGGGGTGGTGGGAAGTGGGAAGTCCCTGCCTTTGCTAATAGGGGAGACTAGGGCAGAAGTAGAAAGCTAGGAGAGACTCAGAAGCGCGACTCCAGAGGTCTTCCCTCCATTTTTGGGAAGTGCGGGATTGATGGTGAAGGAATCAGGAAATGAAGACCAAATGTTGCCAGAGGGTTCGGGGCCGCTGGGCTGGAGACACTGTCCTCTCCTGTCTCAGCCTCCCTCTTTCCCCTCAACTGATCTCCAGCCTGTGGGGGAAGAACACAGAGGACAGGGCTCCCACGAGAGAGACTGACCGTAAATGTTTAGAAGTCAATGGCAGGGAGAGATTGGGAGAGAAGTTATGTAACAAAAGACAGTTTTTCTTTGATTGTCCTCAGCTCCCAATGTCATATGGAAAAGTGGAGCCTCTGTGTTCCGACCTCCCAGCTTAAATCATTGTCCAGATTTTCTCAGACTTGGTCCCATCGTCCCCTCATCCTCTTTTTCTTCTGTTTTATTACTTCAGTTATTTTTAAAACAAATTCCAGATAGCATGTCACAGATGTTTCAGTAAGCATCTTAAAGATGTGTGGACGTGTTCCTATGTAGCTGACATTGTATTGTTATTAATAAAGATACAGATATCATTATTAATAGTATTACTTTTAATTTATAAAAGATACACTTCAAGTTTTTATTGAAATTAATCTTTTTTTAGGTAAACTTCTTTTTAGAGAAAAAGATAATTAGCTTCTACCTAAAAATTTAGAATAAAATATACTAAGGCTCAAAGATGAAAGGGAGATACCTTTCAGCTGTGTAGCATCCAGTGTGACTTTGAAGGTAATGACATGAACGCCATGGCTTCAGTTATGTCCCGGACTCATCGCAGCTTAGATCTCTCTGTGCACTTACTCACTTCCTACTCAGCTTCTCTGCTTCAGGGTCCCAGACAGCTCTCAGCGTCCAGGGCCGACCTCGAGCCCCAGTCCGACAGCCCCAAGCTCCTTGGCTGGTACCTCTGAGTCTCACTGCGTAGTAGCACCATCCCCTCTTTTCATGAGCTGAAAACCTGCATGCCGTCTTTGATGCCTCCTCCTCCTTCAGCTCTACATCCAGCGCCTCACAAGCCTTCAACGTCTCACCTCGTTTTCTCAGTTGCTCTGCACTTCTCTCCCTTCCATTAGCACCGCCTTAGTTGAAGCCCCAGAATAACACACTAGAGTTCTGTTTGTTCCTTTTTTGACCTCCTTCCAACCCTTCCCTGCATTTCAGCTAGAGCTGCTGAGAACATAAATCTGATTTATAAGTAAATCTGCTTAAACACTCTCTGTGGCTCATGTAAAATAAGTAGTCACTTTCTGTACTTTGAGATAATAAAGATTTTATTTTTTTCAGCCTACTGATGCTAGGGTGTGAGCAGGCATGCCCAAATCCAGCCTGGCTTCTAACCAAGACTGTCACATGTAGATTTTTGCATCCCCAGGTTTTTGATGGCATGTTTTCACTATTACTTGTCTACCTACCCCCCCATCAGCACAGAGAAACAATCAGTAACACCTTCATCACAGCTCAAATATGTAGAGAGAGAATAGAGAGTCTGTATGCACTTAAGTTTAAATTGTCAGTACACTTTAAAAGGTTTTTGTTGAAATTCTGTGTGTAAGGCAGTTGAGTTTTAAAATTTTTTATTTTGCAAGGTTTCAAGTGTATATGATAGAGGAAATAGTACAATGAAAACTCCAATTTACCCAGCCCTGGATTCAGCAGTTACCAAGATTTTGCCACATTGGTTTTGTCTTTTAAAAGAAAATCCTTTTGAAGTATCTTCAATCCTAGATACCACGCATTGAGAGCTTTTTAAAAATTCCAGCATTGGAGACTTTCCTGGTGGTCCAGTGGCCAAGACGCTGCACTCCCAATGCAGGGGTCCCAGGTTCAATCCCTGGTCAAGGAACTAGATCCCTCATGCTGCAACTAAGACTTTGCATGTCACAACTAAGACCCGATTCAGCCAATAAAAATAAATATTTTTTAAAAATTCCAGCATTGATAACAGTTAAGTATATCTTTAAGAACAAGACATATTGAACATTAGTAGAATATCTGAAGCATCTGTGCAGAATAGTTTGTAAATCACTGCCCAGTTCCAGCCATAAAGGAATCGTGTAAAAAGATGTGTGAGTGCTTTCAAAACCTCTCCCAGTGACACTCAGCTCTCTGACCCTGGAT
The DNA here is from genome assembly GCA_024291935.2 of Okapia johnstoni. Taxonomy (NCBI): domain Eukaryota; kingdom Metazoa; phylum Chordata; class Mammalia; order Artiodactyla; family Giraffidae; genus Okapia; species Okapia johnstoni. The sequence goes on from CM044327.1 coordinate 29,103,167, forward strand.
TACGATTAGGAAGTATGACTAGATGGTCATTTCTGAGATTTTGTTAAATCATGAGATACTATGATAATAACCAGTTTACTCAGTTTTTGCTGCTACTCTATTGTCACTTCAGATACCGATACCTAAGTCAGGAGAGCACTATCTTAATTTGTGCTTTTAAGAAGTACCCTCTTTACACAACTTCCTGGTAGCAGTGTTTATCCTTATAAGACCCCAGTTACAAAGGATCTTTCATTTTCACAAATGATTTGAGAGAATTCCTGGCCAGCTGAGAGACAAAGCTTCTAAAGAAGTAAAACTTTTTTGTTTTATGATTTGTGTCTTAGTAAAATGAGGACTGTTTGTTCCTGAAACCACTTTGCTTTCTCTGCTTTGTCTAATTAGTTTTTTTATTTGCTTCTTTCAGTTTTTATATGTACAGAGAAGTTATTCTGAGCAGACCATGATGAGTATTTCATTTCACTTTAAAACAGTGCAGTTATTTAAATTCTATCCTGGGAAAGAAGGAATTCTTATTTTTAACATCCAGAGATTAAAATCCATTTGCTGCATAAAGTCCAGACCCTGAACCTCTCAGGCAGCGCCTGGGAACCGTGTTCATGCCAGATGAGACCCCTGTTTGTGAGCTGTCAGTGTCCAAAGCTTCTTCCAAACCAGTTGTTTTAACCTATGGAATTTCAGCATCATTTTAATATGCTTTGCAGAGGGCCCATGATCTACTTTCCTTTTCTTAAATAGCTCTGTTTGGTATAATTGTTATTTGTATAACTTTTTTTTTGGCGGAAGTGCCGTAGCATGGGGTATCTTTAGTTCCAGGGACTGAACCATGTGCCCTGCAGTGGAAGTGTTCAGTCTTAGCCACCAAACCGCCAAGGAAGCCCCAGTAAATTATTATCATGACTTGGGTAATACACAGGCACCCTTTAGAGCCGTAGCACCAGTCTCCCCTTTCAGGCCACACCGCCATCGCTACAGAACCTTAGGGATGCTTGTAAAAGCAAAATGGGGAGAGCCTGCCATCTGTCCATGTGGCTTCAGCTAGTAGAGAAGATTCACTAATGCCGAAAAGGTTATTTGTTAACCGACGGCTTCTGTGTTCTGTTTCAGACTCACAAGAAGTGGACGAAGAGCTGGTAGCAGAAGTGGTTGAAAACTGTTCATCTGCGGCTGCTCCTAGACCCTCAGGACAGGAGGCAGCGCTGCCCGCCAGCGGGTCTCGCTCAGTCAAGGATTTCAGAGAGGAACCCGAACATGATGCCAGCAAGATCTCCGTCGTGAGGCCGTTTTCCATAGAACCCAGAAACTGCGGGGACCTCCCCGGCCCGGCCGCGCGCGCGCGCCCAGGACGGCGAGGCCATGACCGCGGGCGCCGCCCTGGAAGCCGACCCCGGCGCAGGCAGCCCGCGTCCAGAGCCCGGGGCCGGCCGGAGCCGCCTGCGGAAGCCCCGGCCTGTGCCCCTGCGGAAGAAGGCTCTGGGCGGCGAGCTCTCGGAAGCGGCCCCTGCCCCGGAGGGTGTGCGTCCCGACGGGGAGGATGGGAAAGCCGGGAGCCAGAAATGTGCCCCTAAGATGTTGGAAACGCCAGGCGGAGATGCCCACGACTCGGGGGCCGAGCAGCCGGAGGACGCGAGGAGCCCCCCGCTGAAACGCGAGTTTGATTTCACCGAAGATGCGGAGACTGTGGAGTCCAGGAGAGCCCTCCCGAGGCAGCCCGGCCGGAAACCGGGCAGCAGAGTCATGCCGCAGGTTCACGGCACCGGAGCGCCCTTGGAGCCAGGCCCCGGGGCGAGCCCCCCTCTGCGGCCCCGCGGGGGCCCCCCTGGTGCGGCAGCCCTCGCCCCCGCTCTCCGCGCAGGGCTCCTACCACTTTGACCCGGACCACTTTGACGAGTCCGTGGATCCCTTTAAACCCAGTATGACTTTCACCAGCGGTGACTTTGGTTCTCCCGCCGGTAATCATGTTAATGAAATCTTAGACTCACCCAAGAAGGCCAAGTCGCGTTTAATAACGTGAGTGGGGCCGGGCGTGGGCGTTGTGTTCTGTGTCCTCTCTGAAAGTCTGACCACTGCTTTTGGTTTGGGGGGAGGCCCCCGGAGCAGACACACAGCTTGTAGCCTTTGACGCAGCCTTCACTGTTGTGCCTGACTCTGCTGTGGAATCAGAGATGCCAGAGGTTTCCTTTTTAGATGTCTGCCTTGCTTCTGAATCCTCAGCTTATTCCTCTGAGTTCTTTTCCCCCTAACCTTGGATACGTTTTTCCTGCTTAAAAAAAAAAAAAAAAGAATATCATGAGCTAGGCAGGTAGAGATCAGATGGTTTTCAGAAATCCTGCCTGAGCTGTGGGGTGTCATAGACAGAACTCAAGGATCAGTGCCAGCCACCCTCTGCAGATTCTCCGGATGGAACAAAGCTCCCAGGGCTGCAGGTTACCCGTGTAGTGTCAGTAATATGGGTGAAGGGGCGTATAGAAGTCTTTTCACTTGAACAGAAAGCTGTGATTCCTGTTGAAAACAAACTTACTGCTCAGAGCTACTGTGAATTCTTGTGTCTCCTGGTTAAACTTCTGGCTCTTATCAGTAAGGAAGTGAGTTTCCAAAAAGAATCAAGAATCTTTTAACCAGTTGCTTGAATCTGACTCAGATCTTCAGCAGCCTCAGAATATCCCCACCAGGTCTGAAGGGAATGAAAGGGCATCTGTCGTTCTTGCTCTGTTCTTTGATTGTTAAGTGGTTGCTGAGCCAGACGGGCAGTTAAACGGTTGCCAAAAAATATTGATCTGGTGTCCTCGGGGTGCTCTTCTGTGGCTCAGGTTAGTTACCTGTATCTAGTTACCTGTGGCCTGGGGGATGCGACGGCCAGGTCTTTGCCCAGGTGCTTCCTAATATGGGATCCTCTAAATGTCAGTGACCCTACCTCTCAGGGTTGATAAGGGCTCATTGGGAGCCTCTCTTTCAGTCACTTATTGAAAGTGTGTAGCCCGTGCATTCATGTGGCATAAAACTAAATTGGGGCCAAAGGGAGGAAGTTTATCCTACATCTTGTTTTTGGTAGCAAGAAGTACTCTCTCCCAGCCATACCTTCCTCACTTGCTAGCATTTTCCTCCCATTCTGTTTTTGATGAATGAACTTCTTGGTCTAAAATACCTTATATATATATATTTTTAAAAACTCTTGTGCAACCAAGACTCTTGTCTCCTTCTTTTGGCAGGAGAAGGGTGCTCAGCCCCTTGTGTACCTCTAGGATTTTATTTAGCAAATTCCATTATTGTAGAAAAGAGTGGAAATAAACAGGTAGAAGTAGGTAGGACCTAGCAGACAGTTTGAAGTTCTGATAACAGGATCCTTGTATGACTTCTTAAAAGATGATACGACTGGCGTCTCAGATTCTTCTCCCGTAATATAGAGACATCCAGTATAAAGACAGTTTAATGCATGCTAAACTTTCTTTACTAATCTTTTCTTTTTAACTTAAAAAAGATTTTTTTCATTTCAAATGATATTTAAATCTTCTTGGCCAAGTCTATCAAAATCTCACTGACTTTGCAGGTAGAGGAAGACAAATACCATATGACATCACTTAGTATGTGAAATCTGAAAAAATGATACAAATGAATTTATTTACAAAACAGATAAAGATCAACAGACATAGAAAACATACTTATAGTTACCACAGAGGAAAGGTGGGGGGACAGAGATAAATTAGGAGTTTGGGATTAACAGATACACACTACTATATATAAAATAAACAGCAAAGACCTAATGTATAGCACAGGGAAATAGAGTCACTGTTGTATAATAAAAATGAAATAAAAAATAAAACAGAGATCATCCTATGATTGGGATTTTGTCGGGCAAATAAGATAAATTAGGTAAAGTCACTTTGAGTTTCTTAGTGATATACACTGACAGTGGGTATAAGCAGATACATTTTCAATTATATTTTTATTCATGCATTGATTGTCTTTAATCTGGATGACTAGACATTTAAGAGTAAACATACTCAGCAGTAATGTTATTTTTTTTGCATTTACAACTATTTGATACTTTACTTTTCATCCTTAAATTTGACCGCGTGGCATTTCTGAGTGTTTCCACCACTCTTTTACTCCTGAGAGTCATTCACTCACTAGTGGTCACATTGACGAATCTGACATTTATAATTTCTGCCTCACCTCATAGAACTTTGCAGCCTTTACGTTTGCCAGAGTAGAGATAAATATTCCAGGCTTTACATGATTTTTTTCTCCCATCTGTCTGTCTCTTTCTCGTCTCTAATTTTGTTGGTGCATCAGGACTACTGAACAAGTGAAATTTCTCTGTTTTCTGTTGTAAGTACTCCTGCTGTTTCCGGCTACCCCGGGACCCTTGGCAATTCCTCCCCCACCCTCCCTGGACCATCTCCTCCAGAGCATGTTGGCTTCCCTTTCTAAGTTGAATCTTCTGATGACTTTTTGCATTTCATTTGCCACTTCATGAGTCAGCTTAGCCTTGCCATCTGTACCCAAAGGCTTGGAGACAGCGCCCTCCCACCTTAGGTGTGAGAGCTTGCGTCCCTGGCTTGGCACGCCCCGTGTGGCGCTGTAATGCTGCGTGCTGGCTTGGCCCCCTGTTCATCCCTGCGGTGGTTTGAGGAACTGCTGTGCTGTTTAATGTCAGGAACAGTTGACTTTTTTGATAGGATAAGGCTGCTGCCTTTGAGCACAGGGGATACATTTTACTGAGTCAGCTCAGCTTGAGTTTGGTAGCAGGGTGACACTCAGGCATTAGGAAAGAAAATCAAGCACTGACGAGGTGGGGGTCTGTATTCTGGTACTGTGTATGCTGGTCTTTGTTTTTGTCCCACGAAATGAGAAGAACTTGCAGTTTGGTGATGGAGGGGGATGGGTCAGAGTGGTGGTATTGGAAGTTTTAGGTTCATTAAAACAGAACAGAATCTGGACTAGTCTTCAGATCACAAATTACATGCAAGTTTAAACATAGCGGGTGGTGTGAGCGTCCCCAGTTCCGGCCATGGCGTTCATTTTCCATCTTACTACTGAATAGGAGCAGTAACAGATTGCTCAGATATTTTTATCTTCATACTTTCTGTTGCCCACAGCCCTCTGTGAGCACACAGGTCTGGAGCTGTCTTACCAGACTTCTGTGTCGTTTAGCACAATAAAGACTTTTTAAAGAATGTGGTCCGGCGTGGTAATTTTTCTGGTGACTGTCAAAGCCGGGTGAGCGCGGATCACGTGACCCGCCGTCTCCAGGTGCCAGGGCTGCTCTTGGGAACGCTGTTGCAGTGAAAAACCATAGGGACCCGAGAGCTGGTGTTTAGCATCCCGCAGAAACAAGCGAGGGGTCGCTGATTACAGTTTTCGCTTGCCCTGTCTCTCGGGAGAGGATTCAGAGGCGGGATACCGGCTCTGATGCGTGGCGGTGTGACTCGTGTGGGGCTGTGCGCTTTGGCTGGTTTCTGCACACACCGCTGTCTGTTCCATCTCACGGCTTGGAGCTTGTCCGTGTGATGCCAAACCAGCCTGGTGTTCTGTTTGTTTTTCCCCAGGAGCGGCTGTAAGGTGAAGAAATATGAAGCCCAGTCTCTTGCTTTGGATGGGTGTTCTCAGGTAAGTCTGTCCCTGTCGTCAGCTTCTCTCTTAGACCAGTGTTCCCCATGAGGGTGATAGCTAACGAAGGTTTTTCCAGTGGGATCTGAGTACTCCGCTTTAAGGAAGCTGATTCCCAGGCCCTTGACCTCCTAAGTGGATCTAATAAAGGGCCTATAAGACAAAGGAACCCTGTTCCTTCACAGTTACTTTGTTCCCACTTTTGGGGGCGGGGGAAGTTCCTTCTCTCCCATTCTCTGTCTTACTGCTGCACTATTGGATATGGAACTTCTGAGCACCAAAGAGGGATTTGAAATGTTGGTGTAAATATTAAGGTGATTGACTCCAATGACTAGATAATATATTTTTAAAGTTAGATGGTTCTCCAGTTCATTGCTTTCCACCAAATAGCAGAACCTAAATTGTCAGCTGATAGATGATTAAAAATAACTTTTAACACAGTGATATATGTCACTTATATCTCTATTAAAACGAAAATTATTGATGATAGAATTTTTTTGGTATGTAACTTGGAAAGGAGTTCAAAAAATTGAGACGTTTCTGTTCTCAAACTTTCTTCTGTTTCACTTATTTATTTTAGTAAGCCTTCTGGCTTCTAATTGATTATAATTATAAAAATGGAAAGCAGGAATAAAATTGATGCTGACCTTTGTTTCATTCTAGCAGTAAATATTTGTCCTTGACTATATGAATTAATTGGGAAGCACAAATAAAACCCCCCAAACCCAGGCCCATTTGATTGCAGTGAGGTGATTTTTTTTCCTTTTTAAAATTTTATTTCAGTATAACCATTACAGAAATACATTCATTAATTAATAGAATGCATTTTAAGTTGAACTTACACAGTTAGGACCAAAAACTTGGTACATAGTTTAAGATTAAAGAAAAAGAGATTTGCAATTTGATTTTTCATCTCTTAACAAATGTATGAACTATCCACTTTCAAATGCTGCTAAAGAGCAGGCAAAAAGAACTATGAAAAATTTACCTTTTTTTTGTTTGTTTGCCTTTGTTTTTAAACTTTTTATTTTATACTAGAATAAAGCCAGTTGACAATTTTGTGTTAATTTCAGGTAGACAGAAAAGGAACTGAGCCATCCATATACATGTATCCATTCTTCCCCAGATTCCCCTCCCATCCAGGCTGCCACATAACATTGAGCAGAGTTCCCTGTACTATATAGTAGGATAATTTGAAAATTATCCACATGAAGAATTTACCTTGGACTTGCTTCAGAAAAATAACACATATTACTTTGTGGAAATTTTTTAAATTGGTGCAACAAAATGTTATAATTTCTATTTTTTAAAAATTTACTTTTGTGTTTGACTGTACTTAACAAACACTAATATTTTTAGAATAAATTGTGCATTTGTAAATGACATAACTCCAGAAGAAAAAAAAATGTTGACACTTAAAGACTTTGGCTTGTAGAAAAAATTTTTTTAAATATAATAGGAAAACTTTAAAAGACTTTCAGGCATGCAAGTATGTTTCTTTGGGATAATTTCTTAATGGAAGTAGAAAGGAAATACAAATTTAGAGAGGAAAAGGAATGATGTAAATTTCTGACCATTAAGAGCATATTCATGTTCAATTTTAAATAGATGATAAAGTATCAGATCACTAGAGTAACTAAATTGAATTAATAAGCAAAATCAGTATTTAAAATAGAACAAAATTTTTTTCCTTTACTTTGTACCTATGTGAGAGGATAGATGTTCTCTGAACTTACTGTAATAATTTCATGACATGTAAGGTCATTATGCTGTACATTTTCAAGTTATATAGTACTGTATGTCAGTTATATCTGAATAAAACAGGAAGGAAAGATAAGTAAGCAAATAAATAATATATAGCAGATATTATATCCTTTGTAACTGTTTAAGCTCATACTGAAAGGTTTTAGATGTCACCTGAAAATACAGTGGAGTACATAAATTTTCCCAAGTAATTTAGTAACTATTGGAGCAAAAAATATGAAAACCACTGCTTTGGGCCACTTAAACTTCTTTCTTATAATTTAGGCTAGAAAAGCCTAATTTTTCAAACCCTGGAGTTGAATCACGGAGGGTAAGCCCTAGAAAATACAACCTTCCATGGTTCAGAGGCTGCAGCTTCTTCCTTGGTTGGTACCCAGGTCCATGGAGAGCATCGTATGGAATGGCGGCTGCTTTGCCATTCCTGACATGTTAGTTTCCCCTTCTAAATGGCAGCATCGCCTCTGTTGCCTTCCCAGGATGAAGGAGCAGTGATCTCCCAGATCTCAGACATTTCTAACAGGGACGGTCATGCTACCGATGAGGAGAAGCTGGCATCCACATCATCGGGTCAGAAACCCACTGGGGCCGAGGGGAAAGGTGAGCCAGAGGACGACCTGGAGTACTTTGAATGTTCCAATGTTCCCGTGTCTGCCATAAATCATGCGTTTTCATCCTCAGAAGCAGGTATGGAAGCAAATCATCTTTCTTATGTACATAAGCATGAAAATGCCTGGAAGCCTAGGGCAAGGAGGCAGCTTAGAGCGATTGGAGAACCGGGCCCCATGAAGGATAGGTTAGGCTGCTGGTCTGTGCTTTGCTTCTTTGCCTGGAGAGGAGACACCAAGGGGTATCCGTGGACTGCCAGGAAACATGTGGATAAGTGTGACAGAGTGTACGGAGACACCCGTGTGTGGGACTACTTGATTTCTTTTAATAATTTATTTCAGTCTGGCCACAGCTTCCAGTGTAGTGATCTGTAACCATGTTGTGATTTTTGAGTTCCTTGTTTCATGTGTAGGAATAATAGTAACTAACAGATATAGTTGCTTCCACATGTAGGCACAGGTTAGAGTGCTTTATGCATAGTAAGTCATGTCTCCTCACTAGATAATGTTCTTTTTTTTTTAACTGCAGTTGATTTACAATGTTGTGTTGCCTCCAGATATACAACAAAGTGATTCAATTATATGTATGTAATATATATGTGTGTGTATATATATATATATATGTATTTTTCAGATTCTTTTCCAATATAGGTTATTACAAGACATTGAATATAGTTCCCTGTGCCATACAATAGGTCCTTATTGTTTATCTGTTTTATATCAGGCAGCATTTATATCAGCCAGCACAGGTAGCTCCCTGTGCTGAAGCTTCTCGCTGTTTTCCAGCTTAGAACATTTTAGATCCAAGGCCCTTTGCCAGGTCCCAGGTTGTATCTGTGGCTTTAACCTTGACTTGTGAAGTGCTTGGCATATTCCTGACTTCATTAACCATTATTGGAAACTCAGCATCTTCAGCAACATAATTTAATGTGGGGCTTTTATACTTAGTTTTAAAAGACCATGATCTATCAGATCAGAGAAGCAGGTGGAAATCTGCACTTTGCAAGAGTTATCTCCCCAGCCACCACCCACCGCCCCCATCCAGGTCTGTTTCCTGTCTGTAAAATAAACACTCCAAAGACTGTTCCAGATTTCTTCCCAGGCCTCTTTCTACTTTGACATTTTCCCCAAAGACCCCTTTTGACTTTTCCCCTTGTGTCCCTTTACCTGTTACTCGGGCTCACCCCGAGGACTCATGCCTACACTTATTTCTTGTGTATGAAATATTCTTCTGCACCCTCACCCTATAGAAATTCTACCCCTCCTTGCAGGTCTGTCTCAGAAGAGTCACTTGGTTCCCACTGCATTTCTTCTTCCATTCCTGTTCTGTGTAGTAGTTACAGAAGGTTATCTTTGATAACTCCTTGAGGTTAAGGACTGTGAGTGATTCATCTTCAAGTTTCCCCTGATGTAGGGGCCTTATCCATGTCTGTTGAATTACTCCCTTCCTCCTAGGAGGAGATTCCTTTGGCCGAAGCTTACAGAGCTGGGGTTCTGCTAACAGAACAGCTGCTCCTGTTAACCCTGTTGGTGACTGAGAAGCGAGCAAAGGCCTGGTTGCATGGGGGCGGAGGGTGTGGGTTTACAGTGCTTGAGCTGTTCCCGGGGGGTCACCTTTGGGCTGGGTCCTGATGGATACATAGCAAAGGTGCCCCAGGGAATCTCTCATGGGGGTGGGAAGGAACCTGCCGCACAGCTAAAATGCCCAGCAGTTCTCTGTGAGTCCTAGGCAAATGGAAACTCGAGGCAAAGTCGTCTTGAGGAATTAGGGCTTTTGAGTATAGGGTTTTTAAGTGGAATACCGATGGTCACATTTGTGTTCTGAATAATTCACTCTTGACAGTGCCTTAAAATAATAATTTGTGAATGTAGGTGGAGGATTGTAGTTTTAGTGTTTTGTGTATTTTTCCATATTTAAAATTTTTCATTGGCAGATGCATATGAAAAAAACATAGTGTTGGTTTTTTGTAAATGTTGACTCCTGTGGTAGAGTGGAAATGAGGAAACCAGCTTGAAGGGTGTGGAGAGGACATTGCGTTTCCAGGCATCGAAATTTAGAGCTTTTTTTTATCTGCTACATTAATTCCATTGAGGGTACCCTTCAGGGCTGGAATTTAGATTCTCTCCCCAATTTGTTAATAAAATACCTTTCAGTGTTACGGTTTCCTTTTTGTGAAATGATCCTGCGGTTAGTACAACTCATTTGCAAAACTCTTCATGGACACAAGGGGGCAGTCTTGCCGTTCTCTCCACTTGAGGACATGGTTCTGCCTGTGGCTTACTAGCCCCGAGCGCCTCTTTCCTCTGGGCGTTCTGGACTTTGAACACAGCACAGCGGTCAACAGAATGCAGTGTGCCTTTGAGGGTCTTGAGATACTGGGGTTCAAGGGTCCATAGATGTCCTTCCAGGCCCACACTGGGGTTTTCCGGAGTCTCTCAGTGGGAAGGAAAGGCACCCACCTCTCGGGATGACTATAAAAATGACCCTCTGTGTTTTAGGCACCGAGAAGGATCTGTGTCAGAAGATGGAGAAGGACGGACCCACCGTGCCCGTGAGTTCCCAGGCTCATGAGGGTGCAGGGTGGGCATGGGGCTTTCAGTCTCTGTTTTGAAGCCCACGTTAGCTCAGTAATTAAATTCTTGTCAGTGTTTGGTGATGGGCATGACATAGAAATAAAGCTCAGTTCCTTCACCTGGGGAGCTCAGCGCCTGTCTGAGGTGTCTTGAGTGAGACCATCAGCACTCAGACGGTAGCTGAATGTCCCCAGATGTCTCCCAGGTGTAAAGTACAGCCAGCATTTGAAGCCGTGGTACCAAAAGAAAGGAAAGTGAAATGCCTGTAGCTTTTTATATTGATGACATATTGACATTTTGGATCTGTTTCATTAATGAAACTATATTATTAAAATTAATTTCACCTATTTCTTTTTACTCTGTAAATGCGGCTTCTGAGAATTTTTAACTTACACATGGCTTCTGTTAGTTCCCTGGCCCCAGATACAAGGTGGAAACCGTGCCCCTGTGGTGAGGGCTGCACAGGGTGCGTCCCCAGGGCTGACCCACAGTATGGCAGGTGTCGGGAAGGCTGGATTTGAGCTAACTGAGCTAAAAACAGGTTTTTTAAACTTTTAGGCTTACAAAAATAGTACAGAGAACTCCTGTACCTCCTGTACCCATCCATGCTCCTCAAACATTAACCTTTTCTGTAATCACAATACAGTTATCAGAATTCATTAACACTGGTGCAGTATTGCTATCCCGTCTATAAACCGTATTCAGGTCTTATCAGCTGCCCTAGTAATGTCCTTTTTCTGGCGCAGGATCCAGGGCAGGACCCCAAAAGCCATTTGGTTCCCGTGTTCTCAGTCTCCTTGAATCTGTGATAGCTCCTAATCTGTCTCTGTCCTCCCTGACCTTGACTCTTTCGAAGAGTGCTGGTCAGTTGTTTTGTCAACTTTCTTGGGATTTGGGCTCGTCTAGTGTTTCCTCGTGAGGAAATTCAGTTCATGCATTTTTGTCTCAAGTGCGTCAAAAGTGACCTTGTGGGTGTCAGTGTGTCCGTGTGTCCTGTTATTGGTGGAATTAACTCTGATTAAGTGTTGTAAATCCATCCACTTTTGTCAAACCTCTGCCCACCACCAGCCTTTTTAAATATGGTGGCAATTTCCTTTTCCAGGGTTTTTTCTGTCCTCCTTTTCTGTAAGCTGGAGTTGTTCCTTTTTCCTTAAACGGTTTCATTGGCTTTCCTTGTCTCTAGGCTCAGCTCAGACTCGACTGCTGCTGACTTGGTTCTCTGCACGAACCCTGCCTCCTTCCCATATCACATACGTGCCCAAGCAGACGGGGTTTCGTTCAGTTCTGTGGACCTGCCCCTTAGGGTCACTGTCTGTTCTCCCTGGCTTCCTCCATGAGGTGGGGCCATGACTGTGCTCACTGCTGTATCCCAGCCTTGACCACAGTGAACACTGCTTAACACAGGAGCCGGTATACTAGGAATACAGGGAGAGCTGAATCATGCAAGTTCAGTGTTAGGCCTGTGGCCTTGAGACATCTGTGTGCCCAGCTTCTCGGTTCACATTTCCTGTAGGCAGTGAGAAGCACACAGCACAAGCTCAAGAAGTGTGGCTTGGCTTTAATGGATCTGAGGGGCCTTAGGATGGTTGAAGCTGCAGGAGTGGTGAAGTTGTCATGGAAACATTCTTTACCTTGATCCACAGTAAAAATACATTTTTACGTCTTTTTCTGGCCACTCCGGTAGGCTTGCAGGATCTTAGTTCCCTGACCAGTGATTGAACCTGGGTCCCTGGCAGTGAGAGCAGCAAGTACTCACCACTGGGCCGCCCAGGAATTCCCATGTTTTGCATCTTGACTAATAAATACATATGAAACTCTCTCCACACATGCATTTGTATTTTTGTAAAACAAATTGAACCAGACAGTATCCACCTTTCTTCTGGTGGTTCGTTCTGATTTTTTCTATTCTGGTACAATTTTTTAATGCACATTGTTTGCTCCAGTAACTGTTTTCATGACCCACGTTGGGCTATGACCCACGTTGGGCTATGCCCCACGTGTTTCCCTGAAGGGCGCAGAGTGAGTGATGTGGGGGCGGGGCGGGGGGGGGGGGGCCTGTGGACACCAGGCAGGAGGAGGACATGCACACAGGGGTCAGGGATGTCACAAAGGACAGTTGTTTCTCGACAGAAGCACTTCTCTGGGATTGAGGGGGTTTCTCTGCAGCGCCCCCTGCAAAGAGCACGTCCTGGGTCATGATCTTTGAATGGTAATCCCAGGTGAACTGGCTGAAATTAATTTCTGCTTCCTTAGAATATTGAATAAATATTGCATAAAGAACTTGTGATATTCAAAATGCAGCGTAAGAAATCTGTTCAGGGCTTCTCTGGCGGTCCAGTGGTTAAGAATCCACCCGGGAGCAGCTAAGCCCGTGTGCTGCGCTACTGAGCCCCCACGCCTAGAACCCGCGCTCCGCAACAAGAAGTCCCCACAATGAGAGGCCTGTGTTCTGAAACAGAGAGTAGTTCCCACTCACGGCAGCTTGAGAAAGCCTGCACACAGCAACAGAGACCCAGGGCAGGAAAAAGAGATCGCTTAGTTTCAAAGAAGAGAAATCTGTTCAATCTAGCCTTTGCCTTTGTGAGCCTCTGAGTGTTGCTCTGAAGGGCATTCCTGTTGCATCCTCCATCCAGCTCTGGGGAGCGACCAGGGAGAAATAACTCAGGGCAGAAGACAGTTGTCTCACTTCTCAGCAGCTGGTCTGCAGCATCTCTCACTTAGGATTGAGTTTATTATTTCTTTCAGAGAAACCTTAAACTTCTCAAACATTGAGTTCACAGTGTGTCTCTCTTAGATGTGGCACGGGAAGGGGGCCCTGCTCTGACAGGTTCAAGGATGAATGGGATGAGCCTGACAGACGAGGAACCCGGATCCTCCCATGCGCTCTCCCTGCACTCCCAGGACAAGTGCAGAGAATTACTTTGTGGCATCTGTGCTCACTGTCAACTTGCAGCCAAGACACCCCTGGTCCCCACTGTCTGTAGACGGGTCTTCATGGGTCCTCAAGGGGAGATGCTTTGTGGGACGGGGATAAGAACTAGGAGATGTGAAGCAGGATCGTTTCAGAAGGATGTAAGTGATAAGTGATCTGATTGGTTTAACATCTTTATTAAACACATACTAGGTTGCCCAGCCCAGGAGGAGAGGGCTGGGCCGGTTTCTGGTGATGGTAGATTCTGTAGGCTTTCTGTGTTGTTTGAGAAACATTATGAAAGACTGAGGAATGTAAAAAAGCTAAATAAATCCTAGAGGACTGGGAAAGGCGGCTAAAATAGGCCACAGCTATAAATTCCTCATAAGAGCTGTTGCATTTTCGGCCACTAGGCTTGTGGCGTTTGGCCAGGCAGCAGGAGTGGCCGGGGAGAGCCCACGCCTCTGGGTGTATTCGCCCCCGTCTAAGGTCTGATCTTCCAGCCCAGAATGCTGCCCTTTCCAGTCACCTCTTCTGTTAGAGTGAAGTCGTTAAACAAGCAGGCAGGCCGAATTCAGTTATCCCCTCGCAGATGACTGAGATGCAGAACTCCAGAAAAGACAAATATTTTCCCTACCAAGAAAACTTGGCTTATTTCCCAAATTCTTGCTAACATGAGGGTCATGGAAGGCACAGGGGGCCAGTTTTCCAGAGTTGACTTGACTCAGGGATTCTGACTTAATGCAGAACGAAAGACTGATGTATAAAATGTATTAATTTAAAATCAGCAATGTAACAAGATGAACCAAAAGTGTGGGCAGTACCCAGTAGGCGAGTTACACAGAGGAAGCAAGACTGCTGCGGGGAGGTTTCTTCTTTGTTTAGTTTTTTTTTTTGCTGCATCGGGTCTTAGTTGTGTCACGTGGGATCTTTCATTTCAGTGCTTGGACTCTCTAGGTGTGGCTCGAGAGCTCAGTAGTTGCAGCTCGAAGGCTTAGTTGATCCGTGGCATGTGGGACCTTCGTTCCCTGACCAGGGATCAAACCTGAGTCCCCAGCATTGCCAGGTAGATTCTTAACCACTGGCCCTACCAGGGAAGTCCCCACGGGGAGGTTTCTTGATGAGGAGTCCATGGCACGAGAGGTAAGGGGGTGACTCAGATGTCCAGTGTGCTAGTGGTCAAGTGACTGCCAGCACACGCTCTCGATCTCCTCACTTTGGGATCAGGAATCCCGGGGCAGCTTGGCTGGGTGCCTCTGACTCAGGGTCTGTCACTGGCTGCAGTCACCTCTGGGCTCAATTGGGGTGGATCCACTTCCAGGCCCTCTCACACAGCTGAACCTCCCCACGTGGCTTCTCCACAGAGCTTCTCACAGCCTGAAGCCTGTTTGTAAACCAGTGACACCCTGTGACGTTTACCATCTTCTGTTCTTAGACGAGCGTCACTGGGTCCAGCCTAACTCAGGGTGGCATGAGGCTGCAGGAGAACTCATACAGGAGCTGGGGTCACTGGGGGCCGTTTTATTAGAGTTTGCCGACCGCAAATGCCTTCTGGCTCTGGTGACGGGTCTCTCCCAAGATAAGAGTGTTTCTGGGGGACCTCGGGCTTCTGTCAGGTGGTGGGCTGCCCTGCCCCAAATGCTGCTGGAATGGGCACTGCCAGCCTGTAGATTTTGCGTTTCCCGTATCTGTGGCCTCAGCCCAGGGTTTCTGTGTTAGGCCCTTGGCTGAGGGCTGTGAAGCTGTATGCAGAAACGGTGTGTGTGTGTCCGAGTGTTTGCTAGAGTGAGGGTGAGTGTGTCTGAGGGTTTTCTAAAGCGAGGGTGCGTCCATAATGACCTTGAAAAGTTTACAAACCCCTGGTCTAAGTTGACCTTGGATTTCCTATTCAAGTTTGATTCAAACAAGACACCAGAGAACCAGATCGATTATAATCAGTAACTAATTGGTCAGTCATGCTGACATTTTAGATGATTAAGATTATTCCAGAATCCTAACCCTAAATCTAATAATTAAAAAAAAAAAAGATTCCCAGGTCACTTTGGCTGGCGTTTTGGGTATTATTGAATCAGATTTTTCTCCATTTATACAAAAAGTTAACATAGGTGGGAGGAAATAGCCCTCAAAAATGCTTTTTTAGGAAGAAAAGTGGTAAAGAGCCTACATTCCTGTGAAAAACAAAATCCTAACTGCACATGGCTCCTGGAAACGCATGTTTATGGTCAGAAATCAGGCTGGCACCTCAGAAAGTGACATGTTTGCAGAAAGGAGCTAAAAGTTCCAGCAGGAAGGCCTGGAATGAGGAACCTCAGCCCAGACCCTGAGGCCTGTGCCCCTGACGGCACCGCTGGGTCCGCACGCCAGTCCTCGGGGCCTCTGCCCTTCCCGATGACCCCAGGTCATCCTGGGGTGGGGTCAGCGTTCACTTATCTTCACCATTTCTGCCTGCTTAGGCCTGAAAGTCATTTTAGAAACATTTCCATCCAAAGTGGCTAAAGCATAGTACACAGGAGGCAGTATGTAAAAAGGTTGACGCTCGTTTTGACATTTATTTCCATGCACCGCATCATCCCTAGAAATCCCCAGGTTCACAGGATACTAACAGTGGATGTTTTCCTCTCTTCTGCACTTGACTGTCTGGTGACTGACCTCTGAGATAATTATACTTTCTCCTTTTTGAATGAGAAGAAAACTTCTCTAAGTCACCTGTTAAAAGAGAATCTAAGACCTGCCTGATACTCATTAGAATGTTTTTTCCTCTTTTAAAAAAATTGTTACTTTTTATTTTTGTATTGGGGCATAGCCAGTTAAAAATGTGATAGTTTCAGGTGCACAACAAAGGGACTCAGCCATACATGTACATGTACCCATTCTCCCCCATGGGCTTCCCTGGTGGCTCAGAAGTAAAAGAATCCGTCTGCCAGTGCAGGAGACAAAGGAAACTTGGGTTCGATCCCTGGGTCAGGAAGATACCCTAGCCCCTAGAAGAGGGCATAGGAACCCACTCCAGTATTCTTGCCTGGAGAATCCCACGGACAGAGGAGCCTGGCGGGCTACAGTCCATGCAGTGGCAAAGAGTCAGATATGACTGAGCGACTAACACACATTCTCCCCTAAACCCCCCTCCCAGCCAGGCTGCAACATAACATTGAGCAGAGTTCCCTGTGCTGTATACAGTAGGTCCTTCTTGTTGGTCATCCATTTTTAAATACAGCAGTGTGTACCAGTCCATCCCCAACTCCCTAACCATGCTTTTCCCCTGTCCTTCCCGCTCCCCCAACTCACAACCATAAGGTCATTCTTTAAGAATGGTTTTTCCTTTAGATCGTACTGTTTTGTTCTTGTTTTTAAGCTTTCCCCCTGCTGGTGCCCTCCCCCCTCGTTTTTTTTCCCCCCTTTCAACCTGTTTTTAAAGGATGTGATCATTCCCATCAGGAGGAAGTCGTGGAAGGGTATTTGGGGTTAAGCAGCCGAGGCCCGTACGTCTTACCTGTGCCTGCTCCCCCCACAGGCACTGCTGGAGTCCCCAGTGGAGAAGAGCCCCGTATCCGTGGCCTGCGGAGTGGAGAGCCCCCTGGACGGCATCTGCCTCAGCGAATCAGATAAGACTGCCGTGCTCACCCTGATAAGGGAGGAGGTGAAGGCTTCCCCGCAACGTCCACTTGTTGCTCATTTCTTTGTCAAACCCATGTGCCAATGGGGAGATTCCATCTCTGCTGGCTTGAGTTCTTGCTCCCCAGCTGGAGAGCTCATATAAAGGGCTCTCTGTAAAACGGCCCTTTGGTGCTGGAGTCCTAGCCTTCTGGTGTCCAAAGGGCAAAGCTGACACTTGGAAGGTTCCTTGAGAACTTCAGCACATTTCTTTATCAATTATCCTTGAAGTTTTAAGTACCAAATTTTCCCAACTTTACCTACATACGTAACTAAGTCAGCACCTTCGTTTTGCAGAGGATATAGACTCATGCCTAAAAGTTCCTCAAATTCTAGACTTGTCGGAATATAAAATTGCTTCCTACCTTCATCCATTCTTTAATTGACTCTCAAGTTCCTCTGTCGCGTTTATTGAACATCTTCTGTCTGAAATAGATCACTGCTGGGCCTTTCCTGGGTGATCTGGAAAATAGGAAGACACTTGTTAGGTACCATTAATTCGTTTCCACCTTCCCTGTACACCTCTGTGCTGTGTTTGATGTGTTTGGTTTATATGTTTCTTGGATTTCGTCAACTGTTTTAAAAGAAGGTAATTCCCTTGGTGTAGTGATTTTATTTTTATAATGTGATGAAAATGGTTAATTAAGTATCTCTGACCTAGGTCTTTCAAACCTTTAAAGCAGAGCAATAACTTTGGTAATTAGTGGTGTCAGCTAGTCCTGTTGTCAAAACGCTGTGGTCAGGAGGCTCCACAAAGTCTTGTAAATGAGAAAAATGTCTTCTTTCTTCTGAGAGTTAAAATTATGAGATAACCACTGACCAGATGCATCAAAACAAAGATGTGCTAGGACTTGCCTGGTGGTCCAGTGGTTAAGACTTTCCCCCCTGCAGGGGAAACTAAGAAAAGATCCTGTATCCTGTACAGAGTGGCCAAAAAAAACACAAAGATGTACCTGCTTCCCTGAAGCAGAGAGGCTGGCTTCTCGTTCTTGAAATCCTGCTTCATGGCACCAGAATAAAGATTGTACCAATTAGAAAGAAGCACAGGGAAGTGTAATCACAGGAGGACAATAGGTACCCATCTGAGCCCTGTGCAGGGGAAGAGGCGCTTGAGACTGTAAATTTGGAGTGTTTCTTTCCAGCTAGCACGGACCTCCCAAATGTAGGAGATGGGTCTTGGTCTAACAAGCAGGATCTTGCCACCGTGAGTTGGGTGCCTCTGCCCGGAGGCACTGACCTTCTGAGCCCTATTCTGACTCAATCCGAAATCTCTGCAGTAAGAGACTACCTGGCCAGGCCAGCTCCCCCAGCTCTGATCCTGTGCCGGTTTCATGTCTCAGCCTAATTACTAATAAAGTGGGCTTTGGCGTCTTACCTTTAAGAGGAGTCTGCCAAACCAGTGGCTCAGCTGTTGGCGTCCTGACCCAGCAGGATTCTAGACCGAGAGCCAGACCCTGGATCAACGTGGAGTTTACAGAGATGGTAATTCCCACCTGGGGCTTTCCTGGGAGAGGTTCTGCTCCCCTTCACCCTGGTGAGCACGTTCCAGCATCCTTATGTGGTGACAACATTTCCCCAGTGTCTGGGAGCATTACACACAGAGAAAGGTTGAGGTTTTTTATTCCTAATGTAGATTGAATATCTTGGGATGAACAGTGGCTGTGTGTTGTTTTCAGGCTCTAGTCTTGAATTCAAACTGTAAAGAGACTGAGTCGGAAAACCTAAGCTTTGTCTACATTATAATCTAGATAATCACTAAAGAGATCGAAGCAAATGAATGGAAGAAAAAATACGAAGAAACCCGTCAAGAAGTCTTGGAGATGAGGTTAGACTGGAGGTTTGGGGGAGGGGTGGGTACCTTTATGTATTATTAGACTTAGTGCAAAGGAAGTGATGACAGTACTTGCTTACACAGAACCAGCTCTTGAGAATTTGAGGGCTTTGTTATTTGCACCTTAATTTGTGATGGGTAAGGTCATTTCCTGAGGATTGCTGACCAATTACTGTATTCAAATGTGGTAGCTTATTTTGGGTTGTTCAGAACATGACAATAAGCAGAACCCACAGAATCCTTGTCTTTTGAAAAGACAAATTTGTGCAAAAATACCCATTTGAAATACAGAGTAATAAGATTTATTGACATCTTCAATTATGGAGGCATTACAATCCATAATCCTTTTCTAAAACAAACTATACATGGTAGCTTCAAATTTCATAGCCACGAGATAGAGTATAAAAAGCGTTTTAACAAGAAACAAAGCTGACTGACTCTAACTTGGAATCTCTTTACTATTCACTCCTACATTTAGGAGCTGCGAAATAAGTAAAAATGGCCTCAAAGAGTGGGGGACGTAAACAACTTACAGACTGTTCATTGGCACTTGGATGGAACATTTTAAATGGGTCCACTCTCGTTTGCTTCTCTTGTATTGTTTGGTGTTTCGAGTGCTTGCTGGGTCCCTGTGCCGGCTTGTTGGGGAGGAAGGCACAGCCCCTGATCTCGGGGAGCTTTCAGCCGCCTTCGTGAGAACTTGGATGCCTGGTCAGAGTGAGGACCAAGGTGGTTCTTCTCACTGGGGGTCTCAGGGAGGGGTACCCGTCACTGTAGGGTCAGGAAAAGATTGCACTTTTCATGCGTGAACAAGACAGGGTGATTTTTAAATAACTTTGAATAACTAAAATGCTTCTGGAATTAGGACAATAAAATAAAACCTGGATCTGAATCACAGGGGACTCACTGCCTGTAAGAGTGGATTGAGGCCAGGAAAGCCTGAACTCAGATCAGATCTCTTAGGAAGAGCCCCCAGGATATCATTAACTCATCTGGTAAAAGAGTCACTTCTCTAAGCAGAATTCATGGACTGCCTTGGGGTCATTCACACAGGTGCAAAGAAAAATGAAGGCAGTTGTTTTGGTGGATTCTTTACTAACTGAGCTATCAGGGAAGCCCAAATAAAATGCAGGCCTTGTTAAACAGAACCTTGAGAAAAGCCTTTCTGAGCATTAACAAATCTTACATTAAATGTAAAAAAAGCAGGGGGCACCCCAAAGCAGGTAACTGGGTTATGTGGGTTTGTCAGTACATGTTACTGTGTTTAATTGCTTAGGGCAGCATTTGTCCAACTTCCCTTGTCTGGATATTCTCTTCTGATAAGACTTTTTGTCTGTTTGTTTAAGGAAAATTGTGGCTGAGTATGAGAAGACCATTGCTCAAATGATTGGTAAGGAAATTTTTCTGTAGAATATGAACCTCAGGATCCAAAGATGATTTTCAAGTCAGAATATAAATCGCAGTTTGTCCATCCCTGAGATACAGTTGATTCTCATTATATGCAGTTGTTGTTTTTATAAAATTGCCACAAACACTGAATTAGGCAATTCTAACTCACTGATCCTCAGGAAGGCAAAGCAGGTACCTGTGAGCCTGTGGTCACAACAATTTTGTCAACACATAACCTTATTCAAGGTGTACTGTTGTTTCATTAATACTGAGCTCATACCCGGACGAAGCTCATCTCACATGTGTTTTCCCCCTAAGACACCTCCAGCCATATAACTTTTAGGACACAAGACAGCTCCACAGCCCCAGGCTTGGGGCCCATTTAAAATTCCCCAACAGGAAGCACAAAAGTGCAAACATAAGGCCCGAAGTAGACTAAAGAGGGCCCTAGTTGGCAGGATGAAACATGGCAGAGCGTGTCTTGGTGCAGCCTGAGGCGAGCACGTGCTCGGCGGGCAACCCCCGTTCTCTGCCGCCCCACACGTCCCCTGAGCGGCCAGGAACGCAATGCACGTCTTGACTTGGAGGCGACACGGGAATCACAGCGAGCGGGCAAATTCACAAATACAGAATCTGCAAATACTGAGGATCCATTAAGATTAGATTCCTTGTAGAGGATGAACACTTCCAGCACCAGGGTGGGCAGCCTCTCCACATCCTTCCTCCCACCCCGCTCCCCGCCCCCACCGGGGGGACGTCTCTGGGCCTCACTCCACTGCAGGTCCCGCTTTCCCTGCGTCTGACCCAGCAAGGCCTTCAGAAAGGAGAGCACTTCATCCTCCTGCATTGAATTTAGAAGCTCTTATAGCCACTGTCATAAGGACTGACTCCTTGAGTCACTTCAGGTCTCTGTGCATTAACCGAAGGGCTGAGATGATAATTGATGCCACCCATGCCACCTGACAGCTAGGGAGCTGCGTGGCTCCTGCCCTCAGTTCCTCCGGGTCTCTGCTCACATCTCCTCTGACAGAGGCCGTTTGGTATAAAAGGCACCCCACCCTCTTGCCCTGCTTTGTTATTTTCCCCATCACCTGTTGCCTGTCTCCCCCACCAGAGTGTCAGACCTTGAGGGTGGAAACTTGTCACCTTCCTTGGTGGGTTCCGCCCCCCCGCCCCAGAGTACTGCCTCGCAGCTCAGGAGGGCAGCTGTGAACTGTCTGTTGGGTGAGTGCGTGTTCTCTGATTGTGACTCACAGAAGATGAACAGAGGACAAGCATGAGCTCTCAGAAGAGCTTCCAGCAACTGACCATGGAGAAGGAGCAGGCCCTGGCCGACCTCAACTCGGTGGAAAGGTCCCTCTCCGACCTGTTCAGGAGATACGAGAACCTGAAGGGCGTCCTGGAAGGGTTCAAGAAGGTACCTGTCCTTTGCCTTTGTCTCCTTGGTGGTGTGTCTTCTTGGTGACGGGTCATCAAACACAGTGCCCAAGGTGTGGGTGGCCTGGAAACAGGGAATCAGGGACCCTGGGTGGCATGTCTGAATCATTCCTCTCCTCAGTCAGGGCAACAAGCCCTGGACACGACCAGACTGTGGCACAGTGTAAGAAGCTGGGGCCCTTAGACCTCAGGAGAGTTCTAGAAATGTTCTTTTTGATCATTCACCAATTTGTCAAAAGTAAAAGGGAGTCAAGCCATAGCACTGAAAAATTCAAGCTGAAAGTATCAAAGAAGGAAGTGTGAAGTTTCAAATTTGGGTGTAAGTGGGCATATTGACTTAATTTGGTCACTCACCATCACTAAAGACACATTTATAGCAGTGAGCATTCTTTTTTTCAAATTGAAATAAAAATGACTGTCTAGTGTGTCCAAAACGGGAATCAGATTGCCCTTCAATTTTTCTGTTTGTTTTTGGCTGCACTGAGCCTTTGTCGCTTTGCTGGAGCCTTCTCTGATTGCAGCGAGCGGGAGCCGCTCTTGGCTGTAGCGCTCTGGCTTCTCTTCCTGTGGAGCTCAGGCTGCAGGCACGTGGGCTCCGGCAGTTGCTGCGCTCCGGCTCAGAGGCTGTGGCCCATGGGCTCAGTTGCTCCCCGGCATGCGGAATCTTCCCCGACCTGAAATTGAACCCATGTCCCCTGCACTGGCAGGTGGATTCTTATCCCCTGTGCCACCAGGGAAGTCCTGCCCTTCCATTTTGAATAACTTTGGCCTTCCTAAAGCCAAGTGGTGCTACTGGAAAAGAACCTGCTCGCCTGTGCAGGAGACATAAGAGATGAAGGTTCGAGTCCTGGGTGGGGAAGATCCCCTGGAGAAAGGGCACAGCAACCCCCTCCAGAATTCTTGCCTGGAGAATGCCATGGACAGAGGAGCCTGCTGGGCTACAGTCCACAGGATTGCACACAGTCAGACATGACTGAAGCGATTTAACACACTTGCATGCACACTTCCTGAAGCAAGTGTGTCAGTGTAACTCACTATCTGATTTGAAAGTTAATACATGACATTATCTACAGTTTCCTCAATAGGAATTATTTGTGCCTTTTTCAAAGTACCATGGAGTCTTACTTGAAGGCATCTGAATGTAATTAGGTTTTCTCATGTTTTAAACAAGGAAAGCTCTTGACACAGGGCAGGTTACTAGTAGAAGAGAAACAGAATGACCTGTTTCTTTCCTTTTAAATTGTCACTCGGTAACAGAATGAAGAAGCCTTGAAAAAATGTGCTCAGGATTACTTAGCCAGAGTTAAACAGGAAGAGCAACGGTATCAGGCCCTGAAGATCCACGCCGAGGAAAAACTAGACAAGTAAGAGCCTGTGCGGAAGGATTTCATTTCTCATGTTGTTGTAGGAAGACCGACAGAGGAGAGGAAAAGAGGAATTACTGTTTTGCATTTGTGTGTGTGTGCTTTTCTTGTCGTTTTGTTTTTCTGGAAAGGCATTTTATTTTAAATAAAGCACGTGTACCCGTCAGTCCCGCACTCCCAGTCTGTCCCTCCCCTCCGCCCTTCCTTCCTGGTGACCATAAGTTCATTCTCTAAGTCTGTGAGTCTGGTTCTGTTTTGTAAATCAGCTCATTTCTTTTTTTTTTTTGAATAGGTGAAATCTTCCTCTAGTTCAAACATTAAAAAGAATAAAGAGAATACTGAGTAAAGTAAATCAGACAGAGAAGGAGGAATATCGTATGACATCCTTTATATGTGGAATCTAAAAAGAAATGATATAAATAAACTTACTTGCAAAACAGAGATTCACAGAGAACAAACTTACGGTCACTGGGGGTAAGGATGAGGGAAAGGCATAGTTATGGAGTTTGGGATGAATGTGTACACACAACTCTATTTAAAATGGATGCCCAACAGGGACCTACTGTACAGGACAGGGAACGCTGCTCAGTGTTATGGGGCAGCCTGGATGGGAGGGGCGTTTGGGGGAGAATGGAAACAGTATGGCTGAGTCCCTTTGGCTGTCCACCTGAAACTGTCACAACATTGTTAATCAGCTACACCTCGATATAAAATGAAAATTTTTTTTAAAAGAATAAAAAGAAAAAAAAAAAGAATAAAAAGATGCAGTCTCTCCCTCCCAACCCATCCTTCTCCCACAGGGTCCCCACCTCTTCCCTCACCCCAGGAAATCACCATCCTTTTACCCTTCTAGACATGCACACCCTCCTCTTCCCCCAGCCAAGCTGTGTTGGGCTGAGAGTGACGCCGTGTACGTCTGAGGTGTGCGGTGTTGATTTGATGCGCTTAACGTCTGCACCACCGTCGTGCCGGCGAAGCTCCCTCACAGCCCTATTTTCTTTCTAATGTGATGAGACTCTTTTTTTTAATGTACAGACGGTAGCGTACTCACTATTTTTCACTCAGCAGTTTATTTTGGAAATCTTTCCATGTCAGCCCATGAAGAGCCTGTTTATTTATTTACTTTTTAAATCTGTTCTGTTCTGTTGTTGGAATGTATCCTTTACTTAACCAGTCCCTCCTGTTGAACACTTAGGATATTCAGCACCTTCTGCTGCACACAGTGCTGCAGTAAAGTAAGTAACCTCGGACGATTATCGTCTGGGAGGCAGGTGAGATCCCTGTATGTGAACTGCCGGGCAAAGAGATTTATGAATTTATAATTGTGATCATATTGTCCAGTTGCCCTCATTACACTTTTATTACTTTACAACCCTGCACCATGTGTGAAAGCAGCTCTTTTCTCATGCAGCTTCACCAACAGATCAGGATTCAGGTTTTCGATACATCTAACCAGCGAAAGATGATTATTTCAATTTAGTTGAGTTTTTTATTTTATTTTGGCAAGCAACGGAGCATTTATTTTATTCAATGCAGTTTTGATTCGTATGTTTCATGAGTGAAATTGAACATATTTTAGCAGCCATCTATACATATAGTTGCTTTTCCGTGAAGGACTCTTCTTTGCTTGGTTTTCTAGTGTCAGCTTATGTATTTTAAATGTAAATATATTACAGATGACAGCCCTTTGTGATATGAGTTGTGAATAATTTTTCTAGTTGGTTACCTTTTGGCTCCTCCCATAGTGTTTTCTGATATTCAAAAATTTACTTTATATAGTATAATTTCTCAATCTTTTCTTTTATAGCTTTAGGATCTTCTGTCATAGTGACAAGATCTTCATCATGCTCAATGTAAAACATTTCCCCGTGTTTGCCTTCCAGTACTTTTAATGGCTTAGTTTTCTTTTTGTTTGTCTTTGAAAATTTGTTTTGACTTTAGTTGTAGTATAGTTGATTTACAATGTTTCGTTAGTTTCAGGCAAAGTGATTCAGTTATATATACGTATATTCTCTTTCAGATTCTTTTCCATTATAGATTATTAAATAAGGCTTAATTTTTTTTATGCTTAAATCTGATGCATTTGGAATTTATCCTGGGGAATAAAGGATCTATGAAGGATATACCCAACTTTATTTTTTAACTAAAGAGTAATACATCCTTGTACATTCTGCCACCTTCCTGTTTGTAAAGCCTTGTAAGTTCCCCTTTTCCCTCCCCACCCCCAGAGGTATTGGTATTAAAGGTTTATTTTGCGTCTTTCTAATCTTTTCTATGAGCCTTTACAAATACTACCCAATGGCTTTGGACTTTAAAAAAAAATACAGTATTATACAGGTTTCTATTTTCAAGTAATCATATATTATGGCCCTTTTTTTTTCGTGTTAGAACCTATTGCTCAATCTAATTATTAGTTTGTAGACTATTTCATTCCTTTAGTGGACGGCATTTCACCCTTTTCCTGTTGCAAACAGTGCGGCAGTGAACACCCTGTGCGCTCAGCGTGGTGCTGGGGAGCGTGCTCCTCAGGGGAGATTGCCAGGATGGACTCGCTGGGCTGGAGGCGTGCAGTAGTTCCTGCTGCACCGCGTCCACAGAGAGGGCTGTGCGGGCTTTCTTTCCCCATTAGCACTCGAGCCAGTTACCTTACATCTTGGCCAACACGGGCCAAGATCATCCTGGCTAATTTTTGCATGCCTCTGATTACAGTGAGTTTTTAGCATCTTTTCATCAATTAACTTTATCAAATGACATATGTATTTTTTAAATTTTCCTTTTGCATCTCTTCAATAAAGTTGCCTGTAGGTCTGTGTTACATAGATGCCAACAGTTAGTATCCTGACTTGTTAGCTGTGTTAATCCACGAAGATCCTGCTTACTGTTGTACTGGGTTTAAAAAAAGTCTAAGATTGTTATAGAAACTGGCCTGTGATTTCATTCCTGGGTGGCATGTGAATTTTGAAGGGCACTGTGTGCCTTGAGATGAATTCTGCCAGTAGTTTGCACCAGGGAAATCTCCTTAGCAGTTATGTGTAATTAAATTTTTATAAATTAAACTTGAATCCTGTAGCTCACTGATTCCCATCTTCCCTCTGTGGTGAAGCCAGCTGACTTAGTTCTGTGTTACACATGTCAGCTGGTAGTATCCTGGCTCTCCCGCTGTGACTGATGACAAACCATGTGTTTTTTTGTCCCTTCCTCCCATAACAGAGCCAACGAGGAGATTGCTCAGGTTCGAACAAAAGCCAAGGCTGAGAGCGCGGCTCTCCACGCGGGGCTCCGGAAGGAACAGATGAAGGTGGAGTCCCTGGAGAGGGCCCTTCAGCAGAAGGTACGAGGGGTGGGATGTCATGCCCAGGAAACCTTTGGTTTTCCTCCTCAGCCGTGGCTCCCTCATCTTGGGTCTGGATGAAGGAACCTTGTCTCTTTGCTCAGACACTCCAGTCCACTGACTCTAGTGGAGACAAAGGAGGGAGCGTGAGTGGGACCCACCCACAGGCAGGGCAGAGGGAAAGTTGCATTCACCGAAGCTCAGTGGACCAAAGGCTTCGGCTCCGAGGCTGCCTTTTTTCTCTTTTCTTTTTTCTTCTGTAACACATGAAGCCATCATCCCACTTCATTGCAATTTTGCCCTCCAGGAGCCATTAGGCAAAACCTGGAGGTGTATGTGGTTGTCTCGACTGGGGATGCTGTGGACATCTTGTGGGTAGAGGCCAGAGATGCTGCCAAACATCCCAAGGTGCACAGGACACCCCACAATCAAGACCTGCCCTGCCCCAATGTCAACGGTGCCATGGCCTAGAAACTGCTACATAAGCAAAACCCATCGCTGCTCAGTGATTCTTAGACTTCATTCTTTGTGCCTCTTCTGTTTTTGTTACTGTGTTTCCAAACATGTTTTCAGGCCTGTGGCATCTGTTCCACCAGGGCAGGGGTTTTATTGGGGTGTCTGATAACCCCAGAGATGGTGGCCCTTGGCATTCTTAGCCTCCAGAATCCTATGTCCCTGGAGATGCTGATGGAGCAAGTGAGGCCCAGATATCTGGCATTTCTAACAAATACCCCCAAGTAATTCCCATGATAGCAAGGAAATTTGAGAAACAAACTTCAGAGGGCCAGTCATTACACTCGCCCCTTAGTCTAAGCAGAACTTGGCGAACATATGACCATTTGCTAGGGGAGAAGGTATAGAGCCTTCCTTTTTTTAAAGGGCTTCCCAGATGGCTTAGACAGTCAAGAAACTGCCTGCAATGCAGGAGACTGGGATTTGATCCCTGGGTCGGGAAGATCCCCTGAGGAAGGGAATGGCATATGACCATTTGCTAGGGGAGAAAGTATAGAGCCTTCCTTTTTTTAAAGGGCTTCCCAGATGGCTTAGACAGTCAGGAAACTGCCTGCAATGCAGGAGACTGGGATTTGATCCCTGGGTCGGGAAGATCCCCTGAGGAAGGGAATGGCAACCCAGTCCAGTATTCTTGCCTGGAGAATCCCCATGGACAGAGGAGCCTGACAGGCTACAGTCCATGGCATCACAAAGAGTTGGACACAACTGAGACGACTAACAAAAAACTTTCTTTAAAAGGGTTTCTGATGCAGAACAGTGAAGAACCACTGAGTCAGGTGCCTAGAGAGGGTATGGGCAGTCTAAGGACGATTTCACTGTAATCCTTTCATCTCGGGACGCACAGTGCATCATCCCATTGTTTGTCTTTCAGAACCAAGAAATTGAAGAACTGACGAAAATCTGCGACGAGCTGATTGCAAAGCTGGGAAAGACAGACTGAGTTTCCCCTGTAAGCTCAGCAGATCTGCGTTCGGCTGCTTCTGTCGTGACCACGATTATCTTGCCTTATCCAGGAATGATTGCCCCTTTGCAGAGAAAAAAAGAAACATGATGAAAGCACATGCCTACTGCTGCCTGTCCCGCTTTGCTGCCGACACGCCCGCCCCGAGAAAACCCTGGAGGATTCATCACACAGACACGGAAAGAGTGGCGCGAACATCCCGTCGATGGGCTCTGGGCAGGATTCTCTATCTTTGATTCATTTTAAAGTCTTCTTAACTTTGCCCAGGTGCGTTCAGTTTATGATTTGATGGCTATTACTTGGGACCATATTCTGTCCACCTGATTTTTTTTAAGTTTATTTATTACATCTTTTACATTTAATTTTCAATATTTGTGGTTTTATTTGAGGAGATGATTTGGCCTATTGTTACTTCCAGTTGAGTACCTATTTATAGACACATTCACTCTCTCACACACATACACGAATATTTATACATGATGCTGGTTTGTTCCCCCCGCCCCCCCCCGCCCCCCAGAAGCATAGTCAAATAAGAACTTCTCTACAGAAAGGCATATTTCCATAAATGTAAAACCCTATTTTAAAACAGAGTCCTGGCTCAAAATGTCAATTGAAAAATTTGGGGGGTTGAAGAGGTGAAGCCCTCAGACTCCATGTGTGGCATGGCTCCTAACCTCAGACTCAGGTGTCACATGGGGGAGACTTGGCCACAGCATCCTGTCCGCCCCCCCCCACCCAGGTCTGGACAGCCCGCAGCCTGGGTGCCGGCCGCCTCTCTGGGGTTAGTCCTCAGATCCCAGGGGATCTACTTTGTTCCCTCACACCTGGGGTTCAGCAAGTCTGTCCTGGAGCCATCAGTCGCCTCTACTTCCATTTGTTGCTACAGAGTCAACATTTGCTCTTTATTGTCTGTTTGAGATATGCAAAGGAAATCTGCTTGTAAAAGGTTTAGCCGACCTTCTTTAATGAATCCCATTAGCAACTGTAAGGTAAAACAGCGGGTTGGATTTTTGCAAGTGTGATGAATTATTCTTCAGATGTTTTTTTCCCCAAAAGCACCCCCCCCAAAAAAAAAAATCCTTTCAAGCTGAAAGATAGTAGAATTTAGAATTTTCAACCAAATAGGCAGGAAAATCACATGAGCCACTCCCCAAATCAGTGCATTTTGAGTATTTTTAAACTACAGCCCTTTGAAAACTGGCGGAGGGAGCAGACCCCTACTCACAAAACCAAATCCCTCAAGCTGTTCCTGGACTCCATTCAGAGTGGCGGGGAACCTTAACCCCCGAATGGAAATTTTCCGTGTGAACCCCCTCCCATTCAATAGGCAAAACCAAATCCACGTAGGCGTCTTAAAGCGCTCTTTTATCTTAACCTGAACACCTGGAGCGTCTTCATGGTGACATGTGTTATCTCTAGTACACGTAAGTTGTGGTACTTTTCTTGTAAAACTATCGCATGATCCAACTTCAGCAATGAATTGTGCCTCATGGAGACCCTGCCTCGCTCTCTTAAGATGACCTTTTCTTTAGCCATGTACTGTTCACATGGGTGCAATCTTTAGCCCCAGGGAGGTCAGTAATGTCTTTTAAAGCCAGAAGTCCCATTTTACTGATATGCATTTCCCATAATTGGTGCTTAGGCTGTATTTTAAAGCCTACTGTCTTAACATTTTGTACAAAAAAAAAAAAAAAAAAGGCAACAACAAACCAGAACAGCAGAAATGATCTGTGTTTGGAGAAGTGATGTGACAATCATTCGGGCCCTGGAAGCAGTCCCTGTGGTTTGAAGTGAGTGCCCTGCTGTAGCCTTTGCCCTGGAGGAGCAGTCGTCTCAGGCGGTGTGACCATACCCTCTTCCAGCCCTTCACAACTAGAGAAACTCACTTTGCAGTTTTGCAGAAAGAAACGTTGCTAAACCTCTTTGCTGCTGTGTTTTGGTGACGTATCCATGTTTACTTGTTTCGTATTGCTCTGTTTGACCCATGAAAGGCTTATTATCATGGTCTCCATTAGAATCCCACAGTCCTCTTTTTTTAGGCTTCTTGCTTGCACAGAAAAAGAAAAAAAGTAGCTGTGTGGTGAAACAGAGGTGATGACAATCCTTCCTGAGCACGCTGGTAGGAAGAGACCCCTGAGAAACTAGACCCTACCAAGCAAAGTCACTGTGCAAGTAAAGCAAAAGGCCCACATTAAGGAACATTTACCACTGGCCACTCAGCCATGGCCGTTACAAGGAAATGGTCTTCCTTCTGATTTACTGGATGGATAGTCTCCTGCAGGAAGAAAAACGTAGCATGTACAGCTGTCACATCAAGAGAATATACTGAGCAGACGAAGTATGTTTATTTAAAAAAAAAAAAAAAAATAAGGGAAGGAGACCTACTCTGCAGAGTAAGAATATAGCCTAGAGTTTTGTTTCAAAACAACAGTGGGCCAAATTACTTGTGAACTGGGCAGTAATTCACCCCGTGACAAACATAATGGGGAAATGAGAAAAAGCTGCTGGCCTGGACAGTGGTTTGGGAGCATGAGTGGTCTGGTTGAGGCTCTGGATCCAGAGCCGTTTTTTTGTTTGGTTTTTTTTTTTTTTTTTTTTAATTTTTGAGTTTGCCAAAATGTAGCTAGTCTATATCTACAAGTGTTTTAATTGGAGGATCTAATGTAACCAGACTCCTCAGTCAGTCACTTGGTTGGCTAAGTCATTGACAGACCTCATGACATTTACTTTATTTGGAGATGCTCCTGGAAACAATGAGAAGCCCACTTTGCTCATGGCTTCTAGCGTCCTCGGACCCAGCCCAGATTAGGAAGCGCTGAAGCATGTGACAGTGAGAAGCGCCGAGGACCTGGCCGCCTTCCCAGGTGACATGGAGTCCAGGGGAAGATTCACACTGGGTTTTGGAGCATGGCTCAAGTCAGATCTTCTTACCAGCCAGTTACCCTTTCTTCCCATCCCACGCTTTCTGCAACTCTCACACCAATACCTAGACACTTTTTAGCTGGGTCCCAGATTCATCCTGACTGGTTGTAAGCTGGGAGAGTGAACTGCCCCAGATACCCTGGGCTGACTCAACGCAGCCAGAGGGAAGCAGTCATTATACCGACAGGTAACAGAAGACTCAATGACTCTGAAGCTCAAAACGGAGTTGTCAAGAACAGGAGTTTGGCGAGTCTGAGTGCACTAACTGGAAATGACCCAGCATGTCCTTTGTTAGTGAGTAAAATCCCTAAAGCTGCCTTTTTTTTTTCCTTTTGGTTTTTTGCTGCAGTTCATAGCTGTCTTGTGAATCGTCCACGACTGGTGTTCTTTGTAGTTTTGTTGACTGTGCAAGTTTGCTCTCGGACTTGGGTGATTTCTTACTTTATCCTCTTGTTGGGAAGAGAGAAACTAGACGTTGGAAGGATTCAATGATTCAGGCAAAGCATTTTAAAGTAAAGATGTATATATTCTGAAGAATTAAAAAGATGACAGATTATTATTTCCTTATTAAAGAACAAGTAACAGTCTGGGAATCCCAGAATGTCAAGCCAAAGGTCTATAGGGTCACCTTCTTCAAAGCTTTTCATGAAGAAGTATTTCAAGGAGACTTCTGTCCAAAAAGGTTTGACTGGCCTCCATATCCCGGTGACTTGAAGAAAGCAGTCTGTTTCTCAAACCTTGAGTCTCCCATGTAGAAAAAGCAAAGGAATAGACGTAATAGAGCCCTCTCTCTAAGGATCTCCTCTGGAAGGTCGTATGAAGGACAGTTTCCGGGGAAGACTCCCTCCCTAGTGCCCAGAGCTAGCATTCTGGAGACTAAAGATTGCACTTTTCATAGTTTTTTTCGTCCAAATGCAATCCCATTTCTGTGCCTCTTAGCATGCAGTTAGATTTGGACTAACAAGATTCCTAAGGAATGACTTTATTAACTATAATATGGTTACAGCTACTATATATATATATATACACACACACACACACACATCTGCACACACCCTCTGGTTATAGTTGTACCGTGGAGATGGGGTGAGCGATGCTGGCCATGGCAGTCGTCCATCCAGCCCTCTGACTGAGTCGGTGAAGGCCAGGCATGGCGCTGAGGTGTGGCCTGAACCTTCCCAGTACCCATTCGTCACTTTAGAATCGTAAAAATGCCACTTTTCTCCCCCTCTACCTTTTAGCAGCATCTGAAATGTGCTCCACAAAGTATCTCCCTGTCCCGCTGTTAAGTGATACTCTATGAATAATTTTCAAGGGGACATATAAAAATGTGAGATCTGAAACCACCCTCCCACCTCGCCCCCACCCCCCGCCCGCCAATGCAGGGTGGTCTGCAGGTTTTACACCCTCAGCCTCAGGCTTGGTCCTCCCACCCAGTGAGACAGGATCCAGGCATTTCTTTCAAATCTCAGAGGTTGCAAACGTTTCAGTGTCGCTTGTAGCAAGTGTGTGTTTGCCAATAGACACCCCTGTGTACTTACTAATGTGCCAACAAGTAAATGTTAATTAATTGCACATCTGCTTCCACTGTGTTCCCATGGGTGCCATGAAGTGTGTGAGGAGCCTCGTCCGGAGGAAGCTAACGCTGCATTAACTACTGCTGTCAGGATTGTGTTGTGTGGAATAATCATCAACATAAATTTTATATGCACAAGTGATTTCCCTTTTATATGTCAGGTAAATATTTGTAAAAGTTATACTCACACAAATGAAATTATTATAATGATTACTAATATATTTTTTCCATGTTTCATTGCCTGAATAAAAACTGTTTACCACTGTTAGATGTGGCTTGTGTGGAGACTTCTTCCCCCCCACCCACCCACCCCCGGTTATAAGTCACTTTATCCCCAAACATGAAGATTCATGACAGCCTCGCTTTTATGGGCTCCATATTTCAGTCTAAACATAGAAAAGAAGACATTTCCACTACACTCATTTTGTGAGGTTTTATGCATTTGGTTGGGTGTGTTAATTAAAAACAAATGAATTTTGGAATTCGGACCTTGCCATATAAATTTCCATGCCTTTGCATCTGTGCAAACAAAGTATTTGACTGGGTACTTCTTGCTTTTGCTTACAGACTGCCTGTCTGCCCCAGCATATGTCAAGCTGTAAAATCCTAAGTCACCCCAAGCTTTCCGGCTCTTGAAGGACACAGGGTCAACCCGAACTGGGTAAACATTGCAGCACAGCCCACGGAAAAGAGATGATGTTTTATGTTTTTTTCTAGGTTAATATCAGGAAAAAATGTTTTCAGTATTAACCAGACCAACTCTCCACTTCAAGGAGGGAGGACTGGTCAGGGAATGTCATGAGTTCTTTTACAGGAAAAGATAAATTAAGAGGCCAGTTAAGGCTCCATCTACAACTTCAGTGGGGATCCTAAGGAAAACCAGAGCACTGTCAGTCTCTTAGACGTGGCAGCCTCTGAAGCTTTTAAAAAGAGTATTTCTCCCTTACGAACCCCCTCAGCTGCCCAGGGGGAATCTTGTAAAATGACCAAAGGAAGGACTTCCCAGTGGCTGGGACTCTGTACTCGGTGCTGGGGGCCTGGGTTCGATCCCTGGTCAGGGAACTAGGTCCCACATGCCTCAACTAAGACCTACTGCAACCAAATAAATAAATTTTTTTAAAGAAATGACCAAAAGGTGGCATGGCACTTAATAAATTAATACATACATAATAAATATAAGAGAAAGTGCAGTAGGAAGTAGAATGCATTACACAAATCTTGAAATTCATGGAGTTTCCAATATAAGCAAATGTGTGCTAGGTCATGATGAAAAAGTATTTTCCTGGGACTTCCATGGTGATCCAAGAGTTAAGACTCCATCCTTCCACTGTAGGGGCACAAGTTCAATCCCTGGCCAAGGAAATTCCACTTGCCACTCATGTGGTACGGTCAAAAAAAAAAAAAATTAGAATTTCTTGCTGTGGCTGGTGGTCAAGTATGAAAAACTTGATCAAAAAAAAAAAAAAAAAAACCTTGATCCAGTCGACAGAGTCACTTTACTATGGGAGACCCGGCAGCCCAGAGAGAGCGGTGCGGTGGCCAGGACTGCAGAGCATCAGTGCTCTCACTCAAAATGGGCAACGGAATTCGCTGCCTTTTAGTCCTTTTTTCTGCCTATTAGTTCTCTGCCTCCAAGTGCTCCCAGGTTTGGATGGTAGTATGTGTATATCAGTTTCTAAGTCGAGGCATTTAACGACCAATCAAAAACCAAAGACTTTTTTTTCTACCTTCATTCATTTACCATATACTGCATTTGCAGTTAAAGTGAAACGCAAAAATCTCTGAGGCTAAAGGGATTTGCTGTGTGAGTTAGGGGTACTCAAACCGGGGCTCTGTAACAACCTGGAGGGGTGGAAAGAGGTGAGAGGTGGGCGGGAGGTTCGAGAGGGAGGGGACATATATACCTATGGGTGATTTATGTTGATGTATGGCAGAAACCAACGCAATATTGCAGAGTATTTATCTTTCAATTAAAAATAAAATCAAAAAGATTCAAGAGAAGCGATTGAATCTTGTAACAGGGTATCATTTCCCACCAGTCAAAGTGTGGTTATCATTTAAACATCTACGAATAAGTGCTGGAGAAGGTCTTGGGAAAGGAAGACCTATACTGTCTGAGAAAATGAAAAGGGTATAGAGCTACATGCAGAGAACACTATGGAGCTCCTTTAAGACACCGAAAGTCAAGCTATCAGATGATCAGGCAATTCTATGCCTGGGTATATACGCTGTAGTGCTGGCTTAGTCGTTAAGTTGTGTCTGACTCTTGCGACCCTATGGACTGTAGCTCACTAGGCTCCTCTGTCCATGGGATTTCCCAGGCAAGACTGGAGTGGGTTGACGGAGAAAGCTTTAATTTGAAAAGACGTGGGCACCACAGCACTCAGTACTTAAAATAACCAAGTCACAGATGTGATGAAAATGTCCATGAAAAGATGAGAGCATAAGGAAAAAGTGGTGCAGAGAGAAAAGGGACTCTGACTGAGCCATGAAGAAGAGGGAAGTAATGTCCACCCCGGCAACACACTTGGACCCATATATGATCATACTAAATAAAATAAGACATAGAAAGACATCATGTAACGTCACTTAATGGTGGAATTGAAAACTCGACAAAATGAACTACATTTCAAAAAAGAAATAGAAAACAAACGTATGCTTACCAATGGGAAAAAGTGGGGAAAAAAATAGAAATTAGGAGGTGGGAGAAACCGATACGCACTAACACATATATAAATAGTTCACGAGCAAATGTACTTTAGAGTGAAAGGAATGCTACTCAACATGCTTCAATAACCTCCACTAGAACATCAGCTCCAAAAACTTCTCTGCGACCCCATGAACTGTAGCCGCCAGGCTCCTCTGTCCACGGGGATTCTCCAGACAAGAATACTGGGGTGGATTGCCATGGTTTTCTCCAGGGGATCTTCCCAACCCAGCGATCGAACCCAGGTCACCCGCACTGCAGGCAGATTCTTTACCTTCTGAGCCACAAGGGAAGCCGCGGCATGTGTACATGTCAATGAATCTGCCCACGTAAAAGAAGCAACACACTGTAAGTCAATGATATTCCTATTAAAAAAAAAAAAAAGATTAAGTTTAGCTTCCCTGATAATTCAGTTGGTAAAGAATCCACCTGCAATTCAGGAGACCCCAGTTCGATTCCTGGGTCGAGAAGATCCTCCGGGGAAGGGAAAGACTACCCACTCCAGTATTCTAGCCTAGAGAATTCCATGGACTGTATAGTCCATGGGGTTGCAGAGTCGGACACAACTGAGCGACTTTCACTTTCATAGAAATTAAACAGAGAAAAAAAAATCTGAGACTAGTCACCTAAAGAGAAATGTTTTGAAGTTTCCCTGAAACTTTACTCCACTATAAACAGTATGCTAATGGAAGCTATTTCCCAGAAACTAAAAAACCCTTCGCATCAATCATCCAGGAATGTGTCTGGCGTGTGAACCCAGATCTCTTTGATCTCAAATCCCACTTTTCTTCAGGCCACTACGGGTCGTGTTGGGCACACTTTGGAAAACGTTCCTTACCAGGACTCAGGAGCAACTCTGGCTTCACCAAGTCAATTTTCTTGCTGTTTTCTCATCTCAAGTTAGAATATTTCAGTGAATGTCGGAGAAGCCATTGCATAATCGTGTCACCAAAGTTTAATAAGAACACAAAACCTAAAGACGCATAATTCATTGTTGTCTTGGAAAGGTACTGGGAGCCTTTCTGCCCTCCTTGTTTGCAGAAAGAACTTTAGCGTGAAGGCTAGATGTGCTTTCTAGTCCTGGTTTTGGTCAGCTGCCTTGACCAGGCCCCTTAACCCCCTCCTTTGGACTAAGGATGCTAGCAGCCCTTTCCTGTGATCTGTGATTTTACAAGTCTGCCTCAAGTGCTAACTATAAGGCCACAGTCCCCCAGTTTTTCTTTGAAAATCATTCTGAAAACGCCTGTTGTGAGATGCCCTGAGAGTAGTGGACTTGCCATAAGATGGTGGATCCACAGGACTTTCTGCCGTGTTCACTGTGGCTACAGTGTTTAGAGAAGTGAACGCCAGCCAACATCACCCGGGAAGGGAAGAGGCCTGGACCCAAGTCCCAAGCGAACAACCAAGCCCATGCCCTTGTGTTCTCTGGCCACTGCGGCTCCCTGGCTCAACTGTGTCCACTGGATGGACAAGCTGGGCTCTATCCTCTGAAGCCTCCCCCAAGAGTGAAAGTGTCATGTTACCGGGCCCTTTCCAGATCCTCAGACAGCAATACCATAGAAACGAGTATCACTTCCCCAAGACTCAGGCAAGAAAAGCTTTTAATTAGACAGCTGTGCTGTTTAATAAAAGAGATAGTTTGTGCCCAAGGGTGAAGGTGGAAAACAAGTGCCAGCTCCTGGAGTAGAAGGAGTGAAAGTGAAAGTGTTAGTTGCTCAGTCGTGTCCGACTCTTTGCGACCCCGTGGACTGTAGCCCACCAGGCTCCTCTGTCCATGGGATTCCCCAGGCCAGAATACTGGAGTGGGTTGCCATGCCTTCCTCCAGGGGATCTTCCTGACCCAGGGATCGAACCTATGTCTCCGGCATTGCAGGCAGATTCTTGACCATCTGAGCCACCAGGCTTCTAAAAGGGAGGTTTGCCTAATGATCACTGATAATTTCTAGAAATCGTCATACTTCTTTGATCACCTTCAAGTGGCTCTTTGGTGGCTATCAGGAACAGGAAAGACTTCTGTGAGGGGAAAGAAATACATGAGCATTTTCTGCAATAAAGCACCAAAATAGAGAAGGTTAAAATTGATAGCGGAGCTTCTTGTCTTGTGGCAACTAAGTATACTGGTGAGTGTAACAGGGACAAAGTAAATCTTTTATTCCTTCAAGCCTGTTTTTTTTCTCTGGACTGAGGCCTCAGAATCTTTGTTTTTAGTTTCCAAAGCCTGTTTTGCCCGATGCCGTTCCCTGGTCCTTTTCCAGAATGGCTGTGCTCCTGTCCTTCTGCCTGAACTACGGCTGCTGGACCCACCACCCAACGTTCCCCCACTAATGTGCCCACAGACCACGCAGCTCAGCTGCACGCCCAGGGCAGGAGGCCAGCCTGTCTTGTCTGCATTTCTGAGAAGAAGCTGACTAAATGTGTCCAGGTCTTAAGATATGCAAACTCATAATCACAAATATTCAACCACAAGACACTCTGTAGATTCAAAAAGGCGTTTTTGTGCTAGATACCCAAACTGACAGCACAATGAGCGAATTTGGTGCATTCAGGCATGCTCGCAGTATTTTGCTGAAGTCTCTGCATCCCCAGACAGACCAATCCAGACCGTGTGGTGACAGAACATGATGTGCCTTCTACTTCACTGGAAAACTGGCGCTGAAAATCTGTCTTTTATGAAATCTTGATTTTTTTTTTTCCTGACATTGTTTGTCTTTCTCCCTTTCAATTGATCTTTGTAACATCAGTTTTAGGCAAAAATACGCTGGGGAATTCCTCGATGGTCCAGTGGTTAGGACTCCGCGCTATCACTACCAAGGGCCGGGGTTCAATCCCTGGTTGGGGAACTAAGATTCCACAACCTTCACAGAGGGGCAAGAAAGAAACAAAAGAAGGAGGGAGGTAGGGAGGAAGGAAGGAAGGAAGGAAGGAAAAAAGAAAATAATAAAAAAAATATGATATTATTTGCTGCAACAGTTTCTAACGCAAATGTGTGAGAATGGTCACTGAGGGACCCCAGTCCCACAGGTCACAGTCAGCCTTTCACGGACGGTGGTTTTTAAACTAGCAGGTCAAAACCCACTTAAGAGGATATGGATTAGAAAAGTACAGAAAACTGCTTTCGTAAGAGTAAACAGTGAGGGCAAGCATTGTTTTGTGAGACTTCTATTTCACTTAAACATGCATGTGTGTGTACTGGCTTGCAATTTTTAATGTCTTAGCTTGGGGGCCTAAAAAGGCCAAAAAAAAAAAAAAGTTTGAAAGCCACTAACTTTAGGTTATGGGGGCAAGAGGGGTTGTGGACTCAGTCAGGGTTTTATGGGAGGAAAAAATAACTTCCATTCACATTATCCATCTTTTAAAAGTAAACTACAGAGTTCAACCACTTAGTAACCAGTAACCACACAGTTTATAATAACTTAAAGAAATCAAAACTTTAGCACATGAAGCTGCGTTCAGGAAAGAGGACATGATAACCATTTCTTTCTAACGCTGATTTGTGTATTAAATGGCAGAAACCAACACAGCATTGTAAAAAAATTTTTTTAATATATTTAAATTTTTAAAAAGTTATCTATGAAAAACTTATAGCTATTATTATGCTTAGTGGTAAAATATGGAAAAGGAATAGGGTGCAGATGTTCATTTTCACCATTTCTATTTATCACTGTAAAGCGATGAGGCAAGAAAAATAAAAGAAAGTTGAGATGGTTCTAAAGAAGGAAACAGGAAGCTAACAGGCAAGTATATGAAGAATAAAATCCTCTGAACCTAAAACTCTCTAAAAAATAAAGTGTGTTAAAAAATCAATAAAAGCATAAGTCTTTTTTCCTTCTCCAAACCCCTCCTCCCCCTCTTTGGCAGCGGAGGGCGAGTTACTTGGGTTCAGAAGCCCCACTTCTGTTTTGTGATCATTGCTTTAAAAAAATGAACCCAGCCCACATCTGAAACCTCCTCTGTTATAGGGGCTTCCTTGGCGGCTCAGTCAGTAAGGAATCTGCCTGCAATGCAGGAGACCTGGATTCAATCCCTGGGTGGGGAAGATCTCCCGGAGAAGGGAATGGCAACCACTCCAGTATTCTTGCCTGGAGAGTCCCATGGACAGAGGTGCCTGGTGGTCTATAGTGCACAGGGTTATAAAGACTTGAACACAACTTAGCAACTAAGCACACACTTCCTCTATTATAAGCAAGAATTCTCCTCTATTGTACTTCACTCTCTTTTTACAGTTCAGTTCCAAATGATGAACATTTGTAGCTGCAGCCACCAAGATCTGATGTAAGTCTTCACTAGATGGGGGTGATTTTCTGTGACCACATAAGCCATCCCTCAGCCTGGTAACCACAAGCCGTTAATCCACGTGTGTGAGGTGAGTGACTACGTCCCGAGGGGCCCATATATTTGCAGAAGGGTGATGAAGTTTGAAGTTGAGTCTGAGTGTTTGAACTGAAGACATAAATGTAAGAAAAAAGCAGAAAGTTTCACCCCAATGTCATGCGGGTAGAAATCAGAGAATTCCAGAGGTTTGGGAAAATAATTGGTCGGTTGGGAATATTTGTTGAAATAACTGCAGGTTTCCCTAAATGTTTTAAATGTATTTTGCAATAATTGCAGATGTACAGGAAAGTGGCAAGCCGGGGCTGCCGGCCTTTTTACAAGCAGGATTGTACTCGTGTGTTGAGCTGCACTAAGGGACAAGGACGGACCACAAGCTTGTCGCCCCGTCTTAGACACAAACATCACTGCAATTGTCTCTGGGTGGTGGTATCATGGGTAATCTTTTTCCCAGTAAGATGTAGTACCTTAAATTTAAAAAAAAAATTTTTTTTTAATTTTTATGTATTTTTTATGGTTGTCCTGGGTCTTCATTGCCACTCAAGGGCTTTCTCTAGTTGTGGCAATCGGGGGCTCCTTTAGTTGGGGTGCTCGGGCTTCTCATTGCAGTGGCTTCTCTTATCTCGGAGTTTAGGATCTAGGGCCTGGGCCTCAGTAGTTGAGGCGCATAGGCTTGGTTGCCCCGAGACATGTGGGTTCTTCCTAGAGCAGGGATCAAACCCATGTCCCCTGCATTAGCAAGCAGATACTCAACCACTAGACCATCAGGGAACTCCTACCTTAAATTTTTTAAATCGTTATATGATATTCATCTTAGATGAAAGAAAGGCCCCCTTTGTTCCCTGTCTGCATCTTCTGCAAAGAGCCAGAGTCAAGTGGGGAAAGAGGGCTTGGCTGAAGGCCTGGCCTGACCGTGGGGCTCTAGACGGTCACTGTCCAGGACGTCTGGACCTTCTTCCTCACCTATAAAATACCAGGAGTTGAGACTTGGTCTATGACTCTATGTTCTTTTTAAATCCGTGTAAGTGTTCAGGCATTCTATCATTTTAAGTGTGTCTTTACAGAGGAAGACAAATATCATATGTTATCACTTATCTGTGGAACCTACAAAAAATGATATGAATTAACTTATTTACAAAGCAGAAAGAGACTCACAGAAAAACTTAGGGTTACTAAAGGGGAAACGGAGGAGGGATAAGTTAGGAGTTTGGGATTAACACATATATACTACTGTATAGCAAATAGATAAATAAGGACCTACTTATTCAGTTCCCTGAAGAGCCCAGGGAACTATATTCAATATCTTGTAATCACCTATAATGGAAAATAATCTGAAAAAGAATATGTTGTTGTTGTTCAATTGCAAAGTTGTTGTGAGACCCCAAGGACTGCAGCGTGCCAGGCTTCCCTGTCTGTCACTATCTCCTGGAGTTTGCTCAAACTCTTGTGCATTGAGTCAGTGATTCGATCTAACCGTCTCCACCTCCACTGCCCCCTTCTCCTTTTGCCTTCAATCTTTCCCAGGATCAGGGTCTTTTCCAATGAGTTGGCTCTTCACATCAGGTGGCTAAAGTATTGGAGTTTCAGCTTCAGCATTAGTCTTTCCAATGAACATTCAGGGTTGATTTCCTCTAGGATTGACTGGTTTGATCTCCTTGTAGTCCAAGGGACTCTCAACAGTCTTCTCCAGCATCACAAATTGAAAGCATTAATTCTTCAGCACCCAACCTTCTTTATAGCCCAACTCTCATATCCGTATATGACTGCTGGAAAAACCATG
Organism: Okapia johnstoni; assembly: GCA_024291935.2. NCBI lineage: Eukaryota > Metazoa > Chordata > Mammalia > Artiodactyla > Giraffidae > Okapia > Okapia johnstoni. The sequence goes on from CM044327.1 coordinate 29,144,422, forward strand.
GCTTTAAATAGAAACACACACACACATATATAACTGAATTGCTTTGCTATACACCTGAAACATTGCAAATCAAAACTTCAATTTTTAATTTTTTAAATTTATCTTTTAATAATTAAACATTTTTTAAATTAATTATCTTAAAAATAAATGTGTCTTTAAAGCTTGAGCTCTTTTCCGATTTCTGTCCTGGTTTCCTTCATATTCTAGAGAGATTCTCCAGACACAGCTGTTCTCCTAATTGATCTGGTCATAGGTCGGAGGCAAATGCTTCTGTTGGTCCGGGAGACGACACAGGAGAAGGGGTCCGAGAGCAAGGGGGCGAGAGGCCCGGTCACCCGGAGGTGAAGCCTGCGGGCTCCAGAGCTCCCGCCGGAGCCTCTTCAGTCTCGTAGGTGGATCACACTCATGGGCCTCTGTGTGTTCGGTCACTAAGATGCCAGTTTCCCAATTCTAGAAAATTCCCAGTTCAGGTCTATGAAACTGACCGGTGTCGACAGAGTAAGTCCAACAGGTTTTCTAGCTTGTCTGGAGAGGGGATCTTGTAATATGATTCAGGTCACGTTTTCTGACCAGCCTAGGCTCTTCAAAATTGTTTATAATTCTGTTTTGTTATGAAAAGGTTTTGAGGCAGTTGACGGGCAGGCTGTAAAAGCTTCAGCGTCACTGAAGGTTTCAGTTAAGCGTGATGATGACAGAGGCTCGGCTGAGGCCGGTGGGACCAGTCCCTCCCACCCACCCGCGGGCCAGGCCCCGGCCAAGCTTGCAGTCCTCCTGTCAAACTGCAGGTTGAACTTTTTTGAAACGATTCAGTAAGTTACTCTCCTAAAATGTCTCCCTTTTGCCTTTGTCCATGTGTTGCCTAATCCCATAAACATCTGAACATCTATTCCACTAGAAGGACTGGATGAAAGGCTATATGAAGAAGGCTAAATTCTTGACTTTGATGGACCCAGCATCTAATTTAGGGCTCAACAAACCATGGCCGATGGCCAAGTCTGGCCTACTGCCTGTTTTTACACAGCCCTCAAGCTAAGAGTGGCTTTTACATGTTTAAATGGTCGGAAAAAAATCGGAAGATGAATAGTATTTCATGTTGTGTAAAATTATATTAAATTCAAATTTCAGCATCCGTAAAGTTTTACTGTAACAGCCACCCCCATTCATTTATGTAATGTCTGTGTGGCTTCCCCACCTGCACAGCAGAGTTAAGTCATTGGTCAGAGACCTTATGACCAGCAAAGTCTACGCTACTGTCTGGTCCTTTACGAAAAAAATTTGCCAACCTCTGTTACACTATTCAGCTAATCTGTTGGCTGTCGACCAGGTTCTCTTTTGGCTTTTGTTTTTATTGTTCTTTGTGCTGCAGTTCCTATCCCAAAAGACCTTACATTGTAGAGGGAGACGGACGTTAACAATTGTATCATAGGGTACCGAGCACTGTGGTCTAGATAATGACAGCGATCACCAAAGCATGGTGTTTCCCATGTGCCAAGCGCTACTAAGGATCATGTATGCATTAACCCACTTCAACTTCACAATAACCCTGTGAAGTGTGAAAAGGACTTTTAGAAAACTCTCCCAAGAAGTGGCTTTTTTTTTTTTAACTAAAAAAAAATAATGGTTTGTATGTGCCCAGTCTTAGTGTGGCATGTGGGGTCTAGTTTCCTGACCAGGGATCAAACCCAGGCCCCCTGCCCTGGGAGTGCGGAGTCCTAGCCACTGAACCACCAGAGAGGTCCCCCTGTTATTTTTAACAGATTAAAAACTGGTGCATTTTATTAACATTTTTAAGTACATAAATGGCTTCCCAGGTGGCACAGTGGTAAAGAATTTGCATGTCAATGCAGGAGACACAGAGATATGGGTTCAATTCCTGTGTTGGGACCATCCCCTGGAGTAGGAAATGGCAACCTGCTTCAGTATTCTTGCCTGAAAAATTCCACGGACAGAGGAGCCTGGTAGGCTACAGTCCATGGGGTTGCAAAAAGTTGGACGTGACTGAGTGACTGAGTGTACATACACATACAACTACATATATAGTCTAAATAAAGCTTTTTGAAATCCACTGTGTGATCCTCAATCAAAATACAGATAACAAGGATTCAAAAACCTTCTTGTTCTTCTGATATAAGGATCTGAGAATTGTGATTTCTATAGCTTCCAGAACTGAAGCTAATCATTTAGTAAATATAGACGTAAACTAGTTTTATGACCTATACTTTTCTTGGCTAACCATGACTGTCATATGGGTATATAAAATAAAACATTTCAAAGATTTTATTCAACTCATTAGTTAATGAGGGAAACAGTAAAATGTTACAAAAGGTTTAAAGGAGAGCTCAAAGAGCCTAGACATGTAGAGAGAATAAGGAATTCTGAACTAAACTTAGGAATAGATGCAAAACAGGTGTAGCCACAAGGCAATAGTCAATTGCATGACACAGACACATTTCTACGGACAGGGATCACTTCCATTAGTATCAGTTTTCAACAGGTTTTAGGGTTGAAAGGAACTGGAGGGTGAAAGGTGGAGATGACAGAGCTGGGGAGTTGATCTGAGCACTTACAAATCTGTTTTTACCTGTTTACTCTTTCACAATCTTTTTCTGACAGAAGTCAGTACGACAAGGGACTTCCCTGGTGGTCCAGCGGCCGAGACTCCGTTCTCCCAATGCAGAGGGCCCAGATTCGATCCCTCGTCAGCACAGTAGACCCCACATGCCACAGCTAAAGACCCTGCGTGCCTCAAAGAAGATTGAAGACCCGGCACGGTCAAATTAACAAATATTTTTTTAAAAAGGCAGTACTATCATGTGTCCATAAAAATATATTTTTTATAGATTGAAGATGTCCTTGAGGACATCCATACATTTCCAGACTTGATGGATTATTATCATCCCTGTTTCATAGATGAGGACTCTAGAAAAAGTCATCCTGCCCAAGGATCCATGCCAGCCTGTGGCAGAGTCAGGGGTGAAACCCCGTTGAGCTGGTGCAGCCTGTGAGCTCCACGCCTGTGGAGAGTGATGCTGGTCTATACCACCTGCTCCCTCAGGCAGATCACCTGGGATTTGCACAGTCCCCACAGAGCGCTTCCTTCTCTCCCACTGGAGAGATGGCTTGATGCCTGACTTGGTTGTCACCTAGGGAGTCTCCCTGACACTGGACAATGCTATGGACAGGATGGACTTCAATCTCCAATCCCTGGCTAATAGAAAATCCGGTGTCCTCGCCAGGCCACCAAGAACTCAACAGCAGTTTCCCTTCTTATGGTGAGCTTGGATCCATCTTCCTTCCTCCAGGGAATTCTTTACTTTAATTGAAGTCCAGTTGATTTACAATGCTGTGTTAATTACTGCTGTATAGCAAAGTGATTCAGTTATTCGTACATATGCATTCTTTTTTTATATTCTCTTTGGTTGTGGCTTGTCATAGAATATTGCATATAGTTTCCTGTGCTATACAGTAGAACCTCATTGTTAATCTATTCTATATATAACAGCTTATATCTGCTAACCCCAACTTCCCACTCCATCCCTCCGCCTTCCCCCTGCTCCTTGGCAACCACCAGTCCCTCCTCCAGTGAATTCTTATTCTTTAAATCTAATGACTGTTTCTATGTCTCTGTAGTTGCAGTGACTCAAATATGTACCTTAGCATCTTTTTTTGGAGGAGGTCCCACACTTTACCGCATGTGGGATCTTAATTCCCCAAGCAGGGACTGAACCCATGCAGTGGAAGCACAGAGTCTTAACCACTGGACCACCAGGGAAGTCCTCTTTAAAATATTTGTAAAGAAATCTTCACCAAAGTAGTAGTAGTGATACAATAATAATGACATAGAAATCCTGTGGATGTAGAACAAGTTAACATCACAGGAATGAAACAACTTAAACGTAGTGGTCTGTGTGGGGGTGAAAAAGAATTTCCAGACATGAGACAGAATGAGAGGGAAATAAAGCTTATTAGAGTGGGAGACGCTGTTAGAACAGCAGGTCAGCTCAAGGGAGAACGGACGTTGAACAGGGGTCCTTGGTCCACTTTTCTATCCAGGGTACAAGGAGTGGGATAGGGGTCTTGTGGGTCATTTGCTGATTGGATGAGGCACATATACTGGCTGGGGGGAAGAGTAAGGCAAATACCTTCTCCCTATGGGGTAGGAGGGGAGACAGGTTATACTGCTCAGGAGGACCTGAAATCCCTTAATAGTTACAACATGGGGGAGGGGGAAGGATGGTAAGGGTTTGGTTTTTCCATTCCTGCATTTCAAGACCCTCCTTGGTTTTATCTGCTCTTTCATCCTTGGGTCCCCACATTAAATACAAATGTTAGACATGCCTGGTACCTACTGAGTGCGTACGTGCTAGATATACCCATGCATTTATATACACAGTAAACCCTTCCATAGGAGATACACAGAATCTAAAATTTTCAGTCCCTCAAATGCAGGATTTGGATACAGGATCCAGGAATACAGAAGCAAGAAGCAAGGCTGTAACAAATTCAATAAAGATTCTTAAAATGGTCCCATCAAAAAAATCTTTTAAAAAATGTTTAAATAGTAAATGTTATGTTACATATCTTTCACCACAATTTATAAAGGAGAGTCTTACCCCAAGACTGGTTGAGAATGGGAGTTGAGCAGAGGATGAAGCCAAGTACCATTCTCTTACATCTAAATTCATTAACCAATGAAATGACTGGGGTGAGCTTGTCCCACCCGTTGGCCATGGTTCCCAAGGTCAAGCTGTGTCCTCTGATTCCATCCTATGACTGGGTACCATCCACTCAGTGGCGACTGATCACCCTGGCTTACCTGTGGATGGGGTCAATCGCCCATCCTGGGGTTAGCTCGTTCTCCAGGATGGAAGCGGCAAATTCAGGAACTTTCTAGTAAGATGGTACCAGGGAGACGGGCAGGAGAACACAGGAGATGAAAGTGTCCTTCTGTCTTCTGAGGTTGTGTCACCCCTTCCCCCCGAGAAAATAAGAACCTGAGCCCAGCCCAACGTGGAAGTATTCAACACTAGTGAACTGCACACTTTAAAATGGTTACAATAAGGACTTTCCAGGTGGTCCAGTAGTGAAGACTTTGCCTTCCAAGGAAGGGGTGTGAATGCCTGATTGGGGAGCTAAAATTCCACATGCCTTATGGCCTAAAAACCAAAACACAAAACAGAAGCAAAGCTGTAACAAATCAATAAAGATTTTAAAAATAGTCCCATCAAAAAAATCTTTTAAAAAAATGGTTAAAATAGTAAATGCTATGTTACATATTTTTTACCATAATTGAAAGAATCTTAGCCCAATCCTGGTTGAGCATGGGAGTTGGGTAGAGGTGGAAGCCAAGTACCAATTCTCTTACATCTAAAGTTACTTTATTACTAAGCACATCACGGTGAGTTTCATAAACAGGAGGGTCAATGACCCAACTCTGGAGTCCCTACTTACAGCCATTTGCACAGACCACCCACCACCATTCCACCTCTCTACCTATTTCCAACAACAATGACAAACAGAACGACCACATTCCTTCCTTTTTATTATGCACAATGATTCAATAATGCCTCCATTGGCTCTGTCTTTTCAGGCTCTGTCCCATCTTTTAAAACCTAAATGTCTCTTCAAGGTATTTTCCTAAACAAAAACAATTCCCTCCTTCAGAGGGATTCCTGCAAAGGACTTAAAAAATATATATCTCTATATTGAAAGATGACCACAAATATACTCTTATCTATATTTTCGAAATACTTTCAAAGGTTAGTGTTCTTAGTATCCATTAGGAAGAAATTACTTGGAAAAGGTCAGTTTTCATTCCAATCCCAAAGAAAGGCAATGCCAAGGAATACTCATGCAAAGATGGGCTCAGTAGAGGACAGAAATGGTAGGGCCCTAACAGAAGCACAAGACGTTAAGAAGTGGTGGCAAGAATACACAGAAGAACTATACAAAAAAGATCTTCACGACCCAGATAATCACTCACTTAGAGCCAGATATCCTGGAATGCAAAGTCAAGTGGGCCTTAAGAAGCATCACTACGAACAAAGCAGGTGGAGGTGATGGAATTCCAGTTGAGCTATTTCAAATCTTAAAAGATGATGCTATGAAAGTGCTACACATAATATGCCAACAAATTTGGAAAACTCAGCAGTGGCCACAGGACTGGAAAAGGTCAGTTTTCATCCCAATCCCAAAGAAAGGCAATGCCAAAGAATGCTCAAACTACCGCATAATTGCACTCATCTCACATGCTAGCAAAGTAATGCTTAAAATTCTCCAAGCCAGGCTTCAACAGCTCGTGAACCGTGAACTTCCAGATATTCAAGCTGGATTTATAAAAAGCAGAGGAACCAGAGATCAAATTGCCAACATGCACTGAATCATCAAAAAAGTAAGAGAGTTTCAAAAAAAACATCTATTTCTGCTTTATTGACTATGCCAAAGCCTTTGACTGTGTGGATCACAGCAAACTGGAAAATTCTTCAAGAGATGGGAATACCAGACTATCTGATCTGCCTCTTGAGAAATCTGTATGCAGGTCACGAAGCAAGAATTAGAACTGAACATGGAACAACAGACTTGTTCCAAATAGGGAACAGAGTACGTCAAGGCTGTATATTGTCACCCTGCTTATTTAACTTATATTCAGAGTACATCATGAGAAATGCTGGGCTGGAGGAAGCACAAGCTGGAATCAAGATTGCCAGGACAAATATCAATAACCTCAGATATGCAGATGACACCACCCTTATGGCAGAAAGTGAAGAAGAACTAAAGAGCCTCTTGATGAAAGTGAAAGAAGAGAGTGTAAAAGTTGGCTTAAAGCTCAACATTCAGAAAACTAAGATCATGGCATCTGGTTCCCATAACTTAATGGCAAATAGATGGGGAAACAGTGGAAACAGTGTCAGACTTTATTTTGGGGGACTTCAAAATCACTGCAGATGGTGACTGCAGCCATGAAATAAAAAGACGCTTGCTCCTTGGAAGAAAAGTTATAACCAACCTAGACAGCATATTAAAAAGCAGAGACATTACTTTGCCAACAAAGGTCTGTCTAGTCAAAGCTACGATTTTTCCAGTAGTCGTGTATGGATGTGAGAGATGGGCCAAAAAGAAAGCTGAGAGCCAACGTATTGATGTTTTGAACTGTGGTGTTGGAGAAGACTCTTGAGAGTCCCTTGGACTGCAAGGGGATCCAATCAGTCCATCCTAAAGGAAATCAGTCCTGGGTGTTCATTGGAAGGACTGATGTGTTGAAGCTGAAACTCCAATACTTTGACCACCTAACGTGAGGAACAGACTCATTGGAAAAGACCCTGATGCTGGGAAAGATTAAAGGAGGGAAACTGTGGTGTTGGAGAAGACTCTTGAGAGTCCCTTGGACTGCAAGGGGATCCAATCAGTCCATCCTAAAGGAAATCAGTCCTGGGTGTTCATTGGAAGGACTGATGTTGAAGCTGAAACTCCAATACTTTGACCACCTAACGTGAGGAACAGACTCATTGGAAAAGACCCTGATGCTGGGAAAGATTAAAGGAGGGAGGAGAAGGGGATGACAGAGGAAGAGATAGTTGGATGGCATCACCGACTCAATGGACATGAGTTTGAGCAAGCTCTGGGAGTTGGTGATGGACAGGGAGGCCTGCTGTGCTACAGTCCATGGGGTCGAAAAGAGTCAGACATGACTGAGCGACTGAAGTGAACTGAACTGACTTAGAATATTATGCCCTTGGATATGTACTTATCCAGAAGCACTGTTTTAATTTTCTAAATCTGCACGTGTTAGATTATAATCATTCTCGAGGTTCAGGAGTATTGTTTATGAGCTATCTCCGCACAACCTGCTGCTGCTGCTAAGTCGCTTCAGTCGTGCCCGACTCTGTGCGACCCCATAGACGGCAGCCCACCAGGCTCCGCTGTCCCTGGGATTCTCCAGGCAAGAACACTGGAGTGGGTTGCCATTTCCTGACAAATGCTAGTTGGATGCAGTCAACTAAAGAGACTCGTCTCCTGAGCCTCCTTTCTGGAGCTTGGTATCAAAGAGCACTTCTGGAATTGGCAGTGTCTCTCCTCTGTCCTCACTGTACTGGCTTCTGACCCCAGGTAGAAAATGTTGGCCCAGTTGTGATTTGATAGAGAACAAAACCCAGGAGGAACCGTGATTCAGCCTCCACCGCCCCAAACTTAGAATGGAATGCTTAGTTTCCTAAACCTTCAAATTATCTGGTTAACCTTCTCACCCCTTTTGTTTGCAAAAGTGAGACCCGGAGGGGCCACTACTGCTATTGAATGTCAAAGGACCACCTCAGTTAACTCCTCAAATTAGTACCTCTGGTTTTAATGGTGCAGAAAAGATCCAAGCCCAGAAAATCAAGGAAGAAAACTGACCTGGTGAGTCTGCATTCATTGAACTTCAAAATCCACAGTCTTGCAAGGAGAGTGCTGAATTTGGAACCGGACTGAACAACTTAAGATGCCAGTGTAATGTTGGAAGAAAATGACTAAGCAAAAATTCCCCATCATGGAACTTATCGATCAAAGACATCTCACTTTCTGCTGATCAGGAGACATCATTGCCAGAGGGCAGAGCTCTTGGCTTTGACCCAGTCCCCTTTCCCTGTTTTACAGATGTGTGATGTGGGCAACCAGGGGACGTGTCCAAGGCACATGATGACTCTGTGACTATGACAGGACTGTTGGCAATGACTGGTATTCTTTCCACTCACCAGCTTACCTAATGTATAGACGAAAAAGGAGAGATGATGTCTCTTAAGTTTTAAAGAGAAGTTGCTTGGGTTTTGTTGGTTGTTCGTTTAATTGAAATATAGTTGATTTATAATACTGTCTTATTTGAGGAGAAGTGGCTTGCTATTTTATAATTGTATTGTAGTCTGTGTGAATGGCACCCTCTGGAGTTGTGACCAGTCCCTAAGAGGTAGATGGGGCTTTCCTGCTGGTCCAGTGGCTGAAACTCTGCCCCCAATGCAGGGTGCTTGGGTTTGAGCCCTAGTCTGGGAACTAGATCCCAAGTGATGCAACTATAAAGACCCTGAATGGCGCAAAGAAAATTGAAGATTCCACATGCCTTGAATGGGATCCTGTATAGCTTTATATATATATATATATATATATACACATACATATGTATATATGTATACACACACACACACACACACACACACACACACACACACACACACACGTGTGTGTGTGTTAGTCACTCAGTCATGTCTGACTCTTTGAGATCCCATGGACTGTAGCCCACCAGGCTTTTCTGTCCATGGAATTCTCCAAGCAAGAATACTGGAGCGGGTTACCATACCCTTCTCCAGGGGATCTTCCCAACCCAGGGATCAAACCCAGGTCTTCTGCATTGCAGGCAGATTCTTTACTGTCTGAGCCACTAGGGAAGCCTTCATATTCATATACATATATAGAAACTGAGAGATATCACTGACTCATGGATGTGAGTTTGAGCAAACTGCTGGAGTTGATGATGGACAGCGAGGCCTAGAGTGCTAGGGTCCACAGGGTCGCAAAGAGGTGGACACGACTGAGCGATTGAACTGAACTGAAACTGAAAGGTAGAGTCTGTAGAGGGAAAATTTCACCAAATTAGGCCAAACTTTCAACGGCGATGTTGGAAAACAAGACTGGAGGAGACGTTACCCTTGTGGGCCTCTTATGAAGAGCGACGGTGTTTGCGGCTGAAAAAGAGGATGTGATTTGCCTGCTTTTCTGGTTGTGACTGCCAGCCTCCGGTCAGTCTCATAATTAGAAAGCTGCTCCCCGTTTGCGTGGTCCTGGGGCTTGTCCTCCCTCTCACGCTAAACCTGTCCTGTGGGTCCCAAGGCCCCTTCTGAGGGCAGCTCTGGCCTCTGCAGACTGTATCTGCGTGAACAGTGATGGTCCCTCTCCTTCCTGACCTGGGCTGGCTTCACTGCTCCTAGTGGGTGCAGCTTTGGCTGCGGCCCAGGGGAGATAACCCTGAGACGTGGAAATTCCAGAAAGTGGGGGAAATATTTTCACCAGCAGTAGAATTAGTTTGAGTTCAAGAAATGGGGAAGTGGGTGCATGAGAGAGATTTGAGCTGCGGGTAGCAAAGGGAACAGAAGAGGAATCAGTCTGACTGGCTGCTTGAAAGAAGCTCCAAATGTGAAAATAATTTGCCGTGGAATGTTTACACAAAAACTAATCTAAAGAAGAAAAACTTACACACCAGAATCGAAATGCCACTTGTTCCCAGAGGGAATGAGCTCAGAAGTTAAAAGGAGGGGGGAGTCTCTCCAACTATTAAATGTATTTTTTTTTAAGGCTCCTCTGGGTTTACATCGGTTCCAGGAAGAACAGAGGCTCCTGTCTCATGGGAGGTATCTCTGCAGATGCAGAGAGGAAGCCTGAAAAGCTCCGTGTTCAGAACAGGGTGGCTGGTGCTGAGGGCAGAGAGGTCAGCCAGAGACATCCTGTCGATGGTGGTTTCAGCCAATAAATTCAGCCAGATTTTGAGATCAAACGTTTGGAGCTAGAGAAACTTCCCCCAGGGCTTCTTTTGTTTATCATACTTTCCTGGCCATTGGAGTTCACAGAGAGTGATATGAGAGAGAGAACTCACCAAGTAGATCCAAGTTTGCAAAGACACAGCCATAGGAATGGAGAACAGCCATGGCGTCAGTGTGAAAAAGTCTCACGGAAAGCAGAGTGGGCATTCTTCACAGGTGCGGCCTGAGCTGGGGTGGAAGTTGAAAATACAGCTCCCTGGATGCAGGCAACTAGCTGGGCACCAGAGGAGAGAAGGGAACCGGGCCTCCTGGTCTTGTTCATTTTTCTGTTATTATTATTATTTGGCTACCCTGGGTCGTCACTACAGTTCAAGGGTTTCTCTAGTTGTGGCCTGCAGGCTTAGTTGTGAGTGAGACCTGAGTTCCCAGACCAGGAATTAAACCTGCATCCCCTGCTTTGTGGGCTTCCCAGGTGGCGCTAGTGGTAAAGAACACACCTGCCAATGCAGGAGACATAAGAGATGTGGGTTCGATCTCTGGGTTGGGAAGATCCCCTGGAGGAGAGCATGGCAACCCACTCCAGTATTCTTGCCTGGAGAATCCCTTGGACAGAGGAGCCTGGCAGGCTACAGTCCACGGGGTCGCAAAGAGTCAGACATGACTGAAGGAAGAGGGCACACACCGAGAAGCCGAGCTTTGGAAGGCAGATTCCTAACCAGGGACCACCAAGGAAGTCCCTAGTCTAGTTCTAGTTTATAAACTTCGTCCTATGGCGTAGAAGTCAGCCTTAGAAGTATAAAGTTCAGTTCAATCACACAGTCGTGTCCGACTCTCTGTGACCCCATGGGTTGCAAGCAAAAAGTAGCTCCCAGAATGAAGTTGCTTCATGTACTAAGTGCAGAAAGACACACCTGCTGTCCCCAGACACCGCACAGAATCCAGACCTGCAAGCAACTTGTCACCATCTAAGGTCATCACATCAAAAGGGGATCAGGAAGATGCTGTCACCCAGCCTGAGAGAAGGGGAGCCTGACAGCTGGGAGGCGTGAGCTAAGGGCCTGGGGAGGCCTTCTTACCGGTGCAGTAATTTCAGGAGGCTCCGACTTCCCCTTCTGCAAAACCTCTGACTTCCTCCCCCTCTAAGACCAGGGCCTAAAGCTTCATTTGTTTGCTTCTGAACCCCCACCCCCCGTGCCCCCCTCCCCCACTTGTCGCTGTGCCTTAGGTAAGCAAGTGAAAGTCGCTCAGTCGTGTCTGAATCTGTGTGAGCCCATGGACTGTAGCCCACCAGGCTACTTTGTCCATGGAATTCTCCAGGCAAGAATCCTGGAGTCCATAGCCATTCTCTTCCCCAGGGGATCTTTCCGACCCAGGGATCGAACCTGGGTCACCTGCATTGCAGGCAGATGCTTTGCTGTCTGAGTCACAATGGCTGGAGGAATTAATTTTACTGCAGGGGACTTATAGGGAACACTGATAAGTCCTCCCATCTCTCTCTATCTGGGTCTCCCCTCATCTTTACCTGCAAATGCACTTCCCTCCCCGACTTCCCCCTTGTTTTGTTGGAGTTTTCCACTGTTTTGTATCAAAAAGTCTCCAAGGTAATTACTGAAGTCTGTGTGTGATCTGCTACCCCTGAGGCCGCAGCAACTTCCATTCACTCAACAAACCTTCACCAAGGGCCTTCTGTGATTCAGGCGGTGTGCTAAGTGTTAGCGACTCAAAGGCCAGTCCTGGGGGCTTACTTGGTGGTCCAGTGGTTAAGACTTCACCTTCCAGTGCAGGGGGCGTGTGTTCGATCCCTGGTCAGCAAGATAAGATCCCATTTGCCTCATGGCCAAAAAACTGAAACCTAAAACAGAGGCAATATCATAACACTTTCAATAAAGACTTTAAAATTGACCCACATCAAAAAAAAAAAAAGACAAATCAGTCTTGGTCTCTCCATAGCCTAATGGGGAGAGTCAGAGTAAAGTATTAAGGACATCTTGTGATAAAGGGCCTGTGCCCAGAGGAGGAGGCTACACAGGAGGCTAGCGTTGCTGGGAAATCTAGCAGGGGACAGCCCAGCAGGTAGGATGCTGGGGAGAGGGGACCAGAAAGTTCACTCTGGGGAAGGATGGGGCTAGCAGATGTAAGCTTTTATATAGACAGTGGATAAGGAACAAGGTCCAAAGGTGAAACACAGGGAAATAGTCAATATTCTATGTTACGCAATAATGGAAAAATATAATGGATGTATCACTGAATCAGTTTGCTGTACAGCAGTAATTAACACCATATTGTAAATCAACTGTATTTCAATTAAAAAAAAATAATAAAAGAAAGTTCACTCTGAACTCAGCTTGTGCAGAGGAATGGGGTGAAAGAGGTCATTTCTGGGGACCATGGCAATCAGGCACGTGAAGGCACAGGCAAGGGTCAAATTGTGAAGAGCTGCCCACCAAGCTGCAGTCTGGGCTTTTTATGCTGGAGGAGATGAGGAGCCATTGAAGGTTTTTTTGTTTTTCTTTCACTTTTTTTTTCAATAATTTTTACTGGAGTGTAGTTGCTTTATGTGTTAGTTTCTCCTGTACAGCAAAGTAAATCAGCTATACGTATACACATACCTCTTTTTTTGGATTTCCTTCCCATTTAGGGCTTTCCTTATGGCTGTGTTGGTAAAGAATCTGCCTGCAATGCAGGAGACCTGGGTTCGATCCCCGGGTTGGGAAGATCCCCTGGAGAAGGGAAAGGCTACCCACTCCAGTATTCCTGCCTGGAGAATTCCATGGACTGTACAGTCCGTGGGGTCACAAAGAGTCGGACACGACTGAGCGACTTTCACGAGGTCACCGCAGAACATTGAGTCGAGTTCCCTGAGCTATACAGTAGGTTCTCATCAGTTTCTGTTTTATACATAGTAATGTATATATATCAGTTCCAATCTCCCAGTTCATTCACCGCCCCCTCTCTTCCTCCTTGGTATTCATGTTTGTTCTCTATGTCTGTGTCACTATTTCTGCTAGATGGACCTAGTGACTGTTACACAGAGTGAAGTAAGTCAGAAAGAGAAAAACAAGCATCACACATTAACACATAGACGTGGAATCTAAACAAACATTGCAGGTGGTCTTATTTGCAAACCACTGAAGGTTTTTAAGCAGGAGACAGAGACAGTCGGATTTCTGATTTGGTGAATCACATTGGCTGGAGTGAGGAGAAGTGGTTCGTGGAGAGGTGAGCCTGCAGGCAAAGCAGACTGGGATCCCCAGGTGGTTTCCCGGCCACCTTTGTCCCACTTTGGCAAATTCTTAGTTCTCAAGAAACTGACCCTCATGCAGAGATGGGCAGTGATTCCCAGTGCAACATTCTACAGAGGTCTCTCCCCACATGCAGCTGTGGAGAATTTCCTAGGATTTTCCTTCAGTCCTCAAGTTTCAGGGAAGAGAATCTGAGGCATTCCTAACACACCCTTATGACAGTGGTTGTCAAAGTGTGGTCCCCAGACCAGCAGCAGTCACTCTGAGAACCCTAGAAAAGCACGTTTTTGAGCCTCACCCCATACCTACTCACCAGAAACACAAGCATCCCCCGCCCAGTGGGTTCCAACACAAGGCTAAAGTTTGAGGACCACCGCCCTGTGGTCTCGCATGGAGAGAGGCTCCAAGGGAAAACTGAACACCAGCCTCAGAAGATTCTCTTTTGGTTGTTGCTGTTTAAGAGAGAGAGAGGGAGAAAAATGTGTCTGCTAAGCAGGATAAAAGTCCATGTGGCAGATATGGAGTTATAATAATCATCATTTATTTAATACAAATCTAGCAAATGATTTTGAAAGCCGACTATGTGCACAGTACTCGCTGGGCAGAGGGAGGATAAAGACTTAAAAAGACAGAAGGAAGACTTTCCTGGTGGTCCAGTGGTTAAGACTCTGAGCTGCCAATATGGTGGGGGGAGGGGAGCATGGGTTCCATCTCTGGTCAGGGAACTAGGATCCTGCATGCTCTGCAGCAAGGTAAAAAATAAATGAATAAGTAAAAAATAAAATTGAAAAAATAAGCAAAAATGCACAGTGTTCTTGCCTTCCAGACTATCCAGCCATCATCATCAACAGCATCATCATCTACGAAAAACCTTTTTTAAAGCTAATGATGGTCACTTGTAATCCGCATATGAGACCTCACAGGATTTACACTGTGCCCTAAGGTTGCTGCCCTCAGGTGATTTACTGTGGAGCTGGCACGGAACTTGAACACCGGAAGCTGTCTCAGGCATCAGATAATCACTTGCTAAACTGATGAGACTACAACAAGCCTTGTTGGCTTGAGTCCTCCTCCAGCCTTGGTCATTTGGCCTTCGTTCTCACTTCTTCCCCAAAGTCCTGCCTGGATTGTTGTGTTTTTTTTCCTCTTTTTTTCTTAATCCAGATAATGACAATTCCATTCTCCACCACCTGCAAAGTCAGGCCTCCTTCCATCTTTCTTTTCTCTCCTAACAGCAGTTTTCTCATTGACTGTTCCAAGACCCCAAAGGAATTGTCAGGTCAAGCAGACCCCAGATGCTATCAGAGTTTCCCAGGAACTTGATTCACACTCTCCGAAGCCCTTGAGCCCTGAGTCCCCAGGCAGGAGCACTGGCCGCTCCTTTGGGGCTGTGAGTGTGCAAGTTGTAATAATGCTCAGTGTTCAGCCAGCCCTGGGAGATCAGGCCTCCTTGAGTCTGTCCCACAGAGGTGGAAGGAGCAGTCGTTTGGTGCCCCGACCCTGAGAACTCTGGCCTTCACCCTTGGATCTCTGGTTCTCCCCAGCGCTATCGTCTATCTCCCGGAGTGGGTATTGAGGATAAGGCAACCTGCTGCCCTAACGGACAACTCTAGGAAGGAGAGGAAAAGGCCAGTTCTATAAATAAAGGGGCTGCTCCAGGATGAGGCACTGTCCACCATTCTCCCATCCCCTCACCCTTGTGACTGGCCCATTGCAGCAGCCTCACACCAGGGATTAGTGCGATCACAAGGTCACGGTAGATAGCCGGGTCCATAAATACTTCTGGAGAGTGTTAGTCATTGAACAGGAGCCAGGAGGCGAAACACCAAGGCGGGAGGGAGAGCTGGATGCCTGCTGGAGCCAGCTTGGAAATCAACTACAAAAACAGCAAAAAAAAAAAAAAAGAGAGAGAGAGAGAGAGAAGCCTGGCTTTCCTCCAGAATGTAAAAATCCACGTACTTATTTTTTTAGGGGGTTAGCCTGAACCTCAGAACACAGTTCTGTCCTCTGAAGTTGGAAAAAGAAACTCGAGAGCCGGTGCCATTGGAAATTTCAGAATCTCTGGTTATAGCATCAGAATTGCTGAAAAGTTCAAAGAAAGTGAATTTTTGGCACCTTTGCCAGCAGAGAATCTCAGAGAAGCAGAAAGAAACAGCAGAGTTCCTGGGCTGATACAGCTGGGGAAGAGCTTACCATGCAGTCTCCTTGGATAAGCAAGGGCCGCAGAGCAAGGTGGCCACTGCCAGAGGGGCTGCTCTGTGGGTTCTGGGTTCTGGGGACTCCTTAGGGTTTACACTCTGGGAGATATAGGCAGATAGAAATGGTGGAGAAATGTAATCGAGAGATGTAAAGCTCCATGTGGGAGCAATTTGCCTAAAAGCATGGTACCTAAATACAGGAAGCCACGGGGCACTGGAGCCAGTGCCATGGAACTGACATTCTGCATTTTCACTGGGCGAGGGAAGGGCAGAGGGTGGATCTGCTGCACTGTCATCAGCAGAGACAGCTTCCCGAGCAGCTTGGATGAATCATCTGGCACACGCACGCTCAAAAAAATGTTAACTATGGAAGGGGAGTGGGGAGATGCCCGTCAACAAAGGCTGGATTTGGGACACATAATTTTCGGGCCTGGCATGTCTGTCTTCAATGACTGAGTCATTTGGCCACTTTGAAATGAAAGTGACTTGGGGTGACTTACCTAACGACAGACCACCACGAAACTTCCACCGTCAGAAGGCGAAGGCCCGAGTTACTTCGGGTGATGTGGTTAATGCGAGCAGCTAATCAAAAAACAAATTAGCTAACTGGGACATGGCCACACATTATGAATATCCAATGCTATTCATAGCTTTGTTTTCCTTTGAAAACCAAGTTCCACAGTGAATTTGTGTTTACAGCTGATGTTCAGAGGAAAGGTCTGGAACACGGCCTGCCCTTCCCACACCTCGCTTGGAATCTGTGCTGGAGACGGGACGTTACGTTGGGTGCACAACAAATCTGATGCACTATGCCAGTTCTGGTCCACAGAGAAGAGCCAGGGAATTCAATTTCTCCTTTGCCTTTAGGGACACAGGTTCTACTTCTGCAGAAAAGTAAAGGTCACAGAAAGATTGTGACCAAGCAACTGGGAACACAAGAAACTCTCTTAAGAGGTTCAGAGGTTAAAAGCTAACCAATAATAGCCGTAAAACAGGGGTCTTCAACTTCTGGGATCTAATTGTTGATGATCTGAGGTGGAGCTGATATAATAATAGAAATACAATGCGCTATACAGGTAATGCACTTGAATCATCTTGAAACCATCCCCTTCCCTCCCGGTCCATGGAAAAACTGTCTTCCATGAAACCAGTCCGTGGTGCCAAAAAGGTTAGGGACTGCTGTCATAAAGGATTTTGTGTGCCCTTGGAGCTACGTGAATGTGGGCTCTATTAGGTGATATTTAATCAGCATGAAATGTCTTGCTGTGGTCTAAATATATTAGGCAAGCAGCAGATATTTGAGTGGGTTTGTTATGTGCAGTTCATCGCATGGGCCCCTGCTCTGAAAACAGTGTCATGTATCACGTAGATGGATGAGTCAAGAAATAAATGCACAGAAAGCTAAAAAAGAGTCAACTGAACTTTTGTACCATTAAATGAGGAGATACATGGAATTCTTCACGAGGAGCGATACATGGCTTGCTGCTTGATTCCAAGTGAAGTCACCACACTTGGGATTTATGGAAGGAATGAGCCATCATAATTTGTAGTTTGATTTAAAGTTTTCAAGTCTTTCTTCGGGAGTCAGTAATGGTTACATCTCATCTGAGCTCCAGCCAGCCGCCCTCTGCTCAGCCTGGCTCCGCGTGCGTCTGTGCAGACAATGATGTGTCCTTGGCAAAGCCTCTGGGTGAATTGCTGCAGCTGCAGCTGTTTGGGGAGCAGGAGGATTTACGACCCTTGGTCTTCCTCACGAGGAGCGTATTTGCCTTTAGAGCATATTGTGCTTTTAGCATATTTTCCCATCAAGACTTTTTTTTCAGTGAGAACTCATAGAAAAGTTATCTGCAGACCATGATTCTCCTGACCCCAGTCAGCAGAGCCCATGAACTGCATGGGTCCCGTGTCTCGTGTCTGTTTCCCAGGACTCAGCCACCTGGCTGCCTCCGAGCTCCTCCAAGTCGGGTTTTCCTCCCCTCCTTCTGAGATGCAGCTGCGGAAAAGGCAGGGGACCTTCGGGATGGATTTCTCAGTACTCTGGCAAGCACTTCGAATAAACAGCAGACAAACCGTGGGAAGCCCTTGGCAGAGCTGCTTTCTGCCGTCCTTCGGTTCATCTTCATTCAGGGTCCAGCCCATGATAAGCAGATACGAGCTGGTAGATTTCTAAGTTTTCTCTATTTCAAATATATAATGGCTTCAAAACTTGTTGTATGTTAGTTTGCTCAAGCGGCCATAGCCAAGTACCATAGACTGGCTTAACCAACAGGAATTTTTTAAAATATTGACTTATTTATTTGGCTGTGCTGGGTCTTTAGCTGTGGCAGGAGGGATCTTTTTCAGTTGTGGTGTAAGAACCTTCAACTGTGGCATGTGGGACCTAGTTCCCTGACAGAGGATCAAACCTGGGCCCCGTGCAATGGGAGCGCAGAGTCTTAGCCACTAAATGACTAGGGAAGTGTCGGAAATTTATTTTCTCACAGTGCTGGAGGCTGGAGTTCTGAGGTTCAGATGTGGGCAGGACTGGTCTCTTCTGAGGCCTCGAGGCCTCTCTCCTCGCCTTACAAACAATCGCCTCCTTGCTGTGTCCTCACGTGGTTTTCCCTGTCTGCGTGTGTGCCCTAATCTTTTCTTACAAGGACATTTGTCATAGTGCATTAAGGTCCACGCTAAGGACCTCATTTTAACCTAGATCTTTAAAGGGCCCATGTCCAAACACAGCCACCTTCTGAAGGTATTAGGACTTCAATGTGGGGGTTTACAGGGTGGGGGTCGGGGGACACAATGCAGCTTAGAGCACATTGGGTATAATTTTTTCTCACCCGCATTTCAGATTATTTCCTCTGGACTGATTCCTAGAGCACAGATTCCTAGGCAAAAAAGTTAAAAAAAATAATAATAATACTTTAAGGCTTTTGAAAATTGCTTTCCCAAAAGAAAGTAACAATCAGTACTATCACAGTCTACTTTAAAAAATATCTTTATGAAAAGTGGATGAATCAATGAAGGATTCTGTTCAGTCGTGTCTAATAGAAACTCACCTCCAGTGACTTGACAGGGATTTGTTCTGGGACTTACAGGGCAGCGTGGAAGCCATTTAGAATTTGTGCAGTGGCTTCAAGGCAGCACCGACGGGGCTGGCCTGTCGGAGTTTCTCCCTCCTACCTTCCCCATCTTCACCACCTGGCTTTCAGGCCTTTGCCCTGAGCCCTCTGCCTCTCCTCCCCGGATCTCCCCTGGCTGCTGCCTCACTGGCTTCAGACTTTTATTCCAATGTCTGGTTCTCAACGACACATTTGGGTGTACATCCAAGCTTCACTTCCTCTTTATTTCCAAGTCTTTCTTCCATGTTTCATTTTTCCTTCTTAGCATTTATTGTTATTTAGTGTGGTGGTGGTTTAGTTGCTAAGTCGTGTCCAACTCTTGCAACCCCATGAACTGTAACCCGCCAGGCTCCTCTGTCCATGGGATTTCCCAGGCAAGAATACTGGAGTGGGTTGCCATTCCCTTCTCCAGGGGATCTTCCCAACCCGGGAATTGAACCTGGGTCTCCTGTATTGCAGGCAGATTCTTTACTGACTGAGCTGTGAGGGAAGCCCCCATATTTTATTTTGTATATTTTGTATATTTTCATTATTTTTCTTGTTTGTTTTCTTTTTCCTCCTCTAGGAAGTAATTGTCATAAAGACACATTTGTTCATTATGGTTTGCATGTGTGTGCGGATGCACTCCTCTGCTTTCAGGAAAGACTAAGCCCACACTGATCTTTCTTTCTTTCCTTCTTTCCTCCCTTTCTTCCTCCCTTCCTTCTTTCAGCTTACCAAAGGTAACACAGAAAGTTAGTGACTAACCAGAAGAGTATGAACCCTAGTTTCCTCAGTTTTTTGCCCTTGCCATCATTCTTAAATGAGAATGTCATCAACCATGAAGAAGGAGCCTAACAGGTTTATATTAATAAATATCGACTGCCGGTTGAATTTCGATTTCACAAAGCTTTTGAAACACAGCATGGACTAAGGCCGTATTTTAAACTCAGTAGTACAGTATTTCTAATTACTGACATTTCTGAGCAGGTTGGATCGAGATGCTAAAGGATGGGGTTGTTCTGCCATAAATTCCTGATGAACGCTGAGTGCCCCTTTCCAAAAATCCTTATCAAGTACAGAACGCTGCATATAATATGTTAACATGTGTGTAAAACAGGAGGTTAAAAATGTATTAGGAGTTTTTACCAATGCACAAAATATCTCTTGAAAGACATGAGTATCCGTCAACGTTAATTGTGGGGAGGGGGCAATGGGTGGCTGGCACGGGTGGGAGAGGTGACCCATGTGAATGGTGACGTCACCATGAGACCCAAGGATAACTTTAAATTCAGTCACAAAAAGATAAAACAGACAAAAGACCCAAGCTGTTCAGTCACTGGGTTGCCCCAGGCTTGGCCGGCTCACTGTGTTAGATGCAAAGCTACCAGGCCCCCAGGTGATGTGCCCCCCGACCCCGATGCCTCCCCTTCACTCCCCCTTGTACCCTCGCTCCAGCAACAAGGGCCGGCTGCTGTTCCTTGAACAAGCGGATCTCGGGGCCACAAGGGCCTCTGACCTGCGTTCCTTCTGCCTGCAGTCCTCCTGCCCTGTCCTTTCATGACCCCCTCCTTCACCTCCGGCGGGTCTCCGCTCCACCTTCCCTCACCACCTTGGACCCCCGTTGCCCACCACTCCTCCCATTCCGCTTACTCGGTCCTCCCCACACTTCTGTCACTTGCTCGTAGGTTTCCTGACTCCATGAACTCCATGAGCCGGGGACTGTTTTCCTGAGCACCTGGAACAGGGCCTGCCCCAGAGACGGCACTCCAGACATCATACATGTTTTCCGAATGCATTCATAAGTTCATGAACGAATCCCGTTGAGGAGCTGAATGCAAGATAGTATTAGAAGCTGCCTAGTTCAGGAGGGGCAAGTAGGTTTCATTCATGGACCGGCTCTGGTTTCAGCTGCTTAGAAAGCTGTATTGAGACTCAGAGACTTCGACTTAGGCCATGAGAACGCTGAGGTCAGTTAAGGAGTGTCGACCATGGACCCAGGAGGGAAAAAAAGAGCTTGCATGTCCCATAACAGCAATCTGGTCGGATTGGCCAAAGAAGTGGCCAGGTCAAGAGCATTGAGAGTGAAATTCATTTTGAACAGTGACCTTGAAAAACGTGACTCTGTATGTCTAACAGCAAGAGAATCCCCTTGTTTCACGTTCCACACGTTTGCCTGCCTGGCTGCTTCACTGCTGAGAGGTTTCCTGTTCAATAGTTTAAATTGAATGTTCTGAAAAATCTTAAACATCAATTTATTTTTAAGCAAAATTTATTTGATTGGCTCCAAAATTGGTAGCAATTGCTTTTCAACTCATGGATTTCTGCCAGTTCTAGGAATTCATCTCGAGATTAAAACTTCCAGTTATCCAATAAATGGGAAAATCTGGATTTTTTTAAAAAAGCCAATTAGATTTTGAGCATTACATGAGACTTTTGGTTACAAGTAGAAACAACCCAATATAGCTTATGGAAAAGGAAGGATTTGACGAGTGCCCTCTAGAATTTCACATAGGGTTTTTACTTCCTCAGGATTGACGGGCCCAGCTGCTCAGTATTCCCTACAACTCTTAATATTTTGTTTTTTTCTAACTTGAGGGCTTCATTTTTCTCAGAGCAACTTTCTTTACCAGCCATTGGTAATCAATCTTACACCCAACTTTGACACGCACAAGAGGACCTGGATTTTTAAATTCAGCTCTAGACTTTGGCTCAGATGGTAAAGAATCTGCTTGAAATGTGGGAGACCCATGTTCGATCCCTGGGTCTGGAAGAGCCCCTGGAGAAGGGAATGGCTACCCACTCCAGTATTCTTCCCTGGAGAATTCCATGGACAGAGCAGCCTGGTGGGCTACAGTCCACGGGGTCGCAAAGAGTCGGGCACGACCCGGTGACTAACACTAGACTCTCTTGGCCTTAGCACCGTCTTCTGAGAAACCTCCATGCCATGAGAGCCAAGCGGAAAAAGAAACAAATATACAGGCTGAAGTGCAAAAGAAGAAAGACAAGACAGAGGTCCACGTGTACTTGTATACCCATGGCAGCTATGGGAGCAGAAACAAGGGAAGCCTTATTTCTAGGGACGATGGTACCCATTTCTGGACTGCATGCCTACTGTCTAGAACTTGTCTCAATGGATCTGGAACATCTGGGGCCATTCCGCTGGCCCTGACCACCTTTGAGAGACCCACTTTGCTCACATCAAAACGGTCCCCTTTGGGACTTTGCCCTGGACCTGTGACCATCTGGACTAGTTCTGGTCTCAGCTGTGGCTGAGTGTCACATGTGTATGAGAAATCATTTCTGATGCTGTCGTAGCTGAAGAAAAAAAATGAATTCAGCTCTGATTCGAAACATCCCAAATAAGTTGGCGAATTGGCCAAATGTGGGTCACAGACTCATCCATGGACCAATCAACTGAGCCACATGGGTGGGACATGAGTTTGAGCAAACTCCAGGAGATGGTGAGGGACAGAGTAGCCTGGCATGCTGCAGTCCAGTCCGTGGGGTCACAAAGAGTCACACACGACTGAGCAACTGAACAATAGCCAAGGTGGGAGAGAGGGGTGGGTTCAAATTAAAGCAGGGATCCATTGGTACCTGAGGAAGAACACAGAGACTCCTTCCCAGGAATCAGAGAAGTTGGGGCTGGAGAAAGGACATTTTTCAGGTGATCCAAGGTGTGGGGAGGGGAGGGGGGCTTCCTCAAAGCTGAGATGTGTGGGCAAGTACGCTGGGTGAGTAGACACTGGGGCCAGTTCTGCCTGACTGGTAATTATAAGCTGCTCTCCAGCTCTCCCTCCCTTCCCACCGCAAGCCCTCCCAACCCTCACCCCAAGTGCTCACTGGCTTTAGGCCCCACGTATTTAGCAGCAGTCCTCTTCCGAATCAATGACGCCGATGGAAACCATATTGTTACTGTTGTCTGGGATGACCGAGCTCGGCACAGGCCGCTCCTGCCAAAGTCACCTGAAGCGATGTGGGTGGCGGTGCTCTTTTCCTCATGAATTATTTCACCTGCAGTTGACTCACGCTTTATTTTACTTCCCTTTTCACATCTGTTGCCCGGCTCAGCCCTCTGCCACCTGGTATGACTATTTTTCCCCTCTTCCTTCCATATTGAACAACCCCATCCTTTTCCCCCTGGCGGGGCACAGGCCCCAGCAGCCCTGGCAATGTGTCTGCTTCCTCATAAACAGTCAAGACTTGTGCAGTCTTAGCAAGAGAAGGGGCTGTAACAATCACCCGATCCAGTGATTTATCTTCCCGGGGAGAAAAATGAAGCTAAACTAATATATCTGAATTTCTCAAGGTCACTCAGGACAGCAGGGGCACAGGAGAGCTGAGGTCTTGGTGCTTTCTGGTTCTTAGCACAGTGATGTCGCCGGGAACTGGACAAAATGACCAGCCAAAATAGGAACAGAAGGTGGTACAGAGAACCACTCAAGCCGTTCCTCCGGTCCTGTGACTAAATCTCCCACCGCCACCATGCTTTGCTTATTCTCTTTTAAAATAAACCTGTCCCCCTTTATGGACCCGTGCTCTGCAGGATTCTCACCAAGACAGGACGGGCAAATAGTAATCAAGCCACTGTCATGATCGGTGGGGAATGGGAGAAAACAAAAAACACCCCAAACCAAAAACCTCGACCAAACAAACAAAACACACATTAGCGATGGTCTCTAGCCATGGGAAAGTTTTCAACTGGTTTGGGGAGAAAGGGCAAAAATGTTTGCTCAGGTTTAGGAGGTAGGGGTTGTGATGTCATCAAACACACGTGGAGACCAGGTTCCCAATACCGCCCTCACTCTGCCTCTTGTCTTTATCTCATGTAAAAGAAAATGGGATAAAAAGTTCCTCCAACCTCCATAAAGATGCCCCCAAATCTCTCCAGTTAACTCTAGAGGTTGAATAAACCTAATTATTATGGAAAAGGGATAAACTCCACGTCGCAGGAGCTCAGAGGATGAGAAGAGTGTTTGGGGAGACTCCTCTCCAGGGCTCCGATTAACACCCCTCTTCTGGCATCATCAGCTCATCTGACGTATGAGAAACCGAAATCCTGTAGCGGGGGCGGGAAGAAGAGGACCAGAACTCAGATTGCCCGGTTTGTCAATTTTCAAGTGGAAAATTGACATATGGAAGCAACAGAGCCTCTCAGTTTTTAAAAGATGAAATAGCGCTACAAGGCTCATCACCAAAAATAACCTCTTGCTTCAACTGTCATCCTTACCTGAGAGGCAGTCACTTTCAACTCAGCTATATCCGATGCTCTTTACCTTCCTAGTATTATATGGCGTGCTAATGCTGCTAGTTCTTGATTTTTCCTTCTGGGGATATCTTACTCCAGAATGTGAGTCTAGCTTCCTTATTACTCTCCCTTCCAGTTATGTAATAATCTTTATCAAATCAATATTCTGTGCTAATGTCAATAATGTAATAATGTAATGTTTACATTGACAATGTAAACATTGTTCAGAGAAGTGCCACGTAGCACATGGTGATTACTTTTTTCTTTTCCATGTAACTTTTTGTTTTTCCTGGAATTAATAATTGCCTCTTTGTTGTTGTTACTATTTAATTGGTTTTCTATGTGTCTTTAGTTCACCTTCTAAATATAAATTATAAAATTATAACTTAAGCATTATCAAATTCTTAATATTATAAATAAGAGCATAATTCTGTAACTAACAAGAACTATAAAATTCTTCCTAATACAGTCAAACATATCAGTCTCTTATTTTTTCCTTTGAATGTCTCCGAGATTCAGCAGTCTTGGATTTCTCTGTCCTCCAGAAGGCAGATGCGGACTGCTTTTCCCTAGGTTGGCTGCACAGATATGATTTGGAAACTTTCCTTCATCTTCATTCTGGGAATTCTTTCCACCTCTCTCCGGCCTATTTTTCAGGGATCTTGGTCTGTCTCTTCCTTTGGTAGGGAGGAGTACGTCTTCCAGTAGCTTTTTGAGAATAGGGGAATGGCAAGTGAATTTTTAGAGACAACAAATGCCTGAAAAATATCTTTATTCTGTTTTCATGATAGGTTTACACTTTGGTTGGGTATAGAAGTCCAGGTTATAAATCATCTTCTTTCAATGCCTTTGGAAGGCCTTGATCCCTTTGTCCTGCTGTTCAGAAATCTGAAGCCATTCTGACTCCCTGACTTCTCTGAGTGTGACGTACTTCTTTCTGGAAGTTTTGGGGTCTTCTCTTTATCCCTGAAGTTCTGAAGTCTCACAGTGATGTGAGGTATGTCTCAGTGTGGGTCTGCTTGCACTCTTTGTGCTGGGCACTCATTGGCCATTTTTTTTAAATTATTTATTTTAATTGGAGGATAATTACTTTACAGTGCTGTGATGGTTTTTGCCGTACATCCACATGAATCAGCCATAGGCACACGTGTGTCCACTTTCCCCTGGAACCCCTCCCTCCCCCCTCCCCACCCCATCCCTCAAATTGACATATTTCAGTTCCGGGACTCTATCTTCATTTAGTTTCTCTGTTTTCTCTTTTCATAACTCTCGTTTAGCAGATATTGAGCCTCCTGAATTTGTATCAGTTTTTTTTCACCTTTCTTACTTTCCAACTTTTTTTTTCTCTATTTCACTTTTGGTAGATCCCCTCAACTTTACCTTTCAACCCTCTGAAAGAATTTTTTTTTTCTATCATATTTGTAACCTCCATGATGTCTTTCTTGTTTTCCGTACGCGCGCTCTCTCTCTCTCTCTCTCTCTCATTAAAGAGCATCCTGATATTTTTAGAAAATTACTATCATTTTGAAAATGAACACAGTATCTTTTTTTACCTCAATGTTATATTAAGAGTATTTTTTCTCTCCCTGTATTGCCTTTGTTTCTTCAAAGTGTTCCCTTTTCCCCTCCATTTGTTTTAGTCTACCTTTAACGTTGGAGGATTCCTTCAAATATTCAATGTTTTTTTTTTTTTTTTGGCGGTACCATGTGACTTCTGGGATCTTAGTTTCCTGATCAGGGATCGAACCTGGACCCTTGGCAGTGAGAGCCTGGAGTTCTAACCACTGGACCTTCAGGGAGTTCCTTATTTGGTTGTCCTCATTTATTTATTCAGCTGCAACGTGCAGGATCTTTCAGCTGTGGCACACGAACCCCTAGCTGTGGGATCTAGTTCCCTGAGCAGGGATCGAACCTGGCCGCCTGCATTAGGGTCGCAGAGCCTTAGCCCCTGGACCACCAGGGAGTTCCCTTCTCTATGGCCCTTGATGGTGGCTCACGGTTAACAGCGAGGCACTAAAATCTGCGTGAAACTGTTGAGCATAACTGTGGGTTTGAAGACAGGTGGGCTGTGTCAAAGCCATTGCACCGGGAGACAAATACTTGATTTTGTAGCATTTTTTCCCTTGAGCTGGACCGTTTCCCAGTGCGATTACTCCTCCACATTCCTGCTAGGGGTTAGGGGAGGAAATTTATGCTTTCTTCAGCACTTTTTCCAGCCAAATATAGATGGAGGCCGGGGCAAGTGGTGGTGCTCTGTTCAGTACATGGCCTTTCAATGACTCCACCCGACTGCCAATCCACGGTCTCATTCCTGTCCTTGGTGGAGCCTAGATCCTAAGCCCCGAGGCTTCCTTGTTCAATCTTCTTCCTCCTCATGCAAGCTTTCAACCCCTCTTCCTGTTTCCAGTCCCACCCTAACCACACCTCCTCCACCACCCAGTTCAGACGCTCTTGGTCCTTGAATTCTTGAGCCTGTCTGGGGCTTGGAGATGCTGAACGGCTGGTTTCTTGATGCTTCCAATCTTCACAGGTCTAGGTTTTTCTGATATAGTAGGTTAGTTTCCACTGATCATAGCTTTTGTGTTTTTTAAAAGGTTTAACATTTTTTGTTGGTTGTTGCTGTTTTCACATTCTTTGTCCTTGAGGATGTATGTTCCTTTCCTCCTTTGCTATCATTTTAGTGGAGGCTTAAGAGACAGCAGAGATAAAATTATGTCCCGTAGACCATGCTTAACTGGGATTTCCATGTGCCTGTTTGAAAATCCACTGTTGCAGCTTGCTTTCTTTCCCTCCTTCCCTTCCGTCCTTCTTTTTCTTTCTTTCTCATTCCTTCCTCTCTTTCTCTCTCTCTTAAAATGCTGTTCCTCCCTCTTTGAATGTGTTGGGAAGGCTGATGTCCTCTGCTCTTTAAAATATAATACTTTGAATATAAACAGCTCCTTGGAATCTGGCTTTAATTTGAATACATCACGGTTCTGCCGTGGATTTAGAAATACCAACAACCCACAGTCTGCGCTTCTGAATCTCTAGTCTTCTGTGCTTGCTGAGAAAACTCTTCGGTATTTTTAGGAAGTGGAATACTGGCATTTCATCCACTCCAGGTCCGACAACCTTTGTTCAGAGTTTAAGTTCCAGAATGGTGGTCCAGGGAGCATAGGGAGAGAGGGTGAAGAGTATATTCTTGACCAGCAGGGCAAATAGGGCCAGGGGAGGATGGGACTGGATATTAATTAGTTGATGAATTAATTTAAAAATATATATTGTCTACTATATTCCAGGCACTGTCATGGGTAGAGTGAGTGTGTGCATGCTCAGTCACTCAGCTGTGTCTGACTCTTTTTTGATCCCATGGACTTTAACCCACCAGGCTCCTCCACCCATGGAATTCTCCAGACAAAAATACTGGAGTGGGTTGCTATTTCCTACTCCAGGGGATCTTCCCCACCCAGGGATTGAACTTGCATCTCCTGCATTGGCAAGTAGATTCTTTACCACTGAGCTACCTGGGAAGCCCATTATAGATAGAGGAAATGAGTAAGACTTTCAGGGTCCAGGGAGGGAAGACAAACAGCTAAGAAAACACAACGTAAGTATAAATGTCCTTTATGCTCAACAAAATTAATTTAGCATCTACTGTATGTCAGGCACTGTACTACTATACTTTCATTTTATTTATTCCTTACAGTAACACTATGTGGGGGGAATTATTATACCCATTTTAATATAAGGAAGCTGTCAAAATAGAGGAATATACAACTTTGCCCTCTGTCTGTCTCTTCCTCCTTTCTTTCTTCCTTATTTTTTTCTCTTTTCTTCCTTTCCTCCTTCCTCAATCTCCCCCCTTCCTCCTTCTCTCTCATCTCTCTCTAGGGGAGAGGTGAGCCCTCTCTCCTCCTTGGCCAGGCACCCGAGTGCCCACCATCCTGGGCTCAGCGTCCACAGTCTCTGCAGAACCAAAAGCGGGGGCTCTGGTTGGTGCCTGAAACTGGCTCTTCATCCCTGCACATCACCTCTCTCATCTCCTCCCTCCCAACTCCAAATCTAGCAAGAGCATCTCAGGTTGGAACAGAGAAAGAAAAGCCATCCCGCAGGTAACTAGCAGTGTTTCTGAGCGCTGTCTTCAGCTTGGAAAGAAACGGGAGAAGAAACAAGTCAGGAAAACATTGACCGAAAACTGTCCCAAACCACAAAAAAATGCATTCCTTTTTCTCTTTCTCATTTTCCCCCCCTTTCCTTATTCTTGTAACAAAAATGTACCAGGGTATTGAGACACCAGCTAAGGAACGGCTGTGAGGATGGAGGGCCAGGGAGGGGCTGGGGCTAGGTCTAGAGAGATTTTTTTTTTTTTTTTGACCACATCGCACAGCTTGTGGGATCTTAGTTCCCCAGTCGGGGATCGAACCTGTGCTCCCTGCAGTGGAAGCTGGTGTCTGACCTACTCAGCCACCAGGGAAGTCCCTAGAGAGATTCTTTAGAAAAGCAGATCAGCTGTCCCTCAGAGAAAGATCAAGGGGTCACGGGGGTGACTGGGGGGAGGGAAACACACACACACCCTCCTCTATGAATTTAATCAGTTTTTCCGTTTTTAAAACTGTCTCTGAAACAGGAAATTACTTGGGTCTCCTGAACCCAGGGGCTTAGGTCTCGCCTTCCTCCTTATCACTATCACCTTGTCCTTGGCCACGTGGAGGTGGCTTCCTACTGTTGATGAGAACCTAGTTTTCTTGTGCAAAGAGCCTTGTTCTCCCCAAACCAGGGCAGGTAAGTGGAGGCCAGGAATTCCCGAGGGGCTCCTCTCACTAACGATGAGGGAGAGAAGGTTTGGGGGGAGTGAAGGCACCCAAACACCCCGAGTGGTGAGAATGGGAGGTGGGAATGGGGTACAGACAGAGGATGCTAAATTCTGGATGCCACCAGCTAGATCCAGACCAATTCTCAAGGGAGGTCCTCCTACACCCACAGGAAGGCCAAAAAAAGGTTTGAAATTCAAATTATTTTTGGTGCTTGGGAGATGGGAGGAGAGTGAGAGAGGGCAGTGATAGTAAACAGAACAGAAGGGGAAAGAAAAAATTGAAAGGCTTGACCAGTGTCTTTCCTAAGAAGCAGCTCAGGATGACGTGTGGCAAAGGTGATCCAACTCGCGGCTGGACTTGAATGATGTTTTCTGTTATGTATCCACGGGTTAGGCTGTGATGGGGAATATTTACAAATTTCATATAACTCTGGTGTCTGCCCTGAAAGCAGAGGCTTTTTATAAGCCCTCTCCTTTTTTAGCCGCTGTTTTTGAGGTGACGAGGCAGAGAAGTTTTGCCCACACTGTACCCACACGCTCTCTCTGCTTCTGTCAAGACAGCTCCTGGTCGCAGTTTCCCCGGACAGCTTCCGTCCTTTCATGCATATCATATCTTGTTTCGTTACTGTTGTTGTTTTTGCTCTGGGTAAGGAGGGCGGGAACGTGGCAGGAGGGACGGATAAATATGGGCCCTGTGATGAGAGGTGAGAAAACAACAACTATATTTAGGAATTCGGTGGAGGGAGCAATAAAAGATCCTTGGTACTTTGTTCTTTTCAGGTCTCCATTTCTCTCATCTCTGAAAATGAATGATTATAACGAGGAAGGGTTGCCAGGTAGACCGTAGACACTAGACATGCCGTTCAATTTGAATTTCAGACAAACAGCAAATACGTTACTAAAAGTCTGATGTTATACTTCTGTGTATTTGAGGTAGTTCTTAAGTCACCTCGGTGGCTCAGACGGTAAAGAGTCTGCCTGCAATGTGGGAGAACAGAGTTCGGTCTCTGGATGGGGAAGATCCCCTGGAGAAGGAAATGGCCACCCACTCCAGTATTCTTGCCTGGAAAATCCCATGGATGGAGGAGCCTGGTGGTCTACAGTCCACGGGGTCACAAAGAGTCAGACATGACTGAGCAACAACGCACTTCAGCCACCCTCCTCGGGTGATGTTTAAAGGATGAGCCCCTACAGGACTCAGTCTTAGGAGAATCAGTTTCTCCATCTCCGGGAGACGGACAGACAGCCGGGTCTCATATTCACCTGCCCAGCTGTCTCTGCTCCCACCTGCCCTTTCATACCAGCCTTCTCTCTCTTCTAAAACAGGAAACAAAAGCATTGCCCTTTGTTGTAAAAACCTCCAGGGCGGAGACAGGGGGTGAACAGAAATATCTCTGCTTGCACTGCTGTATTTAAAATAGATAACCAATAACAAATGAATTACTTTTGGAAAAAACGTTAAAATAAAAATAAGGCGAGGGATTCACTGGTGATCTAGTGGGTAAGACTTCCCGCTTCCACTGCAGGGGACATGGGTTCCATCCCTGGTTGGGAAACTAAGATCCTGTGGGCTGCTCTCCGTGGTCAAAACAAATAAACATCTGTGTTTGCGTTGAGAAAGCAAAAGCCTTTTGCAACTGAGGTGCAAATCACTTTGCAAGGTAGGTGGCTTCCAATGTATGATCTTCTGTAAAACTTGGAAGAAAAAAACCTGAGTTGAAAAAAAAAAAACCTGAGTTGACCACTGATAGACCATTATAGTAATTTTAAAAAGAGAAGACTTTATTTTTAAGAGCAGTTTCAGGTTTGCAGGATAAGTGAGCAGACAGTACAGAGTGTTCCCATATGCTCCCCCCAACCGTCCCCACAGAGTAATTTTTGAAGTGATGGCTGACCTACAGTTCGAAGGAGTTCAAAAAATTGAGCAACACTGCCAAATTCAGCTCTGCTGAAAAGCAGATTTCTTTTTGTTTTACTTTTTATAAACTTTTAATTTTAGATTAGAGTATAGCCTATTAACAATGTTGTGATAGTTTCAAGTGGACAGCATGGGGACTCAGCCATACACATACATGTATACCCATTCTCCCCCAAACTCCCCTCCCATCTAGGCTGCCACATAACATTGAGCAGAGTTCTCTGTGCTATACAGTAGGTCCTTGTTGGTTATCCATTTTAAATATAGCAATGTGCCCGTGTCGATTCTAAACGCCCTAACTCTCCTTTCCCCCACCCTTCCCATAAGTTCGTTCTCTAAGTCTGTGAGTCTGTTTCTGTTTTGTATCATGTCTTTTTAGACTCCACATATAAAGGATGTCATACAATATTTCTCTTTCTCTGTCTGACTTATTTCACTCTGTGTGACAATCTCTAAGTCCATCCATATTGTTGCATATGGCATTATTTCATTATTTTTAATGGCTGAGTACACACATACAGTAAAATTCCATTGCATGTATGTACTACATCTTCTTTACCCATTCCTCTGTTGATGGACATTTAGGTTGCTTCCATGTCTTGGCTATTGTGAACAGTGCTGTGATGAACATCAAAAACAGATTTTAAGTTCCCTAGCAAAGATGAACTGGCTAGAAATCTTTGCATAGGGTTTCTGTTCACTCAGCCATATCAGACCCCTCTCTGAAGCCTTTCTTCTGATCAACCTTAAACACGGCTGTAACAAAACTCCATACAACCCCATCTATTTGTTTAGGTCAACTAGGTTCCTCAGTCCATGAAAATAAGAAATAGGGATCATATTGGTGCTATACCTGCTCATTCTTGGACTAAGTAATATTAATTGATGGATATTTGAACTAATTACATATATATGTAAATATATAAAAATAATATATTTTAAAATCCATCCTCAATAAAAAAAAAAAAAAAAAAAAATCCATCCTCATCCATCTCATTAAGAGAATAATTTCCAATAACATTTTACTGCTTCATGTATAGTGATCAATGATATGTATATTTATCTTGTTACAAATTATGGCAATGATCAGTTAGTCTCCAAAAAAATGTCTTAACACTTGGAGCCTGAAGATCGCAGGATAGTTTTTAATTTCTAAATTGTAAAGCCAATTTATAGAGGCATTTTTGTTTCAGAAAATTGGATGGGGTAATCAGTAAGAGATGTTCAAATAATAGATGTTCAAGTAATAAAAGATGTCAAAGATATATGACATTTGGATAAGCTTCTCTAGAAGTGGAATGAAAATGGAGTTTAAGGAGGAAAGGGAAAAATTTAACATCTCCAACTGTTAAAGAACTACTTGTTCATTTCTAAAAAGGAATGACGGTGTCATGTTACTAGGATACTTGATTTCTATTGGATGCATTTAAAAAGAGTGATATGACAGTTTTATTTAAAAATATCACATGTTAACAATTGGCGGAACACATTTTTTGCAATCACTCAAACTTGTGATTAAAAGTTACAGATGTCAACTTAAAAATGTGTCCGGAGATACATAGTTTTCCAGCCTTTAAAAAATTAATGTTAACTTATTTATTTTATTTTTGGCTGTGCTGGGTCTATTTTGCTGTAAGCAGGTTTTCTCTAGCTGCAGAGAACAGGGGCTACTCTCCAGTTGTGGTGTGAGGGCTTCTCACTGAGTTGGCTCCTGTTGCTGTGGAGCACAGGCTCTAGGCACAAGGGTTCAGTAGTTTCGGAGTCCTGGCCCAGCAGAGTCCTGGCCCAGTTGCCAGTCTTGGCCCCCTGCCCTTGACATCTGGCATCCTCCTGGACCAGAGATTGAACCTGTGTCTCCTGCAATGGCAGGTGGATTCGTAACCACTGGCCACCAGGGAAGTTCTCCAGAAATTTTTAGGGGGTGTTGGTGAAGAAGTTTGAAGACCACTGTTTTATATCATTGTCTCCCTGCCATTTCTGCTCATAATACTTACATTTCTAGACACTTTATAACTTTGAACAATAAAAAATGTCGGCATCATTTTACTAAAATCTCAGAGGATTCCTGTTCCCAAGTTCTTGGTACCCCATCATGCTGCCCTTCTACTCTGAACTGGGTGGTAGTTGCAGGGTCATGATACAAGGGCTTAAATTGGAGAAACCAAAAATAAACCAGCTCCTGGAGCTCACCACGGAACTATTTCAAGAACACGCAGTTACTTTTCATTGGCCATGCTTTGAGTCATGGTGTACTCAGTAACATGTAATTACAAGCTACATTCTAACAGACTTGACTTCTACTCTAATGCCTGCTGTCACCTTCTGAGGACTGGGGAGTCACCGCAGTCCTGGATAGTAACCAACTGAAGTCATCTAACAGACCCTGATGCGAACCCCTCATAGGAGAGTGACTTTCTCGAATATCAGCCGAGGTTCTGGTGGACTTTCTTTGTAAGGAAGGCAAAAGAAATGAATGGAAGCAAACATATGCCCATATGGCAGAGGAAAGCCACATGGCAGAAGCTCAATCACAGGGACTGCAGCGGTTGAAGTTGGGGAGAAATGAGGAACTAAAGAGCCTCTTGATAAGGGTGAAAGAAGAGAGTGAAAAAGTTGGCTTGAAACTCAACGCTAAAAAACTAAGATCATGGCATCTGGTTCCATCACTTCATGGCAAATAAAAAGGAAAAAGTTGAAGCCGTTACTTTTCTTTTCTTGGGCTCCAAAATCACCGTGGATGGTGACTGCAGCCACGAAATTAAAAGATGCTTGCTCCTTGGAAGAAAAGCTATGACAAACCTAGACAGTGTATTAAAAAGCAGAGACACCACTTTGCTGACAAAGGTCCATCTAGTCAAAGCTATGGTTTCTTCAGTAGTTATGTACAGATGTGAGAGCTGGACCATAAGGAAGGCTGGGCACCAAAGAATTGATGCTTTCGAATTGTGGTGCTAGAGAAGACTCCTGAGAGTCCCTTGGACTGCCAGGAGATCAAACTAGTCAATCCTAAAGGAAATCAACCCTGAATGTTCACTGGAAGGACTGATTCTGAAGTCTGAAGCTGAAGCTACAATACTTTGGCCACCTGATGCAAAGAGCTGACTTGTTGAAAAAGACCCTGATGCTGGGAAAGATTGAAGGTGGGAAGCGAAAGGGCTGTAGAGGATAAGATGGTTGGATGGCATCACCGACTCATAGACATGAATTTGAGGAAACTCCAGGAGATAGTGGAGGACACAGGAGTCACAGTCCACGGGATTGCAAATAGTCGGACGTGACTTAGCGACTGAACAGCAACATAGTCATTTAACAATATTGTGATAGTTTCAAACTTGAGAAGCACTGTTCTCCACATCAGAAGAGAAAAGTAAATGATAGTTCTTTCTGTGATGTAGGGCTTCCCTGGTGGCTCAGAGATAAAGCCTCTGCCTGCAATGCAGGAGACCCAGGTTTGATCCTGGGTCAGGAAGATCCCCTGGAGAAGGAAATGGCAACCCACTCCAGTACTCTTGCCTGGAAAATTCCGTGGGCTACAATCCATGGGGTCACAAAGAGTCGTACACGACTGAGCAGCTTCACTTTTCTTTCACTTTTCTGTGATGTGCATGTTTGAGATCTACTCTTGTATTACCTTTCAAATATACAATATGGTGCAGTTCGCTATAGTTACCATGCTGTACAATCCACCCCCAGAACTTACTTATAACTGGAAGTTTGCACCTTTTGACTACCTTCTCTCCCCACACTGACCCCCACCCCTAACTCCTGCCACTCATCTCTGGCGACCACCAATCTGTTCTCTGTAAGTTCAGGGGATTTTAGATTCCATATATAAGTGAGATCATACAGGATTTTTTTTTTTCTCTGTCTCACTTCACTTAGCATAATGCCTTCAAGGTCCACCCATGTTGTTGCAAATGGCAGAATTTCCTTCTTTTTTATGGCTGAATAGGATTTCATTGAATATATGTCAGGTTTTCCTTATCTATTTATCTAGAGGACACCTAGGTTGTTTCTATGTCTTGACTATGGTAAATAATGCTGCAATGAACATGGGAGTACAGATATCTTTTTTGGGATAGTGATTTTGTTTCTTTCTGATATATACACAGAAGTGGAACTGCTGGATCATATGGTCGTTCTATTTTTAATTTTTTGAGGAACCTCCATACTGTTTTCCATAGTGGCTACACCAATTTGCATTCCAACAAGGCCCAAGGGTTCCCTTTTCTCCACATCCTTGCTGACTTGTCCTTTGCTGCCTTTTTGATAAAAGCCATCCTTATTCATGTGAAGTGATACTCATTGTGGTTGTGACTTGCATTTCCCTACTGGTGAGTGATGCTGAACCCCTTCATGTACCTATCAGCTATTTGTATGTCTTCTTTGGAAAAATGTCTATTCAGCTCTTCTGCCTATTTAAAAAATAAGATTGTTGGTTTTTTTCCTTGTTGTTGAGTTACATGAATTCTTCATATATTTTGGATATTAACCCCTTATCAGACATATGATTTGCAGCATCTTCTCCCATTCTGTAGGGTGCCTTTTCATCTCGTTGATGGCTCTCTTTCCTTTGCTTTCTTCCTGGCAGAAGATTTTTAGTTTGGTGTAGTGCTGTTTGTTTGTTTTTGCTTCTGTTGCCTTTTGTTGCTTTTGGTGTCAAATCCAACAAGAATAATTGCCAAGACCAATGTCAAGGAGCTGATGTTTTCTTCTAGAGTTTTATGGTTCCAGGTCTTTCATATTTTAATTTGTACAACTTTCTTTTCATGTACTTTTATTTTAAACTCCTTTGTAGGGGCCATTAAATAATTTGAAAAAATATATTAATAGGCAAAAGAAACATAATGCACATGATAAAATATTTTAAAAATATACCAGAGCATGAATGAATCCTGTCTCCTCTATTATGTCCTTGAGTTCACCACTCTTGCTAGCAAAATTGTATGAAACTTCTCACCTAAAATCAGGGCGCCTATCACAGTTCAACCACTTTTTCCTACCCCAAAGTCATCACTGAAGGTGATGAAGATTGTCTTGGGCACATATAACCTCTGGGAATGCTTATTAACTTTCCTTTCTTTCCTTTGTTGTTGTCAACTAACCCATTTACAGAGAGAGGAATGAACTGAATAAAGTCATTTTTCCCTCCCCCCACCCCCCTCCATCTCCAAAAGCTTTTCTATTTTCTTGGTTTCTAATCCACTGAGCACTGAGAAACCACATAACTGGACCTTTTGAAATTAGATTTTCAGCCAGAATCAATAAGCAAGCCTAAAAAAAGCATCTCCGTGAAGATACAGGGACTTGGCTACTCAGAGGCTCCTTCTCTCTTATCTTCCGGTTCAGAGTTCTCTTCCAGAGACTGAAGTTGCCAGAAAGTGACCTCCAGGTCAAGACCATGTTCCTGATATGTCTGGCAGCCAGCCAGGACTGTGACATCTTCTGACATCAGATGCTGGAGGGAGCATTCAGCCACTTATCCAATTAGAACATCCAAACCATCATTATGTATTAGGTGTAAGGATAAATTTAGCTTGTTATTGTTTAATTACTAAATGAAGGAATGAAGCTGAACTGGATTTAACTCTCCAGTCTAGTATTACACTTAATTTTAACAAAGTTTGACAGACATGTGGAGTCATTGTGCAAACTATGATGAAATTTGAAAGAAGATTCCTTAGTAAATTACCTGTCTCCGGTGACTCACACTGAACTTCACAGGTCTTGAGGTTCAAACTGCCAATCAGGTTTCATATATCTTTTCCAGTGGCAGGAGTTTTAATGTGAATGGATACAAAATTGGCTAAAATTTCTTGAAAAATATATCCATGGACTCACAAGTATTTTTAAGTTGAAGATAAAGTTAGTTCTATTTTTTTTAAATCACAAAGCAACTATAAGATGTCTGCAGTACTTTTAAATTAAAAGCTAGTTATTTGCCTGTAAAAGTAACATTTTCCCCTGTAATCATAAAATAATACACGCTTATGGAAGAATACTTGGAAAATTCAGAAATAGAAAAGACTTTTAAAAATAAAATATTTGTTCATTCTTCCTCTTTTGTACCTTTTGAACTTTGTACTGTGTACATGTATTTCCTAATAACAAAATAATGGAAGACATAAATCCATCTGTCCAAATATCCTGTTTGATTTTCTTTGTTTTGTAATCACCAGCTTGTGTTGAGAATCACTGAGGTAATAGCCAATCCGGTTCACTGACCACCACAGGCATCTCTTGGAATAAACCGGACAGAGTTTATTCCAGCTACCAACTTTGACTACCTTCACCCCAGTACTTTCTAATTGTAGCCCTCATGCAAGCTCGGTGCTGAGGAAATGAATTATGAAACTAGTCTAAGCAAAAATATGTTAAATATAGTACCAAAGCATGGTCACGGATCCAAACCTGAGGTATTAACGTCTGCCTGTTCATTCTCTCTCTCTCTGATTCCACAGACCCAGTTCTTTCCCTGTAATCCCAGGGAATGCAGGAATCCCAGCCATGCACCGCCCTTATTCAAACTGAGGGAAAAACAATGCCATCGCGTGAACCGATAGGAATGGTGCATTTGGCCAGGAGACTTGTTATTTCTGGGGACTGGATGGGCGCTTCGTTTTGAAGTTTATATTAGCGTCAGACTTAACAGTATGGCACTGTTTTCCAAACTTTGTCGCTGGGAAGTAATTTTGGCATGTGTCTGAATGTAACGTCTCTCTCTATATGTCTGAGTATAAAAGGTACTATAGAGTGGGTGGCTTAACCAACAGAAATTTCTTTTCTCAGTGCTCTGGAGGCTGGAGTCCGGGAGGGGGTTGCCAGCCTGGCTGGGCTCTGGCGAGGGCTCTCTCCTAGGATTGCAGGTGGCTGCCCTCTTGTGTGTTCACACGGCCTTTCTGTGCGCCCTGGAGACGGGGCGAGATTGGTTCCTCTTCTTATATGGCTATCAGTTCTGTTGGATTAGGACCTCGTCCTGATGATCTCAGTTAACCTTAACCACTTCTTAAAAGGCTCTATCTCTAAATGCAGTCAGATTGTGAGTTAGGTCTTCAACATATAAGTTTTATTTTGAGAGGCAGAGTAATTCACCATGTAGTATACACGTATCAATATGTATATACTTGTGTATATAAAATTCGATTTTACATACATACTTCCAGGCATTTCGTGGAAGTTTTCTCTTTTGATTTTACTTTATTACCATCCCTTACCACTCTTTCCCTTATCCTATAAACAGAAATTG
The DNA here is from genome assembly GCA_024291935.2 of Okapia johnstoni. NCBI lineage: Eukaryota > Metazoa > Chordata > Mammalia > Artiodactyla > Giraffidae > Okapia > Okapia johnstoni. The sequence goes on from CM044327.1 coordinate 29,182,654, forward strand.
CCAGTGTTCTTCTATTTTTTTCTATTCTCAAAGCTGAGAATTGGAGCTAAGCAATAAAGCTGGGTGTTGGACGGGGACCACTGAACCAAGACTTGGAATTCATGTCTGGCTCTGTGATTCCGAGAGTGTATCTCTTTCCTTAAAAACCTAAATTCTTTCATTTGTGTAAAATGGGATTGATAATCTGTAATCCTGTGAAAGTGTGAAGAAGGAACCGTGTAATGTAAGCTCTTTTTAGTAAAAGTTTCAAAATGAAATGCAAAGATTTTAACCCAAAGGTATGAAACTGTTAAAATTTAACAGACATTCTCAGCATTACCATGTGCCGTAAGAACATTAACTCACTGAATCTCAGCAACAGTGGTATGAGATAGGTTATGTGTTATCAGCACCTTCTCTATTTTATAGAAACACAGAAAAGTAGGGTATCCGGTGCATGACTATACAGCTCATTTGGGACAGAGACCAGGGTCACATCCCTGGTGGTACCTCGGTGTTAGAGACCAGTTACCATGAAGCCACGAACTATGAAATTGCTTCTTACTCACTTCTAATCGTGTGACTTCCTTGTTCAAAAACCTCCAGTGGCTCTTTTTCTTTTTTTTATGTGGACCATTTTTAAAAGTCTGTGTTGAATTTGTTACAATGTTGCTTCTGTTTTATGCTTTTTTAGCTGAGAGGCATGTGGGATTTTAGCTCCCTGACCAGACATCGAACCCACACCCCCTGCATTGGAAAGCAAAGTCTTAACCACCGCCTGCCAGAGAAGTCCCTCCAGCGGCTCTTAAAGCCTAAGGTAATATGTACAACTCATTTGCTTAACAATAAATACCCTCCGGCAATCTTTCTTTCTTGTTTTGCTCCCCATGAAAATCCTTCCTTCATCCTTCCCATCCTTCCCTGTACTCGAGCCGAAATGGACTAATGCCTTTATCTGAATCCACCTATTCCAACACCTGTCTCCACCTTCTATATTTTACACTATCTACATCTTCAAGGTCCCTCCAAAGTGTGGTCTCTTTCCTACATTTTCTCCTGCACCTCTCATCCCTGGCCGGCTCTTTTTTCTTTTCCCACAGAATTTTCTCTCTCTTCTCTGTATGTATTGATATGAGTTTCTGGCTTTTATGATATTTCTTCCCGTCTGCTATATTCCCTCCCAACTAAATGATGGGATCCTTGAGGGCTGCAATACGCTTTCTCAGAGCTTTTTAACACTTCTCATTAAAATTTTAAATCATTATCGTTCTTTTTTGGTAGCCAAATGTATGCAGATTTATTGGAAAAAATAAAACATTACAGAAATACATCTTTTAAAAAGTGAGATCTATCATTAGAACCCCTCCTCTTCCACCCAAAGAGAACTGTGGTTAACAGTTTGCAATGTAGTCTTTTAGACTTTTTTTCACGTAATAAACATACAATTTTTATTTACACAAATGGGATTATACTATATAAGCAACTTTGTACCTCCCTCCCACTTATTTAATATTTGTCATATAGACAGGTATCTCATTTTTTTTAACAGCTACTTAATACTACTTAATACTTATACTTAGTATAAAACTAAAGGAAATCAACCCTGAATATACTAAAGGAAGGACTGGTGCTGAAGCTGAAGCTCCAATACTTTGACCACCTGATGCAAAGAGCCAACTCATAGGAAAAGACCCTGATGCTGGGAAAGATTGAGGACAGGAGGAGAAAGGGGTGACAGAGGATGAGATGGTTGGATGGTATCAATGACTCAGCATGAGTTTGAGCTAACTCCAGGAGATAGTGAAGGACAGAGAAGCCTGGCATGCTGCAGTTTATAGGATAGCAAAGAGTCGGACATGACTTAGCAACTGAACAACAACAACAATGTAGTATAAAATTATGTGGCTGTAACCGTATTTACCTGTTCAATCCCTTGTTGAGGAATATGACAGTGATTTCCAAATTTGACTATTATGAACAATGCTGCAGTGAATATATTATTCGACATATATACTCTTGGCTGTTCTGATTCACCTACCACTTTGAGGGAACCTTGAAAGACTGAGAAAGCTGGACAGACCACCAAGAAGTGGCCTGGGCCTGAAGCAATGTGCTTTTTGTCATAAAGGAGGGCACTAGAAGCAGGAATGTCCTCAGCAATCTTACTGGGGAACGCTGGAGGGGCAGCCCTGACCAGCCCCAGTTCTTTGTGAATAAGTTGGATGAGAGAGCCCATACCGAATGATGGGGCCCGAGGGCCTGCCTGGCTATGGATCCCACTTGATCCATTCTCATTACCCCAGCGGAGTCCTGATTCACCCTTGATGTGGCAAGTGAAACTGAATTTGCTGTAGACACTGGAGCTGCCTGCTCTGCTCTGACTCGGCCAGCCGGCTCCCTCTCCATCTGTGGGCTATACTGTGACAGGAGTTGGTGGACAGCCCAGGGGAGAGCGATCTACATCTCTCCTGGGCTTCCCTGATGGCTCACTGGGTAAAGAATCTGCCTGCACTGCAGGAGACACAGGAGACTTGGGTTCAATCCCTGGGTTGGGAAGATCCCCTGGGGAAGAAAATGGCAACACACTCCAGTGTTCTTATCTGGAAAATTCCATGCACAGAGAAGCCTGGTGGGCTACAGTCCACGGGGTCACAAAGAGTCAGCCACGACTGAGCACATACTCCATATATACACATAAACATACATTCCATATATGTTATCTATATCTACAGATGACTTTCTGTAGGACAAGTCTTCTGGACATGAAATTGCTAGCCGAAATGGAGTGGATATTCTAAATGATGATAATTATCTAATATGTGTAGGGAAAATGTCTTGTTTTATGTCTTCCTGTATGTATCCTTCACAAACTCGGTGGTTAAGAGGGCTGGCTCTGGCATCTGACTGGACAGGTTTGTGACTGGGTTTGGTCCCTATGTTTTAGTCACCTCGTCTATAAAATGGGGAAATAGTTGTACCTTACTCCTTGTGTTGTAAGACTTAAATAAGACACTATGTGTAAAGCAATTAGCATTTAGTAAGTACCTGGGAAATAAGTAAGTGCGAGATACATGGGAGGCTTCCCTGATGGCTCATTGGGTAAAGAATCTGCCTGCAGTGCAGGAGCTGCAGGAGACACTGGGTTTGATCCTTGGGTCAGGAAGATCCCCTGGAGGAGGAAATGGCAACCCATTCTAGTATTCTTGCCTGGGAAATGCCATGGACAGAGCAATCTGGCGGGCTACAGCCTAAAGGGTCTCAAGGAGTCAGGGGTGACTGAGCACAAGATATATGGGAGGAAAAAACGGCTAATAGGTTCAGATAACTGTTCGTTGAGTGAATAGGACTGAAGAGAACAATAGTAGTTTGAGTAATCTTTCCAGAAATGGATGGTACTTGGCTACTGAAGTCAACAGCAACTTTACAAAATGACCACCTAGCATTAGAAGTGTGATGGCCTTGGAGCAATTTATCTTTGTGCAAAATGAATTGGCCTGAACCAGGATCAACCACTGACCTTGGCCTTTTCAGGCCCATACTTTCCCCAACAGAACTCACTGGCCCCAGCTGCAGCCTGGTACCTTATATAATGCGTGTCTCTAAGGACAGAGAACAATGCAGTTCCCTGGAGGGTGCCCTGGCTCGGCACTGAAGGTTGTTAGGGCACCTGGTTACCAGCCGTGAATGCTGAAAATGAATAGAAAATGCATAAATGGCTGGAGTATAAGACTCTCTGTTTAAACTCTTAGGTTCCGGACCAGTAGTCTCCATTGTCATGGGAAGGTTCCTGTATCAATACTAAAAGATTCTCCACCCCGGGTTCCAGAAACATCTCTGCCACTTACCAGCTGCAAAACCTTGAGCAAATTGTTGAACCTCATTTGCACCGACACAACAGGGGAGTGAACTAGCTGCTGTGAAGGCCCTTATATGACATTCCTCTCCCCACAGGCAGAGTCACATTTTCAGACGTCTGGGCTGTTTATTGCACTGAAAAAAAAATGCATAAAATCAGTCAATGGAAATATTTTCAAAATGTGTCAGAGAAGAGATGGTCAATGGACCACAGCAGGGCTCAGACTCAATTGACCGTCTTTGTCTTCATGGTGAAAGGTGATGGGGGTCTTCTGAGGAAGCACCAGAAATACAGAAGTCAGAAAAAACTGTAGTCTAACTGGGACCAGGTCCTGGTCAGGGACAAGTCTGGCAGTAAACAGCGCTTCCCAGTGAAGGATAAGCATCACTGGAAGTGTACCAGTGACCCTTCTCCCAGCCCAACCCTGGAGTCGAACTGCACTGGTCTTCTCAGGCCTATTTCAAAATTCACCTCCTTCCCAGGACCCCCTCCCAAATGAACCAGCGCGTGCGGTGGTACTTTCTCACCCTGTGCCATTTTCATGGCCCTTCAAGGCTGCCTCAGCCTCCGAGTGACACTTGCATCCTCTCAGGGAGCTTTGCCTCCCAGGCATCCAATACAGTAGTGCTCAGGAAATATTTGTGGCTCTGTGAATGAGTGACTCAGGCGAGCTCCCCGGGGGACTAGAGTTTTATGGGTTTTAATATGAACCATACCATGGAACCTGAGACATTTCCCTCATTGCTCCAACTGGAAACCGTCCGTTCCAGTTGGATTTGCTGGGGACTTGGATGGAATTTTGTTCCTTTTCACGCTGAAAACCATAATCTAATTTTTAAATTAAATAAACATTTTCATAGCACCCACCTCACGTTCCGCAGTAATCCAAACATTCTACAAATCTTAATTCATTTATTCTTTGCAAACATCCAGATGTAGAAAATAAGACCAGGAAAGGTTGTCACTTTGCTCAGAGATCAAAGCTAATAAGCTCCAGACTTGGGATTCAAACCCAGGCCATCTGGTTGTGGAGTATACACTCTGCCTGAAATGTATGTGAGTAGCAAAAATCTTCATGAGCAGAAAAAAAAAAAAGATGTTGGTGTATTTATTTCAAAGGAAATGCTCTTTCTCTTGTGTCCCCCTTTCCTTCCTCATTCAAAGCAAAATGTTCTAAAGCAAACAGTCTTTTTTCACACCTGAGAGAACGAGGAGGCTCATTTTTGCTTTGGCAATCAAAATGGAAGAGGAAACTTGTGTGGTTTCACCACCGGTGTTTTTGGGGCGTGTGCTCTGCTTGGTCCTGCCTGCCTCCCGACTCATCTGGCTGGGGCCCCCCTTTCTCCTAGCTTTGCTGCCTCAGGTCCCGGAGACTTTTAACAGTCTGTCTTTCCCCTGCATCTCTGGGCCACGGACCGGCCTTTCCTGCAATCCCGCCCAGCCAGACTTTGAGCCTCGACGTCTGTTTAGGCCCTCCCCTCGGTCAAAGCCTTGCAATTAGGACTCCGACCTCATCAACTGCAATTGCATCCGAATCTCCAGAAATCGCAGCTCCAGGTTTCTCCATCCCGGGGTGAATCCACCGCCTTTCTGGGTGTCGAAGGTTAGGCGGCTGACTACACGTATATTTCAATTATCTGTCTTCTCAGTGTGAGGCTGGCGTCAGAACCTGACAGACCTGCCATTGGTAGCCGTGGGACCCAGGGCAAGTTACTTAACGTCTCTGACTCTCGGTTTCCTCATCGTGGAGGGGATTGATACCCATAGGGTGGCCGCGTGGATCGAACGAGATAAGGCAGAGGCTGCGCCGGCACCCTTAGGTTCTCTTCGGTCCCTCTCGGCAATAGGACATCACACCCGCTTGTCTGTTTCCCATTTTTTCCCCAGAGCACCCTCCAGCTCCGAGGGCTGGGAGGGCGTCTCGGCGCCACGCTCGGAAAAAGTCCCCATGCACCCTTAGAACGTGCGGCCCTGCCGGGCTCCTGGGGCTCATTCGTGACAACCCGGGAGAGCTGAGGTAACTTCCTTCGACCCTAACCCTAAACCCAGACCCGCGGCCCCGGACGGCTGAAGGCTCGGGGTCCGAGGGAGGACCGGCTGGAGTCTCTGGAGGCGGGGGTTGGGGAGAAAGGGAGTCAAGAGTGAGCCCGCGCACCCGCTCGCCTCGCTCCCCCAAGGATGCTCTCATCCCCCGACTCCCTTCCCACTCGGACACCTGCTGCCCGGGGCCCGGCGTCCGAGGCAGGGCCCCTCCCTCCGCCAGGCGGGCTTCCCGGCCCGCGTCCCACCTGCGCGGCCGCCCCCCGCGAGCGAGGGCGGGGTGGGGGGGGTGATCCCGCTCCCAGCATCGGGGGCCGCCCCAGGGCTCCCCGCCCCCGCGAGGTCCGCGCCCCCGGCCGCGCCCCCCGGCCGCCCCGGCACCCCTCTCCTCCCCCGGCGGGCTCGGCGGAGCTTTGTACTCACATCCGGGGCTGGGTTTTGCTTTAATGCGAAACGTAATTAACCCGGAAAAAAGAGCCGAGAGACGAGAGAGAAGGAGGGGGTGAGGGCTCGAGGGGAGAAGAGCAGGAGGAGCCAGAAGCCCCCGAGAGTTTGGCGGCGATAGAGACTACCCCCGTCCCCTCCGTTCCCCCGAGAGCGACGGCCCCGGCGGGCCGGAGAGGCGCTTCCAGCCGGATGTAACGCGCGCACCCTGCCCGAGCCCCGGCCCTACGCGGCGGGGTAAGTGGGGCGCCCTCGCGGGCCCGGGCGCGCGCCGCCGGGGCCGGCCGGCAGGGAGGGCGGGCGGCGCCAGCCTGAGGACTCAGGACCCCGGGGGGGGGGTCGCCACCGCCCCCAGCCGCCTCCGATGGCCCCCGGGGAGCCCGCAGGGCAGCCTCCCCTTCGGCCCTCGGTAGCGTCCGGGGTGGCCAAGGTCGCCGCCGCCAGGGGGGTCGGGCTGCGGGGGTGGGGCCGCCGACTGGGTGGGGGCGGGTGTTCTGCCGAGCTGCGATTTCTCACGTTTGCAGCGGCGAAACTTCTCGGCGGGTTCTGGCGCTGGGGTGGCCGCCCTGCAACGACTGCCCGGGCTGCAGGTAGGGGAGGCGAGCGGACGGCGTCCAGGCAAGTCCCCCGGGGCACGGATGGGGCCTCGGAGACGCATCTTTCTCTTCCCCTGTTAGCCTTATTCCGTGCAGGCCTAGAACGCTCCCCAGGGAGATACCCCCCTGCCCAGTGGGCCCAGTCCGAGCCCCCTCGGGCTTCTGGACTTGCGGGTTCTGGGGTGACTTGGAGGAAACTGCCCTAAAATGCAGGTGGGGTGCCAGATTGGGGAAAGCACTCGAGGGGATCTGGCTGGCTGTCTCATCAACTTCTTCCCCTCCACCTTACACGCTTCCCTCTTCTGCTCCAGTTCTAAAGACTGTTAATGCATCGAATTAAAAAAAAAAAAAGAGGAAAGGGAGAAGAGAGGCAGTGTAGGAACGAAAAGTGTGCAGACGCGTCCAGAGAGGAGGCGCGGCCCGGCCACCTCCCTCGAGGCGGTCACATCCCCTGCCCAGGCCAGCCCTGCCCCCAGCCCCTCACGGGGAGGTTTCCTTCCTACTTGGTGCATCTTCCCCTTCTCACTCCTCTCCCGCCCCTCCCACCCCCCTGTCTTTCTTTCGGACTCCAAGTGGGGATTTTCGGAGAGCAAACTGCGGAGCAGGGGGAGGGGACGGGCCTTCTATCGGGACGCCAGCTGTGGCTCCGGGGGGAGGGGGGGAGGGGGCGCCTCGGGCCGCCGAGGGGTGGGAGCGCTTGGGCTGAAGTTCCAACATTGTACTCCTGTTGTGTTCAATATATCTAAGTCAGCCCCCTCTTTCCTCCTTGCTGAAGCTTCATCATCTTGCTTACTTGTTGGGGGCAGAGGCTTCCGAAACAGTAAGGCCAAAGATCTGGGAAGAGAAGTGTTTGTTTTCTATTTCAGTTACATTCAGTGGGTATTTTGGGGGTAATTAAGACACCAAAGACAGTGCTGAACAAAGGATAGCCTCTGTCTTCCGGGGGATTACCACCTGAGGAGGCCAGAGGAGGTCCATCCGTACTTAGAACACTATGCAGATTGTGAAAATAGAGATCCAGCATGCTTTGAGAAGCCAGAGGCTTGTTAAAATTTTTTTTAATTAATTAATTAATTTTTGAAATTAATGTTTGGCTGTGCTGGGTCTTCCTTGCTTCCAGGGCTTTCCTTTGGTTGCGGCAATGGGGGAGGTTGGTGGGGAAGGGACTGTTCTTCTAGTGGGCTTCCCGATTCGGTGGTCCCTCTTGTTGGGGAGTCCTGGCTCCAGGGCGCAGGGGCTTCAGTAGTTGCGGTTACCAGGCTCTAGAGCAGAGGCTCAGTGGTTGTGGTGCAGGGTCTTAGTTGCTCCCTGGAATGTGGGATCTTCCCCGACCAGGGATCGAACCTATGTCTCCTGTATTGGCAGGCAGATTCTTTACTACTGAGCTACCAGGGAAACCCAAGAAGCCAGAGGCTTTTAAAAAAAAATCTTCATCCTTTTTTTGGATATTAGCCTTCTCTGTCGTGTGCCACTTGAATGCAGGTGACTTTGGCCGTAGCTTGTAGTCTAGACTCTGTGCCAGCCTGGTGTATGCCATCTACTAGGTGCTAAGTAAATGTTTGTTGAATGAATGAGTGACTGACTGCAAGCATAGGAATTGTTTGCCCCGTGCAAATGGAAGAGGAGAACGCAGTGTGGAAGTGCCTCGGACTGGTTCAGGCGGGTTTGTGAGGATTTATCTCGGATGTTGCCTTTGGACCTAAGTGCCCTTTGCCCTCTTTGTAAGCCCTGCTTTTTTTTTTTTTTAATTAAGTCTCATATGGACTGCATATAGCTGATACTTTATTTATTTTTAAAATATTTTATTTACTTATTTTTGGCTGCACTGGGTTTTCGTTGCTGGGTGTGGGCTTTCTCGAGTTGCGGGGAGCAGGGGTTACCCTTTGTTGTGGTGCACGGGCTTCTCATTGCGGTGACTTCCCTTCTTGTGGAGCATCTAGAGCACAGGCTCAGTAGTTGTGGCCTGTGGTTGGCCCACAGCCTGTGGTATCTTCCCGGACCAGGGATCGAACCCATGTCCCCTGCATTGGCAGGTGGATTCTTAACCTCTGGAACGCCAGGGAAGTCCTAAGCTTTTGACAAGTGTGTGTGGCACTTCTACTGCTGGGAGACTCGCTAACTTCACAGGTGGATGGGTGATCACCTGGCTGTGGATCGAGAAACCACCTGCCTTTTGGTGGAGAGTCTGCAACTCTTCTTTTCTTTTGCCATTGGCGCTTGCTTCTCTTTTCTGTATAAGGAAGTGGGGCCTGCAAATCCCGTCATGTCATCATAGTGTGCTGAACTGTTCTCAGCTCAGTATTTCCCCCCGAGGTTAAAATAAATACTGTAGATATGCTGCTTTTGCTTGGTGCCTGCTTATGGAGAGATTCTGCAAAAAATGAGAAGGGCGAAGCCTCAGCGCTATCACCCAAGCCCCTCTGAGCAGCCTGCCTGATGGCTTGCCTGATATTTGCTGTTAAGTACTGGGTCACTCAGGAGCCCAGATCAGCAGGGCCATGGTTTTTGGATGTGCATTCAGCTGGTGCTTTGTGGATCTCCGGTCTTCTTCGTGGGGCAGGTGGACAGGTGGGTGGTGTCCCTCAAATTAGATGTTACTGTGGCCCCAGTGCAGTAAATATCTCTTCGGTTTCCCTGAAACTGTGGCGCTGCTTATTCCGGCTGACATAGTCCTGGAGTTTGGAAAAGATGGTCTGGGTGCTGGGGTGCTGCTTTTCCCTGCCTCTTCCCTCCTCCACCACGAGCAGCTGTTGTTGTTCAGTCGCTCAGTCGTGTCTGACTCTTTGCAACCCCATGGACTGCAGCACACCAGGCTTCCCTGTCCTTCACTGTCTCCCAGAGTTTGCTCAAACTCACGTTCAGCGAGTCAGTGATGTCATCCAACCATCTCATCCTCTGTCATCCCCTTCACCTCCTGCCCTCAGTCTTTTCCGGCATCAGGGTCTTTTCCGGTGAGTCGCTCTTCGCATCAGGTGGCCAAAGTGTTAGAGCTTCAGCGTCAGCATGAGTGAGTACTTGGGGCCGCCTCTCAGTTTTCCGTGCATCTTGGTAGGCTGGAGAGGACTCCGGTGGTCCCGTCCATTAGGCTTTGGAAAGGAAGAGAGCAGAGCAAATATTGTAGTGTGACAGCAAGAGAAGACTGCTAGCTCTGTCTGATACAAGCCCATCACTGAGCCAGGGAATTGGCCAGGGTGGGGCGATGGGGTAGGAGGGATGGGTCTACACAGGCTGGTGGTTGGTGTGTGTGTGTGGGGAGGGGACAGTAATTGGAAGACTCCAATTACTTGGGTTGGTCTGCTCTCCCCTCCCCTGGTCCCTGCTGGTAAAACCATCCACCCTTTTGGGCTTTATAACTTCTCTCTCTCCTGGAAGCCTTTTCTTTACCCTTGACCCCCATTGACTGAATTGACTTGCAGAAGATTAAAGACTGAATTGGGCTCTCTCCCTGGGGGGAAGATCCACGCCTGCTGGGACAGGAGCTTCCAACACTGCCCAGGGCAGCAGGAGGCTTTCAGGTCTGGACCTTTGTGACTTTAGATGCCGGCCAGCTGAGATAAAGAGGATGGGAAGTGAGGTCCCCTGCTCCTTGAGACACACGATGGTTAAAGGGCAAAGGTAAGGGCTCACTCTCCCATCAGTGTGGACTCCGTTTGGCTGTCCACTTGCAGAGAGCATCTCTCATCCCCTCCCTGGGCTGAGCAGGAGGCAGCTCCAGAGTCCTTTTCTTGGCAGTTGATTGCAGGCCTGGTTCTGTGAACCTGCTGGGTGGCCTGGCCCGCATGGATCCCATGGATCTCTTGCACTTTTTTCAATAACTTCTTGGAGAAATTGAGAGGTGAAAAATATGATGGTTCTCCGAGGAGATGGGTGAGTAACGACAGCTCATTTGAATCCTTGTGAGAGATTCCAGTGTCTGCTTTCCCAGTGGGATTTGCTGACTGATACTGGAGGGGTGGAGACAGTCTGGCAGCTGCCCGCCCTGTTTAAACTAGTGATGGGAGTCATTTTAGGCACTCCACACCTACCCACCACACACACACACACACACACACACACACACACACACACACACACACACACATTTACTCAGTGCTTCGTCTTTACCACACTCCACACCTACCCACCACACACACACACACACACACACACACACACACACATTTACTCAGTGCTTCGTCTTTACCAGACCTCCTGTGAAGCACTTTTCACACATTATTTCGTTTAATCCACATGGTAGCCTTTGAAGTAGATACAGCAGTTCTCTCCATTTTGCACACGAGGAAATAGGCCCTGGAAAGTTTAGTCACGTCTGTCTGGCTCTGATACCCCAACACGTTGGTGAAGTCAGCACGCCCTCTTCTTGCAAGAGTTTCATCAGATGCACTCTAACCTACTGATCCCTCCCTGTCATCTGCACATCCTCTAGGCCACACCCAGCCCCTCCTCCTTCCCTGCTTCCAGGGACAGAGCCCAAGGCATTTAAACTAGCAGGCTTAAACTGTTTATACTCTCCCAGCACCTTGCAAAAGGCTAGTACCTAGGAGAAATAAGGATGCTCTCTTTGCTGGTACCATTAGGAAGCCCTATAGCGAAACTGAACTGTTGAATCTTCTAACTGGGGGACTTTCACATTCTGAAAGTGGGAGATCTCAGTTTTTATAGGCTATTTATAGCCTCCTCCCCCCCTCTCCGCCCCCCATCGTGGCTGCTCCCAGTGCTGTGAATTCCCTGGGGTCAGGAACCTTGAGTCAAAGGCAGACCTTTGCTTCAGAGAGATCAAGAGTATGTGAAATATTTTGTCGTTCTCAGTATCAGTATTCAGTCATTCCTGCGTTTTCCCCAGCACTTTTTTTTCCCCCCGAAAACTTTCCTCGAGTGTTTCTTGCCTCCATTCAGGGTTCTCGGGTCCACTGGGGACTAGGCACCTTTTCCTCCCCTGCCCATTCCTGTGGATGTCTGCATTCCTCAGCCTGCTCTTCCGCTGGGAACGTGTTCTCAGGACATTCCCTTCTCTCGCACATTATTCTCCAGCCTCAGACTATTTGGAATGTGCTCTTATGACAGTTTCAGAATGCAGTGATATTATAACCATAGGAAATAGACGTTCCCACACTTTCAAAGTTGGAATCTTTGGCCCAGTCTCAGGGCCGGGTTGCCAAATAGACGTTGCTTGTTGTTGTTGTTATTATTGCTGTTGTGTTTTTACTGGGCCCCTGAGCGTTGCTGGGCCCTCCACCGTGCCCCCTGACGTAGGCTGGAGGATTGAAACACAGGCGACCTCTCTGATCGCCTGGCCCAGCGTTTTCTAACTCCACACCCCAGTTCCTGTCTGCTTATTACAGCCCTTGCTGAGACCTCTGATGTCATTTCCCCATTCACTTTCTCCTGTAGAAGTTTAGCAATTTCCTGCGGTGTCCCTCTCGCTCACCAGCGATGCTGCTGTCCCCAGCTTCCACCCTGGAGGGTGACAAGACAGCACGTATATTCGCTGCGTCAAGAAACGCAGTGTCAAGAAACACCTTCCTGACTTTTTTTCTGAAGCAGAATCCTTGGAATTCCCTGTCCTGCTAACACCAAGTCACGTGAAAGAAAAATCTCCAAAGCTACAAATGGATGAATGTATTTTTTTTTTTTCGGTTCTGAACTGCAGGAGATTATAGTGGATTACTTCATCCTGGCACCAGCACCGTTTAAGGCTTTATCTCTGTTATCACTTCTGTCATTTGTATTTATCTCAGAAGTATCAGAACAATCAGGCAGATGAGTTTCCCTTATTTCCTTCTATTTTTTTTTTTCTGTATCTTCAGACCCACATTCGTGATCTTAAAAATAAGACATCCAATACAGTAAGCCAGAGCTTTCATGACTTAATAGCTCCTTAGTCTTTCTTTAAAAATACTCTTGTTTATCCATCTTTTCATTTATTTGTCTAGACATTTAATTTAAACATGTCAGTCCCATCTCCCAGATTTCAAGAAGGAAAATTCCATTGAGGGGCTCTTAGTTGGAGGTCCCTGCTTCCCTTCCCTAGAGCACACGACCGGCTGTGTCACAGAGGGTGAAGCAGCAGCGGGAGCTAGGCACCGACTTGGCTGTGAATCTTCAGCTGACCTCCAGGACAGGGGCTCCTTTTATGAAGACCAGAAAGCGAAGAACCAACCCACAAGGGAAAGAAAGAGCCTCTCTTAGAGGAGGTTGCAATAGGAAGTAAGAAACCCAACTAGGTTGGAGGGCGCCAAAGCCCTCTGGGTAGGTACCAAGCTTTTGAACAGCTGTGATGGGTGGAATAGGGCTTTATTAAATTTAAGACTTTGAAACACCAAGAAGTCCCAAGAGAGCTATAATTTAAGCACGGTTTTGCTTCTTTATGGACTCTGGAGAATTGAGAAATTTTTTCTCAGCTTCAAAACGTCTACTCTGGGGATGGGGTATGTGTGGAGTTAAATAGCTTTCCTCCCTTCTAAATAAAGTAACATGCATTTCCTGTAGAAAAAATGGGAAAATATGAAAAATATACAGATGTAGATAAAATTTGCTCATGACCTACGGATAATAGCTGCTAATATTTTAGTGTCTGGATGTCAGTCTTTTTCTATCCAAACACAGAAATATAAAAGCAATATTGGGTTCCTTGGGTTCATATTCTAAATTGTGTTATTGTGTCTTAAAACTTATGGTGAATTTTTTCCTAATTTATTTAAAATTATGTGGAAACATAATTTTTTAAAGATTGTGCAGCATTTCCTTATGTGAATATCCTGTCATTTCTTGGAATGTTCCTAATTATTGGAACGTTCAGGGTATTTCCAACTTTTTGTCATAAAATCAGTTGCAGTTGCTATCTTTTTATTTTAATCTGTATTTGCATCTTTGTTTATTTTTTTGGATGGAATGCTGGAAGTAGAATTATTGGGTCAGAGGGTATGAACTGCACATTTTTGGCTCTCTTGTTTCATATTGCCAAGTTTCTTTCCAGAAAGGTTGCTACTCCTGTCCCAGATGTGTAACAGTTCTAGGCAGTGTCTTCAAGTAGAGGTCATGTGCTTCAGGCTGCAGCCTTCTTACTTTTCTTCCCCACTGGCGCATCAGTCTTCTACTGGGACATGTTTTACTTCCCTGGGGTCTTGGTCCCAGTGATCTATTATATATATATTTTTAATTAAAAAAATATTTACTTATTTGGCTATGCCAGGTCTTAGTTGCAGCACCTGTCCTCTGGTTTCCTGATCAGGGATCGAACCCAGAACTCTTGCATTGGGAGTGTGGAGTCTGGGCCGCCAGGGAAGTCCCAGTTATCTGTTATGTATTAATGAGCCTGATAAAGATGTCGGTTGCCTCAATCCCTAAGAGACGATTTTATTGGCTTGAAGCTCCTCCTGTGAAGGAGTCCAGGGCCCTGGAAGGAGCAGTGGAGTGATGTTTGGGACAGGGGTGTCGCCCCATGCCCTCATCTCATTGGAAGGTGGGCAGCCGTTGACTGCTTCTCCTGACCTTTATCTCATCAGTGGGCAGGTGTTGACCAGGAATCTATGGTTAGGCCAGGTTGACATTTAATTCATTTTCTGCTGCTGATCAGTGGGCAAACTCCATGCAAAGTCCCTTTCTTTCTAAAAGTTTTACTTTTATCATGAATTAAATATTTAACATATTTTCATCTGCTGCATATACTTAGGAACTTACAAGACATCTAGATCATGTAAAACTTGCCTCTTTTACTTTTCATTATGAACCACTGTTTTCTTACTTGGATTATGTGAAGCCATGTTTTGGTTTTGTTTGACGTGTGTGTGTGTGTCTGTGTGAAAGGGACAGAGAGGAAGAGAAATTGATTGTGTGCACATATAATTTTGATTTGCATTAAACAAAGTCTAGGAAGAAAGATGAAGCAGGAAGCGAACATGAGAAAATGTTCTGCCTCCCTAGGCGTCATTATATATTTAAGCTAGCCACAGTTGAAAATAATAAGAATATTCAGTGTATGTAGGATGATAGCAATGTAACAATATGTTGCTGGCTGCAATGTAAACAGATGAACTAATTTTAGAAAGCAGTTTTGTAATGGGTCTCAAGAGTTATAAAAGATCATAACCTGTGATCTAGTCTTATTATGACTTGGAATTTATGTGGTATCTGTGTGCAAAAGAAGAAACAAAGTATAAAAACATGAATTTTAACATTAGAAAAATTTGATATCATCTAACTGTCTAATCATGGAGACATGGTTTAAGTAAATTATAGTAAGTCCAGTCCAGTGATGTTATGCAGCCATTAAAAACACTGATTATAAAGACCGGGTAGGAACATGGAACATATTTATGATATAACTGAAAGTTTTAAGAAGGTTGATTATGTGGACAGGGGCATGAAAAAGCATGCAAAAGTGTGAATGATTGGCTGGCGTGATTTTTTTGATGCCAGCATTGTTATATTGTGAGTTTTGCACTAAAAACGGAAAACGCTAGGGAGGTTGGCGTACTTTGGAAAGAGAGGGTGCTGAATGGGGTGGACCGAGGTCCCTTCCTGCAGACAGAGTCTGTGCTCTTTGCCCTCCATGTGTTGTAAAGGTCTCGGAGCTCCTTGCTAGGTGGTCTTGGTATTGAAGGTGCAGGGGCTGGCCTGAGAGCATGCTGTCTGGTGGTCTGACCCGACAATAAGAACACTTGCCATGTTGTCCCAAGAGATAGGACCAGAGTCTCTGGGTGAGGGTCCCAGGACATGGTGTGTGTGTGTGGGGCAACTCCTGGGACCCATTCCCCAGTGTCACCGTTTACCCAGTATTTTACTTTGGGGAACTTGGTTAAAATGAAGAGTTTACAGGACAGGCTAGACTGTTACACCTGAGGAGTATCATGAGAGCTGGAAAGGACGTTTCAAAGGGGTGACGGTATATGCACGTTTCATCAAGGTGTCCTGCCCACCTTATGGGCCAGGGGCTCTTTCTCCCCTCCGGGCCAGATCGCTGCGGCTGGGCCAGGGGCGTGGGGGCTTGGGGGCAGAGTGAACTGTCTTTGAGGGGCCTCTGTGGGAAAAAGGGGAGCAGCCCCCAGAGACTTGGGTGATGATGGAGGCAGGCTGAAGAGGTAGGGAGAGGAGATTTGGAGCCGGGGGCGGCTGGCACCCTGTGCCAAATCTTAGCAGCTGGTGGGACGAGGATGCACTGTCAGAGGACCGGGCTCAGGACCTCCGGTTTGAGTGTCACTTCTGCGTGGGTCGTTCTAACCACATTTCTGTGTGATGCTTGGTTCTCCTGCCGCTCATTCTGCATCCCCCCACCCCTCCACCTCCCACAGGATGATGAGCTCTGTGACTCAGCTGCTTCTCAGGACATCTGAGTGGCTTCCCGCCTCCCATCACCCCACCCCGGGCTAGAACCACACTCAGGAGATATGTAACCAAAATTCTTCTTTTTATTAGCTTGTCTTTTGGTCCCTGCGAGTCCTCTCCCTCCCTTGAAAAAAGTGAAAGTTAGTCGCTCAGTGATGCCGGACTCTCTGCGACCCCATGGACTGTAGCCTGCCAGGCTCCTCTGTCAGTGGGAATCTCCAGGCAAGAATACTGGAGTGGGTTGCCATGTGCTTCTCCAGAGGATCATCCCGACCTAAGGATTGAACCTGGGTCTCCTGCATTGCAAGGCAGATTCTTTACCAACTGAGCCACTGGGAAAGCCCACCCTTGGATCCATGCAAATGGGCAGCCTCCCTCTTTACAAGTGTTGATGGTGGAAAGAGTGCCTTCTCTGGCCTCTGACTTGGGTAAAAGACACTGATTAATCCCCTTGGGCTAAAGAGGGGATATTGGAAAGGAAGCGTGAAGATAGATGCCAGTATTACCGGCTTATTGGCTGCACCCAGAAATGGCTGACTGTGTTATCCGCTGCAGTTTATACCCTTCCTCTTAGAGATGTCCCAGGAGTGGTGAAAGCCCCGGAGCCCCTGGAATGTCTGTGGCTGTGGCCGGGCTGGCATCATGGGAATTTGCTGAGCTTTCCTGGGGGATGGGTGTACACTCACTGCAGGGCTGACCCAGCTTTTCTGCCCGGGACTCCTGAGTTCCCCTGATTCCCTGGGGGAAGCTGCATCCTTTCTCAGGGATCCATCCACTTCCTCCCCAACCAGCCTCTGACCTCTCTCCCCTCCCATCTTTGACCCGGCGTCTGTGAGACTTGAATCAAGTACCTTCCGTGGCGTTCGTTCCTAACCCTTGGCTTAAAAAACCCATCTCATTTCCCTTTGCTGAACTCACTGCCGGGCCAGTTGTGAGACTGGAGCTGGGATGGAGGCTTAGTTTGGGAGGCTGACCACAGGGACCTCAGACCACATGATGCACTGTGTGCGGGGGGAGGGGGTGTCTCCCCCGCGCCCATCCTTGGGGTCCCTCTGCCACTGTGCTATTTCCTTCTCCTCTGCCATCTTCTGAAACCTCCTTTTTCCACTTTTTCTCCCTTTCTCACCTCTTCTTTTACTCTCTGTTTCTAGCTGTGCTGTTTCCTCTTTGTCCTGTTTCCCTGCCCACTATATTTTTTGTCTGCCATCATTACTTAGCGAGTTACTACCAGATCCCTGACCTGTCTGCCTCCTGCCTGAATCATCTGCCCCATGTCCCAGTTTCTGCCTGACCTTACCTAGAATCTGGGATTCTCTGTTCCCTGGCATCTTGATGTGTGAGCAGAGTATTTTTTCCTTGGGGCAGCCTCTGAGCTCCGCAAGGCCCCTTAGAGAGTCCACCACCCTACCCTCAACATCCTTAGAATCCGCCTCACCTTGTGGCAATGCGTGTCTCTGCCTGTGGGACTTTCCTCCTGGCGCAGAGGCCTGCGGGTGTGGCATCTCGGCTCACAGGCTGACCCAGGTCCACAGGGCACGGCCGGAAGCCAGCCGTCTCTCCTCTGAGCTTAGTCATAGGCTCGGGGCCGTGGCAGGCTTGGGTTACGGTGAATTTTGCCTTGTTGGAATCAGTGCCTCTCTCTCAATTCATCCCACCCTCTGCTTCCCCCTCTGTGTCCACAGGTCTGTTCCCTGTGACTATTCAAGCGGGACCAGGGGTGGGTGGTGTCTGTCCCCGAGGGTTTGACTGTCTCGAGGGGTTTTCTAATCCCTGGGCATCACATCCCACTTCTGCATTTTGCTGTGCACCCAGGTGGGATGTGGCTGCCTGTTGGAGGGCGCTTATCCTCTTGGGGAAGAGAACGGGGCTTTTACTTTGGTTAATCAGACAGGAGGAAGCCAGGATTGGGGAGGCCCAGGATGCGGCTCGTCTCAAATTGCTGTACCCTGTCCTGCAACCAGGGGAGGTGTTTGCAGATGGGTGTTCTTCTGCTCCCTCATTCTTCCGATGACAAGTGGTTTCTGGGAAATAGTGAAGTGAAGGAAGTGAGGCCGGGGCTGAGGGCTCTGGCCCCAGGAAGCGCTCGGATCTCATTCCTGGGGAACTTCATGGAGCTGGAGGGGCAGCTCTTTGCACCTGAATTCCCAGCAGAGTTTATCCAAGTATTTGTACTGGAGCTTAAATCCTTTCTGAACTTCCCTGGTGGCTCCGTGATAAAGAATCCTCCTGCATTGCAGGAGATGCCGGAGACACGGGTTTGATCCCTGGGTCGGAAAGATCCCTGAAGAAGGGCATGGCAACCCATTCCGGTTTTCTTGCCTGGAGAATCCCACGGACAGAGAATCCTGGCGGGCTACAGTCCACAGGGTTGGAAAGAGTTGGGCACAACTGAAGTGACTGAGCACTAAGTCCTTTCTGCGATATTTTCTTTACATAAAAAATTGGGTTATGACCTACTTTACAAGGCTTTTCTGAAAAGTGATAATAATGCCTAGTGTTTATCAATGCTTCATGTCTGAAGTTCAGTTCAGTCGCTCAGTTGTGTCCGACTCTTTGCAGCCCTATGGACTGTAGTACGCCAGGCTTCCCTGTCCATCACTAACTCCCGGAGCTTGCTCAAACTCATGCCCATCAAGCCAGTGATGCCATCCAACCATCTCATCCTCTGTCATCCCCTTCTCCTCCTGTCTTCAATCTTTCCTAGCATCAGGGTCTTATCCAATGAGTCAGTTCTTCTTATCTGGTGGCCGAACTATTGGAGCTTCAGCATCAGTCCATCCAATGAATATTCAGTACTGATTTCCTTTAGGATGGACTGGTTGGATCTCCTTGCAGTCCAGGGGACTCTCAAGAGTCTTCTCCAACACCACAGTTCAAAAGCATCAATTCTTTGGCCAAGCATTTAATTCTCACAAAAACCTTAGGAGGTGTAGGTCCCATTATTATCCCTGTTTTACAGAGGCAGAAACTGAGGCCTGGACAGGTTAAACACTTTGTGCCCACACAGTCAGTAAGGGGCCAGAACTGGGAATAGAACCCAGGCCTGTGGCCCAGAGTCTGGGCTTACATTCTCCGTGAGTGTGAAGATGCTTCGCACCCTGCCTGGCGCATAGTGGAACCTCAGGGAAGTTAGTTGAATACACGTTAATGGATTTTGGTGACCGTTTGTGGAACGAAGTTGATAGACGTTTCCGGGGTCTGGATGGGGTGGGATGTCCGGGGCCCCAGGGAAGGAAGGATGCCCGTGGGAGAGCGTGCCGACCTCCCTTCTGGCAGAGGTGAGTCAGCCAGAGCAAGGCGCCCGCTTTGCCCTCCTTCTCACGGCCTCTCCCTCCCTCCCTCCTGCCATGCAGGGTGATGTGAGCAGAGCCCAGGAATGCCTTATGTGGATCGACAGAACCGAATCTGTGGGTTTCTGGACATCGAGGAGAATGAGAACAGCGGCAAGTTTCTGCGGAGGTACTTTATTCTGGACACGCAGGCCAACTGCCTGCTCTGGTACATGGACAACCCTCAGGTGAGAGGTGGCGTGGAGGGGGGACAGGGCGGCTGCCTCTCGGAAGGGAGGGGAAAAATCCCACAACACACGCACACACATACAACACACATACAACACATACACAGCATACACATATAACAC
The DNA here is from genome assembly GCA_024291935.2 of Okapia johnstoni. Classification (NCBI taxonomy): domain Eukaryota; kingdom Metazoa; phylum Chordata; class Mammalia; order Artiodactyla; family Giraffidae; genus Okapia; species Okapia johnstoni. The sequence goes on from CM044327.1 coordinate 29,202,533, forward strand.
ACACAACACACACACGTACAACACACACGACATACACATACAACACACACAACACACAGGTACATGCACAAGTTCAGTTCAGTTCAGTTCAGTTCAGTCGCTCAGTCGTGTCCGACTCTTTCGACCCCATGAATCGCAGCACGCCAGGTCTCCCTGTCCATCACCAACTCCTGGAGTTTACCCAAACCCGTGTCCATAGAGGCGGTGATGCCATCCAACCATCTCATCCTCTGTCGTTCCCTTCTCCTCCTGCCCCCAGTTCTTCCCAGCATTAGGGTCTTTTCCAATGAGTCAATTCTTTGCATGAGGTGGCCAAAGTTAAGAAGCCACTCCAGATTGTAGCTGGAGGAAAAGGAAGCTCGTCTCTCCTTGCCCCTTGGGGATCTGGTGTCTTTTCTCACCATCAGTAATTTTTTAAAATGTTGATATATTTTATTTAATTATACCTCTACATAGTTTAGTTTTTAATGATGACTATCATTACAGCTGGCTTGCAGATTTCCAGAAACGTAACAATTGACTCCCATGAGCCAGTGTGAACTGACTCTGTCACAACAGTGAAGTAGGTATTGTTATCATCTGTTTTACAGATGAGAAGATTGAACTTCAGAGAGATTATTTACTCTTTTTTTAAAAATTAATTTTCTATTAGAGTATAGCTGCTTTACAACGTCTCAGTTTCTGTTGTACAGCAAAGTGAATCAGCCATACATATGCATATGTCCCCTCTTGAATTTCCTTTCCATTTAGGTCACCACAGAGCACTGAGTCGTGGTCCAGTGGTTAAAACTCCGAGCTACCAATGCAGGGGGGTGCAGGTTTGATCCTGGGTCAGGGAACTAAGATCTAGCAAGCTGTGCAGTACAGCCAAAAGATTAAAAAAAATTTTTTTTAATTAAGTTAAATTAAAATTTAAAAAAGAGAAAGGATGCAGGAATTTAACCGTTGCAGAAGTCCAGCAGAGGCTGGCGGGGCTGGATGCCGGCTCTGGGCAGTACTTCCTCTTCTGTCTCGGCAGGACCGAGTCTCGTGGCCACTCCCACTCTTCCAGTCTGGGGCCCCGCCCTGGCAGAGAATGTGACCTGGTTCCCTGAACTGGACAAAGGTTGGACCTGTTTGGATCCTGGGTGGGAGGTGACCTTGGGGGCCGCTCAGTTTGCCACAGATGAGAAATGGAGGCTCACATTGGGACTGCCTTTGGCAAGCATGCAGCAGAACTGGGTGCCCAGCTCAGGGTTCCGTGGTGGTCAGGCACCGAGACAGCATCCGAGGCTCTTTAGTGCTGTGCCCGGAATCCCTCAAGTCATCACTAGTCTGGGAAAAAGTTGCCCTGCTCCTGGTAGGGGATCTCAGGTCTGTTTTTCTGGCACCGTGAGTGCTCTTGGCTCTTTCCTTCCTGCTGCCCTGGAGCGATTTGATGGGATGAGGCCCCAGAGCCTGGCATGGCCCCCGGACCCAGCAAGGTCATGGGTCACGGCCGTGTTGGGATTGGGGGTGGGCATGCGGCTGAGAGCTGGCTCTCGTTCAGAGACTTGGGAAGAGGAGAGGCTGAGGGTTGGGGGAGGGCTTTGTGCCATAAGATGTGAAGTGCAAAAAATCCGGGGGCTCACTAGAGACCTTTGGCCTGTGTCCTGTGGATCCGATGGCTGAGAGAAAACGCTATAGATACGGACAACCTCCTCAGGTCACTGCCACCAGCTGCCTTCTCCCGGAAAGTTATTGCTGTTGTTCAGTCACTCATCCGTGTCGGACTCTTTTGCAGCCCCATGAATTGTAATCTGCCAGGCTCCTCTGTCCATGGGACTTCCCAGGCAAGAATATTGGAGTGGGTTGCCATTTCCTCCTCCAGAGGATCTTCTTGACCCAGGCATCTGGGTCTTCTGGCCTTGGCAGGCGGATTCTTAACCACTGAGCCACCTGGGAAGCCCCTTTCAGGGAAAGACTTAACCCTAAATAGAAGCCCCATGGTTCACCCACATCCCTGGTAGCCCTTCTGTGGGCTTCTTTCATTTAAAATGCTGAGCTTGCAGAGTGAAACCCACACACAGTCTCTCCCATTCTGGATGAACCGGGAATGCTGGCCTGCTAGGATGTGTTGGTCTTGGGTTTGCCTTCAGGCTCTGCTGCATCATTTTCCCAGCATTGCTCTGCACGGGTGCCCACGGCTGGGGAAACACGTCCACTGGGAAAGGAAGTAGCATTTAAGGTGCTGCCTCCCCACCATGAGAGGGATTGGAATCAAGTCTTGGATGCCAGTAGACTTGGCCTCTGATGGGCCAGGGCTGAGCCCTGGGCTGGGATCTCTGGGTCTTATCCTTCCCCTTTTCTCTCTTTGTGTACCTTCTCCAGCTCACCTGTCTTATTAGCTCAGGGGATTAGCTCTTGCTTCCTACTAGGACTGTTCTTAACCCAAATTCATGTGCTTGGCGGGGTGGGAGGGAGGCTCAAGAGGGAGGGGCTATATGTATACTTATTGCTGATTCATGTTGTTGTATGGCGGAAACCAACACACCACTGTAAAGCAATTATCCTCCAATTAAAAACAAATGAGAAAAAAAAATTCAGGTGTTGGGGGAATCCTGCCCAGCCCTCTTCCCCTGAGAGTGGATGGATCACCCAGGACCACCGGGTCACCGTCTCAGATCTGGACTGTTGCCAGTGTTTAGGAGTGCCCTGGCTCTGTGCTGCCCTCTGATTGGCTGTCTGTGGTTCTAGAACCTGCAACTACCTGGGATGCTGTGCCTCGGGCCTCCTTGCCGGGGTCTCTGAGGTCCACCTCTGAGGCTCTTCCCACCCTGCCCAGGGCAGCCTCCTGAGCCTCTCTGACCCCCTGCACTGTCAGGATGCTCTCTGTGCTAGAGCCTTCTTCGAGTCTGGATTACAAATAGAGCTTGTGGTCCCTGCTCGAGATTCTTGACATTTTCCCTGGAAACAGAGGTTTCAGCTGCCTGGCAGCTGCCTAAAAAAGGAGAGACTTGCTGTGACATAGCAATAGTTCAGAACATCGAACTTCAGTTGTTAGCTTTAGCCCTTCATTTGTGTTAATAGCCAGACAGCCGTTCCCTCTAAAAGCCAGATCTTTTTGTAAGCTGTAAAATGGTAGAGTGAGCATTTATTACTATGTGCCAGGCACTATTCTCAAGACTTCTTTGGGGTCTTTGTTTTTTTGGAGTATATTTTGGGCTTCCCTGGTGGCTCAGATGTAAAGAATCCACCTGCAATACAGAAGACCTGGGTTCAATCACTGGGTCGAGAAGATGCCCTGGAGAAGGGAATAGCTACCCACTCCAGTATTCTTGCCTGGAGAATTCCATCGACAGAGGAGCCTGGAGGGCTACACGTAGTCCATGGGGCCACAAAGGGTCAGACACAACTGAGCAACTAACACATAAATACATGATTTTATTGCATAATAGTTTGTAGGCATTTTGGATACAATTACTCTAGGACCTTTTCCAACAGTAACATTTAAAAAAATGTTTTTATTGTCTTTGCCTCACTCTCAGACTTATATTTTTATTTTTTATTTAACTTTTATTGGCCTTTAGTTGATTTATAATGTTGTGTTAGTTTCAGGTGTATAGCAAAGCGAGTCAGTTTTATGTATTTATACATGTATCCACTCTTTTTTAAGATTCTTCTTCCATACAGGGTTGTTGGGTTTTCATTTCATTCTGACAGGTCTAGTTGGCAGGCATCACTGTCCTCATTCTAAAGGTGGGGTGGGTGAGGCAGAGAGGGGAGGAATTTTGCCCGTGGTTATGTCATAAGAAAGTGGCTGAGCCTCCAGGATCCTAACCCCGGCTGTCTGACACCAGCTCCCCTGCTATTATGGCCGAGAATGAGGCAGTCACCTTAGTGTTGCTTGGGAGGAAGGAGAGCTTACAAAGGTGAGTCTCTGATTAAGAAAGAGAAGCCAGGGCACTCTTAGGGCTGGGAGGTCCTAGAGGGCATGTGCTTGTCTGGCTTTTGATCCCCAGTGTCCAGTATTTGATAAATGTGAGCTCATTGAATGAATGAATGAATGAAAGAGGCTGTTAGAGAGATGCCTTTGTGAAATGGAGAGTGTCCAACACCACTCTCCTGGGTCTGGGACAAGAGCCTGTACCAAGCAAAAGCTCTGCAGAATGAGGTGAAGCAGAGAGCAGGGGGTCAGAAAGAGAGGGGTGGAAGGTGATCCCCAAGAGAAAACCTGGGTAAGGTTGGTCTTTCCCTGTGAAGAGGGACACTGGGGACCATGTGTCGTCACTGAACGTCTCAAGTTTATAGGGAAAAGGAGACACCTGCTATAATAGTTTCGGTATTTAATAAGCTGGGTTCTTTTCTGAAGCCAGGTCTCTGATTTATGCCTGTTTAAACCCCTTGGAAGTTGCTGTTTGGGAGCCTGTTTTTGCTACTACTGCTACCAGTATCACTAGCTGCAGTTATTTTCACTGAGTGGGTGTGGTATACCAGCTATTGTGCAAAATGCTTTTCATGTCATCTCATTAAGGTCCTCTCAGTAATCCCAGGACCTGGGGAGTCTAGCATTTCCTCTTCAAGGTACAGAGATGGTCAGCAGCTTTGTTCAAGGTCGTGCAGGTGGTAAGCACAGAGCCGGCATTAGAGCCAGGTCTGTCTCATTACAGTGTCTACCCTCTTCACCTTTTTTAAACAATATTAATTTGGCGGCGTGAGATCTTTCAGTTGCGGCATGCAGGCTCTGAGTTGTGGCATGCAGGCTCTGAGTTGTGGCATGCAGGATCTAGTTCCCTGCCCAGGGATAGAACCCAGGCCCTCTGCATCGGGAGCTCAGAGTTTTAACCACTGGACCACCGAGGAAGTCCCTGTATTCTTCACCTTTGTCTGTCTCTTTCCTCCTGGTACATGTGCTCAACCCTGTGCTGATGTGGAGGAGATGACCTGGAAGGGAATTCAGAGAGGTCTTTGCTGCTGGAAAACTTTAGATTTAGTTGGCAAAATGAAAACAGCACACATAAAACTGCAGTGGTAAAAATGCCAACCCATCTTTACAACCAGGTAGCATGTCATTGGGCTTCCCTGGTGGCTCAGACGGTAAAGAATCTGCCTGCAGCACGGGAGACCTGGGTTCCATCCCTGGGTTAGGAAGATCCCCTGGAGAAGGGAATGGATACACATTCCAGTATCCTTGCCTGGAGAATTCCATGGACAGAGGAGCCTGGCGAGCTGCATAGTCCATGGAGTCGCAAAGAGTTGGACACGACTGAATTACTAACACACACAGCATGTCATTAAAGTGAACAGCCCAGATGCCACTAGTTTGGGTGCAGGAGAGGGAGTTGCAGTTTTCCTCTGTGCTGCTGGTCCAGGGAAGATGGAAGGCCTGGAGGTGGAGTCTCGGATGGAAGGTTCCCAGGCCTGGGAGACGAGAGATCAAGGATCAGGTTCTGACTCTGGCCCTGAGGTGTTTTGTATGTTAGGTGAGTCATCGTGGGCCCTTTGGGTGATCCTTAATCCGGCCTTTCGCCCTTCCATTTCCTAAGGGACTGAGACTAGAGTGGGATCTTCAAAATTCAGCATCATTATTTATCACATATTTGCTAAATATGCCCCATATGCCAGGCACCAGCCTAGATGCTGACGCTGCAACAGCGCCTAAGACAGAGTCTGGGCCTTTTGTGCAGCTTGCACTGTAGGTGAGAAGACAGGATTAGATAAAATTGAGGCAGGGAGAAAACTGCACCCTTCATGGAGGGGTGGCTTAGATTCAGGTCTGCAAGGATGAGTGAGGTTAGAGTCGTTATTGCTACAGGTGATTCACATTTGTTGTGCATTTTGCAGGTTGAAGTGTTTTCATTAACAGTAGCCTGGAGTGCTGCAGTCCATGGGGTCGCAAAGAGTCAGGCGCGACTTAGCGACTGAACAGCAACAATCTCGTTTGATTGTTATGCACCCTGTCCGGAGCAGAGCCGAAGTGGATAAGGAAACCAGGGGACAAGGACACAGCGCCACTGTAGAGCAGGGGTGGCACCCAGGAGGAAAGGCAAGCTTGCCTGCTTCCAGGGTGGTCAGGGTTCTGAGTGCCCCAGAAGAGCAGGACTCACGTGGCAAGCTCTTGATTAAGACGAGAGCTGGCAACAGGACAGGGAAGGGGAGGGAGCAGACGAGGGTCAGCGCTCCGGCAGAAGTTGGCAGAGGGTGGGCTTAGCCTTACGCTCTGGGGGACTCGAAGTTGTCCCAAGGAGGCTGGCTTCCGCACACCCCAGGGTGGGCTGTCAGGGTTTCGGCCCTGCGCAGGTGGACGGAATGGGTTCAGTGGCTGAGAACAGCCCTCAGATGCAAAACACAGGTAGGAGGCCATTGCCGCATCTGCTGGAGGGTGGTCGTGGGTGCGTGTTCGGGGGGTATGTGTGCCAGACCACGTACAGCCTGGGGTGCCTGATAAAGAGTCTAGAATCTGTGTGCTGAAGTATGCAGTCAAGTTTCTTTTAACTCCAGACAGAGGTGGCACCAAACAGGTAGAGGATGAAACCCATTAGCTCTAAAGGACCCTATAAATGGAAAGTTTCAATGTTATTGATTATGGCCCCTGACTTGGTTCATGCATTTACAAATCAACCTGCTGACAACATCAAGGACACAGATAATGCCTGAATAGGGACAGACATCGGCTGGATTTCCTGTCAGACATTACAGTGATGTCATGGCAGGTTTGTTTTACTGTAACGTTGGTCCCTATCGTGACAGAAAAGGAGAAATTCCTTCATTAGGCTGCTCTTCTCTGTTACCGACTGAGTAACCAGCTCTGTTTCAGTTGCACGGCAACACTTAAATTCTGCTCCTGTGATGCCCATTTGGACAAGTAATTGTGAGACTAAATTATAAGGCCCCAAACAAAGGATAAATCGAAGCATGAAAACAGTATTATTGCACTTAGACAGTTGTTCTTGTCAGATTTACTTCATAGATTGTGTTTTTTCTCTTTTGCCAAAACTCTTATTTTCCAAAGCGCATGATGTGAATTGTGGATCACCATAGTATCCAAAAAGATGACATCTCTCCTGGTAACTCTTGGACCCTGATAAAAGCCCTTTGGTTTGTTTTTTTTTTTTTTTTGAAGCTGAAAGCAGTTCTTTCCTTTGAAAGGGATGGAGAGCTTTAGCTGTATTGACATAAAGATGGATATTTGGCAGCATTTTAGTAGAAAGAATACAGAAGAGTGGTAGAAAATGATATTAACATATACTATGTCATGGACAATAATTTTGCCTTAAAGGCTAAGCAAAAATTGCCATGTTTAAAAACTTGTGCTTTCTGTATTGGAATCCTCCTTGAGCAAAATTTCACTGAAATCCAACAATATTCAAAAGATTTTGGGGGAGTATACTATTTTATTAACGTTTGATTTCTTTACCGAGAGTTCAAGTATGTACTCGCCTTATGTTCAGATTTTTGAAATGAAGGTAAAATGAAGCAACAGCTTTAAGGTTGCGATGTGTTTAACACCGCATAGCATACTCACCAAGGAGACAATCTAGGAGAGTGCTGAACTATGCACTTAGGAGCCCAAGTACAGGGAACAGCCCTGGAATCTGGGGAAAAACACACTATTCAAGACTGAACAGAGGTCCTCGGTTGCTAACAGAATCTCCCCTTGACTTCAGACTTGACACAAACCGAGGGAGTCTGTCAGTGTACAAAACCCACTGGATTCAGGACGAGCAGTAACAGGACAGATTGGCTAATGCCAGTTCGGATTGAGGGGGCCAGCCCGAAGCAAACGGGGCTGGCCAGAGGCTGGGAAACGTTGCAGTTCAAGTCCAGGAATGGTAGATGAGAACAGCTATTCTTCTGAGCATTGCTAATTTCAAACAAGTTCCTAACGACTTTTAAAAGATTTTGGGGAAATTCCCTGGCTGTCCGTTGGTTAGGAGTCAGTGCTTTCACTGCTGTGGGCCGGGGTTTGATCCCTGGTAGGGGAACTAGGGTCCCTCCAGGGATTTTATGTGGCTTGGCCAAAGACTTTTGCATGATATGCTGAACCTGTGAAAATGCCAAGAACCAGGAAGATAACTTGCTTTTAGAAATGGCCAGTACACACAAATGGTATATAACTCAAAATCTGGGAGAACTGATTTAGTGACCGGTTTCTCCCTCCCACTCCTGGCCCCCAGTCACGTGTCCCCCTAACCAGAGGCAGCCAGTGTTTCCGCATTCTTGTGTGTCTGTCCAGAAATATTCTCAGCATATAACTTTCGTGGTGTAACTTTCACATCCGCAGAAATTTAGGGGACAGAGTGTTTTTAATGCATGGATTTTCTGTAATTGGTATATGAACTATCCATGTAAACACATGATTTCAAGAGTTAAGTGGAATTTCTGGCATGCTTTTGTCCATTCTGGGTTAGAGTAAGAATGCAGAATTCCTTTGGGGGAAAAAAAAATCCCCAAAGAAGATTTCAAGCAACAGATCTCGCTTTTTTTTTCCCCCCACCAAAATGCCAATTCTGCTTAGGGTAAATTATTAAGTTGATGTTTTAAGAATTAAACCAGTGTAGGGACTTTTTGAGAGTTAGCATAAAATACTGTAAGTGCTTTATGTGCTTTCTTTGGTAATATTAGTCGTTTAGAACACTTCTTGTTTGTATAACAAGATGTGCTTTGTTTAAATTAAAAAGAAGTAAAAACTAAGAAACACTTTGGGACAATCGTGTTAGTCGTTTGCATTCAATTCAGTTCAGTCGCTCAATTGTGTCCGACTCTTTGCAGCCCCATGGGCTGCAACACACCAGGCTTCCCTGTCCATCACCACTTCCCGAAGCTTGTTCAAACTCATGTCCATCAAGTCAGTGCTGTCATCCAACCATCTTATCCTTTGTCATCCCCTTTTCCTCCCGCCTTCAATCTTTCCCAGCATCAGGGTCTTTTCCAATGAGTCCGTTCTTCGCATCAGGTGGCCAAAGTATTGGAGTTTCAGCTTCAGCATCAGTCCTTTCAATGAATATTCAGAACTGATTTCCTTCAGGATGAAATGGTTGGATCTCCTTGCTCTCCAAGGGACTCTCAAGAGTCTTCTCCAACACCACAGTTCAAAAGCATCAATTCTTCGGCACTCAGCTTTCTTTATAGTCCAACTCTCACATCCATACATGACCACTGGAAAAACCATAGCTTTGACTAGATGGACCTTTGCTGGCAAAGTAATGTCTCTGCTTTTTAATATGCTGTCTAGGTTGGTCATAGCTTTTCTTCCAAGAAGCAAGCATCTTTTAATTTCATGGCTGCAGTCACCATCTGCAGTGATTTTGAAGCCCCCCAAAATAAAGTCTGTCACTGTTTCCATGGTTTCCCCATCTATTTGCCGTGAAGTGATGGGACCGGATGCCATGATCTTAGTTTTCTGAATGTTGAGTTTTAAGCCAACTTTTTCACTCTCTTCTTTCACTTTCATCAAGAGGCTCTTTAGTTCTTCTTCACTTTCTGCCATAAGGGTGGTGTCATCTGCATGTCTGAGGTTATTGATATTTCTCCCGGCAATCTTGATTCCAGCTTGTGCTTCCTCCAGCCCAATGTTTCTCATGATGTGCTCTGCATATAAGTTAAATAAGCAGGGTGACAATATACAGCCTTGATGTACTCTTTTCCCTATTTAGAACCAGTCTGTTGTTCCATGTCCAGTTCTAACTGTTGCTTCTTGACCTGCATACAGATTTCTCAAGAGGCAGGTCAGGTGGTCTGGTATTCCCATCTCTTTAAGAATTTTCTACAGTTTGTTGTGATCCACACAGTCAAAGGCTTTGGCATGGTCAATAAAGCAGAAGTAGATGTTTTCCTGGAACTCTGTTGCATTTTCAATGATCCAACGGATGTTGGCAGTTTGATCTCTGGTCCCAAAGAATGTTCAAACTACTGCACAATTGCACTCATCTCACACGCTAGCAAAGTAGTTTGCATTACTGGTTATTAAAGTCCAAGGAACTGATGAGACAGAAGCTATGAAGCTTAATAAAGGTTTTACTAATGTAGAACCGTGATGATGACTGTTCTTAGTTTTCTTAAAATTTGTCTTTGGTTATATTGTTGTCAGGTTTTTCTTTAGATTGGAACCTTCAGCATTTGTTTAGTGCATCTATTGTATACATCTGTTTTTATATAGTTGTATATTTATATACAAATACGTTTTTTATTATTTTAAAAAATGCCTCTAACACAAAGCAAGTGATTTCGCATTTGCGAAAAGTGCTGCGTATCAGATTCTGCTTCAGAATCCATTGTGTTAGTTACATCAGCCGAGCACAGGACAACTTGATGAACTCACTAAGCTGTGTGTTAGGAAAAAACATCCCCTTTTCTGAGCCTCTGTTACCTCTAGCTCTGCCATTGTTGCCGTGAAGATAAATGAATAAGAGAGTGCTCCGACAAACGCTAAAGCACTACTTTAGTGATGCTACTTGTTCACGTTTGTTCTGCCAGTGACGTCAGGATGGACAGGGAAGTGGGAGGGCCTGGGATTGAGGATAACAGTGAGGAATTTGTCCTAGACCTTCCCGGGGTGTCTGCAGGGGGTGGTGTGGGGGGAACAGAGAGGAAAGGTCAGATCTGAATGCTGTCTGAAGCAAGTTGGTGGCAGGCTTGGTGACTGACCCCAGCGTGAAGCAGCACAGTCATTGGTGTGTTACTCGGTTGACTGGGGGAGAATGTGGAAGGGCAGATGAATGTGAGGAAGTTGGGAAGAGAACCATTTAGAGGGGGGAGGGGATGTGATGTTGGAGTTTGAGGCAAATGGGCTGGAGGCTGAGTTGAGGAAAGGGACAAGGAGACGGCTTGTTGAGTTGCAGGTTTTGGCACCATGTCCATGGCCATCAGTTGGCGTCTTGGAGGTTGAACGTGTCCAGGGGATTAAATAGAGCCCAGGCCTTCAACCAAGTCTGAGGTCACTATCACCACCAGCCTTGGAAGAGGGAAGTCAGGATCTGGGAGTTGTGGTGGCCAAGAGACTGACACTTCATGACGTCCATCCTGGCTGAACCGGGGCTGGCCTGTGTCCACTAGAAAGAGACAGCCAGATAAGAGCATGAAAGCCTTACCCCAGCGCAGCCATTTACGACACAGGATTGAATTTTATTTTATTTTTACTATTTTAAAAAATTTAAATTTACTTATTTTTAAATGGAGGATAATTGCTTTACAATATTGTGTTGGTTTCTGCCATATATCAACATGAATCAGCCATAGGGGTGCATATGTCCCCTCCCTTTAGGACTGACTTTTAAAAAAATGCTTATTTGGTTGCACCAGGTCTCAGGTATGACATGTGGAATCTAGTTCCCTGACCAGGGATCGAACCTGGGCCCCCTGCATTGGGAGCTCACAATCGTAGCCGTTGGACTACCGGGGAAGTCCCAGGATTGACTTTTCTTGAAGGGAAAGATTGCATGCATATTTGGCCTGGAGAATGGAGAGAGTAGCCATGGGCTTTTCACCCTTCCTCACAGCATTCTCGTTTGGGCTTTCCTGGTGGCTCAGACGGTAAAGAATCCACCTGCAATGCAGGAGATGCAGGTTCGATCCCTGGGTTGGGAAGATCCCCTGGAGGAGGGCATGGCAACCCACTCCAATATTCTTGCCTGGAGAATCCCATGGACAGAGGAGCCTGGTGGGCTACAGTCTATGGGGTTGCAAAGAATTGGACACGACTGAAGTATCTAAGTCAAATTGGTACCAGCAGCTGGAACTCCCGAGCAAGGGGAAGACATGTGTTGGTCTCAGAGCATCTGGTAAAGCATCGCCCACCCATCCACCCACCCAGAGCTTGGGAGTATCTCGCTTACTTGCCTTTGGGTCATTCTCATGCCAGGCCAAGGCTGGGATGTGGACAGAGGGCATTAGGGTCTCCCCTCCCTCCGTTCCCATCACACCGCCCTGCTTACTTAGCAAGTCTTGCTTTTCTGAGCGTCTGTGTCTGGCCTTGGCTGCTGGTGGTTCGAGTTGTGGTTTCAGCCTGTGGGCGGCCTTGGTGGCTCATGCCCCGGCTGTGGAATTCCACATCCACCCCTTCCTCCTCCCACTAGTTAACCTTGGGCCAGCTGGTCCTGTCTGCCAGGCACCCGGGAAGCACAGAAGAGAAGGTGAAAAGGCCCAGCATCTCTCCTTCCCCCTGCTCACTCTCTGGATCCTGGTCTTTTGGAGTTTTGCAGCCAAGAGCCGGTTTGACTAGTTCCTGCCCTGCCCAGCTTGGGCAACTGTTTAGGGCCTCTTGGTGTAACCCTGCTGGTCCTGCTCTCGTGTTTACCTTTCTGTGATAATCAACTCGTAGATACTGAGCCGGTCCTGGTCGATGTGAAGAACTATCTCATGGGAGGTGACCTGGTATAAAGGATGGTGCATGGGATTTGAGAACCAGGCATGGTTGGGTTCGAATCCTCATGAGACTACCCAGTACTTGTGTGACCTGGTTAGCAACTTGCTTCACCTGCTCCATCCTGAGTTTCCTCATCTGTGAAATGGGATTGTCAGGGTGAAGTGAAGTGACCTTGCGCAGCAAGCCTGGTGCACAACAGACTCGAAACATTTGTCAGTTTCTCCTTCCTTTCTCTGGCTGTGCTTGACCCCAGCAGTAAGGGGCTCTGTCTGTCTTTCTTCACTCAACTCCTTGGGGAAGTCATTTCCCCAAGGCGAGGCTTGGAGGATTCTTGGTGAATGACCAGGCAGTCTCAGAACCTTCTAGCGCTGACGTTCCCTGAATTTAGGAATCTAGAGATGGGTCTTCTGGTCATTTCTGTGTTCCCATTACTTTCACTAGAGGATGGGGATGCTTTTCTCTTTTGAGAAGAATCAGCATTGCTTCTAGAAAAAAAGTCTCCCCCAAGAGGTACGCCCCATCTCTGTGGGCACCTCCACTCCTTCCTTGGTGTTCAGCCCCCCGCTTCCCACTCTCGGAAGTGGGCGCTCCCTTTGGGACCTTGGTGGCAGGACCTTGAGCAGAAAGCAAGGGTTGGCGGCGTCTTCATAAAACCATCCGGCTTCAATAGGAATGTGCCCTGTGCCCTACATTGTTCCAGAAAATTCAGAAGCCCCAGAAATGTACAGGCTGCTCCTGACTCCCAAATACCCAGCGGGGCTCTGGGATCTCCCCCTCCAACTCTGCCCATGGCCCCAGCTTCTTCCTCTTCCCTCTTGGTGCTGCTGCAGCGACAGGGTGACTCTCTGGGCCGCAGCTGGGTGTGGCCTCTCTCCCCAGCTGCCCAGGCTCCAGCGCAGAGTCAGCAGGCTGGGTGATGTCTGCAGCAGGGGAGGGGGAGGGGAGGGGGTGCTCAGACCTGGCTGTGCGGTGGTATCTCCTGCAAGCTTAGAAACCTGTTGCTGCCGGGGCCCTTACCCTTCATGTTAAAACCCTGGGAGGAAGCACAGGCATTGAAGTGAAAGTTGCTCAGTTGTGTCTGACTCTTTGTAAGCCCCTGGACTATACAGTCCATGGGATTCTCCAGACCTGAATACCAGAGTGGGTAGCCTTTCCCTTCTCCAGGGGATCTTCCCAACCCAGGGATCAAACCCAGGTCTCCCGCATGGCAGGCGGATTTTTCGCCAGCTGAGTCACAAGCGTGGGCATTACTTGTGGACACATCTCCCCAGCTGATCCACACAGGCAGCTTCCCCATCAGCCTCTGTCTTTACTCCTGTCTGCTCAGAGGCCCCTGGTCCCCTCCCTAGTTCCTTCCTCAGCTCCTCCCCCCAGGTCCTTGACCCCCTTCTACTCGGGGCTGTCTCCTTTCTTGCCCCCTGCACCCAGTTCCTATCCGCAGGAACCCCGCCCCAGGACAGGGGAACTGCAGACTCAAGTGACACTCAAGTTTGAACTTGAACGTGTCTTCCCAAGGACACAGTGTTTCCCAGTGGAGAGAAGCTGTCCTGGTCGTCTAGTGTCATATGAGTGTGTGTGCATGCGTGCTCAGTCGCTCGGTTGTGTCCGACTCTTCGCGACCCCACGGACTGTAGCCCACCAGGCTCCTCTGTCCATGGGATTCTCCAGGCAGGAATACAGGAGTGGGTTGCCATTTCCTCCTCCAGGGGATCTTCCCGACTTAAGGGCTGGTTTGGGAACTTAACCACATGCAAATCATGTTTTCATTTAAAAATCGAAGAGTCTCCTTGGTAGAGGAAGAAGATTCTACTCATATCCTCAATGTGCTTAAAATCTAGCAAGAAGAGATTTAAAGGCATAGTAAAATACCCTCCAGTATAAAACTCAGGACTGGGGGATTCCCTGGTGGTCCAGTGGTTAATTCGGTGCGTCCACTGCCAGGGGCACAGGTTTGATCTCTGATTGAGGAACTAAGATCCCTCAAGTCACTAGGCATGGCCAAAAAAAAAAAAAAAAAAATCCAGGGCTGGATTTTGTCCTGTAAACCAGTTGTTCTCAAAGTTGGGGCCATTGAGGGATCACTTGTGGACATTTAAAAAATGTGCATGTTCTGGGAATTCCCTTGGTGGTCTAGTGGTTAGGACTCCGGGCTGTCACTGCGGAGGGCCCGGGGTTCAGTTCCTGGTTGGGGAACCAAAATCCAACAAGCCATGTGGCAAACAACTCCAGCGTGTTCTGACTGCCTTCCAGTTGATTCTGATTGAGTGTTTTTCGGGTGGGTCTTTTAAAACAAGCTCCCCAGGAGAGGGTGATGTGCATGAATTCAGGGAGGGGGCGGGCAGGCTGCTGTCAGATGATGCTGGGATGCGCTGCGCTGCGGCTTCGTGAAGGCGGGGCCTCCCGTCCGTCTGTCCCCTGGAGGAGAAGGTGCATCCCCAGGTGGGCTCTGATGCCCGGCCCTCCCCAGGTGCAGGCTCCCAGCGATCCTGCCCTGACATCTGGCTGCTCCGCTCAGGCAGCTGGCGCAGTCCTCCTGGACCTGGAAGTGTCTGGCCTGGGGCTGCTGCTGGGGCAGTGAGCTGTCAGCATTCATCTCCGAGGTCCAGCGATCAGAGCGGACACTGCGCCGTCAGTCTGGACCAAGCCTCGGTGATCCTGGGTGATCCTGTTTTCCCCCTGTCACTCACTTCCCTCTGGGTGAGGAGCACAGTTGGAGGGAGGTGGTGGGGGGGAACTGCATTTTCAGACACGCATCAGATTTTCCTGGCCTCCGGTGGTGCAGGGAGGTGCCTGTGATCCTAGGAGCAGGCAGGCAGAGGGAGGACCGTGATGAGGGGCTGGGGACACCTCCACCCTGGGCTCGCCGGGCTGGGAGGATGACCGTGTCCTCTCCAAAGCCAGAGAGCTGAGGGCGGCCAGGGCTGAGCGTGGACCGCCCTCCCTCCGGAGGGTGGAGGGGGGATGAAGTCGTTGCAGTGGGATGGGTTCATGTCTGGCAGGACATGTGGGTTTGTGTCTTGAGTGGCTCCCCAAATCCCACTTGATCGCTCGTAATTCCAGCTAGGACTCTGGAGGCCTCCGGCTGTGGTCTGGGGTGAGGAGACTGAGTTGGGCAAGAACGGCTCTGAGACTTGGCGTCTGCGTCTCGTAATTAGCGCTGCTGGTTGGGGATGGAAGCTGCCCTGGGCTGGGCTCCGCTGTTTACCCTTATGTAACTCTCACAACCAGCCCAGGAAACAGGGCTGATGAGCCCCGTCTTCTAGGCAGAGGAACTTGCCTGCGGGCCTTGGACTGTGATGTCTCAGCTAGAATTCCAGCCGCTTAAGTTAGACATGGCAGTGTGCTGCTTCTAGTGCTTTGGGGTGGAAGTCAGGAGAACCCGAGCCAGGTGTGTGACCTCGGGCAGATCCCCTCAACACACGACTCACTTCCCTCAGGTGCACAACGGGGGCTGGGGGTGGCCAGGCTCCCAGTGTCCACAGTGGCCGGTGGCGGCGTGTCCCCAGGGCTGTGCAGATGCAGCCAGCTGTGGGCAGCCTCTCTCTGCAGAGCTGTCTGCCTCTGGTGGTTCACGGCCTCCTCAGAGACAGTGTCAGCTGCTCACTGGCCTTTTGGGGTGCTGTGGTTCCTTTTTGGAATCGGATTTAGGGTATAGATTTCCCTGGTGGCTCAGACGGTAAAGAATCTGCCTGCAGTGCGGGAGATCCGGGTTTGATCCCTGGGTGGGGAAGATCCCCCGGAGGAGGGCACGGCTATCCACTCCAGTATTCTTGCCCGGAGAATCCCATGGACAGAGGAACCTGGAGAGGCTACAGTCCACGGTGTTGCAAAGAGTCAGACACGACTGAGTGAGTAACACTTAGGGGTACTAGGCCTATCTGTAGTTACCCAATAGAGAGTTTTCTTTAAAAAACAAAACAAAACAATGCAGTTATTATGTAGTTAAAAAAATGTGTAAATCCAGTCATCCATATTCAAAATGCTGATTCAGATACTCAAGGGCAGCTTTTAGACTTGTAGCTTCATTTGCAAAAGAGAGGAGATGTCCTTTCTGGATCTCTTTCTCTAAATTTCTAGGGCTCTGAGAATCCTTTTATCATGGTTTTATCTCCATCCATTTTCTTATGACTAGGAAACTTCACACACTGCCTTACTTCAAGTGATACCTGTGAATTTAGGTTATTGGACCTAGAAGGACTCTTCCCTGCTATCTAAGATATTTCTTAAGGGCAGTCTCCTGGAATGACAAATCATCCCACTGTTGACCCTTTAGGAAATTTGCTAGATAGTGAAGGACCGGGAAGCCTGGAGTGCTGCTGTCCATGAGGTTGCAAAGAGTCGGACATGACTGAGCGACTGAACAATGATCTGCAACCATTATCCTAGATTTGCCTCTGTTTATTACTTTGAGATGACCCAGGTCTTCAAAATAGGGGCTCCCAGGTTATTCTCTGAGGCTTACGGCAATAGTTTAAGTGGTCACCAGGAGCTCAGTTCCCGTGGGAGTGGATTCACCAAGTTATATATGAGAAACTCCACACCTGTGATTTCTAATGATGGCCATTTCTTTGGTACGCTACCACCCCTGTGTTTTCATCACTTCATTTCTGACGGTGGAGAAGTTAGAGAGCCAAGAGACTGTCAGGGTAGAATATTGCCAGACAAGGTGCCTGTGAGTTTCTTGATGTTTTAATAATGCATTTATTTTTTTATACTGTACAGATATCACTCCATTTAGTACTCATAACTGCCCTTTGAAACAGACTGAAGACCTATATTTTTCTTTCCTTTTTTGTGTGACTCTGTACCATATTTATTAAGAAAAGAATTTGAAGTGTCATCAAACAAGATAAAGCCAACAGGGATATCAGAGCAGTCAGGACAATATATATTTTATTTTAGATATGTATATATATATATATATAAACTATATATGACTTGTTCAGAGTCATATAGAAGATTGTATAACTCTAAACAGGGACAATTCCGAGTGGTTTATTTTTTTTAATATTTATTTATTTCGTTTATTTGGCTGTACCGGGTCTTAGTTGTGGCACGCAGGATCTTTTTCTTCTCTGATTGTGGCATGTGGGATCGGTTCTCTGACCAGGGCTCAAACGACCCCAGCATTGGGAGCATGGAGTCTTAGCCACCACGGAAGTTCCCGCAAGTGGTCTTAACATCTGTTAACTCATCCTTAGAACTGTCTGGTGAGGTAGGTGCTGTTATGATCCCTGTTTTTATAGAAGGGAAAACTGAGGCTTAGAGATGAAGGAACTTATTCACAAAGTGGTGGAGCCCCAATTTTAACCACTGTACTAGAATAGCTCTCTAAAATAAATGAGGCTAAGGGAAATGTTAAGTCCACATACTGTGGCAAGAATTATCACTGTAGTGAGGTGAAGAAAGGTAAGTGACTAGAGAACAAACTTATGGGGAGATGATGGGGGAGGAAAAGTTAGGGAGTTTGGGATGGACATGTACACACTGCTGTATTTAAAGTGGATAACCAACAAGGACCTACTGTATAGCACAGGAAGTTCTGCTCAGTATTCTGTAACAACTTATTTGGGAAAAGAATTTGAAAGGATTTGAAAAAAGAATAGTTACATGTATACGTATAATTGAAGGGCTTAGGGCTTCCTAGGTGATCCTAGTGGTGAAGAACCTGCCTACCAATGCAGGAAACGGTAAGAGATGTGGGTTTGATCCTTGGGTCTAGAAGATCCCCTGGAGTAGGAAATGGCAACCCACTTCAGTATTCCTGCCTGGAGAATCCCATGGACAGAGGAGCCTGGCAGGTTACAGCCCTTGGGGTTGCAAAGAGTTGGACATGACTGAAGTGACAGCATGCACACATGTATAATTGAATCACTTTGTTGTACACCTGAAACTAGTACAACGTTGTTAATCAGCGGTACTCCAAAATAAAATCAAAAGCTAAAAAAGAAAAAGAAGAAGTAAGTGACTAGTTAAGATTGCAAAGCCAGAAAGTGGCATCAACAGAACCAGACTCTCAGCCTTCCTTAGTCCTGTATCCACTGCCTCACACAGCATCCTTCTTCAAACGCAAAACCTATGTCTTTCAGAACCTGGCAATCGGGGCAGGAGCTGTCGGATCTTTGCAGCTGACCTACATCTCGAAGGTAATGTCGGCCTGGAGCTTTGGGAATTCATGGTCTGTAAGGAGGTTTAGTATCTAAACAAGAGGAAGCACACACCTCAGGCATCGGCTCCTAGGGGTGTTGCTGGGCTGTGATGTGCTCCCTGGATGCCCGTGGAAGCCTGTAACTGACCGGGGCCGGGTGGCCTGTGGTCAGCAGGCCTTGGAAGGCGGTCTTGCAGCCTCTCACTCCTGGGACCCATTAGTCAGTGACACTGCCAGCTCCTGCAAAGGAGGGATGGGAGGTGGGTGGGCAAAGACTGGGACATGATCTTTTTTTGTAATTGGGACAAAAAGGAACACAAACACAACAGCAAAAAACCTAGTGACCGTAAAGGATTCTCCCAAAGTGTATGGTTTGAAGGGGGTGGCTCAGAAAGCTTTGGGGCGGCACTGAAAGTTTATCCATCAGCTGGACCATATCACTGTGGAGGGGAGCCTGCGAGGGCCCCAAGGAGGTGCCCAGATGTGCCAGGAAACCACTTAGCAGCCAAAGAACAGCTGGAGGGGCTGGCAGGCTAGCCGACAGTCCATTCCTGGTCCAGTTTGCACAGAAGAGGCGAGAGCAACCTCTCTTCTGGGCAGAGACTTGGGTAGGGGCTGGGGGGCTCCAAGTGGATGGTGCCCACACGTAGGTGCTGAATTCAGCTTTGTGTAGCGGCCCCTCCCTGGAGCAGGCACTGGTGCTGACCTGTGATGCAGCAGTGATTAAAAAAAAAAAGGCTGGGGGATTTAGAGCCTTGCTAGAAAGAGGAACTGTTCGTCCAGCGAGGAGAGCCAGGTGGCTCCCAGCCAGCACTGAGGTTCTGGAAGGCCCTCACTAAGGCTTCTTGGAGACCTCAGCTTCCTTGTCCACATTTTCCCCTCCTCAGGGGATGGGGCTCTGATGTGAGTGGCTCCTGGCTCCATCTCATAATAAGCTTTGGGGGTCCTTGGGCAGCCCTCCCATCTCAGCTGGGCCAGAGGGGAAGGCAGCTGCAGGGGTTGCAGGCCGGAGTCCAGCAGAGGTGACTGGGTGCAGGGCAGTGTTTGGGCTCCTTAGAGCGAGGAGGGAAGGACTGGGAGAGGGGAAGGGCCTAGGAAAGCAGGCAATTTGCATGCTTTGTGGTCAGAATGTGGCTGCCTCTCGGCCACGTGGCCAGGGGCCTGGGGCCTGGGCCCTGCCCTGTCCTGTCCTGTCTTGCTGTGAGCTCATTAGGTCATTTCATTAGGAGGTTGGAAGAGAGTGAGTTCAGAGAGCGGGGAGCAGAGAACCTCAAGATTAATGAAACTCCAAACCATCTCCCGTTTGAGAGGGTTTTTTTTTTTCCCCTCCTTCCTGATGGGAGAAGAGGGACTACAGTCTCCTGCAGAATCGTGATTTATAAATGCAGCTCGGACAAGAGTTTCTTGAATTCTCGGTTTGGGAGGCTGCTTCCTTTAGCAGGATGGACCTGCCTTTTACCCTCCATGGAGGGGAGAGGCAGGCGGGGATGGGTTTTGCAAAACCCACAGCTGCCTGTGGGTCAGGTTTCACGGAGAGGAGAGCCTTGAACTGCTTGCTGCCTGACCCAGTGCCAGAAAGCAGGGGTTTTCCCAGAAAAAAACATTTAGCCTGTGCTGGTATCAAATTCAGCATTCCAGGTTATTTCTTGTTAACTCCTAGGTGTCTGCTCCCCGAGGAATGTGTTGCACCAGCAGCGGCAGCCCAGCCATGGTGCCCGTGGCCTCTGCTAAGGGTGCTCGTCCTTGTGGGCTGGTGTTGGGAACATCCATCTTCAGAGAGGCTAACACAGAGGAAGGTTCTGAAATTGATGTGGCCCAGGCTGTCCCCAGTAGCAGGGCCAGTTCTCAGGCCAACTAGAAAAAGATGGATGCTGCCCTTTGACTCCACCCACCTCCCCCCTTTGTTTGCAGGTTCTCCTCTTCCACGCAGCCAGCCCCACCTCTGTTAACTCGAGTCCTGGCCTGACCCGAGAGGCCAACCAAACTGAAACATCAGAGTCAGGAGTAGAGAAAGGTTTACTGCAAGGCCATGCAAGGAGATGAGGTGGCTCACAGCCCTCAGAAGTCTCAAGCTCCCCGAAGGGTTTCAGCAAAGCGTTTTTAAGGGCAGATGAGGGGGTTGAGGGTCTCAGCGTGCACGTTTCTCTGACGGGCTGATGGTGAGACAGCTGGGTGGTGTCACAGGAGTTCACGTTAGAGGTCCTTGGGCTCCCGGAGACGTGGAACCATGATGTACTCAAGGTCATCTAGTCTTTCCTCTGTTTGCTGCTGGTTGTTGGTGGGGTGGGGTTCACATCTGCAAAACAACTCAGGAAATTTGCATCAGATACTATTATCTGGGTACCTCAGAGAGGAGCTCAAGCAGGGGATACGGGGGAAGGCTTTGTCTGCAGAAGGCCCCATAGGGTCCTGCTCGCTTACACTTCCAGCTTGTGGCCTGGCTCTCTGTTAACTGCAATGAAGACCTTCCTGGAACAGGGCTCACTCCTGGCTTTTGGTGGGCAGGGGCAGGGGGTCATGGATTCTTAGGAAAGTCTGATGAGAAGCGTGGATTCATGTCCCGGGTAAACCACGTGTGCTTGCACACAACTTGATTTTGCCTGTGCCTCCAGGGCTCATTGACCCCTGGAAGCTGCTTCAGAGGCCCCGGCTTCGAGCCCGCCATGACTCTGGATGGGTGACTGCCTCTTCCACAGCTCCTGATGCTGCCTCATGGGGCAGGGTCTCCCTGGGCGGCACCGAGGCTCCAAAGCCTTGGGCTGCTGCTGCTGCTGCTGCTGCTGGAGGGGCCCCAGCTCCACTTCCGGCCCAGGGGAGACAGGGTGGGGCGGGCTCGCAGTGCCCTGGTGCCCCACGGCTTTGCTGCTCCTGTGGTCTGTGCGCGATCTGATAAGAGCGAGTTCCTGAGAGTCTGTCGGGCCAGGGGTTAGGGGGGCGGCCTCGCCTGTGTCACTCTGCGGGTGAGCTGTGCCCGGTCCCTGCCTCACCCCCACCCCCCTGCCTCTCACTGCCTCCTCACCCAGGACCCACCGGTCAACCACTGCTGTGCAGCGACTTACTTGTGGCCGGAGTCAGCCCATCCACCACGCTGCTTCTTCAAGAGCCTCTCTGCTCCTTCACCACGTGTGAAGGAGCTTCATGGGCTGGCCTGGTCACCACCAGGTGCTGGGGTGGGGGCAGCAGTGCTGTACCTTCCAGGAGGTGGGGGTCCTGCTCCCCCCATCACTGGGATCTGAGGGGAGGCCAGAGCTATACTCCTCCAGAGGGAGTGAGACCCCCTCTCCGCCCCCACTTTGACCTTTCTTTTTGAGGGCACAGCTGCCACTAGATAGGACTTGCTT
Organism: Okapia johnstoni; assembly: GCA_024291935.2. Taxonomy (NCBI): domain Eukaryota; kingdom Metazoa; phylum Chordata; class Mammalia; order Artiodactyla; family Giraffidae; genus Okapia; species Okapia johnstoni. The sequence continues at coordinate 29,224,344 of CM044327.1, forward strand.
TGTTTGTTTGTTTTTTTGACCACACCAAGGCATGTGGGATCTTAGTTCCCCAACCAGGGATCAAGCCCATGCCCCCTGTATTGGAAGCCTGGAGTCTTAACCACTGGACCCCCAGGGAAGTCCCTTTATTTTTCTTTGTCATTCTGGGACTGTAAGAAGGGGTGTAGTTGTTTCCCCTCTGGCTTTGCCAATCTGGAGGCTGATCAGAGATGTTGAGGGTCTTACCCTTGCTAAACAGCCCATCAGGGTTGACCTAGAACTGGCGTCCTGTTACTTCAGCAAGAGCAGCTTGGCCAGGTAATCCTTCTGTGGTCACCACGAGGCAGATTACAGGTGTGAAGGTGTGGAATCACACGTACTCCCAACTGAACACTGGATAAACATGTAAAAGCAAATGGAAAGCCAGGTGATCTCTTTGAAGGCTTTGACTTCCGGTAATAAGCACGTTTTCCCCTGGATAGGCTAGTAATGAGTTGTGGTCAGAGTGGACCGTTTGTCGCCCAGCCAGGGTGAAAGTGTCGGGAAGGCCTGGATGGCCGAGGTAGTTCTGCGACGGTCAGGGTCATACAGGAATCAAGGGCGGGGCGCACAGGAGCTCTGAGCTTGAGGACCTTCAGGAACACAGGTGCTGAGGGAGGAAGCCCACGAGTCACCAACAGATCAGAACATCAGATGCAAACAGGAGGAAGGCACGCAGTGTGGCTCAGGTTGAATTCTGGGGTCTGAATCCCAGGAGAACGAGATGGCATGGGGGCCAGGGCTTGTTTGCAGGGCTCCAGTGCACAGATGCTAAAGAGGCCATGGGCTTTTCTTCTACTTTGAAGGCAGATATGCGGGCTCACCTTTGTTTAAATCTTCATCGTCTGGGGGATTATTTAAAGACTTTCTTAGGCCCTCTAGCATACACCTCACATCATGGTAAACATATCAGAATGACTCCACTTCCCTCATGGGCTGTAGTTGTCTGGCTGTGAGATATTTGAAAGGATTTTCATCATTTTCCTTTTTGAAATGATTTGACTGTGAGCAACTCAATTTATGATTGGCTCTAATTTCTCAGCTATCATCTTGCACATCCAGGGATTCTTGTGAACCAAGGAAATCAAAGCTGCTAATTATTTTTGAATGTTGTGCAGTTTTTGTGAGTGTTTAATTAGAATGTGAATAAAGTTGGCTTAATGCAACATCTTGTAGGCATTTAATTAAATACTTGTTGATGAGATTGGTGTAACGTCATATAGACATTCAGTTGAATAGTTATTACTGTTGAGTGTGCCATATTCATTTTGTGTGTTGGAGGCCAGGTCTCATACATGTTTTTTGGGCCCCAGAGAAGCTCACAAGGCCCTCAGCATTTTGCCCATCATGCCAAGCATGAAAAGTGAAAGTTAGTCACACAGTCGACTCTTTGCGATCCCAAGGACTGTAGCCCACCAGGCTCCTCCGTCCATGGAATTCTCCAGGCAAGAGTACTGGAGTGGGTTGCCATTTCCTTCTCCAGGGGATCTTCCTGACCCATGGATCAAACCCGGGTCTCCTGCACTGCAGGCGGATTCTTTACCAACTGAGCTACTAAGGAAGCCCCTCGTGCCCAGCATAGCATGGCTTGTATTGGTACATGGAGTGGGTGCAAACAGCCCCTGCTTGGTTGAGCAGCCTCTGCATGATAAGGTGGGTTAAGTACTTCACCTGCATAGTCACATTTAATCCTCACCGTAGCCCTGTGAGAGCATGATTTATTATTACTGTTTGATGGACTAGGAAATGGTGAGACAGCTGGGACGCCTGGGATGGGGGCCCTGGCGCTCTGGCACCAAAGCCCAGGCTGTACTGCCTGTCCTTCCTTTTATCTTTTATAGGCTGCCTCCTCGGTTCCCATCTTGAGTGTTCTGGGCAGTATTAATTTGGGTTGTTGAGAAATCTGGGTCAGGTCTGTAGAAAGAACTCAGAGCCAAGAGGGAGAATCCGGTCACCCCGGTGTGTCAGTCATGATCAGATCCTGAGCCACTGTGAGCCATGATGAGACCTTAATTTTTTTCTTTTAATGTTGGGTCTTTCCGTCTTGTTTTTATTTTATTTTATTTGCTTGCACTCGGGTCCTTTAGTTGCGGCAGGGCAGGATTTTTTCTAGGTGGCTCAGTAGTCAAGAATCCACCTGCCAATGCAGGAGACACAGGAGACATGGGATCGATCCCTGGGTTGGGAAGATCCCCTGGAAGAGGAAATGGCAACCCACTCCAGTATTCCTGTCTGGGAAATCTCATGGACAGGGGAGCCTGGCAGGCTACAATCCAAGGGATCGAAGAGTCGGACATGACTGGGCATACGTACACTATAGGAACTCTTAGTTGTGGCATTTGGGATCTAGTTCCCCGACCAGGGATGGAACCTGGGTCCCATGCGTTAGGAGTGCAGGGTCTTAGCTACTGGATCACCAGGGAAGTCCTGAAACCTTAATTTTGACCCCAAAGTTTTCTTTAGCTCTTGGCTTCTAATGAGCCTCTTGTTAAAGCTAGAACCTCTCCAGGAGCCCCTGGGCGAGAGCAAGTTGGACAATGCCCCTGACTGGAAATGCGGGAGTGGTGTGCATGAGTGGATGATAGCAACGTGTGAATAGTGGTCCCCAGCCTCGGTCCTGGGGGAAGGGACTGCCCCCTTAGAAATCCCAGGTCCAGTGGTGGAGGCCTGCTGCAGGGAGGTTCAGCCTTCATCAAGGGCAGTCATCTAATTCCATATGATGGAATATGTTTTCATTTCCTTGCTCAGTGTGTTTGAACTCAAATGAGACAGGCTCACAACAGGCACAGAATCAGAATGTACATGTGGGGGCAGGCTTGAAAAAGCAGGATGACACAGCAGGAGGTAGAAAAAGTCCTGCTTTCTTATGTCCTTGCCTTCAATATGGGATGTGCCCTGATCCCATCGGCTGCTCTCTGGGCAGGTGGGAAGTGCTTATTTTCATGGTGAAGCAGTCAGGGTAAAGATAAGGGAAATTGATCTGTGTGTCTCAGTGCAGTGAGTGACTCACCTTTCTGTGGGCTCTGTTTGAAATCTGTGTATTTGTGACAATTCCACCTCTAATTCACAGAACTGTTTAGGGGAGGAGGTTGGTGGTTGGGAGAGGAGTAGGGTCTCGCTGATGTGAAAAGTACATATATCTGTGGTCCAAAGAGAACTTTCTCAGGACTCAGTGGCTTGTGAGCGTTTTTGCAGATTCAACACAGATATCAAGATAGCGGTTATCTCTGAGGGATGGGGCCGGGATTCTATCTACCAGGGAGGGGCACAGAGGGCTTCTAAGAAACAGGATCGATAGTGGGTGATTTCTTAATCTGGATGATGAGTGCAAGGTTTCCACTCAATCATTAGTTTTTAAAATGTTCTCAAATGTTTTGTATACTCTTCTTTTTATATCAAGTCTCCTAAGGTAAAAAGTTTTGAAGGAAAAAAAACAACACAGCTTTACACCACTGTTGGAAACACACTCAGGTTTCTTTTCTTTTTTTATCTGATTTAGGTGAGCATAGCCACCCCAAAGCAGAAACCCAAAACTCCGTTTTGCTTCGGTAAGTCCTGAGCAGAGGGTGGGTTTTCTGAACACTCCTACAGCAGCTTCCTCTTTTGCATGGAGACAGTCCTGTGATTGATCGCATGTGACATGTATCGTGTGTGTGTGAGTGACCGCTGTCCCAGCCATATCCGTGGGTCTCACATGATCTTCCTTTCCCTGATCTCCCTGTGAAGATTTTTAATAACATAAGACAGAGGCATAGGTGCCTGTGATGTCTCAGTTCTCCTGGCTCCGCAGGGCAAGGTGCCAAGTATCTACTGGAAGTCTTAAGGAACCTTTAACTCAGAGCAGAGGAATGGTATGGAGACTTGAGGGAACTAGGGAATGTTCTACTGAAAGTCTTATTGCCAGTGAATGATGGCTGGGGGTGACCCAGGAAGCAGAGCCGCTCAGTGGATGCAGGGCACTGAAGCATCAGTATTCAACTGGCTTCTTCGGCCTTCTCAGTGCTGTACCAAGTGCTATGAGCAGATGCTAACAAATAGCTTCTGTTTTATGTCTGGGGTGTAAGCTCCACAAAGGTGGGGATGCTCCCCAGCCTTGTCATTGCTGTATCCCCAGCACTTAGCATGTGCTTCCTAGCACAAAGTGGTTGCTCAGTAAATATTCGCTGAGGGAATGAGTGAATGAACTAAAGGGTTCTTTGTCTACCCCACGATGCTCACCTCCTCCAGTTCTAGCTTATTTTTGCCAGGAGAGTAAAATGGTCCTTTAAGCTGTCCTCTTTTCCCACTTCAGGTTGGTTCAAACTTCTTTTGCACTCTTTCTCCCACTTCCTTCAAATATAATTGACAAGCTCAAAAATCTGACTCTCAGATTTTGTGGTCAGCAGATCTAAAAAGAAAAAAAAAAAAAGAACCCAGAAGTAAATTGTTGACCTCATGGAGTACTAAGGAAGGACCAGGTTGAAAATGGGGTCTCAAGGTCACAGATTTGAACCCTGGCAACCTTAGTTCCATGTCTCAACCACAGACAAGACCCCTAACCCGGGTCAGTTGTACCAGTGGAAACCAGGAGCATGGGGGCCAAACTTACATGTGTATTATCATGACTGTCCAGTGTTTGGCGCCTCTGAAAAGCTGTCCCAGCGTGTGTCTGGTGGACGGTGAATGAGCCGCCTTTCTGCACAGCAGCACAAGAAGGCCATTAGTGTTGTCTTGTGGCCAATGGAATAATAATCCACATTTTTTTAATACTGAGAGCGCTCTGCTTCCCAGATATTCCCAGGTGACTTTGCACCATGGGGAACATCTTGGTCTCCTTGGCGGGAATCCTCCTCCCTGCGACATCAAACACCTTAGTTTTGGTGAGTGTTCTGATTCTTCTCTCTTTGTCCCGTACCTTTTGCAGTCATCAACGCCCTCTCGCAGAGGTATTTTCTTCAAGCCAACGACCAGAAAGATCTGAAGGACTGGGTGGAAGCTTTGAATCAAGCCAGCAAAATCACCGTACGTATGATCCTTCTCCTTTCTGGTGAGAGTGTTTCTGCAATCGGCGCGTTTCGGGTGGGGCTGCGGGGACTTTCCCAGGACCTGTTCCAGACCGGTTCCCCTACCTCTTCTTACACCTTGCCCGCCTAGCCGCAAGTTGAACGGAGACTCTGAGTCTGAATCCGGTTCGAGGGGACGTTTATGGAGTGTCCCTGCTGTGTTTCCTGGGAGGACTCCCAGGTGGCCGTGGTTTGGGGTCATTCTGGGATGCTGATTCAGAATGTGGTGGGCTTGGAAAATGGAGTGCTGACTCTGAGAAACAGGGTAGAGGGAACTCACATGAGGAGGGAAATCGGAACTTTTTCCTGGCTTGGGGGGGACTCTTCTGACTTAAAGAGGCCACCTGGGGACCAGTCCAGGCCGTCCACTGACCTGTCCTGGGAAAGCCTAACATTTATAAGCACCCGCTTGCTGGCTGTTCTGTGAGGACTCTTGTTTTCCTCGACTTGGCTAACGAAGAACTCCTTTCTTCCTCCTTAGAAATACAGAAGAAGAAAGGGAGATGGGTAGGAGTAAGGAGAGGGGAAAACTGTTTAAGGGAAAAAACTAGACCTTTAACCAATAATGTAGGCCGACTTCTGGCATGTAAGCCACACTCGAAAAGCTTGATTTTCTGTATCATACTGTCAGAAGTGCTAGCATTCTAGTGACTTCCATTAAAAACCAGTATGTGCTGGGGCAGATTATTCTTCCCAATACCTCAGGGTTCCTGTGAATAATTTCGCAGAAGAAGCCTGTACACTTATCCAGCACTTGTGATGCTGCCTCCAAGCAGAGTACAATTCAGTCATCGATGTGGTTTTGCTTGTTGACTGGTTATTCTGATAAACCTTGGTAAGGCAGTGAAAAGAGAGGGAGACGGTGGTGGTCTGTAAAGGGGGGTAGCTGCTAACTCAGGCACATCTGCTACCCGCACGCTTGTGTGTGTCTGCAGAATGCTGACTTTAATAAAGATTTTCTTTTTTCACGTTGGAGTCTTCACCCTTCTGGGTCTTCCACACTGTGGGGAGTTTCTTTCAGTGTCTAATACTTTCTTCTCATTCAGTGTTATCTCTTTTTAAAAAAAAAAAAAAAGTTGTTTTTTTTGATGTGGACGATTTTTAAAAGTCTTTATTGAATTTGTTACAGTATTGCTCCTGTTTTATGTTTTGGTTGTTTGGCTGCAAGGCATGTGGGATCTTAGCTTCCCAAGCTAAGGTCCAGTCATACCCCCTGCACTGGAAGGTGAAGTCTTAAGCACTGGACCACCAGTGAAGACCCCAGGGTTTCCTCTCTTGGACCTGCCTGGTGAACTGGACTACATGGACTGTGAGGCAGTGGGGGCCTCTTTGTCCTGCTTTTATGCCTTGAGCATAGAGTTGCTCCAAGCGGCTAGTTCCACGTCCTCTTTTCTGGCCTGCTGGGATGTCCCAGCCTCTGCAGGGGCTCCATAACCTCTAGGGTCGCCCTGACTTTCCTCTGCTCCGTTTATACCTCTCTTCACTCCTCCTGCCAAAGATCCTGTGGGACAGAAGGAAGAGGAGGGGTACCTGACTTCCTCATTACGGGCAGATTTCTCTTAGCACACCTTGTATGCAAAGTGAAGCATCTTGGGGGCAGGGGATGCAGAGATGAAAGATACAGACCATGTATCCAGCCAGGCTTTCTGACCGGCCACATTGCTCACCCTTCGCATCACTCCTGTGAGGCAGGTACTTTCACTGCTGTTTTTATCATGAGGAAAATGGAAATCAGAGTCTTGCCCTATGTCTGGAGTTTGCTAAATGACAGAGCTGGGATTCAAGCCTAGGACCTTGTGACTTCCGAGACCTGGAAGGGTTTATAAAAATATGAAAAACAAGCAGCAGATGTAAAAGAAGTTAGATGACATACCACTTTTACATTCATGGCTTCTTGTTAGCCTCATGAAAAACTTAAGTAGAGAGGGCAGGAGTGATCATCTGGTTTATAAACGAGGCAGTGGAAGTGCCTGGAGATCAGAGTGACCCGCCCAGGTTCAGGAGCCAGTGTCCACAGATCACTGGTCACTGAGTGCTAGGTCACTGAGTCCTTATGATTGAAGATAATGGTCAACAGATGGTATTCAGCCAAAAGTGCAGACACCAAGAGGGAAGGGGGTGGGGTGAATTGGGAGATTGGGATTGATATACACTACCATGTATAAAAGAGATGACTAATGAGAACCTATTGTTTAGCATTGGGAGCTTTATTCAGTGCCCCGAGGTGATCTAAATGGGAAGGGAATCCAATAAAAAGGAGATATCTGTGTACAGATAGCTGACTCACTTTGCTGTACAGCAGAAACTAACACAACATTGTAAAGCAACTATACCCCAATAAACATTTTTTAAAAAATAAAGAATTGGATTTGCTTGGAGTAGTAGTATTCCTGTGTTAGTTTCCTAAGGGCTGTTGCAAAAGGTAGATGGCTTAGAGTAACAGAAATGTATTCTCCCATAGTCCTGAGAAGTCTGACATCAGGGTGTTGGCAAGGCCCTCCATGTACCCGTTGAAGGCTCAAGGGGAGAATACTTCCTTGCCCTTTCTAGCCCTCGGAGGCTTCCCTGGCTTGTCACTGCATCACTCTACTTCTGCATCCGTCATTGTACGGCCTGTGTGTCTGTGTGACCTCTCCTCTTAGGAAGACGTGAGTCATTGCACTTGGGGCCCACCCTAAAAAAGCATCAGTTCAGTTCAGTCGCTCAGTCGTGTCCGACTCTTTTCGACCCCATGAACCACAGCACACCAGGCCTCCCTGTCCATCACCAACTCCCGGAGTTTACCCAAACTCATATCCATCAAGTCGGTGATGCCATCCAACCATCTCATCCTCTGTCATCCCCTTCTCCTCCTGCCCTCAATCTTTCCCATAATCAGGGTCTTTTTAAATGAGTCATCAGGTGGCCAAAGTATTGGAGTTTCAGCTTCAACATCTGTCCTTCCAGTGAACACTCAGCACTGATCTCCTTTAGGATGGACTGGTTGGCTTTCCTTGCAGTCTAAACCAGCATGGCTTCATCTTAATTTAATTACCTCTGCAAGGACCCTATTTCCAAATAAAGTCACGTCTGAGATTATGGGTGGACATCTTGGGGAGACATCATTCAACTCATTACATTTTTTTGAAAGGGTTAAAAATTGGACAGTGAAATTATAGCACACCTTCCCCTACCACAGTTGGACTATTCCTCATAGTCTTGCAAATTTCATTTCATGATGCAAATGGAACCCTGTGGATCTCCTCCATCAGGGGACCCTTCACCAGGGAGGGGATGGGATGGTGGAAGAGGGCCCTGTTTCACTGGGATCTTGGGAAATGGACAAGCCAAGAGGATGCCCTTGTTTTCAAGACCTGGCGCATGGTTATTGGTGAGTTTGTTCTCCACGGGCTGATTCTCCGTCTCAGGAAGTGTAAGCGGCTTTGGAGAGCCAGGTGGCTGGTCAGAGGGAGCTGATGATGCAGGTGTGTGAGCAGTGATGACCAGCAGTTCTCTGGGTGGGCTGACAGGTTGAGAGGCAACATCCCGAAAGGATTCCACTCACCAGAGAAAAACGCAGAGGAACTGGCAAGGGTGGTCCCAGTAGGTGGTAGGTAGTGGTGTTTAGCAGTGGCAATGACTTCATTTTAATGAGCTTTCGTTTACCTCATCTATGAAATAGAGAAACAATGCCTACCTGGTAAAATGGCCTGAGATGAGCAGTAATGCAGGAAGAGAGGAGGACTCCCTCCTCCTGGCACTGAGCAGAGGCCTAAAGCAACTGTTGTTGCTAGGTGTTAAGGAAAGGAGAGGGGAGATTTCTGGCCTCATCTGAAGAGGTGGTGGGCAGAGGTCGCCCTTGACTATCTAAGCTGAGTGCACAGGCCAGGATGAAGGGTCCTGTCTTCTTTCTGGGGCCCCAGTGTTGATCACAATGGTCTTACTCCTTTGAATTAGATGGATAGAGGTGTGGTCCTTCATTCCCATCCTTGGCAGGCAGACTTAGTTCTCCTATGGCCCTGAGCTGTCAACTCCCCTTGCCCCCACTTCCTGGCTTACAGTAGCTTTTTAAAATTAGTTAGGCTGCTCCAGGTCATGTATGGATGTGAGAGTTGGACTATAAAGAAAGCTGAGCGCTGAAGAATTGATACTTTTGAACTGTGGTGTTGGAGAAGAGTCTTGAGAGTCCCTTGGGCTGCAAGGAGATCAAACCAGTCCATCCTAAAGGAAATCAGTCCTGAGTATTCATTGGAAGGACTGATGCTGAAGCTGAAACTACAATACTTTGGCCACCTGATGCAAAGAACTGACTCATTGGAAAAGACCCTGATGCTGGGAAAGATTGAAGGCAGGAGGAGAAGGGGACGACAGAGGGTGAGATGGTTGGATGGCATCACCGTCTCAATGGACATGAATTTTAGTAAGCTCTGGGAGTTGGTGACGGACAGGGAGGCCTGGTGTGCCATAGTCCATGGGATTGCAAAGAGTCGTGCACGACTGAGCAACTGAACTGACTGAGATCTTAGTTGCAGCATGTGGGATCTAGTTTCCCGACCAGGGATTGAACCCAGGCCCCCTGCATTGGGAGTGTGGAATCTTAGCCACTGGAGCACCAAGGAAGTCTTGCAATAGTGTTTTTGTTTTCCTTTTTTAAACTTTTTTTTTTTTTTTTTACAGTTTTTAAAAGTTACTTTCCACTTAAATGATTACAAAATATTGGCTATATTTCCCATGTTGTACAATATATCCTTGAGCTGTGAGCTTTTGAAAGATCTGGATTCTTAGGTCTTTCTAGCTTCCAAGGCTGTAGAAGAAGTGAAACAGGATGTTAGGTTTTCCTGTGGGGTCTGCAGTTACTTTCCTGGCAGACTCACATGGGGTCTTGGGTCCTTGTGAAGGACAGGCTTTGTGATGTGGTGGGGACTGAACCAGCAGAGTTTGGGGACTTGGTCTCTGCTTAGGTGTTAATATTAATCATGGCTTTGGGCAAATGATTGGACTGCTCTGGGCCTCTCTTGTGATGAAAGATTTTCCAGTATAAATGAGAAATGGACAAGGAGGAAGAAAAGTGGCAATATGAATGAGGATAAATGCCTTCGGGTTGGGAGGATGGTCAGGACTGGGACAAACTGAAGAATCTGTTCCCCATCCAAGGATCGAACTGCTGCTTTGCTGGAAAAGAAGATTTTTTGGTGTGTGAAATAGTTCAGATTTTAATTGCAGGTTGAAAAACATACTGGATAGGACAGGCGAGACACAGTTGGGGGCAAGTCTGCCTTTGGACCACCAGTTTGCAACTTGTGGTCGCAAACGTGCCCTAAAAATTCTGTGATTCTTTGATCAGCTGGAGAGGATCAAAGATAAATCATTTTGCAGAAGGGCGGTATTTCTAAGTGTTAGTACCATTAATAAAAGGTTATTTAGAAGGACCCCCTGTAGTCCAGTGGTTAAGAGTCCACCTGCCAATGCAGGAGATACAGGTTTGATCCCTGGTCCTGGAAGATCCCACATGCCACAGGGCGGCTAAGCCAGTGCGTCACAATTACTGGGCACAAGCGCTGCAGCTAATGAACCTGCATGCTGCAACTACCAAAGCCCACACACCTAGATCCCAAGCTTTGCAACAAGAGAAGCCACTGCAATAAGAAGCCCAAGCACTGTAAGGAAGCATAGGCCTGGCTCACTGCAGCTAGAGAAACCCCGTGCAACAGCGAAGACTCTGCACGGCCAAAAAATATAAATTAATTAATTTTTAAAAAGTCTACTTAGAATATATTAATTAAAATACTTTTATATTTTTATTCATATTTAAGTGTTTGAATTTATATCCTCTCTCGTTTGATGACCATGATGACTCTATGACTGTGTCACTCATTTAGTGACAGGTCAGGGGTTAAACCCCAAGCCCTGGGGCTGCAGACCTCATGCTCCCCAAGTCCCGTACCATACACCACAGGCATCTTACCTACTGGTGAGCATCCTTTCTCCCGTCTTTATGTTCCTGGCTCCTTTTCATCCTCCAGGTCACTGTTTCAGCATCTCTTTCCCCTGGAGACTTATACCAACCACACCCACAGTGCCAACCAGCCCGCTCAAGTAGATGCCCTGCTGTCAGTCTCAGCTCCTGTTTATTGTCTTCAAGGCACTTGCCACGATTTGTAATTATTCTGATTGTTAGTCTTGCTATATGTTTGTGATCAGTCTATCTGATCAGCATGGACGTGGAGTGAGGGCAGGACATGTGTCTGTGTTTGCTGGTCTATCTTTGGTCTCTAGCCAGGCAGGGGCTGACTCACTCAGAGTAGGTGTTCAGCGCATTTGTTGAGTAAGTGTGTGTCTCTGTGTGTGGGGGGTGGGAGTGGTTTGCTGAATTCCTCATATCCAGGTTTGGATGGATGGAAGGACATGTGGGGAAGGGGTACCTTACTGTAACTTGACACATTAACTTTCTTCTTCCTCCCCGCCCTCCTCGGTCCCCTCCCTGCTTCTTCTGGGTTTTCTGTTCCCGGTTAACCACGCTGTCATCCTTCCCAGGTACCCAAAGCTGGGAACCTGCCCCTGACGACCGAAGTTCTCAAGAGCCTAGCAACTCCTCTGGCCTTAGAGAAGAAGCCACAGGTGGCCTACAAGACAGAGATCATCGGAGGGGTGGTGGTACACACACCCATCAACCAGGTGCTGGGGCCTGGGGCTGCCAGGCTGAGGCTGGGGTCCGGGGGTGTCCATGGTGTGTTGGTGACATGAGAGGAGGGCAGGACCAAGGAAAGGATGGGGGGTGGGGGAGCCCATGCATATGGGGTGATGGAGAATACAGACAGGGCAGAGACTGAGGCCGCTGCATCTGAAGCTCTGTGGCCAGGACGGCTCTGCATCACCCACGGGGACTGGCACTTGTGAAGCCCATGGGAAGCGGGGCCAAGGGTGGCTGGAGACAAGCCTCTGCCTCGTCTGGTTTGCTTTTGCAGCCCTTCCCTTTCTCCTGGGTGTCCCGGCCCTCCCCAGCCTTGCTCTGTGAAAGCACCCTGTACAGTGCCTGCCCAACGCAAAAGTTTACTTTCTGGTTTATTTCTTATTTGACCGCCCTCGTGGGCCAAGAGGAAGAGGTGACTGGCCAGGGAGGGTGGGGAAGGCAGGTGGGGCCGTGTCAGGAGCAGGGAGGTGCTAACCCTGCCACCCCCGTTTCCATGTAGAACGGGGGAGATGGGCAGGAAGTGGGTGAGCCCGGCTCCCACGCCATCCTTCGGAGGTCTCAGAGTTACATCCCCACGACCGGCTGCCGGGGTCCCACTGGGCCGCCCCTCATCAAGAGCGGCTACTGTGTGAAGCAAGGGAACGTGGTGAGTGTCCGTGAGGGGAGCTGAAGGGGGTTCTGGGGACCCCCGGAGCCAGTGGGTGTGGGCAAGCCCGAGGGAAGGGCAGATTGCTGGGAGGAGGGTGGAGCCAGCCTCGCCCACACCGGCGATTCCTGGACGGACTCAAAGGAAACGCGCGCCCTGCAGTCCGAGGTGCTCCCAGGTGTTTATGCAGAGGAAGAAATCCTTGCCTCCTCACCCCAGTCCCCCAAGCTGGGAGCCTGGCCATTGCAGGGCGGGGTCCCCAGGAGCTTAGGACCAGAACTCACCCCCAGGGACCTCTTCTAACTTTCTGCTCTCTACCCTCTATTGCAGCGCAAGAGCTGGAAGCGGCGCTTCTTTGCGCTGGATGACTTTACCATCTGCTACTTCAAGTGTGAGCAGGTTTGTCGTGGCTCTGGGGCTCTCAAGAGACCGAGGGGTCTCACACACACACGTGTGTGTGTGTGTGTGTGTGTGCACATATGTGTGAGCAGAGATGTGGGCACACAGACTCATCTGTGTGCTGGGAGTGTGCAGTATCTTAGCTCCATCCACCTGGTGTGGGCAGCTTCGCCATGATATTAAAGTGGCCTTAAGGAACTCCCTGCCTGTGTGTGCTGAGAACCACAGAGCATCCTCTGAGAGTTTTTTTTCTCTCTTGATTGTTTCAGGACCTTGTCTTGTTTGCGACCTGGTTTCAGCCGGTCATCTCTGATGATAGCGGCTGGCTGGTCCCAGCGGCGGCCTTGGGCAGACAGCCTCATTCACTCTGTCTCCCCGTTTCCTCCCCCAGGACCGAGAACCACTTCGTACCATATTCCTCAAGGATGTTCTCAAGACCCACGAGTGTCTGGTCAAGTCTGGGTAATCGTCTCTGCTTCTTCTTCTCTGGTCAGAACCCCGTGGGCCGTCTTAGCTCTCCCATTACTCCCGGTCCCAGGCTCTATTCCAGAGCGTTCCTTCAAGAGCAGGAGGACTTTGTCTCCCTGACATCTGTGGCTGCCTGTCTCTATCCAAGCGGTCACAGCAGCAAGATGGTGCGCTGGGCCAACCTGCCCACTTCCAGCCCTTAATTCTCACTCCTCAGATGAGCCTATGTAACACTGTTCTCATGGATGAAAAGAAACAATATGGAGTAGAGGAGAGAGAGGTCCTTCCCAGGTGTCGGATGCTAAGGAGGACTGACCCTCTGGCTGGGGGCAGGGGGGACTGTACCCTTACTCCCTCACTTTTCAGCACATCTGCTCAGAGCCCTGTTTGTGCCAGTGCTTCTGACCTGAACTTGTTATGCCTTTTGTCTTCTCTTCCTTTTGACCAAGTCCCTGATACCTTCTTTAAAAAAAAAAAAAATTATTTATTTTCGGCCGTGCTGGGTCCTTATTGCTGTGTGGGCTTTTCTCTAATCGCAGCCAGCACGGGCTGCTCTGTAGTTGTGCACACACAGGCTTTTCCTTCTGGTGGCTTCTGTTGTTGTGGAGCACAGGCCCTAGTCCATGCAGGCTTCGGTAATTAGGCTCGTGGGCTCAGTATTTCTGGGTTTTGGGCTCCAGAGCACAGGCTCAATCGTTATGGTGCATGGGCTTAGTTATGGTCCATGGCATGCGGGATCTTTCCAGATCAGGGGTCGTCTCCTACACAGGCAGGTGGATTCTTTACCACTGAGCCACCAGGAAGGTCCCCTGATGTCTTCGTAACACAGGGCTGATTCATGGCCATGCTGTCGGGCAGGAAGAAGAAGTATTTTTTAAGACGTTCCTCTTTCCACCAGGAAATGGTTACCTTTCCAGGGCCATGGTGGGCAGGACGAATTTGGGACCTGGGGCCCATTCAATGGCTCTCCCATATCCGACACCCATACCAGTGCCCTTCGAGCCAAGCTTTAGAGACCCAGGGGCATCTGGGCACCTGGCGGTCCTTGCTCCACCCTCCGTCTGCAGTCTGCAGGGGCAGTTTGCTGTATCTCCCTCCCACAGACTGTGCGTGCAGAGCCAGTGTCACCAGGGGAGGCTGACTGTTCTCACATGAAGGCGTGGGAGGGTCTTGCATGAAAGTGAGGTGCTCTGTGGCCCAAGGAAGCAGGGACTGTTGTGAGCCTTGCAAACAGCAGTTGCAGAGTTTACAAGATAAGGAAAGTTCCCACCGACAGATTATCATTTATGAGAGCAGTTACAGATGCAAGTTCCAGAAGTGTGGCTCCGGAGATGACCGTGGGTGGAGGAGAGATGGGACTTGTTCCCGACCTTGGAGGCCTGTGCAGATCAACGGGCGGGCTGGGGCGGCTTAGAGAACCCAGATAAGGTTCGGTCCTAAGAGGGCTTCACACTTCACCTGACCTGCTGACTGGCAGAGTCAGACTGAACTGTGGAGAAGAGAACAGAGACAGGCAGATCCCTGGGAAAGGAAGCTCCCAGACTCTGCAGGTTCCAGGCCTGTGAGACTCGGCTTCTCCCCAACCCAGTCAAGGGGGTCCTGGGCATCTGGATAGTCAGTTAATGTTTGTTGAATTGAATTGAATTAAAAGGCTTCATAGGAGAAGGAAATGGCAACCCACTCCAGTATACTTGCCTGGAGAATCCCATGGACAGAGGAGCCTGGTGGGCTACAGTCCACGGGGTTGCAAAGAGTCAGACACGACTGGAGCAACTGAGCACAAAAGGCTTCATACAGCCTGAGAAATGGATGCAAAAAGGGTGGGGATTTCCTCCTGGTTTTGCTTTTTCCTCCCCAGCAGTTGATTACATGACTGTACGTACGTGCATGAATAGTTTGAAAGGTTAAACCACTTTAGCCAGAAGTATGTGCCATCTCCTCTCAGATACTCGGAAAGGGACTACAGTAGCTAATGAAATGCATTTCAGGTGATCACTGTGTGACCTCGTTGTACCAGATGCCACATATAACTTATAACTGGTCTTTGTGGTGATAAGCTTGATAGAGACGGGCTTCTGATTTCCACTGTACAGCTGGAGTGCAAAGGCTCTCGCAAAGTTTTAAACATATTCCTGAAATACCATCTCCCAGTGGAGTCAGGATCAGGCCCTAAGTCTATCTGACAACCCCCCATAGCTGTCTCCTCCCCTGGGGTCTTGAATCTCATGCTTCTCTTTTCCCCGCATGCCCGTGTCACTGGCCACGCATCTGCCATTTCCTTTGAGGTCCTGATTCCTGAAGCCAGCCCTGCCTGTGATCAGTC
This sequence comes from Okapia johnstoni, assembly GCA_024291935.2. Classification (NCBI taxonomy): domain Eukaryota; kingdom Metazoa; phylum Chordata; class Mammalia; order Artiodactyla; family Giraffidae; genus Okapia; species Okapia johnstoni. Next base: position 29,239,910 of record CM044327.1, read on the forward strand.
CTGTCTTTTCTTTCTTCCATTTAAAAAAAAAAATTTTGGCCATGCTGCTCGGCATGTGGGATCTTAGTTCCTGGACCAGGGATGGAATCCATTATGCCCCGTAGTGGAAGCGCAGTCTTAACCGCTGGACCGCCAGGGATGTCCGCCTGCAGTTAGTCCTTTCTTGGAATCATTCTAACTCTCGGCATGTAACACACTCTTCAGCGTCTGACTCTATAGTTTTGCTTTTTAATGTTCTTTTATGGGGAAGGAGGTGGATCTGCTGCTCCTGTGTGTTCCCCCAGAGACTGGATATACCAGGCAGGCGTTTCACCCTGGAAATCATTTCGGCCATTTGGAGGCTTATGGCTAAGCATCAGCTACTTCTAGCCTTCTTCCTGGCAGAAGTCAGATCCCTTTTACAAACCTCACCCTCAGTTTGAAGCACCTTCAAGTGGTCCACACTGTTCTTCCCTTTCTCCTCTTCCGCATCTAGCCCCCTCCTGAGAGCAGGAATTTGGTGAAGTGGATGTGGTTGCTGTGTGGATGGAGAAAGGCTTTGGAAATGAGAGATTTGGGTCTCTTAGGAGAGGCACCTGGTAGTGGAGTAATTAGGAGTGTAGACTCTGGAATCAGACCCGGGTTCAAATCCTGACTCTGCCTTTTACTTACTTCGGTGCTGTGGAACAGTCACAGAACCTCTTTGAGCCCGGGTTTCCCCAGTGGGGAAAGTCTTACTGCCTCACTGAATGGTGGTGAAGATTGGATGAAACAGCGCATCTCAAAGCACAAAGACAGGGATTTCCCTGTGGTCCAGGGGTTAAGACTCTGCATTGTTAATGCAGGGGACATGAGTTTGATCCTGGTTGGGAAACTAAGGTCCCACATGCCATATGGCTCAGCCAAAAGATTTTTTAAAAAGCACAAATAACAGATGGGTGGTTACCAGAGGTGGAGGGTTGGGGGTGACCAAAATGGGTGGAGGGAGTTGAGCGGTACAAACCTCCAGTTGTAAAATAAATAAGACTTGGGGATGGAGTATATAGCATGGTGACTATGGTTAAGGGTACTGTATTTGAAAGTTGCTAAAAGAGTTGATCTTAAAAGTTATCATCTTATCACAAGAAAACAAATTGTAACTATGTAGCGTGGTGAGTGTTGCATAGACAGTGATCATTTGCAGTATATACAAATATTGAATCATGTTGTACACCAGAAACAAATTTACTTTTTTTATGAATATACTGTTATATGTCTGTTATCTCTCTATCATACATACAAATAAATATATGTATATAACATATATATATATTTAATGTAGATATAATGGGTATATAACAGCATGTGTGTTTACATGTGTGTGTTTGTATCCAATAAGACTTTCATTACTTGACCCTAAAATAAAACCCCTGGAAATGGTACCCCTCACAGAGCACTTGATACATCTTGGCCACTAAAGAAACACAACTGTGGGCAGTGTGGGGTGTGGTGCATATGAGGGAAGAGGTCTTAGAAGCAAAGGAGCTTTGTCTTGTGAGAACTGGTGGTGGTGTGTATTGGAGAGGGGGGTCCATGGGGATGGTTAAAGCACTGGAGATCCTCCGGGAAGTGAAGCTGAAGGAAACATGGCGATGCTTTCTGAGGCAGGGGCTGCAAGGGGAATGGCCTGTGAACCCCCTTTTTACGGTAGGTGGCATAGGTGCCCATCTTAGCTTGAATCAGGTCTCCAGTGGGTGTCCAGCATACCTGGTAACTTTCTTTCCCTCTCTCTGTCTAGTGATCTGCTGATGAGGGACAACCTGTTTGAAATAATAACCAGCTCCAGGACCTTCTACGTGCAGGTAAAAGGCTCCCCCACCCCGAGAAGACGGGGACTTGCCTTCTCTGTGGCCAGTGTACTTGCAGGCCTACCTTTCCCTTTGCTTTCTCTTTTATTTTGTTCGAAATTTCTCGGCGGTAAATTTAGCCCCCCGATAGTCAGTCCGGGTCCCATTTCATTCTAAACAGGATGTTTGCCCCAAGCTTCCCAACCATAAAATAGTAAGAGTGGCCTGAGCCACCTCACTGGGGACTGTGAGCTTGTACCAGCTGCTTTCAGCTGCCGGGCGCCAGCTAAGCAGAGAAAAGGAGAACTGGTCAGTGGTTTCACTTCTCCCTTGGAGGGTATTTATAAGCCCCGTCTGTGTGTGGATGGCGCTGCGTGCGGAAGGACCAAAGCATAGAGGGCCCTGTGCGGGGACCAGGTGCACAGCCAGCTGCACAGAGAAAGCCATTGTGTGGGCGCCGACCGTTCAGCTCCCAGAAGCGTCTCCCCTCCGCCCACGGCTTTGGAGTTCTCCCAACTCCTCCTCAGATCATGGGAGCTGGAAAGTCAGATTTCCAGCCTCTAGCGCGGCCTAGACTTTCAAGGCCTAGTCCCCACCCCGGCCCGCCTAGCGGTCAGTCCACAGACGGCATGCCCCCTGACTCCCCCCGCCTCGTGATGATGCTGCCTTTCTAGTGCCAGGGCTGCTATGGGGTGTGTGGGTTGAAATTTGGGGCCTCCCCACACAAAGCTTCTTAGGGCTCCCTGCATGCTCCCCACTAAATGCCCTCCCTTTCGCGAGGTCGCCCCTCAGCCATTTTGTGAGCAGCCGCCGTCCGAGTGGGTCCCCCTGGCTGAGCCCAGCAGACCTGCTGACAGCCGGAGGCATCTGTGGGTTCCATTCATTCAGATGAACACCCGGGAAGAGCCCTGGAAAGTGCTGGGGACTTCGAGCAGCCTCCCGTGGTGTTTGGGGCCAAAGTCTGAGCTGTAGGTACAACAAGAACTTCCAGTTCCTGGATTTGACAGGTATTTGTAGATTCTTCTTAGAGTGCCAGGTGTTGCCTCATCCTGGGGACCCGATGTTCAACAGAACAGATCCTAAACCAGAAAGGGAGACAGTCAAGAAAACTGGCAATTGGAACAGTGCGATGAGGTGGAGGTTGGCATGTTGGGGAGATGACTGCAGGCGAGCTTTCAGGGCAGTGTAACTATTCCGCGGGCTTCCCAGGTGGCACTGGAGGTAAAGAACACCCACCTGCCAATGCAGGAGACATAAGAGACAGGGGTTCGACCTCTGGGTCAGGAAGACCCCTGGAGGAGGGCATGGCTACCCACTCCAGTATTCTTGCCTGGAGAATCCCCATGGACAGAGGAGCCTGGCAGGCTACAGTCCATAGGGGTTGCAAAGAGTCGGCCGCGACTGAAGCGACTTAGCATGCAGGCAACGGTTCTGTATGATACTGGAGTGGCAGATGTGTGAAATAGAATTTTACAGCACAGAGTATTAACCTTTAATATATGCAAATTAAAAAAATCATTTAGACGGCTGGGTGATCCCAGTATGGCATGCAGAATATGACCAAAGAACTTACGTGTGTTAAAGTATGAAAGAACTTCACTCATGGAGATGGGGAAAAAAAAAAAAAGAGTGTGAGAAGGGCTACCCTTAGAGTAAGTAGTGGTTGCTATGGGAACTCCTAAGAAGGGTACCTCCCCTGGTCTCAGGGAGTTAAGTTTCCTGAAGGAAGATGGAGGAAAAGTGGCCCAGGGAGTTGTTGTTCAGTCGCTAAGTCATGTCTGACTCTCTGTGACCCCTTGGACTGCAGCACGCTGGGCTTCCCTGTCCTCCACTGTCTCCTGGAGTCTGCTCAAGTTCCACGCCCATTGAGTTGGTGAAGGTATCTAATCATCTCACCCTCTGGCGTCCCCTTCTCCTCCTGCCCTCAATCTTTCCCAGCATCAGGGTCTTTTCTAATGAGTTGGCTCTTCGCATCAGGTAGCCAAAGTATTGGCCCAGGGAGAAGGAACAGCAAGCAGCATGTGAAAAAAGAGCCTAGAGGTGAGAGAGGCTCAGGTGCTGGAAAGCTGATGCAGAGGGTCCTTGTTAAAAAGCTGTATTTTATCCTGGGGGTTAGGCCCTTGGAGGTTAAGCTGGGGCAGTGACCCAATGAGATCTGCCTCTTAAAAACCCCACTTGCACAGTGGCATAAGTTTCAGAGCCTTGTTTTCCTCATCTGTAAAGGGAGCTGATAGTCCATGATCCTGGCTACTTCGATGGGACCCTGGACCCTGGCAATGAATGTCCTGGCTGGTGCGGTGCAGTGGCTTGGCAGTGTAGGGGACAGATAAGAAAAGTGTGAGACAGGAGCCAGCAGAGCAGTGGGAGGCTATTGTCATGGTTTTAATGAGGGATAAGGAAGCCTGATATCGGATGGGTGAAGAAAAGTGGAAAAATTTGAAGAGTCCTTTCCAAGACTTTAAAGTTGATTGGATGTGGGATGAAGGGAGAGACAGGAGTGAAGACCCTGCCTAGATGTCTGGCTGGAGCCTCAGGGTGACTGATGGCAGCACGGAAGGAGGGGTTGTTGAGGGCAAAGGGAAGCCTTGCACAGGTGGTTTGTGGTTCCTGCAAGATGTCCAAGGTGACCTGTTAGGATACCCTAGATAGATGGACGGTGCCTGACATGGTGGGGGTGCTAAGTAAACATATGTCAGGTGAACAGTGATGCCAGGTGAGAGTCTAGGACAGAGTTTTGGGTGGAGATAGTGACTTGGGAAACATGAACGCAACCAAAAAGACACTGCATCGTTGGCGTGAGTGTCTGCACGTTAACAGAACCTTATTATCACTTCTGTCCTCCTTTTCCATCTGCTGTCACATTCTAGGGTAAAAGAACCCTTGCATGGCCCTGAATAAATAAATGAGGGACTGGGCAAATCTGGCTATAGCAGCAGACTCAGAAAGTTGGAGAAGAGTAGAGATTAAAACTCTTTAAGAATATTTATTTATTCATTTAAAAACAGCCACCGTAAACTCATTTAGATTATCACAAGTAACGTTTTATGAAAAATAACTCTGTTTCTAAAACAGAGAAGCAACAGGAGTAGCATCGTTTGTTTTATATTTTTGCAAATCTCTTTAATGGCTGGCTTATTGGAAGACAGCAGGGTTCTCAGATCTGCTTCTGTATTCAGTCTGTGGCCATATGTTGTTTTGATGGAAGAGTATGAAGAAAATCTGGCCCTGCAGAGACATGTATTTGGGAAAAGGGGATATTTTAATCTGTCTTTCAGATGACTGTGGTCAGTTTTGCCCTTTGAATGGATCATACGTGGCAGGGCTATATCTGAACGTGGGATTTGCTCCTGGGGAGAGGGTAGGGGTTATTAGCTGTTGGAAGGGAGGGCTGCAGAGGTTGGGAATAGAATTAAGAAGGGGCTGCCTAAAAATTCTGGGCAGTTGCAACAGAAGTAACCAGTGATATATATTGGAAGTCTCTTATTTTTTATTTTTGACTGCAGCATGAGGATCTTAGGTCCCTGACCAGGGGATTGAACCTGTGCCCCTTGCAGTGGAAACCACTTGACCAGCAAAGAAGGTTCTAGAAGCCTTTTATTGATGACCTGTTAGAATTCAGTGCTTAAAACCGTTGCATCTGTTATGATGATAGCAGATCCTCAATCAAAGCTCGTCAGACTGCAATAAAAACCACAGACTGCAGTGATTCATTTAATACCCTTTGTTTCTCTCACCTCAAAAACTGCCCTCAAGGACAGAAACCCTACTTTTTCTTTTGAACCAAGCACCAGAAGCATAGCACACACTTAAGCAGACCCGTAAGAGATGAAGGTATAAGCTTGGCACTTCCCTTCTTGTTCTACTGAGTTTTCAGCCTTTTTTTTTCAGTCTCTTAGTAATTCACCATAGGGTGGGTGGATTTCAGCTCCGGTTTTTACCTCTGGTTCATGAAACTACCTTTGTGATGTGGTTTTAAGATATTTTTGAGTTTCTGATGAAAGCTAAGCACAGGCTTTTCATAAAAGATAGATATACGCATATACTGTAATCTTCACATATAGTTTGGGAGGTTTCACTGAATTTCTGTAGCCCGTGGAATCCAGTTCTTAAAACTACTAATAGAAATTTTAACTGTGAGCTCAATAACATAATATTCTATTTCTTCTCATGTGGGATCAATATCTGCCTTTCTATTTGAAAAATATTTTAAGCACTAGAAGAATGTTTATCCAGAGAAAAGCAACATCTCAAAGGCGAGTTGAAATATAAGACAATTTTACTTTAAATGTCCAAACTATAGAAATAGAGATGAGCATTTATGAATAACATTATTTATAATAGAAATAATGATCAGTATCTTTTCAAACAACCCAGGGAATCTGAGAGACTTCAAGAAATATAGAAATGTGTACAGAAATGCTTAGGAAGCCTGAAAAGACTACAACAGAAAACAAGTAGGCAGTGAGGACCTGGTCAGCTTCCTGTCTGTAAACCATTTTATGGAGTTGATAAATAAGCATATTAAGAAAAAGTATGTTATCTTATTTGATCCCAACAGTTTGATCCCTTTAGAATTGTATGCAGTTTGAATATGAAGAAAATTAAAAAAAAGTTGAAGTGGAGAAGGCCACAAAACGTATTTATAATATTGGAATTTAAGGCTTCATTTGAGTCCCTCATATAATAATAATAACAATGATAACTAATATGAAGCCCTTTCTGTGTATTAGGCACTTTCAAACTGTTTTAGCTAGATGAGTTCATCTAATTTTTCCCAGTAGTTCTACTTGTGGAACAAGTCAGCTAGCCCTGCTGTTAGTAAATGCCTTCTGGAAGAATCTTGGAGACTGTGTCCTGGTTCTCTTTTTGGACTCAGGATGGATTTCTTTTTCTGGGAAACCACTAGGTTGTCTAGTAACTGGGAAAAGTCCGGGGGAGAGAGAGAGAAGGTGGATTTGCAGTGATGTGCGTGAGAAAGGTCTTCCCCTGGGTCATCCTTGCTGCCTCTCTTTGGCCCAGCATGCCGGGGTGTGAAACTGCTCCCCTTGTAAGTGTCCTGCACACACCTAACCGGGGAGGGTTGGTTTGGCGTGACAGGAAGGGGTAGGCGGGCAAGTTTGAGGGTTTTAAAAAAAATCAGTCGTGTATTACCTTGGTGTGTAATGCAAAGAGAAAGAAACATGTTAGGGGTGGGGAGAGTGAGGGGTGTATGTGGAAACTTTTGCAGGGCCAGCCTGTGATTGCACTCACGTGTGCCCAGGCACGCAAATGCATGCTGGTAATTTGGGGTGGCTCTACCCGAGGAAAGTGCGGGGAGACAGAGACAGGTGAACACATGTAAGTTTCTGGATGTCAGGCCTTCAGTCTTGGTCCCAGCTCTGTGCCCGATACCTGATGTCGCGTATTACACTGAGTAAGGCCTCATTAAACGTTTGCCAGGATCACTTGAGCTCAACCTGGTCAAGCTGGAAGGCACTGAGAATTCCTTGCTGTGTCTCAGCTTGGGATTTTCCTTTCTTCACAGAGCCGCTGCTGCCCCCTTCTGGGGTTGCTTGGTATTTCTGGGGGGGCAGTCCTTGGGCTACACTGCACATTTTGCAGGATCTCAATTCCCCAACCAGGGATTGAACCCTCACCCTCGGCGGTGAAAGTGCAGAGTCCTAACCACTGGACCTCCAGGGAATTCCCAGGGCAAGAACTTTCTAAGGGCTTGGCAGTGCAGTACACGTTGGTGAGCCGAGTGCTGCAAGTCTAGCAACTGTGGAGGCCTGGGTGGGACTCAGGACAGACCCAGATCATTTGCTTTTTGAGAGAGGCCCTGTTCCTGGAGAAGCTGCCTCTCTGGGAGATTTTGCAGAGGATTTGGTTTCAGTGGGACTGGAGCTGGAAGTAGGATCATTTGTTCGGATAGCTATAATAAAACAGAAAGATGATGGCTTTGAGTATCTGGGGACTGGAATCAAAACCAGCCCTAAACCTTGGGCACAGGTTTTCTGAGCCTCATTTTACTTTTCTGTGAAACAGGAGGTGAGGCCAGGCCAATCTTGTTCCACAGGGGGTGAGGGACTTCATCTCTAAGCTCTCCTGCTCTCACGACCCCTGTCCACTTTATTGGTAAGGTGACAGAGACAACTTTGCTGGGGGAAAACAAATATTCTCAGTGGTCTGAAAGCCACTTGGATGATCTCTGAGATCCCTTCCCGCTCCGATGGTGTGGTTTTTCTGAACTTAGAATTGAGTCACAGATGTGAAAGCTGAAGTCACAGTGCTGTTCGTGGCTCTATAAGTGCCTTGGGTGTTTTGCAGGCGGACAGTCCGGAAGACATGCACAGCTGGATTAAGGAGATTGGGGCAGCTGTCCAGGCCCTCAAGTGCCACCCCAGAGTAAGTCACTTCCTTCCTGCTCACAGTCACTGTCAGCCTTGCAATGAGTTGTCCCAAGTGGGCGGGTTTTGGTGATGTAGGCAAGCAGCCTGGAGCCCAGATGCAGCAGAAGCCCCAAGCTGTCTTGTTTGTTTTTCTCTTTCCACTGATCTGGGTACAAATTTTTATTTCTGTTCAGTTGTTGGAGGAGGTGAGGTAGAGTTGGATAGAGAACCATGGCTTCTGATGTGTCCTACACATCTCCCTGCCAGGCAGTCCTTGACACCTGTGGAGTGAATGCCGCTGCTGGATATAGTTGATCTCTGTAGATATGTATCTCTGGGCCTGTGAGGAGGTGATCCTGGGTGGAGGGCCTCTTCCTGGGCCTTTGGGGTGAATATTGTCCAGAAACTTCTTACTTTTCTTTTTTTCCCTCCCTCTTTTATTTTCCGCAGGAGATGTCCTTTTCTCGGTCCATTTCTTTGACCCGCCCCGGAAGCTCCAGCCTCTCAGGGGGGCCCAACTCTGTCTTGTGCAGAGGGCGGGTGCCCATGGAGGAGAGAAAGACCCTCTGCAAAGCCCCCTCCCTGGCCTCCTCCTGGCAGCCCTGGACACCCGTCCCCCAGGCTGGGGAAAAGCTGCTTCCCACCGAAGAGACTCCTGAGGACTCTTTGTTCACGCCTCGACTTGGGGAGAGCAGTACGTCTGGGGTGCTGCCCAGCTCCCGGATAAGGCACCGATCGGAACCCCAGCACCCCAAGGAGAAGCCATTTGTGTTCAACCTCGATGATGAAAACATACGGACCTCTGATGTGTGATGAGGCGCGGTGCCCTGGGAGGGAGGGGGTGGACTCAGACCAGGGGCTGTGACTCAGTGTCTCCATCTGATGCAGGACAATCAGATACCTTCCTGGCACTCGAATCCATGTGGAGCCCTGGAGTGGGAATCCAGCTGACTTTTTAAAGGAAATGAATGCAGTGTTTTTCATTTGGGAAGGTCACTAGGTCAGACCTGTAAGCTTGCTCAGTGTGCCTCTTCCATGGTCCACCTGGTGAGAGGAGCTTGGAAGTCCAGTTTCATTCCTAACCAATTTTTAGTTCCTTGTCTTTGTCTTAGCTTCTTCCCTTTGTTTTCAGGCCGGGCACAGAACCTTGAGGCCAGTCAGCTGGTCTTATCCTATTATAAATTGGCGGAAGTTTGACTGTGAAGTGGGAGGCTGGTAACTAACCCAGCTGAAAGGGTAGGGAGGGTGGTGGTGGTTGGGTGGGGGCGGGGGACGCAGGCTCCAGCTTGGTCAGAATACACTCTAAGGGATGGTGTTAAAATCTGGGGGTTTGTGGGGGCCCCCGAATGTCAACCAGGGAGATTCCCCCCTCCAGGGGACCACCATAAGGGAAGAAATAGGGGCCTTTTGAAGGTATGGGGGAATAATTCAACCCCAGTACATAAGCCAATTTTGAGAATTACTCTGTTCTCTTTGAGATGTTCTTTGACCCCGAATACTGTTGCCGTGAGAGACAGACCTGCCACCCCCGTTTCTGTGTCAGACCCTTAGGATGGGCTTGTCAGTGTTTACTGTTGAGGATGAAACAGACATTGCCCTTGATATGGTGTTAACTGAAATGTGTGCAGGGTTGCTGAGTGTATGGTAATTCACTTGTGTGATCCATCAGATCTCTATCTTAGAATTTGAGAGTTGCTTAAAGCAGGTGCCAGGAAGAGACGGAGTTTAGTTCACCCAGCTAAAATGTTTTGATTCATGTTTTCCCGACAGAGGAAAAAGTCTCTTCTAGCAAAGACAGATTATCTTGGGTCCTTGCCTCTCAGCTTTTCTTTCTTGGGCTGATACTAGTCTAGTTTTCAGTGCTGTACATGGTATACCTGGCAGATTTGATTTCTTTCTGTTGTTTGTGTTGCCTTTTGGATGATGCCTTGTGTCTATACTTGCATGATGACACCCCGTCGTCTGATGAGGTTCTGTGTGCTTAACACTGAGGAAATAACAAAGATAACCTTGAGATATTTATATTTTTAACAAAAGTAGAAACTGTGCATAGAAACATTGATTTAGAGGCTTTGCATTGCTGGCTAGAGATTTCCCAGGTAGAAGAGCATAGACTGTATTTCCCATCCTGTATTTTAGGATGTACCTTCTCCCATTTGTCAAGAGATACTATTTCCAGGGCTCCTGGGAGAAACTGTCCAGCTTGCGTGGTGAACTGCTACCAGGGTTCCCTAAAGGGAGGGAATTTGACTCATTTCTGTCTATAACTTTGTATCAGCTAGATCAGTTAATTTTTGTCTTTAAATTAAAAATTAACAAATGGAGCAGTAGACTAAGAGAAGCATTTTTATCTAAGTCAGTCCCTTCCCCTCCTGATGTTGACCTCCAACGGCAGGAAAAAACCTGAGGTCAGAACATCCTCAGTGGCTTGAGGGAAACCTGTTTCTTTCAGGCAGGGTAGTTTCCTTGTCAGGTTGTGAACTTTTCTTGACTGAACTGCTTTAGAGATAAGCTTCACTTGAATTGTTTGGCCCACTGGTCCTGGTTAGAAAGGGGAAATCTACCCTGAATTTCTCTCTCTTTCTCTTTTCTTTATTCTGCAGCCTCTTGTATACTTTTGTCTTGAAAATCCCTTGTTTGGGGATTATTTATTTATGAGTAATCAGGTGACAACATATTTCAGGTCACCTGATTTCAAGAAGCCATTCCCAGTTCTTCAAGTTCTTTGTCTCAGGTTTCATCTTCAAAGTTCCCACAAGAAAATTCTTTGGCTAGGTCAAAGAAAGTGCGCAGAGATACAGAACTAGTAAAAATAAATTAGGAACTTTTGAGATCTCTTATACATTCCCTGACTCATGGAAAGATATCATCTCTTGGTGTGTCAGATGTGAAAATCAACCATTTCTTCCTCTTTTTTCAATAAGCTCTCTGCTAGATTACTACTGCTTAATTAATTGGCCATTACAGTAAGCTGATCTGTTTCTTACTCAGTAAGAGATGTTTTGAGAATGTATTAAATTAAACATACTTATAAATCCAGATTGTATTACCATGATAGAGAGAAAACAAGGATTCTAGTTGGCAGATACTGGGGAATTCCAAGTTAGAATGTTGTTAATGTAGCTCCAACACCAGATAAATATAATTATCTTCACTGAAGCCTAGAGGCATGCTCACTGCCAAATCTTATTTCAGAATTCCTTTTGTGTCCATTGTTTCTTAGCTTCTGGTTAATTTCACACCATACCTTTTAACGTCACTACACGTGTGAGCCAAAGATGGTGCATATACGACAAAGCATTTGGTTTGAAATGTGAAAAGTGGAAACAAATGGAAAAAACAGGGCAGGGATGCAGGATTGGTTAGTAGTTAAGTGCATAGGCTCTGGAATAAGTCTTGTTTCTTTAAAAAAGGAACCAAAAAAGGTACTGCATTTTTGTGTGTGTATGGAATAAAAGCATTTTCTGAGTTGCTGTTTTTCATAAGACTTTAGACGTGGTCTTGACCCAGGGTGTCTAACAGTTTCAGGTTCTTGAAAGTTAAGGATTTGCTAGCTCAGAGTCAGCTGATGGCTGGCGAACGTAGTTTGGCTTTTTGCATTTGTGAGATGACAGTCCTACTTAAGATGTCCATCAAGTAAAGTGATTTTAGGTGAAAACAGAAGAGGTACACATCGGTTTCTGAATAGAATGCTGGGCTCCCAAAGAGTCCAGCTTCATAGTTCACTTGAAGCAGAAGGTAGTTTGTTTGTTTTTCTTACCTCCCCTCCCCAACAGTGTAATTGTGGTCTGATATGGACTGAAAGGATCCAATAAATAAGTGGCAGATTCAGTAGCTGAGCTGTGAGATTTGATATGTTTGTTTTCACTGTTAACCATATAGACATAAGGAGATAGTAACTAGCATTTTGGAAATCGAGTTTCCCAAATTAGCTTTGTTTATAAGCTTCCATCATGTCAGAAATAGTTTCTACCAGCCGTCACTTTCTTTTCCCTTACTCCCTTTTCCTCTCTGTGTTACTGCCTGCAGTAGTGAATTACAGTCACTCATGCCTGGTAGAGTTTGAATAAAGCGAATATTTGGCCAAAAACCATACTGTTTGACCCCTTACCCGCTGTTCCAGAAGGTGTGGTATGGTCCTGTGTTTTGAACCAGTCTGTTTCAGCTAAAATGCACTGACTTGCAGGCTGAGCTGAGTGCATGGAAACTCTTAGGCTTCTCATTTTATGTGATCTCCTAATTGGTATGTAGCAAAAATAGTTTTCTAAAACTGTGTTGTTGCTTGTTTTGTAATAAAACCACGTGAAATACTGAAATATGGTGCATGTTTTCCTAACGCTGACAGTCTGTCCGTGGGTGGGTGATGTGTCTTGTCAGTCTGCCCCGGTTCTGGGTGTTACTGGTTTCATGAGGTGGGTCCCTGTGGGGGGGAGGGGGGCGTCGGGGAAGGGCCGAGAACATGCCTCCATCTCTTGGGACTGGACGGGATGGGTTGAAGTGGGGTTTACGGGGGTGTGTGTGGAGAGGGCTGCCAGGCTCTGCCCCTTAAAGTCGGGGGCTGGCGAAGGCAGCAGCCCAGTCCGGAGACTGCTGCTCATCTGAGAGCGGCCGCGGGTCCAGAGGGAAGGTGGGAGGGAAGCAGAACGCGGGCAGGATGACCAGACCCCGGCGGCGGGCTGCCGGGCTCGGACCGCTCGTCCTGCTGTGGCTGCTGCTGCCCGCACCGCCCGGGCGCGGGGTCCAGGCTGGGCGGGCCTGGCCCGCGCCGCCCTGCCCCGCAGCCTGCGAACCCACGCGCTGCCCCCCGCTGCCCCGGTGCTCGGCGGGGACCTCGCCGGTGCTCGACCGCTGCGGGTGCTGCCGGGTCTGCGCCGCGGCCGAGGGCGAGGCCTGCGGCGGGCCGCTGGGCCGGCCGTGCGCCCCGGGACTGCAGTGCTGCGCGCCGCGCGCGCCCCGGCTCCTCGGCGGCCGCCGGCTGGGCACCTGCGGCTGCCCGGCGGCGGGGGCGACCGTGTGCGGCAGCGACGGGCGGACCTACCCCAGCCTGTGCGCGCCCCGCGCCGAGAACCGCGCCGCGCGCCTCCGTGGCGCGCTCCCGGCAGTGCCGGTGCCGAAGGGGGGCTGTGGGGACCCGGGTGAGCCGCGGACGCGCGCTCTCGGCGCCCCCTTCGTGCTTCTTTAAGCAGCGAGTTCCCTTCGCGGGGTTCGCCGCCGGCTCCTCCCGGCTGCCTTGCCAAAGGGAGTCAGTGCCTCCGAGCTCCCGATTTTATTCCCTCCTTAGGTGTGGTGACTCAGGGGTAAAGAATCTTCCTGCCAATGCAGGAGACGCAAGAGATGAGGGTTCGATCCTTGGGTGGGGAAGATCCCCTGGAGGAGGGCATGGCAACCCACCCCAGGGTTCTGGAGAATCTCATGGACAGAGGGGCCTGGTGGGCTACAGTCCATGGGGTCGCAGAGTCGGACACGACTGAGCACGCACGCTCCTGCAGTTTGGGGTCTGGTTACCGGCTCCTACGTGGTTGCTCCCCAATTTCCTCCCCATAGCTGTTGACCACCGTCCTCCCTTTTAAGTTATTACCCAATCAGGATGACAGGTCTGGTCTCCTCAAGGTGTATCCTCATGGGGACCCCAATGAATACACAGAGGGAGACCATAGAGAGGAACGGGAGGGAAAGACGGGAGAGAGGCGGGCAGGCAGCCAGGGTCCCAGTCCTCTACCCCCTGCCCCAAGAATAAAGCATCTCTTTACAGGGACCAGAAGCGCAGGCTGGCTCAGGAGCAAGTTCAACTTCATCGCCTCGGTGGTGGAGAAGGTGGCCCAGTCCGTGGTTCATTTACAGCTGTTCCGCAGGTAAAGAGGGTCGGAGGAGGAAGCCAGCCCCCTGGGCTAAGTTTCCTGAGCGCCTCCCTGCTCCAACCCCCCACCCCACCCCCACTGCAACCGCCCTTCCAGCATCAGCTAGTTCTCCCAGCATCACCTAGTCTTAAAAACCGCCCTGAGAAAATCAAGGGACTCAAAGACCTTGTATGGTCTGTTGGTCGTTTCGCCAAAAAGCCCTAGTCATAAGGATCCCGACATGCAAACCTGAGCTACTTATCTTCCTCAGATAAATTCGAGGTCAAATGCAAGAGCCAGGAGGCATCTCCATGGTGATCTTGCCTGGCCACTTCTTCTGCATGAAAGGAATCCCAGACCCAGAGGGCAAGAGAAACTTGTCATATGTCACAAGGCCAGTTCGTAGTGGAAACTAGGCAGGGACCAGACTTCTCTGACTCCCTCCCTGCTTGGGTGCTGGATAAAGTGGCACTAGGTCCACTTTTGCCCCCAGGATTAGGTGGTTGTGGTTGTTTAGTCTCTGAGTCGTGTCTGACTCTTTTGCAACCCCATGGACTGTAGCCTGCCAAGTCTCCTCTGTCCATGGGATTTCCCAGGCAAGAATACTGGAGTGGGTTGCCATTCCCTTCTCCACAATTAGGTTAGTCCTCTTTGAAGCAGAGGACAGCTGCTTTGAGCAGCAAGAAGGGGACATTTCTGGAAAAGGAGAGCTGGAATCAGCTCTCAGTCCTGTTCCTAAATGATGGTCAGAGCACCGAACATACAGAGTCCAGTTAACATAGAGAGAATGGAAACAGGGAAAAGTAAAATGAGGAAACTAGGGTGGGAGAATGTTTGATCAACACCAGGTTTCTCATGCTTCCAGACTATGGCGGATGCCGATTTGCCCGCCCTGGGCTTATGCTGTTGTCTTGCTGAGACAGGTCACCTCTCGGCAGTGAGGATGTTCCTGCATCCAGCGCCTCTGGCTTCATAGTGTCTGAGGATGGGCTCATTGTTACCAACGCCCATGTCCTCACTAACCAGCAGCGGATCCAGGTGGAGCTGCAGAGCGGGGTCCAGTATGAAGCCACCGTCAAGGACATTGACCATAAACTGGATCTTGCCCTGATTAAGATTGAGCCAAATGTGAGTCTGTGTATTTGGGGATTTCCATCAACTTGCTGGTCTTTTCTTCCCCACCCGATCACACATCTTTTCTTCTTGGTATATGCTTCCTTCGCTGCCCCCCCACCCCGGTTCTCTTTCTTTCTCTTCGTCACTCCTTCTTTTGTTTATTTCCTTCCCTGCCCGTCTGTATGTCCCTAGCAATTTCTAATAACTACACAGCTGTCTTTTTTTCTCCTTCAGTTCCTTCTCCAACAGAGACTGCTTCTGGGAAACTTATTTCTCTGCTGTCTTAGAACAGCAGACATAACTGTAATGGATTCCAAACTGCTAAGATGTGCTTTGAGTTCCTTGCTATGCAAAGTGGTCCACACCCTGGCAGCACTGACATCATCTGAGAAGTGTTTAGAAAACTCAGATCGACTGAATCAGAATCTACCTTTTTTATTTTATTCTCCTCTATAATGCTATGGTACTATGCTCTCTTTTATTTTTTTTTTTCTCTTTAGTTTTTAATTGGAAGATAATTGCTTTACAATGTTGTGTTAGTTTCTGCTGTGCAGCAGAGCCAATCAGCTATATGTGTACGTATATCTCCTCCATCATGAGCCTCCCTCCCACTGCCCCCACCATCCCAGCCCTCTAGGTCATCACAGAGCACCGAGCTGAACTCCCAGCGCTATACTGCAGCTTCACACTAGCTATCTGTTTTACACATGGTAATGTGTATATGTCAGAGCTACTCTCCTGATTCGTTGCACCCTCTCCTTCCTGCCCTGTGTCCACATGTCCATTCTCTACGTCTGCCAGAACCTACCTCTTAGTATGATTCCCAAGAGGTTCATGCGCAAAGTAAAGAGAAAGACTGTTTTGCGTGACCTCCTTTCTGTTCATGGCTTATTAACTTGGCAAACTCGTGAGCTGGAGTGGGGCTGAGTAAATTGCTAGCATCAGTTTATGTTTCATCAATTAGCTTCACTTTGTTTACTTATCATTGTTTCTACAAGCAGTGATTTTAGATTTTAGAGATGATCTGATCATCTTAACAAGTGAGGGTCTGGTGTAGTTGGAATGTAAGGAAGAAGGCTCAGGCAGTTGTAGAACCGAGGTGTGTGGTCGATTCTTAGATTCCGGGTGCTAAAATGGTAGAGCCCGTGTCATATATGTGTTGTACACAAACGCTGATTGAGTCCATTCTTGACCTATCCACCTCATTCCTCTTCACCCACATACAGAATGACCTCCCTGTATTGCTGCTGGGAAAGTCATCTGACCTGCGAGCTGGAGAGTTCGTGGTGGCCTTGGGGAGCCCGTTTTCACTGCAGAACACAGTGACGGCAGGAATTGTCAGCACCACCCAGCGAGGGGGCAAAGAGCTTGGGCTGAAGGATTCAGACATGGATTATATCCAGACGGACGCCATAATTAATGTAAGTCACAGGGGTGGCTGTCCTCAGCCCATAAGATGCTGGCAATGCAGTGAGAAGGACACTTTAGCGTACCTTTGTTTCCCTTTGGCCTTTCAGGGATGCCCAGAGATCAGGTCTATCCTCGTTGGAGGGATGGAGTACCATGCTGTTAGAAGTCAGCCTCTGTGATGTGATAACTGGCATCCACGATATTGGATGGTCTCTTAGGATCTATCACAGAGGTCACTGCTGCTATAGAAGTGGTGGTCCTCTTGCTGTTGTTCTTTGTTTTAATTTTAAAATATTCATTTATTTGTCTATTTATTTATCTATCTGTCTGAGTCTTAGTTGTGGCATTTGGGATCTTTAGTTGGGGCATGTGGAATTTAGTTCCCTGACCAGGGATGGAACTCCGGCCTCCTGCCTTGGTAGGGCAGAGTCTTAGCCACTGGACCACCAGGGAAGTCCCCTCTTCCTGTTGTTCTTTATGTGCACTGATTTCGGAATTGATGATGGCGCAGCCGGCCTTTGCCTGCCCCGGGGGAACAGGGGCTCACTAGAGCAGGCTGCTTTTGATAAACCTCTGTAGGGACAATGTAGACATGACCAGGAAAATAGTACTGATGGCTTTTTCCAATTCTGTCTTCAGCACGGGAATTCTGGGGGGCCTCTAGTGAACTTGGTAAGTAGCCACTCTTTTGCTGCCTCACACCTCTTCCTAGCTTTCAGAGACTTGACATTTCATGGTGCAGATGGCGATGTTGCTCCTGTATAGAGACGTGTGGTCTGGTGCCTTTTCTATTATTGCACCGTAAGTAAAGAGTTAGGAGAATTTCAGATCTACGACGGGTTTGTTATCCTGATGTGTGAGCTCATCCAGTTGAGGTGCTGGAGTTTCATTCACACCAACTTACATCTCTTCCATGTGTTCTCTGCTTTTGTTGGGTACTTAACAAAAGTCCTGGGTACTAAACCCAAATTATGTCAAATGACCACTGTACTGTGGAATGTATATCCTTGACGACCTCCTGCTTCTGCATGTGAAGAACTAACTCTCACCCCGAAATGCTAATTTAGTATTGGCCTGCGTAGAGATGATAAAGGCATCAGCAACAGTCCATTGCTCTGTCGTGTATTTAGTTCTTAAATTTTATTCAACATCCCTGGTGGCAATGCCAGGGTTTCTAGTTGCTCAAATACGTGTGACAACGTGAGAGAGCAGTGCTGTCTGAAACACAGCCTGTGACCACGGCCTCTGAGTCCCTTTGAGTGGGTCGTTTTTGGTTCCTCTTTACATGTTACACTTGCTTGTAGGAGGATGAGTTGGGTGTGAAATCACTGAGCACTTTTTACTTATAACATTGCACTTGGCTTTGGGCCTGCTTTTTCTCCAGTAGACAATGAATTTACTAGAGCGGAGATGAAATGCAGAATTTCAAGCCACACTCCAGACCTATTGAATTATAATCTCTATTTCAGTGTGATAGGAAGTCTCTGTTTTCTCCTGCCCATCACCTAACAAAAGCTAAGGGATGATGAAATTCAGAAAAAGGAAGTATTTCCCACTTCATAAATTATGTTTAGGGGAGCTTTGTTCCTAAGGTCAATTTGCCGAATCTTCTGAATAGTTTCATTGAAGTGTGACTGAAAATCAACAGCTTTTTGCCCTTTCCATGTTTATTTTTAGTCTCATTTAAGGAATGGAAAGGCATATATTCCTTATCCTCATATCTGTGTTGAAATATAAACTGTGGTTCACTTTGAAAAATCAATGTAATTTGAGCAAGAAAAAAAAAAATGTGAGCTCAAGATTAAAACCTCAGACTCCTCAGTAGGAATCTGTACTGGAGTAGGTCCCCTCTGTAACCTTCCACACTGCTGGTCCCCCAAGATGCCACCTGCTGCTCCACCCTAAGCATCCCTAAGCTTCTCTCCTTCCTTTGCCTGTTCAGTCTGCACAGCTGGGCAGCTGAGAGATGTCCCCTCCTTTGGCAGGATGGTGATGTGATTGGCATAAACACACTGAAGGTGACTGCAGGAATCTCCTTTGCAATTCCCTCGGATCGCATTCGGCAGTTCTTGGCCGAATTCCATGAGCGCCAGTTGAAAGGTAAGGGGAGTTGGTTCAGACTTTTCTTCCCTTCCAGGCTTCCTGGTGACTCAGATGGTAAAGAATATGCCCGCAACGCAGGAGACCCAGCTTTGATCCCTGGGTCAGGGAAGATTCCCCTGGAGGAGGAAATAGCAACCCACTCCAGTATTCTTGCCTGGAAAATTCCATGGACACAGGAGTCTTGTGGGCTACAGTCCATAGGGTCGACAAGAATTGGACATGACTGAGCAACTAACACTTTCACTTTTCACCTTTTTCTTCCTCTCCAGTGCTTTTCAGGAGCCCTCAAAGGCCTTACCTGTGGCGGAGACACTCCTTCGAGTTCTGTAGAAAACAGAGTTATGTTTCACGTTAGACCCAACTCCGATCACAGTGGGGCCAGGCAGCAATACTGGGGGCCAGGCGCAAGGCCTGGCTTGAGGTGTATCCAGAAATATTCAGATTGAATTGATGTGGAAAGGAAAGCCCGGGGCTGGAGGTGGGGTGGTGAGCCTGTGCTAATGATGAAGGTTCTCTGAAGCACGTTTGTCTTGGCCGACAGCCTGAGAGGGCAGTTATAATTGGAAGGAATATTCTGTGACTCCGGGTCTTTTAAGCTCTGCCAAAAGGAGAGAGGTCTTGCTGTCAGTAACACATTATAATTTTCCTTTCCAGGAAAGGCTCTCTCACAGAAGAAATATCTGGGTCTGCGCCTGCTACCCCTCACGATGAAGTAAGCACTGGCTTTGACCACGTCTGGGTTGTATTTCAGAAGCAAAAGTTACAGGTAGAGAGTCTGAATGGGGAAGGTAGAGGATGTGGTCTGCAGTGGACAAATCACCCACCACTTGTCACGGAGTCGGTGACCGCGTCTGCCGGCACCAACATGCACTATACTTTCCATGGGACGCTTTCGCTTGTGGCTGTATTTTTTATTTACTTATTTTTCTTTCATCTGCACCACGCAGCACGTGGGATCTTCGTTCCCCGACCAGGGATGGAACCTGTTCCCCTTGCAGTGGAAATTCGGAGTTTTAACCACTGGACTGTCAGGGAAGCCCCACTATGGCCACACTTTACAACGTCCAGTGGTTCTAGGCTTTGGGACCAAGAATCAGGGGAAGAATGACTCTGGCCCTGTGACCAGCTAGATGGTATCCTTGTCCCCTTGGTGTGAGCCTTGAGCCGAGCAGAGTCCCCGCTGAGAGCTAGGGACAGGCCAGGCTCTGGGGACCAGTTCACTGTGCTCGCTTCCTAACCTCCTGGGAAACTCTCCTCACTCTTCCTAGCCTGCTTCAAGACATGAAAAGGCAAGATCCAGAATTCCCTGACGTGACTGCTGGGGTTTTTGTACATGAGGTGATTCAAGGAACAGCTGCTGAAAGGTAAGAGCAGCGCAGGCCCCGGCCCAGGCTCCTTGGTTCTCACGAGATGTGTCCCGTGGTAAGCGTGTGTAGGATCCAGTGTCCTGTCCCGTACCGTGGGCTCCAACCGCTGAGGCTCCTGAACATCTGAGGGGTGCGACTGACCGACTGCATTTTACGTTCTGTGCGTGCTGGTGTGCTAAATCGCTTCAGTCCTGTCCGGCTCTTTATGACCCTATGGACTGCAGCCCACCAGGCTCCTCTGTCCATGGGATTCTCCAGGCAAGAATACTGGAGTAGGTTGTCATTTCCTTCTCCTGGAGATCTTCCCAAGCCAGGGATCAAACCTGCTTCTCTTAAGGTCTCCTGTATTGGCAGGCAGGTTCTTTACCACTAGCGCCACCTGGGAAACCACATTTTGCATTTTACTTAATTTTAATTGATAATTAAATTAAAACAAAACAAAACAGAAGCAATGTAAAATGTTTTCCCATGAAGCATACCTTTTGTTGTTGTTGTTGTTCTGGGAAGATTGCATCTTACTTTAGTAACTACACTGTGGAAGAAATTATCATCAGGTATATGCTGTTTTTAGAAGATTTCAAAGAGTGCAAAATATGTATAATAATTATTAAAATATGACATGTTAAAATGATATTTTAGATATAGGGTTAAGACATTAAAGTACATTTTTATATGTTAGTTTCATCTGTTTAGAAATTAGAGAAAAACTTTTTTTTAATGTGGCTACCAGTTCACATAAATTTAGATTAATTTTGCTAGAATTTCCAAATCTGCTCTTTTGCTACCTTACTTAATAAGAATCAGAAGAATCCTGGAGGATTAGGAGTTTAGGAACATATTTTAGGTACTTTAAAATCCTGGATGACACTAAAGAGTTCTCTGACACTATCAGAGGCCAGCACTAAACAAGTACATAAAGTGAATAAAGCAAAGGCAAGAGACATTTTGAGAGATTTCCAGTAACTACTGAGAGAAAAGATGACTCGGCCTACAATTATTCTCCTGGTCTCTCTCTTACGCTTCTTGCATATCCTTCCCTCACTGTTTTTGTTTTTTTAAGAGCGCAACAGTCTGCTTGGATTATGTTAACTCTTTTCATAGGGCAAGAATCTATAGGGTACTAACTGTTCAGAACAGCTAAGTGTTAGGCTTCCAGTTACTATATTTGACTTGCCATTGGCTTTTCTAGACTTTCTGGGTCCCTGCCCCCACTTATTTTTAACTTCTGGTTCAAGGCCAAAGCTATTTCTTTCAGCTCTTCAGTCCTTGCTCCTCAGAATGTGGTCTGTAGACCAGCACCAATGGCATCAGCTAGAGCTTTTTAGAGTGACAGGAGCACCACTGGAAAAGAATTTGAAAAAGAATGGATACGTGTATAGGCGTAACTGAATCACGTTGCTGTACACTGAAACTAACACAACATCCTCCAATATAAAATAAAAAGTTTAGAAAGAGTCAGAACCTGCTTTTTACATAAGATCTTCAGGGCATTCAGGTGCACATTACATGGTGGGAATTGCCGCTGGCTTGAAGTCTCTGATAAACTGGAAATCTTCCTGGCGTCACCCACTTATAATTGTGATAACAATTCCGGTAATAACAGCTGGCATTTATCAACCACTTACTGTGTAAGGCATCATTTAAAGGATCTTATGTACTTGCTCAAGCCCCCAGTAATTTGGGGATATAGGTGTTACTTTACAGAGGCAGCAAATGGGGTGCAGAGGTTAATTACCTTAGAAGTTACATGATATGTCAGTCAGAAGGCAGGGATGCGGGACCTGGCTTGGCCCCTGTATTATCCTACTCTTGGCGGCTGCTGTTATTGTTCCTGAGAGGCAGAGTGACTGGCAAGAAGGTGGGTTTTCAGGTCTGAAACATCCAGGATGAAATCCTGCTTTAGCTTCTTACAAGCTGACAGTCATGGGGAAGGTCTCTTATTCTGTCTGAGCCCCACTTCCTCATATTTGATGCATAGTTTGCATCCAGTAATACTTTACAGGTTTCTTTTCTTTTTCAACTTGGAGAACTATTGTGAATTAACTTCTTTGTGCACCATACCAGGCACCAACCCCTCTTCCTACACGCTGCCCCCCGCCCCCGCAACTGCCCTTGTTCTCAAGGCTTTCTCTGCTTTTAGCTCTACCCTTGAACTTATCTTCATATGCACTTCCTTTAAATTTTTCTCTTTTCTTCTTTTTTTTGTTTTTTAAAATAAACTCCACATACCCTGATAATCCTCCCACATTCTCATCTCTTCCCTGGGCTTCTCAGCTTCCTATTTCTCTCCCGTTTTTTTTTTTTTTTTTTTTTTTTTTGGCTGTACCTGGCGGCTTGTGAGATCTCAGTTTCCTGACCAGGGGTCTAACCTGGCCCCCTGGCAGTGAGAGCACAGAATCCTAACCACTGGACTGCCAGGGGATTCCACCAACCCCCACCAACCCCCCATTTCCCTCAAATGGTGTCTCCTGCGGTTATTAAATTTGACTTCCAGCCTGTTTTTGACTTTAAGACAGATCGTCCACATGGCTATATATTTACTCTACTGTTTTTTATCTGAAACTAGTTTTGTTTCTAGGACATATATTCTATGTGAAAGAAATATGTTGGAGGCTGAATATAATCACAATTTTGAGGGAAGGAAGCCTAGTTATCAGAGCCTTAAATATTTAGAGCTTGGAGCTTGGAGACTGATTTTTGACCTTCTGGAAGCTACTTCCGTAGTACAGCTCAGCATACCCTCCAGGTCCATAAACTCTAGGTCAAGGAAGGGCAGGTAAGTGGGCTGACAACATCCAACTGATTATAGAGTGTAATTGTCTGGAAAAATATGTGTTGGTTGGGCTTTTCACATTTATTGGTAAGGTTGAGGGTATGTTTCAAGTTAAGTGAGGTCAGGAATTAACAGAAAAGAAAAGCTCAACTCCGTATACCAAACCAAATCTAACATATGGGAGGAGCAAATTTCATACATATGATTCTGGTGGAAATTTTAGAAAGGTGAATAGGGTTGTTGTCCATTAGTGATTCTGCAGCATATATTAGAACAGCCCCCATATTTGGAAGTGAAAAGTGAAAGTGAGGTCGCTCAGTTGTGTCTGATTCTTTGCAACCCCATGGACTGTAGCCTGCCAGGCTCTTCCAAAAATGGGATTTTCCAGGCAAGAATTACTGGAGTGGGTTGCCATTTCCTTCTCCAAGGGATCTTCCCAACCCAGGGATCAAACCCAGGTCTCCTGCATTGCTGGCACACTCCTTACCGTCTGAGCCACCAGGGAGGTGGCATATTTGGAAGGATGGAGGCTATTTCTGGTTCCCTGGTTTGCATGCTTAATGTCAACACAATAGTAGTGCCTTAAGAGACAGACATTAAATTCTAGATGGGGATTAAGTCAAACTCTTACAGTTTCATGGTCCTTTATTCTCCCCTCCCAGATCTGGGTTGAAAGACCACGATGTAATTGTCAGCATAAACGGACTGCCTGTCACCACGACAACCGATGTGATTGAAGCTGTTATGGCCAATGATTCACTTTCCCTCCTGGTTCGTCGCAAAAGTCAAACTTTGATCCTGACAGTCACACCTGAGATAATCAATTAAGAGCCTTGCTTTAAAGATAAATTATCTAACAAAACCAAAGCTACATTACCTGGTTTGTATTGAAGATGTGCCAGCGATGGCAAGGGGTTTTAGGATCTCTTTCTTTTAAAGAAAAATGTGTGCTTTAAAACACACATACACACATTCCAGAACCATCAGGTTGGGGGTGTTACAACTGCTGCTAAGGAGCCTAAGGCAAGTAGAAGAAGGACATGGTGCCAGGAAGTCTGGGGAGCTGATAAAATTTTATTTAAAGACAGGAAACAACTGAAAACAGGCAGTTTCTAATTTATCCTTGATGGAAGGACACTTCAGTACTGTAAAACTTCTCTATAGCCATAAACTGGATATAACACTACACCACTCCCCCCCCATCTATCTACCAATATTAAGAAACTGAATCCAGAGTGCAAAGGAAATCACATTTTTAATATTATTCCTTTACTCAAACAGTTTTTCAGGTTTATCACATTTGGCCAGGGTTTGTAAATACAGAGGATGCTCATCACCTAGAAGTCACACTGAAACTAACAAATTTGGATGGTCACAGAGGAATAGAGATTCTGAGGTTGTCAGCTAGCAGTGGAAACAACTCTGGTTCCCATCAGCTTTTCTGTGAGGAAGGTTTCTATAAAATATTCTATAAAATAGAAACTTTAATAATTTACAGTCTTTTACCTCTTTACCCAGGTTCTTCTTCCTGGAAACATTCATGATCAATGATTTTGACTTTGAAAGCTGCCAGTTTATTTATTTATTTTTTAAAAATAACTTTTGATGGGGTTTGTGAATATCTTTAAGGAGTTTTTTTTTTTTTTTTTTTAAAGTGTAAGATGAAGCAGGATTTGTGGTTTAAAGTAGTAGCTTATTTGGGGCAGGATTTCAATTTTAGTTTTCCAGATTTTCTTAAAAGTGAGTTCTTCTTTTTAAAGGCCATCCTTGAACCCTCTGGAGTTCTATGCAGAAATTTTAAGTGCATGTGCATTTTTCTGGGAGTAGGTTCAATTTCTTCAGGACCCACAGCAATTTAAAATATACTGCCTTAGACTGTAGAGATTATAAATAAGAATCTATCAATTTACAGTTATGAAGAAGTTGAGGTCAACGTGGTACAGAACTTTCAAAAGAGAATAATCTGTTTTCATTTTTACATAATTGCCACCATTTAATACCATAAGAAGAGCAGTCATATTAATCAGGGATAATAAAGCTGAAACGTTCAGGAAAACTGCTTCATAATGGTAGAGAGTATCCAGTTATTTTAACTGGGATTCTTGGTTTTTATGTCAATTATTATGAGACTAAACTTTGGGCAGTTCTACCTTGATTGTTCCTAGAATTTATACGTTGCCCAAATAGCAGGCTCTTTGTTAACCCCCCTTTTACTTTACACTTAACAGTTCTTTTCAACTCAGATTGTAAGGGATGGGAACTAAGTTTTAAAAACCCCAAGTTCAGAACATTTTTTTTTTATCCCCTGTGATGTGGGAACTCGAAAGCTTGGCTGTCTCTTTTGCTATGACTGATTGCTGTAGCCCACAGTGAGAGACTTTGGTGCCATGCTTATTTTGACAAATATGTTCAGTTTCTTTTTGTTTCCCACAAGTCACAGCCTAATTCTATCTAGCACTCAGCAGTAATATCCTTTAAGGGAGAGTCTGTTTTTCTTTCCAAGGATGTGAGGCTCTTCATTTTATCTTATGTAATATGAAGAAGAGATTTAGAGTTACTTGTGTGATTTTTTTTTTTAATCAGTCTATAACATGGGCTTTCTAAATTGGTAAATGATACCTTTTCAATAGGAAAATTCTGCCAAGAGGATAGCTGAACCCAGACATGTCTGGAACTGTTGGCTTTCAAAACATAATTGGACATTAGAGGGAATTACTATACTGGATATATTGCCTCTCAGGAGTAATAATGATGAAACAATAGGGTTTATTAATAGGCTCATTTCAGATGCTCAGCTTTAAGCATAACAGATATTGAGTTTCATTCTACCTATTGAAAATACCCAAACAAGCATTCCAGGTTGGCGACATTCATTCCACAATTTAAATTCAGAAAGTCAGAATTTTAGCGTGTACTAAAATCGACTGCTGTTTCTACTTCTGCTGGACATTTTCGTCGGTTCAGCTTCTGATCTCCACTGCACGAAGACTCAGGGTCGCAAAGGCACAGGCCAAAAACATCCTGTTGGGTCCAACTGCTCCAAAGGATTGATGACATAGCAGCACACAGAAATAAAGAATAAGGAGACCCTTCTGCAGCTTATAAGTTAATCACTATCCTTTATATTTTTGGTACACGAGGAAAGGTACAAACTTGATATGCACAATACTGTCTCCTTGTCATTTCTAGTCTGCAAGGTCAAGTTTGGGTCGAACATCCACAGTCTGAAGCCACCTTCCTAAGCAAACCCATTCTCTCCAACAGTGGAAAATACTGGTCAGGCCTGACATCGAGGATTTCTGAGCCTGCAGAGATGAATCCAGGAGCCTTGCCTCTTTGGGCCACAGCAGCGGCTCTTCTTAGTAAACAGTGCACCAATTGCTGCCATCACTGGGCATCAGCCCTCCAGTGATCAGCAAAATAAGGTCAACAAACCACCAAATCCCAAGTCCTCCAAGGGTTAAGAGCTTCCCCACTGCTGTGCCAGTGTGTCCCAGGCAGAAACGATCTACTCCAAAACATCCCAGGAAGAAAGAGTAGAGCAAAGTGGTTATGAAGTAGTGTCCGGTATACCTAGACAGAAGGAATCAAGAGGAAGATGCTTACCACGTGAAAATGAAAACACTTAATGCTTTGTTAGTGAATTTCATATAAGTGACAAGATGGGAAGACAGTCCCTCTGTGACTTCTTACCAACCCCCTCTCCCCCAAAGGAAGATCTCTAGTTTGTCTAGATTCTCAAAAAGGTACTTGCTAAGGTATTGAGGGGGCTTCCCAGGTGGCGCTAGTGGTAAAGAACCTGCCTGCAATGCAGGAGACACAAGAGACGTGGGTTCAGTCCCTGAGGCGGGAAGATCCCCTGGAGGAGGAAATGGCAACCCACTCCAGTGTTCTTGCCTGGAGAATCCCATGGACAGAGGAGCCTGGCAGGCTACAGTCCATAGGGTCGCACAGTCGGACACGACTGAGCGACTTAGCACACATGCACACAAGGTCTGGAGGACCCAGAGGAACCAATACAGAGTTGGGCTGGATAAGAAACTATTAAGGACATTTACAGGACAGGTATCCTGGCAGGAGTGGTGTCTGGCGCGCCCATCCCTTTCCTGCGTAGGCTCCTATCCTGAGGGAGGCTGCAGTTCTGAATGTAGTTCTCTCATGAGGTGTTGCTGCTGGTGTTGCTGCTGCTGCTGCTGCTAAATCGCTTCAGTCGTGTCCGACTCTGTGCGACCCCATAGACGGCAGCTCACCAGGCTCCACCGTCCCTAGGATTCTCCAGGCAAGAATACTGGAGTGGGTTGCTATTTCCTTCTCCAGTGCATGAAAGGGAAAAGGGAAAGTGAAGTCGCTCAGTTGTGTTCGCTCTTAGCGACCCCATAGACTGTAGCTTACCAGGCTCCTCTGTCCATGGGATTTTCCAGGCAAGAGTACTGGAGTGGGGTGCCATTGCCTTCTCCGCTCATGAGGTGTTATCTTCCCTTAAATGAACACTGATCTGAACATTCCTTTCCTGCTGTTTCATGGCACCCGAAAAATGGGACTTCTTGGAAGGACTTCTGTCTTACATACTGTGATGACATTCAATTGCAGATACTCTAATGGCATCACCTAACACAGTCACAACTCTCCATCAGCAAATGGTATATGTAAGTTCAGTGCCTTCAAGTGGAGTTTACAGAAAAAACCCTAATTCGTTTTTTAAAAAGTTAATTAATTTTTGGCCATGTCAGGTGTCAGTTGCAGCACTCGGGATCTTTGCTGTCGGGTGCAGGCTTCTCATTCTTAGCACATGGGCTCAGTCGTTGTGGTGTGTGGGCTTAGCTGCCCCGCGGCAAATAGGAGCTTAGTTCCTGGACCAGCGATCGAGTCCACATCCCCTGCATTAGAAGGTGGATTCTTAACCACCGGACCACCAGGGAAGTCCCAATAACCCTAATTCTTCAAGATAATACTGCTTTTCAGGGAGAAAGGCCTGCACTTTTCATAATAAAATCTTTCCTCCTGAAATTCTATGGCTGTTTTCAAAGGATTTATGTCTATTGTAGGAGTTCTGAAGTTGGATCATCTGTTCCACCTCCTTCATTTTGCGGAGGAGGGGACAGAGACTCTGGGTGCCCAGAGGTCCTTTAGCTGCTTGGTGAAAGGCACATTTAGAATTCACAGCCTCTGGCCTCCTGTCCAGTGTCCCCTACGTTATCACCCCATTGCCCGTGTCCATGGAGTATGCACAGCAATAATCATGCTGTGCCATTAACACTTAAGGTAAAAGAAAAAGTCAACATCAAGAGAGGACAGAACCGCCCTACCTCCATCTAAGTACCAGCTACTCCGTGCAGACAGCACTTACTTTATACAAGGTTTGTTCTCTCGGAGGAAGGTCCTCGGGCTGGCACACTCGATTCCGTCCAGGGCCCGGCACTGCACCAAAGTGTGCTCCACGTCTCTGTAGGCCTGACCCCCGAACTGCAGGGCAACAACCATGACAGAACAACCAAATTAGCCAGAGTGAGCAACACAAAGCATCTCTTCATACGAACGAACAAAAGCTGGCCCAGGACAATAACTATTCTAACGAAGGTGGGCTAAAGCTGTGCTAAAGAGCAAGGAGTTTAGTGACATACTTCAAGCGATTTTCAATGAGTCGATCCTGAATGGACATGGTTTTCAATAAACTCCTTTTCATTTTCTTTCCTTCTGACTTACCTTCTTTGACAATATAGTACAGAAGTTTAAAATCAGTTTCATTAAATGCCGTTTTGGATTAGCGGGACACAATGCTCTAATTAATCCTATATTTACAGAAGAGAGGAGCACATGAGTGTGTATTTGGGAACGGGTATTCAAAAAGTCAATGTGTAGAGACTATCATACAGAGTTACGTCAGAAAGAGAAAAACAAATATCGTGTATTAACGCACGCATGTGCAGTCTAGAAAGATGGTACTGATGAACCTATCTGTAGGGCAGGAATAGAGACACACATGTAGAGGACGGACTTGTGGACATGACAGGGGGATGGGAAAGGAGAGGGAGGAACGAATTGAGAGAGCAGAACTGACACATACGCTACTAAGTATAAACCAGCTGGTGGGAAGCTGCTGTATACCACAGGGAGCTCACCTCGGTGCTCTGTGATGACCTAGAGGGGTGGGAGGGAGGCTCGGGAGAGAAGGGATATACGTATACACATAGCTGACTCATGCTGTTGTACAGCAGAAACTAAAACAACATTGTACAGCAGTTATACTCCAATTAAAAAAAAAAAAGTCAATGTGTATTTGAGGTCTATTTTATATGTATTATAAATGAACATCGTTAGGAAAGAACTCAGCATGTCAACTGACTCAGGACTTTACGCGGGTCTTGAAACTGTGATTTTCAGCTCACATCCACAGTAATGTAGTACATCTATACATGTAAGTTTAAATTCCAGCAAAAAATTTCAGAAGACCTCCGACCCTTTGTGTAACTGAATTCTAGCAGAGAAAGCACAGCTGGGCATTCTCCACTGGCATCTTACTAAGTGCTTCACTACTGTTCTTGCCGGAACATTCCTCAGAGGGAACTGAGTGGAACGTGAGCATGCTTACTCCTTGCCCCTCCCTTGGGATTTGGGGGCCCTAGGACTTCTGGGGGAAGTGACAGTCTGAGCACCTTGATAGGATCAACCCAGTGTTTTAATGAAAATGGGCAAAAGTAAGTATTGTAGAGAGATCACTTACTTTTGCCCATTTTCATTAAATAACTGGGTTGATCCTGTCAAGGTGCTCAGACTGATCTTTATACGATACTCTGGGTTTCCCTGGCGACTCGGTGGTAAAGAACCTCTTTGCCAGTGTAGGAGATGAGGGTTTGATCCCTGGGTCAGGAAGATTCCCTGAAAAAGGAAATGGCAACCCACTCCAGTACTCTTGCCTGGAAAATCCCATGGACAGAGGAGCCTGGTGGGCTAGTCCATGGGGTCATAAAATAGTTGGACATGACTTAGTGACTAAACATGAGCATACAATGCTCAAACTTTTATCAATAATTACCCATAGAACAAAATCTCATTGTATTGAAAATATTTCTTTACTTGTGATTGCAGCAAGAGTTGCCTTTTTGGCCTTGTTACTTTCAGGTTTATTTACTTGTGCCTGATCTAGTAACAAAGAATATTTTTCCATAATTCTCTTATAGCTGACGGTGTCTTGACTTGCATTATGCAGCATAATATAACATAATGGTGAGTCCACAGAGGGGAGGAAGTATGTGAACTTCACTGGTTTTGGGGAGACTGACTAGGAAGCATGCGTCCAGCTTCAGGGATATTATTAATGGAACTAAAGGGCTTCTTTTCATTCTAAGAGGCCATTGTTATCCAAGGCTCCTCCTGAATGCTACAACCCCCTACAAAGACATATAATGATGAAAAGTGAAAGTGTTAGTTGCTCAGTCGTGTCTGACTCTTTGTGACCCCGTGGGCTGTAGCCCACCAGGCTCCTCTGTCCATGGGGATATCCAGGCAAGAACACTGGAGTGGGTTGCCGTTTCCTTCTCCAGGGGATCTTCCTAACTCAGGGATCGAACCTGGGTCTCCTGCGTTAGCAGGTGGAGTCTTTATCACTGAGCCACCAGGGAAGTACACTGATAGGACTGATCTATTTCCTAAGGACGTGGTGGAAACTGCTTGCCTAGTGAAAAGAAAGGTCATCGGCAAGAGGAGCTTTGCTTCAAATGCATATGTAATGAAGATACTACTCAATCCAGCATCAGTTTTAGAAATTGCATAAACCTTCCTTTTGCTCTTTCAGGCAAGTACGTGCCTTGAAGGGTAGTTAGGGGTGATATCTGAGCTTTAAATCTGTCAATCACAATGGCCAAAGGAACCAAAGACAGGTTGGTCTTTGCACCTGGGTAGTTTTGGCACAGAGCCTGCTTCTTTCTGAGAAGACTAAATGTCTTGTTCAGCCACTGACCCTGACACTGCTGGAAATTTTCAGTAACAGTCATTTCAATGAATTTTACAAAAAAATAACTTCATACTGCTCACACTTTTCTGTAATAGCATTTAGGCAATATTGTTTCTCTATGGAAGAGTTTGCTTATAAAACCAAACAAAAACCCACCTTGAGACAACCATAACCAAGTTCCTGGGATGCTGTTGTGTTTCCAACATGATCCACTGGGTCTTCACATTTTATAAATTCATCAGGTCTGTAAATCACCAGTAAGATCATCATTAAGGTCTTTGTAAGTGGCTGTTTACATGAATATAATCGTTAACAGGCAACAGACATTTCTTCAAGTTTTCTGGGGGTTAATGTTCCTCTGAGTCTTCCCCAAGACAAGAGATGTTGTCAATTAGGCTGAAGGACAGCAGGTCAAACAGCCATCCAGTGACCCTTTGGTTGGGGCGGGGTGGGTATGAGAGGTGTTTCTGGTCCTTTTTCTCCACCGATTCTACCTCTGCCATGGCTTCATCTCTTCCCTAGGCAAACAGCCACAAGGCTATGGGGGCAAAATCGATGCCAAAGGATTCCCAGCTCTTGCACTTTTCAAAAGCCTTTTGTTATTTGACTTAAAAGAGACGTTAAAAGTTTTGACTTGGTTCCGCAACGTTAAGGTTACTGCTTTTATTTTTTTTTTTTAAGAGGTGCCATGTAGAGACGAGTGATTTACTCCACTTGTGCACCACTCAGTACCAGCACGAACGAGGGTGTCTCCTTCGGTTAAACGGAGCAAGTACAACCTCGTACCCTTCTTCCGCAGGCTATATAATGTCCCTCCTCCCTAGATCTCCTCTTCGGGGAGCCCAAAGGATCAGCCACCGACACAGAGGGGTTTTCCCCTGCAGGAGTGCGTTGAGTGAGAAACCTGTCATGGTTCTTTTCTCCCGCGTGTCGACGATCAGGGAGGTCCTCCAGGTGGAGAGGGACTGGGGGAAAAAAAAAGCAGCCTCCCTCCCCCTCGTGCCCCCGCACAATCCCCGTGTATCCCAGGGCCCCCCATCTCCATCTCCACCCGCCTCGACGACCAGGTAGCTTACAAGTAAGAGCAAAGGATGACTGGAGAGTGGGGGTCGCCATACTCCCAGCTCGCAGCGCCGGGGGAGCCCTCCGGGTGGGCGGCGCCGGCGGATGTGAGCTCGGGCTCGGCGGTGGCGTTGTGCGAGTGGCTCCGAGACACACAATGCAGCAGCAGTAGATTCCCCAGCAGCAGAGCCGCCTGGCCGCACAGAAGTAAGTAACTCACCGGGCAACCCCCCAGCACCATCTTCCCGGGCCCAGGGGCGGAGATCCGTCCACAGAGGCCCCCTAAGCCGGCAACCGCGGACCCAAGCCCTGTCTGGCGAAGGCCTCTCCGCGGAGCTCCACGCCTCGATGCCAAACAGCCAATGGGAGCGCAGAATTTTTACGTCCCGCCCAACTCCGGCAGCCAATAAGGAAAGGCTGCGCAGGAGGCGGGGCTGCGTTTCGTTTCTGCGGGTCAATTCCGCTTCTGGGGCTCACGCTCCGCCTTCTTTTCCGTGACGAGTGCTTCTTCCAATAGGCTCCCTCGACCCGCCCCCGAGTAGGCGGGCCTTGAAGCAGGGGGCGGAGCGAATGGCGATGGGCGGGGCCGGTTCCTGAGCGGGTCTGAGGGGACCGGAGAGAAATCCGGTTCTCTCACCCCGGGACTGAGTGCTCCCTACGTCAGTCAGACGAGCGGGCGCCGCGTCGGGAGCGAGCTCGGGAGCCGGACCGTTGCGTCAGTGCCGAGCGCGCGCGCGCGTCGCTGCCAGCCCTGGGGCTCTGGCGGGGCCGGGGAGTCGTGGGGCGGGCGGAGGCAGGGGCGACCGAGTGCTGAGGAGAACCTGCGGGCTCGGGCTGAGATGGGGTCGGGCGTGGGCTCGCCCTCTGAGACTCTCCGCGTCCGGTGGCTGCTGTTGGTGGGTTTGCTGAGCCCGGCCCTCGGCGGGGCTCGGTCAGGTGGGTGTCCGCCCCCAGGGACCTTTCGGGGTTCCAGTTTCCTAGGGCCGGGATGCTCGGAGTTTTTACCCTGCGGTGCCTGAGAGTGGCGGGGCCTGGCCTGGGCGCTGGAACCCTACCCGAGTCGGGAGGCGGAGCCGCTGGGCTGCCTGTGGACCAGGGCTCGGACCCGAGGCTCCGGGTCTGGGCGCCCCCAGTTCTCCTGGGCACAGTTCTCGGGGCTGGTTCCCAGTCCTCGGTCTCTTGCCGAGCAGAGCCTTTTGGGGGTGAGCCCGACCCCCAATCTCGCGCCATGCTGTGTGCCCCCCCGCGAAGACCCTCCCTGGGCGACTGTCGGTCCGACCCCGAACCTCAGGGACTCGGCTGAGAGTCTGGGAGGCTGGATGAATGCGCGCGGACGGTTTGAGAAGTGCTTTTGAGAAATGGAGCTGGGGTTTGCTTGCAGGGTAAATGTCACTGGGAAAGAGACCGGGAGATGGAACTTTTTGATCCAGGTTTTCATGATTTGAAATTTTGACCATCATTTTATTAGCGGAGTCACCACTAGGTACCACAGGGGTGAATTTAGTGATGAAATAAGAGGAGGAGGGGATTGCTTTTTTGGGGGGAGGGGCATTTTGTTTTAGTAAGAATGCTTCTTCTTCTTTTTTTTTTTTTTGTGGAAACTGATTGCTGCATTTTTATAGCCAGTCTTTTATCTCCGTTTTTAGTGGGTTGGTAATGTCTCAAATCCAGGCAGATAATCCCTTCTCTGCTTAAGTCACAGGCTTACGGTAAGAATTGAATCATTTATGTGAAATAGCTTTTGACTTGTGAAGCTTCCCGTAAATACATAAGGTATTTGTATTGGAGATGCTCAGACATAGTGGAAACATTTAAATCGCCAACACTAGCTTCTTTCTGAAAACACCATCTTTCTTTGTTTTGGCTCGTGTTAAATTATTGTTTGCGTGGCTGTGTTTCCTTTATCAGCCGTAGAGTATGATGGAGAATGGGGTTTCTACTATATCGTTATCTTGAGAGTTTTTCAAAGGTGAGGATTTCAGTGCAGGAGTAAATTTAGGGTTTTTTTTCTCCTTAATTTATTATTTTTCAATTAAGAAAATTTGCACCACTGCAGGAATTTTAAAGCTCTCAGTACTGAAACTTTCTTGACTGGGAAGGTACCAAATCTTTTCTGTTTGAGACTGTTTTTGCTATGGTGTTCTATTAATACATGGTTAACATTTACCAGCATTTAAAGGGAAGTAGGTTAAACATCTGGAGTTTTAGTAATCCATGATTCTGTTTGGATTACTTTAAATAAGACTGATTTTTAAAGTTTATGTATTGATTTTTACATTGCTGCATATAGATGGATGGAGTATCCTTATGTTTTTTTAACAACAGCTTTAACAGTTTATAGTTAAACAGTTTATAGTTTAACAGTCCCTCACTTAAGCACGTATATGCTTTCAAAATTTAATCAGCCTTCATCGAACACCTATGAACACTGAGCTCAGTGCTTGTAGAGGGGCACAGAGTGACCAAATGTGCTGAGTTTATCTGAAGGATGTAGGGAAAGTTTTATTGAGAAAGTGATATTTGAACTGATCTGTATGGGTGAATATTCTAGGACAGGAATTCCAAGCAGAAGGGTTTTTCAAGAGTCTAGAGAGATAAGAACAGGACTAGTTAAGGAATGATGAGAAATAACCAGGGGGTTCACATGAAAGGGAGGCATGGAAAAATCTAAGGTAAATTGATACCAGTTGGGGAGAGTCGTCTGTGATGTGCTGTGGGATTTGGACTTTACTCTGGAGGAAATTCTTTGGGCAGGATGGTTTTTAAGTAGGGATGTGGGCTTCCCAGGTGACGACAGTGGTAAAGAACCCACCTGCCAATGCAGGTCAAATGTAAGAGATGTGGGTTCAATCCCTGGGTCGGTAAGATCCCTTGGAGGAGGGAATGGCAGCCCACTCTAGGATTCTTGGCTGGAGAATCCCATGGACAGAGGGTTGCAAAGAGTTGGACGCCACTGAAGCAAGTTAGCATGCGCTTAGCACGTGGTATAACTTAGATTTGCGATTACTGGAACTGGCTACACAGTGGAGGACAGACTATGGGAGGGAGGGACTGGAGGCTGGGAGAGACCGGTTAAGAGGCTTTGTACTAGTGTGCAGTGAAATCAACTCATGTTTCCCTATGGGAATGTTCTTCTAGAATCAGCTGACCAAATTTTTGCAATACAGGATGTTTAAAACATCCGCTGAAACCATTTTAACTAATGAAAGAGGAATTTGAGTACTCAGTAAGAACCACCCACACATCAGTTACTCTAGGAGTTAAATAGATTTTGTAGGATTTTTAAAAATTTTTACTATTTATAACAATTATGTCAATGAGGAAGTGCAGTATACATTCTAAAAAGCTGACGTAGTACACTTAAAAAAAACTAGGGCTGACAAAGGTAACTTTATATCAATGAGGGAATTAGGCAGGTATGAAACCTCACTAGATTTTTTCTTTTAAGGTAGTGATTATGATGTACAGACCTACATTTTTTTTTTCCAAGACTACAATTCTAGAGGAAATGAGTTTTAAAGCTTACTCATGGTGAATCACTGTAAAATGAACTAGGTGGTAACAGCTTGGTCCATACTAATTTTGTTTTTAGGTGCCTGTGAATTGTTTGAATTTGGTATGTTTGTGCTAAATAGGAGAATGTAGTCTTTTAAATATAAAGATAATTTGTTTCACACTTATGTAAGAAAATAAAAGCATTTACAATGAGAATATGTACAAAACAAGTTGCTGGGTTCCAAGACTGTTTTCCAAACATACTTTGAATTTTACTTTACCAGGAATTCCCTGGCGGTCCAGTGATTAGGAGCTGTTTATTTCACCGTGGAAGGCGTAGGTTCTATCCTTAGTTGTGGAACTAAGATCCCATAAGCCACGTGGCGTAGCCAAATAAAAATAAATAAATAAAATTTACCTTACCAAAGTTGACTGTGTAGGTATATATATTTAAATCCTGCTTTATTGTAGAATCTTCCCAAAGACGCAAGCTCTAAGTAACTGGAAGCTTTTTCTTTGGAATAGCCACAAGCTCAAATATATGACATAGATAGGCTCATGATATTTCTTTTTTTTCCCTTTGATACCTAGTATACAGCAGAGACTTGGAGTTATGCCATTGTTTGTGTCAGAACTATGGGACTGCCTCATAAGTAAATCTGGTCCTCTTGGTATCACAGTAACTAACCCCTCCTACTACTCTGCCTTTGAATGGGGCCAACATGGACCCAATTAAAGTTGAATTGCACTTTGAATTGTATAGTCTTGTTCATATGTCAAGATGTTATTGTATCAGTTTATTTTTCATTTTGTGACGTGTCATTTCAGTCAAATGGTTTTTCCCAAAGTGAGTTAGGGAACGTGAGAAGGTCACCTATTTTATTCAGTTTTTTAAAAATATACAGTTGTTTTTTATTTGTTTATGTTGATTTTAACATAAAGAATTTGAGTATTTCAGCTTATAGTAAGTAAAAATGATGTCACCGTCAAACCTTTGTGATACTGTAGGACAAAACCCATTCCCATACATGGGAAATGCTTCTTTCTCCTTGACATATTTTTTTTTTTCCTTTTCATGAGATTTTTTTTTTTTTTTTTATGGTTTAACTTATTTTAGAAAGGATCCTCCCCACCTTTTCCTTTAGTAGCTCCTAAGAACTCTCATACAAGTAGAGCCCTAGAGAGCCCATTCCACTTCCTTTGATAGGTTGGAATCTTGTTATGAATAGAAGCTCCCATCTCAGCTGCTTAAGTGGGGAGGGTAAGCAGTGTATGAAGTGTATGATGTATCAATACAATAAGTTCTCTTCATGCAAACGAGTTCTGTTCTGAGAGTGCCTTCCTAAGTCCGACAAAGTTAAACTAGGTACGCAACTAACACAATCAACTGTATGATACTGTACTGTAACAGGCTTGGAAAACTTTTCACACAAATATACATATAAAACAAAAATAAAAACATTTAAAATCTTACAGTACATTAAAAAGTACGGTAGTGCGGTACAGTAGCTGGCACACATGGGCACGTTTGCATCTTTGAAGGTTTGCAACTTCAAGGTTTGTGTGTAGGGGACTTATTGTACAGTGAAATACAACATTGCATTAACATGGACGAATGTGTGGGCATGAGGATTTGTGGGAAATTGCTATGAAAGATGCCCATCATAAAAAATAAAGCGTATTTTAGGTTGTGCATGAAAATTTGCAATTATAAGCTCTATGTATGTATAGCTGTAAAGATCAAAAGAGGTCATTTACTCAGTATATTTATTGGATGTCTGTTGCACTAGTGCAGGAAACAGGATGAATAATGTACCGCCCTTTGTTTCAAGAAACCTACATTTCTTGGTAGAGGAATTTAAATCCTCTGGTATTAAATCTTATAAATGGTGTTTTTTCCCCGAAGGGCCACTTACACACAAACAATGACAAAAGCCCTGTTTGTTTTTAAATGTAAAAATAGGTAAATGTAAAACAAAAGGTGATAAGGCGAAAAATGTCAGAATATAGGACATAGCAGTGGAAATTATGGTTATGTTTGAAGAGAGCTATTAATGTATATGTTTATGCGGCATTGACCTTGTAAATGGAATGGAAATACATGGCTCAAAATAACAGTGATTTATGAATCTAATTAGTTTCTCTTCAAGAAATAATTCAGACAACAGAATTATCTTCAGTCTGTATGTTGAACCCAGGTTTATTTTCTGTAGTGAAAGTACTTAAGGGTGACCCTTTGTTGACATAGTAGGTGGGAAGGAAAAGAGAAAAGTCCTTGGCTGTGGGTTCACATTTGTTTGCTTTGCATTTAGGTAGAATTCTTTTAACTTATTTCTGTCTACAATTGTAACGGAGGAAGGACTTCAGTGCCTGGGGCACAGAAAGCCAAACTGTGACAGCAGGTGTTTACAGTGAAGTCAGGATTTGTTGTACAGAGTGGGAGACAAGTCTTAGATCCACTTCAGCTTGGCTTTTGAGTTTTTTTTCTTTTTTTAAGGAGAAGAGCAAAGATGCTGGGATTTATCATCATCTTCTGGCATTTCTTTTTTTAAAAACTTTAAATTTTTTATTGGGGATATACCTTATTAACAATGTTTTGACAGTTTCAGGTGGGCAGTGAAAGGATTCAGCCATAGGGATTCATATATCCATTCTCCTCCTGGGCTTCCTGCGTGGCTTAGTGGTAAAGAATCTGCCTGCTGATGCAGGAGACATGGGTTCAGTCCCAGGGGTTGCGAAGATCCCCTGGAGAAGGAAATGGCAATCCACTCCAGTATTCTTGCCTGGAGAATGCCATGGACTGAGGAGCCTGATGGGCTACAATACAGTCCATAGGGTTGCAAAAGAGTCAGACATGACTTAGCGACTAAACAACAATTCTCCCCCAAACTCCCCTCCCATCCAGGCTGCCACATAACACTGAGTGGAGTTCCATTTGCTATACTATGTCATTTTCTGACATTTCATAATGGTGGTTCTGGGAGTTAGAATGTGTCTGGTTTATGATTTGCTGGCCAGGTGGTCCATGGCAGGAGGCCTGTGAGCTCATCCTGCCCTGGAGAAATGATCTGAGTTTATACAGGAATGATAGATAGTATCTACAACAGCAGTTTCATCACCTCAATGGTGTTATATAACCTGACTCTGGTTGATGTGTTCAGTTAGTGTAGGACTGAGGTCAGAGGGGATGAGAAAGGGGATAGAGTTTGGAATAGAGAGATTAATCATAAACTCAGTAAGGGA
This sequence comes from Okapia johnstoni, assembly GCA_024291935.2. NCBI lineage: Eukaryota > Metazoa > Chordata > Mammalia > Artiodactyla > Giraffidae > Okapia > Okapia johnstoni. Next base: position 29,278,440 of record CM044327.1, read on the forward strand.
ACGCAGTTTCACAGGTACTGTTATACAACATGCAGTCCGACTTCCTCCAAAACACAGTACATAAAAATACCTGAGGAGTTAGAGGAAGAAAAAAGTGCTACTAACTCACACCTTTTTCTTTTTTTTACTAAGTATAGGACATTTTAAGTTTCCTGTTTCAACTGTTACTTTTATCTCCAGCCTATGTTTTCTAGTAATGTGACTTTTGTCACGTTATGCACAAGGCTACATAAGCATCAAAATTCTGTCACATTTGAGCTGATTGTATTAAGATTTTACTTTGCATTGTGAACTGTCTGCTGCTGCTAAGTCGCTTCAGTTGTGTCCGACTCTGTGTGACCCCATAGATGGCAACCCACCAGGCTCCTCTGTCCCTGGGATTCTCCAGGCAAGAATGCTGGAGTGGGTTCCCATTCTACCAGTGGTTCTTTTGGGGGGTGATTTTGCTGCCTAGAAGGCATCGGGAGGATATTTTCTAGTTGTCACACTGGTGGAGCTTCTGGATAGGGTGGGTAGAGGTCCTCACCACCCTGCTTTGGCCAGAAAAACACCCACAGCAAAGAATTTTCTGGCCCCAAATGTCAATAGTGCTGAGGCTGAAGCTTTGTAGTACAAATAATGTGGATGCACGTCCTTTACAGTGACATGGGAAACTTGGTCTTTAGATTCCTGTGAGAAAGGGCTACTAATTAAAGACTAAAAAATAAAAGGAATTTGGGGAAAATCTATGCAAGATATGAACGGGAAAAAGAATACAAATAATCCAAGATTAGCGATAAAGGAGTGTTGAAAAAATATTGGAAGGAGGGTTTTCATACAACTAGTGTATATTTATTTTTGAATGACATAACCACAGTATGTGCATTTCTTATGATGTTTTGAACTCCTAAGGCACTTAGAAAGTGGATCTTTGGATTTTAAAACCAAGAAGTCAGTAACAGAATAATAGCTCTTTTTTTTTTTTTTTTTTTTAGAATAATAGCTCTTATGTGTAGAAGTTATTTTGGTGTGGTGTAGTTGTGAAAGCCTTTAAAAGATAAATGATTAATTTTGCTTTTTTTTTTTTTTTCCAAAACAAGAATTGTGGTTGAAAATGTATGGCGGGAAAGGATGTGTCTTATATTCCTTTATTGGATTTTCATTCTTTGCTAACAATCTTGGTAAAAAAAAATCCATAGCTTCAGTCCTGGCTGGAAATTAGTCCTGACCTTAACAGGTTTCAGCGTGAGAGCTCTTTAGATATGTTCCTGCTCATTTGTAGTTATCTTTTCTGAGGTATTTCTTTTTCTCTGTGATGTTTGTTTCTGAGTTGTAACAAAGAAATTTCAGTTGAGTTGCATATAATTTAGCTCCTAGCATAACAGTTGCCTGAGCCTACTAACATTTATGTCCCTGCCTATAATGATTTACTTAAAAAGTCTTTTATTTTGAAATGTTTATAGAATCTCAGGAAATTCATATAAATGCACAGAATGATTGACTTTTTTTTTTTGATTGACTTTTTATCACATGGAGCTTCTCATCTGTTACCCATGGAAAGCATTTTATTACTATCGTTACTTCTAGAGTGACTGTCGTAGTAGTTGAACAAATAACCATGATCTAGAACAAAAATATTCAGGGAATTTGAGAAAACTGAAGGTCCTTGAAAGGTTTATTTTGGGCCAGGAAAGAGTCCTATACCTCAGTTAATTTAGGATAAAGGATATTTTTACTTAGTGCTTTGAAACCTGCATCTATTAAGGCCATGGATTTCTTTTGAGATGGCTCCCAACTGACAACTCCAAATATCTGAGGGATATTTTGTCATAGTGTGTCATAAGGACACCGTGTGTCAACCATGCCCTGATTGCTTTTGTGAGTATTGGAGTCCATTTCTGGTATTTTTATGTGATGACGTGAAGCCCCATTTAGTTGCTGTTATGCCAAACAGGGTAGAGTTTGAAAACTGTTAGTGTGACGTGTTGTATTGAACATGAAATAAGTTATATTTTCCTGTTTACAGTGTATCTTTAAAAATTCAAAACTAGACAAGATTATAGACATTTTAATGCACAGTGTTGTTTTGTGGAAGGTTAGACTTTATTTTAATTTGCATTTGAGACCTCTGAGGAACATAAGGCAGTTAAGGAGTGAATGACTGTTAAGAGTTTGGATGGAAAGGAGGTGAATGGGAGTAGAAGGTGTCATAATCTAGATGTGAAGTTAATGAGACTGATGGGTAGACAGCAGGTGCTGAGATGCTAGATAATCAGTACTTTAAGTAGTTTGTGCTTTTTTTTTTAAGTTGAAGAAACACCTTTTCTCCTCCTCTTTTAATTTCAGCAGTAATTTGGGGTTTCAGAAGACTCATTATAAAAACAAATTCAAACAATACAGTCAGGCTTAAGTGCAGGAAATAAAAGTCCAAGTCCTTATCTCATTACTCCCTAGTTCTATTCCGTGGTGGTAACCACTTTAAACAAGTTTGGTATGTTTACTTATGATACTTACATGTTTGTTTATGACACACCTTATGGTCTCTCATATGGGGAAGGAAATGACAATCCATTCTGATATTCTTGCCTGGAAAATCCCATGGACAGAGGAGCCTGGAGGGCTGCAGTCTATGTGGTCACAAGAGTTGGACACAACTGAGCAATTAAACCACCAGCACCATGGTCTCAGGGCTTCCCAGGTGGTGCTAGTGGTAAAGAACCCACCTGGCAGTATAGGAGACATAAGAGACATGGGTCCCATCTCTGGATGGGGAATATCCCCTGGAAGAGGGCATGGCAACTCACTCCAGTATTCTTACCTGGGAAATCCCATGGACAGAAGAGCCTGGTGGGCTACAGTTCATAGGGTCACACAGAATTGGACATGACTGAAGCAACTTAGCATGCACTGTAGTCTCGTATATAGGATACATGTTGTATTTGTAACGTTTCATAGAGATTATAAATAATACAGAGTTTATAAAGTGAAGGTAAAAATAAAAGTCTCTCCCCTCCTCCTACTCCCTATAGATTATTACTTTTAAAAATATTATTTTACTATAAGAAATTTAAACATACACAACAGTAGAGAGAAGAGTAATAAAAAGGAAAACGAAAGAAAAAAAGGGACTTTCCTGGTGGTCCAGTGGTTAAGGCTCTGTGCTTCCGCTGCAGGGGGCGCAGGTTTGATTCCTGGTCAGGGAACAAAGATTCCCGCATGCCACAGCCAAAAGGGAAAAAAAAAAAAATTAATAAACTCCTGTATACCCAGATTTTAATGTAATTAAATATAATGCAGATTTTAATATAATTTCATATGTGTCTGATCCCTCAAACGCACACTGAATTATTTTGATGCAAATCCTGGATGTCATGTCATGTTGCCCTTGAATATTTAGAATGAATCTCTATGACATCAGGACTTTTAAAGAAAACCTTACCCACAGTATGCTTATTACACTTTAAAAAATTAACACTAATTCCTCAAGATTTTCACAAACCTATGCAGTGTTAAAATGAGACTGTATCAGATGCCAGCATGGGGGTGTGTCTTCCTAAGGGGTTTATATGGTCTGTTTTAATTATGTCCAGATTTTGCTTAAGTGATGACTTGATTTTTTTATAGTTATGTTATTTTTCAAATAATACATGATTATTTAATACCTTTGGTAATTTCAAAATTACCAAATGGGATCCTAACAATAAAATTTTGTGTTTACATATAAATCCTGCTTGGTTACTTCAGTGACAGTGAGACAAGATGACTTTGTGCTCATTGTTTTATTTACTTATTTATTTTCATTTTTATTCTTTTAGGTAGAGCTTACTTTTTAAAATTGAAGTACAGTTGACTTACAATACTGTGTTATTTCCAAGGGTACAGCAAAGTGATTCAGTTCTATATATTCAGATTATTTTCTATTATAGATTATTATAAGATATTGAATTTAGTTCCTTGTGCTCTACAGTAGCACAGGGTCCTTTATTTTATTATTTTAGCTTTTGTTGGAGTATGGTTGATTTACACTGTTGTGTGTGTTTCAGGTGTACAGCAAAGTGATTCAGTTATATATGTATGTGTGTGTGTATATATATATATGCATGTATATTCATTCTTTTCAGATTCTTTTCGGTAGTTCCTTTTTGCTATCTGTTTTACATACAGTGGTGTGTATCTGTGAACTCCACACTCCTAGTTTACCCCTCTCCCCTTTCAAGTGATGATTTTAGAAGCCAGGCCCGGTTTAGCCGTGATTCCACTTTGTGGTGAGTTGTACAGGTTGGAATTGGGAGAAAGTCTTGTATGATGGTTCTGAGTTCTTCATTTTTTATGCATTTTAACTATTCAAGTTTTTAGAACAGATTAATAGCAGTAATTTCATTGGAGATAATTGCTACATTGTTAGGTGTTTACTTATTAGAGTTAATACATCAGGCATTAAAAGTAACTTTTTCCTTTTATTGTCCTTGACCATTTGGTAGGCATCCCCATACCATCTTGGGATGTTATTCATGTTGGGTGAAGGTGGGAAATGAGGGAGAAGTGAACAGAGCCTTCCCTCCATTTCCCCAAGGGAGCATTTTTTTTTTTTTCCCTTGTGTTTATATCTTAAGATTTCTTTTAAGACAGAGGATTTGGGTTTATAGCTAAAAAATTGTTTGAAAATGATTGCTGTGTATACACTGTTTGGATAAACGCTGACATCCTTGTTTTTAAGAAATACATTTCTTCCCCCTTATACTATCTAGTATATTGCTATTTTCCTATAAAACTTTATATAAAACTGAATATTTTATTTTTTATTACTAATTTTTAATTTCCTTATCTTTTGGTTGTGCTGCATGGCATGTGGAATCTTAATTCCCTGACCAGGGATCAAACCCACACCCACTGCATTGTCAGCGTAGAGTCTTAACTACTGGACAACCAGAGAAGTCCTAAAACTATACGTATTTTAATGTGAGAATGTCATATGATTTTTCTATGATTTGAATATTCAGCTTTTTTTTTTTTGAACATTTGGCTTTTGATTTCCATTGTATTTTGGGGGGAATGTAGTTTTTCAGGTTCAATTGTTATGTAACTTTTGTTGTTCCTTATTCTGTAGGCTTTCAACAGACCTCCCATCTCTCTTCTTATGAAATTATAACTCCTTGGAGATTAACTCGAGAACGAAGAGAAGCCCCTAGGCCCTTCTCAGAGTAGGTAAGTTATCTCTTGAGAAATATGTATATATTTCAGTTTCACTCATTTTAAGACAAGAATGTTATTTTCATCACTAATTGGTTCAGTGAGTAATGTTAGCCCATGCTTATGGCACTGTTGTCCATTGGACATTATTCTAGTAAAAGTGACATATTGATTCTTAGTAGCTTGTTTTTTTTTTAAAGACAAAATAATCAACTTGAAACATAAGTGGGTGAAATAATCAGTTCAATAGAAGTCTATGACCAGTATAGGATGCTGGTTACATAGACCTCTGACCCCTACCTGACTGGTGATGGTTACAGTGATCTTACAACAAGAGTTCACCTCTCTCTTAGTGTATGACAGGTAGAGTACTGCATGCTGAATCTTCACTGACACTGGAGAATGTGTGTTATATGCATGTATTTTATATCTGGGAATGTTTGCAAAAGTGTTTTATTGCCATATTGGAAGAAACATACTATACTAACAATACACAAAAATTATTTTTCAATACTATTTTTCTCTTACTGTAAAGTTCAGAAATAATGTATTGATATCAACTGATTTTGCAAACCCTTCAACTTCATTGGAGTATAATTTAACTTTATTATGATTTACCAGTAACAAGTGATGAGGATAAAGAGTTTAGCTTATTACCTCTGAACTGACAAAGTATTTCTAGCTATGAGGTAGGTCGTACATTGTTTAGGGACTAGGCAGAGTGAAGAGGACACTGGAGTTAACACGAGGAACTTTCAGAGTTACCTTCCCTCTGGGCATTACCATGGATCGGGTAGATCATTCATCTTCATTTACTTCTTTATACGTAAGGAGTGTATAACTCTAAGGTATCCTTCCAGTGGAGCGGTTTATAATTTTTCCTTGCTTTGTTTTGAACTGGGTATTCTCCTCTTTAATTTTGTTTTGCCTTTATCAACTTGTGTTTTCATTGTTATTTTCCCCCTTTTCTTCACTTAGTAGCATAGGGACAGTGTTTTTCTACTTCATCGTGTCTCTGATGATCTTCATCAGCTTTGCATACATAGATACTTGAGATTGTAGTGAATGTCCTGCATGTATCCTGATAAATAATCTGGAAGCACTGTTTAAGCCCTGGGGATATGGTGTGAACAAAACAGACAGGATTATGTCCCTGTGGAGCTTCCATTCTCATGAGAGGAGAGACAGAGACAAGTAATATAATTGTAAGATTAATAATAGAGATTACTTAAGATGGTAAAGAGCCCATCTGCCAGTGCAGGTTAGACATGAGAGATGTGGGTTCGAGCCCTAGGTCAGGGAGATCCCCTGGAGGAGGAAATGGCCACCCACTCCAGTATTCTTGCCTGGAGAATCCCATGGGCAGAGGAGCTTGGCGGGCTGCAGTCTATAGAGTCTCATGGAGTCAGACATGACTGAAGTGACTTAGCACACGCACGAGATGGTAATAATCATTGTGGGAAACATTAAAGCAGCAAGGAATTGGGGAGTATTTGAACTAGGGGTGAAGGATAGAAGGCTTTGTGTTTTTTAATAGGACGGCCCGGGAAGACCTTTCTAAGAAGGTGACTTTGTAGGAGAACAAAGACCAGAAGGAAGGGAATGAGCAACGCAGACAGCTATTTGGGGGAAGAATGTAACATCATAAATTCTCAGAATTCTTCTCAGGGGAAATGGCAGTGGTGTTTTTATATCCTATATTTGCCCAAGAGCAGAAAGGAATAGAAAGACACTTGCCAAAACTGTGCAAGGAGATTGGTGTTCTTGTTGCCTCTGGAGATGGAGGTCCCCACACAGAATTTGGAAGTAGAACCCCAGGACGTGGATCCGGTCTCAGCCTTAGGAGTCAGATGCTGAAGTGCCTGAGGAAAGTGGATCCTGCTGTTTCTTTGCAAAGTGTTCACTTGGAGTCCAGAAGCAGTAGGGAGAATAATAAGCACCTATTATTTAATTATTACTTAATTCTAATAATAAGGACACTTCTGATAACATTATTGTTCATTGAGTCCCTCCATGACTGTCTTTTTTATTAGAATTAAGTTTCTAGAGATCACATTAAGTGCTTCTGGCTAATGAAACGGTGAGTCAGTGGGGAAGTCATTTTAGTGTTTAAGGTAGAGAAGAGGGTCCCACAAGCAGAGGATATGTGAATTGACTCATCTCAGTTCTTTGATTCTGAGACACAGTCTTCATGAGGTACACTGTTATTTAACGTGCCAATAATTAAGAAAGAAACAGACTGCTGCCAGTTAGACTACTTTGCCTCTGTATGATGTGTCCCAATTTCAGAGATGTTCACAGAGATGTGAGGGGGAAAAAGTAGGTTTAGAACCGATGAAATGTGTTAAGTTCTGTGAAGATGTAAAGTCATAAAAGTGTATTAATTTCATCTAGCTTTCAGATACCCAGAACACGGGATAATCTTTTGAAAGTAAGAGGTTCATTAGATTTAAACGAAAGGAAGAATTACTTTTTACTATGGGTAATACAGGAATGGACTTAGTAAAAATAATCCCTGAAGTTATAGCTCAATTGCAATTGTAAATGCATTGAAGAAGACTTTAGATAAACATGTGGGCTGTTTTCCACAATAGGTTATTAAAAGAAGTTAGGGATGATCAGAGTCTATTTTTATTATTTATGGGCATATTTCGGGTTGTTTCATAAAAGAGTTCCAGTCAGTGCCAAATTATTTTCATTCAGGATGGAATTTCTAGTGTCCTTTAAATACCTGTTGTTGCAAAGTTATTTAGAAGATAGTGTTTTATTGTTCTTTTCTCCTTTGTGCATTTAGGTATCTTATGTCATTCAAGCTGAAGGAAAAGAGCATATAATTCACTTGGAAAGGAATAAGTAAGAAATTTAATTTACTTTGACTTTTTTGGTAATTTTTTTTTCAATACTATATGGGTTTCTTTTCTAGTTAGATATTGCTTAGTAGGTTGTTAAGAAGGTGAGACTAATAAGAGTAGAAGTATGGAAAAATCCCTACAATTTTGCATTTCCACTGACACTTGAGCAAAGGAAAATAAAGCTAAATTAAAGGAAGAGAAGTTTGTACTTAAGAAAACTTTAAAATTCATGACTGGCCTAAGAAACCACTGAGCAGGTGATAAAGTCTTTAGTAGCTTTATCTGTCTGCTAGAGCTGCCACAGTGAAATACTACAGACTTAAACAACAGACACTTATTTTCTCCCAGGACTGGAAGTCTAAGATCGAGGTGCCAGCGTTAATGTCTGGTGAGGACTCTCTTCTTGGGGTGCAGACCCTTCTGGCTGGCACTCAGGTGGCCTCTCCTTGGCCTGTGTGCACAGGAGGGGGGTAGATGGGGGAGCGAGCTCTCTGGTGTTTCTTCTTATGAGGACACTAATCCCATTGGCTCAGGGTCCCACCCCCATCACCTCATTTAACTATAATTTCCTTAGTGGGCCCCATCTCCAAGTATAGCCACACTGGAGGTTAAGGCTTCAGCATAGGAATTTTGGAGGGGACACAAGCATTCAGTCCATAAGAGTGGTCTCTCACCCTCCTTTTTAGTTTTGGCATATTTTCACCTGATCCTGCCTTGGTAATCTGTGTTCTTTTGTTGCTTTTTTGAAACTCTGTACTTCTGACCGTGCTGAGCCACTGTCTTGTGGCCTCTCCTGCCCTGCCCTCCCTTTTCTTATGAAGCTAAACTTCCAGTGAGAGATTTCAGAAAAAAGCCGCCTCATAGGCCCATTTACATGGAGGTGTGAATGGCGGGATGTAAAGTGCTGCTCAGAGATGTCTCCCAGAACCAGTAGCAGCAGCTCCTGGGAGTTTTCTAGAAATGCAGATTCTCAGGTCCACCCCTGGAATGAAGCAGAACTTGGGGAGGTGTCACAGCCATCTGTGTTTTAACAAGCCTCCATCCCAGGTGATTTTTTACTGACCCTCAAGTTTGAATAACACTTTTTATCTTAGAAGAGAAGGCTGAGCTCAAGAGAGTGCGATCTCTCTGGCAGGGCTTTAGGCACTGCGACAGATACTTTCGGACAGAGAGGCTTTTTGTGTCCTGGGCACCGTACCCGGTACTTTTAATTGTATTACTTATTAATTTTCTCAGAACTCCTGAGGTCCAGCTTGCCTCCAATGTAATGATGTCACTGTGAACAAGAATTTTTAATAGATATAAATATTTTCTCCTACTCTTTCTATAGGAAATGCAAATTAAAATGATTTCAACATAATAACAGTTTCTTATATTCGCCTAGTTTCAGCTTATAAAGCATTTTCCTCACCTGTATGTCATTTATTAGACTGTCATATCAATTTGATAATAGAGGAGTCTTGTGGTCCTTGCTTCATACTCAGAATGCTAAGGTTCAGGAATTTTACTTGATTTACTCAGCATCACATAGTTTGTAAAAGGGGCACACATCCTAGTCATTTGACCTGAAGTCTAGTGATGTATAGGTGTGTCTGTGATGTTGTGTCTAAATTCCTATGCTTCTTGAATTGGGGGGCAAATGGTACTTTTACAGGCATTTGTTAAGAGTTGCCAGGTCTTTGAATGTCTTTGAGAAGCAGTCATCAAAGCTAATGATCACTAGTGAGAAAGAATTAGGGTAGATAGCCTATTACGGCTATCAGTGAAGAAGTGAGTATGTTTGAGTGCTTACTTTTTTCCTCCCAGGGCCTAACTTGTTTTGGACCGTGAGTCCCTTGGTGAAAACAATGAAGCCTCCTTACAGAGGGATGTACATAATTACTTACATTGGGGTATTTGGCCGGGACTGGGGGGTTGTGTGGCAGAAGATAGCACACCTCTTCTCTCCCTGTGCTGAAAAAATTTAAAGATAAAATAAAGGAGTGAGTTAGATAGAAGGTTAAAATATCCCTCTCATGCTTGATGAGGGCTGGGTTAGGGGATTTACCTGAGAGTGAGAGCCCAATGGACCTGCCAGTCCTGAACCCCAGATTAGGCAGATTCAGCCACTCACGTCAGTGCTGCACCATGGCAGTCCTTGTCCTGGAGGAGCGTGGTGGAGTTTGTTCCCACTGGCAGGCAGTGACTTCTAAGGAGGAAGAAGGGCAGAGCAAGGCCAAGTACCCTCTTCACTTTATTCTTTTTAAATTCACCACCAGAGGGAGCAAAGAGTGTGTGTATGTTGGGGAGAGAGGAGAGACAGGACATGGTTGGATAACTGAAAGGACTCAGGACTCCACAGGCTCCTCCCGCACTCACTCAAGGAGACTATCATAAAGGTAAAGGGGACAGGACTCAGGATGGGGACAGGACTCAGGATGAAGACAGCAAAGGAAATCATCGAAGGTTCAAGAACTTCCGGGCAGAGTCCCTCGGGGTCCTTTCTCAGTTGTACAGATGCGCACGTGTCTTCAGATTACACGTCACCGAGGTACGAGTGAATCGTCACATTTTCAGGGTAGCCCAGGCACGTGTTTACCAAGGGGGTCGTTTTATACCACACTGGTCACATGGCTAAAGTCAGGCTGTGTAGCTGATTAAACGGCATGCCAACCATCCATCTCTCCATCTCTTAAAACAGTCTAGACGCCTGGAGATTTAGAGCCTTAAGAGTCGCATTGTAAACCACTAGCTGGCACCTTGCATTCCTGACTTGTCTGTAAGCCCCGAAGATAAGTATATTGCTGCTCCAGTTCTGCTGCGAAGGACACAGAGCCTTTGCTTGACCTAACTTTGGTCAGGCTACTGAACCTTCTCCTGGGCCCCATCTGTACACTTTGTTGGAAAATCTGGTTTTAGCAGGAACCCTGCTAAGTGAGGTTAGCAAGAACCCCCACCCTCAATATCTGATCAAATTCCTCATCTTCCACCATCCTTCCCAGGTGATGTCTGATCACCATGGTCTGTCTTCAGTAAGAATCCTTTTGATTGGTTTAGCCAGAGCCTCCTTCACCCTGGTGTTTCATCTTAGTAATTTTGCCCCCACTGAGCTCCCACCTTGCTCATTGGATACAAATGCCCACCTGTCCATGCTATGCTTGGACTTGAGCATGATCTCTCTCCCCCACTATAAAATCCCATTATGGTGGTCCCCATAACTTCTGCCAAGCTCCTAAATAAGATTGGCCTCACCATGTTTAACAAGTGTCATGGAATATTTTTTCTTTGACAGTCATGGTAGCATGACTCAGGTAGGATCAGATTCATCACTGGAGCCCCAACCTCTCACTCTGGACCCTAAATATGCACCTTCAAAGCCCTCATCTTCAGTCCTGACTGATCGGGGATCCATTGGTCAGTTTGACTCCTGAACCATTCATTGCTCCAGATGAACGTCCACCAAAACTGGTAAAGACAGACTTGATTCTTAAGGTTTTGAGTGTATACTCTGAAGTTGGGTCAGAGTCCCAGGCTTCTTTCGACAGGTACCTCCTGGGCTGGCAGGTCTCCTTGGCTCCTTGTTCTGACTGGGGATTACTCCCTGGCTCCCTGGGCTGGAAGTCCTTTCCTCTTGGCTCTGTGTGAGGTCTCTCTTTTCTCTTTCTTGGATCCAACTTCTCCCATTGGAACTTCTCAGCCAACTAAACCACCTCTTCTCCCATCCTGCTGACTCTCTGCTTTGCCAGCTCTGTCTGCTTCCATTCTTCTGAACATGTTTTGCTGAGCATAGTTTGGAACTTTGTTGGTGTCTTTGGGAAACTTGAGAGCTTCCCAGATTGACTGCCTCCTCCTTCCTGCTTCTGCTCCTCCTTCCTCTTCTTGCTACCGTCAGTCTCCCCCACCACCCCGTTCCCTAGATCCTTCATTATGTCCCATTTTGAGCCCCCACCTCCTCCATCCCTCTGTCTGCTTCCGACAGACTTCAGAGTTTCCCCTTCCACGGCAGTGTCTCAGCTTCCCAGGCATTTTCATTTTTAGCTCCTGGTCCTCCATCAGGGGCTCTCAAGAAACTCAAGTAGCTCTGAAAATAACTCTACTTGAGTCTGAAAAGAACAAATGGAAATAGGTTGTATGACTCACGTGGGTTTTGGAAACATCCAGAAAGCAGTTAGATGTCTCCTCAGTCACCTGCCTAAAAGTTAGACCACGGCAAAGGAAGATTACGTACCATGGTGAAAGAAAATCTTAAAAATCTCCTCCAGAAATACTGGTAGGCAGGTAACCTTGACTTGTTCTGTTTGCCATAGTCAGTTCAGTTGAAGATACAAAATGGAGATAAACCACTGAGGTTATATTGCTGCTTTACTGACTCATGGCTAAAATTTTAAAATGAAAACCATGTTTTCTATTTGTATCTGTCTGTGTGTTTATATATGTCTATGTGTATGTATACATGTGATATAGTTTATTCCTGCTGGAAATGAATCACATTAATTTATAAAATCCCTTAAAAAGTCCAATTCAAATAGGTTTAGAGGTAGAATGAGCACTTACATAAATTATTTTCTTAAAACTCTCAAGAATAGACACTAACCTAAGTTTTTGTTTTTTTAAGTTCACATGATCTCGAATAATCTTTTTGCTGGTTTTTATAGTGTATATACAATTGTTGATAAACTGACAGCTTCAGAGTTATCAGTATTAAATATGCAATGCAGATATGCAATTTTTTTCTACCTTTGTTTACTATTCAGATAAGCTTATGTTATCTCTACCAGATGTTTAAGATTATAAATTATAAATCGACCCAAAGAACAAATATATAATAAAAAAGGAATTGCTTGATATCAAGCATGGCAGTTAAAAACAAAGGGGGAAGAACCATAAATATATAGTTTTTTTTTTCTTTTGTGATTTTTTTTATTTTTGGATACTTGCCTGATTTTTCAATAAGAAAAACAACTTAAGATGATGGATCGCTAGCTAGCTTTGTTTAATAACTGGCTCATGAAATTTTCATGACTCATTCAAGAATAATTGTTCAGAACAAATAAAATAAATAGATGTAAGTGGCATAGAAGTTAATAAGTGAACTTTTCAATGATAATTAAGTTTTATGTCTCCTTAAAAATGGTTTCAAAAAATTTTTTTCAAAAACATAAAAGCTATACTAAGTTAAAGATGGATAATCATTGACTAGATAATTTCTAAATAAGATAAAATATTGAAATATTAATTGCTGAAGATTAATTTAATTTTATTTACTTTGGCATCTTGTTTTTATGTGGTATAGAGAAGCTAAATGTATTTGTGTCTGTTTGATAAGCATGAGAAATTATACTCTGAAAAAGATACATCTCAAGAAATTATGAGATAATCTATTCATAAATTTTCTACAGATTGATAGCATGTAGCAGACAGTTTGCAATTGCCTGCTTTTTAGCTTTTACTGAAAATTAGGATTACTAATGACTAAAATCTAATCAATATACATAAATGAAGCTATTAGGATTAATAAAGGTAAAGAAAACAAACTATATGCAAGGAAAATAAGGTGTATTTTTGATAAGGAAGGATATAAAAGATATGTTTTGCTAAGGGAAAAAGAGTAATTTTGTCCCAAAGTAGAATAAATGGTTGTTCCAGAATGACAAAGGAAGAAAAATGTGGAGCAAAAACTGAGTGATATAAAAAATAATCTGTGGAAAAGGGACCTTGAAAAAAGAATCTTTCCTGGTGTGGTCAAAATTGGCTGTTGGGTGGATTTATTTGTAAGGTTTTTTTTTGCTTGTTTGTTTGTTTAATTTGCCTAGTATTAATAGTACACTGATGCAAAACCAGAATTTGGTTTTCTTTTTCTATTGAAACAAGGTTTCCTTAGATGATTGGTTTAGTTGTTTCTTTACATTTAAGTACATAGCTTGAGAAGATAAGATGTGTTTTAAGATAATTTCCTATGTGACATGTGTTTATCAGGTCTTTGATTATGTAAGAAAACCAAATCTTCTCAGTATAAAGAGAACTAAGAGTTTTTTTTTTTTTTTAATAACTATCTAGGTTTCTGTGTTTGCCTTTGAAAGTTTTTAATTGTGACTTTGGCTAAATGGACAGTTTAAGTGTTGTTTCACAGTGACACTTGTGATCCAGTTTAGTCAAATGTTGAAACCTTTAGGCATGTTTGACAATTTCCGCAAATCAAGTTCTAGTTGGAGTCTTTTTGACCTCACACTAACTTTGAGATTTCTCAAATGGATCTTGGAAAATCTCAAAGGATTTGTCTCTTTCCTTACAAAAAGGGATACAGAACTAATAAGGCTTATTTGATATGTTAACACACCTTATTTTTCATGGCAGTATAGTTATTTGCATAAGTCAGTTAAAATCAGCCCTTGTTGTAACAAGAAACAATTGGAAACCTTGGTTTTATTACCAAGGCTTTGATTGTAATGTCATATTTGGGAATAATGTGTGTTGAATCAGATATGACCAGATAGCTTTAAGGAACTAAGGTTGACTTTAAGAAGGCAATGTTTATACAGCTCCCCTTGGAAAAACTGGCCTGTTCCTGGCTTACAGGATTTCCTGCCTTACAGGTGAGTAAGGAAGATCACTTGTGGCAGGGCCAGGAACCTCAGGATATTTGGGGGACCTCAAGAAGAGAGTTTATCCAAATCTATAGATATTGCAGGCATATCTGGTGGCAAGTTCTTGACTTGGCTTCCTAGCCTTAAGAGTCTTGGGTTCCTTCTGAAATGCTCCAGCAAAGCAAATTCAAATGAAATACTATATGGTCAATCACTATTTTTGCTGTACTTATGTGAATAACTAGGCCAGATTTAATGAGACCAGACTTACGTGCAAACAAATTAGTCTTACTTTATCTTTCACAGAAATGAGACTGACTATAGAGAGAATGTGGGTTTTTTTTTGTTTGTTTCCATGGAAAACTGTAGTGAACCGTTGCTGCTTTCATCTTGCATATTTTGCCAACTTTACCAAATCCCGAATTCTTCTAGTTTCCTTCAGTATCTGGCTATAACCCTCTAAGTTATCATTTCCAGTTTTTATCCTTTCTGACTTGGAGTCATTGAGAACTAAAATAGCCCTTTTCTTGAAACTCGAAGCTGAAGCTGGAAGATTGATGGAGCCTTCAAAAAAAGGCTGTTTCAACAGATCACATGTAGGCAATCTTTATGCCTCCTGTGGTGTGGGCCACTCAGGAAGTTCATCAGAATACCTGATGCTGTCACCAGTGACGTTCAAATCAGGAAAATTTGTCATGTGGCCAGTGCCGCTCTCACTGTACCATCTGAAGATGCCCTAAGCTCAAGTCTAAAAAAAATCTTGATGGCTGCCCACTGAGCTCAGAAACTCGGTTTCTAACTATTTAACTTTGTTTTTCTTTTATTTTCATAGCAACTCCCCTCATTAACTGCCTGACTGCTAGCTCCACCCAGTAAATATCCCCTTCTACCACGTTCCAACAGATGATTCAGTTGGTCTGTAATGAACAAAAGACAACTGAATGAGGAAATGGGCTTGTATTATTCAGAGGAAAGAAGAATATCTTTTCTTTCCGTAAACAAGAGAGGAGACTGACAAAGATTTTTTGCTTGACCAAACTTCATTCAGGTTCCAGAACCTTCTCCAAGGCCTATCAGTGTGGTTTGTTGTAAAATCTAGTTTTAGAAAGAATTTCCCCTCTCCCTCCATATCTGATCCCTCTGGATGTCTGATCAAGTTCTTTATCCTCCACCCCACTTCCCCACCCAGTGATGTCTGGTTACCCTGGCTTGTCTTCAGCAAGAATGTGTTAGGTTGGTTTAGCCAGAATGCTCCTCACCCCTGATGTTTCCTCTTAGGAGTTTTCTATCCACTGACCCCCATTGTGCTCCTTGGCTAAAAATTCCCACTTGCCCATGCTGTATTTGCAGTTGAGCCTGCTCTTTCTCTCCACCCCCCTGTAAAATCTCTTTGCGGTGGTCCCTATACTTAACATTGATAATAAAGTTGGCCTTACTGTCTTCAACAAGTGTCATTGGATGTATTTTTTTTGTTTGTTTTGTAATAAAGCTAACCCTGTCTTTGCTCATGTGGTTTACACTGCGGATCTCCCTTAACATGGGAGGAAGATGCAAGAATCAGCAATAATTGCTTCTTTAAATAATAGACAGAAATTTTGCCCTTGTACTTAGAGATTAAAGGCAATGAGTGCTGCTTCTTTATGCAGGACATTTAAAAGAGGGTAAAATAATTTATTTTCTTCTGGAAATATGATGTACCATATAACCAAATTTATACCTTTCCTATGAGACTAATCAGAAAACTTTAAGGACATTACAAATGTTTTTTGCAACCAGTGTTTTATGACCATGATAACAGATGCACAACTCAAACATTTCTTTCTGATTGGAATGTACACGATTTCAGATGCAAGTCCGTTCATGGGCTTTATGTTTTATGGCAGCTCCTTCTCTAAACAACAATTTATCAGGTGAATGTTTTTATTCCTGCTCATCTTTTCTAGGAATAATGCTTTATAAAAGTTGTGTTCTTAGCTGTAAAGAGATAAAATAATCTTATATAGTGTGTTTTATTCTTCTTGCAGAGACCTTTTACCCAAAGATTTTGTAGTTTATACCTACAACAAGGAAGGGGCTCTGATCTCTGACTACCCTAATATACAGGTAATTTATTTTCTTCTTGACCATATACAGAATTTAAAACAGTTATAATTTTAAAGTGCATTCTCTTCAGCTGCTCTGGACTGTTACCCAAGTGTGTCCTTTGATATGGTAATATATGGTGTTGTCCTGGGGTGGGAGTGGTGGGTACAATGACATAGATTAAACTGTACCTTATAGCTCTTCTGGTTCTTCATAATCAAGTGTTTTTTAAAAGACCAGGAAAATAATCTGCTTAATGATAACCCCTACTGATCATGAAGAGGAAAAGTTTGATTTATTTTTTGATTTTTAATTTTGCTGAAAGTTGATGAATAAAGCACATCTCAACTTTCTTATTAAACCATTTGACTTACCATTAGTACTTAGTAAAGAACAAGCACTTGTTTGCTATTAGATGTTCTACTTTTTGGTGCAAATTCTTTTCTAAAGAAGCATGGTCCTCTCGGCATCCTGAAGATAGAACTGGAGGAATATGTGAAATAATTGACATGTTGACTTTGGCTTTATGTATTATTTAATTAGAGCATAAACATTTCTAATTTTAGTTGGAAAGAATGTCTTAAAGTCCCTTTTGGCAGTTAGGTATTATCTGTTATTATTATTATTTTTTTGCTGTAGTTTTCAGGAGAAGTCTTTACCCCTATTAAGCATGTATTGTTTTTCCCCTGAGTTTTGTTACATTTTGCTAGGTGGAGTTGTGTTAGTTTTGTACTTTTGTAGCACTCTTCAAATAAATAGAAGGCAAAAGCTTTATTTTAGATTATTTATGAGACTTTTTAAAAAAAAATTGCTGACTTAGACCTATCCTTTTCTGGCCAATTTTCTGATTTTTTTATCTTAGTGTTCTGTTTGTTCGTAGTTTTATTTTATTTTTTTGAAAAGTGCATTGTATTATTTGTTTTATTATTTGTCTGGTGTTGAACAGCAAAATAGTAGAGCAGTCTAAATGTATTGATAGCATTAACCGGAATGCAGATCATCCATTCATCCATCCATCCACCCAGTCATCCTTCTGAAGATTACTATAGCATAAGACCAAAGACCACATAATTTATGCCACTCAGTGAAAGCAGTGATTTTTAAAAAGGCATTCTTTTTCTCTGGGAGAGGTTTCTTGACCTGAATTTTGGTGACACACATACACTGCTTGGACTTGATTCCTGTCTCTTATTATTTATTTGCTGGTCAAGTTTATTTAACCTGTTTGTGCCTTAGTGTCCTCACCTTAAAATGGGAATAATAATTATAACTTCATGGGGTTATTGGAAGTTGAAATGAGTTAATACTGGTAAGATATTTACTAGTCAGTCCAACAACTATGAACTCAGTAAATATTTTTTGTTACTATTATTGAAAGTTTATATGCTTAAAACTGCTAAAAATAGATTTCAGTTATATGGAAATTTATGCAACTTTTATAAAGTATTATGATTTAATTATGTTTTCTTGGGTGTTTGAAAAATATGAACTAAGACAGATGAAGCCTTTCACTTACTGGCTATTGAATATAGATAGTTTCAGATAGATAAAAATGGAATAATTTTGAATTCACATAGATAAAAGTGTGACTGTGGATATGAGCTAGCAGTTAAAACTTTGGTACTAGGTTTTTTCTGTGTGTGACAACATTGTGAGATATCATGGTGACATAAACGTTTAATGTTCATAAAATGCAATTAAGTCACACTGAAAAATGTAAATATTTTCCCTTGTGATTCTTCTATTTAAATTAATTTGTAAATCTCTCATGTGGCTTTCATCATCAGCATCTTTTGCAAGGCCATATTTTTTACAAAGAAACACAGCTTTAATAACCACTTGATATGAGTTGCTGTGTGAAGACAAAACTCCAAATTAGTGTTAGTCTTAGACCTTTGGGTACCGTGCAAATGCATTAGAAAGTGCCTTAACTAACTCCCTCTATTAATGAATGGAGAAGGCAATGGCAACCCACTCCGTACTCTTGCCTGGAAAATCCCATGGATGGAGGAGCCTGGTAGGCTACAGTCCATGGGGTCGCGAAGAGTCGGACACGACTGAGTGACTTCACTTTCACGCATTGGAGAAGAAAATGGCAACTCACTCCAGTGTTCTTGCCTGGAGAATCCCAGGGACGGGGGAGCCTGGTGGGCTGCCATCTGTGGGGTTGCACAGAGTTGCACACCACTGAAGCGACTTAGCAGCAGCAACAGCAGCAGCTATTAATGAATGCTCCTTCTTTCCTCTGAAAAGACTGCCCCAAGTTCGCTGGCTCTTGTGGCAGGAGGCTATTCTCAAATAGTTGTGAGTACTTCTGCTCCCAGTAGTTGAGTATTTTTGCTTATAGTTTGTGTGTTTCCAAACTGTTTATGCCATTTTACCTTTACTATAATCATTGGATGCAGTTAGGTGTTTTACAAACTTGCAAAATAGGATTTGGTGTTTTTTTTAAAAACTAAATGGAAGGTTTTGGAAAGATTTAATAAAACCAAGTTATTAAAGAAATATCATCAAGCTGGTAGATTAAGTGATCAAGTGCTAAATTTCAGTCATGTCAAATGATGAGCCCTTCTATAGTAGTTGAAGTGAGAAGCTTCACTGACAATTTTAACTCACAAATTTAATTTTGTGAGTTACTGTGTTACTATTTCATAAGTGTTACCCGGTTTGTAATAGAAGAGATGTTTCTTTCCCTCTGGTGAGAAGACAGACTCAAAGCTAGACTTTAACTTCAAAGTGCTAGAAAGAAGAACAGTGGTTGTAAATAACCCCACACTGGAAAAAGCTGTAAAATGTTGAAATTTAGGCTGTGTTGTTTAGTGCATAATTTTTTAATTTTTTCAGAAATTCTCACATTAATTGCAGGAATAATAGAAAACAGTCATGTATACACTGCACCTAGATTCTCCGAGTGTTAAGATTCATCACACATACTTTATTCTTTCCTCTCTATTTTTTTCCCTCTGAAGAGTATGTTGTACACCTGGTATCCTTTTACCCTTTAAATACTTCAGTGTAAATATCCTAAAAACAAGAACTTCAAAAGAAGTCACTATAGTATAGTTCTCAGAATTAGGACGTTAACATTGAAGCAATACTGTTATTCAATTACAGACCTTATTGATATTTGTTTTAGTCCATTATCCTAATGATGTACTTTATAGTGAAAGAAAATTCAAGTTCATGTGTTGCACCAAGCAGTCTTCCACCTCTTTTAGTCTGGAAATCCTTGGTCTTCCCTTGTATTTCATGACATTGGCATTTTTGAGAGGTACAGGCCGACGTCTTGTAGAATGTCCTGCAATTTGAGTTTGTGTGATGTTTACTCACAATCAGATTCAGGTTATGCACCTTTGACAGGGATCCACCCTGAAGGGTTCCCTGTATTGTACCATGAGCATGTCCTGTAATTAGTTTAGTTTATCACTGACAGTGTTAATGTTGATTATTAAGAAATTGTCTGCTCAGTTTCTTCTCTGTGAAGTTACTGTTTTTGCTTTTTTAGTTAATCTTTTGGCTAGATATTTTGAGGCTTTGTAACTATCCGATTACTTCTCAAATTTTTACTCACAAGCATCAATATTTGCTATTTGCCTCAGTTGTTATGGTGGTTGTTAAAATGGTGATTTCATAACTTCATCAGTGCCTCTGTATGCAGTGATGGTTTCTACTGTCAAGAAGAGTTTTTCCTTCTTATTTGTTTGTATCAGCATTGATGCACGGGTTCTTACTTTATCGTGAGTGAAACTGAAGTCTTTTCATTTATATAAGGGCATTTTGATACCTTTTGTGAATTGTCTGTTCAACTCTTTTGCACCATCTTCTGTTGGATTTAATCTTTCCGCTTTGATGTTTCAAAGTTCTTTGTGTTATACTATAGTATAGTTTTAGCTATGATAAAAGTTACAAATAATTCCCTCCAGTCTGTGAGTTGTCTTTTTACTTTTTCTTGGTGTTTCTTTTAATGTAGAAGTTTTAAAATCTTTTTTATTTTCTTAATGCAGTAAAAATGATTGGTCTTTCCTCCTGTTACATCAAGATTTTGAGTGATAGAAAGTCTTTCTCTACACCAGGTTAAAGAGGAATTCAGCTATGTTTTCTTTTAGTTCTTGCACAGGTTCATATTTTTTAGTGTTTTGATTCTTGATCCATTTGGAGCTTTTTCTTCTTTTTTTTTTAAATTTTTTTCTTCCGTATGGCTGCACATGTATCTCCCCATCCTGAACCTCCCTCCCCACCCCATCCTGGAGCTTATTCTTATGTATAATGTGAGGTATGGATCTACTTTTATCCTTTCTCAAATGTCTAATCTGTGGGCTGAGCACCACTTATTAAAAGTGCATCTTTCCCTCAGTGATTTGAGATAACCACTTTTATCATATAAGGTTCCACATGTATTTTGGTCTGTTTTGAGACTTGTTCTGCTCCGCTGGTTGGTCTCTCAGTTAATGCACCACCAGGACCCTACTGTTTTCGTTATTAAGGGCTGGTTATGCGTCATAATATCCGGCAAGGTTCGTCCCCCTCCTCCTTCTCCTACTCCCCTTGGCTGGTTGTTTTTTTTTTTTTTCAGTGCTTTACAATTGTTTTAAAGAGGGAAAAAAAAATCTCCTTGTGTACTAAAAAATCTGATATTAATAAGTGATATGCTTATATTTCCACTGGTCAATTTCTTGCTCAAAATGAAGAATAAAGGGTCTTTAATTTATCAAGATGGTTAAATGTATAACTAACAATAATATTGTAATCAATATGCTTAGGCAGAAAAAGAAAGTCAAAGTCACTGTTTTTGCCGTGTACTGAATTGTTCTCCTCCTTGGTGTCATTAGTCTGTCACAAGGTCCTCTTCTGTATTGGATTTCAGTTGGCTGCTGTGGTGTCTTCTTACCTGCGATTGAAAATGTTAAACATGACGTTATGCTGCCTTGTTCCGCTTCTAGGTTTAAAGGTTATTGGGGTAGAGTTGTTTGTATTTAGTATCCTCTGGACTTCTGCCTTAAAAATTTGGCAGAAATTCAAATTCTTTATACCCATGGGTGATAGTAGACAGTCCGAAGATAGTCCAAAGAATGCCATGTGATAATTATGGGATGCCAATAATAGAATTGGAGAAGGAAATGGCAACCCGCTCCAGTATTCTTGCCTGGAGAATCCCACGGGCAGAGGAGCCTGGCAGGCTACAGTGCATGGGGTCTCAAGAGTCAGACACGACTTAGTGACTAAACCAATAATAGAATAAAAAGTTTAGTTGATTGGCCTTAAATAACGTTTAGTTCTGCACTCTCTATGATGATTTTCAGCAAAGTAATAGTATTTGAAGATGACACTTTTTTAAAAATCATTTAGAATCATTGTCATTATCGGGGATATGTGGAGGGCACTTACGATTCATCCGTTGCACTCAGCGACTGTTTCGGACTCAGGTAAGGAACTTTCTTTATCAGCAATTTTTCATTCCCTTAATTCTTTCCCTTTACCTATCTCTGTCCCCAGATCAAGTCATTTTAGTGTACTTAAATTTAGATTTTACTTTGATGTTGCTGAAGGTCTTTCTAACTGTGTTTCAGATGTCATTCTTGGCATGTTTATTTAGGACAGTATTACAGGTGATGAATTTTAGTACCTAAATAAAAAATTTCATTTTTTTCGAGACCACTGAATAAACTTTGCTATTTAAAAGTAAAGCATACTTTAAATTTCTGTCACCTTCTAGGTTTATGTAACTTTTACTTCTATTCTTTCATCTAAGTCTCTTAATAACTGTGAGAAGGGGCTGATTGCTTCCATATTTAGGTAGGCAAGCTGAGGTTCAGAGAAATCATACCATGTGTCAAGTGAAGTGATAATAATATTAAATTTATGAAGGGCCTGGCAATGTCACACTGGACTGATTGATTGGTTACATGATTGATTGAACTAATAAATATTACTTTAAATTCTCAAGCAAACTATATGAGATGGCAATGAGTACTGTCTCCATCTAAGCTATGACACTTGTAGAACAATTACTGTGTACCAGGCAGTGTCCTAAGTATTTTTTGTGCTCATTAAGTAGTTTTCAGGACAACTCTAGGGAGAATGTCTTCTAAGGCTAGTAGGAAACATTTAGTATTCAAACTTTGGTCCTCTTGCCTCCAGACTTCACACTTCAAGCCACTATTCTGAATAGCCTTTCTTTATACAGTGATCTTACAGAGGGGTTAAGTAACTTTCAGGCCAGTTAGTAGCTGTCTTGAGCTTTAAATTTAGGGCTGCCCAACTCTAAAACCTATTTTTCTCAACACCATGTTACCCCTTCTTACATATGTTAAGAACTAGGACTTGAATTCATGTTTCTTAATTCCTTTTCCTGTGTATTTTTTTTTTTTTTACATCCTAAAAAACTGTGTATGTGTAATACAACACTTAGAGGCTTGCTGCATATAGAGAATGTGAGCTATGGGATTGAACCCCTGCAGAATAGCTCTCATTTTGAGCACATCTTTTATCGAACGGATGATGTCCACCAAGAGCCTCTGAAATGTGGGGTTTCCAGCAAAGTTATGGGAGAAGAAACCACAAAGGATGAAGAAGAGGAGCCTCCTAGCATCACTCAGCTACTTCGAGTAAGGCACTCATGTATTTCTTTATGGCTCTGACTCGGGTTTAAAAACAATCATGTATTTGTGCATTAAACCAACACCTGTTATTACTGTGTTTTTGCCAGCTTTGTGTCAGACATCGTGATGGGTACTAGGGGATAAAAAGATGAGTAATATGTAGTTCCTGCCACCAAGTTGAATACAGTCAGACTTCTGTGTTTTGGAAACAAGGGCTTAAGTCTTAAACAGTAACTGTATTTCTTTTTGTCATTGCTCTCTAATAATCCATTACCGTGACTTTGAGAGAGCAGTGGACTTTTTTATGTGAATACCCTTTACACAGACTGGAGCTCTAAAGTGAGAGATAGGGAGAGACAGAGAGGAAAAGAGAGAGATTGAGTTGTAGGACTTTAGTGATCTCAGATGTTTTCCTGGGGCACTCATGGTATCCCTGTTTTGAGACTTCTTTAGGATTCCTTGGCTTCCTCTTGACAGGGGTCTCTTAACTTGAGCTGTTTCTGGGACCAGAGGAACCTCAGTTG
Source organism: Okapia johnstoni (assembly GCA_024291935.2). NCBI lineage: Eukaryota > Metazoa > Chordata > Mammalia > Artiodactyla > Giraffidae > Okapia > Okapia johnstoni. The sequence continues at coordinate 29,302,229 of CM044327.1, forward strand.
CAGACAAAGGCAGCTTTTTCTATAATGAGATGATGTCGCTGTGCCTCTACAAGAGGCTTGTACCTCTTCTAGAGTATTGTAATTAACTCGTACTAATTTATGACAGTGTTTTCATCATCTGTTCTGCCATTCATTCTTTTGATTCTTGGATGGTTCTTTTTAAGTTTAGTCATTGGAAAACACTTAAATTTTAGCTCATTCTATACTTTACATGGGTGCTTCCCAGGTGGCGCAGTGGTAAAGAATTTGCCTGCCAATGCAGGAGATGCAGGAGAATGTGGGTTTGATCCCTGCGTCAGGAACATCCTATGGAGGAGGGCATGTCAGCCCACTCCAGTATTATTGCCTGGGGAATCACATGGACAGAGGAGCCTGACGGGTGACAGTCCATGGGATTGCAAAGAGTTGGACACAATTGAGTGGCTGAGCATATAGGCACAGTTTACATAAGTTTTTGAAAATCACAAAACTAGTCATTTTTTAAAAGTAGCAACCTTGTATGTCAGTGCAAATTGTAACTCAATAAAACTGGAAGGAAAAAATAAAGGACAAGAACAAGAAAATAAAGTACAGACCTTGTCCTTCCTTCTCCTTGGGTTATTAGCAGATATTCTTTTTTCCACTCTTGACAGAGTAGTAGGGTATCCAATTAAAATATATGTGTATGTGTGTATGGTTTTGATATTAGAGAATCAGTAATTCATCTTTGGAAACTTGAATAACTCATGTTATCTTTAGTTAGGATTTCTCTCATAGCACTACAGATGGCATATATCACTTTTAAAAACACATGTTTTTTGGCCTTATTGGTGTAGGATGTGTTAAAAATCATTTTATGAAATTCTTAGCAGACAGGAAACGAGTGACTAGAGGTTAGGATAAGATCATTGTGTGTTAAAAATAGGAGTCTTATGTGCGGTCGTCTTACATGTAGTCTGGAGAATGTAGTCTGTTAACTTTCTGCTTTCCTTTGTGGTGTTTGTGTTTTTCGACAGAGAAAAAGAGACATCTTGCCACAGACCCGCTATGTAGAATTGTTCATTGTTGTAGAGAAGGAAAAGGTAGGATTGGTGACAGTTTTTCTCCTTTTTCATGAAAAGAAGGTGAGAAGTGAGGACCCCATGAAGGAAATATGAAATATATTTGTATTGATTTTTGTTAAATGACTTTTCCCTGTAATGTTCATACATGATATTCATAATACGTCCAGAACTGAAGATAGCACTGACATTACCTCTACCTTTATTTTTACTGGTGATGTTTTCCCACTGTTTCTTTTGGGTGATTTGCAAATGTTAAACTTCTCCTTTGTTAGGAGGGAGCAGAGTTTAGATGATAAGTTGAGAAGGGAGCAGAGGAGAATGGGTCAGCTTTGCATTTACTATTTATTTCATTGTACAGGATAACACAGGACATTTTCCTTATTTATACTTAAGATTGTGCTTTACTCAAGAAAAGTTATGTATTTGTTTCAGCATTTACAAGATTATTAATTTTAGATATAACTGCTATATATTTTAATCTGTAGATTATTTGAAATGTTTTATCTGACTTCTGCCAGCTTTGCTGTTGCTGTGAACCAAGTTGTTTGCAGAAACTTCACACAACTGACAAGTCCTTTTTTGTAATCTACAGAGGCAGTTTTGAGAATCTTTATGGTTTTTAAAAAAAACCCTTATGGTATATAGACTGGAAAATAATTAGCCATACTTTTAGGAGATAGAAATGTATTCTTATTTGTTCATTATATGTTCATTATCCTCAAGTGTAGAAAGAAGCATAAGGGAATGTGAATAAGCATGAACTCTGTCCCAGATAATGTATTAAAGGTTCCAGTAGAATATGGTGGACAAGTGATAAAAAAAGGAGACTTGAAATATTTTTTCTCATTAGTTTCTTCACATAGGTAGAAAATGGTTTAAATAAAATATTTGGATTCTTATCTTGAGATTATAGAATTTTTTTCTTATATTGCTTTGGTGATCATGCGTTTTCTTCCTTCCGTTTCAGTATGAAAAGATGGGAAAAAACCAGACTGCAGTGCGAGAAGAGATGATAAGTTTAGCAAACTACTTGGATAGCGTAAGTTTATTTTCTGTCAGCTGGGATTATTCTGTCCTTTCCTCTCAGACAGCCTCTGAATAGAATTTTAAAATTGTCTGATTTGGAGCTCTGATTATTCTAGAGGATAAGTAACTCAGTCTTTCTGGGGATTGCTCTCTAATTTGTTTTGTAACTTTTCTATGTTTAAAAGGAAAGTATAATTTTAGAGAGAGTGAAACAAACAAAAGATTTCAAATTAGCATCTACTTTATCTTTAGTGTTGAGGAGAAATTCATCAGTTGATCTAAGAAAGAGATGAGAAGTTTATGCGAGCCAAATTTGAGGATTATAACCCAGGAAGAGCATCTCAGAAAGCTCTGAGAACTGTTCTTCCCATTAGAAGTCAAGGCACAGTTATGTAAGTTTTTTTGAGACAGAGGAATGTGCATTCAGTGAGGTATTATTGACAGTTTACACAATCCAGACTTAAGCGTCATCATGGCCCTAGAAAGGTCAAGAAGGAATGTTATCTTTAAGGAGTTGCCTTTTTGATGTTAGGAGAATGCTGCTTTTTATGGTTGAGCAGGTATTTCTGCCGATGGGGAGGTTTGGTTAATGCCTTATGCAGATATACAAATGCGCAGTGAGGTGAGAGAGGAGGCCAAAGGGCAGAGAAAAATTTTTCTGTGTAAATTTTTCTTGTCTTGCCATAAAATATGACTTTTATTTCACAGTAGATAGACTGAGGTTCTCTGGCACTTACGAAGAGATCTTTGAATTTTTGCTGAGAGACTTATTTTAAATAAGACTGTCTCCTGCTCTGAAACCATAAATGACTCTGTGTGTGTGTGAGGGAGAGATAGAGAGAGGGAGGGATTTGGGTTGAGATTTTAGAGTTTATTCATCTAGTGGGAGATATTGAAGAATTAGATACATGTTCCTTTTTTAAGTTTTTATTGGAATATAGTTGATTTATAACGTTGTGTTAGTTTCAGGTATACAACAAAGTGAATCAGTTATACATATACATATACATATATCCACTCTTTTTTTTTTCAGATTCTTTTCCCATACAAGTCTTTACAGAGTATAGAGTAGAGTTTCCTATTCTATACAATAGGTCCTTGTTAGTTTTATATGCAGTGTATATGTCAGTCCCAATTTCCTAATTTATCCCTCCCCCCATCCCTTGGTAACTGTAAGTTTGATTTCCCCCACCTTACTCTACTTCTGTTTTGTAAATAAGTTGATTTGTACCCTCTTTTTTTAAGAGTCCACATATAAGAGCGTGTATCATACTGAGTGAAGTCAGACACAGAAAGACAAATGTCATACAATGTCACTTGTATGTGGAAAAATTTAATCTCTAATATGAATATGAATACCAAACATAATGATGATGATGATAGTGATAATGTCCTATTGAATATTTATAATGTACTAAAAACTGGGTCAAGTGACTTATATTTATTAACTCATTTATTCCTCACAGTATCTCTGAAATAGAGATGAGGTCTATAAACCTTTTTCTGAAACCTTTGGGGTGCATGTCATTAGAATTTTAGATAAGAGTTTAGAAAGGTAATATTGTTCACTATACAGTATAACATGTAGTTCACTATGTATCGCTATTACTTTACACCTCCAGAAGGATCCTGGCGTAGCACCTTGTAATTTAACTCATTGATATTTCTATAGTGAAATGTACGAATATATATATTAAATGAACTAAAGATGAACAGTAATTAGGCTTGCATTAGTTTAGGGAAAGGTTTGGAACCAAAATATCAAAAACTTTAAACATCCAGAGTTTGTCAGATTTTGGAATGGAAGATAAAAAGGATTTGAAACTTTTGTTACTTTTGTTTTATGAATGAGGAAACTCAGACCCTTGAAAAGTTAGAGTTCCATTCTATTGAAGGAAACATTTTCGATAAAGAGGAATCTTGTTTTTAAGTGGTTGCTGCTGCTGCTGCTGCTGCTGCTGCTAAGTCGCTTCAGTCGTGTCCGACTCTGTGCGACCCCATAGACGGCAGCCCACCAGGCTCCGCCATCCCTGGGATTCTCCAGGCAAGAATACTGGAGTGGGTTGCCATTTCCTTCTCCAGTGCATGAAAGGGAAAAGTGAAAGTGAAGTTGCTTGGTCGTGTCCGACTCTTCGCGACCCCATGGACTGTAGCCTATCAGGCTCCTCCGTCCATGGGATTTTCCAGGCAAGAGTACTGGAGTGGGTTGCCATATCCTTCTTCAGGGGATCTTCTTGGTCCACATCTCCTACAGTGGTAGGGAGATTCTTTATCACTGAGCCACCAGGGAAGCCCTCCTATAAGTGATACCATACTGTATTTGTCTTTCTCTGTCTGACTTATTGCACTAATCATAATACCCTCCAAGTCCATCCATGCTGTTGTAAATGGCAAAATTTCATTTTCTACGGTTGAGTAAGTCAAAGAGGACAGTGAAAAAGTTGACTTAAAGCTCAACGTTCAGAAAACTAAGATCATGGCATCTGGTCCCATCACTTCATGGGAAATAGATGGGGAAACAGTGGAAACAGTGTGAGACTTTATTCTTTGGGGCTCCAAAATCACTGCTGATGGTGATTGCAGCCATGAAATAAAAAGATGCTTACTCCTTGGAAGGAAGGTTACGACCAACCTAGATAGCATATTTAAAAGCAGAGACATTACTTTGTCAACAAAGGTCTGTCTAGTCAAGGCTATGGTTTTTCCAGTGGTCATGTATGGATGTGAGAGTTGGACAGTGAAGAAAGCTGAGCACCGAAGAATTGATGCTTTTGAACTGTGGTGTTGGAGAAGACTCTTGCGGGTACCTTGGACTGCAAGGAGATCCAATCAGTCCATCCTAAAGGAGATCAGTCCTGGGTGTTCATTGGAAGGACTGATGTTGAAGCTGAAGCTGCAATACTTTGACTGCCTCATGTGAAGAGTTGACTCATTGGAAAAGACCCTAATGCTGGGAAGGATTGGGGGCAGGAGGAGAAGGGGACAGAGGATGAGATGGTTGGATGGCATCACCAACTCGATGGACATGGGTTTGGGTAAACTCCGGGAGTTGGTGATGGACAGAGAGGCCTGGCGTGCTGCGATTCATGGGGTCACAAAGAGTCGGACATGACTGAGTGACTGAACTGAAACTGAACTGAACTGAATAGTCCATTTGTGTGAGTGTGTGTGTGTGTGTGTGTGTGTGTGTGTATGTGTGGGAACCCAGTCATCTGTTGACAGACACTTAAGTTGCTTCCAAATCCTGGCTATTGTAAATAATGCTATTGCGAACATTGCGTTAAATGTATCTTTTCAAATTAGTGTTTTTGTTTTTCTCAGATATACACCCAGGAATTGTTCTCATATTCTTGAGTAGATTTTGTATATTTTTATTTGTTTTCTTCCCAGATGTACATTATGTTAAATATTCGAATTGTGCTGGTTGGGCTTGAGATTTGGACAAATGAAAATCTGATCAGTTTGGCTGGAGGTGCTGGCGACGTGTTATCGAACTTTGTACAGTGGCGGGAAAAGTTTCTTATAACACGTCGGAGACATGACAGTGCACAGTTAATTCTGTAAGTGATTTTTTTTAAAGGTACTGTTTATGATATGGTCAGAATAATAATTTTTGCTTTTTTTGCAATCCTATTCTCTTAAGGTTTTTGAGCATTCATTTAAATGAGGAAAAGTTTGATTTGTAGAATGAGTGCAGTGTGCTAATAAGACCTGTCTTTGTTGGATCTCTTGTGACCTTTATCCCACGTCCTCTTCCTCTTTCCCGAGTGTACTTCCTTATTTTAGTATGGCATGTTTTCTGGTTTCTTCTTGTGAAAGGATATACTGAAAGAAAAAAGTTCTGACCTCTTTCATGTCAGAAAATGTGCTTTACAATATCAAAACAGAATTTAAAAATTATCTCTGGTACACCAGAAACAAAATATTATAAATCAACTATACTTTAATTAAAAAAATTTATCTCAATTTGACCTCTGATTATCCTAGTGCTTAAGTAACTCATTGTTTCAGGGCTGTGCTTTTTCATTTGTTTTGTACATTTTAGGTTATTATGTCAGGTCTAACATTTTTGGCATGGAATCTTTTTCCTTCAGAATTTTGAAGGCATGGCCATTGGTCTTGTGACTTCCAGAATTACTGTTGAGAAGCCTTAATTCATTCTTTTTTTTAAAATCACTTTAGAATGGGTGAATTTTTTTGTATGTAAGTTCTATCTCAGTACAACTTCACTGAGAAACTTGAATGCATTCTGTTTCCTGGTTTTAGTATATGCCTTTTTTTTTTTTTTTCCTTCTTTGGGAACTTGTAGGATCTTCTCTAGAGGTTCCCAGACCTCTAAATTTTCTTGATGATATGCTTTGGTGTAGGTCTTCTGTCTCATTGTGCTGTGTTCTTAGTGGGTAATTTCAGTCTTGAAACTGTAGTTCTAGGAATTTTTCTCAAATTATTTTGTAAGTGATTTCATCCTCTTTATTTTTATTCTTCATTCCTTCAGGGATTCCTTTTACTCAGCTGTTGAGTTTCTTGTGGTTGTCCTCTAATTTTTTTATCTTTTGTTTCCTTTCTTCTTATTGTCTTTTTGTTCTATTTTCTGGGATACTTCCTTAAATTTACCTTCTAAGGTTTTTATTGTGTTTCTCATTTCAGCTATCTTATTTTTAATGTTTAATAGCTGTTTTTGTTTCCCTTAAAATTTTTATGTGGTCAAATTCTCATTTCATGGATATAATAGTGTTTTTAAAGTCTCTTTGCCATCCTTCTGATATACTTTAAACATTTTTCTTTTTTCTACATAGCATTTTCATGGTACTATAATAAAACTTAAGCTTATGGGATTAGTTAATACAGATATATTCCAGAAGCTTATAGCAAAACCCTCACTTAAAATATAAAAAAAAATTTATTCTTCTTAGAAATTTTCTGGTTGATAGGCTGACTTTTTGCCAAAAAATATTTTTTGTAATAATTTTTCCCTCCTTCAGTGTTGAATAGTACCTAAAATAATTTTTTCTGAGGTGAAATTTCCCTTGATTTTATTTATTTTTTGTCATATGAGTTAATTTAGAGTAAGGCACGGAGAATGCCTACATGGATTTTTATGACCCCATAACCACAAAAGCTGGAGCCTGACATTTTAATTAATTTTTAGTAAAATTGTACCCAGAAGTGTCCTCATACCCTGACAGTGAGTATGCCTTCTTGTTCACAAAAGACCAAAAGGAATGGACAGCAAGCACTCCCTGTGCTTTGCCCAGCCACAACTACCAAGCTCTCTCTCTGTTTGGACTGCCATGTTAGAGGTGTTTCTCAGATATCTGATAATCCCTGATTGGTTGTAGTTGAGAAAGGGATACTAAAAAGCCTTTTTTGAAGCATTGAGGACATAAATGCGGCTCACTACAGGGTGATCTGGCTAAAATGTTTCCATGGCAATCCCCTTATGTCAGTATCAGCCTCTTGTCCTGGCTGGTCAGGTGTCCCAGAGAATGGTTTATTCATTCATTTAAAAGATGTTTGTTATGTGTATATCCTAGGCCCTTGGTTATGGCAGTGAACAAAAGAGACAATTCTTGCTCTCATGGAATTCATACTGTGTTGAAGGAGATTTATCTAGTAAGATAAATAAGTATGTATATTAGGTCAGCCAAAAATTTCGTTTGGGTTTTACCCTAACAGCTTATAGTGTGCTAAGTAATGATAAATGATAAAGAGGAAAAATAAAGCCAAGAGGGTAGAGATAGAAATATTGAAGGAGTGAGGTTGAAATTTTAAGTAACATTGTGAGGAAGGCCTCAGTGAAGAGAAGACCTTTGTGTAAAGACCTGAAGGAGGTGAGGGAATGATATGGGTGTATATTGGGGAAGGCACAGGGACCAGGTGCTGAGATACAGGTGTGTCCCCGATGCTTAAGGAGCAACCTGGAGACCATTCTGACTCTTGTGTTCTCTGTGCTCCCTGCTCGCAGCCTCCTGTATGAATATGCCATTGAGTTTGTTATCTGTCTCTTTTCACTAGAACTTTTGAATAAATAAATATAATGCATTTTAGGAAGGTTTTTCATCTAAAAGGTAGAAAACAAGTTGGTTTGATATATCTAATGTATATCTTCATTTGTCTGAAAAATGAACTTGTAATGTCCACTTTCACTCTCTGAAGATAAAAAAGAGATAAGGCTTTAACTGAACTCTGATTTTTAAAGTGCTATTTATCTTTGTCATTTTTCTCCAAGTTTTTATAGGTTTACCAATTAGTTTAAGATTACCCAAAGAAATAGGAGCAACGTGTACCTTTTTCTCCTCAAGTACATTTTATAACTTTTCCCTGTTCTCTTCATTTAGGAAAAGAGGGTTTGGTGGGACTGCAGGAATGGCGTTTGTGGGGACGGTCTGTTCAAGGAGCCACGCAGGTGGGATTAATGTGGTACGTTTTCTTCTTGACATCTTTGCATGTCTACATTATGAAATGTCCAGCAATCGTTTATTTCCTCTCCTAGTCCTTACAACAATATTTTGAGTGTTACAAGGGCCATAGCAGATGTGTTCTTTCCCTAGACACTGGATTAAGTTTTCTAATACTTATTATGTGATCATTAATGCCTCACTTTTTATGAATTAAGAAACAGAGACTCCATTTGAGGAAATTAAGTTAGAACCATGAGCTTGTTTTCCCATCAACCACCATGAATAAACTGTTGGTGCTCCTGATCTGTTGCTTAAATGGTCTACCTCCATCATCAGTATGTTAAGTCACACCAGTTTCTTACTAGACTGCAGTGTTTACAATCTGATGTTGGTTGCTTGCTTTATCATGGCAGCTGTCAGCATTGTAGTGGTGAATTTCCTTTTATGAAAAAGTAATTTTAGAAACACAAAAAAATAATCCTTTTTGTTCGGAAATTTAATTAATACCTTCCTGTGTTTGGACAGTTTGGGCAGATCCCAGTGGAGAAATTTGCATCCATTGTTGCTCATGAGTTGGGTCATAACCTTGGAATGAGTCATGATGATGGGAGAGGTTGTCACTGTGCTGTAAAGAGCTGCATCATGAATTCAGGAGCATCGTGAGTAACTGAATTCTTTTTATTCTTCTTCCTTTTTCTTTTTTAAAACCATTTATTGAACATTTGTTTAATGCTAAAAATAAACAATGAATGTATCCCTCATCAGTACTCAAATTTCTGGGAGGACATTATTTGCCATGTTCTATAAAGCATCAGTATAAATTTTCTTTCATCTGAATGGTATAAGAGCCCTACTCTAATTATTGATTAATTCATCTCATTTAAATTAATTTGAAGTATAGTTAATATAATGTGTTAATTTCAAGAGAACAGCAGAGTGATTCACTTGTAGATATATGCATATATGTGTGTGTGTGCTCAGTCCCTCAGTAGTGGCCAACTCTGTGACCCCCTGGACTTAGCCCAGTAGGCTCCTCTGTCCATGAGATTTTCCAGGCAAGAATACTGGAGTGAGTACTATTACTATTACTATTTACTATTTACTATTACTATTACTAATAGTACTATTACTATTTCCTTCTCAGGGATCTTCCTGAGTTAGGGATCTAACCCACGTTTCCTGTGTTTACCTGCATTGGCAGGCGAATTCTTTACCACTGAACCACCTAGGAAGCTCTGCGCGCGCGCACGCGCGCACACACACACACACATTCTTTTTCTGATTCTTTTCCATTATGAATTATTGCAAGGTACTGAATATAGCTCCTGTGCTATACACTAGGTCTTTGTTGTTTACCTGTGTTATATATAATAGTGTGTATATGTTAATTCCAAATTCCTAATTTATTCCTCCCCCGTGCCTTTCCCCTTTGGTAACCATAAATTTGCTTTCTGTCTGTGAATCTGTTTCTGTTTTATAAATAAGTTCATTTGTATCATTTTTTTAGATTTTACATAGATGTGATATATGATATTTGTCTTTCTCTGTCTAACTTACATCACTGAATATGATAATCTCTAGGTCCATCCATGTTGCAGCAAATGGCATTATTTCATTTTTTCTTATGGGCTCATGGTATTCCATTATATACATATATACATACCACATAAATACATACACACACATGGCACATCTTCTTTATCCGCTTATCTGTTGGTGAGTATTTAGATTGCTTCCATGTTTTAGCTATTGTAAATAGTGTTGGCTATGAACATTGGAAGGCATGTATCTTTTTGAATTAAGAGTTTTCTCCATATATACATCCAGGAGTGGGATTGATTGCAGGATCATATGAGAGCTCTATTTTTAGTTTTCTAAGGAATCCTCACATTGTTTTTCATAATGGTTGCACCAATTTACATTCCCACGAACAGTATAAGAGAGTTTCTTTTTGTTCACACCCTCTCTGGTGTTTATTATTTGTAGACTTTTTAATGATTGCCATTCTAACTGGTATGACTCATTGTAGTTTTGATTTGTATCTCTCTAATATTTAGCAATATAGCATCTTTCCATGTGCCTGTTGGTGATCTGTGTGTCGTCTTTGGAGAAATATCTATTTAAGTCCTCTGCTCATTTTTTGATTAGGCAGTTTTTTTTTTTTTTTTTTTTTTAAACGTTAAGCTGTATGGGCTCTTCGTATGTTTTGGAAAGTAATCCCTTGTTGGTTGCATCATTTGCAAATATTTTCTTCCAGTCTGTAGGCTGTCTTTTTATTTTGTTTATGGTTTCCTTTGCTGTGCAGAAACTTTAAAGTTTATTAACTCCTACATGTTTATTTTTTGTTTTTATTTCCATAACCCTAGGAGAGGAATCCAGACAATATTGCTGCAATTTATGTCAACAAGCGTTCTGTTCTGTTTTCCACTAAGAGTATCTGGTTTAATAGTATCTGGTTTTACATTTAGGTTTTTAATCCATTTTGACTTTTTTTTGGTGTTAGAGAATGTTCTAATTTCATTCTTTTACATGTAGCTGTCCAGTTTTCCCAGCACCATTTATTGAAAAGACTGTCTTTTATCCATTGTATATTCTTGCTTCCTTTATCATACATTAATTGACTATAACTGTGTGGGCTTATTTTTGTGACTTTCTGTCCTCTTCCACTGATCTATACGTCTGTTTTTTGTCAGTACCATACTGTTTTGATGACTGTAGCCTTGTAGCATAGTCTGAAGCCAGGGTGCATGATTCCTCCAGCTCTATCCTTCTTTCTCAAGATTGTTTTGGCTATTTGGGGTCTTTGTGTTTTCATACAAATTAAAAATTTTGTTTGTTCCAGTTCTGTGAAAAATGCCATTGATCATTTGATAGGAATTGCATTGAATCTGTAGGTTGCTTTGGGGAGTATGGTCATTTTAACAATACTGATTCTTCCAATCCAGGAACGTGGTATATCGTTCCATTTGTTTGTGTTGTCTTCAGTTTCTTTCATCAGTGTCTTATTTTCAGGGTACAGGTCTTTTGCCTTTTTAGGTAGACTTATTCCTAGATATTTTATTCTTTTTGCTGAGATGGTAAATGAGGTTGTTCACTTAATTTCACTTTCTCATATTTTGTTGTTAGTGTATAGAAATGCAGCAGATTTCTGTGCATTAATTTTGTATCTAACAACTTTACCAAATTCATTGATGAGCTCTTGTAATTTTCTGGTAGTGTCTTTAGGATTTTCTGTTTATAGAATCATGTCATCTGCAAAGAGCGACTGTTTTACTTCTCTTTCAATTTGAATTCCTTTAACTTCTTTTTCTTCTCTGATTGCTATGGCTAGGATTTCCAAAACTATGTTGAATGACAGTGGTGAGAGTGGGCATCCTTGTTTTGTTCCTGAGCTTACAGAAAATGCTTTCAACTTTTCTCTATTGGGATGTTAGCTGTGGATTTGTCATAATATGGCCTTTATTACGTTGAAGTGTATTCCCTCTTTGCCCACTTTCTGAAGAGTTTTTGTCATAAATGGATGTTAAATTTTATCAAAAGCTTCTCTTGCATCCATGGAGATGATCATATAGTTTTTATTCTTCAATTTGTTAATGTGATGTGTGGCCCATTTTAAAAAATTGGGTCATTTGTATTTTTGTGGGAGAGCTGGATTTGTCATGAATACAAATCATGTCTTTCCTCAGGGTGTGCTGACAGCTATCACCTTAGTAGGGGATGGGACTGGAGATGAGGGTTCTGTAGCTAGAGCTGGGTATTTGATGCACTTCCTCTCTGCTCAGTGGCCAGTATTGCCTTATTGGAGGTGCGGTTTGGTCCCAAGTTGCCAGAGTACAAGCCCTGAGGGTTGGGTCTTAGCCCTCTCTGTTCCCTTTACGTGTGTGCTATCCCCTCTCTGAGCACGAGTACCCTCTCCCCAGAGGGCAGTAGTATTTGGGCAAGAGGGGCTGGTGTGGACACTTGGCATCGGTCTTGGCATGAGCTGTGGCAATCCAACCGCAGAAAGAGATCCACAAACAAAGGCAGTTTTGTTTCTCTTTCATTTCCTTTTTTATTGCGTTAGATAGGACTGTCAATTTTGCCTGATACTAATTTACCTTCCACAGATTTTCTTTTTTGGTTGAGTTAACAGTATATATTTTCTATTCCTTTACTTTGAACTTTTCTTTATTCTTATGTTTTAGATATATGCTTCTAAACAACCTACATTTATGTTTTGTTTTATAATCCAGCCTGAAAATATTTGTCTCTTAATTGAATCATTTAATCTGCTTATATTTAATATGATTACTAATGTACTATATTATGCAAATGTAGATGCCATTGATTATGATACCCTTACAGCATACCACTTAGAATGAAAAATGCCAATTAAATTAATACAAATTGTAAGATGAATTCAGAGTATTTTAAATGTTTAAAGAATATATTTTAGAAAAACACATCAGATTTGTTGTGTTATGACTGTGGATTTTAGTTCCCTGCCCAAATTTTCAAGCTTCTCATTTTTGTCTCTGACCAAAGCATGCAGAGATTTTCTTTTTGGGTGGTTATTGTTTGATAATTCTAATATCTGGAGACTTTATTGAGTTTATCTGGTTTTTTTCTCATAGTGTCTTTTCATTTTTTTTTTTATAGTTCTCATAATATCTTGTGTCTTCGTGTTATGTTTTCATAATGCATTGGACATTGTGTTTGAACAGGTTTTTGTAAGAATAATTTGAGAAGTAAGATTATGTTATCCTTAGTGTATTAAATCTCCCCTTTTTGAGGACAGATTTCCCACCTTCTACTTCCTATGCTATTTAATGAACATTAGTTGACTGTTAGAAGTTGGACCTTATAAAATTTTTTTATTTAAAATTTTTTAGAATTTATTTTTATTTTATGTTGGAGTACAGTTGTCTAACATAGGCCTTTATTTTTGATGCTAGAGTTTTCCTAGATAATCAGTTGAAGCCACCTCTGTTTAAAAGGTAGATAGTCTAACTTTGTAATGTAATTTTTATTATTTAAGATATTTGAGGGACTTGGTAGTATTCTCCTTACACACTGCTCTTAAATGTGTTGTCATATGAGTGGTGGTCTTCCTGGGAGGTATCTTTTCTAGAGACAGGTCTTTCTTAACTCTGCCCTTCAGTATTATCAGAAAGCCTCCATAATCAGAGTGCTCTTTTTTTTTTTTTAATTAAAAAAAAATTTTTTTTTTCTGTCCATGCTGTGTGACATGTGAGATCTTAGTTCCCTGACCAGGGATCAAACCCATGTCCCCTGCATTGGAAATGCAAAGTCTTAACCGCTGGGCTGGCAGGAAAGTCTCCAGATTGCTCTGAAAAAAAAAAAATCTGAGTGCCATCACTTAGAGTTCTTTCTTAGGACTTCCTATTCCTAGGCTATGGGGATTAGGATGGTAGTGGTGGAATTGTGTTCTGGTTATTTCCAGATTAGTCATAGAGAGAATGTTCTAAATGGTAGTTGATTTTTGTGGGTCATATCCTGATAGACCACTTCTATCCCTTCTACCTTCTTTTGATGAGTTTTATAAAACTCACCTCGATGTGATGGAAGAGATGTAGAGATGCTTTAGATTAATTTCTTAGTACCCAGAGGTGATAGATAGAGAGTAGGAATGCTTTAATTGGTAGAGAGTAGGAATGCTTTAATTGGTATTCAAGCCAAGAAAAGAGGAAGCTCATCCTTCTTATTACTGTTGGTGATGGCCAAGGATGACTAGGGAAAAGAATATATTTGTTTTATTATCCAAAGTGTTCGTGAAGGCCAACATGGACATGTTTGTTGTTATCTTGGTTTACTAAACTGCGTAAGAAGTGGTGAAGATTTTGTGATCCTTCTCAGTACTATAGTCAACTTCCTTGTGTGTGAAACAGATTTTTTTTTAGATTGCTTTAGAATCACACAAATAAAACATTGTTTCTATGAGAAAATGTGTCCCAAGGACTGAATAACAAGTTTATTTCAAGAATAATCAGTTTAGAAGTGGTGAACTCTGTAGATTAAAATTAGGGACTCAAGTATAGGAAATATACACATGTCTGCACAATTCCTGTGACTATTAGCTAATTAATATATTCTTAGATTATTGAAGAATGTAAGAATATACATTGTTGCAGGCAGTATGTTGCAGGCACTTGTATTAACCATATAAAGAACAATAATAGAAAATAAAAATAATGAATAAAAAAATGACTGTTTAAATTGAAGTCTTGCTTGTTTATCAGATAATTATCTTATGCTCCAGTTTGACATTTCCACTTGACATCCGTTAGACTCAAACTCTTGTTGCTTCTAAAACGTCCTCCGCCCCCATCTTCTCTGTGTCAATTAGTAATAATGCCTTCTTTATAGCTGTTGCCTCCTGTGAGAATTTTCTGCCTAGCACAGCCAACCTGGTGATCTTATTAAGACATGAATCAGATCACGTGGTTCCTGCTTCATGCTTTTCATTGTGTCACTCCCCTGCCTTATGTCACTCATCGTAAAAATTCAGATTCATGCAATGGCCTCTTCCCACCTTTCTGATTGTACCCTCACTGCCTTACTCCACTCCAACCCTACTGGCTTCCTTATTTGATCCTTGAGCATAGCAGGCAGACTTCTCCCTTAGGGCTTTTGCACTTGCTATTTCTTCTCCCTCTAATGTTCTTCACGCCAAAAGCCAGTTTTCATTCAGTTGTCCCAGTGTTTGAAGCACTTGTCCTGATAGCTCTTTGAAAAACTCTACTCTGATCACTCTGCCCCCAACAAAGGTCATCACTTTTACCGCCTCACCTTTTCCCCCAGTGGCACATACCTTCTAATGCATTATTGAATTTATTTACCCACTGTTTATAGTCTGTCTCACTCGGTAGAATGTCACCTCCACAGGGGTGGGGATTTTATTTTTGGTCTGTTTTGTTTACTGCTTTCTCCCTTGCATAAAGAAGAGTGTCTTGTACATAATAGATGTTCCACAAATATTTGTTGAAGGAACAGATATTGTTCAAAAGGACTCCTCCTCCTCACAATGTTCTTAAGCAGAGAGTAGCAAGAAAAAGAAGAATATGGAAAACAAGTGTTTTCATTATTGTGGGAAATCTTGTGCTAGGTCTTTACTTACTGTGTGACTGCTTTCCAGTCCTAAGAGCCAAGAGCCAGGACTGAATACTTCCTGGGAGGCTCTGGTCTGGTTAGCAAGAAGAGTTTGCCAAGAGGACAAGGTCTCCCAAGAAAAGATCTGTTTCTTTGATTCCCTGAATGTACAGAAGACATGGAATCAATAGGAATGCCTTCTCAGTCATTACCATGTAACACAGTTCTCTTCCCCATGGCTGCTTTTGGCACCATTGCTCAAACCAATGAAAAAGAGATTCTTTCAGGGCACCAAATGCCTCTGATAAACTTTTAATATGACTTGGATTTCTCAAAGGTTCTTGTTATAGATGAGTGTTTCCCACTAGTCTTCAAAGTGAAAATAGCCAATGAGACTGTCTAAAAATGCTGTTACTGAGTAAAACAATAACTAAAAGAACTCCAGCAACACATAGAAACACATCAAAATTGTATTTATGTAAATATCACATGGGGCTTCCCTGGTGGCTCAGTGGAAGGAATCTGCCTGCCTATGCAGGAGATGCGGGTTCAGTCCCTGGGTTGGGAAGATACCCTGAAGGAGGAAATGATAAGCCGCTCCAGTATTCTTGCCTGGAAAGTCCATGGACAGAGGATTCTGGTGGGCTAGAGTCCATGGGGTTGCAAAAGAGTAAGACACAACTTAGTAACTAAACAACAACAAAATAAATATATAGTTCAAATTGGACCATTTCTAAAAGCCCATCTAGCCTTCAGAGTATTAGCTACAATTCTTAGAAATTACCATCAGAGGCAATTAAACCTCAAACAGTAGCTGAAATTCTACGCCAGTGGTGTGTGCCTCCTCACTGGGTGTTCACATTATTGTCACATAGTTCTTGGTGTTTGTGAGGGGTGCACAGGAATGTCATTCAGTGGAGTGACAAGAGGGTGGGGAAACAGAACTCGATTCACATTTTTGAAGGAACTTTTACTGTGGAAGATAAACTTAATTCTAGATAGGACTAGATAATTTTTTAGCAACCTCTGGGAGATAGTGAAGGACAAGGAAGCCTAGAGTGCTGCAGTTCGTGGGGTAAAATAGAGCTGGACACGACTTAGTGACTGAACAACAACAACAATTTTTGAGGTTTCTTCTTTTGATGAGATTTATGATTTTGTATTTTCTGTATCTTCTGCCAATTTATTTATTTATTTTTGGTCATACTACATAGCTTGCGGGATCTTAGTTCCCTCACCAGGGATTGAAACTGAGCACTCAACAAGGAAAGTGTTAAGTGAAAGGGTTAAGTCCTAAACATTGGACTTTCAGGGAATTCCATCTGCCGTTTTATTACTTCTTTTTTTGCAAGTAGTTTCTTTTTTATAATTTTTATTTATTTATTTATTTTTGGCTGTGCTGGGTCTTTGTTGTTGTGGGGGCTCTTCTCTGGTTGTTGTGAGCAGGGTCTACTCTCTAGTTCCAATGCACAGGCTTCTCATTGAGGTGGCTTCTCTTGTTGTGGAGCACGTGCTTTAAGGCCTGCGGGCCTCATTAGTTGTGGCACATGGGCTCAGCAGTTTCGGCCTCCTGGTACTAGAACACAACCTCGATGGTTGTGGTACACGGGCTTAGTTGCTCCACAGTATGTGGGATCTTCTCAGATCAGGGATTGAACCTGTGTCCCGTGCATCGGCAGGCAGATTCTTTACCACAGAGCCACCAGGAAAGTCCCCCTCTGCCATTTTAAATATTCACCTCCTGTTGTTGAAGACATGACTTAAGATTTTCAAAGTGAATAATTGCTATGACTTAAGATCTTTTTCTTTATGTTTATTATAGAGGTTCCAAAAACTTCAGTTCTTGCAGTGCAGATGACTTTGAGAAGTTAACCTTAAATAAAGGTGGAAACTGCCTTCTCAATATTCCAAAGCCTGATGAAGCCTACAGTGCTCCTTCCTGTGGTAATAGGTTGGTGGATCCCGGAGAAGAATGTGACTGTGGGACACCAAAGGTCAGTTTAACATGTGATGTTTGCTTTGCAGAGTTACCTTGGGATTTGCAAAAAATAAAATAGCTCACTTTGCGTGACTCTAGCATAGGAGGTAAAGTAAAATTTAGTGGCAAAATGAGGATTGGTATTTTGCTTGTGGGAATATGTTCCTGGGGGGTTGATTATCCCTTCCTTCCTAGAACATAACCAATGGTGTCATCTGTTCTGGTGTCCAGGAAAGTGCCATGTTTCTTCTACTTTTGCTACCTTCTACCATCTCTGTTACGGTTATTGAGTCATTTATTCATTTTAAAGAATGACTCAGTTTTTCACTTGGCTCTTTACTTGTAAGCATTCACTTTTCTGTCACTGCCAGAAACATTTATTGCAGAAACATTTGTTTAGTTGACCTCATTTTAATAATAAATTGAAGCCAGCCCATTCTGCAGAGTTCTTGGTTTACAAAGTTCTTGCTACTCAAGTTAGCATTCTCCCCCTGTTAACCGTCAGTTCACCTGCTGCTGTCTGGCTTTCTCATACCTGTTAACCACACTTAGAGCCGTAAATCTGGACCCATCTTTATTGTTAGTGTTCTGCATCTCAACCATTTTCCTGTCAAAATGGCCTACTTAACACCACCTAGACAGCGCTTAGGAGGAAAACAATTTTTAATTACATTTAAAAATTTTTTTTAAAGTTAAATTTAAATTTTAAAGGAATTGGTTCAGTTTGTGTAAACTTTACTATATTCTCAATTTTTTCCACAAGTGGAATTTCTTTTTCCTTGCCTGATCACACAATGCCTGGCTTTTGCCAGAAGACTTCACATTCTAGAAAGGCAGTATAGTAGGTTTTTCTTTGTTTGTTCTCTTTTATTTTGGGGCCATGCTGCATGGCATGCAGGATCTTAGTTCCCTGACCAGGGATCAAACATGGGCCCTTGGTAGTAAAAGCACAGGGTCCTAACCACTAGACTGCCAAGGAATTCCCAGGCGGTATGTATGTTATGATGAAATTGTGATGGGCTGTCATTGCACTATTCCTGCACGTTAGCAACCTCTGCTTGATGTTGTACATGGTATAATCCTCTCAGTAACCCTTGGAGATTCATTATTTCTTTATACCCTCATTTTCAAATGAGGAAAATAAAGGCTAACGAGGTTATGTTTAATCTCTAAATTAATGTTACACTGTTAGGATGACTAAGCTCTTCTTTCCAGGCATTCTCTTTAATTATTTTATATATTTTGATTTCTCCTGTTTACTTCATTATCGAACTAACTGAAATAGTCTGTATTTGCTTCTTGAACTTTTGTACTACAAATTACTCTAGAAAAAAGTACCTCTTCCCCTTCAAATAGCACTGTTATTTTTCTTGGTATTGAAATTTCAAATAGTAAGCACAAGCAAAATTCCCTTCACACTTTAATTTCTTCCATATATTTTTTTAACTTCCTTCTGCTGTGGTAATTATTCTTATAAGTTTAGTGTGTTTCTCTATAGATTTTATTCTGTGTTTATAGACTTATGTACAATATGTATATTTGTATCATAGTTGGGTTTGTTTTAGGATTTTATTTTTTTACATAAATAAAATCTGACTTAGTATGTTATGTAGAATTTTTTTTCTATTAATATATCCTGGAGATTTTTTTCCATGTCATTGTTATTTGGACATAATCCTTTGATCTGTTGACTAATATTTCAGCATGAGGAATATATTATGATTTATTTTACCATACTCTCATTAAAGACAGTCACTCACTGTAGTTAGTATTTTTCTGTAGTGGACAGTATA
The DNA here is from genome assembly GCA_024291935.2 of Okapia johnstoni. Taxonomy (NCBI): domain Eukaryota; kingdom Metazoa; phylum Chordata; class Mammalia; order Artiodactyla; family Giraffidae; genus Okapia; species Okapia johnstoni. Next base: position 29,321,559 of record CM044327.1, read on the forward strand.
TCCTTGTATATGCCCTGTGTATGTGTATGTGTATGTTCACATATATATACACACACACACAGAAGTCTTTTTCTAAGATAATTACATAAAGGTAGAATTATTGAATTGAAAAGCATGTGTTTTTTATTTTATTAGAGACTATCAAGTTTCCTGGAAGAAGGGTGTGTCAGTTTGTACTTTTATCAAAAGAATGTCATGGCATTTAGTGCACTGCCCCCCCCCCCATAATTTTGTAACTGAGCAAGGTACAAGTTTTACTCCTGTTTCAAGATTTTCATCATATAGCCTCTCTATGTTCTATTATTTTTTTCTAGCATTTTTGTAATTTAAATTTTTTATATTAGCTCTATAATTGGGGGGGGTGTCATGTGGAGAGTGAGCTACAAAACCATTTAAAATGGTACTTTCACCATAAACAAAATTCCCGTATACATAGTCTGTTTCCTGATTCTCTTTTCTTTTATGAAGCCATCTGTCTGTCTTACGTAGTATTTTTGAAAAAAAAAATTAACAACTTTACTGAAGTATAATTGAATACAAGGTCAAAAAAAAAAATCCCCAAATTCAGACTTAGATAAGAAAATACTTTATTCATAAGAAAGACTGTTGTAACAGGGAGAATATGCTGATCTCAGAAATCTGGAAGCATCTCAAAATCAAACAAAAAGATTTTTCTTCTATAGGGTAAAGGTGGGGCAAACGTAGATAAGCAGAATCTTTTACGGGGAAGCTGGATAAGCAGGGGCAAATGCCCAGTGAGGTCTCATAGGAAGTTGTCTTGTGTTCTGGTGATTTCCAGGGGAAGCTGATAAGGGGTGGGGATACTTGCCCTCAAGTACTTGGGGGAGGGGCAAGTATCACCAAATACCTTTTTTTGTGCAGACAAGTAGAGTTCAAGGGTCTACAGGAAAGAAAGAAGCCTCACTAGAGTTTGGTCAAGACAAAGCAAGGGTAAGAAACAGGCAATTATGAACACTTGTCAACAATGAACTGCACCTGTTTAAAACACAGAAGTTCTTTTTAAAAATTATTATGATCATTTTTTATTTTTATTTTTATTTTCTTGTCATACTGCATGACATGTGGAACCTCAGTTTTCTGAGCAGGGATGGAACCCATGCCTCCTGTATTGGAAGTCTTAACCATTGGACCTCCAGGAAAGTCTCCCTTAAAACATTTATTATTGCTGTTATTTTTAATTTATTTATTTATATGATTTTATTTGTTCTAATTTTTAAATTTGTAAAAATTTTTCTTTCTTTTTGTGCCACACTGCATGGCATGTGGACTCTTTGTTCCTTAACTGTGGATCAAACCCGCACCCCCTGCAGTGGGGACAGAGTCTTAACCACTGGACTGCCTGAGAAGTCTCAACTAAAAGTACTAAAGTTTACAAGTTAAGCTTTGATACCTGTTTTCATATGTGAAACTGTCACCACAATCAAGATAATGCACATATCATCATCTCAAAGTTCTTTGTGGCTCTTGGCACCCCTTATTATTTCCCAATCCTCCTTCCGACGTCCCTGATCTGCTATCATTGTACTACAGATATTGCTGTCATTAGTGTGCATTTCATTAGAATTTCATGGAATTTAAATGGAATGACTCTTTTTTTATCTAGGTTCATTCACTCAGCATAGTTACTTTGAGATTCATCTGTGTTGAATGCTACTGTGTCAGTGGTTCATTCCTTTTTATTGTTGCTCATCATTGAGTCGTATGGAGATACTACCTGCTGTTTATCCATCTGTTGATGGGTGTTTGGGTTGTTTCCACACCAATAGCTGCTGTGAACATTCACAGTCAAGTCTTTATATGGATTTATGTTTTCATTTCTCTTGGGTAAATACCTTGGAGTGAAATGACTGGGACATATGGTGGGTGTATATTTGACTTTCCAAGGAAGTTTCAAACTGTTTTCCAAAGTGGTTTTACCATGTCACATTCTTGCAATCAGTGTACCTGAGCTCTGGTTCAAGTCCTTTCTTCCACCTCATATGGTCAGTCTTTTCAATTTTGGCTTTTCTGTTAGATGTGAAGTGGTGCCTTACTGAGGTTTTAATTTCCTTTTCCCTGATGACTAGTGATGTTGAACATGTTTTCATGTGCTTATTTGCCATCTCTATCTGTTTTTTGGTGACATGTCTCTTAAACTCCTTCCTGCCTTTAAAAATTGGGTTGTTTTCTCATTATTGAATTTTGAGAGTACTCCTTATGTTCTAGATAACAAATACTTAATTAGATATATGATTTGCAAGTATATTCTCCCATTCTTTTCTTTTAAGTACTTTAACAGTATCTTTTGACAAGTAGAAGTTTTATATTTTGATGAAGCCAGTTTGTGCCTAATGGGTTCTGCTTTTGGTGTTGTATCTAAGAAATCTTTGCCTAATCCAAGATTGCAAATGTTTTATCCTGGAAGCTTTATCATGTTAGGTTATGTATTTATTTAGGTTTATGATCCATTTTGACTTAATTTTTTTGTATGGTGCATGGTTTTAGATAATTTTCCAAATTTTCAGATTTTTATTATGAAATAATTACAAACTGACAGAATGTTGCAAAAACAGTCCAGAGAGTCCTATGTATTTTTCACCCACTTTCCCGCAAAGGGTGACAAATTATGTAGTGATAGAGCCATATCATACCAGTGATACTGACATTGGTATGTTAACTATTAATAGTTTTCAGACTTTATTCAGCTTTTACCATTTTTAACCTGCAGTCATGTGTGTACTTTTATGTAGTTTTATGCCATATAGAGATTTGTGTAACCACCACCTCAATTCAAATACAGAACTATTCCATCAACACAAAAGAACTAACTCCCTCCTGCTACCTCACTGTAATCACATCCACCCTGACTCTGACCCTTATCCCTGCCCCTGGCTTCCATCTGTGGTTTTGCCATTTCAGTAATATTTGTCACTGCAATAATAATGGAGTCATACAACATATAACCTTTTGAGGCTGACTTTTCTCACTAAGCGTAGTGCTTTTGAGGTCAGTCTATGTTGTTGTTCCATTACTTTTTATTGGGGAGTAACAGTCCATTGTATGGATGTTACTTCAGAGATTTGGAATAATATTTAGGCTGGTATTTCCACTAGCACAAAGGGCCTATCTGAAGTTTGTTAAACTATTCATCCATTAAAAGATATCTAGGTTGTTTCTAGTATTTTGCTATTATGAATAAAGCTTCCATGAATTATATTCCACTCTTTATCATCAGAGAATTAAAGACAAATATGGTCTTCATGAGTAAAGAGATGAATCTCAGCAGAGAAATGTATAATAAAGAACCAAATGGAAATTATAGAACTTACCAAACAGTTCAATAAGTGAGATTCATGGATATAATTAATAGCAGAGTAAGATGGCAGAAAAAGAGTCAATGAACGTAAAGTAGAATGAAAGAAATAATCCACATCTAAAGGAAAAAGAGAAAAGATTAAAAAAAAGTGAACAGAATATCAGGGACATGTAAGCAATGTCAACTAGCCTAATGGAATTATAAGTGAAATTTCAAGAGGAGAGGGAGAAGGAGAGAAGAAAAGTATTCAAAGAAATAATGGCTGAAAATTTCCCATATTTAACAGAAAACATTGAGTTACAATTCCAAAACACTAAGTAAAGCCAAATCAGAATCATTACAAAAAATGATCGTGGATACGTTGTAATCAAAGTGCTGAGATAAACAGAAAATAAGTCCAGAAGTCAGAAGAAAATCCTGAACAGATAGATCAATAGTGGCTGATTTTGGGGCCAGAATACAATAGAACAGCAGATTTATGGTTCTGAATGGAAAAAACCATCATCCTAGAATTCTGTAACGTAGGAAAATAAATATTCTTCAATAATTAAAGCTTATTTCCCCTACCTCCTTCTTGCCTCCTTGTCCTCCTCCTCCTTTCTCCTTCCTTTCACAAACAATTCAGACCTCAAGACGTTAGTTTCAACATAGAGTAGCTGTGTCTGGATGGGAGGTTGGAGGGTGGGAGTGGAGAGCCACAGTGGCCCAAAGTGGGGTGAGAGAAGTCAAGCAGTATAATGTCCACATGGGTAAAAACCTACCCTGCAGAGAAGTCAGACCCTGAGCGTGAAGAGAAGTGCATTTATGGATGCTTAATTTCCTGAGGAAATTGGAGAAAGAACGGGCTACCCGCTCCAGTATTCTGATCTGGAGAATTCCATGGACCGTATAGTCCATGGGGTTGCAAAGAGTCGGACATGACTGAGTGACTTTCACAATTTTCTGTGATCATTAAATATACTGTTACAGACTGAATGTTTTGTGTTCCCCAAATCCATGTGTTGAAACCCTAACCCCCAAGTATATCTGTATTTGGAGAAGGGACCTCCAGGAAGGTAATTAAGATTAAATGAGGTCATAAGGGTGGGTCTTGATCTGATAGGATTAATGTTCTTATGAAAAAGAGCTTGCTTGCTCCTGTCTCTTGACACATGCTCTGAAGAAAGGCCATGTGAGCACACAGCGAGGAGGCAGCTGTCTGCAAGCCAGGATGGGAGTCTGCGCCAGAAACTGAATTGGCTAGGACTTCGATCTCGGGTCTCTAGCCTCCAGAGCTGTGACATAATAAATTTCTTTTGTTTAAGTCACTAGTCTATGGTATCTTGTTCTGGTAATCCCAGCAGACTAAGACACATACTCTCAGTCCTTTGAGACGCGTTGAGACCTAGATAATAGCTGAAGAGTCACTGATAAATCCAGAAGGATAGTAAGTGACTGTCCCTAGAGAGTACCTCATACATCCAGGTTAGAAAGAAGCATAGGTTGAAAGGAAGAATTTTGTTAACGAGTCTTGATGGCAATAATTTCTTTCTTAATTGACAGTCATTTTCTCTTCTCAGGAATGTGAATCGGACCCTTGCTGTGAAGGAAAGACCTGTAAACTTAAATCATTTGCTGAATGTGCATATGGTGCCTGTTGTCAAGACTGTCGGGTAGGGAATTCCTCCCAATTTGGAAAAAAAAAAGAAAAGGAAAAATGTGCCCGTGTCAAAATTGGTTTTCTCTGATCTGTAAGAGAGCACTATTTTTATTACATGATTAGATGGAAAATTTTATGATACTTGTTTGCAGTTTTGTATCATCTTTTATGGCAAATGGTCTAAAGAGATTTTTTTCCTAAGTAGAAACATTTTCTTTTCTGATTTATGAGTGACCTATGTTTTTCACTAAAAATTCAACAATAGAAAGTTGACACTGAAAGACCCTCTATCATTTTACCCCCTTCATTTAGCCACTGTTGATAATTTATTACTTTAGTCACTTTTTCCTATGTAAATATGAATGTGTGTGTGTGTGTAAGTGGATAAACATGGGTATACGTATTTTTACTATGTCCTTTTTTCAGTAATATACTATTGATTTTCTTCCATTCATTTAGTTCTATAGGTTTATATAGTTAGTGTTCCTTTATATGGCTGTCCCATAATTTCTTTATCTGGTCAACTAATGATGGACATTTAGATTGCTTCCAATTTTTGCTTATAAGTAGAATTGCTGGAACAGAGTATGCATGTGAAAATTTTGACACACATTTTTATACTGTCTACAGATGTGCCAGTCTGTATTTGCCAGTGTAATCAATGCACTGATAACTGTGCAGTGTACAGTATTGATTATACTCTATAATCATTATTTTTGTTTTCTCTTACTAACATATGTCTTCCTCGGTGGCTCAGATGGCAAAGAGTCTGCCTGCAATGTAGGAGACCCAGGTTCGATCCCGAGGTTGGGAAGATCCCCTGGAGAAGGAAATGGCAACCCTCTCCAGTATTCTTGCCTGGAGAATCCCATGGACAGAGGAGCCTGGTGGGCTGCAGTCCATAGGGTTACAAAGAGGCAGACACGACTGAGCGACTAACATTTTGACTTCACTTATTACATTTGTTGTTAGTCAGTGTTATAATTCAGGTTAGTTTGATAGGTGTAAAGTGCTTTTATATCTTCGTTTAATTTGCATTTCTTTTGGTCATCTATGATGCTCTGCTTTTTTCATTTTCCGTATTTGATGACTTTTATAAATTGCCTGTTACTGGCCTTTGTTCACTGTTCTATTGGGTTATTTAATCTTCTGTTTTTGTTAGACCTTCTTATAGATATAAATACTGTGGTTTCAAATTTGGTTAATCTGTGGGAATTTTCCTGATATTCCTGTTCAATTTCAATTCTGTTACCCTAGTTCCTTCCAGGAGGCACTTTGTGCCGAGGAAAAACCAACGAATGTGACCTTCCGGAGTACTGCAATGGTTCTTCTCAGTTCTGTCAGCCAGATGTTTTTATTCAGAATGGGTATCCTTGCCATAATAACAAAGCCTATTGTTACAATGGCATGTGCCAATATTATGATGCTCAGTGTCAAGTCATCTTTGGCTCAAGTAAGATATTTTATTTATATTGATTGCTTTGCTTTTATTTATATATTTTTTGTTTTAGTTTTTGTTAAAAATGAAAATTGAGCATTATTGCTAAAGTTGAAGTTCTGTTTCCTGTCTCCTATCACTTCTCCATCTTTCCTTCTCCATAGGCAGTCAAGGTCATGAATTTGATGCATCCAAGTTCATTTGGTGATTTTTGCTTTTACTTTGTCACCGCTCTGTCCTGTGTATATTAATATTATATGTATATATATATGCACAGTATTGTATTTTAGCCTTAATAAACTCATGTAAATAGTATGGGGATATACACATGGGTCTTCTGTTTTCATTGTTCACTCAAAATGCTTTTGCATTCTGTCTGTATTGCTGTATTTAGATCACAGAGCATTAGAGTATTGCGTTATATAATTGGAATCCATTCTTTTCCTAGTAGTATGTATATATATTTTTTTATTTTGTGTGTCTTAAAACATTTTTTTGTTATCAAAGTTATACGTACACTAGATTATAGAGTCAAATTATTCATCAAGGTTTTATGAAAAAGTACAATGTACTTCCAGGCTTCCCAGGTGGTGCTGTGGTAAAAGGACCCACCTGCAAGTGCAGAAGATGCAAGAGATGAGGGTTCAATCTCTGGGTCTGGAAGGTCCCCTGGAGTAGGAAATGGCAACCCACTCCAGCATTCTCTCTGGAAAAGTCCATGAACAGAAGAGCCTGGCAGGCTACAGACCATGGGGTTGCACGTCTGAGCACACAATCATCAAAGTACTCCCACTTAATAGCCCATTCCTGAAGGCCACCACTTTAACCTTTTCTTCCTCCCTTCTAGTTAATTACTTTGTTACTGGCTCTAGGTCTTTAGATAATTTCTTGGTCATGCTACTTTTTTAATTTTTCCATTCTAGGTATTAAATGTTAATTTTTCACTGTGGAGGATAAGGATTAAATTTCTTCCCTTCTCTTCTCCCAACACTTGTCAACTCTTATCCTACTCATGTTCATTTTTCATTCTCCATCTTCTTAATATGGATTAATTATAATTTTAGGTAGAGCTGTGTTGACTCTTGTAGTCTTGTGATTTATAACAAACAAATAAAAAAATTGGTCTTTGTTCAGTTCCTGGCACGAACTCCTAAAATCTTTGGAATTTCCCAAATGATAAGAGCCTTGAAAATGTCTTTTGTTATGTCAATCAGGTGACTTTTTGGCAAACCCCTTGGTTACCTAAGGATGGGCTGGTTGCCAGAGAACAAGCCTTGTGGTTAGTGGTTGGAACTTTTAAGTCCCCCTACCTCTGGGGAGGGTAGAGGGACTGGAGATGGAGTTACTTTCCAGTGGCCAGTGGTTTAATCAATCTGCCCATATAATGAAGCCTCTTTAAAAACCGGAAAGGACAGTTTGGAGAGCTTGAGACTTAGTGAACTTGTGGAGAGGCAGGAAGAGAGCCTGGAACCTCCAAGCCCCTTTCTCCATACCTTGCCCTGTTCATCAGGCAAGAATACTGGAGTGGGTTGCCATGCCCTCCTCCAGGGGGCCTTCCCAACCCAGGGATCAAACCCAGGTCTCCCGCATTGCAGGCAGATTCTTTACCATCTGAACCCCAGGGAAGCCCTCTGATATATTGGTTTGTCCAAAAAGTTAATTGGTTTTTCTCTAAGATGTTATGGAAAAACCTGAACAAACTTGTTGGCTGAACCAATATTTTGCACTGATGGGCAGGTTTGTTGCTGTTTAGTCACTCAGTTGTGTCCGACTCTTTTGCAACCCCATGGGCGATAGTCCAGCGGGCTCTTCTGTCCATGGGAGTCTCTAGGCAAGAATACTGGGGTGGGTTGCCATTTCCTCCTCCAGGGAATCTAATCAACCCATGGATCGAGCCCGTGTCTCTGCATCTTCTGAATTGCAGGTCAGTTCTTTACTGCTGAGCCACAGGGGAAGCCCTGATAAGCAGGTTATTGCAGACCAAAAAAAGTAATTACAGATGGGGGTTGTTATTAATTTAGCTGCATTTTCTTATATAAATGTGAGCATGTGTGTTTTGCTAGGGTTATTGCCATGTGACGTTTATCCTGTGCAAGTATTCTGCATCCATTTTCAGATCACTTCATCCTCTGCCTCTTTTTTTAATTACATCTCCTTTCACTGCATGTCCATTTTGTTTTAAACTGAACAATATTGTACCAGGTGTGTAAGACAGACACATGAATTTCCATCATTATATGGCAAGTACTGCCATTTGGGCTGCAAAATATTTCCAAATAAAATATTTTTAGGAATATATATAAGTGGCAAAGTTGAGCATTAAAGGATACATATATAAAATATAAGAAAACAAGAATGGATTGATACTTTGTCAGTGTCATGGCTGTTTGTCAGTGTAATTAATACCTAAATTAAGCTTCCATATATGGTAAAATGGGCTGCCCTGGTAGCTCAGTGGTAAAGAATCCACCTGCCAATGCAGGAGATGCAAGGTTGATCCCTGTGGGAAAAAATAATAGCTGGCAGTGTTTTCACCAACCCTCCCCAACCTGATCTAACCAGGGGTGCAGTGGAGCTGTGAGAACAGTGAAAATAAGTAGACTGAAAGTGCTGCCATACTGTGCATGGTTTTTGATTTATTTATAATTTCATCTTCTTTAATGACACTTCTTTGAGGACTTGAGTGTTCGAGTCCATGCTAACGTTTAACTACCAACCAGGCTTTATCTTTACATTTTGTTGTTAATTATAAATGTGGAACAAAATGTTTCACCTGTAGATTCTGAAATCTTTTAATAGATGTTGAGGCAGTTCATCCAGGCATATGGACTGTTGTAGTGAATGCTTTTATTTCTGAATTAAATTGCCAAGTCTTAAAAACATTAAAAAATTTTTAAAATTTTATTGGAGTATAGTTGATTTACAATGTTGTATTAGTTTCAGGTGTACAAAAAAAATTTTTTTTCTTTTTTTTTTGATGTTATAGAAGCCAAGGCTGCCCCAAAGGAATGTTTCCTTGATGTGAATTCCAAAGGTGACAGATTTGGCAATTGTGGTTTCTCTGGCCATGAATACAAGAAGTGTGCCACTGGGTAAGTGGAAGCAAAAAAAAACAAAAAATAAGAAAAGCACATGAAAGAATGTGATATCAGTCATCTGTAGGAAGTTTTATAGCTCCTTGTGACTGCTTTCTCCTCCTAAAATATATAACTTTTCAGACTTACAATTTTGTAAAACATGGCTTCAGAGAGACTGAATAGGAATGATAAAATAATTCATAGCTTTTGACATTACCTATCTAAAATGTAATGTTTTTTATCATGTCACTTTTGTTTATCCTTGTTCTATAGTAAGAACCTCAAATAAACATTCTTCTTTTTTTCCTTTTGTTAAAAGATTATGCTGCTAAACCCATATGTAAAGGTACCTGCAGAATTAATTCAGAACTTCATAATTTTCTTCTGGCTCTATATAATTTTAAAGTGATTAATTAGAAAACTTTTTTGTTTCTATAACATTTGCACATTATGAAAAATAATATTGCAAAGTTATAAACAAGAGAAAATTTATCATGATCTCTCTGTGTATGTCCACTAATTTCAGTGTACATACGTCTTCCTTTATTTTGCTTCTGTGCACTGTACACACACACACTAACGTTAATTTTATAAAATTGGAATTAGTCTATAATACTGTGCTTTCCAGATACACAGATAGATAAATGTAGGTATGTAAACATATAAATGGAGCTCTGACTGGAGCTCTTCTGGTGGATGTGAGGGCAGGAAATTCCTACCGGCCTGAGGTTCACCCAGAGGCTTTGACCATGAAGCCATGGGGCTCTAGAGAATGAGCTGGAAACTCACTGCTGCTGCTGCTGTTGCTAAGTCGCTTCAGTCGTGTCCGACCCTGTGTGACCCCATAGACGGCAGCCCACCAGACTCCGCCGTCCCCGGGATTCTCCAGGAAAGAATACTGGAGTGGGTTGCCATTTCCTTCTCCAGTGCATAAAAGGGAAAAGTGAAAGTGAAGTCACTCAGTCGTGTCCGACTCTTAGCGACTCCATGGACTGTAGCCTACCAGGCTCCTCCCTCCATGGGATTCTCCAGGCAAGAGTACTGGCATGGGGTGCCATTGCCTTCTCCAGGAAACTCACTAGACTGTATTATATCTGTTGCAGTGCTAACATTCTGTATCAATTGTTTTGTTTTTTGTAATATTCATATTTTTATTCTAAAAATGGTTATAAAAAGCCAAAAAAATTAAATACATTATATTATTTATATATAATGTGCTTCTTCTACCCACTTCACCTCCTACTCTGCTAGTTAATAGCCAAGCAACTGAGGTAAAACAATGCTCATGAAGAAGAAATAACAACCGTGGCTTCCATGTTCCTAAATCTAACAGAGTATCTTTAGGTCTTCAAGCTTCTGGACCTTTCAGTAGCATTGATCTATGTTGACCATTTTCTCCTTGAAGAAGCCCCTTTCCTTGGCTTTTGTGTGGAATGTTCTTCTAGTATTTTTCTCTGTTTCTGGATGCTTCTTTAATGTATTTATTTGTAAGCTCATCTTTCTCTACTGAGCCATTAAATGTTGAGAAATACTTCCACTCTACTGATCTGGCCCTCTGCCACAGGGCCTTGGCATGTGCTGTTCCTTCTGGCTGACTTGCTCTTCTGTCTCCTCTTGCCAGATCTCATTTTAGCTAACTCCTCTAAGATAGACTTCCTCAACTTCCTTTTCAGGGTCACATGTCCCTCTTATAGATGTGCTTAATGCCATGTGCTTTAAAAAAATTGTTAGTCAATTTATATTGTTCTAATTCTTTACAAATTAATTATTCATAGAAACTATTTCATAGAGTACTTACAGTATATCTTTCTTGATATAGAAAACAGTGTAGATTGAAAGAAGTTAGAAAAACAAGAAAGTATTTCAAAAGAAGGTATATGACTGTCTTGAGTAGTCTCAAAACTAATTGTAGCACTCTTTTTCTGGGGAACTTTTTTGTGTATTTAAATTGCATGGGAAGGCTTTATTGCTTTACTATTGCCTTAACAAGAACAATCATTTAAAAATGATACTGCTTTAGAATAAGATAGATGCTGTAATAGGTAATTTTCTAGATAAAGGGAAAGTCAGATACAAAACCAGTTATAAGCACAGCACTTTCAAGATTCTTTTATGATGTTTAAGAAAAACCAAGGAGACTCTTTCCTGTACTTTGGGGAGTTTGATCCATCTTGGCTAACATAATTAGGCTAAATCAAAATGAGAAAAGTAGCAATTTGAAAGTTGAAGGAAGGGTGACCTGGTTAAAAAGTTGCATGCTTCTTTTTCATTGAATTTGATATATTGTGTTTTCCTTATTGTTCAGTTCATAATATTTTCTCAGTTACATTGTGATTTCTCCTTTGATTCATGAGTTATTAAAAATGTATTGCTAATTTCCAAGTATTTGGGAGTATTCTGGTTTTCTGTTTGTTTTTGGTTTCTAGTTTAATTCCATTGAGAACATACTTTGTATGATTTCAGTTCTTTTCAATTTGTTGGGACGTGAATTACTGTCCAGCATATGGTCTATTTTGGTGAATGTTCCATGTCAATTAAAAAGCAGAGTATTGTGCTGCTGTTGGATATATTGTTCCGTAAATGTCAAGTTAATTAATTGTTGTATTCAAATCTTCTATATTTGGGGTGTATGTGTGTATTTATCTGTTTCCCCTTCAGTTTCTGAGAGGGATATGTGCAGATCTCCAGCTATGATTATGAAGTTGTCTACTTCTTCTTTTAGTTCTGTAAATTCTTGTATGTGTTTTCAAGTGTGTTCTTTGGTGCTTATGTTATTAGGTGCATACACATTTAGGATTGTTATATGTTTTCTGAAGGAACTGAATCTTTTATTATTACCAAAGTCTCTACTTTGGAATTTTTTTTTTTTTGGCAGTGTTTGTCATGTAAACATTTTATTTGCTTATATGACTATTTGCCTGAAGCAGTTTTTCTATTGGTGCTTGTAATATAATATTTAAATGAATATAACAGTAAGCATCTCTTAGCTTTATTGGCTGTTTGCATTTCTTATTTTGTGAATTGCATATTTGCATCTTTGCTGTTATTTTTCTGTTGAAGTTACTATCCTTCTAATGATTTGTGATTGATTTTTTTAATATATTAAGAGTATTTCTTTTTCTTTTTTTTAAATTTATTTTTTATTGAAGGATAATTGCTTTACAGAATTTTGTTGTTTTCTGTCAAACCTCAACATGAATCAGCCATTTTCTTTTTACTCTTTAATATGTCACCAAGACTATACATGAGACATTGAGTACCTTATAGAAAAATGAATTTTGGTAGGTTCCAATAGACGCTAACCGAGATCTGTTTTATTCTATGCTTTGTTTTAGAGGTTTTCATAACTAATTTCACTAACTATGTGACATTGGGGCTTCCCTGGTAGCTCAGATGGTGAAGAATATGCTTCCAATGCAGGAGACCCGGGTTTGACCCCTGGATCTGGAAGATCCCCTGAAGAAGGGCATGGCAACCCACTCCAGTATTCTTGCCTGGAGACTTCCATGGTCTGAGAAGCCTGGCAGGCTACATAGTCCGTAGGGTTGCAAAGAGTTGGCACAACTGAAGTGATTTAGCATGCATGCTTGCATGTGGCATAGGCATCTTTATTTAGCTCTTGTTTTTCAGATGAAGAAACTGAACTTCAGAAACTTTAAGCACTTTACTCAGGTTGCCTTGTAAGTAAATGGTGACGTAGGAACGAATATAGGGACTTCCCTGGTGGTCCAGTGGCTAAGACTCTCTGCTCTCAATGCAGGGGGCCTGGGTTCAATCCTTGGTCAGGGAACTAGATACTGCATACCAGAATAAAAGATCCCAAGTGCTGCAACTGAGACCTGGTTTAGGCAAATAAATAAATTAATTAATTAAAAAAAAGAATAAATGTCAGGTTGGGACAAAAGAATTTAACTCTTAAGTGAAGGATGGAAGAAAGAGCAGCTTAATAGCAGCATGTGCAAAAAGCAAATAGAGGGTTTAGCTAAGGATAAATTCAAGGACATCAGTAATATAATGTAGTGTTCATAAGAGCTGCTGTCATCCTGGGCTTCATAGAAGTATAATATCTCAGTGAAGTAAATGACAGTTCATCTTGTTCTTTACTTATCAGACTGTAACTGAACTTTACTGTTTCACTCCGAGCACTGTGCTTCAATAGGCAGTGAGACAAACTGGAACATACTTAAGAGGGGAGTTTCCTGTTGCATGAGAAATAATTGTAGAGTATTGCCCTAGTGAAGTAAGTCATTAGGACCTGCATGACAGTTGTCCTAAAAGGTTGCCATGTAGAGGAAAGAAAAGATATTATCTGTGTGGTCTCATGTCGACCATCTGGGACCAGTGAGGAAAAGTTATAGAGAGAAAGATGTTAACTCAGGAAGTAAAAGAATGTTATGATAGTTAGTGTGAGAATATTTAGGAGGTGATGAATTAGAGGAATTGGAAAATCATATCCTACAAGGACTTGGTCGTGATATCATAGGGGAGATTTAATAGGGTAGGTGCTTAGATCAAAAGACAAGCAATTAAAAAGGAAATTTCAGTGAGGCATCTTAAGAGTTGATGTTAGGGATACTTAATGTATCATGAAGGGGTATAGGAAGAACATTAACTCACACACCCTTGGTAATAGGAATTATAGTCAGGGAGGTCTTTGTAGAGTTCTAATACTGAATTAGTGAATTAATGAACTAGTGAATTGAATCTTTCAGTAAGTAAGAGTTAGCCAAGCGAAGAACGATGGAGTTCCTTCAAGCTTGTTTAACATTACAAAATCTGACTTCTCTTTATTATAACTCAATAAAAAGACACCATTGAATTTCGGTGTAGTTCTGTTATTTTCTATGTAAAAGCATTTATAAAATTATATCACATTTAAAAGCAACTACATTAGTTAGACTTTTTTGAGCTCTAAGCAGATAATGAAGGGGGATTCTTAGGTGTCGGCATCAGCACCCCTGGTACCCTAGGAATTTGTGTCTTCACATGCGCTTACCTCTTCTCTTTGCCATATTTAAAGAGAGCTACTTTGATCTCTGTTGCTGTCACACACTTTCTCTGTTGAGATTCCCTTCAGCTAAATAGAAATAAACTCTCTCTCTGTACAAAAATGTATAATTTTTCTTTTGTATCTACACCAGATGCGTTGTAGTATGCATTATTTCTCTTTCTTTCCAGGAATGCTTTGTGTGGAAAGCTTCAATGTGAGAATGTACAACAATTGCCTGTATTCGGAATTGTGCCTGCTATCATTCAGACTCCTGGAAAAGGCACCAAATGCTGGGGTGTGGACTTCCAGCTTGGATCGGATGTTCCAGATCCTGGCATGGTGAACGAAGGCACCAGATGTGATGTTGGAAAGGTAATCAAAATGTTTTTTCAAACAAAGTAAAAATTTAAGAATTAAAAAAGAATCATTATACAAAGTGAGTGGTTCTTTTCTGGTTATAAAAGAAATCTCTACTCATTGTGGAGATTTGGGAAAACAGAAAGCCACCAAGAATAAAATTAAGAATGGCTATACCTCCTGATGATCTGTAGCCATATAAAGCTTTCTTTTCATTTAAAATTTTAATTGGAATATAGTTGATTTACAGTGTTGTGTTAGTTTCATATAATGCTTTCTTTAACTTCAGAAATGATCAATTTTTATAATGGTTGCTGAGTTGGAATATCATTATCTGCATCTAATAGTTTCCACAATTTCATTAAAGAAACTTCTGCATCCATAAAAAGAAGCTGTAATTCTATTATTCTGATTTCTTTCTTAGAGTCATGTATTATAACCTGTTGTTTCTATGTTGTGATATACTGGGCACCTCCCCCACCCCCCTTTCAATGTGCTATAGTTTATTAGCCAAGGTACTACTTGCTGGGACATTTAGGGGATTTTCAGGAGTGTGTATGTGTGAGTGTGTGTGTGTGTGTGTGTATGTGTGTGTGTGTGTACATGCATACGTGACTATACTGGAAGTGTTGTAATGCTTGTCCTCCCCATGCTTCCTGCTACTCTGACCACAGCTGTTTGGATCAGAGGTGAGCCAAAAGTTAGCTGCTGGGTTACTACCAGAGGTTCTGGATGAGTTGAGCTAGGCCTAATTCCATTTGTGGGGGGAACAGATAAGTAAAGGAAGGCAGTTAAGAGTAGAGCTGAAACTGAGAAGTCTCTGAGAGATGCCATAATGTAGGAGTAGGGCTAGAAGGGTAATAGCAAGCTTAAGCTGTACACGAGAGATCTAAGGGTGGAGGATTGTTGAAAAAGCTGAAGAAACCAACTCGCAGGAGCGCAGAGGAGGAAGGAGCGAATACAGCTGACTGATTATGGGACCATGGGACACATGAAAAAGACAGAGGGACCCTAGGTTACCCCAGTTTCTATCAGGTTTTCAATTCCCATTCTGTTGTCTCTCATTCTTACAAAAAGACCCTTGTGTTATTGTGTCTGCCTTTGCCGTGGGCTTCCCTTGTGGCTCAGCTGGTAAAGAATCCACCTGCAATGCAGGAGACCTGGGTTCGGTCCCTGGGTTGGGAAGATCCCCTGGAGAAGGGAAAGGCTACCCACTCCAGTATTCTGGCCTGGAGAATTCCGTGGACTATAGCCCATGGGGTCGTAAAGAGTCAGACATGACTGAGCTACTTTCACTTTGCCATGCCATTAACTCAGCTGCTGTTCAGTTCCGTTCAGTCGCTCAGCTGTGTACGACTCTTTGCGACCCCATGAATCGCAGCACGCCAGGCCTCCCTGTCCATCACGAACTCCTGGAGTTTACCCAAACCCATGTCCATCGAGTTGGTGATGCCATCCAACCATCTCACCCTCTGTCGTCCCCTTCTCCTCCTGCCCCCAGTACTTCCCAGCATTAGGGTCTTTTCCAGTGAGTCAACTCTTCACATGAGGTGGCCAAGGTATTGGAGTTTCAGCTTCAACATCAGTCCTTCCAATGAACACCCAGGACTGATCTCCTTTAGGATGGACTGGTTGGATCTCCTTGAAGTCCAAGGGACTCTCAAGAGTCTTCTCCAACACCACAGTTCAAAAGCATCAATTCTTCGGCACTCAGCTTTCTTCACTGTCCAACTCTCACATCCATACATGACCACTGGAAAACCATAGCCTTGACTAGACGGACCTTTGTTGGCAAAGTAATGTCTCTGCTTTTAAATATGCTGTCTAGGTTGGTCATAACCTTCCTTCCAAGGAGTAAGTGTCTTTTAATTTCATGGCTGCAATCACCATCAGCAGTGATTTTGGAGCCCCCAAAAATGAAGTCTGACACTGTTTCCCCATCTAGTTCTCATGAAGTGATGGGACCAGAAGCTATGATCTTAGTTTTCTGAATGTAGAGCTTTAAGCCAACTTTTTCACTCTCCTCTTTCACTTTCATCAAGAGGCTGTTTAGTTCTTCTTCACTTTCTGCCATTAGGGTGGTGTCATCTGCATATCTGAGGTTATTGATATTTCTCCCGGCAATCTTGATTCCAGCTTGTGTTTCTTCCAGCCCAGCATTTCTCATGATGTACTCTGCATAGAAGTTAAATAAGCAGGGTGACAATATACAGCCTTGACGTACTCCGTTTCCTATTTGGAACCAGTCTGTTGTTCCATGTCCAGTTCTAGCTGTTGCTTCCTGACCTGCATACAGGTTTCTCAAGAGACAGGTCAGGTGGTCTGGTATTCCCATCTCTTTCAGAATTTTCCACAGTTTATTGTGATCCACACAGTCAAAGGCTTTGGTATAGTCAATAAAGCAGAAATAGATGCTTTTCTGGAACTCTCTTGCTTTTTCGATGATCCAACGGATGTTGCAATTTGATCTCTGGTTCCTCTGCCTTTTCTAAAACTAGCTTGAACATCTGGAAGTTCATGGTTCACGTATTGCTGAAGCCTGGCTTGCAGAATTTTGAACATTACTTTACTAGCGTGTGAGATGAGTGCAATTGTGCGGTAGTTCGAGCATTCTTTGGCATTGCCTTTCTTTGGGATTGGAATGAAAACTGACCTTTTCCAGTCCTGTGGCCACTGCTGACTTTTCCAAATTTGCTGGCATATCGAGTGCAGCACTTTCACAGCATCATCTTTGAGGATTTGAAATAGCTCAACTGGAATTCCATCACCTCCACTAGCTTTGTTCATGGTGATGCTTTCTAAGGCCCACTTGACTTCACATTCCAGGATGTCTGGCTCTAGGTGAGTGATCACACCATCGTGATTATCTGGGTCGTGAAGATCTGTTTTGTACAGTTCTTCTGTGTATTCTTGCCACCTCTTCTTAATATCTTCTGCTTCTGTTAGGTACATACCATTTCTGTCCTTCATCGAGCCCATCTTTGCATGAAATGTTCCCTTGGTATCTCTAATATTCTTGAAGAGATCTCTAGTCTTTCCCATTCTCTTGTTTTCCTCTATTTCTTTGCATTGATCACTGAGGTAGGCTTTCTTGTCTCTCCTTGCTATTCTCTGGAACTCTGCATTCAGATGGGAATACTTTCCTTTTCTCCGTTGCTTTTCGCTTCTCTTCTTTTCACAGCTATTTGTAAGGCCTCCTCAGACAGTCATTTTGTTTTTTTGCATTTCTTTTCCATGGGGATGGTCTTGATCCCTGTCTGCTATACAATGTCATGAACCTCTGTCCATAGTTCATCAGGCACTCTGTCTATAGATTAGTCCCCTAAATCTATTTGTCACTTCCACTGTATAATCATAAGGGATTTGATTTAGGTCATACCTGAATGGTCTAGTGGCTTTCCCTACGTTCTTCAATTTAAGTCTGAATTTGGCAATAAGGAGTTCATGATCTGAGCCACAGTCTGCTCTCGGTCTTGTTTTTGCTGACTGTATAGAGCTTTTCCATCTTTGGCTGCAAAGAATATAATCAATCTGATTTTGGTGTTGACCATCTGGTTATGTCCACGTGTAGAGTCTTCTCTTGTGTTGTTGGAAAAGGGTGTTTGCTATGACCAGTGCGTTCTCTTGGCAAAACTCTATTAGCCTTTGCCCTGCTTTATTCTGTACTCCCATGCCAAATTTGCCTGCTATGCCAGGTGTCTCCTGACTTCCTACTTTTGCATTCCAGTCCCCTATAATGAAAAGGACATCTTTTTTGGGTGTTAGTTCTAAAAGGTCTTGTAGGTCTTCATAGAACCGTTCAAGTTCAGCTTCTTCAGCGTTACTGGTCGGGGCATAGACTTGGATTACCGTGATATTGAATGGTTTGCCTTGGAAACGAACAGAGATCATTCTGTCGTTTTTGAGATTGCATCCAAGTACTGTATTTCGGACTCTTTTGTTGACCATGATGACTACTCCATTTCTTCTAAGGGATTCCTGCCCACAGTAGTAGATATAATGGTCATCTGAGTTAAGTTCACCCATTCCAGTCCATCTTAGTTCACTGATTCCTAGAATGTTGACGTTCACTCTTGCCATCTCCTGTTTGACCACTTCCAATTTGCCTTGATTCATGGACCTAACATTCCAGGTTCCTATGCAATATTGCTCTTTACAGCATCGGACTTTGCTTCTATCACCAGTCACATCCACAGCTGGGTATTGTTTTTGCTGTGGCTCCATCCTATCATTCTTTCTGGAGTTATTTCTCCACTGATCTCCAGTAGCGTATTGGGCACCTACCGACCTGGGGAGTTCATCTTTCAGTGTCCTATCTTTTTGCCTTTTCATACTGTTCATGAGGTTCTCAAGGCAAGAATACTGAAGTGGTTTGCCATGCCCTTCTCCAGTGGACCACAGCTGCTGAGGTTAGTATAAACAATGTTGAGGTAAAGGACTTTCTAAGAAATTTCACAACATCCTCGTTGTTTTCTGAGGTTAAAGGGTACCCTAATGGGGTACGTATGTTTAGGGTTTTATATATAGTTTTGCCAAATTTCTCTTTAGAAAAGTTTTTCCCTTTTTACTTTCTGAGCAGTTTTTAATTGTAAGTGTTTCAATTCTCTATATTGTAATCAGGATTAGGTACTATTGTTTTTAAACTTTCATTGGTCATTTTCTTTTTATTTTGATCTTTCTTGACTACTAGTGACATTAAATTTTTCTGTCCGTATATTTATTCCTTCTTTTGTGATTTGCTTGTTAATATTCTTTGCTCATTTAAAAAATGGTGTGTTTTTATCAATTTTTAAAGAGCTTTAACTTACGTCATATAAAACTTAATGTAATACATTTTTAAGATTTATTTGCCCAGTTTATTACTTGCCTCTTTCTTTTGATTTTAGTATTTTTTTCCATGTTTACTTTTTTATATAAACAAATCTATTATTCTTTTCCTTTAAGAAAGGGAAAGTAAAGAAAGTCCAACTTTAATTTCAAATTTTAAAGACTTTTCTTAGTATAGTATCAGAGCATTATTTTCTAGGACATTTAAAATTTTTTAAATACTTTTCTCTTTAGTCCAGTTTGAGTGTATAGTATGAAGTTGGCATTCTTTTTTTTCCTTTTATCATTTTATTTATTCAGAGATGATGACTGTATGCTGACATCTAATGTTACTTTTTTTTTTAGAATGATTTGTTATTTGCCTACACCTCAAGTATAATCTCTCTTTTAATTTGAAATATTATTTAAATTGCTTATTAAATATTTATATATACTTGGGCTTGATTTCTGCTTTTTCACATCATGTCCACTGATTGGTCTGACTACTCATATGTCAGTATTGACTTCTTTTAGTTTTTATCAGTTTTATAATGTATTTTTAATATTTGGTTATATAAATGCCCCTTCATTCTTTTTTCATAGTTTTCTTTGCTATTAATATTCATTTATTATTACAGATGAACTTGAGATGATTTTGTCAAGGTGCCAAAAAAAATTAAAAATAAAAGCGCTTTGGAATTTTGGTTGGGATCATGTCAGATTTATAAATTTGTAATGGGGAAAAGTGACATCTTTACATTATTCAGTCTTCTCATAGAAGAACATTAGGTATGTCTCTCAGTTTCTTGGGGGTTGTATTTTAAAGCTGTAGTTATAAAGCTCTTTTTCATTTTTTTGTTATTCCTAGGTATTTTATATTTTCATTACTATTATGAATAACACAGATTTATCTTATTATGTTTTCTAATTTGTTATGTTTCATTTTTTAATTTGTTTTTATTGGTGAGAGAAGCTATTTTGTTTATATTTTTATTGGCTATTATTGATATTCAGAAAAATATATTCACTTGTGTATATTTACTTTGTGACCAGCCATACGCTTAGTGTTACATATTTTTATTATTGTATTAGAATTTTCTAGGTAAGCTGTTATCTGTAAATGATAGAAAGTTTATTTCCTTTCTGATACTTACAATTTGAATTTTTTTCCTGTGTAATTGCAATGGTAAAGCTTGCAGGATAATTTTAAATAATAATCATGATAGTGTACTTTGTCTTTTCCCTAACTTGACTGGGAATGCGTGCAGCCTTTCAGGGTTATACGTGATTTTGAATATTGGCTTGGGGTAGATAGTGTTTTTCATTTAATGGAGAATCCTTTTAATTGTAATTAGTAAGAAGAAAAGAGGAGGAAATAGTTTTAAAATTTTATAAGTATTTTCCAATAGCTGTTTAAATAATCACTACATATTTTCCTTTGACTTGTTCATGTACTGAGTTATGTTGATAAATTCCTTGACATTAAATTGTCTTTACAACCTTGGAGCAAACACGGTAATGTAGATTTATTTCTCAGTCTTTGTGCTGGTGAATATACTTTTATATTTCTGAAACTGTCCACTTATGCTTTTTTAACTGATGAAAATTTACTCTGTGGATTTTAGTCAGTACTCTTAAATTTCACAGAAACTCAGCTAAGACTTAATTAAGTCATAGCAGGAAATTTACTGACTCAAACCACAGAATCAAATACAGAGCTTTGGAACTCAAACTCTCAGATAATGTTCCTGTGGTTCTTTTACTGTGTCTTTCATCTTTGTTTTCCATTGTTGTCCCCCTGCCACCTCCCCTCCAGCCAAGCCCAGCTTTATTAAAATACAGTTGATATGTAACATTGTGTAAGTTTCAGCTGTACAGTGTGATAATTGATATATATTGTGAAATAATTAGCACAGTAAGGTTAGTTAACACATCTATCACCTCATATACATTTTTTGGGGGGTGAGAACATTTTAAGATTGACTCTCAGCAACTTTCAAGAATATAATACAGTACTGCTAACTGTAATCACCATGCTGAATATTAGATCCCCAGAACTTATTCATCTTATAATTGAAAGTTTATACCTTTTGACCAACATCTCTCCATTTCTCCCATTCCCTGGCAACCACCCTTCCATTCTGAGTTCAGTTTTTTAAAAAATTCCATATATAAGTGAGATCATATGGAATTTATTTTTCTCCATCAGACTTATTTCTCTTAGTCTGAATGCCCTGAAGATCCATCCATATTGTTGCAAATGGCAGGACTGGTTGTTCAGGAGTGTGTTGTTTAATTTTCAGTATTGTGAATTTTCCAGTTTTCCACTAGTTATACTACTGTGGTCGAAAAAGAAACCAGATAGGATTTTGATCTTCTTAAGTCTTGCTTTGTGGCCCAGCATATGGTTTATTACATGGAATGTTCTGTGTGTGCTTAAGAAAAATATATATTCTACTGCTGTTGCATGAAATGTTCTGTATATATGTCTTTTGGTCTATTTTGGTCTATATGTTCTTCAGGTCTTCTGTTTCCTTATTACATTTCTGTATGCATCATCCATCCAATATTGAAACTGAAGTCCCCTATACTGTTATTGTATTGCTGTCTATTTCTCCCTTCAATTCTGTTATTATTTGCATTAAATATTAGATGCTCCCATATAGGGTGCATATATACTTGTAATTGTTACATACTCTTGATGAATTGACCCCTTTATCAGTATATAGTAACGTTCTTTGTCTCTTGTGATTGATTTTGTCTGAAAATGTATTATATGTGATATAACTGTTGCTACTCCTGTTCTCTTTTGATTACTATTTGCATGGAATATCTTTTTCCATCTCTTTACTTTCAACTGGTGCATATTGTTAAAGTGAACCTCTTGTGGGCAACATATTGTTAGATCTTTTTTCTTTTCTTTTTTTAATACATTCAATCACTTTGTGTCTTTTGTTGTAGGAATTTAGTTCATTTATGTTTAAAGTAACTATTGATAGGTAAATACTTATTTAACTGTTATTTTGTTAAATGTTTGTTGCCTGTTTTGTAGTTTTTTTGTTCTTCCCTTTCTGTCTTGTGATATACTTTATTGTAGTGCATGCTTTAATTCCTTTCTCTTTATCTTTTGTGCATCTACTATAAGTTTTTTTTTTTCCTTTTATTGGAACTTTATTAGTTTCCTTTGGTGATATCATATTTGCTTGATTTTTCCATGTAGCCTTGCATTGGTGTCTGTGTATTTGAAGGGGATAAACATCTTTCCAGTCTTCACAGAAAAGTTTCAGCTGGTAAAGACCTCCTGTCTGTTTTGTGTGCTGATGGGATTATCTCTGGAATCTTAGTCTGCCTGGTTTGGAGTTGGTTTCAAATCTGTCTCTAGATATGCAGTGGGACCTATGGTTGGTGAACTTTTTATCAGAAACTTCGTAGGGTATGGGTGTTAACTGGTCCCTGAGTATATTGAACTGCCCTTTTCAGGAGGTAGCCCCAAGACATGGTCCACAGCTGGGTCCTGAAACAGCAGGCCTATTACCAATTGCATGGATGGGTAGAGCTCCTATCAGGTACCTAAGAAGGCTACTGTCTGATAATTAATTGAGTCCCTGGATGGGCAGGACTGGTTTGTGGACTGTGATTGAAATGGACTGGAATGAAATCCCAGGAGCCGTTTCACATTTTGCAGCCAAAACTGAAGTCTGTAGACCTGGTTCTTGAGGCATGGATATGCGTGTCCCCAGCAAGGAACTAAGATGGACTGGAATGGGTGAATTTAACTCAGATGACCATTATATCTACTACTGTGGGCAGTAATCCCTTAGAAGAAATGGAGTAGCCATCATGGTCAACAAAAGAGTCCGAAATGCAGTACTTGGATGCAATCTCAAAAACGACAGAATGATCTCTGTTCGTTTCCAAGGCAAACCATTCAATATCACGGTAATCCAAGTCTATGCCCCGACCAGTAACGCTGAAGAAGCTGAACTTGAATGGTTCTATGAAGACCTACAAGACCTTTTAGAACTAACACTCCAAAAAGATGTCCTTTTCATTATAGGGGACTGGAATGCAAAAGTAGGAAGTCAGGAAACACCTGGCATAGCAGGCAAATTTGGCCTGGGAGTACAGAACAAAGCAGGGCAAAGGCTAATAGAGTTTTGCCAAGAGAACGCACTGGTCATAGCAAACACCCTTTTCCAACAACACAAGAGAAGACTCTACACGTGGACATCACCAGATGGTCAAAACCAAAATCAGATTGATTATATTCTTTGCAGCCAAAGATGGAGAAACTCTATACAGTCAGCAAAAACAAGGCTGGGAGCAGATTGTGGCTCAGATCATGAACTCCTTATTGCCAAATTCAGACTTAAATTGAAGAACGTAGGGAAAGCCACTAGACCATTCAGGTATGACCTAAATCAAATCCCTTATGATATACAGTGGAAGTGACAAATAGATTTAAGGGACTAATCTGATAGACAGAGTGCCTGATGAACTATGGACAGAGGTTCGTGACATTGTACAGGAGACAGGGATCAAGACCATCCCCATGGAAAAGAAATGCAAAAAAACAAAATGACTGTCTGAGGAGGCCTTACAAATAGCTGTGAAAAGAAGAGAAGTGAAAAGCAACGGAGAAAAGGAAAGTATTCCCATCTGAATGCAGAGTTCCAGAGAATAGCAAGGAGAGACAAGAAAGCCTACCTCAGTGATCAATGCAAAGAAATAGAGGAAAACAAGAGAATGGGAAAGACTAGAGATCTCTTCAAGAATATTAGAGATACCAAGGGAACATTTCATGCAAAGATGGGCTCGATGAAGGACAGAAATGGTATGTACCTAACAGAAGCAGAAGATATTAAGAAGAGGTGGCAAGAATACACAGAAGAACTGTACAAAACAGATCTTCACGACCCAGATAATCACGATGGTGTGATCACTCACCTAGAGCCAGACATCCTGGAATGTGAAATCAAGTGGGCCTTAGAAAGCATCACCATGAACAAAGCTAGTGGAGGTGATGGAATTCCAGTTGAGCTATTTCAAATCCTCAAAGGTGATGCTGTGAAAGTGCTGCACTCTATATGCCAGCAAATTTGGAAAAGTCAGCAGTGGCCACAGGACTGGAAAAGGTCAGTTTTCATTCCAATCCCAAAGAAAGGCAATGCCAAAGAATGCTCGAATTACTGCACAATTGCACTCATCTCACACGCTAGTAAAGTAATGCTCAAAATTCTCCAAGCCCGGCTTCAGCAATATGTGAACTGTGAACTTCCAGATGTTCAAGCTAGTTTTAGAAAAGGCAGAGGAACCAGAGATCAAGTTGCCAACATCCGTTGGATCATCGAAAAAGCAAGAGAGTTCCAGAAAAAACATCTATTCCTGCTTCACTGACTTTGCCAAAGCCTTTGACTGTGTGGATCACAATAAACTGTGGAAAATTCTGAACGAGATGGGAATACCAGACCATCTGACCTGTCTCTTGAGAAGCCTATATGCAGGTCAGGAAGCAACAGTTAGAACTGGACATGGAACAACAGACTGGTTCCAAATAGGAAACAGAGTACGTCAAGGCTGTATATTGTCACCCTGCTTATTTAACTTATATGCAGAGTACATCATGAGAAACACTGGGCTGGAAGGAGCACAAGCTGGAATCAAGATTGCCGGGAGAAATATCAATAGCCTCAGATATGCAGATGACACCAGCCTCATGACAGAAAGCGAAGAAGAACTAAAGAGTCCCTTGATGAACGTGAAAACGGAGAGTGAAAAGGGGCTTAAAGGTCAGCATTCAGAAAACTAAGATCATGGCATCTGGTCCCATCACTTCATGGGAAATAGATGGGAAAACAGTGTAAACAGTGTGAGGCTTTATTTTTTGGGGCTCCAAAATTACTGCAGATGATTATTGCAGCCATGAAATTAAAAGACACTTACTCCTTGGAAGGAAAGTTATGACCAACCTAGATAGCATAGTTAAAAGCAGAGACATTACTTTGCCAACCAAAGTCCGTCTAGTCCAGGCTATGGTTTTTCCAGTGGTCATGTATGGATGTGAGAGTTGGATGGTAAAGAAAGCTGAGCACTGAAGAATTGATGCTTTTGAACTGTGGTGTTGGAGAAGACTCTTGAGAGTCCCTTGGACTTCAAGGAGATCCAACCAGTCCATCCTAAAGGAGATCAGTCCTGGGTGTTCATTGGAAGGACTGATGTTGAAGCTGAAACTCCAATACTTTGGCCTCCTCATGCGAAAAGTTGACTCATTGGAAAAGACCCTGATGCTGGGACGGATTGGGGGCAGGAGGAGAAGGGGACGACAGAGGATGAGATGGCTGGATGGCATCACCAACTCAGTGGACATGGGTTTGGGTACACTCCGGGTGTTGGAGATGGACAGAGAGGCCTGGTGTGCTGTGATTTATGGGGTCGCAAAGATTCGGACATGACTGAGTGACTGAACTGAACTGAACTGAACTGATTGAAGTACTTTTATGTGCTGGGCTGCTTCCTGACCATGGCTTGAGGGGCTGGAACTGAGCGTAGTATCAGTTCAGGACCTCATGAAGTACAGACATGACTGTCTCCTCTCTCATGTTTATTCATACAAGGGAACTAATCCTATTGGACCAAGGTTTCACCATCATGACCTCAACACACCCTAATTACATACCTTCAGATATCACCACACATGGATTAGGGCTTCAACATAGGTGTTTTGAGGGGAACCCAAACATTGAGTGTAACAGTCACTACAATAGAAGTAGAAAAATATTCATTCTTGTCTTATGCCCATGTAGCTTTTTCTGTTGAGTTGTGCATTGTGCTCAGTGTGCTAAAGTGTGGTTTACCTCAACATATGTACAGTTTAATTGTTTGGGGTTGTTTATTCTTGGTTTGAATATAATAGAGAAATAATTGATCAAGGTTCTCCAGAGAAACAGAACCATTAGGTTGTCTGTGTGTATGCGTGTGTTTGTGTATGTGTATAAGGTTTTTTAAAAATATGGCATTAGCTTACACAATTATGAAAGATAACAATCCCAAGATCTGCAGTGGGCAAGTTGGAGACCCAGAAGACCTGATGGTGTATTTCCTGTTCAAAGGCTAGTGAGTTTGAGGCCCAGAAAGAGTTGCAGTTCAGTCTGAGTCCAGAGGCAAGAAAAAAACAACAACAAACCAGTGTCCCAGTTAGAAGGCAGGCAGCAGGGGAAATTTTCTCTTATTTGGAGGAGGGTCAGCCTTTTAATTTTATTCATGCCATTAACTAATTGGACAAGACCAACATAAGGAGGGTAACCTGCTTTACATTTCATCAACTTATGTGTTAATCACATCCAAAAACATCCCACAGAAACATCTAGAATAATGTTTGATCAAATATCTAGGCACCCTGTGGGCCAGTCAAGTTGATGCATGAAATTAACATCACAGGTCCACATCTTGTTAGCTTGGGGTTCTTATGCATCTCCTTAAATCATACATAATCTTCAACATGATAACAGTCTTTGAACTAATCTTGAAGACAATAGCATGGTCATAATTTTGCATAACATGGTAGAACTGTGTACAACTATTGTATCTCATGTGTAACCGAAAATGTACTAAATCCTACCTTGAGGAGAAAATTAATTCTTTGGCCACTGTGTACTTTTCTTGATGTCCTGTAACTTAAATCCTGTCATGTAAAGTTAGCAATACTTAAATACTATGATATAAAGGTAATACATTGCATATTGCCTGAGGGACTAAGAGAGAGAAGAAAAAGTTATTTGATACATGTACACACAAGCATGTTTATAACAAAATGAGGGAATGGTCATGATAATTACAGTTTTCATTTCTGTAATATAGTTATAGCTGATGTTTCATTTGTTTTTTGTTTTTGGCCGCACCATGTGGCTTATGGCATCTTAGTTCCCCAACCAGGGATCGAACCCATGCTTCCTGTAGTGGAAGCACAGAGACTTTACCACTGGACCACTAGGAAAGTCCCTATAGCTGGTATTTTTTTAACTGTCTTCTTCCCTAATTCCTTATTGTTTTTGTTTTCAGCAAGGACTTCAGCTGATTAGGGTTCTTTACTTGGCAGGATGCTGTAAAATCTTCATTCCTGAAGGCTCTGGACTGTTAGTAGTCCTGTCAGGATTGGGTGGTTGTAGTTTTCTGCTGGTCTTTATAATGGTCATACTAAGAAACACCCTAAGGGATCTCCTATATTCCACACATACTCTTCCTTATTCCATTGTGGAGTAACAGTCCAGTTTTCCCTTGGGAATGGATCAGTCACGTCAGCCCACAGTAACTCCCTTCTTTGTCTGTTCGTTCAGAGGCATGAGGAATCTGAAGTGAGTGGGTGGCAGTCTTAACTTCCAGTTCAGTGGAATCACTGACGTACTTCCTGATGGAAGCATTCTTCCCTCTAGAATTAAGACTTCTAGATTAACTGTAGAGCATAAAGTCGTGGGAGCAGGGAGCAAACATTTTGCTAGTGGGTCACTAAGAGAAATAGTGAGTGGTGCCACTCCACTTCCACGCCTTGATTCCTGGACCTCTGTCTTATACAGGCAGACACATAAAAGTAGTCATTACACTCAGTTAGACAAGTTATTGCAAGTTCAGAGTGAAAATATGAATTGACAAAAAACCTATAAAAGATGCTGGATTGCAATATTCATTTATCTTGTTTGTCTGCCAATTTCTCTCAAAATATAAAGGAACTAATTAGGGAATAGATTCCAAAGTGTGAAGTATATGAGATTGCATCAGTAGATAAAAATTTCAACATGTTTTGAAAAATTGAAAGAGGAAAGAAAGTAGTTTGCCAGAGTAGTAGGACCTACAACTTACAGTGCAGACTGATAGAGTGTGAACAAATAGCCTGTATCTTAGCCTGGCAGAACCCTAAACAGATTGGTGATTTGGAAACAATGATTATAGCTGAGAAGGGTGGGGGAAAACATGGTATTGAAAATGGACTTACATTTAGTTGACTGATGGAGAAGCTAGTCCTCCTTCTGTCTGTCCGCTTCTCCTGTCTTGTCAACAAAGCAACGCGTTGCCTGTTACCCTAGGAGCAGGTTGGAGATGAGAAGATAAGATTTTTGATATTAGTTGGTCATCCTCCTAGGAGATGTCTGTCTCCCTGTCTTAACCCTAGTACAGTGTTTATCTTCATGCATATATAACTGAACTATAGATTTATTGTTATATAAAGTTGGAGGATTTTGTGAGGAAGCTGAACAGAAAGACTGAAACAGAAGAAGGAGAGAAAAGATAAAAGGCTGCAAGGGTAAAGTAAAGATTTTAAAATCCAACTAATTTAAATCTCTAATTTAAAGAAAGAAAACAAATGAATAGTTGTGGAGTTTCAGAGCCTTTTCTATAGTAGTGGGATTATCTCTGTCTGACTTGAAAAAATCCATTTTTGAATATTTTACTTTAGATTTTCATGTGTATATTTGTATAGAAGGATAGATTATAGTTTTGTTTTAGGCCTTTGTGTCATCTTTGTCCTTTTTGATTGTTAGTTCTATGTCAGTCAGTTAATTTCATCAAATATGCAGTATGGGAATTAACTATTCCTTAAAAGGGTGAAAGAATTCACCAGTGAAATCATCTACACCCAGGTCTTTTTTTTCCCCTGGCGAGTTTACTAATGTGTTCAAGTTTTCTTTACTGATTACTTCTTTTTCTTTCAGATCTGTAGAAATTTCGCATGTGTAAATGCTTCTGTTCTGAATTATGACTGTGACATTCAGGAAAAGTGTCATGGACATGGGGTAGGTAATAGTCTCTTTTGGTTTGTTCACAAAAGTAGTGCTTGAATAATGAGAATTCCCAGTGAGGATTCTCAGTGAGATTTCTTAAGGTTTTTAGATATTGGGGAATTTAGATACCTGATAAATTCTTCATTCTTAAAAAGAATGTCTATGCATTTGCATGAATGGCAACCCACTCCAGTGTTCTTGCCTGGAGAATCCCAAGGACGGGGGAGCCTGGTGGGCTTCCATCTGTGGGGTTGCACAGAGTCGGACACAACTGAAGCGACTTAGCAGCAGCAACAGCAGCAGTCTTTTCTCTTGGTTTCTATCCTTGAGTTCATGATTTACAACATCATTCACAATTAACGAAAGTGGTATTTTGATTGTTTTGAAGGTATGTAATAGCAATAAAAATTGTCACTGTGACAACGGCTGGGCTCCCCCCATCTGTGAGACTAAAGGATACGGAGGAAGTGTGGACAGTGGACCTACATACAACGGCAAGTAGTATAGAGGAAAATGAGTGTGATCTCTCTGTGGTCCATGTCAGAAACTGGGCATCCTTGTACCTTTCCCTCACTTCCCACATCAGTTAATTTGTTTGTGTCTTTATATTTAAAGT
The DNA here is from genome assembly GCA_024291935.2 of Okapia johnstoni. Taxonomy (NCBI): domain Eukaryota; kingdom Metazoa; phylum Chordata; class Mammalia; order Artiodactyla; family Giraffidae; genus Okapia; species Okapia johnstoni. The sequence goes on from CM044327.1 coordinate 29,351,571, forward strand.
GGGTTTTTCATAGGCAGCATTTAGCTGGGTCTTGGCTTTTTTTCTTTTTTTAACTCGGCCAGTTTCTGCCTCTTAATTGAGTTGTTTTGGCCAATTATATTTTGTTTGATTATTGATATGCTTGGGTTTAAATCTAACATAATGATATTTTTCTATCACAGTCTCCCTTCATATGATATTGTGCCATTTCAGGATGCTTCCATTTATCTCCTCCTGGCTTTTGTACTGTATTATCGTACCATATATGTTTTAAACCTATAATATATTGTTATCACTTTTGCTTTAAACAGTTGATTATTTTTAAAAGAAATTTAGATAATAGAAAAGGTCTTTATATTTACCCACATAGTTACCATTTCTGGTGCTCTTCTTTTTTGTGTAAAGTCAGATTTCCATGTGGTATCATTCAGTTTCTGCTTGAAGGACTTCTTTTCACATTTCTGCCAGTGAAAAGTTTACTTTTAGCTTTCTTATATCTGAAAAGGTCTTCATTTTGCCTTCCTTCTTGAATAATAACTAGGTAAAGAATTCTAAGGTGACAGTTTATACCCCCTTTACTTTTCAAAGATGTTCCTACATTGTCTTCTGACTTGCATTGTTTTTCCTGAGAAATCTGTCATCTTTTTTTTTTGTCTTCTGTTTGTAGTGTGTTTTTTTTACCCTCTGGTTGCTAGTAAGATTTTATCTCTAATTTTTAGTGTTTGATTATAATGTGCCTTGGTGTGCTTGGGGTTTCTTAAACTTTCTGGATTTGTGCTTTTTTCTTTTAATTTGGGAAAAGTATGGTCATTATTTCTTCAAATATTTTTTCTTTTTTTCCTCCATCCCTCAGGGATTCCAATTACATGTATATTTGGCTACTTGGAGTTCTTTCACTTCTCAGTGTTTTGCCTTGATTTAAAAAAAATTCTTGATTCTTTGTGTTTAATTTTGGATAGTTTCTATTATTGTTCTTCAAGTTTACTCTTCTTCTGTGATGTCTGATCAGCTATTAAGTCCATCCAGCGTATTCTTTTTCTTTGATGTTGAAATTTTTATCTCTGTAAGTCCTATTTCTCCCTCCCCTTTATTTTCCTTACTCTCTTTCTTTCCCTTTCTTTGCCTTCTTTTTTTCTTCTCTCCTTCCCCTCCCTTCCTCCCTTTCTTTCTTCTTTCCTTCCTTTTTTGTCTCTATGTAGCATGTTCAATCTTTACTCTAGCTTCTTGAACATGTGGAATACAGTTATAGTAATATCTAGTGTCTTTGTCTAGTAATTCTGTCACCTGTATCATTTCTTAGTTTTTATGAATTAATCTTCTCCTCATTTGGGTCATATTTTTTCTGCTTCTTTGCATGTCTTGTAACTTTTTAAAAACTGAATTCCAGAAACTGTGAATTAGCCTGGATATTAGGTATTTTTGGATTTCTGCTGATGAGCTTTGGATGTAAGCTTAAGTGTGCTTAAGTTACTTGGATGTAGTACGGTCCTGTAGAACCTTTTTTAAAGCTCTTTTGGGGGGGACTTGAGCAGCATTTAGCCTCGGATTGATTTTACCCCATTACTGAGGCAAACCCTTTCTGTTTATTCTATTCAATGCCATTAACTATGGCTGCTGCTGCTGCTAAGTTGCTTCAGTCATGTCCGACTCTGTGAGACCCCATAGATGGCAGCCCACCAGGCTTCGCTGTCCCTGGGATTCTCCAGGCAAGAACACTGGAGTGGGTTGCCATTTCCTTCTCCAATGCATGAAAGTGAAAAGTGAAAGTGAAGCCTCTCAGTAGTGTCAGACTCTCAGCGACCCCATGGAGTTTTCCATTAAAAGTGGTAGGAACAGGCATTATTCCTAGTCCTGTGTGAGCTGTGTGTGGGGTTTTCTATTTCTTCCTGGTTCAGTTTTGGAAAGTTGTACTTTTCTAAGAATTTGTCCATTTCTTCCAAGTTGTCCATTTTATTAGGATATAGTTGCTGATAATAGTCTCTTATGATCCTTTGTATTTCTGTGTTGTCTGCTGTGATCTCTCCATTTTCATTTCTGATTTTGTTGATTTTATTTTTCTCCCTTTGTTTCTTGATGAGTCTGGCTAATGGTTTGTCAATTTTATTTATCCTCTCAAAGAACCAGCTTTTGGCTTTGTTGATTTTTGCTATGGTCTCTTTTGTTTCTTTTGCATTTATTTCTGCCCTAATTTTGAAGATTTCTTTCCTTCTACTAACCATGGGGTTCTTCATTTCTTCCTTTTCTAGTTGCTTTAGGTGTAGAGTTAGGTTATTTATTTGACTTTTTTCTTGTTTCTTGAGGTAAGCCTGTATTGCTATGAACCTTCCCCTTAGCACTGCTTTTACAGTGTCCCATAGGTTTTGGGTTGTTGTGTTTTCATTTTCATTCATTTCTATGCATATTTTGATTTCCTTTTTTGATTTCTTCTGTGATTTGTTGGTTATTCAGCAGCGTGTTGTTCAGCCTCCATATGTTGGAATTTTTAATAGTTTTTCTCCTATAATTAACATCTAATCTTACTGCATTGTGGTCAGAAAAGATGCTTGAAATGATTTCAGTTTTTTTGAATTTACCAAGGCTAGATTTATGGCCCAGGATGTGATCTATTCTGGAGAAGGTTCCATGTGCGCTTGAGAAAAAGGTGAAATTCATTGTTTTTGGGGTGAAATGTCCTGTAGATATCAATTAGGTCTAACTGGTCTAACATATCATTTAAAGTTTGTGTTTCCTTGTTAATTTTCTGTTTAGTTGATCCATCCATAGATGTGAGTGGGGTATTAAAGTCTCCCACTATTATTGTGTTATTGTTAATTTCCCCTTTCATACTTGTTAGCATTTGCCGTACATATTGTGGTGCTCCTATGTTGGGTGCATATATATTTATAATTGTTATATCTTCTTCTTGGATTCATTGTTTGATCATTATGTAGTGTCCATCTTTGTCTCTTTTCACCGCTTTTGTTTTAAAGTCTATTTTATCTGATATGAGTATTGCTACTCCTGCTTTCTTTTGGTCTCCATTTGCATGAAGTATCTTTTTCCATCCCTTCACTTTCAGTCTGTATGTGTCCCTTGTTTCGAGGTGGGTCTCTTGTAGACAACATATATAGGGGTCTTGTTTTTGTATCCATTCAGCCAGTCTTTGTCTTTTGGTTGGGGCATTCAACCCATTTACACTTAAGGTAATTATTGATAAGTATGATCCCGTTGTCATTTACTTTATTGTTTTGGGTTCGAGATTATACACCCTTTCTGTGTTTCCTGTCTAGAGAAGATCCTTTAGCATTAGTTGGAGAGCTGGTTTGGTGGTGCTGAATTCTCTCAGCTTTTGCTTGTCTGAAAGCTTTTAATTTCTCCTTCATATTTGAATGAAATCCTTTCTGGGTACAGTAATCTGGGCTGTAGATTATTTTCTTTCATCACTTTAAGTATGTCCTGCCATTCCCTTCTGGCCTGAAGAGTTTCTGTTGAAAGATCAGCTGTTATCCTTATGGGAATCCCCTTGTGTGTTATTTGTTGTTTTTCCCTTGCTGCCTTTAATATTTGTTCTTTGTGTTTGATCTTTGTTAATTTGATTAATATGTGTCTTGGGGTGTTTCGGCTTGGGTTTACCCTATTTGGGACTCTCTGGGTTTCTTGGATTTGGGTGATTATTTCCTTCCCCATTATAGGTAAGTTTTCAACTATTATCTCCTCAAGTATTTTCTCATGTTCTTTCTTTTTGTCTTCTTCTTCTGGGACTCCTATGATTCGAATGTTGGTGTGTTTAACATTGTCCCAGAGGTCTCTGAGGTTGTCCTCATTTTTTTTAGTTCTGTTTCCTTTTTTCCTCTCTGTTTCATTTATTTCTACCATTCTATTGTCTACCTCACTTATCCTATCTTCTGCCTCTGCTATTCTACTGTTGGTTCCCTCCAGAGTGTTTTTGGTCTCATTTATTGCATTATTCATTACGTATTGACTCTTTTTTATTTCTTCTAAGTCCTTGTTAACCCTTTCTTGCATCTTCTCTATCCTTGTCTCCAGGTTATTTATTTATCTGTAACTCCAATTTGTTTTCAAGATTTTGGATCATTTTCACTATCATTTTTCAGAATTCTTTGCCAGGTAGATTTCCTATCTCTTCCTCTTTTGTTTGGTTTGGAGGGCATTTATCCTGTTCCTTTACCTGCTGGGTATTTCTCTGCCTTTTCATCTTGTTTATATTGCTGTGTTTGGGGTGGCCTTTCTGTATTCTGGCAGTTTGTGGTTCCTCTTTATTGTGGAGGTTCCTCGCTGTGGGTGGGGTTGGACTGGTGGCTTGTCAAGGTTTCCTGGTTGGGGAAGCCTGTGTTGGTGTTCTGGTGGGTGGAGCTGAATTTCTTCTCTCTGGAGTGCAGTGAAGTGTCCGGTAATGAGTTTTGAGATGTCAGTGGGTTTGGTGTGACTTTGGCAGCCTGTATATTGAAGCTCAGGGCTATGTTCCTGTGTTGCTGGAGCATTTGCATGGTATATCTTACTCTGGAACTTGTTGGCCCTTGGGTGGTACTTGGTTTCAGTGTAGGTATGGAGACATTTGATGAGCTCCTATCGATTAGTGCTTCCTGGATTCAGGAGTTCTCTGGTGTTCTCAGGATTTGGACTTAAGTCTCCTGCCTTTGGTTTTCAGCCTCAGGACTTCTCCATCTATATGGCACCGATGATAAAACATCTAAGTTAATGATGAAAAGTTTCTCCACAGTGAGGGACACCTGGAGAGGTACAGAGAGTTGCATGGAGGAGGGAAGAGGGAGGAGGGAGATAGAGGTGACCTGGAGGAGAAGAGGGGATTCAAAAGAGGTGAGAGCCAGCTAGCCAGTAATCACTTCCCTATGTGCTCTGCACAGTCTGGATCCCTCAGAGATGTTCACGGAGTTACACAGAGAAGAGAAGAGGGAGGAAGGGGACAGAGGTGGCCAGGAGGAGAAAAGGGGGAATCAAAAAGAGAGAGACTGATCCAGCCAGTAATCCATTCCCTAAGTGTTCTCCACAGCCCAGAACACACAAAGAGATTCACAGAGTTGGGTAGAGAAGAAAAGGGGGAGAGGGGAGATAGAGGTGACCTGGTGGAGAAAAAGGAGAGTCAAAAGGGGGAGAGAGCAATCAAGCCAGTGATCTTGCTCCTGAGTAAAAATGGGTACTGAAGATTGGGTTCTTAAAGATACAAATTTGGTAACAAATACCAAAAAACAAAGATTAAAAATCTAGAGTAGAGGTTAGATTCTCAAAAATACAATATTAAAAAAAAAAAAGAAAGAAAAAAAAAGAGAGGAAAAAAAACCCCACAGAGTCAGAAAAATTATAAAATATATATATATGAAGTTTGCTTTAAAAATAGAGTCTTTTTTTTTTTTTGCAAGGTAATAGTAGGTTATAAAAATGAAAATTGAAGGAGTAATAGGGGACTTAAAAATAATAAAAAATAATAATAAAAAAAGTTTTAAAAATTTAAAAAATGATAATAGTAAAAATATATCTAGGACTTTCTCTGGAGCTGTTGCAGACAGTGTGGGGTCAGTTCATTTTCAGATAGTTCCTTGGTCCAGCTTGTACATCTCAAGGTCTATAGGCCCCTTCCTATGTATTTGGTGCTAACTAACTACAGGGTTTTAATCTATTGCACCTGTCACTTCCAAAGTGGTTCCCTCTGTTTCTTTTAGCTTCTTCTGTTTGCTGGTCTCTTCAGTGTCTAATTTCTGCCCTGACATAAGGCGGGGAGGTGGTGGTCACTTTTTTTAGTCTCACTTGTTCAGTCGTGCTGTGGGGAGGGAGGAACACTGCAAACAAATATCACTGGCATGTGCTCCCAGTGATTCAGCCACACTGGGTTTGCCCTGGCTCATGGCGTGTGTGCTTTCCCAGTCTACACTGCTCAGGCTCTAGGTTGCTCTGCTGGGAACTGTCTGAGAAGGGCCCCTGGGGTTGCCTGTACTTCCCAGGTCTAAGCTGCTCAGGTTCAGGTTCTCCGGTACTCCACAAAGGTGCAGACTTGGTTGAGCCTACATTTTTGTGCCCTTCCCAGGTCCGAGCAGCTCAGGTGATCACGTGGTTGGGAGCGCAGTTGGGGGCTGTGACTTTTCCCCTCCCCTGTCCCAGCTGCTCGGTTTTCTGGGTGTACAACAGGTGTGCCTTCTCAGGTGTGCCGTGTGTCTCTTCTGGAGAGCTGATCTCTGGCTGTGACCCTCCAAGTGGGTGCTGATCCTCCAGAATCCTGAGAAGTCTTGGTTAGCAACGAGGTCTGCTTGCAGTTTGGTATAGGATGCCTCTCTGGGGCTGCAATTGCCCCCTTCCGGCTCTGGCTGCCCTCCCCTGCCTGTCTCCATCGGGGGATGGGCTGGTCCGCAGCCAGCTAGCTCTGCTCAGTCCTTTGTTCTGTGAGTGGGCCTGGTGGTGTCTTAGGTTAAGGCTTTTCCTGGGATAGCTATCCCACAATCTGGGTTGCTATCTCAAGCTAGTTCCCTCAGATTGCCCTCGGGGCATTCAGGCCCAGTCCTTACCCTAAGCAATGCAGCCCACCCCTCCCTGTCCAGCCCCCGCTTGCTAGTGGGGGATGCACACATCTGGGCTGCTGCTCTGCTGGGAGTTGCTGTTAGGCACGTAATCTGTGGGTTTTAATTATTTACTTATTTTTCCTCCTGGTTATTTTGCCCTCTGAGATTCCAAGGCTTGCCACAGACCTGCCGGAGAGAGTGTTTCCTGGTGTTTGGAAACTTCTCTCTTTTTTAAGACTCCCTTTCTGGGATGGATCTCCGTCCCTACCTCTTTTACGTCTCTTTTTATCTTTTAAATTTTGTCCTACCTCCTTTCGAAGACAATGTGCTGCCTTTCTGGGTGCCTGATGTCCAATGCCAGCATTCAGAAGTTGTTTTGTGGAATTTGCTCAGCCTTTAGATGTTCTTTCAATGAATGTGTGGGGGAGAAAGTGGTCTCCCAGTCCAATCCTCTGCCATCTTAGGACCACCTGCCACATTTTTATTTTTAATTGTGTTGAGTATTTTATGTAGTTTCATATAACTTTTAAAACAAAATTTTGGTACTTTTACAAATTTAAAATTAGGATTATTTCAGAGTTTACCACTTATGTTCATATTTACTATATTCTTTCACTGAAGAACATGAAGCAGACAAAATTAATGTTAATTAATGAATTTTTAAAATAATAAGACTTAAAGTCCATAAGCCACAAAAAATAAGGTTGATAAATTTAGCTACCTTGGAATAATAAAATTATGCATGGAGAAAAGCATTGTACCATAAGACAAATGACAAAATGGGAAAAATATTTCCAACTTATATCATAGACAAAGCTTTTCTCCCTAATAGATAAAGGACTTTTAGAAACTGAGAAGGAAAAAAAAAACCAAAAAAACCCAATAGACCAATAGAAAAATAGTCGAAGGACTGAGAAGAAAAAGAAATACAGTATTTCCTTAAACATGAAAAGTTGCTCAAATCATGGTATAAAAAGAGGAATCTAAATTAAAATCATATAAGATATAAGTTTTCACCTGCCAGTTTGGCAGAAATGCAGTAGTTTGACTCTATGGGTGAGGTTGTGAGGAATTCTTGTGCATTGCTGGCTAGCATGCTAACTTTTTAAGAAAATTTATTTTATTGAAATATAGTTGATTTACAATGTTGTGTTAATTTCTGCTATACAACAAAGTGATTCAGTTATACATATATAAATATATACATTCTTTTTATGTTCTTTTCCATTGTGATTTATCACAGAATATTGAATATAGTTTCCTGTGTTATATAGTCAGTTCTATTCAGTCGCTCAGTTGTGTCCAACTTGTTGCAAGCCCATGGTCTGCAGCATGCCAGGCTTCCCTGTCCATCACCAACTCCTGGAGCTTGCTCAAACTCATGTCTATTGAGTTGGTGATGCCACCCGACCATCTCATCCTCTGTCGTCTCCTTCTCCTCCTGCCTTCAGTCTTTCCCAGCATCAGGGTGTTTTCTAATGAGTCAGCTCTTTGCATCAGGTGGCTAAAGTATTGGTGTTATATAGAAGGACCTTGTTTATCCAGTGTATATATAATAGTTTTGCATCTGCTAATCCCAGACTCCCAATCTATCCCTCCCCCTCCTCCTGTCCCTCTTGGCAACCAGAAGTCTGTTCTCTGTGTCTGTGAGTGAGTCTGTTTCTGTTTTGTAGATAAGTTCATTTCTGTTATGTTTTAGTTTTCACATATAAGTGATACCATATGGTATTTGACTTTCTCTTTCTGACTTACTTCACTTAGTATGATAATCTCTAGGTCCATCCAGGTTGCCGCAAATGGCATTATTTCATTCTGTTTTACAGCTAAGTCGTATTCCATGGTATTTAAGTACCACATCTTACTTATCCATTCATCTGTCAGTGAACATTTGGGTTGTTTCCATGTATTGGCTATTGTGAATAAAACTGTCAAGAATATAGGGGTGCATGTACTTTTTGAATTACAGTTTTGTTTGGATATATGGCGTGCTGACTTGTAACTACCACTGTGGTAGACAAGTTGATGACGCCTTTAGAAAGCGACGAGTGCGTTTACCCTCTGATACGTGAGGGAAATTCTATAGGTACATCTATGTGATATGACATGTATACAAGGCTATTCATTGTGATATGTTTTTGTAATAGCAAAGATTGGAAAAATGAAAGTATTAGTGGGTGCTCACTGACTGAATAAACTACAGGGCATCCTTGCAATGGAGTTTTGTATAGCTGTATAGAAAAAGAGGTGGTGCTCTGTGTATAGTTTGGGAAGATATGTAGTATGGCTAAGTGAAAAAATAACATTGTGGAATGGCATTTATGCCATGCTACCTTTTGTGTAAGAAAGGCTCACAATAAAACATATTTTGTTCTTGCTTATCTTTGCATGAAGAAACACTGTAAGATTATAGAAGAAATTAATAAAAGTGGTTATGTTTAGGAAGGCAGAAATGAAGTGGATAAGCAGGAGGAGTCAGTAAGACTTCTCAGTGTTTTCCAGTTGATATCAGTGTGACTTTTGAACGATGTGAAAATGGATGTAAAATGTATCATCATCTAGTATATTTTAGTTAATACAAGTTAACTTCTAATTTAATTATCATTAATATAAACTCCTTCTCTCTAGAAAAGAATACTGCCTTGAGGAATGGACTCCTGGTATTCTTCTTCCTAATTCTTCCTCTTATTGTATTGGCTGTTTTTGTCTTCATTAAGAGAGACCAGCTACGGAAAAGCTACTGCAGAAGGAAGAGATCACAGACAAATGAGTACTTAGATTATTTTTCTTTTAAATTCTCTTTTTTTAAATTCTTACTAAGTAATTTAATTGTGTATGATGATAATCATATCATAGAAGATAGTTTAAAACTAGGGTTCTAGTTTATCTCTCTATTCTTTTGACATGATGAGCAGAAATTAAAGGGTAAGTGGTGACTCAGCCACCTCTTATAATGGTGAGGAAAAAGGGTTATGATGACACCAACCTGTATACTACTGAAAATGGCCCCTAGGCTTCATTTTACTTGACTTTGATTTCTGATAGTGGGGTAAGTAGAATTTGGGGCTACAACTTCTGATTTGCACGCCATTAAAATTTTTTCTTCCTTGTCTATTTCCAGTATCAGTTCTCCTAGAAGTATTCTTCAAGTCTGTTTTGAAAACAGATTTTATGAATCATCAACTTTTAAGAAATAATCTTTGATGGAAGAAAGGGTTGTCGTAATTCAGACACTTGACATTTCTAGTCTACATGTTGGACTCTTGTACTGCTGTCTCTCAACAATCATTTCTAATACGTTGGCATTGGAATGTTGCGTGTGTTAGCATGGACCTTGTAGTCAGACCTAAGTTCAAGTTCTAGCAAAGCTATCATTTGCTAGAATTAACAACAGAAATAATAAGTATCTGAGCCTTGGTTTACATCCTCTACAATGAGAATAATAATATTACCTATCTCTGGAGGGTTTCATGTGAGGATTAAATAAGGAAATATTAACAAATAAAACCCATAGCACAATGCAGTTACTTAATAGCTAGTTTTGATTGTAGTAGTGATTCCAAAATGTTCATATCTTGCCTGGAATGCTAACCTTTACTTCATTGCCCTATTTCTCACTTACCTTACTTAGAAACTGCATAATAATTTCCTAGAGAATCCTCATGTTAGCTTTATTTTTTTAATGTGTTCTAAAACAGATGTAGATTTCTTTTTGTTTTTAGAGTATAGTTTATTGAGACATATGCCTCTACTCCCTTTCTTTTTTTGACCACACTGAGTAGTTTGGCAGGATCTTGATTCCTTAAGCAAGGATTGAACCTGTGCCCCTGGCAATGAAAGCACCAAGTCCTAACCACTGGATTGCCAGAGACTAACCCCAGATTTATCTTTCTATCCTTTCTTTCTCTTAACTTTCTTTCACACTTCAGACTGACCAATCCATGTAGATAATTCCCTAGTCTGCATCTCTGAAATTTTAGTTTCATAGCAGTAGCTGTCTCCTGTACCTAGCTTACTTACTATCCTTTTGGCAATGTCTAACTCTTAGCTGACATCTTTCCAGCCAGCTTGTTTTGCTTCTCTTGGACTTCCTAATATTCAGAGTGACTACTTTAAACCTAAGAATATTATTTTACTAGTCTCTGATTTCAGGAAGACTTGAGGAGTTTGAGAACACTGGCCCGGTTGTCTAAATTATTTCTTAGTATTTCAGTTTATTTAATTGTAAAATGAGATTAATAAAACTTTCTAGTACTCTAAGGATTAAAACTGGATGAGAACTGTTAAAAATGCCATACGAATTTTAGCTGTCATCATGATCATCACCACTGCCACTACTGGTATCATTCTTATGTATTTGGGAAAATACAAGTCTATGTGTTAATACTGTGTCATGTAGAAATGTCTTAATCTTAATTTAGCTCAAAAGTAATTGTATCTTTCAGATCAGGTGGCAAAAATCAAGCAAAAAATTCTAGACAGCCAGCAAGTGTTCCTGGACCTGCTTCTTCAGTGACTCCTCCAAGAAATGTTGTAAGTTTAAATGAAAAATTCTTTTCCTTTATTATATTATGGTACCACACATTTAGGGCTTCCCTGGTAGCTCAGCTGGTAAAAAATCTGCCTGCAATGTGGGAGACCTGGGTTTAATCCCTGGGTTGGGAAGATCCCCTGGAAGAGGGCATGGCAACCCACTCCAGTATTCTTGTCTGGAGAATCTCCATGGATAGAGGAGCCTGGCAGGCTACATTCCATGGGGTCACAAAGAGTCGGACATGACTGAGCAACTGAGCACAGCACATCACATTTTTAAAGCATAAAATATTGTTACGTAATATCCCAGGTGGTGCAGTGATAAAGAATCTGCCTGCCAGTGCAGGAGACACAGCAGAGGTAGGTTTGATCCCTGGGTCAGGAAGATCTCCTGAAGTAGGAGATGGCAACCCACTCAGTATTCTTGCCTGGAGAATCCCATAGACAGAGGAGCCTGGCCTGTTACAGTCCGTGGGATTGCAAGGAGTCAGACACAACTGAGGACTGAGCATGCACACATAGGAATAAACATAGATATTTTCAAAGAATTTAGGAGTGTTGTCTGCAGATGGCCTCTGGGTTAGTTAATGGAATAGCACTTGGGTCCCTGGCTTAGAGGAGATGGGAGGAAAACATTAGACATTGAGAATGTCTTGCCTTGAAACCAAGCCTAGAAAATGACCTGGGTTTTATGCTGTTACTCTTTTTTCCTATGTCTGCTATCTTTCTGTTTTCAATACCTGGCTTCCCCAGGGCATCTAACGAAAGATCTGGTGCTGAGCTCCTGGAATAATAGGTCTAGTTGTCTCAGCAATAGGACCAGCAATCAGTGTCCTTTGGAGTGTTTTAGGGAGTATTGGGATAATAATATACTTTTTCTAATATGCATATATCCCTAAGAAATAACAAAATATTGCTTTATCTGCTTTTAAACTTTGTATAATGTTCTGTTGGCTATCTTATACATGTATATGCATCATGCTTTTTTCCCCTTAACATTGCTTTGTGGTTTATCTCTATCAATAGATGTAGCTCTAATGGATTCATTTTCACTGTTGATATTATATTATATAAATTCCACACAGCTTAAAAATCCATTTTTCTTTTACCAGTTTCCAATTGTTCATTATTACAAACAAAGCTGAGATGAACATTCTGTGTGTTACTCATGCGTGTGTGTGAGTTCTAGGGTGGTACTAGTACAGTGGTTACTATCCACAAGTGGCTATTTAAATTTTATGTTATATTAAATAAAATTAAGAATTCTATTCCTCACTGACATTTTAGATGCTCAATAGATCACCTGTGGCCACTATTGTAGGGGCACCATAGGCATAGAATGTTTCCATCGTTACAGAAAATTCTATTAGAGAGCTCTGATATAGGGATATACCAAGGTTAAATTGCTGGGTTGAAAGATATTTGAATATTTACTTGAAAATGTCAAATTGTTTTCCAAAAGGATTATACCATTGGGTGATTGCATTGTCAGTGGTGTATGAACATTCTTGTCAAAGTAAATTTTGGCAGCATTTGGTACTGTCAGACTTTTAAAGTCTTTCCAATTACAAGGAGGTTAAATGATTAGATATCCTTCTAAAATGGAAGGATATGTATGGAATCTCCTTGTTCTTTTCCCTTTCCTTTTATAAAAAAGAAACAAAAATTGTTATGCCCTTTTCCATTAACCATAAGTCTCGGAGATTTTTCCATATTTATGCATATATAGGATGATCACACAGTCCCTACATATACAAGTTAGAAATTATGTAATATATAATTTTTTGTCTTTGACTTTTTTTTTTTCCTTTTCTATTGTGGTAAAATATACATGTGATAAAATTTGCCATTTTGACCATTTTTAAATATACAGTTCAGTGGCATTAATCACATTCACAGTGTTCTGTAATCATCACTGCTGTCTATTTCTAAAACTTTTTCTTTACCCCATACAGAAACTCTGAACCCATGAAGCAGTAATTTCCCATCCCTGATGCCCCCACTGTTCTACTTTTTAAAAATTGAGATAAAATAGACATATCACAGGCTTCCCTTGTGGCTCAGCTGATAAAGAATCTGCTTGCAATGCGGGAGACCTGGGTTTGATCCCTGGGTTGGGAAGATCCCCTGGAGAAGGAAAAGGCTACCCACTCTAGTATTCTGGCCTGGAGAATTCCATGGACTGTATAGTCCAGGGGGTTGCAAAGGGTTGCACACAACTGAGTGTCTTTCACTTTCACTTTCACTTTCAGACATATCACATTATATAAGTTTCAGGTGTACAACGTGGTTCAATATTTGTATACAATATGAAATGAGCACCACAGTAAGTCTCATTAACATCAATTATTGTACATAGTTACACATTTGTTTTCCATATGATGAAAACTTTTAAGATTTACTCTCTTAGCAGTTTTCAAATATGCGATGAAGTATTATTACCTATAGTCACCATGCTGTACCTTACATCCCTATGACTTATTTTATAACTGGAAATTATTATCTTTTAACCACCTTTATCTGTTTTTACCCGTCTTCCTCTCTGCCCTCTGTCAATCTCCAGTCTGTTCTCTGTATCTAAGCATTTGGTGTTTTTTGGTTTATTTTTAGATTCCACATATAAGTGAGATCATACAATATTTGTCCTTCTCTGTCTGACTCATTTCACTTAGCCTGAATGCCTGAAGTCCATCCATGTTGTCACAAATGGCAAGATGTCACTTTGTTTGTTGGTTGAATAATATTCATATATATGTACATGTGTTTGCCACAGATGGACCCTTAGACTCTTCCATATGTTGGCTATCATAATTAATGCTGCAATGAACATGGGGTGCAGATAATTATACAAGTTGGTGTTTCATTTTCTTTGAATAAATACCCAGAAGTAGAATTACTGGATCATATGGTAGTCATGTTTTTAATATTTTGAGGAACCTCCATACAGTTTTCTATGGTAGCTGTACCAATTTACATTCACATCAACAGAGAACAAAAGTTCCCTGTTTCCCACATCGAAATCGAGGGTTGAAAATTAGTGGCATTTACAGTACCAGTTAGGTACTGTGTACGTTTGGCAATACATTTTTGGAAGGTTTTATTTAAAATATATTGACCTAGGAAATATTAATATGTTACCTTTTAACTAATGGAGTTGATCAGAGCCAAGATAATACTTTGTTACTATTGAATTTAAAGACTATAGCTTAAAAGGATTAAATATTCTACACTCAGTGGCAAAGATATGTTGAAGAAACAAAATATTTTAAATGTTAAGATTACAAGTCATCTATTCATTGATTTTTAAATAGATTATTTTTAGTGGAAATAACCTATATAGAAAATATATTGATGAGTGCATTGTGGTAATAACTTTTTTTTTTTTTCTTTTTAGCCTATACAGACAAACAGATTTCCAGTACCAACTTATGGAGCCAGGCAGCCTCATCAGTACCCATCAAGGTCTGAAGTGAATTCACTTAGATTACTTGATCAGGATAGAACCCAGGGTTAATGTCTCAATAGTTTCCTTGTATTTTAATTTAATTTAGGACACGGTATTTATTGCCAACAGTATAGATAGACCACAGTTTGCAGAAAAGCTTCTAAGAGGTTTTATTTAAGTTTTGTCATATTAATGCAGTGTCAGAATGAAATTTTAAAGAGGCCCCAACAAGACACTGGACAGCTGCTGTAGCCTGTGGTATCCATAAGATTCAGAAGCAAGGACCTTTATAATAACCAGCAATGGCAAATCACATAGGTTTGACAAGACCTCCCATTAGCAACAGCTAGAAAAGCTAGACAATATAAGAAAATATGAAGTTATCAAAAAACTACTAAAGAAATGAAGGATTATTTTTTAAGGTCTAGGAGAAGAAGGCATTCCAGAGATGACCTCAGCTTTTGGGACCATTTTTCTGTCCTAGATTGTATCTACCTGTTCTGAATGGGCAAGGATAGAAAGCTGAGGAGAGCTTTCAACAAACTAGGGCTGAGGGGACAAAAACTGGAGCCCTGCCAGGGAGATAGTACCCTAGCAAATATCCCTGGCTTTGTGTTGGGACCCAGGGGCAAGGGTAAATCAGACTCTCGACTTATTTCCTACAGGTTTGGTTGTTTTTTTTTCACTGTTTGCCCCCAATTAGTTGGTAAAGAATCCTCCTGCAATGCAGGAAACGCTGGTTTGATTCCTGGGTCACGAAGATCCGCTGGAGAAGGGATAGGCTACGCACTCCAGTATTCTTGGGTTTCCCTGGTGGCTCAGCTGGTAAAGAATCCACCTGCAATGCAGGAGACCTGGGTTCGATCCCTGGGTTGGGAAGATCCCCTGGAGAAGGGAAAGGCTATCCACTCCAGTATTCTGGCCTGGAGAATTCCATGGACTCTAGTCCATGGGTTGCAAAGAGTCGGACATGACTGTGCAACTTTCACTTTCACTATCTTAATTTAAAAAGCTAGACATACAAGAAAAGAAAATGCGACTAAAACCAAGAAAAGTGGGCTCAGAGGGTATCCACGTAATAGAGTTTATTAGGTACAGACTTTAAAGTAACTATGATGATCATATCACAGAATTAATAGTCAAGATTGAGAATTTCAGCACAGAACTAGATGTGCTGAACTTAAAAACCTAAAAAAAGAATCAAATGGAAATTCTAGAACTGAAAAGCACAAGAAAAATGAAGGACTCAATGTATGGGCTTAGCATCAACAAGAAAGGAGAAAATTTTATTATAATATTTTGCATTGCATAACATACATCTCACCCCTCCCCACCCCCCAAAAGTCCTTCAAATTACAATTGAATTGCATACTGAGTAGTGTCCTCCAGTATAATCTTTATTATGCAATAAGAATGCACTGACATCCAAGTGAACATCAGGAGAAGAATATGTAAATTGTGAGACAGATATTCACCAGGTAAAATTCAGTGATGGTTTTAAGAATGGTGTTATGAATGTAGCTTTATTTCATTCAGTTGAGACATACGATTAACTGTCTTTTTTACCCCTTCACAGGCCACCTCCACCACAGCCGAAAGAATCATTTCAGGGAAATTTAGTTCCTGCTCGTCCTGCTCCTCCGCCTCCACCTCCTTTATATAGTTCCCTCACTTGATTTTTTTTTAGCCTTTCATTTTGCAGACATCTTCAGGGAACTGAGCTAATACTTTTTTTTTTTCTGATATTTTCTTGAAAAGCCTTTCTTCCTGCTGCAATTGTGAATGAAAACAAAATACCACAAAACAGACTTTATTAATACAGAAAAACAGAACTTGAGTAGTGGGAAATGAGAAATAGAAGAAATGCAGTAAAGCCAGGGAATTTAGAATAACATTTTCATTTCCATTACTGAATACATTTTATTCAGTCATCTGTGAGGTTAATGCGCCTGACATGAATTATGTTATTTTGAACATGTTATTATAATGATTCTCAAATTAACTGTATTGTTTCAAGTTTTGTCATTATGTGCTTAAATATAACTCTGAATTTTGACCTTAGTTATCATTAGTGTAGTTTCTGGTTGAACATGTAATAATCTAATACCTGTGAAAACTAATTAGCTGCCAATTAATATCTAATATTTTTAATCTTGCACAGACTAATAATCATCATACATTAGAATTTTGTGTATCTCATTCACTACATGAATAAAGGAATACTCTGTATTCAGAAGAACGCACAAAATACACAATTAAGATATCATAATGCTATTTAAAAAGTGCAAAAACATACTAAAAGTGTGTATGTGTATACATACACACAGTTGTTATCTTCCATTTTTATGAACATTTTATGGATAAATGCTTCTATGGATTCTATGGATAATAGATTCCATGGATCTATCTATGGATAATGAATATTAGCCAAGTTAATTTAAAAATAGAATTTCTATTATGAATCATGTTAAAACATAGCATCCTTTTACATAAATTATAAACTTTAAGGTACGAAGTATTTAATAGAACTAATCAGATATGCTGTTGATTCATAGCTGTAATAAAAAGCAGGAGCAATTATAATATCTTCAATCAACTGAGCTGTCATAAAACCACTTGAGAATCTCATGAGCACTTTAAGTCCAAAATCTGAAACTTCAAAGATTGCTATTAATATACTTTTGAATGTTTACATTTACTAAGGTGTGCTTGATAATGTCTCTGTTGATTCTAATATTTTTCAAGAAATTAGGCGGGAGAAAGAAAAAGTTTTCTCAGATAAGTACAAGAAAATTAGTGGTATCTGTGAGTTATTTTCTCAGCTGTGATAAAAAGTGAATTTTTACTATGGAAGAAATGGTATGAATGATGAAAATTTAAGCACCTAAAATTTTTTCACAACCTTTCATAATAAAGTTTATTAATAAGTTTATTAACTGAATTTCTTTAGTTTTTTAAAAAAATTTTTGGTTTGTGTATATATATATATATACATACAAACATAAGATTTACAATAAATAAAATACTTGAAATTCTGATTTGTGTTGTCCAGTAACTTCTTAAATACTCAGCTATTTATAACCTTATTAATTAAAATATACTAGTTTTAGGTGAAACTACTAGTCAAATGTTTACAGATATGATCTCACTAATTTTCAAGACTTCTGGCAAATTGTGAACAAAGGCTTTTTGTTTGAAAGAAAAACAGATTGGTTTCGAAGAAGACACATATCTTAGTCCTCTGAAGATGGTACATTATTTTAACAATCAAGTATATGTTAAAAATTGTAAACAATCCCAAATAGTCTTCATTTCAATTTAAACTCTGAATGAATTAATATACAACTAAAAAGTTTTGTGTTTGTCACTGATATAGTTCCATAAATTTTGCAGTTGTAATTCATATCACTGAAATTTTACAGTTGGTAAATATTAACTCTGCAACTTAAAACTTTCTCAGGATTAAATAATTCCTTGGATCTTTGAATGTTTAGGATTTTTTTTTTTTTTTTTCTGGCTGCACCACAGGTCAGGTAGGATCTTAGCTCCCTGACCAGGGATTGAACCCATCCCCCCTGCAATGGAAGCATGTAGTCTTAATTGCTGGACCATGAGGGAATAAGCTTTTCTAAAAGATTATTTGATCAGCCTGAACTTCTTTTGCTTTTATATGCATTTTTATGTATTTTATATGCTTTTTACTTAGGTTTGTCCTTGATTTATCTTGGATTGTTATTTTAAAAGTCATAAAATTTCTTGGTCATAGATGCCACTTCAAAATTTGAAAATATTAAAGGTATTCTTTGCCATCTGCTAAAGATGTTTTAATAATCAAGGATAAATTATATGTAAATTTTGTGTCACTGTATGGCTATATTCACAGACTTATTACATTGTTCAAGATATTACATTTTCCCTTTCTTTCAGGCAAATGCCTGGGTCAACTAACCATATAGTTAAACACAATCCAGGTTTTCTAAGCACAGATCAGATTTTATAAAAGTCTATAAATGTTTACTGAAACTACTATCTTGCAGGTACCATATTAGATCATATGACATATAAATTCTGGATGGGACATGCCTTCCGTTATAGAGAGAGCCATATACATAAATATAATATAAAGTCTGCTTTTTAAAAGATTTAAACAGGAAAGAGTAAGGAGGGGAAAACAAATGGGATACTGAAAATTCATTCAAAATATTTAGCACCAATTAACAAGTCAAAGCATTTACTGTAACCGTTCTAATGCTGTGAAGCTGAGATGAAACCAGCTTTTGGCTCAACCACACCCAAAAAGAAGTGTTAGTACAGCATTGGTTGTTCCTGTTGAGGTGCAAGCTAGGGGTATACTGTTGACCCTTGAACCACATGCATTTGAACTGCACAGATTCACTTGCAAGCGATTTTTTTATTCCCAATAAAATACAGTGACACTCTGTATCTGCAGGCTCGCATCCGTGGATTCAGCCAACCACAGTGGCAAAACAGTTCAGTATCCATGGTTGGTTGAATCTGCAGAGATGTAAACTGGAGGGCCAATTTTGGGACTTGAGCATCTGGGCATTTTGGTATCCACCAGGGATGCTGGAACCAATCTCCCTGTGCACACCGAGAGGCCAACTGTTTTCACTGCCATGTTTCTGCTCATTTCCATCTTCTTCAGGCTGAAATAACCCTGTTGAAAGCCTTTGCGTCCGTAAAATTGCATCTCCACTGTGAGTTTAGGTGTGGGGTTTCTCCAAGTGAATTTTCTGTTATCACCAGACCTTTTCGTTTGTGTACCTGCCATTCTGTTAATTGATGTGAGATAACTTGTTCTTTGGAATTTGAAAAGAATTAAAAGATAGTACATAGAGGTAGAGACTGGCGAGTGAGTCTGGGAGGGAGGAGGCCTTGCAGTCCAAGGTAATAAGGCAATTTTCATTCAGGAAAGATCGGAAGTCGTAAGTGGTCCTGGCACTGGGGATGAGGGGAAAAGAGGCAGCAGCCTGAGCTACAAATTTAGAAAATTTTGAATACTCTATTGAGGAATGTGGTTAGAATTTTCTACTGGAACATATGTACTGTAATTATGGGCAGGAATCTTGTCTATCTCATTCATTACCTGAGTATTCATTGTACCCAGAAGTTAACTGAACAAGGGCAGGCCATTATGTGAATTTTAGCTAACGGTCTGCGAACCACATGGAAAGTAGATGCAGTCTGGTTACAAGGTGTATTTGGGCAGTGGATATAGAAAGTGCCCTGGCAGGTGCTTTCTGAAGATACCAAAACCTACTCACTTCACCTTTTTTTGGAATTATTTTTTTTAAAAAATATCTATCTGTCCTTTTTAAAATACAAAAACCCCAACTTTCGTAAATATGAATGCGTAATTCATGTGTGTGTGTGTGCACAGCTTTATATCCAGCAAGTCATGTCTGATAACAAAACAGCGGACAATAAATATGTCAGTCTTTTTACGTCCATCCACAAGAAGCAAAAGGTTTGTGGGAGGACAATGACCGCGACGGAGAGGGCTGGGGTGGTCTGGTACATTCAGATGAACCCCAGTTCATCCCCAGGGTGAACCCCAGGGTGGGGGTGGGGGGACCGGGCCGTCGAGAAGGGCGGGCTGTCCGCGAAAGAGCGCGACAGAGACCAGACGCAAGGACTGGAGAGCCGGCGCGCCCCTCAGGCGACTGGTGGGCGGGGCGCTGAGTACCCAGCTCTCGCGTAGGTGGCCTCGCGAGAACGCGGCTCACCGAAGGCCAACGGTCGCAGGGCTTGGTGTCCGTTTCAAAAAAAGCCCAGAAGTCACGCTATGTTCCGCTTAATGATGTTACTGGCGGGGCTCCGTGGCTTGCTAACGTCAAGACCCGGTAAGCCCGTGGATGCCCTGTGACTCCGGTGTGGGGAGTGAGAATGTTTTTCTTTTCCTTCTTTACACGCGTAACCTGCTTGGGTCACACTGCGTGGCAACTGGACACTCAAGTCCCTTTCCCCGTTTTTGGTTTCTTTTGCCCACCAGGGAACCGGGCCGTTTTTAGGCGCTGCGTAGGCATAGAGAAAGGACTCCTGAGAGAGGAAGGTGATTTTAATAAGCTCAAGGACAAATCTCTGATGCCCTGACTCTAAATCTGAATTGGGGGCCTCCCCTTTTTGTAGTTCTGTTACGCACTACCTCAAAATTTCTTGCAGTCAAAAGCACTCCTAAAACTTAATGAACTCAGACTCCAAAAAAACTGACTTTCCTCAGATATCATCTGCTCCAGTAAAATAACTTGCCCTGTGTACAATAATAGTTTGTCATTAAATACAAAAAATGTCAGTTCTTGGAACTGTGCAAGATGGAGCAGCTATGGTCTATGGTCTGGACATCATGTTAACTTCTCCCACCTGGTGGGAGTTTCAGGAGCTACAAAACCACTCAAAGGATATTATCTACAGCTCAGAATATTATCTCTAGCTCTTGAAGAGGAACTGAAGGCCCTTGACCTTTTTTAATGGCTAAACTATTTTTTCTTGCTTGACTACTTTCCTTTGCTTTTGTATCCCCCCCTCCACCCTGCCTTCTCTGATCAAATTTATTCTTTGGCTACAGTTTTTCTGTAGACAAGAGGTAGGCAGAAGACATAGAGGGGAGGTCTGTCCTGGGAAGACCCATAGGGTCCTGGTCAGTTACAGTAATAGACCTATTATATGTTAATATAAGTAACACATTAAAGAAATGAAAACTCTGTGTTCCAAAACAAAGAATTTGGAGTGGTGTTGTGAATCGGTTTAAAAGGTTTGGTTTAATAGATGACAGCCTAGATTCTCAGATCTACTTCTGCATTTGATCTGTTGTTAAGTGTTTTATTTGAAGTATATGTAGTTGGGAAAGGGAGAAGTATTTTATGAGCTTTTTCAGATAATTACCAGTATTCCTCTTTGGCTGCTACACCAAATACACACTTGATAAATGGTAAAGATTAGTTCCAACGTGGAATGAACTTTTCTTAATATGTTAAAATCCATTGGTCTATTTTGAACTTTAATGGATATTTTACCCATTTTTTAAAATGTATTATCTTTGTTTTTAAATTATTTTAAATTGTGATAAAATATAAAAAACATAAAATTTGCCATCTTCAACCATTTTAAAAAATGAATGAACTTTATTTTTAGAGTGTTTCAGGTCCATAGCAAAACTGACCGGTACAGAGATTTCCCATATACTCCCTGTCCCCACATGTGTACAGTCTCTGCTATAGACATCCTGCAACTGCAGTGGTATATTTGTTACAATTTATGATCCCACACTGATACATCATTATCACACCAAATCTATAGTTTACCTTAGGGTCCACTTTTGATGTACATTCTATGGATTTTGACAAATGTATAATGACATGTATCTACCAGAGTAGTTTCTCTGCCGTAAAAATCCCCTCTGTTTCACTGATTCATCTCTCCCTTCCCCCTAAGTCCCGACAACCACTGATCTTTTTACTGTCTCCATCAGTTTTACCTTTTCTGGGATGTCATATGGTTGAAATTTTACAGTGTGTTGCCCTTTCAGATTGGCTTCTTTCACTTAGTAATAGGCATTTATTGTTCTTTCATTTCTTCCTAGGGCTCCATAGTTTATTTCTTTGTAACACTGAGTGATATTCCATTGTCCGTATGTACCAGTGTATTTATCCATTTACCTACTAAAAGACATCTTGGCTGCTTTCAAGTTTTGGTAGTTAAGAACAAAGCTACTATAAATATCTCTGTACAAGTTTTTGTTTGGACATAAGATTTCAACTCCTTTTGGGTAAATACCAAGGAGTGCTTTTGCTGGATCACATAAGAATATATTTAGTTTTGTAAACTATCTTCCAAAGTGGCTATGCCATTTTATAGTCCAATCAGCAGTGAATGAGAGTTTCTGTTACTTCACATCTTTGCCAGCATTTGGTGTTGTCAGTGTTCTTAAGTTTGGCCATTCTAATAGGTATAGAATGGTCATAGTCTCTATGACTATATAATGTCATAGTCTCTAGTGACATATGATGTAGAACATTACTCTTCCTCTTATTTACCATCTATATATCTTCTTTGATGAGGTGTCTGTTCAGGTATTTTGCCCATTTTAAAGTTTTTTTTTTTTTATTGTTGAGCTTTAAGAGATCCTTGTGTATTTTGGATAACAGTTTTTTTTATCAGGTGTGACTTTTGCAGATGTTTTTCTCCTAGTTTGTAACTTCTGTTTCTCTTGGCAGTGTCTTTCACAGAGCAAAAGTTTTGAATTTTAATGAAGTCCAGCTTATCAATTATTTTCTCATACATCATGTCTTTGGTGTTATGTCTGAGAAGTCATTGCCATACCAATGGTCATCTAGGTTCACTCTTACTTCTAGGAGTTTTATAATTTTGCATTTTACATTTAGAACTATGATCCATTTTAGGTTAATTTTTGTGAAGTGTTAAAGCCCGTGTCTAGATTATTTGTTTTGCATTTGGAAATCCATTTGTTATAGTATCATTTTTTAAAGACTATCTTTGCTCCATTATGTTGCCTTTTCCTATGTCAGAGATCAATTGATTGTATTTATATAGGTACTTTTCTGGAATCTTTATTCTGTTTGATTGACCTTTTTGTGTATTCTCTTGCCAAAATTACACTATCTTGATTACTGGAGCTTTACTATAAGTCTTTAAGTCACATAGTGACAGTTGTTTGATTTTCTTCCTCTTCAATATTGATTTTGTTATTTGGATCTTTTACCTCTCATAAATTTTAGAGTCCGCAATGGCACCCCACTCCAGTACTCTTGCCTGGAACATCCCATGGACGGAGGAGCCTGGTAGGCTGCAGTCCATGGGGTCGCTAAGAGTCGGACATGACTGAGTGACTTCACTTTCACTTTTCACTTTCATGCATTGGAGAAGGAAATGGCAACCCACTCCAGTGTTCTTGCCTGGAGAATCCCAGGGACGGCGGAGCCTGGTGGGCTGCCCTCTATGGGGTCGCACAGAGTCGGACACGACTGAGGTGACTTAGCAGTAGCAGTATTGATAACCACAAAATATCATGGTGGGATTTTGATTGGTATTGCACTGAATCTATAGAACAAGTTGGGGAAGGATTGACATTTTGACAGTATCCATTTTGAACTTTTTGTTTGCTATTTGTCATCAAAGTTTTGTAGTTTTCCTCATAGAACTCTTACTCATATTTCATTAGATTTATAGCTAAGTATTTAACTTTTGGGGATGCTAATGTAAATGATATTGTGTTTTAAATTTCAAATTCCAGTGCTCATTTCTGGTATATAGAAAGTGAATGACATTTGTATATTAACCCTTTATGCTGCAAATTTGCTATCTTAACCATTTTTAAGTGTATAGTTCAGCAGTGGTGAGTACATTCACATTGTTCTATAACATATCTCTGGGAGCCTTTTCGTTTTACAGAACTGAAGCCCTATACCCATTAAACAAGTAATTAAAAATTGTGATAAAATATATGTAACATAAAATTTACCATTTTAACCCTTTTTTACTGATATTGCATATTTGCTTTTTTAAGTAGAAGCTAATTAAAACATATGTATTCAGTTTTCCCTTTATTTTTATAGATTCTTTTTTTTTCTGGCTTTACCTTAGGTTTTATACTTTTATATATTTTTCTGTTACTAATTAATGTGCTTTTGTTTCAGTACAGAGAACTGTAACATTTCTTGTGAGGCCATTCTCCTTTAACTTTTGTTTAGAAATTGTTTATCTCTCCTTCGATTCTGAAAGACAGCTTTGCCTGGGCATGGTATTCTTAGGTGGAATTTTTTTCTTTCAGTACTATATATTGAATGTATTATCCCACTCCATTCTGGTGTGCAAGGTTTCACAGAAAAATCCACTGATAGTCTTATGGGAGTCTGCTTGTACGAAACGTATCATGTTTCTCTTGCTGCTGTTTTGAGAGTCTCTCTTTGTCTCTACTTTTGGGCAGTTACAATGTATGTCAGTGTAATTCTCTTTGAATGCCTTTTTTGACTTTCTTTTGACTTTCTAGATTTGGATGTTAATTTTTTTACCCCAGGTGAGAGAAATTTTCAGTCGTTACCTCTTTGAATAAGTTCTACCCTCCACCCTGACTTCTTTTCCTTCTGTGACTTCTATGATGGGTACACTGCTCTGCTTGATTGTGTCCCATATATCCATGAATCTGTCTTCACTCTTTTTCATTCATTTCATTCTTTCTTTCATTCGTAAAAAATATTTTGCTTCTCTGATTGGATGAATTCTCTTGATCTGTCTACAGGTTTTCTGATCCTTTCTTTCACTTGATCTAATCTGCTGTTGAACACCTCTGTTGAAAATTTCAATTCCGTTATTGTATCCTTCAGCCTTCTGATTTCTATTTTTTACTCATTCTAACCATTTTTAAGTGTACAGTTCAGTGGCATTAAGTACATTCACTTTGTTGTGCCATCACTATCATCCATTTCCAGAACATTTTTTTAATCGTCTCAAGCTGCAACTCTACGTATTTAACACTAATTCCTCATTTTTTGCTTCCTTTGGCTCTTGGCAACCACCATTTTACTTTCTGTCTCTATGGATTTGTCTACTCTGGTTTCCTCATGTAAGTGCAGTTATGCAGTATTTTTCTTTTTTGTGACTCACTTGTTTCACTTAGCATAATGCTCTCAGTGTTTATCCAGCTTGTTGCATGCATCAGACTTTTCTTTTTTGAAAGTGTGGGTAACATTCCACTGTGTGAAATACATATGGAAAGATATATATTTCATTTTATTTATCCACTCATCTGTCGATGAATACTTAGGTTGCTTCTGCCTTTTCAATGTTATGCATAAAGGTATTATGAACGTGTATGCCGTGTACTTACTTGAGTCCCTGCTTTTAATTCTTTATATAGATTTATATATCCAAAAGTGGAGTTGCTGGATCGTGCAGTGATTCTATATTTAACTTAAAGAACATTATTTATTTATTTATTTTTGGCTGCACTGGGTCTTCATAGCTGCATGCGGATTGTTTTTCTAGTTTCGGAGAGTGGGAGGCTACTCTTCGTTGTGGTGCGTGGGCTTCTCTTGTTGCAGAACATGGGCTCCAGGGCAAACGGGCTTCATTAGTTGTGGCTCCCGGGCTCTAGAGTACTGGCTCAATAATTGTAGTGCGGGGGCTTGGTTGCCCTTTGGCATGTGGGATCTTCCTGGACCAGGGATCAAACCAGTGTCCCTGGATTCTTAACCACTGGACCACCAGGGAAGTCCTATATTTAACCTGAAATTTACATTGTCTTCTGTACTGACTGCACAATTTTGTATTTCTGCCAGTAGTGAACAAGGGTTCCAGTTTCTCCACATTCTTCCTAATACATGTTATTTTATTTTTGATGATTATAGTCTTCCTAATGGTTATGACATGGCATCTCATCATAGTTTTGATTTGTTCCCCTAATGATTAGTGATGTTGAACATCTTTTAATGTGTATTAGGCATTTGTATATCTTTTTTGGAGAAACGAGTATTCAAGTTCTTTGCCCATTTGAAAAATTAGGTGGTTCATTTTGTTGTTGAGTTACAAGAGTTCCTCTTATATTCTGGATACTAGACCTTCAGTCAAGTGATTTGCAGATATTTTTTTCTCATGCTGTAGGTTTTCTTCACTGTCTTGGGGGTGTTCCATGACTCACAAAAGTTTTAAGTTATGATGATAGGATCTAATGTATGTGTATATATATATATTTTTTTTCTTTTGTTGCTTATGATTTTAGTGTCATATCTAAGAACAGGTTCAGCAATTATTAACTTTTGGCTAATTCTGCTTCAGTTTTATGTTCCCTATACCACTTCCTCTTTTAAGCAAATTATAGATATTATATCATTTTTATCTAAATATTTAAGTGTATATTTCTAAATGACAAAAATATAATTTTGAAATATAACCACAGTGTCATGATCATGGCTTAGAAATTAATGACAGTTTCTTATATCATCAAATTTTCAGTCTGTGTCCAAATTTTCAATTGTTTCACGAGTGTAATAATTTTCCTTAAAGTTTGTAATCACCAAGAAATAGTGCCCACACATTGCTTGAATCAGCATCCAAAATACACACTCATTGAATTGGCTCCTCCCTACTCCATTTTATTTAGTGTCTGGCTTTTAGTACCATGTTGATACTGATAATTCCGAATTTATATTTCTTCTCTTGCACTCCTTAGGCAGCCTATGAGATGATTACCAATGTTCCTCACATCCTGGGAATCATGCCCTTGTGTAATCCCCTCCTCTTAAATGTAAGCTATGTTTTATGATTTGTTTCTAGTGAATAAAATGTGGTCAATGGATGTCTTTTCTGAGAGTAGGATACAGGAAGACCGTGTCTTTTTCCTGGGTGCTCACTTTCAGTCTCTTTTTCGGATCTCTTATTCTGAGGGAAGTAAGTTGTCATATTGTGAGTATCCTGGTATCTTTATGCAGCCTGAAAGGATTGCAGCCTTTTTCTGGCTGGACACTTTGATTGCAGTTTTGCTAGAGACACTGAACCAGAGGCATTCAGTTAAGCTTTGCCCAGATGACTGACCCAAGGACCCTAGGGATTAAAAAGTGTTTATTGTTTTAAGCTGCTAAATTTGGGGATAATTTTTTATGCAACAATAGATAATTAGTATATCATCCTTCAGTTAAAATCTAAGATCATGTCTCTCTGCTCAGAATCTTCCAGTGGTTTCTTATGTCTCCAAGAATAAAAATTAAAGCCCTAACTATGACCTATTTTGCCCTGTAGGATCTTAACAGCTTGTCTCCCTCCTCTCTGACCTCATCTCTTAGTCTTTTCCTCATTGCTCAAGCTACCCTAACCACAGTTGCTTCCTTATGGCTTTTCAAACACACCAAGCATTTCCTTCCAGGATTCTTAAATACTTGATAGTTTTTCTTCCTGGAGTGTTCTGCCGAGATATTCATTTGTTCCCCTCCTCACCTTCTTCAGATATTTGTCCAAATGCCATCTTCTCAGTGAGCCCTATTTAAAACTGAACCTCACCTTCAGCAGTTGCTATTCTGTCATGAACCCATGACATTTTCTGTCGTAACCCATGATTCTGTGGGTTAGTGGGACTCTTGTTCTGGTTTGGACCAGGTCTAATCTGCAGGTCATTTGTACTCTTTGCTGCAACTTGTCGGCTCCTGAGTTGGTTGGCAGCTGAATGGTATAGGATGGTCTCACACACTGGTCTGTCTGTTGGAATGTGTTCAGCTAAGGTGCCTTGGCCCCCTTTCACATAGTCCCCCACCCTCCTGTAGGTTTGCTCAGGCTTGTTTACATGCGATTTCAGGATTCGAAGGCAGTAGAAGGGCAAGCCACAGTGCATAAGCTCTTTTCAGGTTTGCTTGTTTTACATTTGTTATTGTCTAATTGGCCAAAGTAAGTTACTTGGCTAAGTCTAGAGTTAGTTCCTAAGTATATCCATGGGAGAGAATACGTTCTGTTGTATCTATCATATCTGATTTCTGAAATTTTTTAGAGTTTTTCTAGAATCTCTCAACTATCACACTTTCATCTTTAGCTTATCTAGAAAATTGTTGAGACCTCTTAGCTGGTTATAGCACTTTACCAATTTCCCACCTTTTTTTTGGTAAATGTTTTTCACCATAAAAATCTGTGACTTTTTCACTTATTTTCAGGATGCCTTGTATTTGTATGTTCTTTTTTCCTCTTAATTTAGAATATTTATAATCTGTTTTATATAACAGATTTAATTTTATTTAGGTGGTAATATTACCTGTTTGTAGTACTTATTTATTTGTCTGCACTAGTCTTAGTTGCAACACATGAGATCTTCAATCTTTGTTGAGGCATGCAGGGTTGAGGCATGTGGGATCTAGTTCCCTGACCAGGGATCAGACTCGGGCTTGCTGTATTGGGAGCATGGAGTCTTAGCCACTGGACTACCAGGAAAGTTCTTCTTACTTGTTTTTAAATTGTTTTCAATATTTTTATAGGAGGACACAGGTGATAACTCATATTTGCGTAAGCAAGTCTTATAAAAGAACATACACAAATATTTAGCCAAGTTTGCTGCTGCTGCTGCTAAATCGGTTCAGTCGTGTCCGACTCTGTGCAACCCCATAGACGGCAGCCCACCAGGCTCCCCTGTCCCTGGGATTCTCCAGGCAAGAACACTGGAGTGGGTTGCCATTTCCTTCTGCAATGTATGAAAGTGAAAAGGGAAAGTGAAGTCGCTCAGTCGTTTCCAACTCTTAACGACCCCATGGTCTGCAGCCTACCAGGCTCCTCCGTCCATGGGATTTTCCAGGCAAGAGTACTGGAGTGGGGTGCCACGGCCTTCTCCTCAGCCAAGTTTAGGACACAGTTATTAACTGTTTTTTTCTTTCTTCAGATTTTCAAAATTCATTTCTACAAATCATACTTCCAGAGAAAATCCAAGCAAATACAAGTGATAATTCAGAAGTAGAAAATGTAAGAGATTTTCCATAGTTAATGCTGTTATATGAAATTTCTTATTTTTATTGCATAGCAATGAAATACATAAATTCCATTATTGTATAAGTAGCCAATATTACTACTGATAAGGAATTTAAAGTTTTGATGGTAGAAGCAAATATACAAATCAGAATGTTCTAATTTTTCTAACATTTGTCATTTCCTCATGGTAAAATAATTTTCAAAAGTTCAAAGAGAGAATATAACGTAAAAGAATTAGAGCCTTATCTGAGTGGTATCTAGATGATTCAGATGAAGAGAATGATTCTCTCCAAAATTGCTAAGGAGAATCTGTTTTAAGTATAATCTTCTTTCTTAGTCTCTACCATTGCATTTACCAGTTTTCAGAGAGTATAAATGGATTATTCTGTTATTTTTATTGGAAAGATGATAGTTTATCCTAGTGACTGATTTATTTAACAGATATTTCTCTGGACTTGTGTGCATAGCTATATGCTAAAGCCTTAGGAGATTAAAAAAAAAAAAGAAATACAAAACAGCATGCCTTGCTTACAAGTGACTGGTCTTTATTTAAAAAAATTTAATCAATTAACTATTTTTGAGTGTGCTGGGTCTTTGTTGCTGTGTGTGGACTTTCTCTAGTTGTGACAAGCAAGGGCTACTCTTTGTTGTGATGCATGGGCTTCTCATTGCAGTGGCTTTTCTTGTTGTGGAGCCCAGGTCTAGAGGCTTCAGTAGTTGCAGCACTCAGGCTCAGTAGTTGTGGCTTGTGGACTCTAGAGTGTGGCTCAGTAGTTGTGGAACATGCTGTTCTGTGGCATGTAGGATCCTCCCTACCAGGGGTCAAACTTGAGTCCCCTGCATTGGCAGGCAGATTCCTAACCACTGGATCCCCAGAGAAGTCCAGTGGCCAATCTTTTGATAACACTTTATTTTTAAGAGTTTTAATGAGGTATAATTTAGACACCACAGAATTCACCCATTGTGAGTGTATAACTCAATGATTATTAGTACATGAATTATGTAAACATTACCATAATCCAGTTTTAGAACATGTCTGTTGCCTTAAGTTCCTTCCTGCCTGTGTATAGTTCTCTGCTTCCATCCGCAGCCCTTGGCAACTGCTCATCTGTTTCTGTAATTATACATTTTCTAAACATTTCATAAAAATGAAACATACGATACTATAGGACTTTCTATGGGACTTCTTTCACCTAAGTTTATCCATTTTGCAACATTTATCAAAATTTCATTAATTTTTACTCATTAATAAATGTTTATAATACATTTGTTTATCCATTTACTGGTTTAATTCAAGACTGTTTTCAGAAATTGACTATTTTGAATCATTCTGCTATGAATATTTATGTGTGGGTATATAGTTTTCTTTCTCTTGAATAGATTTTTAAAAGTGACTTTGCTGTGTCATATGGTAAGTTTATGCTTATCATTTTAAGAATATGACAAACTATTTTCCATAGTGACTTACTAGTTTACATTTCTCATCAGCAATATATGAGGATTTCAGTTTTCCCACATGTTTTTTAACACCTATGTCTGTTTTGATTTAAGTTATTCTATTGGATGTGTATTGGTATCTCATTGTAGCTGCATTGTTCTAATGAAAAATTATGTTTCATAACCTACTAGCCATCCAAATAATTTTTGGTAAAATGTCTTTTAAATTATTTGCCCATTAAAATTTTTAACATTATTTTTAGCATGTTTATTGGGTTATAATTAATATATAACATTCTATTAGTTTTAGGTATACTCTACTCTATAGGGATTCAGTACTTTTATACATTATGAAATGATTACCATAGTAAGTCTGGCTACCATCTGTCACCATACAAAGTTGGTATTCAACTATTATTATTTTTAAAATTTTATTCATCCTGCTATGTATTTATTTATTGAAGTATCATTGTTTTACAATGTTGTATTAGTTTCCGTTGTATTTTCTTTATTCATTGAAGTATAGTTGTTTTACAGTATTGTACAGTTTCAAGTGTACTGCATTGGAGAAGGAAATGGCAACCCACTCCGGTGTTCTTGCCTGGAGAATCCCAGGGACGGGGGAGCCTGGTGGGCTGCTGTCTATGGGGTCGCACAGAGTCAGACACGACTGAAGCTGCTTAGCAGCAGCAGCAGCAGCAGCATAGTGATTCAGTATTTTCACAGATTATCCATTATTCCATTAGGTTATTACAAGATGATAGCTATGATTTCCTATGCTATACAGTTTATTCTGTTGTTGTCTATTGTATCTATTAATCCCATATCCCTGATTTGTCACTCCCTCTTTCCCTTTCCCTTTGGTAACACAAGTTTGTGATTCTGTTTGTGTCTGTTTCTGTTTTGCATATACATTCATTTGTATTTCTTAAGATTTCACATATAAGTGATACCATAAGCATTTGTCTTTCTCTGACATCTCATAAGCGTAATACTCTCTAGGTTCATCCTTATGGCTGCAAATGGCAGAAATTCATTCCTTTTTTATGGGTGGGTTATATCCCATTGTATTGGTATACCACATCTTCTCAACCCAGTTTTCTTTTGATGGGCATTTGTGTTGTTTCCATGCCTTGGCTGTTGTAAATTGTGCTGCTGTGAACACTGAGGTGTGTTTATTCTTTCAAATTAATATTTTTTTTATTTCCCCAGGTATATACCTTAGAGTGGAATTGCTGGATCATGTGGTAGTTCTATTTTTGGTTTTTTGAGGAACCTCCAATTGTGTTCCATAGTATCTGCACCAATTTACTTTCCCATCAGCAGTAACAAGGATTCCCTTTCCTCCACATCCTTGCCAACGTTTGTTATTTGTAGACGTTTTGATTATAGCCAAGAGTGAGATGGTAGCTTATTTTTATTACACTATTGACTGTATTCCCTTTGTGTACCTTACATTCCCTGAATGATTGATTTTTAAATTGCAATATGGTTGATTTATATTGGTTTCAGATGTACCACATAGTGATTCAATATTTTTGTAGATTTTACTCCATTTAAAGTTATTACAAAATAATGGACACATACACCTGTGCTGTCAAATATAACCTTGTTGCTTACTTATTTCATACGTAGTCTTTGTACCTTTTAATTCCATACCCCTAACTTGCCCTCTACCACTTTTCTCTCCCCACAGATAACCACTAATTTGTTCTCTATATCTGTGAGTCTGTTTCTCTTTGTGTGTACATGGTACAGCCACCGTGAAAAACAGTTGGAGAGTCCTTAGAAAACTGAAAATAGAACTGCCATATAATAAAGCAGTTCCACTTCTGTGTACATATTCCAAAAACCCCCTGAAAACACTAATTCACAAATTTACATGCACCCTAATGTTCTTAATAGCGTTATTTACAACAGTGGAGATATGGAAGTAACCTGTGTCCGTCGACAGATGATTGGATAAACACACACACACACACACACACACACGATGGAATATTATTCAGCCAGAAAAAGAATGAAATTTTGACATTTGCAGCAGAGTGGATAGACTTAGAGGTCTCTCAGTCGTACTTTGCGACCCCATGAATTGCAGGCCTCCCTGTCCATCACCAACTCCCGGAGTCTACCCAAACCCATGTCCATCGAGTCGGTGATGCCATCCAACCATCTCATCCTCTGTCGTCCCCTTCTCCCCCTGCCCCCAATCCTACCCAGCATTAGGGTCTTTTCCAATGAGTCAACTCTTCGCATGAGGTGGCCAAAGTATTGCAGTTTCAGTTTCAACATCAGTCCTTCCTATGAACACCCAGGATTGATCTCCTTTAGGATGGACTGACTGGATCTCCTTGCAGTCCAAGGGATTCTCAAGAGTCTTCTCCAACACCACAGTTCAAAAGCATCAATTCTGTGGCGCTCGGCTTTCTTCACCGTCCAACTCGCACATCCGTACATGACCATTGGAAAAACCATAGCCTTGACTAGATGGACCTTTGTTGGCAAAGTAATGTCTCTGCTTTTAAATATGCTGTCTAGGTTGGCCATAGCCTTCCTTCCAAGGAGTAAGCGTCTTTTAATTTCATGGCTGCAATCACCATCAGCAGTGATTTTGGAGCCCCCAAAAATAAAGTCAGCCACTGTTTCCACTGTTTCCCCATCTAGTTCCCATGAAGTGATGGGACCAGATGCCACGATCTTAGTTTTCTGAACGTTGAGCTTTAAGCCAACCTTTTCACTCTCCTTTTTCACTTTCATCAGGAAGCTCTTTAGTTCCTCTTCACTTTCTGCCATAAGGGTGGTGTCATTCACATATCTGAGGTTATTGATATTTCTCCCGGCAATCTTGATTCCAGCTTGTGTTTCTTCCAGCCCAGCATTTCTCATGATGTACTCTGCATATAAGTTAAATAAGTAGGGTGACAATATACAGCCTTGACGTACTCCTTTTCCTATTTGGAACCATCTGTTGTTCCATGTCCAGTTCTAACTGTTGCTTCCTGACCTGCATACAGGTTTCTCAAGAGACAGGTCAGATGGTCTGGTATTCCCATCTCTTTCAGAAATTTCCACAGTTTATTGTGATCCACACAGTCAAAGGCTTTGGCATAGTCAATAAAGAAATTAATCAGGTAAAGACAAATTCTCTATGTTATCACTTATATGTGGAATATAAAAAACTAAATGAATACCTATAGCATTGAATGTATAACAATGATATATATATTTTTAAAAATATTTATTTATTTATTTGGCTGTGTTGGATCTTAATTGTAGCTGGTGGGATCTTCTTTGTGACATGAGGGGTCATTAGCTGTGGCATGTGGGACCGTTTCATTGCAGTGTGCATACTTTTAATTGTGGCATGTGGGATCTAGTTCCTGGACTAGGGATTGAACCCAGGCCTTCTGCATTGAGAGCATGGAGTCTTAGCAACTGGACCACCAGGGAATTCCCTCATTGTGGTTTTTACTTTCATTTTTCTGATGATTAGTTATGTTGAATATTTTCAATGTGACAGTTGGCCATATGTAGGTCTTTTTTGGAAAATGTCTGTTTAGGTCTTCTGGCATTTTTTTTCCTGGGTTGTTTCTTTTTTTTTTTTTTGATTTTTGAATTGTATGAGCTGTTTATATATGTTGGATGTTAATCCCTTATCACTTGTATTGTTTACAAGTACTTTCTCCCATTTACTAGTAGTTTTTTCATTTTGTTGATGGTTTCCCTTGCCATTAAAAGCTTCTAGCTCAGTTGGTAAAGAGTCTGCTTGCAACTCAGGAGACCCAGGTTCAATCCCTGGGTTGGGAAGATCCCCTGGAGAAGGAAATGGCAACCTACTCCAGTATTCTTGTCTGGAGAATCTAGTGGACTGAGGAGCCTGGTGGGCTATAGTCCATGGGGTCGCAACAGTTGGACATGACTTAATGACTAAACTACCACCAGGACCCATTTATTTATTTTTGCTTTTCTTTTGCCTTAGGAGTCAGATATTAAAAATATTGATATAATTTATGTCAAAGAGTATTCTGCCTATGTTCTCTTCTAAATGTTTTATGGTTTCCAGTCTTACATTAAGGTCTTTAATCCATTTTGAGTTTACTTTCCTGTATAATGTAAAGAAAGATTCTAATTTCATTCTTTTACATGTTACTGTTCACTTTTCCCAGCACCATTTATTGAAGAGACTGTCTTTTCTCCATTGTCTTCTTGTCTCTTTTGTTGTAAATTAATTAACTGTAAGCTTGTGGGTTTATTTCTGGGCCATTCTTGCCTATTGACCTATGTGTCAGTTTTTGTGCCAGTACCATGCTATTTTGATTAATGTAGCTTTGTGGTATAAAGTAGCTTCAAATTGAAGTCAGGAAGCATGATACTTCCATCTCTGTTCTTCTTTCTCAAGATTGCTTTGACTATTTGGTGTGTTTTGTGGTTCCATATAAATTTTAGGATTTTTTTGTTCTAGTTCTGTGAAAAATGTCATGGGTATTTTGATAGAGATTGCATTAAACCTCTGGATTGCTTTGAGTAGTATATACATTTTCATGTTAATTTTCCTAATCCAAAAACACAGGATAGCTTTCCATTTCTTATCATTTTCAATTTCCTTCATCAACATTTTATAATTTTCAGAAAGTAAGTCTTTTACCTCCTTGGTTATGTTTATTCTGAGATATTTTATTACTTTTGATGCAGTTGAAAGCAATTATTTTCTTGCTTTCTCTTTATGTTCGTTTATTATTAGTGTATAAAAAAGGCAATGGATTTCTATATACTAATTTTGTATCCTACAACTTTACTGAATTCATTTATTAATTCTAATAGGTTTTTAATGGAGACTTAAGGGTTTTCTTTGTATGGTATCATATCACCTGTAAATAGTGACAGCTTTACTTCTTCCCTTCCAATTTGGATGCCTGTATGCCTTTCTTGTCTGACTCTTGTGGCTAGGACCTCTAATACTGTGTTGAATAGAAGTGGTGAAGGTGGGCATCCTTGTCCTATTCCTGATTTTAGAGGAAGGGCTTTTTGTTGCTGAGAGTTTTATGATGAGTCAATGTGGAATTTTGTCAGGTAAATTTTACACATTAATTGAAATGATGTGATTTGTATTCTTTTTGTTAATGTGTATCAAATTGATTTGCAGATATTGAACCATCCTTGTATTCCTGTACTAAATCCTACTTGATTATGGTGTTTGAGCCTTTCTATATATTGTGTTTGGTTTGTTTATATTTTGTTGAGGATCTTTGCAACTATATTCATCAGTAATATTGGGGTGTAATTTTCTTTGTTGTGGTGTCTTTATCTGGTTTTGTTATCAGGGTGATGATCTTCTAGAATTAATTTGTGAATGTTCCATCCTCTTCAATATTTTGGAATAGTTTGAGAAGGATAGGTATTATCTCTTCTTTAAATGCTTGGTAGAATTTCTTTATGAAGCCATCTGGTCTTGGACTTTTGCTGGCTGTAAGTTTTTTAAAATTACAAATGCAGTTCCACCAGTAGTGATCTGCCTGTTCACAGTGTCTATATTTTCCTGATTCCATCTTGGAAGCTTGTATGTTTCTGGAAATTTATCTTCTTCTTCTAGCTTGTCCAGTTCGTGTATGACTGTAGTATTATCTCTCTATGATTTTTTTCTATCTCTGTGATATTGCTTTTTATTTATGTCTTTCATTTCTGATTTTGTTTATTAGGGTCTCCTCTTGTTTTCTAAAAGTTCATCAATTTTCTTTATCTTTTACAAAAACCAGCTTTTGGATTCCTTGATCTTTTTTTGGTTTTGATCTCTACTTATTCCCTCTTTGATCATTATTAGTTATGACTTTGGGCTTTACTTGTTCTTTTTCTATAGATGATAGGTTAGGTTGTTTACTTGATATATTTTATATTTTTTGAGTTTGTCCTTTTTTAAAATAAACTTCTTTTTAAAACTGCTTTTGCTGCATCTCATAGGTTTTGGAAAGCTGTGATTTTTCATTTGTATTGGGGTATTTTTTATTTTGGAGAAGGCAATGGCACCCCACTCCCGTACTCTTGCCTGGAAAATCCCATGGATGGAGGAGCCTGGTAGGCTGTGGTTCATGGAGTCGCTAAGAGTCGGACACGACTGAGTGACTTCACTTTCACTTTTCCCTTTCATGCACTGGAGAAGGAAATGGCAACCCACTCCAGTATGCTTGCCTGGAGAATCCAAGGGACGGCGGAGCCTGGTGGGCTGCTATCTATGGGGTCGCACAGAGTCGGACACGACTGAAGCGACTTAGCAGCAGCAGCAGCAGCATTTTTTATTTATCTTTGATCTCTTCATTGACCCATTCATTTTTTAGTAGCATATTGTTTAGTCCCTATGTGTTTTGCTTTTTTCACTTTTCTTCCTATATTTGATTTCTGTTTTCATACTGTTTTCAGAAAAAAATGTTTAATACAGTTTTTATCATTAAATTGTTAAAAGTTGTTTTATGACCTAGTGTGTGATCTATGCTGGAGAATATTCCTTTTGTGCTTGAAAACAATATGTATTATGATGATTTTGGATAGAATGTCCTGTAGATATCTAGTAAGTCCAACTGGTTATTGTGCCATTTAAGGTCGCTCTTCTCTTATTCATTTTCTGCCTGGATGATCTGTCTATTGATGTAAGGTGTTAAAATTCCCTACTACTATTGTGTTATTGTTAATTTTTCTCTTTATGTCTATTAACATTTACTTTACATATTTATATAAATATAAAATAATAATATATATGAAATTTTAAAAACACATATGCACTTAATACAAGTGCTCCTATGAAAGGTGCATATATGTTAATGAGTATAATATCTTCTTCTTGTGTTGATCTGTTTACTATTTTACAATGCCATTCTTTGTCTTTTGCTATAGACTTTGTTTTAAAGTCTATTTTGTCTTATGATATATGAGATGTGAGAATTGCTACCCCCCCTTTCTTGTTGTTGCTGTTTTCAAGAAATATCTTTTTTCATCCCTTCACTTTCAGTCAGTGTGTGTCTTTAGCTCTGAATTAGTCTCTTGTAAGGAGCATTAAGACTTATCTTCTTCTTCTTCTTTTTTTTAATACAGCTAGCCACCTTATGTCTTTTGATTGGACATTTAATCAATTACATTGACGTTTAAAGTAATTAGTGATAGATATGTACTTATTGCCATTTTGTTACTTGTTTTCCTCTTGTTTTTGTAGTTCTTTTTTTTGTCTCTTTGTTTGTGGTTTGATGATTTTCTTGTCTTGTGTGTTCCTTTATCTGTAGTTTTTGTGTATCTATTGTAGGTTTCTGATTTGTGGTGACGATGGGGGTTCATATATGTTGACCTATAACTCTGCTTGTTTTAACCAGGTAGTTCTTTAAGTTCAAACACATTCTTATAGAGCTATATTTTTACTCCCCTCTCCCACATTTTTTTGTTATTGTTGTCATATTTTATGTCTTCATGTTTATCCTGTTACTGATTATTTTAGTTTTACTTGATTTTGCAATTTTTAATTTTAATTTTCATGCTAACTTATTTAAGTTGTTGATCCTCAGCTTTTATTTTTGCCTTTATTAGTAGGATTTTTCCTTTCCTGTAACTTCTTACTTCTTATTACAGCCTTTGTTTTCCTCTTAAAGAAGACCCTTTAATGTTTCTTTTACACTATCTTTAATATTGATAAACTCTTTAGTTTAACTTGTCTAAGAACCTCTTTATCTCCTCCAATTCTAAATGATAACTTTGCTCACCAGAGTACCCTAGTTTGCAGGGTTTCATTTTCAGGATTTTTAATATATCATACCACTTCCTTTTGGCCTGCAAGTTTTTTGCAGAATAATCAGTGGATAGCCTTATGAGGGTTCCCTTGTGTATGGTTTTATCTTTCTCTTGCTGCCTTTCAGATTTTCCTTTTATATTAACCTTTTTCCTATTTAATTATCATGTATGTATTGATGTATGTCTCTTTGGGATCATCTTATTTGGGGTCCTCTGTGCTTTCTGCACCCAAATTTCTGTTTCCTTTTCAGATTTGGGGAGTTTTAAGTTATAATTTTTAACTCCCAAGTCCCTGATCAGAATTGTTTTATAATTTCAGTTTGGGTGGTTGGTTCCCTGACTCTTGAGGTACTACTGCAAGAGTTTGTAACCTTCTTTGGAGAATTGTCTTTCAGTTATTGAGCTGCCTGGGAGTTACTCATTGACCACGTCCTCTCGGGGTAACCCTTCAGCCAATGACTAATTGTTACATGGGTTTAAAAGTCCAGCTTTATTGTTTCAGGTCAGAAGAAACTTTGAGGCACAATGTCTTACCCAGCCAGGCTAAGGCTAGAATTTACCTGTAACCATATTTTCTTTAGCTTTATCTTTCTCCCTGTTTTGCTTCTCTCACTTCCTTGCAGAGAGTGCTTCCTAAATAGACCACTGACAAAAGTATCCTCATTTCAGACCCTGTTTTTAGGGAACCTGAAGTAAGACACTATCCAACTAGTCCATAGGTTTTGTTAAACAGAAAGATAAATTCTCAGTGTAGGTCACTGTAAATCTAGATAAATCTACGTTTTCGAGTCCCCCAGTGCTTAAAGAACTGCATGGTTTCTAGACCTTTAATTAAATATGTTTTGTGAAGATGAGTGATTTTTTTCTGGAATCTTATGATTTTTTTAAAATTAGTTTTTATTTGAATATAGTTGATTTAAAATGTGTTAGTTCTGCTGCACAGCAAAATGAATTGATTACACATATATCTTCTTTTTTTTTAGATTCTGTTCCCACATAGGTTATTGCAGAGTATTGAGTAGAGTTCTCTGTGCTGTACAGTAGGTTCTTACTAGTTACCTATTTTATATATAGTAGTTTGTAAATGTCAATCCCAATCACCCAATTTAACTGTCTCCTTTTCCTCCTTGGTAACCATTAGTTTGTTTTTTATATCTGTGACTCTGTTTTATAAATAAGTTCATTTGTACCATTTTTTTTTTTAGATTCTGTATGTAAGCAATATCATATGATATTTGTCTTTTTCTGTCTGACTTACTTTACTCACTATGGCAATCTCTAGATCTATGCATGTTGCTGCAAATGGCATTATTTTGTTTTTTTACTATGTCTGAGTGATACTCCATTGGAAATATGCACCACATCTTTATATCTTTATCCACTGATGGACATTGAGGTTGCTTTCATGTGCTGGCTATTGTAAATTGTGCTGCAGTGAACATTGGGATGCATGTATCTTTTTGAATTATAGTTTTCTCCAGGTATACGCCCAGGAGTGGGATTGCTGGACCACATGGTAGCTCTAGTTTTAGTTTTTAAATGAACTTCCATACTGTTCTCCATAGTGGCTGTGCCAGTTTATATTCCCACCAACAGTGTAGGAGAGGGTTCCCTTTTCTCCAGTCCCTCTACAACATTTATTATTTGTAGATTTTTTGATGAAATTTATTATTTATTAGATTTTTTGATGATGGCCATTCTGACCAGTATGACAAGATACCTCTTTGTAGTTTTGATTTGCAACTCTGTAATAATTTGTGATGTTGAGCATCTTTTTATGTTCCTCTTGGCCATCTATATGTCATCTTTGGAGAAAGGTCTATTTAGATCTTCCACCCATTTTTTGATTGGGTTTGTTTGTTTGTTTGTTTTTTATTTAGAGCTCATGAATTGTTTGTATATTTTGGTGATTAATCCCTTGTTGGTCACTTTGTTTGCAAATATTTTCTCCCATCCTGTGGGTTGTCTTTTCATTTTGTTTATGGCTTCTTTTGTTGTGCCAACACTTTTAAGTTTAATTAGGTCCCATTTGTTAATTTTTGATTTTATTTTCATTACTCTAGGAGATAAATCAAAAAGATGTTGCTTTGATTTATGTCGAAGAGTGTTTTATGCATGTTTTCCTCTAAGAGTTTTATAGTGTCCAGCTTGTATTTATGTCTTTAATCTAGTTTGAGTGTATTTTTGTGTATGGCATTAGAGACTGTCCTAATTTCATCCTTTTACATGTAGCTGTCCAGTTTTCCCACCACCACTTTTTGAAGAGACCGTCTTTTCTCCATTTATATTACCTGCTTTGTAATAGATTAGATGACCATAAGTGTCTGGGTTTATCTTCAGACTTTGTATCCTGTTCTGTTGAAGATAAGTGAGTTTGGAATCATGTGAGCGAGTGAACAGGAAAATTGTTTCCTGAAAGTGTTGAAATTGTTGTAACCCTTTGCAAATAACATTATGGTAGACTTATTTGGAAAGTCCCAGAAGGGACTGAATTTCTTAATCTTCGAAAGTCTGTTATTAAATATTAAAAAACATATTTGCTGGTATTATTCAATAAATTCTTGTTTGGTCTCCATTAATCAAACCCTATACATTTTTAAAAGATGTAGCTCATTCTCTATATGTAGTCTGTAAATAGAATGCATTTTATGTTTACTCCCACAGTGAAAGTACAGTAAGAGAAAATATATCTGGTATACCAACATCTTAATAATTATTATGCTTTTGTTTTGAGAAAAATATTCACCTAGGAACTACTTAGGGGGACTTGCGCATCAGGTCCACTTTTAAAAGAGATAAAGAT
Source organism: Okapia johnstoni (assembly GCA_024291935.2). Lineage (NCBI taxonomy): Eukaryota > Metazoa > Chordata > Mammalia > Artiodactyla > Giraffidae > Okapia > Okapia johnstoni. Next base: position 29,392,510 of record CM044327.1, read on the forward strand.
TCTGCAGCATCTCTGTTCAGTTATTACATTCAGATCCCTAAGAATTTTTTCTCACCCATTGTAAATTTTAAAGCTAGGACATGCTACTACTTCAGTATCAGGATCTTATGTTTGGTATTTCTGCCTTTTATCTGACATATACTTGTTTTGCTTCTTTCTGGTCTTACTTTAAAAAAAAACTTTTAAAATTTTGGCATGATTTTAGAGTTACAAAATTGCAAAGATGCAACCTTGAATTCCCATATAAGTTCATTCAGTTTTCCTAAAATTAATATCTTATATAACCATTTTCGATCATTTACTAGACCTTTTAACAACTTGCCTTATTATTATTATTTTTTTAATTTGTATTGTCTTCTGATTGTTTCTTATTTTCACTGATCCTATGTTCTGGTATTTATGTCTTTTTTAGTTTTTACTGAGTTTTCTTTTTAATGATATTCTAACTCTTGCTTTTCACATGCTCTCTTTTGAAAGATAAAGTCTCATCTCTTAGATTCACTGACTGGCTGATGTTGCAGCTCACTGCCGTGTTTTAACTTGAGAATAGTAGAGTTGGAGTAGAAATCTATGCCAGGTTTTGTTTAAGAATCTTCTGCTTAAAAATATAGGCAATAGGGCATACATTTCAGGAAAATGGTTAAAATAAATGACTTTTGTGCTTAATGGAGTAAGTTAAGCTTCACTGAATTAGAGTACCTTAATATCCCAGTGATGCAACTGAATAGATGTTATGACATGGCACATAGTCTCTTCTTTTAAAAGAGTTTAAAATTCAGTTACATATAGATTTATAGTGCTTTATGACTCCTTATATTGGACTAATTTTATGGAAATAGTAAGAATAGATTATGTAATAAACATTAAAATTTTTGATATATTATTGCAGATTTTAAATCACACATAGTCTGAGACTTTCAAAGCGTTATTTGGAAGGATTAGTCAATATAAAATTGTTGTTTTACCTCTTCTGTTACATTTGTCTTTACTCTCAGTTGTTCTGGATTCTCTAGGAACAGGTATCCTATAGTATTTTGATAGATGAGAAACCATATACTGTGCACCTTAAGCAAAGGTAACTTTTTTATTTTTTATTTTTAGACTTAATTTCACTTATATGAATTAATTTGCTTATAATAAAAATATAATATTAAAAGTGATGTAGTTATTAAAATGTTTAGTTGTCTCAGATGAACGAATGCTTCCTGTGAATTAATTTTTTGGTCCTAATGTCTTAAGTAGTCTTTAGTGAATAGGGAGGCTGGGAACAGGAAGAATAAGGATTCATCTGAAGATTAATCTGTATGATCTTAAGTTAGGAGAGCCAGCAGGATCTATATAATCAGGGCAGGATGTGATAAGAAAAAAGTAAGTCTGTAACTCTATCAGTTACGGTTTGATCAGGGAGGCAGGTTCACCACCAAGAATATGAAATAAGGGATTTAGTATAGAAATTAGATCATACAGTACTGTGGGAGCTGGTGAGTAGTTTATGGAAAAAAGTAACAGCTACATACCATCCCTAAGAGTATTTTGAAAATAATTTAAATAACTTTAATAGGGTTTAATTCTTTGATGGAAAACCAGTTGAGAAATGCTGGCTTGGAATCAATTTGTAACTTTCAAGAGGTTGATTTCAGTTAAATTTTGGGTGTAGAACTAGACTATGTAGCATTAAGGAGAGCTGACTTGTGAGAAACTGAAAGTTTTAAAAGAAAATGACTTCCAGAAATGTTTGTCAGAGAAAAAAGAAAAGAAAAAACGAAGTATTTTGGCTGACAGGAAGTTTCTTAAAGAGAGGAATATAAACAATGATTCACTGTGTTATTAGATGCCAAAGAATGGCATTGAGTAAAAGAGTTAGCCAACTCCTTTAGACAGAAGGGAAGAATAGTAAATGACAACTCAAAGAGCTCTTCAAGTGCATTAGAGAGAAGGCATATTGCATTTGAATATATTATCAGAACTATAAGCAGCAGTAAGAAATAAAGGGATTGGAGCCTGGGAGATGGCTCGAGCATGTGTATACTCTAATTTTGGAAATTACCTGTATTATACATCCTAATTATTATAATTAGGATGGTATGACAATTATGAAGCTATTGCAAAAGTTATATAAGATATAATAAGCATAATTGTGAATGTGTAAGATTTTTTTTTTTTTGAGGTATAACTGAGGTGGCAGAAAAAAATTAGATATTGGACACAATGATAGCAGAGATTTGATGGGGCAGCGAAGGAAGAGGACAGGTCTGTGTCAGAGGATATCCAGGAGAAATGTCCAGTGGCAGTAAGACTGATTGACTGGTTGAAGTATAGTTGTCTTACAACATCTTATTAGTTCCAGGTGTGGAAAAGGTCAGTTTTTGTTCCAATCCCAAAGAAAGGCAATGCCAAAGAATGCTCCAACTACCACATAATTGCACTCATCTCACACGCTAGTAAAGTAATGCTCAAAATTTTCCAAGCCAGGCTTCAGCAAAATGTGAACCATGAACTTCAAGATGTTCAAGCTGGTTTTAGAAAAGGCAGAGGAACCAGAGATCAAATTGCCAATATCCTCTGGATCATCAAAAAAGCAAGAGAGTTCCAGAAAAACATCTATTTCTGCTTTATTGACTATGCCAAAGCCTTTGACTGTGTGGATCACAATAAACTGTGGAAAATTCTGAAAGAGATGGGAATACCAGACCACCTGACCTGTCTCTTGAGAAACCTGTATGCAGGTCAGAAAGCAACAACAGACTGGTTCCAAATAGGAAAAGGAGTACGTCAAGGCTGTATATTGTCACCCTGCTTATTTAACTTCTATGCAGAGTACATCATGAGAAACGCTGGGCTGGAAGAAACACAAGCTGGAATCAAGATTGCCGGCAGAAATACCAGTAACCTCAGATATGCAGATGACACCACCCTGATGTCAGAAAGTGAAGAAGAACTAAAGAGCCTCTTGATGAAAGTGAAAGAGGAGAGTCAAAAAGTTGTCTTAAAGCTCAGCGTTCAGAAAACTAAGATCATGGCATCTGGTCCCATCACTTCGTGGGAAATAGATGGGGAAACAGTGGAAACAGTGTCAGACTTACTTTTTTTGGGCTCCAAAATCACTGCTGATGGTGATTGCAGCCATGAAATTAAAAGACACTTACTCCTTGGAAAGAAGGTTATGGCCAACCTAGATAGCATATTTAAAAGCAGAGACATTACTTTGCCAACAAAAGTCCGTCTAGTCAAGGCTATGGTTTTTCCAGTGGTCGTGTATGGATGTGAGAGTTGGACAATGAAGAAGGCTGAGAGCTGAAGAATTGATGCTTTTGAACTGTGGTGTTGGAGAAGACTCTTGAGAGTCCCTTGGACTGCAAGGAGATCCAATCAATCCATCCTAAAGGAGATCAGTCCTGGGTGTTCATTGGAAGGACTGATGTTGAAGCTGAAACTCCAATACTTTGGCCACCTCATGCGAAGAGTTGACTCATTGGGAAAGACCCTGATGCTGGGTAGGATTGGGGGCAGGAGGAGAAGGGGACGACAGAGGATGAGATGGTTGGATGGCATCACCTACTCGATGGACATGGGTTTGGGTAGACTCTGGGAGTTGGTGATGGACAGGGAGGCCTGGCGTGCTGGAATTCATGGGGTCACAAAGAGTCGGACACGACTGAGCGACTGAACTGAACTGAACTGAACTGTACAATGTAGTGACTATATATTTTTATAGATTACAAACCACATATAGTATTATAACTGGTAATTCATATCTCTTAATCCCTTTCACTTATATGTTAAAGGCCATTTTTACAAACCCACAGCTAACATCATACTCAATGATGAAAAATTAAAAGCTTTTTTCTCTAAGACTAGAAGACAAAGATGCCTGCTCTCACCACTTTTGTTCATTATAGTATTGGAACTCCTAACCATAGCAATTGAAAAGAAATAATTTTCTGAAGGGAATCAACCCTGAGTATTCATTGGGAGGACTGATACTGAAGCTGAAGCTCCAGTACTTTAGCCACCTAATGCAAAAAGCCAACTCATTGGAAAAGACCCTGATGCTGGGAAGAATTGAGGGCAGGAGGAGAAGGTGATGACAGAAGGTGAGATGGTTGGGTGGCATCACCATCTCAATGGACATGAATTTGAGCAAACTCCAGGAGACAGTGAATGACAGAGAAGCCTGGCATGCTGCAGTCCATGGGGATGGAAAGAGTCGGACATGACTTAGCAACTGAACAACAACAATATACATCCAGATCGGAAGGGAAGAACTATAATAATTTGCCACTATTTGCAAATGGCATGATACCATAGAAAACCCTAGAGATGCCACCAAAAAACTATTAGAACTAATAAATAAATTCAGTAAAACTATAGGATACAAAATTAATGTATAGATCTATTGCATTTCTATGCACTAATAATGAAATATCAGAAAAATAAATTTAAAAAATCCCATTTACAATTGCATCACAAAGAAAAAAATACCTGGGAATAAATTTAATGAAGGGAGGTGAAAGAGCTGTACTCTGAAAACTCTAAGACATTGATAAAGACATAGAAGAGAATGCAAATAAATGGAAATATATACCATACTTACACATTGGAAGAATTAATATTGTTAAAAGTCCATTCTACTAACCAAGGCAGTCTACTGCTTCAGTCCAGTTCTATCAAAATACTCATGAATTTTTCATGAAGTAGAACAGTTAATCCTAAAATTTGTATGAAATCACAGAAGACCTTGAATAGCCAGTTATATTTATTTTAGGTCACGGGAGAGAAGTGTAGGTTTCAGAGCCATCTTTTTAAAAATATATTTTAGCTATAAATGAGGCACCAGAAATGAACAAGATAAAGAGGTGGGGGTGAATATTAATGATGAGAGAGAAAAACAACCAGAAAATGAATGCCAGGGAAACATTTACGTGAAGAAGTAAGGATCCAGATGAAGGGACTTACACAAGTAGACAAGGTGATATGAAGGAGAAATCAGGGGTAAATGGTATGATTGAAGTGGAAGAGCAGATGGTTTAAAGAAGGGGAGTATGGTCAAGTGCGAAGTGCATCAGATAGTTTTATTTGACTCAAACTGCTGTTTCTTTTTGGATTTGACAATGAGGGGGTCATCATATAGCATCAGTTTTAATGGAGGATTCTCAGCAGAAGCTACTCTGGGTGGTCTAGTTACATTACATTGGATTGAGAAGTGAGCACCAGGTGAGGAAGCATAAGTAAAATAGCATAATGGGGACAAGGAATGATACCAGAGAAGGCTGAATTATGACTGTTACAGAATACTCTTCTATTTCATTATAGTAATACATATTCATGATAGTAAAATTGAGAAAGAATGAAAGAATAAAAAACTCTTATAATCCTACACCCATTTTGTGTCTTTGTAAACTTTAAAATGCTTTTCTTTTGTCTTATAGTTTGTTTTCCTTATTTTTAAAGGAGTATAATAAGATGGGAAATATTATTTTGAGTAAATGCATATGACTTTGAACAAAAATTACACACAGGTCAAAAGAAAATACTACCTTTGTCAGGGATTGGCAATATTTTTCTCTAAAGACCCAGATAGTAAATATTTTAGGGTTTGAAGAGCATAATACCTCTGTCAAAATGACTCATCTTTGCTGTTGTAGCATGAAAGCTCCCATGAACCATATGTAAGTGAATGAGTATAGCTATATGCAAATAAATTTTATTTACAAGCACAGAGATAGGTCAGATTTGGCTTTGAGGGTGCTAAGTTTGCTGACTGCTGCTTTATATTTTTTCAAAAAGAATAACTTAAAATTCTGTCACTCTCTTTTATATCCAGATTTTTTTTAGCAAATAATTTCATGGTTTATATGTATAATCAAGGATCTATGAATTCTCATCCTTCAAATATTCAGGTAAGATTTAAATTTTATGTTGTAAAGATTTTTTAAAACCTTTTTTATACTGGATACTTTCCTAATATAGAAGACCTTACTCACAGAGGATATGTAAAATGATCTATGTATGCCTCATTTCACCTACTGTTAGGGTTTCTTGAAGTCTTGATAAATTCAAGACGAACTAGATTGATTTAGTATATTCTACTCTGCAGCACAATTTAATTAGTTTATATTTTGTTATATAAATGAATAGAAATTAAATAATAGTAAAAACAAGCACAAATATTACTGAACCCAAATCATAGACTGAAATGTTTTTCTTTTGTTTTACCCCCGTCTCATCCATCAGTGAATCGTATTGATTCTACCTTTCAAATTATGGTCTCAGAACCCACCTTCTTCCTCTGTCTCTGTCTGCTGATACCACTGTTTTTCAAGTAAACATCATATCTAGTTTGGGTTATTGTGGTAACTTCCTGAACAATCTCCCTGCTTCCACACTTTGCTCATTCCCTGGGTCACGTCTCAACATGACAACCAGATGAATCCTATTAATAAAACCTGGTCAGCTCCAAAAAGAAAAAAGACCAGCCTGGTCAGATCTTGTTGCTTCTCTACTCAGAAGCCTTCATGGGATGAGTTACTGTTCACAAAGTGAAAACCAACTAGAGAAAGCCCACATGCAGCAACAGAGACTCAGCACAGCCAAAAATAAAAATAAATAAAAAACTTTAAATAGGGTGAAATGGTGAAAAATCATTTTAGCATCCTGTAGGCTTTACACAGTCTGATCCTCTTTACTTCTGTGACCTCATTTCCTGTTACTCTTTACAGTGGTAATTCTGTTCAAGTTGCATTGGCTTCCTTGCTGTTCTTTAAACATATCAGGCATGTTCTCCTTTCAAGAACTCTTCTCTATTTCCTCTGATCCAGATGTTTGCTCTTTCCCAAGATACAATGTTTTTCTCTCTCATTTTCTTCTGTTCTTTGCTCAAAACCATCCAATTAATCCTTGACTAGTCCAGATTTAAAATTTTTTTAATTTTTTTTTTTTTAATTTCTATTTTTGGCCGTGGTGGGTCTTCCTTGCTGCAAGTGGGCTTTCTCTAGTTGCGGCTAGCGGGGGCTGCTTTCTAGTTGCCGTGGGTGGGCTTCTCACTGTGGTGGTTTTTGTTGTTGCTGAGCATGGGCTCTAGGGCTCAGGTGCTTCAGTAGTTGTGGCATATGGACCTAGTTGCCCTGCAGCGTGTGGAATCTTGCTGAAATTATGTGGACCAGGGATCAAGCCTGTGTGCCCTGCTTTGGCAGGCAGATTCTTCACTGCTGGGCACCAGGGCGTCCACCAGGGCAGTCCAATCCCTGTTTTAAATTGCACTCTTAATCTTTGCACTCTTTTACCTCTCCTGTTTTGTTTTTCTCCATAGTGGTTATCAATATATGATGTATCATATACTTTTTTTTATTGCTTCCTCAGTGCAATATAATCTTCATTTGACCAGAGCTTTTGGTCTGTTTTATTCAATGATGCCTCCTTAGTGCCTAGAAAAATGCCTATCACATAGCATATAATAAAAATTTGTTGAATATTGTTGATATATATTACTTTACTTCTAGTTGGAAAGGACCATTAATTTCCTTATATTGCTCCTTCTTGCTCCCTTTAGTTCTAACATAAAACAGTGCATTAATAAGAAAACTTAATAAGCACCATGAAATTGTAGAAATTATATAATCTTCCTTTTTTGTTTGCAATGATGTTTGCTATGTCTCCATGTTAATTGCACTGTGGTCAGAGACTGAATTTGGTGTGATTTCAGTCCTTTAAAGTTTATTGTTGTATTTCATGGCCCAGAATATGGTTTCATTTTTGTAAATGTTACGTGTTCTTTAAAAAGAAAGTGTTATGTTACTCAGCCATAAAAAAGAATGATGTAATGCCATTTGCAGCAACGAAGATGGACCTGGGGATTTACATGTTAAATGAAGAAAGATGGAGAAAGGCAAATATCATGTGATGTCACTTATATGTGGAATCTAAAGAATGATATAAGTGAAGTTATTTACAAAATGGAAATAGACTCACAGACATAGAAAAATAAAACTTATGATTACCAGAAAGGATGATGGAGGGGGGATAAATTAGGATTTAGGGATTGATATATACATGTGATTATTTATAAAATAGATAAATGACAAGGATCTACTGTATAGCACAGTGTATTCAATGTCTTGTGATAACTTGTAATGGAAAAGGATCTGAAAAAGAGTACATTTATATGTATGTATGTGTAACTGAATCACTTAGTTGTACACCTGAAGCTACTACTACATTGTAAATTAACTATATGATTCAATAAAAAGTAGTTAAAAAAGAACTCTGTGCAAGAAAAGTGTATTACATATAGTTTTAAAGTGTCGTGTTCTATCTCTATGAGGTTAACATTCTGTTCAAGTCCTCTATAGATTCTGAATGCTAGACTTACCTGTTACTGACAGAAATGTCTGCTCAAAAATCTTTAGTATGATTATGCATTTATTTTTATTATTATTTCATTTTTCACTTTTTATATTTTGAAGCTATGTTATTATTATTTTTTTAAATAAATTTATTTATTTTAGTTGGGGGCTAATTACTTTACAATATTGTAGTAGTTTTTGCCATACATTGACATGAATCAGCCTTGGGTTTACATGTGTTCCCCATCCTGAACCCCCTTCCCACCTCCCTCCCCATCCCATCCCTCTGGGTCATCCCATTGCCCCAGCCCTGAGCATTTGTCTCATGCATCGAACATGGAATGGTGTTCTGTTTCACATATGATAATATACATGTTTCAATGCTATTGTCCCAGAACGTCCCACCCTCACCTTCTCCCTCAGAGTCCATAAGACTGTTCTATGCATCTGTGTCTCGTTACCATCTTTCAAATTCCATATATATGCATTAGTATACTGTATTGGTGTTTTTCTTTCTGGCTTACTTCACTCTGTATAATGGGATCCAGTTTCATCCATCTCAATAGAACTGATTCAAATGTATTTTTTTAATGGCTGAGTAATATTCCATTGTGTATATGTACCACAGCTTCCTTATCCATTCGCCTGCTGATGGACATCTAGGTTGTGAAGCTATGTTATTAAGTGAATGCAAATTTGGAATATTTATATCTTCCTGGTGAATTGAAACTCTTATCATTAAGAAATGTCCCTCTTTATCTCTAGTAATGCTTCTTGCCTTAAAGTTTACATTTCCAATATTAGTATTGCTTCAGAGTTATCCTTTTGGTTTGTGTTGGTGTAGTATATCTCTTTTTAGATCTTCAATTTTTTTTTGTGACCTTTAATTTTAGACATCTCTTTTTAGCAGACTGTCAGAATTTAAAGAAAATCCAGATTCACAATCTTTGTCTTTTAATTGACCTAAATTTGTATTTTGGAAAATAATTTTACATAAAATATGATATAAAACTTTGGAAACAGGGTGTAAAATAATAATCCCAAGCATTGATCTGAAAAGAGGCATTAATATAGTGAAAGCGGCAAACCTGGGGAGACGTTTTTTTCTGAATGTCTTTTTATTCACAATGATACAAACAGTATAAGAACCTATGAAAAGTATTCAGAAAGTTCTAAGTATAAAAAGTTAAGAAATCATTAGAACGTTTTGTCAATTCCTAGGTAACCACTTTACTTTCTCCTTCCTAGGCTCAATGCTACTACCAAGGATATATTGAAGGATATCCGAATTCTTTTGTCACACTTAGCACGTGCTCTGGACTGAGGTTATGTATTTTTTGTCCTTGATATGCAAACACCATAGTTGTGATATTTGGCTGCAGTGAACTGGTTAGTTTATTCTAAGTGTGGAGCTGGTGGAGGATTTCCATGTGGAGAATATTCCCAATGTGGATGTTCCCATCATACCACTGAATGATATATTCCTCTGAATATGTTTCTTCTCTTATTTCTCCTCAATTCCCAGACCGACCAAAGACTTGTCTAACTTCCTTGAAAGTTTAATTTTCCTGGTGTCCTTGCTATTTTTCTTTATTGTGGAAATGACAGATGAGCATGTTTGACAATAGCAAATTGGAGGAGCTAAGTTCTGGGTAGCTTTTTTTTCAGCAAATATTTTTGTACCATTTACTAGCCTAGTGTTTGGAGATATAAAAATGCATAAACAAAGCATGCCCTTTCACATGGGAAATCATCTTCAGAGAGAGGAGGCACTTCTACATAAACAAATAATAATTATTATAGTACTCACTCATTTTTTCTAGTAATAGCACTGTCTTAAACTCCCTAAGAATTGTTTCCTCCGTAGCGCTTGGAGGGTTTTCCATTCTGTCAGGACATTCTTAACCTTCATTTTTGTAGTGTAGGATCCTTGTTTTCACAAATGAATTTTACTTTGTGCTTTTTACATGGAATTCTGAAATTTGGTTTTTAGAGAATAGTCACTAGAACTGTTACCTATGTTCAGGGAAGAATACTTATAAAAGTTGTTTACTCTTTAGTACTTTAAATTTCTTATTCAGATTATGTACATAAACAAAATTCATAAATGCCTTATAATTACTGCTAAATTTTATTTTTATGGATAAAATTGCTCATTATGGATCCTTTTGTTATACAAGCAATGTAATCATTACAGTGCAAACCAGATCAAAATTTTTACAGATTTCTATATGCTCTTGCTTTCATTAAATCACTGACTTGGAGGACAGGGGAATGACTTGATCACAGTAATGCTGTATACACAGTAGTGCTGCATACCTAAGCAACTGATTATGTAATTTATGACTTAATAATTTCAACTATGTTTATAACTATAAAGAAAATTAGATGGATAGTTTTTGGAATTGGGAAAATTTTTATTTTTGGTCTCTTCAGAGTCATCTCCAAAATACAAAGAGTGTGGGACAAAATACACAGCCCCAAAACATTCTGTATCTTCTCTTTTCCTTCTCCTCCTTCCTCCCTTCCCTTCCTCCTCCTCTTTTTGGAATTCTGTCAGAGTTTTATAATATAGAATTAACTATAGAATTAGTTAAAATTAGAATTATAAAGTAGAATTAAAAGCAGTAAATTTTTGTCCTTAATTTTACAGAGGAATATTGCAGTTTGAAAATGTTTCTTACGGAATTGAGCCTCTGGAATCGGCAGTTGAATTTCAGCATCTTCTTTACAAATTAGGGAATGACACGAATAAATTTGCAGTTCTTACTGAAAATAACCAAGACACAGAACAAAAGCCAATGGACTATAACATTTTTATAAGTGAACAAGTGAGTTGTGTAGGTTTAATTACTCTTTCAAGGCAGTTATTGCTTCTATTTATTTTTAAGCGATATTTATTAACCCATTAGATAGCTGTAGCTACTTTCCTTAACATTCTCACCTTTTCTTAGCCTTAACAATTTCCTCTGAACCATACATTACTTTTTTCTCTTTGCAACAATCATTTACTTTTTATAAACTGTGCATATTCAGTTCAGTTCAGTCGCTCAGTCGTGTCCGACTCTTTGCGACCCCATGAATTGCAGCACGCCAGGCCTCTCTGTCCATCACCAACTCCCAGAGTCTACCCAAACCCATGTCCATTGAGTCGGTGATGCCATCCAACCATCTCATCCTCTGTCGTCCCCTTTTCCTCCCGCCACCAATCCTACCCAGCATTAGGGTCTTTTCCAATGAGTCAACCCTTCGCATATTTGTGCATATTCAATACAAATGTTAAAAACTAGTGCATATTTGATATAAATGTTAAAAACTCACTTCCTGCTTTTATCTCTATATTCCTGGAAATTATCAATTAATCGAATATTTTTGAAGTCTGCATTTATAACCAAGAAATCAGCATTAATTAAATTATAGATATAATTAAAGTTTCATAAGTTGAATTGCCATATATGGCCAATGTAAATTGTTCACCTGTATAACTGCATGTTTTGGTCCTCACAGAAGTAATTATGAAAGAGAAGATATTTTTGCCAAGTAAAAGTGGCATTAATATGCGTAGTTTATACGAGAAGTATATGGCAGTGTTTACAATACATGTTCTCCTTGGCTTCTGTCAGTTTTTTAAAAATAGACAAAACTCATCAGAATTTAGCCAGACATGTAAAAATTAAGACTGCATTTCTCAACCTCTCTTCCACCTAGGTAGAATTTTGTGACAAAGTTATAGATACTGACATGTGAGAGATGTAACGTGTCACGTCTAGATAGAGTTCTAACGGAAGAAAGCTTATCCTCTTCCTTTTTGCCCTTTCCTGCTGGCTGCAGTGTGAACATATTGGTACATCATAGTCCACAAGGATGGCAGTGATACTGTACATAGCGGAGCAGTAAGGTAGAATGAGCCTCGCTCCTGAGGAATTTATAAGACTACATCACCATGCCTCTTCAGTCTTAATATAAGAGAGAAATAAACTCTAACTTGTTTAATCCATTATTATCTTGTGTCTCTGTTATAGCTTCTAATCCTATATCTAAAATAATATAGGTCTGAAATGTACAATGAAATGTACCTGGAGTGCCAGAGTACTACTCAGTGCTATCACACACACATATATATTTTTAAATATGAACAATTTTATTTTCCTTCTGAGAATTTAGGAGAGTAATTTATAATGGCTTAGATTAACCAGTATGGTGGACATTGTTGGTGTTCTGGCCAAATTCTGTCAGATCCTTTTTCACTGTATTTTTGTATAGTGGGACATTGTGTCTTTGGTTGTGCTTTTTAAATATCTAGACTATATTACTCTACTTTAAAAGATATTTTTACTTAAAAATTTTCTTCCAATTTTATTGAGATATAATTGACGTATTGGTATAAGGTATACAGCATAATAATTTGATAAATATATTGTGAAATGATCACCACAATAAGTAGTTAACATCCATCACAACAAATAGTGTACAATTTTTTTTCTTGTGGTGAGAACTTTTAAGTTAATTCTCTTAGAAACTTTAAAATATACATTGAAGTACTGTTAATTATAATCACTATGATGTATGTTCTATTTATAGAACTTATTTATCTTATAATGGAAGTTTGTACTTTTTGATCACCTTTAACCCATTTATCCCACTTCACAGTACCCACCTCTGGCAACCACCAACCTTTTTTCTGTACCTATGAGTCTGGTATTTTATATTTGTTTTCTTCCCTAAGATTCCACATGTAAGTGAGATCATATGGTATTTGTCTTTCTTTGACTGACATTTCCTTTAGCAAAATTCTCTCAAGGTCCAGCCATGTTGGTGCAATGGAAAGGCTTCCTTATTTTTAATGGCCAGTAACATTCCTCTGTGTGTGTGTGTGTGTGTGTGTGTGTATGTGTGCATGCACCAAGTTTCTTTATCCATTCATCAATTGATGGACATTCAGGTTATTTCCATGTATTGGCTGTTCTAAATAATACTGCACTAAACATGGGGGTGCAGATAATCTCTTCAGGATGGTGATATTTGTTTCCTTGGGATAAAGACCCAGAAATGGAATTGCTGGATAATGGTAGTTTTTTCAATTTTTAAAATTTTTATTGGAGTATAGTTGGTTTACAATGTTGAAATAGATTCAAGGGTACAGCAAAGTGATTCAGTTATATATATGTATGTATATATTCTTTTCCAGATTCTTTTCCATTATACGTTATTATAAGAATTGAGTATACGTCCCTGTTTATTTTATGTATAGTAATGAGTATATATTGATCCCAAACTCTTAATTTGTCCTACCCCTTCAGTCCCCTTTGTTAACCATAAGTTTGTTTTCTATGTCTGTGAATAAATTTCTGTTTTGTAAATAAGTTCATTTATATCACTGTTTTAGATCCACATATAAGTGATATCATGTGATATTTGTCTTTCTCTGATTTACTTCACTTAACGTGATAATCCCTACATCCATCCATGTTGTTGCAAATGACATTATTTTGTTCTTTTTTTTGGCTGACTAATATTCCTTTTATACATATAATACATCTTCTTTATCCATTCATCTGTTTATGGGTATTTAGGTGCTTCCATGTCTTGGCTGTTGTAAATAGTGCTGCTGTGAACACTGGGGTGCGTGTATGTTTTTGAATTAGAGTTTTTATCTTTTGTGGATATATGCTGAGGAGTGGTATTTGCTGGATCATATGGTAACTCTGTTTTTACTTTTAAAGGAATCTCCATACTGTTTGTTCTCCATAGTGGCTGTATCAGTTTACATTCCCAGCAACAGTGTAAGAAGGTTCTCTTTTCTCCATACCCTCTCCAGAATTTGTTATTTGTAGACTTTTTAATGATGGCCATTCTGACCAGTGTGAGGTGGTACCTCTTTTCAGTTTTGATTGCATTTCAATTAGGATGTTGATCATCTTTTCATGTGCCTACTGGTGATCTTTATGTCTTCTTTGGAGAAAGGTCTATTTAGGTCTTCTTCCCATTTTTTGATGGAGTTGTTTTTGTTAATAGTGCTCTCTATGAGCTATTTGTACATTTTAGAAATTAATCCCTTGTTGGTTTCATTGTTTACAAATATTTTTCCCATTTCATAGGTTGTCTTTTTCTTTTGTTTATTGTTTCCTTTGCTGTGCAAAAGTTTGTAAGCTTAGAAGTTTGATTAGGTCCCAATTGTTTATTTTTGTTTTTATTTCCATTACTCTAATAAATGGCTCCAAAAAGATACTGCTTTGATTTGTGTCAAAGAGTGTCATGCCTGTCTTTTGCTCTAGAAGTGTTATAGTACCCAGTCTTACATTTAGGTCTTTAATCCATTGTAAGTTTATTTTCGTATGTGTTGTTAGAGAATGTTCTAATTTCATTGTTTTTCATGCAGCTGTCCAGTTTTCCTGGCACTGCTTATTGAAGAGACTGTCTTTTCTCTGTCTTATATTCTTGCTTCCATTGTCCTAGATTCAGTTCAGTTCAGTTCAGTTGCTCAGTTGTGTCCGACTCTTTGCAACCCCATGAATTGCAGCACGCCAGGCCTCCCTGTCCATCACCAACTCCCAGAGTCTACCCAAACCCATGTCCATCGAGTCAGTGATGCCATCCAGCCATCTCATCCTCTGTCATCCCCTTCTCCTCCCGCGCCCAATCCTTCCCAGCATCAGGGTCTTTTCCAGTGAGTCAACTCTTCGCATGAGGTGGCCAAAGTATTGGAGTTTCAGCTTCAACATCAGGCCTTCCAATGAACACCCAGGACTGATCTCCTTTAGGATGGATTGATTGGATCTCCTTGCAGTCCAAGGGACTCTCAAGAGTCTTCTCCAACACCACAGTTCAAAAGCATCAATTCTTCGGCGCTCAGCTTTCTTCACCGTCCAAATCTCACATCCATACATGACCACTGGAAAAACCATAGCCTTGACTAGACGGACTTTTGTTGGCAAAGTAATGTCTCTGCTTTTAAATATGCTATCTAGGTTGGCCATAACCTTCCTTCCAAGGAGTAAGCATCTTTTAATTTCGTGGCTGCAGTCACCATCAGCAGTGATTATGGAGCCCCCAAAAATAAAGTCTGACACTGTTTCCATTGTTTCCCCATCTATTTCCCATGAAGTGATGGGACCAGATGCCATGATCTTAGTTTTTGGAATGTTGAGCTTTAAGCCAACTTTTTCACTCTCCTCTTTCACTTTCATCAAGAGGCTCTTTAGTTCTTCTTCACTTTCTGCCATCAGGGTGGTGTCATCTGCATATCTGAGGTTATTGATATTTCTCCCGGCAATCTTGATTCCAGCTTGTGTTTCTTCCAGCCCAGCGTTTCTCATGATGTACTCGGCATGCAAGTTAAATAAGCAGGGTGACAATATACAGGCCTTGACGTACTCCTTTTCCTATTTGGAACCAGTCTGTTGTTCCATGTCCAGTTCTAACTGTTGCTTCCTGACCTGCATACAGGTTTCTCAAGAGACAGGTCAGATGGTCTGGTATTCCCATCTCTTTCAGAATTTTCTGCAGTTTATTGTGATCCACACAGTCAAAGGCTTTGGCGTAGTCAATAAAGCAGAAATAGATGTTTTTCTGGAACTCTCTTGCTTTTTCAATGATCCAGTGAATGTTGGCAATTTTCCTCTTGCTGCTTTTACTGTTTTCTCTTTATGTTCATTTTTTTTTTCAGTTTGATTACAGTATGTCTTGGTTTGTTCCTTCTTGGGTTAATCCTGTATGATAGTCTCTGTGCGTCACTGTTTCATTCTTCAGCTTTCAGAAGTCTTCAGCTATTATTGTTTCAAATATTTTGTCAGGCTTTTTTCTCTCTGTGATCTTCTGGGGCCCCTATAATGTGAATATTAGTGTTCTTAGTATTGCCCTAGAGATCTTTTAAACTGTCCTCATTTCTTTTCCGGAGAAGGCAATGGCACCCCACTCCAGTACTCTTGCCTGGAAAATCCCATGGACGGAGGAGCCTGGTGGGCTGCAGTCCATGGGGTTGCTGAGAGTCGGACAAGCCTGAGTGACTTCATTTTCACTTTTCACTTTCATGCATTGGAGAAGGAAATGGCAACCCACTCCAGTGTTCTTGCCTGGAGAATCCCAGGGACGGCGGAGCCTGGTGGGCTTCCGTCTATGGGGTTGCACAGAGTCGGCCATGACTGAAGTGACTTAGCAGCATTTCTTTTCATTCTTTTTTTCTTTCTAGTCATCACCAGTGAGTTCCCCTACTCTCTTCCAGCTCACTGATCAATTCCTCTGTATCATTTAATCTACTGTAATATAATTTAACATAATTATATTAAATTTTAATTTAATTCCCTTTAATATAATTTCATTTCAGTTATTATATTCTTCATCTCTGGTCATTCTTTATTTTTTTTTACCTCTTTGTTAAGAACTTCTAACTTCTTGCCCTGTGCTTCTATTGTCCTCCTCAGTTCTTTGGTCATGTTATAGTCATTCCTATGCCCCTTTCTTGGGTAGGTTGTCTATTTCTACTTCACTTAGTTCTTTTGAAATTTTATCTTGTTCCTTCTAGAGACATTACTTTGCCAACAAAGTCCATCTAGTCAAAGCTATGGTTTTTCTAGTAGTCTTGTTTGGTTGTTAGAGTTGGACCATAAAGAAAACTTGAGTGCTGAAGAATTGATGCTTTGAACTGTGGTGTTCGATAAGACTCTTGAGAGTCCCTTGAACAGCAAGGAGATCAAACCAGTCAATCCTAAAAGGCAATCAATCCTGAACATTCATTGGAAGGACTGATGCTGAAGCTGAAACTCCAATACTTTGGCCACCTGATGGCAAAGAGCAGACTCATTGGAAAAGACCCTGATGCTGGAAAAGATTGTAGGCAGGAGAAGGGGACAACAGAGGATGAGATAGTTGGATGGCATCACCGACGCAATGGACATGAGTTTGAGCAAGCTCTGGGAGTTGGTGATGGACAGGGAACTCTGGCATGCTGCAACCCATGAGGTAGCAAAGAGTCAGACATGACTGAGCGACTGAACTGAACCTAGAACGTTATGTTAGTAAAATAAGCCAGACACAGAAAGACAAATACTACATCTCACTTTTATGTGGAATCTACAATAGTCTAACCCATAGACACAGTACAGTGGTATTTGCCAGAAGCTGCAGACCAACAGAAACAGGGAAATGTTGGTCAAAGGGTATAAAGTTTGATCTATGCAAATGAATAAGTTCTGGAAATTTAATAAACAGTAGCATAACTGTAGTTAGCAATATTGTATTGTAAAATTTAAATTTTCTAGGAGGGTTGATCTTATGTGCTCTTACCACACACACAAGAAAAAAGAAAATGGTAACTCTATGAGAGTGGATATGTTAATTAGCATGATTGTGGTGGTTATTTCACATTGTGCAAATATATCAAAACATCAAGTCTTATAATTTAAGTGTATATATATGTATATATTTCAACTATGATTAAATAAAGGTGTTAATATTTAAAAAGTTTAGAATAAACAAGTTGTGGAAGTTTTCAAGTCTTTAAATGCTCTTATTTTTTTTTTTTCTAGCCAGAATCAACTGTTTCAGATTTAAGTCCTCTTTACCTAGAAATGCATATCGTGGTAGACAAAGCTTTGGTATGTGTTTTACTTTTTCTTTGCACTTGAATATTTGACATGAATGTATGATTATCCCTAGTTAGAAAGGAACTTAAATATTTCAGTCTTCTTACTTCCATGTCACTCCCACAGAACAGTGAAGAACCAAATATTCAAAATTGCACTAGTTCTATTAGAAATATTTTATTTGAAATCTTTATGTAACAAACCTGTGTAACAAAATGGTTTTATTATTATTTTTCTGATAGTTCACAACTTTAGAGTCTCTCTCAATCTACAAAATTTTTAATGGTGATATTTTTAAGTGAAATTCTTTAAGCTTTAATTCTTGTCTTAGGGTACTTGAAGAGCAGCATGTAGTCTAGAAAATATTTGGCTAATAAGATATTTATTGGCACAGAAATAATGATGGTATAACCATTTATGATAACTGCTTGCATTAAAGTATCAAGATTTTTTAATTGTTTTATTCATGCAGCTGATTGAGTCTAGTCTAAATGCTCCTCTAAATTACTTATTCCCATAAACAATTTGAGGACCTCTGAACTTCAGACTCTTGAGGTGATAACTCAGTTTGTTTTCAGTAAAATGTGGCTTTATTTCTCCCATACCTCAAAGATTTCAGAAAACAGGGATAAAACATATTTTCTAGATTTTTTTCTGAAATATTTGATTATCACATCTGTGGAATACCACAGAGAATGTGAATCATACTGATTTCCAATTCTATTTGTAGGATTGTAGAGCTTGTTGGGAAGCGAGTTGAGAGTTTGAGACAGGAAAGATTTAGGGAAGGATATTAAAATACTTATTAAATGAGTATTAGGGAAAATAGCAAAAGGAACATTAGGAGAAAGTTGAGATTTCTGGTAAAGATGACTAAATTTCCAGGGAATATTTTGGTTTATGAAAATTATTTTGTTTCAGGGTTAATGTTGTTTTAAAAGCTTCTTGTCCAAATTGCCAGGTTTGCCAGTCATAAAATACTGATTAAGCATCTCTTTTCTATGTTTTTACAAATATTTATATATCCTTTAATAAGACAAATATTGAGCCAAATATGACCTCTATGTTACCAGATATTGGGCATGTAAAGAAGAATAGTGATATCTTCAGTCTCTTCACAAATTTTAAATCCATAATTGTAGCCTAGTGAATTCAGTGCCATATTGAGGTAGTCTATGGTACAACAAAAACACAGTGCAAAGTTTCCAGTTCAAGATGGCAGAGTAAAAGAACATGCACTCATCTCTTCCTGCAAGAGCACCAGTGGTAACTGGCTGGTGAACAGCCATTGACAGGATGACAGTGGAACCACATGTCCAAAGACAAGAAGCCACAATGAGACAGGAGGAGGGGTGCAAACATGATAGAATAAAATCCTGTACCTGCCAGCTAGGCCACCCACAACCTGGAGAACAGCAATACCAAAGAAGTTCCCCTTCTTCACTGTTGTGATGATTCTGAGCCTCACAACAGCCTTCCCAGCCAGGAGATCTGGCAAAGGGACTGGGAATCCCCACAGAACTTGACTTTGAAGGCAGCAGGACTTGATTATAGGATTTCTACAGGACTGAGGGAAACAGAGACTCCAGTCTTGGAAGGCACAAACAAAATCTTCCATATACCAAGACCCAAGGGAAAGGAGCAGTGACCCCACAGGAGACTGAACCAGACCTACCTGCTAGTGTTGGAGGCTCTCCTGTGGAGGTGTGGGTCAGCAGTGGCTTGCCGCAGGGATGAGGGCACTGGAAGCAGCAGTCCTGGAAAATGCCTCTTGGCGTAAGTCCTTTTGGAGGTTGCTGTTAACCCCACACAGAGTTCATAGACCCCAGGGCTGGGTTGCCACAAGCCTGACAGTTAACAGAGAGGGAGCACAGCTCCGTCCACTAGCAAATAATTGGATTAAAGTTTTAATGAGCATGGCCCTGCCCACCAGAACAAGACCCAGCTTCTCTCACTGCCAGTCCCTCCCATCAGGAAGCTTATACAAGCCTCTTAGCCTCATCTACCAGAAGGCAGACAGAAGAAGCAAGAAGAGCCACATGCCTACAATGGCTAGAACAGAAGCCACATTACAGAAGTTACTCACAATGAAAAAGCAGAATGTTATGTCTCAGATGAAGGGACAAGAAAAAACTCCAGAAAAACAACTAGGTGAAGTGGAGATAGGCAACCTTCCAGAAAAAGAATTCAGAATGGTGATGGTGAAGATGATCCAGGATCTTGGAAAAAGAATGAAGATGCAAAAAAGTGTTTACCAAAGACCTAGAGGAACTAAAGAACAAATGAACAGAGATAACAGTACACTAGAGATGAAGAATCAATAGCAGAATAACTGAGGCAGAGGAATGGATAAGTGACCTGGAGAACAGAATGGTGGAAATTACTGCTGCAGAAAAGAATAGAGAAAAAGTAATGAAAAAAATGAATACAGTCTATGAGATGCCTGGGACAACATTAAACCCATGAGCACTCACATTACAGGGGTTCTGGAAGGAGAAGAGAGAAAGGACCCGAGAAAATATTTGAAGAATAATAGCTGAAAATTTCCCTAACATGGGAAAGGATGTAGTCAACCAAGTCCAGTAAGCACAAAGAGTCCCAGGCAAGATAAACCCAAGGAGGAACACACGGAGACACATAGTAATCAAAATGACAAAAGTTAAAGATAAATATTAAAAGCAACAAGGGAAAAAGGACAAATAACATACAAGGGAACTCCCATAAAGTTATCAGCTGATCTCTCAACAGAAATCTGGCTTTCTCTACAAGCCAGAAGGAATGGCACAATATATTTGAAGTGATAAAAGGAAAAAACCTACAACCAAGAATACTCTACCCAGCAAGGCTCTTGTTCAGATTTGATGGAGAAATCAAAAGCTTTCCAGACTAGCAAAATTTAAGAGAATTCCACACTATCAAACCAACATTTCAACAAATGTTAAAGGAACTTCTCTAGGCAGGAAACAAGAAAAGGAGAAGACCTGCACAGATGGTGACTGCAGCCATGAAATTAAAAGACGCTTACTCCTTGGAAGGAAAGTTATGACCAACCTAGATAGCATACTAAAAAGCAGAGACATTACTTTGCCAACAAAGGTCCATCTAGTCAAGGCTGCGGTTTTTCAAGTAGTCATGTATGGATGTGAGAGGGCCTGTGAAGAAAGCTGAGCCCAAAGAATTGATGCTTTTGAACTGTGGTGTTGGAGAAGACTCTTGAGAGTCCCTTGGACTGCAAGGAGAACCAACCAGTCCATCCTAATGGAGATCAGTCCTGGGTGTTCATTGGAAGGACTGATGTTGAAGCTGAAACTCCAATACTTTGGCCACCTCATGCGAAGAGTTGACTCATTGGAAAAGACCCTGATGCTGGGAAGGATTGGGGGCGGGAGGAGAAGGGGACGACAGAGGATGAGATGGCTGAATGACATCACCGACTCGATGGACATGAGTTTGGGTAGACTCTGGGAGTTGGTGATGGACAGAGAAGCCTGGCGTGCTGCATTTCATGGGGTCACAAAGAGTCAGACACGACTGAGCTACTTACTGAACTGAAGTGAACTGAGCAGTATTATTAACTGAAGTACAGATTTTGTTCACATTTCACAAAATTTTATGCTAGTGTCCATTATTTGTTTTCACACATTATTCAAGACTCCACATTGTATTTAATTGCACTGAGAAGCTTCAGCTGCATGGAACAAGTTCTGGTGAATTCTCTTCATTTTTGTTCTATTACAGATATTTTCTGATTTTCTTTCTTTAGGGCTTCTTAGATATATCCATCATTGAAAAGTGGACTTTTAATTACTACATACATGGAAGTTTTAAAAGTATCTTGGGTATTAATTTCTCATTTTGGTATTAATTTCTCACTGAAATGCTTTCTTCTCTGCAGTCACCCTCTGTTTTTTTCAGTCGTCTAACTTTATTGAGGGTTTCAGTGGCTAAGTCAAAGAACTCTGTTGGTAAATGCCACATTGCACTTGAAAATATGTGGGTTATTTTCAAATATCTTTTGATATTTATTTCTAATATAATTCCACAGTGATAAGAGAACAGACTCTGTATGATTGAAGTACCTTTATACCATGAAATTTTTATACCTTTTTTTATGTCCCTGGACCCTGGAGAAGGGAAAGGCTACCCACTCCAGTATTCTGGCCTGGAGAATTCCATGACTATATAGTCCATGCTGTTGCAAAGAGTCGGACACGACTGAGTGACTTCCACTTCACTTTTGTCCCTGGATATATTCCAATGTCTCCTAGTTTATCATCTATGGGAACTTGAATAGAATTTTTATCCTACTGTTGTGTAAAAATTGTATAAATCTTAATTATATTGAATTGGCTCATAGTGCTCTTCAGATTTACTATATCCTTCTACTTCTCCATATATTCATTCCATTAATTTTTGAGAATCTGATATTGAAACTCCAACTAAAAATCTTAATTTACCTACTTAAAAAATAATTGTAATATATAGTGGAACTATATTTAACCTTGTTCTGTATTTTTCACATCTTCTGTAAATGTGTTATCATACTTTCATAACTTTAAAAATAAAAAAAAAACAGTGCATTACTGGAGAAAGGCATAGAGACACAACTGTAACCTGGGATACTATAAGAGCATGTAAGTAGGTGTTTTAAAATGTAGGTTTTATTATTATTTAGGTATTCTGATGCCAACAGATTGGGAGATGATTGCTATTGGAAAGACACCCTGTTTCACAGTTCCCAGGAGGAAAGGGTGTACCACATCATGCCACGTGGGGAATCACCAAGAGTAGGTCAGGAGACAGAAGGAGCCATAGTAAAACATGGCAGGAACCTTTATTATGGTTCCTATAGGAAGACATAGCAAGGCAAGGTAAACAGGTTTAGAATCGGCTAGTTTGGAAAATTGCAGTAGGTTCTGGAGAATCGAGGTTGTTTAAAGGTATTTCTACCTTGCCCTTGGATGATTAGGGCAGGGGAATTAATTGAAGCATGAGAACCTGGTGGCTCAGATGGTAAAGAATCTGCCTGCAGTGCAAGAGATGCAGGAGACCTGGGCTAGATCCCTGGGCTCGAAAGATACTCTGGAGAAGAATGGCTACCCACTCCAGGTTCTTGCCTGAAGAATCCCTTGGACAGAGAAGCGTGGTGGGCTACCATCCCTGGGGTGACAAAGAGTCGGACACTACTGAGCAACTAACACTTTGACTTTTCACTAACCTGTAAAAGTGAAAAACCTGGGGGAAAAAAAAAACCTGATAAAGGAGATTGTTGGAGGTTGTATTCTGATTTTGTTAGTTTGGCAGTGGGAGGAGGGTAGGGCCAAGGAAGACCTACTGTGAAACCTTTCTTTGCAAGGGCACATAAGACTGTTCTGTTCAGATACCTGAAAGAAGTTTAGGATGATTAATACACAAGGCTGAAGAGGGGAAAGGGAAAGAAATGAAGAACTGACATGATACTTGGATTTTATCCTAAAGGTGATAGACAGTCAATGAACGACTTTAATCAGAGTAATGACATGTCGATATTTTCATTTTAGAATCATATTTGTAATAGTGTAGGGGCAGGAATGCTGGTGAAAAGATTGAAGAAAGATAAAGCATTTAAGAGACTATTCCAGTAATCAAGATAAACTTTTGTAAATCAATAGATGGGAAAGGCCAATTTTAAAAGTTACTGAGGGTCAGTTAGAAGTACTTGTAAATTGATTTGATTTATTCATTTTTTTGATAACTTTATTAAGCATCACCTACATCTCCAGTTACTATTTTATTTATTGGGAAAAGAGTAGCGAACAAAACGGAAAAAGTTTTGCTGTCGTAGAACATGTAGTATAATAAATGTGGGAGGTCATAAATGATAATAGAGTAGATAATGAAGAAGTGGAAATCTGAGTGGGAGCATATTTTTGAGGGAGGATAGTCAGTGTAGTTTTGAATATGTTTATCTTGAGAGTCCTGTGGAATATCCAAGGGATAGTGTGCATTCTTCAGAGCTTATTCAGACTTCAGCAGTTATACTATATACATTCATTTGTGTGTGTGTGTATGTGTGTGTGATTTTGTGTGGTAGTTTCACATATGTAGCCTTTGATAACTACCACCGCTTGTGATGGAGACACTCAAGAGCACTGCCATCAGAAGGATCTCTTACGTTACCCCTCTGGAGTCATTCCCATCTCTCGCCGCGTCCCTACTTCTGACCTTTGGTAATCACTAATCAGCTTCTCCCTCTGTGATTTCAGGAATACTGCATAAATGTTATCATGGAGTATGTATCCTTTGAGATTTGTTTATACTTAGCAAAATTATTTTTAGGTTTACCCAAGCTGTTCCATATATCAACAGTTCAGTAACTTCTTTTTTTTTTTAACTAAGTAGCATTTTTACTGAGTAGCATGTTATGAATGTACCAGTTTGTTTAACCCGTTGACCACTGAAGGACATATGAGTTGTTTCTACACATGCATGGGTTTTTGTGAGCATCAGTTTTTATTTCTTTAGGATAAATGCCCATGAGTGCAATTGCTAGGTCCATTACTTGCTTTGAAAGAAGTTGCCAAACTATTACCCAGAGTGGCTATACGATTTTATATAGTACAGTATGTGAGTGATTCAATTTACATTCATTTTTCGTTGCTGTCTTATTGTGAAGTGTTCTAACCCCAAAGGAGCTTCAACCTGAGAGAGTAGATGGAGAGTAAATCTCAAACATATTATTTAAGAAATTATATTTAAATTTTAAATTAATTCTATTTTTCAGTTTGATTACCTGGGCTCTGATAGCATGGTAGTAACAAATAAAGTCATCGAAATTATTGGCCTTGTAAATTCAGTAAGTATTTTCCTTTTCATACTAGTTAGGAAAATTCACACTAATTTTGAAATTGTAATTCACATTAACTTGATGTGGCGCTTCTGAAGAATTAAGTTGTCCATATAAATTGAGTGTGAATTTATCAAACATTGAATTAGTTTAATTATAAATTTAATTAAATAAATAAAAATTAATTTTTCATGTATTATCTTTCTTTTTAGATGTTTGCCCAATTTCAAATTTCTATTGTGCTGTCATCTTTGGAATTGTGGTCCGATAAAAATAAGATCTCTACAGTTGGTGAGGCAGATGAATTATTGCATAGATTTTTAGAATGGAAAAAGTCCCATCTTACCCTGAGGCCTCATGATATTGCATATCTATTCATGTAAGAATAACATTTCAGTTTTCTTAGAAATCAAAGATTTGAGTTATTGTTGTGGTTTAATTTAGGGAATTGTTCATTTTTTACTGGTTACACTTTGGTTATTTTTTATGCACTCATTCAGCCCTCACGCTCTCTTTCTGGTTGTCAGACAATAAAAGAAGATTACTAAAATTTATTTCTATGCTTACCAACATTTAGGAGATGAGGAGATTAGATGATGAGGAGATTGACATTTCAAGAGGCTAAACCAACTCAGGATTTTGGTTCTAGTGGTATGTCTAGGTTTTGGACCTACACTTAGTAACTCCAGGGTCCATAATCTTAATCAGTACATAAAAAGAAGGGATTTGTCTTGGGAAGTTTATATTATTATAATGAGTTTTGATCAAGGCTTGGTAGAGTAGGTTAAAATATTTTATCCTAATGAATTTTCTACATTATTTTAAATGTTAGTTTTCTAACAATCAGTTATAAGTATATACTTTATCGTTGTATCCATATAAAATTTACTAGCTATTAAGATCATCATGTCTTTCAATAAATCTGCATATACGTATTTTGAATTTGGCATGGTGATATTTCTTTTTGCATATGTAAGATTAATCTTTTTCACATGTCTGCCAATGATGGGTTATTTTTCTTTTCATTTTTTTGCCAGTCCGATGGATATAAAATTGAAATGTTTTTTAATTTCCTTTCTCCAAAGACTAGTAGATTTGAGCATCTTTTCATGTTTGTTAATCATTTGGATCTGTCCTTCTGAAATTGCCTTTTCATGTTATTTAACTACTTCATTGTAATTTGTAAGGGTTTATTGCATGTTTAGATATCAGTCCATTGTTTATGTATATCAAAAATAGTTTTTCTGTGTCTGTAATTTTTCCATAGATATTTAAATTTTTTTTTCGCTCCATAAAATCTTTAATGTTTTTAGGGCCAAGCTTGTTAATCTTATTTTTACTTCTGGATTTTCTATTTGATGACGATCTCGTGCAGCCCTAAATTTTAGTCTGCAGATTTTTGTTAAAGAATAAATATATTATGTTTTATAAATAAGTTTGATGCATTTTAGTCTAATTTTTGTATAACAAAAGATAAGTAAAATTTTATTTTCTTCCAATTAAATAGCCAATTTTGCCATGAATTTAATTATTACTTTTGGCAAACATTTGTCAAGTCCCACAAACAACCTCTTGAAATGTTTAGAGATAAAAGTAAATCTATATATCAATGTGTTATTTGTAGACTTTTTGATATTAGTCATTCTCCCAAGTGTGAAGGGATATCTCATTGTGCTTTTGATTTGCAGTTCCTTGATGTTTAGTGATATTGAGCATCTTTTCATGTATTTCTTGGCAATCTATATGTCTTTGGAAAAATATCTTTTCAGGTCTTCTGTTCATTTTTAAATCAGACACAGGAGACACGGGTTTGATCCCTGGGGTGTGACAATCCCCTGGAGTAGGAAATGGCAACCCACTCCAGTATTCTTGCTTGGGAAGTTCCATGGACAGAGGAGCCTAGCGAGCTACAGTCCATGGGGTCTCAAAGAGTCAGACATGACTGAGCATGCATGCCTTATTTGATTTTTTAGTGTTGAGTTGTATGAGTTCTTTATATATTTTGGATATTAATCTATTATCACATATATCATTTGCAAATATCTTCTCCTACTCATTAGGTTGCTTTTTCATTTAGCTGATATCTTCCTTCACTGTGCAAAGCAGTTTGGTTTCATGTAGTCCCGTTTGTTTATTTTTTGCTTTTATTTCCCTTGCCTGGGAAGACATATAAAAAATATTGCCAAGACTGATATCAAAGATTATACTTCCTATCTTTTCTCCTAGGATTTTAAGGTTTTAAGACTTAAATTTATTTCCTTAATCCCCTTTGAGGTTTTTTTGAATATGCTATGGAGAATGGTCCAGTTTCAAGAATGTGGCTGTCCAGTTTTCCCACCACCATTTATTGAAGAGGCTATCTTTTCCCCCTTGTGTGTTCATACTTCCTTTATCATAGATTATCAGCCAAATAAACTTGGATTTATTTCTGGGCTGTCTATTCTTTTCCATGGATCTATGTGTCTGTTTTTTGTGCCAGCACAGCACTGTTTTAATTAATACGGCTTTGTGGTATAGTTTCATATCAAAGAATGAAATATTTCCAGCTTTGTTCTTTTCCTTAGAATTTCTTAGCCTATTTGGGGTCTTTTGGGAATCCAAAAATTATAGTATTCTCTGTTCAAATTTGGTGAAAAATGCTGTTGATATTTTGATAAAGGATTACATTGAATCTATAGATTGTATTAGAGTTTAACATAATAATTCTCCTAATACATGAACACATATGTCTTTCCCTCTGTGTTCTCTTTAGTTCCTTTCATCAGTGTTTTACTAGTTTTCTGAGTATAGGTCTTTTATATATTAGTTAGATTTATTCCTGAGTCTTTTAATTTTTTTGATGTGATTGTAAATAAGATTGTGTTTTTATAAAGAAGTTTAGCAGTTTTTTAAAATGGTTGTTCTTTTTAAAAATAATTTTATTTGTTTATTTTTGGCTGTGCTGGGTCTTCATTGCTGTGTGTGCGTTTCTCTAGTTGTGGTGAGCAGGGGCTCCTCTCTAGTTGCGGTGCACAGGCTTTGCATTGTAGTGTCTTCTGTTGTTGTGGAGCATGGCCTCTGGGGCTCAGTAGCTTCAGTATTGCAGCTCCTGGGCTCTAGAGCACAGGCTTAATAGTTGTGGCACATGGGCTTCATTGCTCCATGGCATGTGGGATTCCTGGACTGGAATTGAGCCTGTGCCTGCTGCACTGGCAGTCAGATTCTTTGCCACTGAGTCACCAGGGAAGCCCAAGATTGTCTTCTTCACTTCTCTTTCTGGTAAAATTTATTAGTGTATAGAAGCACAACTAATTATATTAATTTTGTATCTTGCAACTTTACAAAATTCATTGATGAATTCTTACAGTTTTTTTGTGGCATCTTTAGAATTTCCTATACATAGTATCATGTCATCTGCAAACAGTGACAGTTTTACTTCATCCTTTCAAGTTTGGATTCCTTTTACTTCTTTTTCCAGTTTGAATGCTATGGCTAGGACTCCCAATACTATGTTGAATACAGTGGTGAGAGTGGGCATCCTTGACATGTTCCTAGTCTTAGAGGAAATGCTGCCAGTTTTTCATTCCTAGGTGTGTTAGGTGCTGCGGGTTTCTCTTATACGACCTTTATTATGTTCAGTATATTCTTTTATAGGGCTTCCCTGCTGGCTCAGTGGTAAAGAATCTGCCTGCCAATGCAGGGACATGGGTTCCATCCCTGGACATGGGTTCCATCCATCCCTGGGAAGATCCCCTGGAGAAGGAAATAGCAACCCACTCCAGTATTCTTGTCTGGGATATCCCATCGACACAGGATCCTCGTGGGTTACAGGCCATGCGCCACAAAACAGTTAACTAAAATGTACCTTAGCAACTGAAGAAAATGTTCATTTAGACCTGTCTCTTGAGAAACCTGTATGCAGGTCAGGAAGCAACAGCTAGAACTGGACATGGAACAACAGACTGGTTCCAAATAGGAAAAGGAGCAGGTCAAGGCTGTATATTGTCACCCTGCTTATTTAACTTATATGTAGAGTACATCATGAGAAATGCTGGGCTGGAAGAAACATAGGCTGGAATCAAGATTGCCGGGAGAAATATCAATAACCTCAGATATGCAGATGACACCACCCTGATGGCAGAAAGTGAAGAAGAACTAAAGAGCCTCTTGATGAAAGTGAAAGAGGAGAGTGAAAAAGTTGGCTTAAAGCTCAATGTTCAGAAAACTAAGATCATGGCATCTGGTCCCATCACTTCATGGGAAATAGATGGGGAAACAATGGAAACAGCGTCAGACTTTATTTTTTGGGGCTCCAAAATCACTGCTGATGGTGATTGCAGCCATGAAATTAAAAGACGCTTTCTCCTTGGAAGGAAGGTTATGACCAACCTAGACAGCATATTTAAAAGCAGAGACATTACTTTGCCAACAAAGGTCCATCTAGTCAAGGCTATGGTTTTTCCAGTGGTCATGTATGGATGTGAGAGTTGGATGGTGAAGAAAGCTGAGTGCCAAAGAATTGATGCTTTTGAACTGTGGTGTTGGAGAAGGCTCTTGAGAGTCCCTTGGACTGCAAGGAGATCCAACCAGTCCATCCTAAAGGAGATCAGTCCTGGGTGTTCATTGGAAGGACTGATGTTGAAGCTGAAACTCCAATACTTTGGCTACCTCATGCGAAGAGCTGACTCATTGGAAAAGACCCTAATTCTGGGAAGGATTGGGGGCAGGAGGAGAAGGGGACGGCAGAGGATAAGATGGTTGGTTGGCATCACTAACTCGATGGACATGGGTTTGGGTAAACTCTGAGAGTTGATGATGGACAGGGAGGCCTGGCATGCTGCAATTCATGGGGTTGCAAAGAGTCAGACACGAGTGAGCAACTGAACTGAACTGAACTGAACTAAACTCAAAGGAAGGTGGACAGCATTTCAGGTTATTGAAGCAGTGTACGTAGAGATAGAGGCGTGAGTAATAATTCTTTTCAAATAGTATGGAATTCATAGTTACAACTGTAGATAAACCTCTGTAGGAGGAGAGGGAAACAAGAAACATTGAAGAAGTAAAACATTAAATCTTGATAACTGATTTGATGTGAAGATTGGGTGAGCAATATTAAGTAAAAATAGTTATTATTGTATCCAGCTCATCAGGAGTATGGATAGAGTTTAGGGGAAAGTCTTATCTGTTGGGAGAACTGTCTTGAATGAAAAAAGAATTTAAGCAATAATTCGATATTGGAATGTAAAGCTAAACTTGGGTGTTAAAGGCAAATACTTGGATACAAGTGCTGGAGGGTAGGGATGTACAATATCAGAATAAGGGAGCAGTGGAGGGACAGTGCAGTTGTGAAATAAAGTGCAGTTGAGACTGAGGGGACATTTCAAATTGAGAATTGAGTATCAAGCTTTTCTACATAGATCCTGGAATGTTTGTTTTGGCTGGGGCTCTAAAGAGGGCGGAATATGTTTGGAGCATCTATATCTTATTAATTGAAAGTATGGCTCTAGATTCAAACTGTCTTCAGTTCATATCCTTCAGCAGTACTTAGTAACTCTGCTGCCCTGAGCAAGTTATTTGTACTTTCCATCTGATTTTTGATTTGTTCAGTGGGGACAAATAATATCTATTTCACTGGGTGGATTTGAGAATTAAATAGAATAATTTATATAAATCTCTGAGAATAATGCTATTATTATATGGCAGGCTATATGGAGTCTTTTTCAAAGCAGAAAAAAATTAAGTTGTAGAACAATATAGTCATTACAGTAAGAAAATGGTGAGCTTACCTTACATTTGAGTGAAAACTTTTAGTCCATACATTAAAGCTATTTTTCATTGTTATTGAGCAAAATGCTTTTGATTGAAATGTTTGATCAAAGCCTTTGGTGCATGTGTGCATCTTCAGTTGCTAAGTCGTGTCCAACTCTTGGCGACCCCATGGACTGTAGCCCACCAGGCTCCTCTGCCTAGGGGATTTCCCAGACAAGAATACTGGAGTGGGTTGCTATTTCCTTCTCCAGGGAATCATCCTGACCAAGGGGTCAAACCCTGGTCTCCTGCATTGCAGGCAGATTCTTTACTGTCCGAGTCATCAGGGAAGCCTGTAAAGGCTTTGGTAACCTTAACCAAATGCCACAAGAACAGTAAAGTCATCAAAAATTTGGATTCACTGGATATGTTTTAGAAACCCAAAGTGCTTAATCTCATTTAATTAACACTATTTTACAAATGTGAAACAAAGACATAGAGGAAGATTTACTTCAATTTGCTTCAGACTAGAATTTTATGAACTACAGGAAAATTCTTAGCAGGAATATCATATATGAATTGTTTGTCAAAAATTGATTATCATTTAATACTTATTTATTTAGCTTTAGAGATTATCCAAATTATGTGGGAGCAGCATTTCCTGGAAAGATGTGTGTTACCGATTATTCTGCAGGAATTGCTTTGGTATGTAATTACTTAATCTTATTTGAAAACAAATACATTAAAAATTTTCCTAGCGTTACAGCATATATTTTATACATTTTACATTTATACTTGCATTTAGATATTGTATTTATATTCCATCACTGTTAAAACTTTGAAATATGTAGAATTAATAGTATTCTGAGGTGCAAAATATCTTATTACAAATATTTGGAAGCTAAAGTGGAATAAAATGTCACAAATACACATGTATTCCTTAGTATATCAAAGAGTGTATCATGAAAAATTGTCTGCAAAGATATTTCTATAATCTAAATAGATTTTTTTTCTTGTAGGTATAAAATTGGAGAAGTAGTCTTACAGATAAAATAACTTCAAAATCAAAACAAGTGATCAACCAAGAAGTATGATAAAAATTCTTTAAAATGTTTCAAACTTTTATGTTGTTGTTCAGTTGCTCAGTTATGTCCAGCTCTTTGTGACCCCATGGACTGCAGCACGCCAGGCTTCCCTGTCCTTCACCATCTCTGGGAGTTTGCTCGAACTCATATCCTTTGAGTCAGTGACTCCATCCAACCATCTTGTCCTCTGCTGTCCCTTTCTCCTTTTGCCATCTATCTTTCCCAGCATCAGGGTCTTTTTCAATGAATTGGCTCTTTGCATCAGGTGGCCTAAGTATTGGAGCTTCAGCATCAGTCCTTCCAATGAATATTCAGGCTGATTTCCTTTAGGATTGACTGGTTCGATCTCCTTGCAGTCCATGGGACTTTCAAGAATCTTCTCCAGCACCACAATTTGAAAGCATCAATTCTTTGGCACTGAGCCTTTTTTATGATCCAGTTCTCATATCCATACGTGACTACTGGAAAAACCATAGCTTTGACTGTATGAATCTTTATTGGCAAAGTAATATCTCTGTTTTTTAACATGCTGTCTAGGTTTGTTTTAGCTTTTCTTCCAAGGAGCAAGCATCTTTTAATTTCGTGGCTGTAGTCACCATCAGCAGTGATTTTGGAGCCCAGAAAAATAAAGTCTGTCACTGTTTCCATTGTTTCCCCATCATTTACCATGAAATGATGGGACCAGATGCCATGATCTTCAGTTTTTGAATGTGGAGTTTTAAGCCAGCTTTCTCATTCTCCTTTTTCACCTTCATCAAGAGGCTGTTTAGTTCCTCTTCGCTTTTTGCCATAAGGGTGGTGTCATCTGCATATCTGAGGCAATTGATATTTCTCCCAGCAGTCTTGATTCCAGCTTGTGCTTTTCCCAGCTTGGAATTTCTCATGATGTACTCTGCATATAAGTTAAATAAGCAGAGTGACAATATACAGCCTTTATGTACTCCATTCCCAATTTGGAGCCAGTCCATTGTTCCATGTCCGGTTCTAACTGTTGCTTCTTGATCTGCATACAGGTTTCTCAGGAGGCAGGTAAGATGGTCTGGTATTCCTGTCTCTTTAAGAATTTTCCAGTTTGTTGTGATCCACACAGTCAAAGGCTTTAAGTGTTGTCATTGAAGCAGAAATAGATGTTTTTCTGGAATTCTCTTGCTTTATCTATGATCCAGCAGATGTTGGCAGTTTGTTCTCTGGTTCCTCTGCCTTTTCTAAAACCAGCTTGAACATCTGGAAGTTCACGGTTCATGTACTGTTGAAGCCTGGCGTGGAGAATTTTGAGCATTACTTTGCTAGAGTGTGAGATGAGTGTAATTGTGCGGTCGTTTGAACATTCTTTGGCATTGCCTTTCTTTGGAACTGGAATGAAAACTGACCCTTTCCAATCCTGTGGCCACTGCTGAGTTTTCCAAATTTGCTGGCATATTGAGTGCAGCACTTTCACAGCATCATCTTTGAGGATTTGAAAAAGCTCAACTGGAATTCCATCACCTCCACTAGCTTTGTTCGTAGTGATGCTTCCTAAGGCTCACTTGACTTTGCATTCCAGGATGTCTGGCTCTAGGTGAGTGATCACACCATTGTGGTTATCTGGGTCGTGAAGATCTTTTTTGTGTAGTTCTTCTGTGTATTGTTGCCACCTCTTCTTAATATCTTCTGCTGCTGTTAGGTCCATACAATTTCTGTCCTTTATTGTGCTCATCTCCCAGCTTTGCATGAAATATTCTCTTGTTATCTCTGATTTTCTTGAAGAGATCTCTAGTCTTTCCCATTCTATTGTTTTCGTCTATATCTTTGCATTGGTCACTGAGGAAGGCTTTCTTATCTCTCCTTGCTATTCTTTGGAACTTTGCATTCAAATGGGTATATCTTTTCTTTTCTTCTTTGCCTTTAGCCTCTCTTCTTTTTTTAGCTATTTGTAAGGCCTCCTCAGACAACCATTTTGCCTTTTTGCAATTCTTTTTCTTGGGGATTGTCTTGATCCCTGCCTCCTGTACAGTGACACAAACCTCTGTCCATAGTTCTTCAGGCACTCTGTCTATCATATCTAATCCCCTGAATCTATTTCTCACTTCCACTGTATAATCCTAAAGGGTTTGATTTAGGTCATACCTGAATGGTCTAGTGGTTTTCCCTACTCTCTTCAGTTTAAGTCTGAATTTTGCAATAAGGAGTTCATGATCTAAGCCACAGTCACTCCTGGTCTTGTTTTTTCTGACTGCATAGAACTTCTCCATCTTCTGCTGCAAAGAATATAATCAGTCTGATTTTAATATTGACCATCTGGTGATGTCCATGTGTAGTGTCATCTCTTGTTTTGTTGGAAGAGGGTGTTTGGTATGACCAGTGTATTCTCGATTGACAAAACTCTGTTAGCCTTTGCCCTGCTTCATTTTGTACTCCAAAGCCAAACTTGCCTGCTACTCCAGGTATCTGTTGACTTCCTACTTCTTTATTCCAGTCCCCTGTGACGAAAAGGACATCTTCTTTTTGGTGTTAGTTCTAGAAGGTCTTGTCGGTCTTCATAGAACCGTTCAACTTTAGCTTCTTCAGTATTAGTGGTTGGAGCATAGACTTGGATTACTGTGATATTGAATGGTTTGCCTTGGAAATGAGTAGAGCTCATTCTGTTGTTTTTGAGATTGCACACAAGTGCTGCATTTCGGACTTTTTTGTTGACTATGATGGCTGCTCCATTTCTTCTGAAGGATTCTTTCTCAACAGTAGTAGATGTAATGGTCGTCTGAATTAAATTAGCCCTTTCTGGTGCATTTTAGTTTGCTGATTCCTAAAATGTTGATATCCACTCTTGGCATCTCCTGTTTGACCACTTCCAATTTACCTTGATTCAAGGACCTAACATTCCAGGTTCCTATGCAATACTGTTTTTTATAGCATTGGACTTGACTTCCATCATCAGTCACATCCACAGCTGGGTGTTTTGCTTTGGATGGTTTTTGCTGGTTTTTGCTTTGGCTCCATCTCTTTCTTCTTTCCTGAGGTATTCCTCTAGCTTGGTTTTTGTCTTGGCAATTTTGTTTGGCTCCTTTTTATAGTTTCTAATTCCTTGGTTCAATAATGTGTGTTTCTATTGACAGTCTTTCTTAATTGCTTCAGAATTTTTATTAACTGCTCTTTGAACTTGGGTTCTGGTAGATTTGTGAGGTCTGTTACATTGTTTTTTTCAGAGGATTTCTCTTTTTTCAACTGGGAGTAGTTGCTCTGCCTTTTCCTTATAGTTCTCTGACTCTTTGAATTTAAGAGAAACAGTTATCTACTCTGGTCTGAAGATCTGTTGTTATGTGGAACTGACCCTGTATGTAAGACTGTGTAAGTCCAATAATTTTGGTTCAAGGGCTGTTTTGATATGAATGCTTGATATGTCTTTCTCAGGGTGTGCTGGCCCTTGTCCCCTTGATAAGGGGGTGTGCTTGTGGTGTGCTGACTAGAGCCTGCTCTGGATGTTGGGCAGAATCTCTTCTTTGCTCTGTGGTTGTTACAGCCCTGTTGGGGACAGAATATGCTCTTCAGTTGTTGGAATGGAAGCTTCCAGATCCTTCTCTAAACAGTTGTGTGAGGCAGGAGGGACTGGAGCACTCCTTCCGGGACCGGAGCTGCTGTGAACTCCTCCCCAGGTGCTGTCTACTAAGATGTGTGATTGTGTAATGTTGCCCGCAACTTGATGTGTGCGCCCACAAAGTTTGCTGATTGTGGCACCTGGAAGCATCTCTGTCATGGGTATACCAATAATCAGCCCAGATATCCCTCAGGCTTGCATGCACTGTTCTGGTCCCAAAACTCACTGGTCTGAATCCTCCCAAAGTTATACTCCTATGCCTGATTTGGGAGCATGGATAATCAGTTTAAAATTCAGCTCCCTCACCTCCATGTTTGGAAAGTTTGAAAAACCCTCAGTGGTGGAAACCATGCTTTATTGTGAGCATGCTGACAAGAAGGCTGCTATGGTGCACCTGTGACCCTTGTTTTGCGTGTTGACAATGGGACTCTTATGGTGGACTCCCACATCATTCTGTGCTCACTCCCAGTCATGACCCAGACCATATTCCAGGCCCTTCAAGCTGTCTCTGTATAGCCAAACTGAGTCCTTTCCCCAGACTGTCCACTGAAGCTTGAGATTCAGAACTTGGCCACTGCACACTCCGGTAAGCATGTGGGAAGCTTGCTGACATGCAAAGGCAGTCTGTGCTGGTCTCTCTGTGCCCTGCTGGGGCATAATCCACTTCCCACATTCTCCCCTTGAGTCTCTGAAGCTCCCTATTTGTCTCACCAGACCTCCCAGGTAGTAAAGGAGATTTCTAGAGGGAAGGAACCTTTCTTCTTTCACGGCTCCCTGCCTAGGAACAGAGGTCCCATTCCAGTTCTTCTTTTCCCTTGTCCCTTCATCCTACTCCACTATCTAGGAATCCTGCTTGCAGATTTAGTTGTATGCGATCTTATTCTTGCTTTCAGTAGATATTCTGTGAGATGTGTTCTGCATGTAGATGTTTTTTTGATGTATTTGTGGGAGGAGGTGAGTTCCAGGTGCCTCTATTCTGTCATCCCGATCTTCTCCCACTCAGTAGCATTTTTAAACTTTATACTTTTACTTCTCTTCTTCTCCAGGTTCTTATTCATTTTTAGTTATTAATTATAGTTTATGTGCTTTTACATCTTTTTTGTATTATATATCCTATTATGTATTTTACTATAATTGTTTTAGTATATTTGTTTTTCCACTTTTAAACTAGAGTGAATTATGCACCACCATTATGCTATCACAGTGTCTAATTCTGACTATACACTTGCCATCAACTGTGACATTTATGCTAATTTTCTCATGCTTTAATGATGTTAATTAATTAGCATTATTTTACTTCAACTTCACTCTCTTTAGTATTTCTTGTAAAGCATCTCTAGTGATGATGAACTCCTTTAGCTTTTATTTGTTTTAGAATCATGATCTCTTCTTCATTGATGAAGCACAGCTTTGCTGGGCATAGAATTCTTAGTTGACAGTTTTTCCTTTTGACATTTTGAATATATAATCCCATTCTCTCCTCACCTGAAATATTTCTGTTGAGAAATATGCTGATAGTCTTATGGGAGTTCCCTTGTATATAACCTGATTTCTTCTTTTTCTTTCAAAGTTCTTTCTTTTTCTTTATTTCAACAATTTAATTGTAATGTGTCCTCATGTAGCCCTATTTGGGTTCAACCTATTCAGGATCCTTTGTGTGTTATGCACTTGGAAGTCCATTTCTTTCCCAGTTTTGGAAAGTTTTCAGCCATTTTGCTTTAAATGTACTTTCTGTCCCTTCCTTTTCTCCTTTTGAAGTTCCTAAGATATGGATATTAGTGTGTATATGTGTGTGTGTGTGTTTGTCCCATAGTCGTGTAGGCTTTCTTCTCTCTTTTTCATTCTTTTTAAGGTTTTGCTCCTCTGACTGAATAATTTTTAAATATTCTTGCATTCTAGATCACCGATTCTTTATTCTGCTTGTTCAAGTCTACTGTTGAAGCTCTAGCAGATCTTTTTTTTTATTGATTTTTTCTTCATTGAACTTATTTTCTTCATTCACTGTTTTCTAATTTCATTTAGTTATCTGTCTGCTTTTATAGTTCACTAAAATTCTTCAAGAAGTTTATTCTGAATTATTTCTTTGATAGATCTCCTTTCCTTTAGGGTCGTTTATTTGCAGCATTTTTATTTTAATTTTAATTTGTTACATTCACCTGATTTTTCTTACTTTCTTCATTCCTTACTTTGGTATCTGTGCATTTGAGTAATTGGTCTCCTCTTCCAGACTTTACAGGCTTACTTTGGCAGACAGTTCTTTGCTAGCCAGCTCAGTATAGGTTTTCGGACATGTCCTTGGCAGACAGGTTCTATTTTGGGGCGAGAGCCACTGTCCAAGCTCTGAAGTCAAGGATGAGGGGTATTAACTGTCAGATAGGACTGCTGGCATGGTTCCCTGTCCAAATGAGGCAGTAGGATGTACTCTGTGGTTGTCTAGGTTCACTGATCAGCCTTCCTAAAAGGTAAGGACGAAGAACTTTACTCAGCAGTAGCTGAGGAATGAATTAGCTTCCCTGCCCTGACAAGGCAGCAGAATAGGCCACATGACTTGCATGCCTCATTTTTTGTGGACCCACATTCGGCAGACTGTGCCCTTAATTCCTTGGCCCCATGGGACCACTGGGTTTTGCTCTAAAGATGGGGAAAACCATGGGTTGTGCTCTCTGTTCAAGTGCCGCTGTAAGCAGGGTTGTTGGGTAGATGGCACAGCTCCTGCTAACCTTCTAATGAGATCTGTCTTGATCTCTGGTGCCCGTGGTACTTCAGCCTCACTTCCATGTTCTGGGAGTTTCTCAGTGGTGTCTTGTCCATGAATAGTTGCAGTTGTTCTTGTGACAGGGAGTAGAGTTGGGAAAGACCTATGTTGTCATCTTGTTAATATCACTCCTGTTGTAATTTAATTCTGATTAGGGACCTGGAGATAAGCAGGGGTAATGAGACAAAAGTTCCAGGTATTGTCATTAAAAGTGACATTTTTTAAATGTAGGGACTTTTTCATTGTTTATAGGGAAGCTTACTCTGCTGGCAAGAGAAGTCCAGTGATATTTGTCCATGTCATTCCAGTTCCCATTTCAAGTTTCAGATTCTGACTCCTGCATCAAATCTGGGAAGTTTGATAATTAAATTGGTGCTATAACCCTACAATACTTATAAGTAGGCCCTGAGCTTGGTCCTCAAGCTAATAACTAGAGGAGATGATGAGTCACTACTGTGCTGCCGTAGAGGCTTTCTGATTGCCTATTTACATTCTCAGTTGCTCATTTATAGTTTTTCCATTCCATTTCATAATGTGCTTCCTCTAGCACTTCCATAAGAAGCCAGTTGACCCCACAATATTTATTATAGCTTGTTTTTCTAAGAGTGAAGTGCCTCGATGAGCCTCACATCTTGGCCTCTACCTGCACCTTATCTTATGCCACATTTGACAATAATTTGAGAAATTATGATGTCATTGCATATCGTGAATTACCATTGTCCCATTTCTCCTTGGCAGGGAAGGTATTTGTGCATTTGTTATATTTGTGACAGCTTAATCATAAGAAAGCTTTCTTGAGGATCTATTTTCTGTGTTTTCTCCTGATACTAGTTACTGTATCTTTGATAATATTGACTGGAAGCACAGAGCATAGTTACAACTGAGTAATTTGGTTGGGTGGCCACTTTGTGAGCTGGGAGGTGGAGTATCATATGGACTATCCTGAATGAACATGATAGCTGTCTAAGAAATTAGGTAAATGGAAGATCATGGTCCATATAGCCAAAAATCTGATGTAAAAACAGCCCATTTATGTAGTTATGACAATTATTAAGGATTATCTTAGGTATTCGATTGTTAAATAATGGCAAAACTAGACGTAGGTTCATACGCGTATGTCTCAACAAAATTTCATAAAAAGAGCTTCAGGTTCTTAGTTGTCTAAGGAACTGTATTTCCATATTCTTAAGTATCTGATAAAACAATAAAATGATTTTAATTAGAAAAATACTGTTTTTACCACCCTTCAGTGAATTGTCTTTTATTTGAATTTTCCTTGTTGATGTAGCATCCCAAGGAGCTAACTTTGGAGGCATTTTCAGTTATTGTCACCCAGACGCTGGGACTCAGTCTGGGAATATCATATGATGACCCAAAGAAATGTCGATGTTCGGGAGCCATCTGCATAATGAGTACAAAAGCCCTGTAAGTTTTTCCAAAAATAAATTTTATTTATTTGTTGAATTTATCAATAATTTGTTTAAATAATTCACATGAAAACTTTTAGTATTTGCTTATAGTGCAAATTAACTATATAAATGGACCAAGTACCACAAAATCTAAATATGAAATTTTAAGCCTAAGAGTAGTTTGGTGGAAGGTTAGTATTAAGAACAAAATGACGAATTCAGTCTGCAAGATACATTACTAAAGGAATTTCCCATAGACTGTGTATTTTATGAAATCACTTAATTAGGATCTTTAAAAATATGCTGTAGCTCAAAACAAGTGACCTTTGTTTTTAGACAAAATTTTTGGATTTGCTTTTAGAGTATATTAATATTCTTGGAAACCTGCAATCTAAATGACATAACATTTGTGTGACTTTGGATACCTTACTAGACCTTGCTTAGATTTATTTTTCTCATCTTTAAAATGGAAATGATTATGCCTATTGTCTTGTTTTCCAGAGTGATATAAGAATGAATGAGAAAATAAAATGGGAAAGTGTTTTTTAAATTGTAAAATTTCACAAATATGTGATGGATTAGTTACAGTGATTTCTAAATTTGCCAATGTTCCTCACATGGTATGTCATACAAGGACTATAGCAGGTGTCATTAGTATTCTAAAGTTTTTCATTTGTAAAAAGGGCCTATGCTAAGTATGACCTATTCATAACTGAAGAACAACCAAAAGTCAAAGGTGAAAACAAGCCATTACTTTGCGAAAACATACTCTTTCTATAGTTTTAAGCACCACCTAAGGTTAGCTCTTACATTCTAGAAATCGCTCAAACACATACATATTTTTATATACAGACATATTACATTATAAACTAGTTCTACATGTGTTATATGTAAAAATAATATTTATATGTATAAAATATTTAATTTTGTTAAATTTCAATGTATAAATTATAATACTGTTTATTGAATCAAATGTAAGATATATATAGCTGTATAAACAATATGAGATTTGCCATCTTGGGCCTGTTGTCCATTTGGCCAACTATTTTCAAGTATGCTTATGACAAGAGCTTTGTGTAGCTCACCCAGAGTCTGGTATTAATGATAATAAAAATAACCAATATTTACATTGTACTTGCTGTGTGCTAGAGGCCATTTCAAACACTTTAGATATGTTGTATCATTTGGTTTTCACAGCATCTCTTTAGGGAAGGTCCTAATATTCTCACCTTTACAGATGAGAAACTGAATTATAAAAAGGATAACTATCTGTGGTCAGATAGTTGGTTGTGGCAGTCCAGAGTTTTGAACCCAGTCATTCTGGCTTCAGAATCTGTGTTAATAAACCTTTGGATTTGTGTACTGCTTTATGATATATCAGATGCTTTCATACATATTCTCCATTTTCTTAAACTTTTTTGATGTGCGTAGGGCAAGTGTTATCTTAATTTTTATGAAATTTAACAATTTTATTTGCATCTATATGTAAGGTATATAAATGAATATATAAGATCTATCTATAAATGTATATAGATATATTTTGCATATCCACAGTGCTTCTCATATATTATTTTATGTAATTTTCAAAGAAAGCATGTAAGTATTATTATTTCCATTTGTCTTTTTCCATGTGTTTTTTATATTTTTATGCTTTAAGGTTAACAATCATTTAATGTATTAACGTTTTCACTTATAAACATACAAT
This sequence comes from Okapia johnstoni, assembly GCA_024291935.2. Classification (NCBI taxonomy): domain Eukaryota; kingdom Metazoa; phylum Chordata; class Mammalia; order Artiodactyla; family Giraffidae; genus Okapia; species Okapia johnstoni. Next base: position 29,433,511 of record CM044327.1, read on the forward strand.
TTGCATATACAGGGAAAAACTGGTTCTGAGGACACAACAGAATACTAGAGACAGGCAAGCAATCAGAAGAAAAAAGAAAAGATTAACCCTAGGGGAAAAACATGGAACTGCATTCCATGCCGGTGTCTACAAACTTGGGAGGGAGAAAAAGATCGCACAGAATCACAATTAATGTAGAAAACAAACATGGGTCATTCTGTATCAATGGCAGGAGCTTCTCCCATGATCCAGATCTTGCATCCCAGTACGGCCCATTTCATGAATGTTGATCTGAAACACAGTCGCTCATCTGTCCCTTCTCTTTAAATCTAACCCTGAAGTTCACTTGATAAATTAAATGAACAGAGCTAAGAAGCAAGCAGACTGGCATGTGTGCAATATCAACGGCCAGTATTTAAAAGTACACATGGAGGTAAAATGCTGACTAAACATTTTACTTAAGTTAAAGTGAACAAGTTCCTTCCAACTCACCTAACTTCCTGATTTAGGACTACCTAAGTGAGGCGACCAAAAGATTGGCATCTATGAGAATTGGGGCCAGGGAAATGAAGCATCTCAGCCCATCTTTATGCTGAGCATGTATTTCCTCTCAGGATCGAGTCACTAGGGACAGTGAACTTCCAGAATCAACTACAGTTGCCCAGCGTGGCTTGCCCGGCTAGGGACAGGGACTGGAGATAGGGGATGACATGTATGTCAGGACTTCAGTCCACAGCTCCCCCCAGTCTGTCGGGGGGCAGCCAGGGGAACACAGGGAGACCATCTGCTTCAAGGGCATTTCAGTGACATAACTCAGTATCTGTGGTTCCAGTAATTCCTAGTTCAAAAATAACACTCCAGTGCAAAATTAAAAACTGAGTTTAGTATTTTGTTTGTAAAGGATACAGCTTGAATAATGATTACCATCTGAACAAAGCTATTCTTATTACGTATGATGTAAAATCAGTAACATTTTTAACCATCAAAACCAGTGTTGTCACACATAACATCTGGCAACTTTCTACCACATGACACATCCAAAGAGATGACGGCCAAGTATACTTCTTTTCAGCTGGAAACAGACTCTCCAGTGTCAACAGGTACAGTAAAATTGTCTAGGAAAACAGGCCTGTGGTCATCACAAAGTTCATTTGGCATCTAGTTTTCATACAGAGACGGATCTGTTTAAGTCTGCCTTAGAGGTGGGATGGACTGATAAATAAAACGAAAGACTGTGTTTGTAACTGGCCACATAAAATAAAAACAATTTGTGCTCTCAGGAGTGTATTTTATGGAAACATGGCCACGTGAAGTATAGGGGCAGAGACCTTCAATGTTCTTTTGTAAATGTACATTTTTTTAAAACATGCGGGACAGAAAACTGGAATAACTGAAGTTTTGAAATTTATATAGGTAAATAAGAAAAAACAGAAATGCAGGACCCTTGGTTTTTCAGAGCTTCACATATAAGTTGGGGCTCAAAATTAAATGATTCAAGCTTCTCTGTGACACTAAAGTCAGAAATAAAAGCAAGGCCGGTGTCCTGGTCAGGTGGAGAGGTATCTTGAGCAGGTCATTCATGTCTCTAGGCCGAAATTCCCATCTATAACCTGAGTTTCCCCCACCATGCAGTGCAGAGCTCAGGGACAGCAACAGTGCCCCGTCCTACACAGGACAGGAGACGGGCTCACCAAAAGCCTTCAGAGGAACATAACACATCCTCAGTGCAGCCCAATCCCCCGAAACAGGAACGCTGCAACTGCGGCTCTCCTTTCACTTTCCTCACCATTCTCCTAATATTACTTTCTCAACAAGTATAAAAATAAGCTATAAGTAGGCTGAAGTGGCAGTCGGACACGACTGAGTGACTTCACTTTCACTTTTCACTTTCATGCACTGGAGAAGGAAATGGCAACCCACTCCAGTGTTCTTGCCTGGAAAATCCCAGGGACGGGGGAGCCTGGTGGGCTGCCGTCTATGGGGTCACACAGAGTCGGACACAACTGAAGTGACTTAGCAGCAGCAGCAGCAGGCTGAAGTGGCAATAAAGAATGCTCAAAGCAAACACTAAAAACATGATGCCTCTGAATAAAATAAATCTACCTCCACACACTTTTTTGGAGTTGTTGTGCCTTCTTCAAGTTTTAAATGATAAAGCCCTAAAATGTTGACACTCAAGTCTACTCCTAATTTGGGATGCTTTCCAAGTATCACAACCAAAACCAAATAAGAATAAAATGAAAAAGCATCATTTTCAAGGGGGAAACTGCCATCCCGCCCATTGTCCTGGACAGTCTGCTTTGCTGGAGCCCCAGAGGCTGTGGGATATCATCCCGCTGCCTAGGGAAGGTTCCAGCCTATAACTCCTGAAGTAACATGCAGGCAGTTCTGGTCTGAGGTTTCAAAGTCCGACATTAAACCAAAAAAGCTGTAGTGTTTCTTGCCACAGTCATTCACTCACTCATACATCACCATGTTACCAGCAAAACACTGAAATAAGTTATCCCTTAGGAACTAAGGCCTAACTCTAAAAAGAAAATGGCCTTTCAAAACAGGTTCAAATAAAGTATTGCGAGAGCTTTATAAGGCAACTCCTCGAATGAGCCAGTGCCCCCATATGGTACACATTTGAGCTAAACAGCAGTCCACATCTTTCTCTGCACTACTTTTATGTACTTATAAGTATTTTGCCACTACTTTCAAAAGAACTATTAAACCTATTGTTAAAAACATTTGTAACAAACAGAAATGCCCTGCAAATTGTATTGTTGCAAATGGGGTCTCAGAAGCTATGCACATCTAGGTTCCAAGGACTCTAGAAGACCCAGAATAGAGACCCTAAGGCCATGCCTGTGGCTGCTCCAGCTGGCATGCCCAGCGCCAGGTCACTGTCATCTTGATACCGCTCATGAATGATGACTTGGTTGGCAGGCTGCTGTCCATAAAGTCCTGCATATGGGTACTGATAGGGTACAGCATAAGCCTGTCCATTTGCAGCATAGACAACTTGAGTTCCTGGTCGGTATGCACCACTGTATGGAACGTAGCCATATGCCTCCTCAGGGGTTGGGCAGTATAGGCTGAGTAAGGAGGTGGGGAGGAAGCCACAGCTATCTCATCATTCATGACTTCTGAGCCAACATAAGCTGTGTTTGTCTTGGAATCCTGGAGTGTAAACTTCCAGGCCAAACAATCATCTGTGCTTTCTGCACAAAGACTGATGGTTTTCCCATCTCAGCAAACAATCTGCAGCATACAGTCTTCTGGCTTCCCATCTGGTGGCTGAATATCCCGACATTCATGTCCCATGTGGATGCTGATGCAGTCCACTGGCATGTGGACCTTATCTTCTACACTCTGTCGAGTTTGGTCATCATAATAGATCAGGTGACCATCTGACCACAGGTCAAATCAATTCTTCCAGTACTTCAAAGTGGTACTCAGTGCAGCAACCATCCACTCTTCACAAATGCCATTTTCTCACCTGCCATGCCTCCGACCACCACTGTGCACGGCAACAGGTCTGTAGCGAAAGGACACTGCCAGGTTACTTGGCTCCAGCTGCCTCACGCTAGCGTCCCGGCCGCTGTCCGAAGTCCTCCATGTGTTTTTTTAAAATGCCCTTGTGTGCACAGAGCCTAAATGACTGTACATCAGATACACAGGTTACAGGTGGACAGCTGTAGCTGATGTCAGTAATGTCATCAATGATTTATTGGTCACTTACTATAAGCCGGAGAGTTTAATTAGGCATTCTACTTGTTTATTAACATTTAATCCTCATAACAAGCCTGTGAAGTAGATGGATACTACCCCTATTTGGAGGTAAGAAAACTGAGAATTACAGACTTTAATCACTTTGCTTAAAATCTCATTAAGTCACAAGATTGGTACTAGTCAACAAGTTTATCTAACTCAAATCTTGGTTATTTTCTCTACTTCATGGTGACCTCATATAGAAGACAGTTAATATATTGGAATTAATTTAAACCAAGTAGCAAAAGAACATTAAAATGTATTTGTACAAACCTCATTCTTTGTTTCAGTGATCTTCCTAATATATTATTTTGATGACTTAATATATATCTGCTTTTAAAAAGTAGGTAACTTTTAACATAGTTTGTACAACAGATGAGTTCAGAAGTGAAGGGAGTAAGGACTCCCAGGAGCACATCCCTCTCCGGTCACCAGCGCTATATGCTCTAGTGGTTCCCCCTGAGAGGGCCATGAGTATCCTTCTGTTGCCGTGGGTTAGCTACTGTGGGTTGTCTGGTAGATTTGGTTGGGCTGGCCCCTCTTCAGTTGATTGCTAATCTCTACCTTGTTCAGATGCCACCAGCCACTGGCGGGTAGAACTGTGTCACAAGGAGGCTGGCTGTGGAGCCCCATTGCTCAGTGCATGCTGGAACTGGGATTGAGATGGGTGGCTGTGGGGCCAGGGGTCCTGCATGGACCTAGTATCTGTCTGCTGGTGGGTGGGACCAGTTCCTGAAATGGCTTACTGCACAGTCCAGTGTGTCCCAAAGCTGTTGACAGCCTGCTAGTGAGCAGGGCTGAATCCCAGGTTGGTCGAATAAGGGCCCCAAGGTGTCTCAGAAATACTATTAATCTGTTCATGTGTAGGTCTGGAGCTCAGAGAGTCCTGGGGCTGTTGCTTGCCTGCTGGTGGGTCAGCTGGGTCCTGAGATGGCAGGCTATGGTGCTCTGGTGGTACTGAGGTTGGTGTTTTCCCACTGGTTGGTGGGGTCAGAGTTCAAGAGATATCGAGGTTAGTGGTATATCCTTGTTGGGGAGGCTGGTGGTGAGGGCAGAGCTGACTGGTGGGGGAGGCTGCTCTTGGGGAGGCTAGAGCTGAACTCACTGGTGAGTCACCCGTTCAGGAGTATGAATCTTGACTTTACCATGTCTCCACCCCTCCCACTCATCTACTTATGGTTCCTTCTTCATATCTTTAGTTGTAAAAGATCTTTTCTGCTACTCTTCTAATCTTTCTCATCAGTAGTTGCTCTGTAAATTATAGATTTGATGTGCCCATGGGAGGAGGTTAGCTTAGAGTCTTCCTACTCTTTGGAAGTCATTTGGTCTTTTGGAAGCCATCTTGTCATTCTCCAAAATTACTCAGTTCTTTTCTTTCTTTCTGGGGGGTATTTATTTATTTATTTATTTATTTTTGGCTGCCCTGGGTCTTTGTTGCTGTGTGTGGGCTTTCTCTAGTTGTGGAGAGTGGAGGCTACTCTCTAATTTTTGGTGCATGGGCTTCACATTGTGGTGGCTTCTCTTGCTGTGGAGCATGGGCTCTTGGGTATTTGGTCTTCAGTAGTTGCTGCATGTAGCCTCAGCAGTTGCTTGTGTCTCAAGGGCTCCCGAGTGCAGACTCAGAAGCTGTGGTGCAGCTTAGTTGCCCCAAGGCATGTGGGATCTTCCTGGACCACTGATTGGACCCATGTCTGCTGCACTGGCAGGCAGATTCTTAACCACTGGACCACCAGGGAAACCCTAGTGTATTCTTTATACATACATACATACATATATATATATATATATATATATATATATATATATATATATAGTGGAAATACTAAACAGGAGTTCTCTTAACCAATTTTAAAGTTACTTAGATAAGGGTACTATGTTGAACAGCAGATCACTAAAATTTATCCATCTTGTATAACTGAAACTTTATACCCATTTTACAGCTCCCCATTTCCCCCTTCTCCTAGCCTCTTGGCAACTCTGCATCTATGGATTTGAATCTTTTAAATATCTCATATAAATGAAATCATGAAGTATTTCATACTCTGTGACTAGCTCATTTCACTTAGCATAATGTCCTTGAGATTTTGCACTGTTGTTGCATATGGCAGAACTTGCTTCTTTTTTTAAAGATTGAATAATATTCCACTGCAAGTATGTACCACATTTAGCTTATCCATTCATCTTTCAATGACATTTAGGTTGCTGCCATATCTTTACTATTGTGAATATTGCTGCAATAAACATAAGAGTACAGATATCACTTAGATATTCTAATTGCAATAGTTTTGGATATATACCTACAAGTAGGATTGCTGGATCATATGGTATTCTATTTTTAATTTTTTGAGGAACCTCTTTACTGTCTTCAGCAGAGACTGGATTTACATTTCCATGAACATTGTACTAAGTTTCCAGTTTCTCCATGTCCTTGCCAACACTGTTTATCTATATTTTAAAGAATCAAGAGGGAGGGTACATACCTATAATTATAGCTGATTTGTGTTGTTGTATGGCAGAAACCAACACAATGTTGTAGAGAAATTTTCCTCCAGTTAAAGAAATAAATTTAAAAAAGAATCACAGCTACCTTAACAGGTGTGCGGTGGTAGCTCATTGTTTTTTCTTTTGATTTGCACTTCCTTGATGATTAGTAATGTTGATGACCTTTTCATATACCGTTGTTCATTTATGTGTGTCTTCTTTGCAGAAATGTGTATCCAAATCCTTTGCCCATTTTCTAATTGGGTTGTTTAGTTTTTCCTGTTGAACTTGATTTTGTTTTAAGAAAATATGTGTTCAGTGAATGAAGTCACATGTCCTCCTGAGGAATGACTGGCCTCTAAACATTTGTTATGAACATTTACCATTACCTCTCGAATTTAACTTTTGAAATTGGTTTGTATAATATAGAATTGTGTTTTCAGAAGAATACTGCCAATGACATTATACGGATCCATGTTTAGGCAATCCAGTGGTATGAAGACTTTTAGCGATTGCAGTTTGAGTGACTTTGAAAATTTCATGTCAAACATGGGGGCCCAGTGTCTTCAGAATAAGCCACAAATGCAAAGAGTGCCGGCATCAATCTGTGGCAATGGCAGAGTGGAGAGAAATGAAGTCTGTGACTGTGGTACTGAGGAAGTAAGTCTAATAATTGGAAAATTGATAAATTTATTGTTTCTGTTCATCCCTTTGTAATAAATGCTATATATCTCAAATATGACTAGGTACCATGCAAAATATCGGCAATAATGAAATAAAGTTAAAATGCATATAAGAATATGCTATCTAGATTTAATAGGTTGAAGAGTTTTGGAAAAATGTTAAGACTATGCCCCTAAAATTATTGCTGATAGGAAAAAAAGGAAGTCTAGAATGAGCTTTTGGTTCCAGACTAAATATGTATAGTATTTTCAAATCTGTGCTTAACCTCTGGACATTTGGTAAGTGTCTTAGTGAAGATTAATATGGGAGCAGACCATAAAGTATCCTTTAGGGTATTGCCTCACAATGGAATCACAATGGAGGGAAAACTGTTAATGTTACAATCTGAACAGTGAATGATTCTGATTCCCCCGTATCACCCTCTTCCCTCTTCCCATATAACCACTGCTGCTGCTGCTGCTGCTGCTAAGTCGCTTCAGTCGTGTCCGACTCTGTGCGACCCCACAGACGGCAGCCCACCAGGCTCTGCCGTCCCTGGGATTCTTGAGGCAAGAATACTGGAGTGGGTTGCCATTTCCTTCTCCAATGCATAAAAGTGAAAAGTGAAAGTGAAGTCGCTCAGTCGTGTCTGACTCTTAGCGACCCCATGGACTGCAGCCCACCAGGCTCCTCCATCCATGGGATTTTCCAGGCAAGAGTACTGGAGTGGGGTGCCATTTATATCTGAGGGTCTATTTCTGTTTTGTCATATTCATGCATTTTTAAATTTACATTACCACGTATAAGTGATAACATAGAGTGTTTATCTTTGTCTTTGTTTGACTTACTTCATTAAACATAATACTCTCTGGTTCCATTCATGTAGTTTAAATGGCAAAATTTCATTCTTTTTTTATGCCTGAGTATTCCACATCAAAGCAACAGAATACACTGTTTCAGCTGCCTCGTAACATTCTCCAGGGGAGGCCACAAAACAAGTCTCAGTAAATTTAAGAAAATTGAAATCATATCCAGCATCTTTTTCTAACTAGAATGCTATGAGACTAGAAATAAACTTCAAGAAAAAAAGTACAAAAAATAGAAACATGTTGAGGCTTAACAATATATTGCTAAACAACTAATGGATCATGAAAGAAATCAAATAGAAAATTTAAAAATACCTGTAGACAAAGGAAAAGAAAACACAATAATCCAAAATTCATGGGACAAAGAAAAAGCATTTCTGAGGGAATTTTTTTAATGATACAGACTTACCTTACGAAATAAGAAAAATATCAAGCAACCTGATCTTACACCTAAAGGAACTAAAAACAGAAGAAATAAAACCCAGAGTTAGTAGAAGCAGAGAAATAATAAAGATCAGAGTATTGGTAATTGAAATAGAGGCTAAAAAATTAAAAAGATTAATGAAACTAAGAGGTGATTCTTTGAGAAGGATGAAGGAAACTGATAAACCTTTAGCTAGACTCATCAAGAAAAAGAGAGAGCCCAAATCAATCAAATCAGAAATGTAAAAGGAGAAGCTACAGCTAGCACCACATAAATTCAAAGGATCATAAGAGATTATTTCAAATAATTCTATGCCAGTAAAATGGGCAAAATGGAAGAAATGTACACATTCTTAGAAATGTGTACTCTCCTAATACTGAACCAGGGAGAAATAGAAAAGGTGAACAGACCAATTGCCAGTAATGACTTTGAATCAGTAATAATAGTAATAAAATTACCAACAAAAAATCCAGGACCAACGGCTTCCTTCACAGGTGAATTCACCAAACATTTAGAGAACAGTTAATACCTGTTCCTATGATAATAAGCAACCATATGTATGTGTCTTTCCCTTGATACTTTTCTGTGTATTTGTCTGTCCTTATGCCAGTTCCACAGTCTAAACTAATGTACTTTTACAGTAAGTCTTAAAAACATTTTGTGTAAATCAATAAACTTTAGTCCTCTTTTTCAAGATACTTTTACTATTCTAGGACCAGTTTATTTCCATGTAAGTTGAAGAACTGGCATATAATTGTGGGGACGTTGATTTGGACTGTGTTGTATTCATATATCAATTTGAGGGGAATTACCTTCTTACCAATATTAGTTATGCCAATCTGTGCACATTGTGTATCTCTTAACTTATTCAGATCTTCTTTATTTATTTCCTCTATAGATTACTTATTTTGATAGCTTAAAAATTTTATTTAACAATTACATCACTAGTATAAAAATTGCAGTGGACTTTTCTGAATTGTAGTTTTTGTTAGAAATGCTGAGAGTGGCCTTCTTTCCTTTGTTCTTATTTTTAGGGAGGAAGTTTTCTGACTTTTACCATTAAATATGATACTAGGTATAAGCTTTTCTTTAAATAGATGTGCTTTACCATTTTGAGGAAATTTCTTTCTGAGAATTTTTTTTAATTGAATAAATTTGAAGTAAAATATTGTAAGGTTAAGTTGTACAGTATGTTACTGTGATATATTTATATATGTTTATATATTGTTATCTGATTGCTGATATGGTGATGTTTACTACATTACATAATTATAGGGATTCCCAGTTGGGGTCAGTTGCAAAGAATCTGTCTACCAATGCAAGAGACACAAGAGACGCAAGTTCAATCCCTGGGTCAGGAAGATCCCTTGGAGAAGGAAATGGCAACCCACTCCAGTATCCTTGCCTGGAGAATCCCATGGACAGAGAAGCCTTGCAGGCTACAGTTCATGGGGTCTCAAAGAGTCGTATGTGACTGAGCATGTACACACACACACACACATACATAATCATGGGGTCTCAAGGAGTCGTATGTGACTGAGCTTGTACACACACACACACACACACATAATTATTGTACATTTGTTGTTGTTCAATTGCTCAGTCATGTAAACTATTTGTGACCCCATAGACTGCAGCATGCCTGGCTTCCCTGTCCTTCACCATCTCCTGGAGATTGCTTGAACTTATGTCCATCGAGTCGGTGATGCCATCCAACCATCTTATCCTCTGTCATCCCCTTCTCCTCCTGCCTTCAGTCTTTCCCAGCATCAGGGTCTTTTCTAATGAGTCAGCTCTTCAAATCAGGTGGCCAAAGGACAGGAGCTTCAGCTTTAGCAACAGTCCTTCCAACAAATATTCAGGACAATTTCCTTTAGGATTGACTGATTTGATCTCTTTGCAGTCCAAGGGACTCTCAAGAGTCTTCTCCAACACCACAATTCAAAGGCATAAGTTCTTTGGTGCTCAGCTTTCTTTATGGTCCAATTCTCACATCCATACTTGACTACTGGAAAAGCCATAGCTTTGACTATATGGACCTTTATCAGCAAAGTAATGTCTTTGCTTTTCAACATGCTGTCTAGGTTGGTCAAAGCTTTTCTTCCAAGGAGCAAGCATTTTTTAATTTCATGGCTGCAGTCACCATCTGCAGTGATTTTGGAGCCCAAGATAATAGAGTCTGTCACTGTTTCCATTGTTTCCCCATCTATTTGCCATGAAGTAATGGGACCATATGCCATGATCATAGTTTTTTGAATGTTGAGTTTTAAGCCAGCTTTTTCACTCTCCTCTTTCACTTTCATCAAGAGGCTCTTTTAGTCTCTCTTTGCTTTCTGCCATAAGGGTGGTGTCATCTGCATATCTGAGGTTACTGATATTTCTCCTGGCAATCTTGATTCCAGCTTGTGCTTCATCCAGCCTGGCATGATGTACTCTGCATATAAGTTAAATAAGCAAGATGACAATATACAACCTTGACATACTCCTTTCCTAATTTGGAACCAGTCTGTTGTTCCATGTCCAGTTCTAACTGTTGCTTCTTGATCTACATACAGGTTTCTCAGGAGGCAGGTAAAGTGGTCTGGTATTCCCATCTCTTGAAGAATTTTCCAGTTTGCTGTGATCCACACAGTCAAAGTGTAGTCAATGAAGCTGAAGCATCTTTAGTGCTGTCAATGAAGCAGAAGTAGATGTTTTTCTGGAACTCTCTTGCTTTTTCTATGATCCAGCAGATGTTGGCAATTTGATCTCTGGTTCCTCTGTCTTTTCTAAATCCAGCTTGAACATCTGGAAGTTCTCAGTGCATGTACTGTTGAAGCCTATCTGGGAGAATTTTGAGCATTACTTTGCTAGCGTGTGAGATGAGTGCAGTTGTGTGGTAGTTTGAACATTCTTTGGTATTGCCTTTCTTGTGTGGTTAGTCACTCAGTGGTGTCCGGCTCTGCGACCCCATTGGCTGTAGCCCGCCAGGCTCCTCTGTGCATGGGATTTTCCAGGCGAGAATACTGAAGTGGGTTGCCATTCCCTTCTCCATGGCTTTCTTTGGGATTGGAAATAAAACTGACCTTTCCAGTCCTGTGGCCACGGCTGAATTTTCCAAATTTGCTGGCATATTGAGTGCAGCACTTTCACAGCATCATCTTTTAGGATTTGAAAAAGCTCAGCTTCAATTCCATCACCTCCACTAGCTTTGTTCGTAATGATGCTTCCTAAGGCCCACTTGATTTCACACTCCAGGATGTCTGGCTCTATGTGAGTGATCACACCATCGTGGTTATCTAGCTCACTAAGATATTTTTTTTGTATAGTTCTTCTGTGTATTGTTGCCACCTCTTCTTAATATCTTCTGCTTCTGTTAGGTTGATACCGTTTCTGTCTTTTATTGCATCCATCTTTGAAATGTTCCCTTGGTATCTCTAACTTTCTTGAAGAAATCTCTAGTCTTTCCCATTATATTTTTTCTCTGTTTCTTTGCATTGATCACTTAGGAAGGCTTTCTTATCTCTCCTTGCTATTCTCTGGAACTTTGCATCCAGATGGATATATCTTTCCTTTTCTCCTTTGCATTTAGCTATAGTCAACTAATATTGCCTATATTCATTATAGTGTGCAGTAGATTTCTATGGCTTATTTATTATTTGTTACAAATTTGTACCCTTAAATACCATCACTCTTATTCCTTTGTCTCCACAATCTCTGGTAATGAATATTTTACTCTGTTTTTCACAGGTTTAAATTTTTTAGATTCCACATATATGTGGTATCACACAATTCTTCTCTTCTTTGTTTGACTTATCTCATTAGCATAATGTGCTCAAGGTTTGTACATATTGTTGAAAATGCGAGGATCACTTCCATTTTCTTGGCTGAAAAACATTCCATTGTGTATGTGTAGCACATCTTTTTTATCTATTAATCCATTGATGGGTGTTTTGGGTGTTTCTATATCTTTGGTATTATAAATAATACTGTGATAAATACAGAGTGCATATATCTCTTTGAAATTCAGTTTTCATTTTCTTTGGGTATATACTCAGAAGTGGAATTGCTGGACCATTTGGTAGGTCTATTTTTAATTTTTTGAGCAACCCCCATATTATTTTGCATAGTGGACCAATTGTTTGGACCAATTTACATTCCCACCAACAATGTATAAAGCTTCCCTTTTCACCACATCCTCTCCAGTATCTGTTGTCTCTTGTATTCTTGATGATAGCCATTCTAATAGGTGGGAAGTGATGTCTCATTGAGGTTTTGATTTGTATTTCTTGATGACTGGTGATGTTGAGTGTCTTTTTGTGTGCCTGTTGGCCATCTGTATGTCTTTTCAGAAAAACATCTAGTTCTTCCGCTCATTTTAAAATTGGAGTGTTTTTTTTTTGTTATCAGATTGAATAAGTTCTTTATATATGTTTAATATTAACCCCTTATCTGATACATGCTTTGCAGAATTTTTCTCCCATCATGTAGGGTTTTTTTTTTTTTTCCATTTTGGTAAGTGTTTCTTTTGAGGTGCAAATGTTTTTGAGTTTGATGTCCTATTTGTTGATTTTTTTCTTTTGTAGTTTGTCCATTTGGCCTCATGCTCCTAAATTTATACCCAAGATCAGTATCTGAGATTCTTCCCTACAGTTTCTTCTAGGGGTTTCATGGTATCAGATCTTATGTTTAAGTCTTTGATCCATTTTGAGTTAATTTCTCTGGGTATTGTGGGATAGAAGTCAATGTCATTGTTTTGCATGTATTTCTCCAGTTTTCCTGGTTGTTGAGAAGTGTGTACTTTCCTCATTGGATATTCTTGACTTCCTTGTTGAATATTAGTTGACCATATATGCCAGAGTTTAGTTTTGAGTTCTCTGTTCCCTTTGGCTGATTGACATGTCTATTTTTGTCCCAGTGTCATACTGGTGTTTGTTTTGTTATGTAAGTTTCAGATGTACAGCATTCTAATTAAACATCTGTATACACTACAAAGTGATCAGCACCGCAAGTCTGCTTACCATCTAATGCCAAAGGGTTGACTCCCTTCACCCATTTCTCTTACTTCCTAAATCACTTCCTTCTGGTAACCACTAATCTGATCTCTGTTCTATGAGGTTTTTTGGTTTTATTTAGTTGGCTTTTTTGAGTGCTTTGTTGTTTTTTAGATTTTACATATGAATGAAATTATATGGTGTCTTTCTCCATTTGAGTTATTTCTCTTAGTGTAATACTTTCAAGGTTCATCCATGTTGTTGCAAACAGCAAGGTTTCATTCTTTTTATGGATGAGTAAGTATTCCATTGACTTCCCCTGTGGCTCAGAGGTAAAGAATCTGCCTGCAATGCAGGAGACCCTGGTTGATCCCTTGGTTGGGAAGATCCCCTGGAGAAGGAAATGGAAACTCACTCCAGTATTCTTGCTGGGAAAATCCCAGCAAGGAGGAGGAGGTGTCTGACAGGCTACAGTCCACAGAGTTGCAAAGAGCCGGACATTACAGAGGGATTGAGCATGAAGTATTCCATTGTGTATGTATACAAGGTCTTCTTTATCCATTCTTCCCTCAATGGACACTTAGGTTGTTTCCATACTTGTGCATGTTTAGTCGCTCAAGTCTTGTCCGACTCTCTGCGACCCCAAGGACCCCAAGCCTGCCAGGCTTCTTACATGGGATTCTCCAGGCGAGAATATTGGAGTAGGTAGCCATTTCCTTCTCCAGGGGATCTTCCCAACCAGGGATTGAATCTGCGTCTCCTGCATTACAGGTGAATTCTTTACCATCTGAGCCACCAGGGAAGCCCCTTAGGTTGTTTCCACATCTTGGTTATAAATAATGCTGCAATAAACAGAGTGCATTTTTTTTTTCTAGTTGGTGTGTTGTATTATTTGGATAAATACCCAGAAGTGGAACAGCTGATTGTATGTTAATTTGACTCTTAGGTTTTTGAGTAATCACCATAATGTTTTCCCGGAGAAGGCAATGGCAACCCACTCCAGTATTCTTGCCTGGAGAATCCCAGGGACAGCGGAGCCTGGTGGGCTGACGTCTAGGGGGTTGCACAGAGTCGGACATGACTGAAGCAACTTAGCAGCAGCAGCAGCAGCAGCATAATGTTTTCCATAGTGGCTGCACCGATTTTTAGTCCTACCAATAGTGGACTAGGATTCCCTTTTCTCCATGTTCTCTCCAACATTTGTTATTTTTTATTTTTGATAATAGTTATTCTGAAAGGTGTGAGGTGATATCTTATTGTAGTTTGATTTGCATTTTCCTAATAATTATGTTGATTATCTTTTCATGTGCCTGTTGGCCATCTCTGTGTTTTCTTTGGAAATGTCTGTTCAGGTTCTGTGTCCATTTTTTTAGTCAGGTTGTTTGTTATTTTGTTCTTGAGTTGTATATGTGTTTTATGTGTTTTGGATATTAACTCCATATCAGATATATGATTTGCAAATATATTTTCATTCAGTAAGTTGCTTTTTCATTTTGAGATGGTTTTCTTTGCTGTGAGGAAACACTTTAGTTTGATGTAGTCCCGTTTGTTTATCCTGCTTTTGTTTCTCTTGCCTTTCAATTCAGAGCAACAAAAACCTTACCCTTACGAGATCGATATCAGTGAGATTATTGCCTACATTTTCTTCTAGGAATTTTATGGATTCATGTCTTATATTCAAATCAATCCATTTTGAGTTCATTTTTCTTTATGGTGTGAGGTAGTAGTCTAGTTTCTTTCTTTTGCATGTGGCTGTACAGTTTTCTCGACACCATTGAAGACACTCTCCTTTCTCTGTGGTGTATTCTTTGTTGTAAATTTATTGTCTGTGCGTGTGTGGGTTTATTTTTGTGCTCTCAATTGTGTTCCATTGATCTGTGAGTCTGTATTTGTGCCACTGCCATTCTGTTTTGACTATGGTAGCTTTGTAGGAAGCAAAACATACTGTTTTACTTACTGTAGCTTTATAGGAAACGGTTGTCCCTTGATATCTACAGGAGATTGGTTCTAGGACCCTTAAAGGATGCTAAAATCCATGCATGTTAAAATTCTTTTTATAAATGGTGCACAACCTACCAACATACGCCTACTATTTTAAATCATTTCTAGATTACTTATAATACCGAATACAATGTAAATGCTTTGTAAATATTTGTAAATAAAATGTAAATGCTATGTAAATAATTGCCAGAATGCAGCAAATTTAAATTTTGCTTTTTGGAACTTTCCGGATTTTTTTCTGAATAATTTCAATTTAATATTGGTTGAATCCATGGTGCATAACTCACAGATATGGAGGACCAGCTGTAATTTGAAATCAAAGAGCATGGTACTTCCAGCTTTGTTTTTCTTTCTCAAGATTGTTTTGGCTGTTGGGGATCTTTTGTGTTTCCACACACCTGTGGTTTTTATTACTATGGCTTTGTAGTTTAGTTTGAAATTCAGAAACATGATACCTCTAGGTTTTTTTTTTTCCTCAGAATCACTTTGCCTATTTGTAGTCTTTTGAGCTTCCATGCAAGTTTTAGGATTTTCTCTATTATTGTGAAGAATGCCTTTGGTATTTTTATGGGGATTATGTTGACTCTGTAGATGGTTTTGTGTCATATAGCCATTTGAATAATATTAATTTTTCCAATCCATGAGCATAGGATATCTTTCCATTTCTTCTTGTCTTCATGTCTTTTTATTTTCTTCAGCAAAATTTTGTGATTCTCATTAGGCAGATCTTTCACTTTCTTGGTTAAAATTATTCCTAAGTATTTTGTTGATTTTAATACTATTGTGAATGGGATGGATTTTTTAAATTTCTGTTTCAGAAGCTTCATTATTACAGTAAAGGAATGCGATTGATTTCTGCATGTTGACTTTGTATCTTGCCACTAAACTGAAATCATTGATTAACTCTAGTTTTTTTATGGTTCTTTGAGATTTTCTGTAAATAGAATCATATTATCAGCAAATAACCACAGTTTTACTTTTCTTTTTATTTGGATGACTTTCCTTTTTTCTGTCTTGCCCAATTACTCTAGCTAGGTCTTCAGGAAAACTGAAGGACTGAAAATACTCAGTTTCAAAACTTAATAAAAACTGGAATAATAGCAATATAGTATACACAAAAAATAGACAAAGAGTTTATTAGAACAAAATGGAGACCTTAGAAATAAAGTTCCAAAAACTGAATAGGCGTATTGAGAGTGAGTGTTATTGCCATGTTCTTGATCTTAGGGGACATGCTTTCAATTTCTCTACATTAAGTGTAATCTTAGTTAGCTAAGAATTTTCAATTAAGAATTAGTGTTGAATATTGTCAAATATTTCTGTTTATATTGAGCTTATCAAATGAATTTTTTTTTCTTCTATTAATATGATGCATTTCATTTATTGCTTTTTGAGTGCTAACCCAGCCATCATGCAATCTTGAGATTAACCCCACTTGGGTTATTATATATATATATGTATGTATATATATATATAAACATTTTAATTTACCATTTTGTTCAGGATTATGGAGCTTATTTTTAGCAGGGAATTGTGGTCTGTAGTTTCTTTCCTTTTTTGCAATCTTTTCTTCTGGTTTTTGTATCAGGGTAATTATGGGCTCATAAAAAGAGTTGGAATATGCTCCCTACTCCTACCTTCTGAAAACTCGTTTAAGATTGGTATTATTCCTATTTATTTGTCATGAAAGAGCATTCGACAGTAGATTTTCCCCCTTAAATCTAACCCCCTAGAAGTTTTATAGTTTTGCAATTTAATTTTAGATTTATGATCCATTTGAATTATTATTTGTGTGTGTGTGTGTGTGTGTGTGTGTGTGAAATGTGTACAGTCAATATCTAGAGTTTTTCATGTGAATGCCCAGTTGTTCCAATACCGTTTATTGAAAATGCTTTTATTCTCCACTGAGTTGCATTTGTTCCATTATCAAAGATTTTATTATCTCTATGTAGGTTAATTTCTGAGGTCTCCATTTTGTTCTAATAAACTCTTTATCTATTTTTTTGTATGTACTACAGTGCCATCATTATAGTTTCTATTGAGTTTTGAAACTGGGTATTTTAAGTCCTTCAGTTTTTCTCCTTCTATTGTCCCTCCTCCTCCTTCTTTCTCTTCCTCAGCATTACGTTGTCTACTCTGTCCTTTGCCTTTCCATATAAACCTTCGAATCAGTTTGACAATGTTAAAAAACGATTGCTGGACTTTTTATTGTAGTTGCATTGAACATCAAGTTGTGAAGAACTGACATTTTAACAATATGAAGTCTTCCTATTCATGAACATGAACGTTCTCTTCATTTATTTATACTTTCTTTGATTTTCTTCATCAAGTTTTGTAGTTTTCATCATATAGATCCTGTAAGATTTTTTTTTCTAGATGTTGTTACCAAATTGAAGAAGTTTCCTCTATTCCTAGTTTGCTAACATTTTTATAAGTGATTTTAGATTTTGTCAAATGCTTTCTCTACAGCAATTGTGAGGGTCATTGATTTTTCTTCTTTAGTCTATCAATATTATTGATTGTATTAATGGATGTTTGCATAATAAGCCATCCTTTCATGCTTGTGATGAATCCTACTTGGTTGTATTATGTAATTATTTTTGTACATTGTTGGATTCAATTTCCTAATTTTTTTTTTGTTGTTGAGGATTTTTGTATCTGTGTTTATTAGATCTATTTATTTAATGATCTATGGATTTATTTGTGAGATCTATAGATTTATTGATATATAATTTTCATTTCTTGAAATGTCTTTGGTCTTGATATTAGGCTAACACTGGCCTCATAGAACTAGTTAGGAAGCATCACATATCAATGCTGGGAGAGTGATATGTCTGTGATTCCATGGGGTAAAGGCAGTAGAAGCTCCATGTTTAGTGCTTTTCCTAAATTCTGTCCTCAGTGCTTTTTCTCTTGACTGATTTTAATTTGTATCCTTTCCATATAATAACTTTCCATTCCCATAACTGTGAATATTAACAGCTTTCAGTGTGTTCTATGAGTTCTTCCAGTAAATTATAAAACCTGAGTGTGGTTTTGGGAATTCACTAAGCTTGTGATTGGTGAAAATGAGGACACTCTTGGGGACTGTTCTTTCTAACTTTGCAGTAGGTCTAAACTCTACTCACCTCTTTTAAATTTTTTTAAACTTTATTTATTTTTTGACTGTGTCCCAAAGAATGTGGGATCTTATTTCCTTGACCAGGGACCTAATCCGTATGCCTTGTATTGGAAGCATGGAGTCTTAACCACTTCCTCCAGGGAAGTCCCATACCTACCTCTTCCCCCGCCCTGATTTATTGAGGTATCATTAGCAAATAAAAATTGTACATGGTTTAAGGTTTACATATATACAATGTGATGTTTTCATATATGTATACATTGTGAAATGGTTCCCATGATCAAACCAGTTGAAATGTCCATCATCTCACACAGTTATCATTAAAAAACATTTCTATCTTCTTAGCAAATTTCACCTGTGTAATGCAGTATTGTTAACTGTAGATCCTGACAACAAACTCATTTTATCAGTGAAAGTCTGTACCCTTTGATGTGTATCTCCCCTTTCCTCTCACCATTTAGGCAGTGGAGGTGCCACTCTTCTCTGTTATAATATTTAGTTTCTAAAAAAAAAGCTGTTTTATATATTTTTCCCAGTTTTCTAGTTGATTAAGAGTAAGTCCCACCATAGTATTTTAATTGTTTAAAGATGCAAAAATCTGTAAGTATCGACAGCATGCATATTCCCCCCCAAATTAAAAAAACTGTGTAACGTAGCTCTTGCCAAAGTTTATGTTATTTCCATGACATAGTTTGATTGTGTATTCCACTCATTTATAGCAATGTGGACCTGATAACTGTTGTAATCCTCGTACTTGTGTGCTGAAACCAGGTTCAGAATGCGGTGAAGGGTTATGCTGCAACAACTGTAAAGTACGATTTTAGCTTATTAGCATCTTCTAAGTATAAAATGAAATATGTCTTGATTACTTTTGAATACAGACACTTAGCTGTAACTCAAAATACATGACTTTTCATGTAAAGACAAAAATAAGTTCAGAGTGATGTGTCTAATTTTACGAATTATAGTTGGATGTTGAGTCCTCCTTATAATGTTATTATTCTCCCTAATGATGCTATTGGTTTTAAGCCTTGATTGACAGCTATTACAGAATTCTTTGATGCAGAACATCTTCATTGAAAGGGACTATTTTCATTTATTTTATCCAGTATTTATATTTTTATAAAAAAGGATGTTTTAGGTTGTGATGGGTATTTGTGAGTATGTAATTGAAAGATAAAGCAATTTCCCATAAATGCATAAATAATGAAACTCACTAGATATAACACTTTCCAAATGCTGCATGTCAGCACAAAATTTAAACTATGAATTTGTTATACAAAGACCATTTGACTTAAAGGTTACATTTTAGCTTATATGATGAAGATGTTCATTCCTGTCCCCTGTTTTACTTTTTAGCTCTTCCACATATATGTGACAGGTTCGTCACATGAGAACCCCTCTATTAAATGACCTGCCACTGGTCCTGTGTCCTTCACTATAGTTGACTGATATGGTTCCCCCCTCTCCTGGAATCTTACCATGGTTAATTCTTTCCTCTGTGATCTTCATAGCATAAAATAGAAGCCATCAATTAAGAAGTATGAGATAAATGCCCAGTTAATATCTTTATATAAATTTTCAGAATGCTATACATGAAAATGTTAATGACCCATAGGATAAGTCAGGAGGAAGTTTACTATTAGGTTCCTTTTTTCCCAAAGACTTTAGTAGTTGAACTGCCTTTTTAATCATTCTTTGCATTCCTACTGCTTATTCTCAGTTATTTAGGTTTCACATTTTCATAGAATTATAGATATTCCCTACTTTAAAACTATGGTTTGAATATTTTATTTAGAAAGTACCTAAATTTCACAATTTTCCCTAAAGCAATAATTATCCCAAGCTAAAATCTACTTTTCCTGCCTTCTAGCCAAAACTTGGACTATCATTGTATCATATTTGTAATATACTTTTCCTTGTGCATATTCCTTACCTCCTGTTTTGGTTGATAGCATTCAGTTTTTTTCAATATGATTATTATAATGTTTTATAACAGTAAGATACTGAGAGACACTAATGAATAAGTACTTTATCAAGCTGTAAATGGAATTAGAGCAAGATTAAATATTGGTAAACACAATAATCATATATAATGCTTTACTTTTTATATTTTAATTTCTACTAGTTCATGCAAGCAGGTGCTACATGTAGGCCCATTGCACATCCTGAATGTGATATTCCTGAGGTTTGTAATGGAAGCTCAGGAAGGTGTCCGGCTGATATAACTATACTCAATGGAAGGACATGTGAAGGAGGAAAAGCTTTTTGTTATGATGGAGGCTGCCAAGATATTGATGCACGTTGTGAGAGTGTATTTGGAAAAGGTATTATTTTGTAACATCTATATAGTTGGTCCTCAATATTTTCATTAACATTATCAAGACAATGGTCAATTAGATATATTTAAATTATTTATTCTGTTTAAAATCTCTTTTTTGGAGAAGGAAATGGCAACCCACTCCAGTACTCTTGCCTGGAAAATTCCAGGTAGGCTACAGTCCATGGGGTCGCAAAGAGTCGGACATGACTGAGTGACTTCACTTTCACTTTTCCCTTTCATGCACTGGAGAAGGAAATGGCAACCCACTCCACTGTTCTTGCCTGGAGAATCCCATGGACAGAGGGGCCTGGTGGGGCTGTGGTCTATGGGGTTGCAAAGAGTTGGACACGACTAAGCAATTGACACACACAAAATCTCTTTTTAGTTTTTGAACTTATTAAAAATATGTTTAAGGTGTAAACTCAATATTTTGATAGGCATATACATTATGAAATAATTGCCACAGTCATCTGCTTAACATATTGCATGCATATACCCAGTAATACGCTTGCTGGATCCTAAGGTGGCGCATTTAAATTTTTGAGAATCCTGTCTGCTGTTTTCCATAATGACTGTGCCAATTTTCACTCCCATCAACAATATATAAAAGTTTCATTTTCTCCACATTCTTGCTAATACTTATTATCTTTTTATCTTTGATAACACACTACCCTAAAAGGTGTGAGTTGTGGTTTTGATTTGCATTTCCCTGATGATTAGTGATGTTGAGTCCCTTTTCATGTATCTGATGGTCATTTGGCTTTTATTTGGAGAAATATCCATTTAGATCCTTTGCTATTTTTAAATCTCTTTATCTTTCTTATTTAATTATATGAGTAGCACATTTTAGAAATTAATCCCTTATCAGCTATGGTTTGCTAATTTTTTCTCCCATTCTGTAGGTTTCATTTTTGCTTTGTTGCTTATTTTCTTTGCTGAGAAGTTTTTTATTTTGATACAGTCCTACTTATCTATTGTTGCCTGTGCTTTTATGTCATCCAAAAAATATTGCCCAGATTAGTATCCAAGAGCTTTCTCTCTACGTTTTTTTCTAGTATATTTATAGTTTCAGGTAAGTTTAAGTCTCCTCAACCAGCAACTTTATTGATGCACAATTGACATATAACATCCAGTAAGTTTAAGTTGTACAACTATTGATTTGGTACTTTTATATATTTCAGAATGATTACCACCATAGTGTTAGCTAAACTTCCATTATGTCACATAATTACCATTTCTTTTTCATGGTGAGGACATTTAAGATCTATTTTCTTAGCAACTTTCAGGTATATAATTTGATATTACTAAGTGTAAACATTATGCTGTGCGTTAGATTCCAAGTTTTTCATGTTATAACTGGAAATTTGTAACTTTTGAACACCTCCCCATTCTCCCCACCTTGCAGCCTGTGGTAGCTATTGCTCTACTCTTGGTTTCTCTGAATTCAATTAGATTCAACATGTAAGTGTTATCAGAGAGTGTTGTCTTTCCCGGACTGACTTACCTCACTTAGCATGATGCCCTCGGAGTCCATGTTGCTGCAAATGTCAGGATTTCCTTCTTTCTCAGGACTGAATATTTATATCTCATGTTTTCTTTGCTGATTCACGCCAGCAGGAAGGGGGAAGTTTCCCATCCTCATTGCCTTCTCTGGTTCTTTTGCCTGGTCAAATAATTAAAATGACATAAGACAGATTACCTGGAGAAATAAAATTTTAGTTCATACATATGAGAACCCCACATACATGAGGGAATCAGAGATCATATAAGAGGTTCAGAGACAGAAAGATAAAATGAGTTGTATATGCTCTCCTGCACTAAGGAATGAGATAGGGGCTTGGGGCTTTTAAGGACAGGAGGGTCGTTCACAGGATGAGAAGAAGAGCAGATGTTTGGTAATTATATATTTGCCCTGCCATCCAAATCGGGCCAGTGAGATAGAATTTATGTTTGATAATAGATCTTTTTCTGGGAGAAAAAGTCCCTAATTTAAATTCTTCTAGGTAGTTAAGGGATGGGTAGTATTTTTTTTTTATAGCCTTTAGCTCAAAATAATCCATATGCCAAAGTGGTACATTTTTTAATCGTTTCTTTTGCTGTGCAAAAACTTTTTAGCTTCATGAAGTCCCACTTTTTATTTTTGCCTTTGTTGCTCATGCTTTCGGTGTCACATTGAAAAAGTCATTACCAGGACCCATGTTAAATAGATTTCCCCTTGTGTTTTCTTCTAGGCATTTTAAGGTTTCTGTTTTTGAGTTTAAGTCTTTATGAATTCATTTTTTTTTTGAGCTGTGTGAGGTTGGGGCTCAATTTCATTCTTTTGCATGTGGCTGTCCAGCTTTCTCAAAACTATTTGTTGAAGAGATTCTCCTTTCCTCATTGAGTATTCTTGACTCCCTTGTCAAATCTTAGTTTACCATATTGTGGGGGTTTGTTTCTGGGCTCTCAATCTTATTCTATTGGTCTTTTTGTCTATTCTTATGCCAGTACTATAGTGTTTTAATTTCTATAGCTTTGTTATATAACTGTAATAAGAAAGGTGTACCTCTAGCTTTGTTCTTTCTCAAGATTGCTTTGGCTACTCAGGATCTCTTATGGTTCCATACAAATTTTCAAATTGTTTTTTATGTTTCTGTGAAAAGTACCTTTGGAATTTTGTTAGGGATTGCATTGCATCTGTAGATGGCATTGGGTGATATGGACTTCTTTTTTTTCTTTAAATATTTATTTGACTCTCTCGGGTCTTAATTGCAGCACACAGGATCTTTGTTACAACACAGAGGCTCTCTAGTTGTGGCACATAGTCTAAGTCCTTGCGGTGTGCAGACTTAGTTGCTCTGTGGCATGTGAGATCTTAGCTTCCTGACCAGAGATTGAACCCATTTCCCCTATACTGCAAGACAGATTCTTAACCACTAGTCCATCAGGGAAGTCCCTATTTTAATGATGTAAATTCTTTTGACCCATGATAACAGAATATCTTTCTTTTTGTGCCTTCTTAGAGTTCTTTCATGAAGATCTTATAGTTTTAAGGCTATACATCTCTTATTTGGTTAAGTTTATTCCAAAGTATCATATTGATTTTGATGCTCTTGGGAATGGAATTTAAAAAAAAAAATTTCAGCTGTTGTTAGTGTACAGAAATTCAATTGATTTCCGTATGTTGACTTTCTTTTTATTTTTTTTATATTTCTTTTTATTTTTAAAAAGCTGCTTGATCACAGCTTTGGATGAAGTCCAAGGTGCTTCTACTTTGTTTTATTTATTTTTTCCCATCCCCATTAACTTCTCCGGTTCTTTTGCCTGGTCAAATAATTAAAATGACAGAAGACAGATTAACTGGAGAAATAAGATTTTAGTTCATATAAATGAGAACCCCACATACATGATTTTAAATAGCTCAGCAGGATTTCTTTCACCATTAGCTTTGTTAGTAGTAATGCTTCCTAAGACTCAACTTGACTCCACACTCAAGGATGTCCAGCTTTAGATGAGTGACCACACCATTGTGGTTATCTGGGTCATTAAGACTTATTTGTATAATTATTCTGTGTATCCTTGCCACTCCTTCTTAATCTCTTTTGCTTCTGTTAGGTCCTTACTGTTTCTGTCCTTTATTGTGCCCATCCTTGCATGAAATATTCCTTTGATATCTCCAGTTTTCTTGAAGAGATTTCTAGTCTATACCATTCTATTGTGTCCCTCCACTTCTCTGTGCTGTTCACTTAAGAAGGTCCTCTTATCTCTCCTTGCTGTTCTCTGGAACTCTGAAGTCAATTGGGTATATTTTCCCCTTTCTCCCTTGCTCTTCACTTCTCTTCTTTTCTCATCTATTTGTAAAGCCCCCTCAGACAACCACTTTGCCTTGTTGCATTTCTTTTTCTTTGGGACGGTTTGTTACAAATCTCTGTCTACAGTTCTTCCGGAACTCTGTCTACCAGATGTAACCCCTTGGATCTGTCCGTCACTCCCACTGTATTAGGGATATGGTTAGGGTCGCACCGGAACGGCCTCTGGGTTTCCCTTCTTCCTTCAATTGAAGCCTGGCTTTTGCGATAAGGAGCTGCTGATCTGAGCCACAGTCAGCCCCGGGGCTTGTTTTTGCTGATTGTGTAGAGCTTCTCCATCTTCTTATGAAAAGAATAAAATCAATCTGATCACGGTTTGGACCATCTGGTGATGTTCATGTATAGAGTCCTCTCTTGGGTTGTTGGAAAAGGGTATTTTTTATGACCAGCATGTTTTCTTGACAAAACTCTGTTAGCCTTTGTCCTGATTCATTTTGTTTTCTAAGACCAAACTTGCCTGTTATTCCGAGTATCTCTTGAATTCCTACTTTTGCATTCAAATCCCCTGTGATGAAAAGGACGTCTTCTTTTTGTGTTAGTTCTAGAAGGTGTTGTGTATCTTCAAAGAACCGGTCAACTTTAACCTCTTATGCACAGTCGTTGGGGCATAGACGTGGTTGGCTGTGACGCTGAGTGGTTTCCCTTGGAAACAAACTGAGATCATCCTGTCATTTCTGAGCTTTCACCCAAGTACTGCATTTCAGACTCTCTTCGTTGACTGTGAGGGCTTCTCCATTTCTTCTAAGGGACTCTTGACAATAGGAGTAGATATAATGGTCATCCTAATTAAATTTGCCTATTCCTATCTATTTTGGTTCACTGATTCCTAAGATGTTGTGTTCAATCTTGCAGTCTCCTGCTTGACCACGTTCAATTTACCTTGATTCATGGACCTAACATTCCAGATTCCTATGCAATATTGTTCTTTACAGGATCAGACTTTATTTTCACCACCAGATGTATCCACAACTAAGCGTTGTTTCTGCTTTGGCCCAGCCCCTTCATTCTTTCTGGAGCTGTTAATAATTGCCCTCTGCTCTACCCCAGTAGCTCTACGCTGCTTCTGACCTGGGGACTCATCTTCTGGTGTCATATCTTTTTGCTTTTTCATACTGTTCATGGCTTTTTCCAGGCAAGAAGACTGGAATGGGTTGCCATTACCTCCACCAGTGGACCATGTTTTGTCAGAACTATTCATTGTAACCTGTCCATCTTGGGTGGCTCTACACATGGTTCATAGCTTCACTGATGGTGAAGCAAGCCCCTTTGCCACAACAAAGCTGTGATCTATGAAGGGGATTGTGCCTCATAGCATTTGATAATAGGGTAGAGGGAATCTAAATACACCATTTGGACTATGGAAGGGCAAATTCTCTTACTTTGTAGACTTGGTCAGAATACTGGACTTAAGGAAATATTTAACATGCGATTTCACATTTTCAACATATTGCCCTTTTGGTGTTTCCATATTACCGTGCAAAACCCAGACTGAGCTGAGAGAAAGTCCATAACACGAGAGAGAGTATTCAAGGGAGAAATTAATAATAGGGCACATTGGTACTTTTTAGAAGGAATATTTTACTAATACTTGGATTAGTAAAGATAGGGTTGGATGAAGAATAATCGTAACCTGGTAGTCTCAGATTCACAACTGAACTGATTAAACACTGTCAATACTCAGAATAATGTTACCTGCCCTCATAGTATGTGCACAATCACCTTTGATGGGCTAATGTTTAAAAATTGTAGAAAGCGATAGAATTAGGAGAAGGCAAAAAATTCCAATAAATACTTGAGGAAAATATAAAATCATGGAAATGGTTGGTAAATAGGAGGAACCTTCTCAAACTTTAAAGAAAATGGAGACGGATTAGATTGGAATTGAGTGACTAAATAATATCATCTTAATTTTAATAATAATCCACTAAGGTAGATATTATTAATACTCTTATATTTTATAGATGGTCATTTAGACTTAGCATGGTTCATTCTGGAGAAAGTAACTTTGCTAGGTGGAACTCTTAAGATATTCCCCATCATTACTGTGGTATTTTTCTTGGAGAATCCTCCCTCTGAGTTATGTGAGAACCGGTGACTATATGGTGGACTATTGTCCCTATGATTAGTTTATACAGAAAATATGAAGGGATTTTAAAGACCTAATTAAGGTCCATAATTAGTCGACTTTGAATCAATCCAAAGGAGGTCATTCTAAGTGGAGCCTTACCTAATAATATGAGCCCTTAAAATATGGGAAATGTCAGAAGATTATTTTCTGGCTTGGGAGAAATCAGTTCAGTAAATTACAATTTTTAAACATTAGCCCATCAAAGGTGATTGTGCACATACTATGAGGGCAGGTAACATTATTCTGAGTATTGACAGTGTTTAATCAGTTCAGTTGTGAATCTGAGACTACCAGGTTAGGATTATTCTTCATCCAACCCTATCTTTACTAATCTTCCCTGTCCATCACCAACTCCCAGAGCTTACTCAAACTCATGCCCATCAAGTCAGTGATGCCATCCAACCATCTCATTGGATGGTTGTCCTCTTCTCCTCCTGGCTTCAATCTTTCTCAGCATCAGGGTCTTCTCCAAAGAGTCAGTTCTTTGCATCAGGTGGCCAAAGTATTGGAGTTTCAGCTTCAACATCAGTCCTTCCGATGGACACCCAGGACTGATCTCCTTTAGGATGGACTGGATGGATCTCCTTGCAGTCCAAGGGACTCTCAAGAGTCTTCTCCAACACCACAGTTCAAAAGCATCAATTCTTTGACACTCAGCTTTGTTTATAGTCCAACTCACATCCATACATGACTACTGGAAAAACCATAACTTTGACCAGACGGACCTTTGTTGGCAAAGTAATGTCTCTGCTTTTTAATATGCTGTCTAGGTTGGTCATAACTTTTCTTCCAAGGAGCAAGCATCTTTTAATTTCATGGCTGCAGTCACCATCAGCAGTGATTTTGGAGCCCAAGAAAATAAAGTCTCTCACTGTTTCCATTGTTTCCCCACCTATTTGCCATGAAGTGATGGGACCAGATGCCATGACCTTAGTTTTCTGAATGTTAAGTTTTAAGCCAACTTTTTCTATTTCCTCTTTCACTTTCATCAAGAGGCTCTTTAGTTCTTCTTCACTTTCTGCTTTAAGAGTGATGTCATCTGCATTTCTGAGGTTATTTATATTTCTCCTGCAATCTTGATTCCAGCTTGTGCTTCATCCAGCCGGGCATTTCGCATGATGTACTCTGCATATAAGTAAGCAGGGTGACAGTATACAGCCTTGACATACTCCTTTCCTGATATGGAACCATTCTGTTATTCCATATCCAGTTCTAACTGTTGCTTCTTGACCTGCATACAGATTTCTCAGGATGTAGGTCAGGTGGTCTGGTATTCCCATCGCTTTAAGAATTTTCCACAGTTTGTTGTGATCTACACAGCAAAAGGCTTTGGCAAAGAAATAGAGAAAAACAATAGAACAGGAATGACTAGAGATTTCTTCAAGAAGATTAGAGATACCTAGGGAACATTTCATGCAGAAGACCTAACAGAAGGAGAAGATATTAAGAAGAGGTGGCAACAATACACAGAAGAACTATACAAAAAAGATCTTCATGACCCAGATAACCATGATGGTGTGATCACTCACCTAGAGCCAGACATCCTGGAATGCAAAGTCAAGTGGACCTTAGGAAGCTTCACTATGAACAAAGCTAGTGGAGGTGATGGAATTCCAGTTGAGCTATTTCAAATCCTAAAAGATGATGCTTGGAAAGTGCTGCACTCAGTATGCTGGGAAATTTGGAAAAGTCAGCAGTGGCCACAGGACTGGAAGAGGTCAGTTTTCATTCCAATCTCAAAAAAAAGACAATGCCAAAGAATGTTCAAATGACCACACAATTGCACTCATCTCACACGCTAGCAAAGTTATGCTCAAAATTCTCCAAGTCAGGCTTCAACAGTACGTGAACTGTGAACTTCCAGATGTTCAAGCTGGATTTAGAAAAGGCAGAGGAACCAGAGATTAAATTTCCAACATCTGTTGGATCATCGAAAAAGCAAGAGAGTTCCAGAAAAACATCTGCTTCTACTTCATTGTAGAAATAAGCAGCCATTTTTGTGAGAGGGCCATGTCATTAGGACCTGAGGGGGAGTTCCTGGGGCCAAGAGCAATCCCTGACAGATAGTTAGTGACAGAATGAAGCAGCGACTACAAAAAAATAAACCCTTCACAGCCAGTGAGGTGGGAAGAGGCCTGCAGACTCAGATGAGGCTGCAACCCCAGCCAGGAACTTTATTTCAGCCTTGAGACCCTGAACAGAGAACCTGCTTGTGCTTTACCATACTTCTGATTTTCAGAAACTGTGACAGGGGTGTTGTTTTAAGGTGTCGAGATTTTGGTAATTTTTTACACAGTGATACAAAGCTACTACAGTAACAAAGGAAAAATAGGTAAATATATATGGATTAGCAATTTTTGTCCCTTCAGACTTTCTGAAGGTATGAAGTTCTTTAATGAGTTGTTTTTTTTTTTTAATAGACCTGGCCTTTTAGAAATTCCTACTCAGAATCTAGGAGAACAAGAATAGTTTTCTTGTATTCTCTTGCTGTTGCCTTCTTTCACAGAGCTCTCTTAAGATTTATACTTTTACAGCTCTCCTCTGGTGCCTCGGATGGTAAAGAATCCACCTACAATGCAGGAGACCCAGGTGTGATCCCTGGATCAGAAAGATCCCATAGAGAAGGGAATGGTATCCCACTCCAGTACTCGTGCCTGGAGAATTCTTTGAAAGAGAAGCCCAGTGAGCTACAGTTCATGGAGCTGCAAAGTGTCGGACATGATTGAGCGACGAACACTTTCACTTTCAACTCTCCTCTACCCTCATGGTATCTTTTGAGCTACAAATGACCACAATGAATTAAAAGGAGAAATAATCATGAGGATTACTTTTCACTTCATTTCTCTCTTCTGAAAACTTCACTAGAGAGCTTTTGAGTAGATGACAGTGATAGAGAAAAAAAGCAAAGAAACATATGAGGAAATTGAGGAAGTTTTAATTTAAATATATTTAAGTTTTAATTTAAAGGAAGTTTTAATCCAAATATATTTCTAACTTTGACAGGTTCAAAAAATGCTCCATTTGCCTGCTATGAAGAAATACAATCTCAAACTGATAGGTTTGGGAACTGTGGTAAAGAAGGAGCCAAATATAAATTTTGCCCATGGAGGTATGCTATGCAAATACTGAAAATTCCTATCTTATATACTATAAAATTCTGTTTTTATTTTTCAACTATGTATGTCATTAATTCCAGTGGTTTCAGGTATCACATGTGTGAAGGAGTTAATCTGAAATCAAAATCTCTAATCTTGACATCATTCTTGTACTATAGCCTTATTGAATTTCAACCTGATTTTTAAACATTTATATGTAGATGATTACTAGGCTCCAAGTTCTGATCCAAGATTGAAATTAATGATAGCCATTGCACCTTTCCTGTCTGAACATACTCATTATTTTAAAAATGAAAATACTATCCCCATTCATTTGAATGCTTGCCCAAGCTGAAGACTGCCCAGTGTCTCTAAAATGAAGTTCAATTTCTCCTGCATCTGAAGAGCCCATTCTTTGATATTTTGGTCATGAATTTCTTTTAACAAATATTTTTAAAGAACCTACTATATGCTGGCCACTAGCTAGTTAGATACAAGTTAGCAAAACATACATGAGTCTTGTACTCATGGAATTTACAGGCTGGTAAACATATCATCTGGAGAAGGAAATGGCAACCCACTCTGTTATTCTTTCCTGGAGAATCCCAGGGACAGAGGAGCCTGGTGGGCTGCCATCTATAGGGTTGCACAGAGTCGGACATGACTGAAGTGACTTAGCAGCAGCAGCAGCAGCAGCAAACATATCATCTAACTTTATGCTTCTTGTAACATTACTTCCTTCATAAGTAATGCTTATGCTATGACATTTGTTTCAAAATACATTACTGTGCCTGTTGAAATTCTACTAATTCGTAAGCTTGGACTCAGATGGCATCTTCTCTATGAGGTTTCCCTGACTACTAAGTTAGAATATATCTTCATCTTAAATCAGAGAAGGCAATGGCAGCCCACTCCAGAACTCTTGCCTGAAAAATCCCATGGACGGAGGAGCCTGGTAGGCTGCAGTCCATGGGGTCGTGAAGAGTCTGACACAACTGAGCGACTTCACTTTCACTTTTCACTTTCACGCATTGGAGAAGGAAATGGCAACCCACTCCAGTGTTCTTGCCTGGAGAATCCCAGGGACGGCGGAGCCTGGTGGGCTGCCATCTATGGGGTCGCACAGAGTCGGACACGACTGAAGCGACTTAGCAGCAGCAGCATCTGAAATATCTTTAAGAATCTACTTGTTTCATTCACAGCACATTTAATGAGATTTATGTCATATTTAGTATTAGACTGTAAGGTCTTTGAGGGTAGAGGTCACAACTTAGTTTCTGCCCCTCTACAGAGAGATATAAAATGCTTGAGTGAATTGTTTGTTTGACAATCAGTACACCAATCTGTAGAATAAAAAGATCATTAGTATCATTGAAAGATAAGCTTATATCAGTGGCTTTACATTTTACTTTAAATGTTAGCAGTCAAGTGTTACATTTCCGTAGATATACTGCCATAAATGGAGAACCATTCTTTAATTTTTTGGTCAAAGAAAGAAAATATGAAGCATTCACAATAAATGCCTGATGTATAATAATCATATATTTTTATTATGTTTGCAGGAGTCTTATATGTGGAAGATTAATCTGTACCTACCCACTTCAAACTCCTTTCCTTCGAGACAATGCTTCTGTGATTTATGCTTTTGTGCGAAGCACTGTATGTATAACAATGCACTATGCAACAACAGGTGAAGAAGATCCACTCATGGTCAATAGTGGCTCTATTTGTGATAACGAGAGGGTAAATAGCTTAAAATCAATTAAAAAAATGTATTCTGTTAATTTCTCTTGTGGCTCAGTTGGTAAAGAATCTGCCTGCAATGTGGGAGACCTGGGTTAGATCCCTGGATTGGGAAGATCCCCTGGAGGAAGACATGGCAACCCACTCCAGTATTCTTATCTGGAGAATCCCATGGAAAGAGGAGCCTGGAGGGCTACAGTCCATGGGGTTGCAAAGAGTTGGACATGACTGAGCGACTAAGCACACATATAACTATAACCTTAAATATTTGGATAAGGAGAAAATGAATAAGCTTCAGTTGGTCTATGAGGCAAATGGGAGTGTTTGTTCCTTTTTAGAATTTCAATGTTGTAAGTAAGGAAACTCCCAAGAATTTTGGGACGGGAGTGTGGAGGAGAGCGGTCTTGGGAATACTTGTAGTTAAATATTCCATAACTTGGGAATTCACTTTTATTCTTGGAGAAGAAAGAAGAAATCCCACTTAATTATATATGTCTCTTTGTGACCCAGTAGATAATAGTACAACTTAGATGGTACTGCAAGAAATAAATCTTTACGTCAGGTTTTGACATTTTGCAGGTTACCCAACCAATTTGAGATATCACAGCTGTGTGTAAAATGGGGATAATAACAAAATTTACTCTATGGAGTTTTTGCAAAGATTAAATGAGATGATACTATAAAGTGTGTAGTACAATGCCCAACACATAGTAAGAACTAAATATAGGTTGACTATTATTCTTGGTTGTTGTTATAATTGGTTATCTATGAGACCAAACAACCAAATCTGGAGAAAGCATGGAATAAATTTACTTCAGAATCTCATTTAGTGCATAGCCAGAAATTTGCGCATGAGGAACTATCATATAGTATAAAGTGTAGCTTTATTCTTTAAGACAGAAGCACAGAGATCTGAATTTTGACTCTTCCTCCTTACCTGACAGATGATTTTGAATAAAATATTAAATATGTAAAATGAATGTATGTATTAATAGCCATTTTTGGTGATCTGATAGTTTAAATGAAGTTTGCCACAGATAAAGTATATAGTCTCCTTCATATTGCCTTCCTCTTCATGCCTAGAAGTCATGAATATCTCCTTGAAGGACAAATATGCCAGGGAGCTCAGTAGATGTATTTATGCCATGGAGCCAAAGCAATTAAAAAATGAGACACAGTCAATGGATACTTTGAAATTATTTGTAATTTAGTAAGAACATAATCTTTTCTATAACATGGGCAGTTCTTCTCAGTGATGCCGTATGAAAACAAATTTTTCCAGGTAGCTCTTAATGATACTATAAATCATATATGATGAAACACTCTTGGGAATTTTGTTTCTGTCAGTAGTGTCCTTAAGTAGCAGGACTTTGTCTCAATTTCAACTGAGGCAGACAAAGAAATACAGTACATTCTAGAGAGTTGTTAGACACACTGTAGGGGCCGAGAACTAATGAGAAGACTGAGCACATTAGAAGCTTCCAGGGTTAGGTTGTCAGGATTTAGAAAGTGTTCGTGAGGTCATTTCTTTGAAGAGTATTGTACTTTCGTGTTTAAAAGGAAATCATTTTCACATTATTTCATTTTAACCTTGATACAAATCTTGAATGCTTTAGAAAAAGTATTATGGTACTCATTTAAGAAAACTGCAACTTAGGAAGTTGATATTGCCTGAAATAAAGGAGTTAGGAATATATCCTGAATCCTCTGATTATTATACTTTATAGTTAAAAGAATTAATATCTGGATATCAAAATATTCCACAATAGAATGTTAGGTATCTGTAGTAAATTTAGATGAAAACTTCAAATATCTTTTTTAGGGGACTCTAATAATAGCTCATGTTTATGAAAACTCCTGTTTATTGATTTTCTTTCTATGTAAACTTTTTATATATGCAAGGGATACAGGATATTATTTAAACTGTACTCTTAAGGATGGTTTTGTTAGATTTCAGGCTATTATAATAAAAAGTGGTTTTTCTTTTGGTTATGATTTTTTATTTCAGTCTTGTTTCATTTGTTACTCCCATATGCCTGCCCTGAATAATTTTTTGGACTGTCTTTTTAAGAACAATTTTAGATTCACAACAAAATTGAGAGGAAATTTTATAGAGATTTCTCTTATACACTCTGACCCCACATAAGCGTATGTTACCATGTTATTAACTTCTTCCATCAGTGTGGTATATTTGTTACAACTGATCAGTCTACATTGACATACGATTATTACACAAAGGAAATAGTTTACATAAGCCTTGACTCTTGGTGTTGTACATACTATTAGTTTATGGCCTATATTATTTTTCCTCTCTCTAAAGAACTTCTTTTAACATGTCTTGTAAGGCAGCTCTACTAGTGAAAAATCCTCTCAATTTCTGTATGTCTGAGAGAGCCTTTATTTCTCCTTCACTTTTGAAGGAGAATCTCACAGTGTATAGAATTCTAGATTGGGGATTTTTCCTGTCAGTATTTTACTCCACTCTCTTCTGACTGCCTGGCTTCTGAGGAAAAGTGAGATATAATTCTTATCATTGTTTCTCTATAGGTAAGTTTTATTTTTTAATCTTGATTTTTAAAAGATTTATTTTTTGATTTTCTGTTTGGACATGTTATGCCTAGGTGTAGTGGGTTTGTTGGGTTTTTTTTTGGTATTTATCCTGCTTTTTGTTTTCTGAATTTCCTAAAACTGTGGTTTCGTGTCTGATATTAATTTGGGGAAAATTCTCAGTCACAAAGATTAGGATATGACTGAAGCGACTTAGCACGCACATTGTTTCAACTATTTCTTCTGTTCCTTTTTCTTTATCTTCTGGCATTTCCATTACGTATACATTATGCTTTTTTGTAGTTGCCCCTTGAATATTCTTTATTTTTTGTCTTTGTTCTTTTTGCTTTTTTGTTTTCAAGGATTCTTTTGATGTATCCTCCAGCTCAGAGATTCCTTCCTCAGCTACAGTGCAGTATACCAATAAGCCCGTTAAATACCAATAAGCCTGTTAAATACCAATAAGCCCGTTAAATACCAATAA
Organism: Okapia johnstoni; assembly: GCA_024291935.2. Lineage (NCBI taxonomy): Eukaryota > Metazoa > Chordata > Mammalia > Artiodactyla > Giraffidae > Okapia > Okapia johnstoni. The sequence continues at coordinate 29,467,943 of CM044327.1, forward strand.
GCCCATTAAAGGCATTATTCATTTTTGTTAGTGCTTTTTTTCATTCCAGCGTTATTTTTTTCCCCTTAGGATTGCTGTCTCTCTGCTTCCATTGCCTGTCTGTTCCTGCATGCTATCTACTTTGCCTGTTAGAGCCCTTAACATGTTAATCATGAGTGAGTGAGTGTTCGCTAGGTTGTGTCTGACTCTTTGCGACCCCGTGGACTGTTCCCACAGGCTCCTCTGTCCATGGGATTCTCCAGGCAAGAATACTGGAGTGGGTTGCCATTTCCTTCTCATAGTTGTTTTAAACTCCAAAGTTGATAATTTCAGTATTCCTGACAATGTCTGGTTCTGATACTTGCTCCATTTTTCAAATTGTCTGTTTTGGCTTTTAATATAACATTATCTGTTTTCTTGAGAGCTGAGCATGATGTGCCAGGCAAAAGAACTGCTGTAAACGGACCTTTAGTAATGTGGTGGTGAGGTGTTGTGACAGGGAAATGTTCTTCAGTCCTGTGATTAGATCTGTCTTTCAGTGAACCTGTGCCTTTCGGCTGTGAACTTCACAAGTGTTTTTCAGGTTTTGTTTTGCTTTGTTTTCCTTCCCTTAGATGGGACAGTATGGCTGGAGCAGACTGGAGTTGAGTATTTCTCTTTTCACATATGGAAGATTAAGAGCAGACTGATATTGGGTATTTCCCTTCTCCCAGATCAATTAGGTTCTGATAGAACACAAGCAGATTAGGCTATAATTATTAATAACTTGTTTCTCCTGAGGACCAGCTTTGTTAAGAACAGACTGCTCTGGCTACTTCAAAATGGTTTCTTTTCCCCTCCTTCCGCAAGATAACAAGAAAAAGTTTCTCTAGTATTTACCGTGAGGACCTGGTTGAGCTCCTGGACATACACCACATGAAACAGTTGGGGGTTCCTTATGACTAGGTGCCTCTGGAGTTTTTAAGTCTGGGGGTTGTCCTTATTGAGGCTCTCATAATTCATCAGTTACTTTCTTTCCCTGGCACTGGTATCTGAGCTTTCTGCTTGTTAATCTTTGCTCTGGTAAGCTGTGACTCCCTACATTTGCTTATCTGTCTCTCCAATTTGAGAGCAGTGATTTGCCATCAAACCACTTTTATGGATCCTAAAAGAGTTTTTGCTTTTTCAGTCTGTTCAACTTTTTCATTGTTTTTAGGATGGAGTGGCAACTTCCAAGCTTCTTTTTACATGGAGAAGTAATAACATAAAGCTGAATCATTTCTTAAAATTTTATTTTTAAAAATACTTTATTTTTTAGAAAAGTTTTAAGTTCACATCAAAAGTTGTGGAAAATACAGGGAATTTCCATGTACCATTTACCCCTACATAAGTGCAGACTCCACTATCCACAATGCTACACCAAAAGTCCATGATTTACATTAAATTTATCTGAAAAGTCCCCAAATATTTGTAGCTTAAGCTATACATTTCTAAATAACACTTATGCCAAAGGAGATATCTGAAGAGATTTGAAAAACACTTTGAATTAAATGAAAATGAGAATATAACATAAAAGTTTGTGGGATGCAGCAGAAGCGGTACTTATTGGAAATTTACTGCACTGAATAGCTGTTGTCCTATGTTATAAAATTACTGATGGTAATGTTAAGATAACTGGACTCCTCTAACTTGGAAAAAAATTTGTTTGTTTTTCTTTAGATTTGTGTAGATGGTGAATGTTTAGAAGTAAGGCCGTTTAAAGACAAATTAAATCAGTGTTCACAAAAGTGCAATGGAAATGGAGTAAGTAAGCACATGATTCATATTTCCCCAAATTATATCTCTCTTAGATACTTTTCAGCATCAGTCATTAATTTATTTAACATTTATTGGGTTTCTACCATGTGCTAGGACCTGTTGTATCTAGCTATATGGGGCTGAATCAGATTACTAAATTTGTTGCCATTTGCGTTAGGAACATTTTACAGCATTAAATTGCTGATGCCTTTAGCAAATTTATTATTATAGTTGGGTACTTTTCAGAGGTGTTAAATATTCCAATAAATGCATTAACCTGTTCATTGCAGGAAGGTAATTATGCTAAAATTTGTGTGTCTGTGAATACATAGTGTGAGGGAAAACTATTTGTTTTATCCCTCTTTTTATAATAGACTTTTCTCCCCACTGAGGCCAATTTATTTCCCATACCAAAAAAGTAATAGTGCAGTGGATAGAAGGTTGGATTGTCAATGTCAAGTGATAGTGAAACACACCTATTTTATTTCTTATTTAAAAATTTTTATTGGAGTATAGTTGATTTACAGTGTTGTGTTAGCTTCAGGTATACAACAAAATGAATCAGTTACACATATACATAGCCATTTCTTTTTAGATTTTTCCCATATATGTTATTACAGAATATTGAGTAGTGTTCCCTGTGCATACAGTAAGTCCTTATTAGTTTTCTGTTTTATATATAGTATTGTTTACCTGTTAATCCCAAGATCCTAATTTATCCTTCCCTCACCAACTTTCACCTTGGTAACTATAAGTTTGTTTTTACATCTGTAACTCTATTTCGGTTTTGTAGGTAAGTACATTTGTAGCCTTTTTTTTAGATTCCACATGTAAGCAATATCATGTAATATTTGTCTTTCTCTGTCTGACTTACTTAATTCAGTATGACAATCTCTAGGTCCATCCATGTTGCTTTAAATGACATTATTTTGTTCTTTTTTTATAAATGGCCGAGGAATATTCCATTGTACACATGTAGCACACCTTTATCCATTCCTCTGCCAATGGACATTTAGGTTGCTTCCATGTCTTGGCTATTGTAAACAGTGCTGCTATGAACATGGAGGTGCATGTGTACTTTTGGACCAATGGCTTTTTTTTGCAGATCTAGAGCAAAAAAAGATCTTAAAATTTGTATGGAACACAGGAAACACAAAAGACCCCAGATAGCCAAAGCAATCTTGAAAAATTGAAATCTTGAAAGAAAAAATAAAACTGGAAGAATCAGGCTCCTTGACTTCAGACTATACTACAAAGCTACAGTAATCAAAACAGTATGGTACTGGCACAGAAATAAAAGTATAGATCAATGGAACGGGATAGAAAACCCAGAAATAAACCCACAACCTATGATCAATTAATCTATAACAAAGGAGGCAAGAATACATGAAAAAAAAAGACAGTCTCTTTAATAAGTGATGCTTACTGAAAAACTGGACAGCTGCATGTAAAAGAATAAAATTAGAATAGTCTCTAATATCACACACAAAAATAAACTCAAAATGGGTTAAAGACCTAAATACAAGACCAGATACTATAAAACTCTTAGAGAAAAACATAGGCAGAACACTCTATGGTATGAAAATAGCAGTGATATCTTTTTGGGCCTACTTCCTAGAGTAATGGAAATAACAAAATAAACAGATGGGACTTAATTATACTTAAAAGCTTTTGCACAGCAAAGGAAACCATGAGCAACTACATAAGACAACCTACATAATGCATATATGCAAATGACGTAACTGATAAAGGATTAATCTCCAAAATATACAAATAGCTCATACAGCTCAATATAAAAAAGAAAAAAAGTGAAAAAGTGGGCAGACCTAGTTAGACATTTCTCCAAAGAAGACATACAGATGACCAACAAGCACATGAAAAAAATTCTCAAGTTACTAATTGTTAGAGAAACGCAAATCAAAACTAAAATGAGTTATCACCTTACACTGGTCAGAACTGCTATCATCAAAGAAATGTATAAGCAATAAATATGGCAAAGGATGTGGAGGAAAGGGAAGCCTCCTACACTGTTGGTGGGAATGCAAACTGGTACAGCCAAGGGAGAATAGTATCGAGATTCCTTGAAAAACTAAACACAGAACTACCATATGACCCAGCAATCCCACTCCTAGGCATATATCTGTAGAAAACCAAAATTCAACAATATCCTTCAGTTCAGTTTTCATTACAGCACTATTCACAGCAGAACATGGAAACAACCTAAACATCCATCAAGGGAGGAATGGATAAAGAAGATGCAGTACATATATACAATGGAATTTTACCCAGCCATAAAAACAAGCAAAATTGTGTCATTTGCAGAGATGTGGAGGGACTTAGAGACTGTCATACAGACTGAAGTAAGTCAGAGAAACATATCTTTTATATGTGGAATCCAGAAAAATGGTACAGATGAACTTATTTGCAAAGCATAAAGACGCGGAGATCAAACATATGAATACCCAGGGAGGGAGGGGGGTGGTGGGATGAACTGGGAGATTGGGATTGACGTATATACACCATTGATAATATGTATAAGATAGATAACCAATGAGAATGTACTATATAGCACAGGGAACTCTACTCAGTGCTCTGCGATGACCTAAATGGGAAGGAAATCCAAAACAGAGGGGTATGTATATGAGTATAGCTAATTCACTTTGCTGTATAGTAGAAACTAACACAAGCTTGTAAAGCATCTACACTCTGATAAAAATTAATAAAAAATGAAATAAAATTTCTTATAGATGATATAGTTGTTTCCTGCTGATAGCTTCTCGCCTTCACTTGCCTATATGAGTTCCATCAATTTCCTCTTCCATTTTTGTGTTTTTGTTTTCTCAAATTATTTTGTGTTGTGAATTTGTTACCAAATTGAAATAGCTCTTAGTTATTTTTTTTTTTTTTTTTCTTTCCCTTTAATCTTTATGCTACAACAAAATTTTACAAAATCTATGCTGATGCAGAGTTACAGTTGGGTTTTTTTTTTTTTTTTTTTTTTTTTTTCAGTTTTGTCTGTCTATATATCTCCTTGCTTAGTTGCTCAGTCATGTCCGACTCTTTGCAACCCTTTGCATTGTGGCCCGTCAGGCTCTTCCATCCATGGGATTTTTCAGGAAAGAATACTGGAGTGGGTTACTGTTTCCTCCTCCAGATATGTCACCTTACTGAAAGTTTAATGTGCATTTAAGGTAGAAGAGCTCCTTTCAAGATTTCTGTCAGGCAGGTCTAGGGGTGATGAACTCTCAGCTTTTGTCTTTGGAAAGTCTTTATTTTTCTTTCATATCTGAATGATAACTTTGCCACATAGCGTATTCTTGGGTGACAGTTTTTGTCTCTGAGTATTTTGGGAATGTCACCCCTCTGCCCCCCTGCCATCTCTGTAGAGTTTTCTGCTGATAGACTAATGGGGGTTCCTTTGTAGGTTACCATCGCTTTTTTCTAGGCTACCTTTAAAATTCTTTATCACTGACCTGTGATAATTTCAGTGTGTCTTGAAGGTCTTTTTGCATTAAGATTATTAGGAGTTTTTTATTTTCATGTCCTAGTGTATTCAGTTCCTTCCCCGTGTTTGTGAAGTTCTCAATTATTATTTATTTAAAAATGCTCTCTGTTCTTTTCTCCCTTTCTTCTCTGAGATACCCATTACCCAGGTTTCCTGCCTAAAAGAGTTGGATAGCTCTCGTAGAATTTTGTCATTTTTATATCTTATTTCTCTTTCCTATTCTACTTGTATCATTTCTAGATTTCATCTTTATGCCCACGTTAGCTAGCTCTCTCTTCCATATGGTCTGCTCTACTTCTAGAGATTTCTAATGCATTATTCATCTCATTTATTGAGTTCTTCAGCTCCAGAATTTTTATTTGGTTCTTTTTTTTAGAGTTTTTTTTTAGTCTGAGTCTTATTGGTAAAGTATTCCTTTTGTTCATTAATTTTATTCCTAAGCTCATTGAACTGCCTTTCTGAATTTTCACGTAACTTGTTGAGTTTGTTCATGACAGCTATTTTGAATTCTCTATCAGTTAGACTGCTGTATTTTTTGACTTAAAGTTCAATTTCTGGATAATTCATTTTCTTTTTGTGAAATTGTGTTAACTGGTTCTTCATGGTGCTTGATGCGTCTTTCCTCTTCTGGTGCATTTTAAGTAGGGAATACCTTTCTGCTTGCTTCTAATGATTCAATGAGTTAGAAATTAGAGAGCTTTCTTTTATTTTCCAGTAGGTGGTGGAATAGCATAAGTATTGGGGTTTTCTTACAGGAGCTGTTTCTGGTGATTTTGTACTTTAAAGCCTGCACATTCCACCCTCCAACACTTCTGTCAGAGTTGTTGCCTGTGCCCTCATTATCACTTTCTTGTGCCTTAGGAATTCTGTCAGAGTCACTGTCCTTGCTGCCTAGAGCACTGGGAAGGTGGGCTCTTCCCTCCTGTCCAAGATCACCTGATTCTCAGGCTTCACCACCACTGTGGGAGGGGAAGAGTGATACAGGAGCCAGGATCATGCCGCCACTTGTAAAGGTCTGATGTTTTAAAGTTTGTGGGCTCCATTGCTGTGGGTTAGGGGACAGGGGGCTGGAGTTGTGGCTCGGCAGCGGGAGAAACAGTGTCCCACATCCCACTGCTGCTACCCCTCAGTTACCTGTGGCTGCAGGTGTGGCTGTAGCCAGGAGGCCAGGGTCATCCGTGCCACCTGCTCTGTGCCACCTGGGTTCTCTGTGGTTGCAGACTTAGCTGTCATGGCTGGAGGTCCAGGTTTGCAGGTACAGCTTCTGCTTTCTCTCGTTTCTGCCTTCTCTGTCTATTCCAGTTAAGCCACCCTTAGCTTTAAAGATGCCTAGAATTCTCTAGTGTGCTGGTGTGTCCGCAGAGACAACTTTGTTGCAATGTGGATGTTTTACAGGTTGTAGATTGAAGAGGAACAACAAAGGTAGCTTTTCACTTCACCTAATTGCTGGCATTATCCCTTGCTTTAACCTTGGGGGTCTCATCGATGTAAGCCCTGTTGGCTTTCAAAGCTGGATTCTGTGGGGCTCATTTCTCAGGTGCATGTCTGAAAAGTTGGGGTGCCAGAAGTGAGGTTGAAATCCTTTGCTACTCTGCCAGAAGCTAAGGGTTTTGAATTCCCTCCTGGTTGTGGGTTGCTGTACTGGGGGTGGGGTTTATGGCAACATTGTATCTCAGCATCTCCTAGTTGCTTCCATGTGGATTTTTGCCTCATTCACTTAGTATGTTGGAATCAATTAGCTTGTGTTGGACTTTTCTTTTCTTTTAGAGGAAACTGTAGTAGTTGTAGGGAGAAGGCAATGGCACCCCACTCCAGTACTCTTGCCTGGAAAATCCCATGGACGGAGGAGCCTGGTAGGCTACAGTCCATGGGGTCGCTAAGAGTTGGACACGGCTGAGCGACTTCACTTTCACTTTTCCCTTTCATGCATTGGAGAAGGAAATGGCAACCCACTCCAGTATTCTTGCCTGGAGAATCCCAGGGACAGCGGAGCCTGATGAGCTGCCGTCTATGGGGTCGCACAGAGTCGGACACGACTGAAGCGACTTAGCAGCAGCAGTAGTAGTTGTAGATTCAGCGAGTCCATGGGAGGAGGTGAGTTCAAGGTCCTCCTATGTCACCATCTTCAGCCGTACAGCTTCTTTTAATTGGTATATTAGAACGTTAACATCCAAAGTGGTGATTGATATAGTTGGAATAATAGCTGTCATATTTGTTACTGTTTTTTATTTATTGCCTTGTTCTTATTTTTGTCTTCTACTCTTTCTTCTATTTGTCATTCTAGTTGAGACTTTTGTAATATATGATGCCATTTTCTGTTCTTTCTTAACACATCAGTTATATTTTCTGGTTTACTTTTTTTAGTGGGTTGCCCTAGTGTTTGCAATATACATTTTACAACTAACCTAAGTCCACTTTCAAGTAACACTATAATGCTTGTAACCTTATAATAAGAAAGTAATCTCATAATCTTATAATAAGAAGTAATCTTATAATAAAATAACCATGTCTTCCCTCCTGTCTCTTGTATCATGCTGTCATTCATTTTACTTACACAGAAACGTACACAATTGATTAGAAAGCTGCTATTATTTTTTTGAACAATCTGATTTCTGTTAGATCAGTTAAGAAGAACAACAAATTTTTCTTTCCTTATTCCGTCTCTAATACTCTTTTTTCTTTATGTAAATATGATTTTTCTGACCTACTTAATTTTTCTTATCTTTGATCTTCTTTATCATTTCTTCCACAATAGGTTAACTGGTGACAAATTTCTCAATTTTGGTTTGTCTGAGAAAGTCTATTTTTCATTTTTGAAAGATTAATTTTGCAGGATACCAAATTCTAGCTTGATGATTCTTTTCTTATAAACACTAAAAATATTTCACTCCATGCTCTTCTTGCTTGCATTATTCCTGAATAGTAGTCCAATGTAATTTTTATCATTGTCTCTCTATAGATAAGGATTTTTTGGTGTCCTTTGGCTTCTTTCAAGGTTTTCCTTTATCTTTGATTTTCTACAGTTTGAATATGATACCTACATGTAAACTTTTGGCATTCATCCTGCCTGTTGGATTCTGAGTTTCTTGGGTCTTTAGTTTGGTATCTAACCCTGATTTTGTAAAATTTTCAATCATTATTGCTTCCAGTGTCTTTCATATCTTTCTTCTTTTTGCCTTCTAGTACCCCCTGGAGAGGGGAAAGGCTCCCCACTCCGGTGTTCTGGCCTGGAGAAGTCCCTGGGTTGCATAGTCCGTGGGATCACAGAGTCAGACATGACTGAGCGGCTTCCGCTGTCACTGCCGTTTCACAGGAGTTACCCCTTTGTTGTTGTCTCATGGTCTTTGCAACTTCGGGGATTTTTTCCCAGTATTTCTTCCTCTTTGTCTTTTAATTTTGGAAGTTCTACTGAGAAATCCTTAAACTCAGAGATTCTTACCTCAGCTCTGACAAGTCTACTTACCCCGTCTTCATTTGTGTTGTAGTTTTTCTCTAGCATTTCTTTTTGATTCTGTCTTAGAATTTCCATCTGTCTGCTTCTACACTTGTTTGCAGTCTATTTTATTTTGTAAAGTCCTTAAAATAGTAATTATAGTTAATGTAAATTCCGAGTCTGATAATTCCAACATCCTTACTGTAGGATGCTCTGATGCTTTCTCTGTTCAAACTGTGTGTTTCGCTATTTTATAAACCCTGTAGTTTTTTTCCTGATAGCTGTACATGATGACTGGGTAAAAGGAACTGCCGTAGTGAAAGCCTTTAATAATATGTGGTAAGCTCTATGGAAGAGGAGTGGAAGCATTCTATAGTCCTGTCATTAGGTCTGTCTTTTAGACCTAATACCCCTTTGGTCTGTGAATTTCACAAGTGTTTCTCAGTTTTTTCCCCCCTTCTTAGATGGAATATGATTGGTAAGTAGGCTAGAGTTAGAATTTTGCCTTCGCCTATGTTAGATAGGCACTGAAAAAAACCCAATAAATTTAGGCTCTGATATAGTAATTTCGCTTAAGGTTAAACCTTGTCAAAAAGAACAGAGTATTCTGGTATGTTTCAAAACTCCTTCCTTTCCCCTCCCCCTGCTGAAAATGCAAGGGAATTTTTCTCTGATATTTACTGTGAGAATCTGGTCCAGCTCCTAGAGGTAAAATTTACAAAAGCATGGGGTCCATCCATAATTGGACACTCTTAGAGTTTTTAACTCTCAGACTTGATCAGACTGAGCCTCTGGTAGTATATCTGTTTTCTATTCTGATACTGGATCTCATGGGGATTTCTGTTCCTGGGTTTCCACTCTGGTATTTTGTGGTTCTCTGTGTTTGCCTGTCTGCCTCAACCATTTTGGAGGGAGCAGTTTGTCCTGTGACCTTTAGTTCTCTGACATAAAAATTGTTGATTTTCAGTTTGTTCTCCTTTTTATTTGTTGAGATGGAGTGGTGACTTCCAAGCTTCTTACATGCCAGATCAGAAAATAGTGTTCTGCTTTTGTTCTCACAAAAATTTTAAAAACTGTCTCTGCTGGTATAACTAGAGAGATAAAAATTGGGCATATATAAATGGAAATTGTATTAAGATACATTTCTGAAGACAAAAGAAAGAGTACTTTACTAAAACTTCACAGAGATCTTTCAATTCAGTGATAGCTAACCCATTCAATCAATCTTGTATAATCTAAGAGCTTAAAAAATAACAGTAAATAATAAGATTGATAATTTCGTTTTCTAAATACCAGATAACTATTTCATGAATTGACTGTTAGATAGCCTGACATTGAGTGAATTGGCCAAGGCAAATTAGCTTTCTATGGATTGACTTTCAGAAAATTAGCTTAAAGCCAAAAATCACACAACATTAAAATAATAAATATTAGAATAATAAAAAGCAAGTTGTAGTATGAAGTCAGTAAAGTTAAAAAAAACCCACATTTGAATACAAATGTAAAACACTATCCAAATTAAAATATATTCTTTCTGTTAATAACTTTCAGTTCAGTTCAGTCACTCAGTTGTGTCTGACTCCTTGTGACCCCATGAACTGCAGCACGCCAGGACTCCTTGTCCAACACCAACTCCCAGAGTCCACCCAAACCCTTGTCCATCAAGTCGGTGATGCCATCCAGCCATCTCATCCTCTGTCATCCCCTTCTCCTCCTTCCCTCAATCTTTCCCAGCATCAGGGTATTTTCCAATGAGTCAGCTCTTCGCATAGGTGGCCAAAGTACAGGAGCTTCAGCTTCAGCATAAGTCCTTCCAATGGACACCCAGGACTGATCTCCTTTAGGATGGACTGGTTGGATCTCCTTGCAGTCCATGGAACTCTCAAGAGTCTTCTCCAACACCACAGTTCAAAAGCATCAATTCTCCGGCGCTCAGCCTTTTTCACCGTCCAACTCTCACATCCATACATGACCACTGGAAAAACCATAGCCTTGACTAGACGGACCTTTGTTGGCAAAGTAAAGTCTCTGCTTTTTAATATGTTGTCCAGGTTGGTCATAACTTTCCTTCCAAGGAGTAAGCATCTTTTAATTTCATGGCTGCAGTCACCATCTGCAGTGATTTTGGAGCCCAGAAAAATAAAGTCAGCCACTGTTTCCACTGTTTCCCCATCCATCTGCCATGAAGTGATGGGACCGGATGCCATGATCTTAGTTTTCTGAATGTTGAGCTTTAAGCCAACTTTTTCACTCTCCACTTTCACTTTCATCAAGAGACTCTTTAGTTCTTCTTCACTTTCTGCCGTCAGGGTGGTGTCATCTGCATATCTGGGGTTATTGATATTTCTCCCGGCAATCTTGATTCCAGCTTGTGTTTCTTCCAGCCCAGCATTTCTCATGATGTACTCTGCATATAAGTTAAATAAGCAGGGTGACAATATACAGCCTTGACGTACTCCTTTTCCTATTTGGAACCAGTCTGTTGTTCCATGTCCAGTTCTAACTGTTGCCTCCTGACCTACATACAGATTTCTCAGGAGGCAGGTCAGATGGTCTGGTATTCCCATCTCTTTCAGAATTTTCCACAGTTCATTGATCCACACAGTCAAAGGCTTTGGCATAGTCAATAAAGCAGAAATAGATGCTTTTCTGGAACTCTCTTGCTTGTTTGATGATCCAGCAGATGTTGGCAATTTGATCTCTGGTTCCTCTGCCTTTTCTAAAACCAGCTTGAACATCTGGAAGTTCACGGTTCACATATTGCTGAAGCCTGGCTTGGAGAATTTTAAGCATTACTTTACTAGCGTGTGAGATGAGTGCAATTGTGCAGTAGTTTGAGCATTCTTTGGTATTGCCTTTCTTTGGGATTGGAATGAAAACTGACCTTTTCCAGTATCATTGATCAATTTGCGTATATTGAAGATTTCTTGATCCTTGGGGTAAACCCCCCTTGATCATAGTGTATGATCCATAGTGTACATCATAGTGTATTGTTGGATTCAGTTTTCTAGTATTTTGTTGAGAATGTTTATCTGTGATATTGGTCTGCCCACAATTTTCTTTTTCTGCAATATCTTTTTCTGGTTTTGGTGTAAGGGTGATTGTGGCCTCATAGAATGAGATTGGAAGTATTCTTCCCTCTGCAATTTTTTGGGTAGTTTGAGCAGGATAGGTGTTAGTTCTTTTGTAAATGCTTGGTAGAATTCACCTGTGGGACCATCTGGCCCTGGGCTTTTGTTTGTTGGAAGATTTTGATCACAGTTTCACAGTTTGTGATTGGTCTGCTCATATATTCTATTTTTCCCTTGTTCTGTCTTGGAAGGTTGTACTGTTTTAGAAATTTGTCCATTTCTTTGATGTTATCTATTTTATTGGCATATAGTTGCTCATCGTAGCCTCATATTTTTTTTTTGTATTTCTGCATTGTCTGTTGTAGCTTCTTTTTCATTTCTCATTTTATTGTTTTGAGTCTTCCTTTTTTTCTTGATGAGTCTGGCTAATAGTTTGTCAATTTTGTTTATCTTCTCGAAGAACCAGCTTTCAGTTTTATTTATCTTTGCTTTTTTTCCCCTTCACTTCTTCTCTGATCTTCACGATTTATTTCCTTCTACTAATTTTGGGGGTTCTTTGTTCTTCTTTTTCTAGTTTCTTTAGGTACATGGTTAGGTTGTTTATTTGATGTTTATCTCATTTCTTGAGGTAGGATTGTATTGCTATAAAACTCTTAGAACTGCTTTTGTTGTATCCCATAGGTTTTGGATAATCGTGTTTTTGTCATCATTTGTTTCTAGGTATTTTTTGATTTCCTCGTTGATTTCAGTGATCACTTGGTTGTTTAGAATTGTATTGTTTAATTTCAGTGTTTGTGTTTTTTACAGTTTATTTTCTATAATTGATATCTAATCTCATAGCATTTTGGTCAGAAAAGATGCTTGATACAATTTCAGTTTTCTTAAATTTACTGATGCTTGATGTGATGCATGTGATCTATCCTGGAGAAGGTTCCATGTACACTTGAGAAAAAAGTTCATTCTGATGCTTTTGGGTAGAATGTCCTTCCCAGGTGGTGCTAGTGGTTAAGAACTCTCCTGCCAATGCAAGGATGTAAGACACAGATTTGATCCCTGGGTCGGGAAGATCCCCTGGAGGAGGGCAGGGCAACCCACTCCAGTGTTCTTACATGGAGAATCCCATTGACAGAGGAGCCTGGTGGGCTACAGTCCATAGGGTCACAAAGAGTAGAACATGACTGATCATGCACATTCTCTAAATATCAATTAGGTCCATCTGGTCTAATGTGTCATTTAAGGCTTGTGTTTCCTTATTAATGTTCTGTCTGGATGATCTGGTATAAGTGGGATGTTAAACTCCCCCACTATTATTTTATTAATGTCAACTTCCTCTTTCATATCTGTTAGCATTTGCCTTCTGTATTGAGTTACTCCTGTGTTGGGTACATAAATATTTATAATTATTATGTCTTCTTGTTTTGATCCCTTGATCATTATGTAGTGTTCTTCGTCTCTTGTAATAGCCTTTATTTTAAAATATATTGTGTCTGATACGAGAATTGCTACTCCAGCTTTCTTTTGATTTCCTTTTGCAGGGACTATCTTTTTCCATCCCCCTTCATTATGGTTTTAATTAAGTCTCTTTTGTCTGTTGCTGAGATTGAACATATATTCATGTGTTTAATATTGTGTGTTGATCATAGAATTATCTGTTTCTGCCTTTTACCTATTGGGCTTCTTATTCCACGTGGTATATAAGATGTGGTATCATGTATATTATTCATTTTTAAAATATGTATAATGGCTATTTTATTTTATTGATCTAACTATTCTCATCCCATTATAATATTGTTTTTCATTTTATAGCTGTTGGTAAAAATCAAATATTTATATTGATATGTGTCAAATTTTCTAATTATTCCATTTTGGATTATTTATTCAAAATCCTTTGTTATTTTCAGGATAGTTTTGTGTCTTCTTTACATGATGTTACACACTCCTTGTTTTAATTATTTACTTGTATCACATAGTTTTGTTACTGGTGTGATCAGAGATCTTTTTCGTTACAGTTACTATGTAGGAAAGTTAAGAATATTTGCATATCCATTTCTATTCAATCAACTTACTAAACTACTGTATATTGTTGAAGTTTCTGGTAGACAATATCTCTTGAAAATAGCGATAAAATTAGTCTCTTATTTCTAGTAGCTGTACTTTTAGTTATTTATATTGCTCTATTATATTGATGGGATCTTAAAGGAAAAATTAAAATCACAGTGGTTATTTTCTAAATACCTTGGAAGTCATCCCTGCCCTCTGACACAGTGTGTCTCAGATACACCGTGAGTATTCAGTACCACTTATGTTGTCAGTCACTTTTGAGAAGCTTTGGTACTTTTGAAACGGGAATGATATTCAAGACCGTGATTAGATCCCTAAGAGCACCCACTTTATTTTTTCATGTAAGGACTTGAGACACACTAGAGATAACGCCGAGGCTATGATCTCCTGTTTTTGAAAAGCAGAATTACCCTTTTCTCAGAGGCTCATGGATTTTGGAGGGTATGAAAGAATACATGGATCTTTAATCACATTTTTGCTATAACAACTAGAAAGCTGGGAAGAAATGTGTGAAACAGCAGTTTTCAGATACTAGACAGTAGGCAGGGTAGGGCTTTGTTCCATCAGAGAAGGGAAACAAATGAGATGTGATTTCTCTGGTTCTCTTCCTGTTGTCAGATTTTGGGCTGCTGTGCCTTGGGTGGACACGGGCTCAGTAGGTTGAAGAGACAGAGATTGGAGTTAAGAGATTAAAGTGGGTAGAATTTTGGAGGCAGAGTTCCAGGGAAGAGGCACTGGTATGCATAAACAGCTTCAGAAGTTTGCATAGAGGTCCTTATGGGCCTATTGATGAATATCAAACCATACAAGACCAGGCAAAGAATGACAAAACTATAAGCTGAACAATTATCAGTGTTTACAGAAGGCTGGAGTTATTTGAGTTACAGTCAATCAGAGTGAAGATATTTCTTTGAAAACCTGGGATATTCACAAGAGATCCCAGAAAAATCATGCTTTGCTAGTAGCTCTGAATTAACCTTAGAGAAAGGGATATTCTAAACCTGCCCTATCAAAATTTAAAAATATCAAGCTGTTCTGAAAGTAACTTAACTGCCTTCCAGCATCAATATAGTAATCCCTAAATGAAAACAACACATTCTGCAATATAATATTCCCAATATACAGCGTAACATTTTAAAAAGTAACAAACATAGAGGAGAATTATGTGACCCGCAGCAGAAGAAAAATTTAATCAATAGAAATAGACCCAAAAGTGTTAAAAAATGATATAATTAGTTGACAGGGATTTAAAAAAACTTACAAATATTCTCATGTGTTTAAAACAAAGCATTAGTACAATAAGAAGAGACATTGGGAGATATCAAAAGCACATGTAATTTGTAGAAGTAGGAAAACAACATAACTAAAGTGAAAAATTCTGTGGATAGTATTAACAGCACAACTGACACGGCGGAAGAAAATGTCAATATGCTAAAGATAAAGCAGTAGGAACTATTTAAACTGAAGCAAAAAGACAGACAGGGTGAATCAGTGACCCGTCAGATCACTGTCAGATGGTTCCACGTATGTGTAATTGGTGTTGCAGAAAAAAAGAAGGAAGGGAGGCTAGAAAAAATTTTAAGTAATTTTCAAAATTTGATAAAGGATGAACTGAAAGTTTCAAGAAGTTCAGTAAATCTCAGAAAAACCCAGATACACCAAGACATATTATAATCAAATTACTGAAATAAAAAATAAAGGGACTATTTTAAGTGTGGCCAGAGGAGAAAGATGCATTGCATCTGGAGGAATGATGAACAGTAAAAATGACTTCAGTCTTCTTAACAGGAAATATGTAAGGCAGAAATGTTAAATGGTATTATTTAACATGAAAAAAGCTGTCATGTATGTTCTCTATCCACTAAAAATATTTCAAAAATTAAGGATATAAAAGAATTTTTTCAGATATAAACACCTGAGAGACTTTGTTGCTAGAAAATATGCACTAAAGGAAATACTAAATTACATTCAGGTGGGAGGAATATAAAGTCATATGGAAATGTGGATGTACACAAAGCAATGAAGAGTGCTAGAAATGAAAACAAATGTAAATAAGTATAAAGCACTGTATTTCATGTGAACATTTTTAAGAAGGCAGTTGACTTTTTAAACACAATAATAATGTATCCTGATATTTACAGCAGATGTAGACAAAGTAGTTTGTTGTTTCTATTGTGATTATCATTTGAATTTATCTTATGATTAATGGTGTTGAGCATCTGTTCATATTCTTGTTCGCCATTTGTATAGTATCTTTGGAGAAATGTCTACTCAAGTCCCTTGCCCATTTTAAAATTAGGTTATTTGGGGTTTTTGTTGAGTTGTAGGACTTCTTTGTATATTTTGGATATTAACCCTTTAACAGATTTATGGTTTGCAAGTGTTCTGTTTTATAGGTTGCCTTTTCAGTCTGTTGATTGTTTCTCTCAACACGCAAATGTTTTTTAGTTTGTTGTAGACCCATCTGTTTGTTATCACTTCTGTTGTGCTTTTAGTGTCACATCCAGAAATCATCGTTAAGTCCAATGTCATGAAGCTTTTCCCCCATATTTTCTTCTCGGAGTTTCATAGTCTTGGGACTTACATTCAGATATTTAATCCATTTTGAGTTCATCTTTCAGTATATTGTGAAATAAAGGCCAACTTCATTCTTTTGCATTGGGTGGCTAGTTTTTCCAGCACCCTTTGCTCGTGTAACTCTCCTTTTCCCATTGAGTGGTCTTGGCACACTTGTCAAAGATCACTTGCTGTATGAGAAATATGTTACCAATAACAGTAATTGAATAGAAAAATAGAAATATGGGAAAACTATTTAAAAAATTTTTTTTATTGAAGGATGATTGCTTTACAAAATTTTGTTGTTTTCTGTCAAGCCTCAATATGAATCAGCCATAGCTCTACATATATCCCCTCCCTTTTGAACCTCCCTCCCATCTTCCTCCTCATCTCACCCCTCTAGGTTGATACAGAGCCCCTGTTTGAGTTTCCTGAGCCATACAGCAAATTCCCGTTGGCTATCTATTTTACATATGGTAACGTAAGTTTCCATGTTACTTTTTCCATACATCTCACCTTCTCCTCCCCTCTCCCCATGTCCATAAGTCTATTCTCTATGTCTGTTTCTCCATTGCTCCCCTGTAAATGAATTCTTCAGTACCATTTTTCTAGATTCTGTATTTGTGCATTAGAATACGATATTTATCTTTCTCTTTCTGACTCACTTCATTCTGTATAGTAGGTTCATCTTTCTCTTTCTGACTCACTTCATTCTGTATAATAGGTTCTAGGTTCATCCACCTCATCAGAACTGACTCAAATGTGTTCCTTTTTATGGCTGAGTAATATTCCATTGTGTATATGTACCACAACTTCTTTATTCATTCATCTGTCGATGGACCTCTAGGTTGCTTCCATGTTCTAGCTATTGTAAATAGTGCTGTAATGAACAATGGGATACATGTGTCTTTTTAAACCCTGGTTTCCTCAGGGTATATGCCTAGGAGTGGGATTGCTGGATTATATGGGTTTTATTCCTAGTTTTTTAAGGAATCTCCACACCATATTCCATAGTGTCTGTATCAATTTACATTCCCACCAACCGTGCAAGAGTGTTCCCTTTTCTCCACACTCTCTCCAGCATTTATTGTTTGTAGACTTTTTGATGATGGACATTCTGACTGGTGTGAGGTGATATCTCTCTCTAAAAATGAGCGATATTGAGCATCTTTTCATGTGTGTTTGTTAGCCATCTGTAAGTCTTTGGAGAAATGTCTATTTAGGTCTTTTTCCCACGTTTTGATTGAGTTGATTGCTTTTCTGGCATTGAGTTGTATGAGCTGCTTGTATATTTGGAAATTAATCCTTTGTCAGTTGTTTCATTTGCTATCATTTTCTCCCATTCTGAGGTTTGTCTTTTCACCTTGCTTATAGTTTCCTTTGCTGTGCAAAAGATTTTAAGTTTAATCAGGTCCCACTTGTTTACTTTTGTTTTTATTTCTATTACTCTAGGAGGTGGGTCATACAGGATCTTGCTTTGATTTATGTCATCGAGTGTTCTGCCTGTTTTCCTCTTAAGAGTTTTATAGTTTCTGTTCTTACATTTAGGTCTTTAATCCATTTTGAGTTTATCTTTGTGTATGGTGTTTCATTCTTTTACATGTAGCTGTCCAGTTTTCCCAGCACCGTTTATTGAAGAGGCTGTCTTTGCCCCATTACATATTCTTGCCTCCTTGTTCAAAAATAAGGTACCCATAGGTGCATGGGTATATTTCTTGGCTTTCTATCTTGTTCCATTGGTCTATATTTCTGTTTTAGTGCCAGTACCATATTGTCTTGATGATTGTGGTTTTGTAGTATAATCTGAAGTCAGGAAGTTTGTTTCCTCCAGCTCCATTCTTCTTTCTCAAGACTGCTTAGGCTATTCAGGGTCTTTTGTGTTTCCATATGAATTGTGAAATT
This sequence comes from Okapia johnstoni, assembly GCA_024291935.2. Taxonomy (NCBI): domain Eukaryota; kingdom Metazoa; phylum Chordata; class Mammalia; order Artiodactyla; family Giraffidae; genus Okapia; species Okapia johnstoni. Next base: position 29,486,226 of record CM044327.1, read on the forward strand.
TTTTGTTACAGTTCTGTGAAAAGTGCCATTGGTAATTTAATATGGATTGCATTGAAGCTGTCAATTCCATTTGGTAGTATAGTCATTTTCACAATATTGATTCTTCCTACCCAGGGACATGGAATATATCTCCGTTTACGTTGTCTGATTTCTTTCATTAGTATCTAATATTTTTCTGTGTACAGTTCTTTCGTCTCCTTAGGTGAGTTTATTCCTAGATATTTAATTCTTTATGTTGGAATGGTGAATGGGGTTGATTCCTTAATTTCTCTTTCTGTTTTTTCATTATTGGTATATAGAAATGCAAGTGATTTCTGTGTATTGATTTTGTATCCTGCAACTTTGCTAAATACACTGATTAGCTCTAGTAATTTTCTGATACTGTCTTTAGGGTTTTCTATGTACAATATCGTGTCATCTGCAAACAGTGAGACCTTTACTTCTTTTCTGATGTGGATTCCTTTCATTTCTTTTTCTTCTCTGATTGCTGTAGCTAGGACTTCCAGAACTATGTTGAATGATAGTGGTGAAAGCAGACATCCTTGTCTTGTTCCTGATCATAGGGAGAATGCTTTCCATTTTTCATCATTGAGAATAATGTTTGCTGTAGGCTTATCATATATGGCCTTTACTATGTTGAGGTAGTTTTCTTCTATGCCCATTTTTTTTTAAGAGTTTTAATCATAAACCGGTCCTGAATTTTGTCAAAGGTTTTATCTGTATCTATTGAGATGATCATATGGTTTTTATCTTTCAGTTTGTTAACATGGTGTATCAGATTGATTGATTTGAGTATATTGAGGAATCCTTGCATTCCTGGAATAAACCCAACTTGATCATGGTGTATGAGCTTTTTGATGTGTTGCTGAATTCTGTTTGTTAAAATTTTGTTGAGGATTTTTGCATCTATGTTCATCAGTGATATTGGCCTATAGTTTTCTTTTTCTGTGTTGTCTTTGTCTGGTTTTGGTATCAGGGTGATGGTGGCCTTGTAGAATGAGTTTGGAAGTGTCCCTTCCTCTGCAATTTTTTGAAAGAGTTTTAGAAGCATAGGCATTAGCTCTTTAAATGTTTGTTAGAATGCTCCTGTGAAGCCATCTGGTCCTGGGATTTTGTTTTTTGGGAGATTTTTGATCACAGCTTCAATTTCAGACTTGTAATTGGGTTGTTCATAATTTTTATTTCTTCATGACTCAGTCTTGGAAGACTGAACTTTTCTCAGAATCTGTCCATTTCTTCCAGGTTATCCACTTTATTGCCATATAGTTGTTCATAATAGTCTCTTATAATCCTTTGTATTTCTGTGTTGTCTGTTATAACCTCTCCTTTTTCATTTCTAATTTTGTTGATTTGATTCTTCTCCTTTTTTCTTGATGAGTCTGGCTGAAGGGTTGTCAATTATCTTCTCAAAGAACCAGCTTTTAGTTTTATTAATCTTGACTTTTGTTTCATTCATTTATTTTTCATTTATTTATGCTTGAATCTTTATGAGTTCTTTTCTTTTGCAAATTTTGGGGTCTTTCTGTTCTTCTTTTTCCAGTTGTTTTAGATGTAAAGTTAGGCCGTCTATGCAATGTTTTCCTTTTCTTGAGGTGGGATTGTATCACTATAAACTTCCCTCTTAGGACTGATTTTGTCGCCTCCCATAGGTTTTGAGTTGTTGTTTTTCATTGTCATTTGTTTCTAGAAATTTTTTAATTTCCCTTTTGATTTCTTCAGTAATCTGTTGGTTAAATTTAGAAATGTGTTGTTTAATCTCCATGTGTTTGTGTTTCTTACAGTTTTTTTCTTGTAATTGATATCTAGTCTCAGAGTGTTGTGGCTGGAGAAGATCCTTGATATGATTTCAATTTTCTTAAATTTACTGAGGTTTGGTTTGTGATCCAAGATGTCTATCCTGGAGAATGTTCCATGTGTACTTGAGAAGAACATGTACTCTGCATTTGGATGCTATGTCCTGAAGATGTCAATGAGATCCATCTCATCTAATATATCACTTAAGACTTGTGTTTCCTTATTAATTTTCTGTTTTGATGATCTGTCCATTGGTGTGAGTGGGGTGTTAAAGTCTCCTACTGTTACTGTGTTACTGTCAGTTTCTCCTTTATGTCTGTTAGTGTTTGTCTTATGTATTGAGGTGCGCCTATGTTGTGTGCATAGATAGTTACAATTATTATGTCTTCCTCTTGGATTGATCCCTTGATCATTATGTAGCATCCTTCCTTATCTCCTATAATCTTCTTTTTTTAAGGTCTATTTTGTCTGATGTGAGGATTGCTACTCCTGCTTTCTTTTGCTTCCCATTTGCATGGAATATATTTTTCCATCCTCTCACTTTCAGTCTATATGTGTCTTTAGGTCTGAAGTGAGTTTCTTGTAGACGGCATATATATGGGTCTTGTTTTTGTATCCATTCAGCCAGTCTGTGTCTTTTGGTTGGAGCATTTAATCCATTTACATTTAAAGTGATTATTGATATATATATTCCTATTGCCCTTTTCTAAATTGTTTGGGGTTGATTTCATAGATCTTTTTTCTTTTGTTGTATTTCTTGACTATATAAGTCCATTTAGTGTTTGTTGTAAAGCTGGTTTGGTTGTACTGAATTCTCTTAACTTTTGCTTGTCTTAAAAACTTTTTATTTCTCCATCAATTTTGAATGAGAGATCCTTGCTGGGTACAGTAATCTTGGTTGTAGATTTTTCCCTTTCAGTACTTTAAATATATCCTGCCATTCCCTTCTGGCTTGCAGAGTTTCTGCTGAAAGATCAGCTGTTAAGCGTATGGGGTTTCCCTTGTATGTTACTTGTTGCTTTTCCCTTGCTGCTTTTAATATTCTTTCTTTGTGTTTAGTCTTTGTAAGTTTGATTAGTATGTGGTTTGGCATGTTTCTCCTTGGGTTTATCCTGTATGGGACTCTTTGTGCCTCTTGGAGTTGACTGTTTCCTTTTCCATGTTTGGGAAATTTTCAACTGTCTCTTCAAAAATTTTCTCATACACTTTCTTTTTCTCTTCTTCTGGGACCCCTGTAATTCAAATGTTGGTGCATTTGATATTGTCCCAGAGATCTCTGAGACTATCCTCAGTTCTTTTCATTCTTTTTACTTTATTCTGCTCTTCAGAAGTTATTTCCACCATTTTATCTTCCAGCTCACTGATTCGTTCTTCTGCTTCAGATATTCTGCTATTGATTCATTCTAGATCATTTTTAATTTCAGTAATTGTGTTGTCTCTGCATGTTCATTCTTTAATTCTGCTAGGTCTTTGTTAATTGATTCTTGAATTTTATCCATTTTGCTTTCAAGGTTTTCGATCATGTTTGCTATCAGTAATCTGAATTCTTTTTCAGGTAACTTGCTTATTTCCTATTCATTTATCTGGACTTCTGTGTTTCTAGTTTGTTTCTTCACTTGTGTAGTAGTTCTCTGTCTTTTCATTTTTTAACTTACAGTGTTTGAGGTCTCCTTTTCCCAGGCTTCAAGGTTGAATTCTTTCTTCCTGTTGGTGTCTGCCCTGTAAGATTGATCCAGTAGTTTGTGTAAACTTTTTATAGGGTGAGATTTGTGCTGAATGTTTGTTTGTTGTTTTTCCTCTGATGGGCAAGGCTGAGAGAGGTGGTGATCCTGTCTTCCGATGATTTTCTTAGTATTTTTGTTTTGTTTGTTGTTTGGATGAGGCGTCCTGCACAGGGTGCTGTTGGTGGTTGGGTGATGCTGGGTCTTGCATTCCAGTGGTTTCCTTTGTGTGAGTTCTCACTGTTTGATACCCCCTAGGCTTAGTTCTCTGGTAGTCTAGGGTCTTGGAGTCAGTGCTCCCACTCCAAAGGCTCAGGGCTTGATCTCAGGAACAAAGTTTCCACAAGTGGTTTGTTATGGCATTCAGTGAGATTAAAACAAATATCCAAAAATGAGAAACCAAAAATGAACCCCAGACAAATGGCAGTTACAAAATCAGGCAAATAATAATTAAAATAATGGAATATTCACATATACGTATACACCCATGAGCAAAGTCAAAACATTCCAACAAAAATAAAGTACAATAAATTGACCCAGTGAACAACAGAAATAAAAAATTATATTTACTAGTTAAGAACAAAACTAACTAAAGCACAAACTGGAAAACAGAACTAAAGCAAAGTGCCAGGTGGGGAATAAAGAAATTAAAAACGAAACTAACGAATGTTTTGAGAAAGGAAAGAAAGAAAAGAGAGAAAGAATAGATGTGCAAAGTTAAATAGAGACAGATAAAGAAGGTTTATATACGTTAAAGACTGACTGCAAGGGGAAGAGAACAGTAGGAAAAGCAAACAAAGGAATAAATTTAGAAAAAATAATAATAGGTTTAAAAAATTAAAATTAAAAAAGAGAAAAGAAAAAAAAAACAAAACTGCCCAGAACTGCAAAAGCCCAACAAGGAGGCAGAAGTTTATAACAACAATAAAAAATGTGACTGAGGAAAAAAAAAATAGCTCAAAAGCTTAGATTTCACGTGCCAATAAAATCGACAACTACAACAGAGGGGAGGAAAAAGGAAAAAAAAAGAGGAAAAATCCAAAATAATCTACAGAACAAGTCAAAACATAAGAATAATAAATGTTTTTCTTGAGTCACTGCTGTCAGAGCCCTTACCCTCCCTGGGAGTCACAGTCCACCTCACCTCCCTAGGATGCCCTCCAACACTGTGCTGCTCTCTGGACCTGCCGTGGGGGCAGCTCAGATTCTAATCTGCTCCTACTCCTGCGTGTTCTTGCCTCCAATGTCCACAGCTGTCAGAACTAGTGTGTTTTCTTTTGTGGGAGCTCTCAATGTCCTTTTATATATGTTCCATAGACACAGAGTCTGCCTAGTGGATCACGTGGATTTAATCTGCAGCTTGTACAGCTGGTGGGAGGGGTTTGAATCTTCTTCCTTAGCCACACTGCCCCTGGGTTTCAGTTGTGGTTTTCTTTCCATTTATGCATGTGCCTAGTCCACTGGGGTTTGCTCCTGAGGCTGCCCTGGAGGACTTGGGTCTGCCCCAGTGAGGGCCAGGTGTGGAGGTGGTGCAGCTGCTTGGGTTGCAGGGGTTCTGGCAGCACCAGGTACTCAGGGGAGTTGGTGGCTAGGGCAGCAGGAAATATAGTGCTCCAGAAGGGTGGATATGGGAAAACTCTTTTAATAGTATAAACAATATAGAAGAAATAATGGAGTTAAATCATTATCAACAGATGCTAAAACTAGTGGGTGAAACTCTTATGAGGACCCAGATAACTTACATATGTCCATATTACATACACAAGTTACCTCCTCCAATGGAAGCATAGTAACTTACAGTGGAAAAAACTTGGAAGCCATCACCTAAACGAAGTGATCCAAATGTAACAACACGATATTAAGACAAAGTGACAACATGTGTAGCTAGCAAAGTAATGCTCAAAATCCTCCAAGCCAGGCTTCAACAGTACATGAACAGTGAACTTCCAGATGTTCAAGCTGGTTTTAGAAAAGGCAGAGGAACCAGAGATCAAATTGCCAACATTTGTTGGATCCTAGAAAAAGCAAGAGAGTTCCAGAAAAACATCTACTTCTGCTCTATTGACTACACCAAAGCCTTTGGCTGTGTGGATCACAACAAACTGTGGAAAATTCTTAAAGAGATGGGAATACCAGACCACCTGACCTACCTCCTGAGAAATCTGTGTGCAGGTCAGGAAGTAACAGAACTGGACATGAAACAACAGACTGGTTCCAAATTGGGAAAGGAGTATGTCCAGGCTGTATATTGTCACCCTGCTTATTTAACTTATATGCAGAGTACATCATGTGAAATACCAGGCTGGATGAAGCACAAGTTGGAATCAAGATTGCCAGGAGAAATATCAATAACCTCAGATACGCAGATGACACTGCACTTAATGGCAGTAAGAGAAGAACTAAAGAGCCTCTTGATGAAAGTGAAAGAGGAGAGGAAAAAAGTTGACTTAAAACTCAACATTCAGGAAACTAAGATCATGGCATCCGGTCCCATCACTTCATGGCAAATAGATGGTGAAGCCATGGAAACAGAAACTTCATTTTTGGGGGCTCCAAAATCACTGCAGATGGTGACTGCAGCCATGAAATAAAAGATGCTTGCTCCTTGAAAGAAAAGCTATGACCAACCTAGACAGCATATTAAAAAGCAGAAACATTACTTTGCCAACAAGGGTCTGTTTAGTCAAAGCTATGGTTTTTCCAGTAGTCATGTATGGATGTGAGAGTTGGACTATAAAGAAAGCTGAGCACTGAAGAATTGATGCTTTTGAACTGTGGTGTTGGAGAAGACTCTTGAGAGTCCCTTGGGCTGCAAGGAGATCCAACCAGTCTATCCTAAAGGAAACCAGTCCTGAATATTCATTGAAAGGACTGATCCTGAAGCTGAAACTCCAATACTTTGGCTACCTGATGCGAAGAACTGACTGCTTTGAAAAGACCCTGATGCTGGGAAAGATTGAAGGCGGGAGGAGAAGGGGACGACAGAAGATGAGATGGTTGGATGGCATCAGCGACTTGATGGGCATGAGTTTGAGTAAGCTCTGGGAGTTGGTGATGGACAGGGAGGCTTGACGTGCTGCAGTCAACGGGGTCACACAGAGTCGGACACGATTGAGTGACTGAACTGAACTAACAACATGTGTCTCCTGAGAAAGGCAATATTATTTCAATGAGATATTGGGTTGGCCCAAAAGTTCATTCTGACTTTTCTGTAAGATGTTCTAGAAAAGCATGAATGAACTTTTTGGCCAACCCAATATTTCAGAGTAAACACACACACACACACACACACACACACACTACAACATGAAAGTGATATGACAGAAGCTAGGGCAGTGGAAACCCCAAGCAGAACACTCTTTTCCTTGTACGTCTGAGCCATGGAATACAGGAATTAGAGTCACGTTCTTAAATTGAGATCTTAGAAATTGAGAGGTGTTTTATATCATTTTGAGGAGTAGCATAGCCTAGTGGTCAAGGGCAGAGACTGAAACCAGATTTCTTTGGTTTAAATTCTGTCTCCACCACTTACTAGCCAGGTGACTTTTGGCAAGTTAAATATCTATGCCTCCAGGTTATTCATCTGTAGAGTGGGAATAATAATTGTCCCAACCTTACAGGACTGTTGTGAGGGTTTAATGAGTAAATCAGTGTAAAGTGCTCAGAATGGAGGCTCACACATTGTAAGCACCATAGATCTGTTTCCATCATTAATTAGTTAATTACAAAAATTAATTATCTGATACCCTCTTGGAATACAAAAAACTTTTGCTTAAAAATCAAACAAACAAAAACTAATGAAGTGAACAAACCTGATCCTGGTCAAGGGCAATGCTATGCTGTTAAATGTTTACCAAGTAGCTTGAGGAAGCGTCAAGTCCTCATCTATGTGTACAGATACTTCAGACCACCCACATGATGTTACTGAAAGTGGAGATGGGATGAAGTGTACACAATCCTCCTTGTGAGCTGATACTGGCTGGCTCTAACACACTGCTGGAATGGTGTCATTTTCAATAGAATTTAAGTCGATGGTTCTGGAATTGTACACTAAATTTTCAGGTGAACATTTGAAGGTGTTAAGTTTTCCAGACATTTAAAATATTGTAAGCCTCACTTTATAGCTCCTTTTTAGCATGTGTGTGCATGTGTGCATACTTTAGGCTAAGAAACCAAGCATTTGATTTGTAGAATTATCTCTGTAAATAAATCAAAGAAACAAAATTACCCTAGATAAAAATACTGGAGTAAGCCTGATAATCCATCAGATAATTTTGCTTTCTATGAGAAATATTTTTAAATGATTATCTGAATTAAAAAAATGATTCTAGGTGTGCACTTCCACGATGATCTGCAATTGTACTGGTGGCTACAGACCTCCAGATTGCAAAGTGAGATCCAGAATATCGCCTGGGGAACAGGGCAAGTATCTATCTCTTACATATCCAGTTAATAGAATTGTCAAATTGCTTGCCTTCACAAAAACAAAGTTAGGTTTTTGCCACTTAGAAAGAAGCCAATATTTGTAATTAAAAGGTAAACAAATAGGCTTCCAAAAGAAATAGAAACCAATATTCTTTCTTAATCTTGCTTATTTCCCCCTAATATTAACTTTTCAATATGACTGAAGCTGAGTATCTTTTAAAATTTTTATTTACTTGTGTCTGACTTTCTCCTTTAAATTATCCTTCAACCCTTTCCCGCTTTTATGGTTGATCCTGTGATCTGAGCTCTATATCAGAAACACACCCTGTGTCTAGCACTAATATGTGTCTGTTATAGAAGAAATGAAGTAGAAGATAAACCTTTAGTCTGAAGGAGTTTTCAGTTTAAATGATAAAAATCTATTAATTGCTGTTAAAGAGATGACAGAAGGATGCTAAAACAGTATTCTGTTTGTTTATCATGACTTTAGTTTTTGTCATTCATCCACTGATTTAGCAAATATTTCTTGAATTCCTAATATATACGCCAGGTGCTTATCATATGACGCTAGGCATGTACAGACAGCAAAACAAAACCCCACTCCTCATGGAACTTAAATAATACCCAGTGCTAATTAGTTGCAGAATTAGAGTTAGGGATCATGTCTCCTATTTTTTATGCCTGTGCCATTTTAGTAACACTGCAGTGATTCCATAGGTAAAAACAGATCCCTAATGTTGGAGAGCCAGCAGTCTAATAAAGATAAACAAGATATGCACAGATATAGTAGAATTCTGTGATAATGCACGTTGTAGTAATGCACGTTTGTTGGTTCTATGTCTCTGAAGTTATGGGGTTCTACTTACACTGGGATTTTGCTGTAGCTGCTGTATAAGATAGAATACATTAGAACTTCCTGGAACTTGGTGTCTGTTCTTTTAGAATGAGAGTTTATAGAGATAGTCTTAAGTATTATGATTCTATCATTATTTTTCATTGTTACTTGAATTATGATAAAAATTAAGAACATTGTGATAAGTTTGCTGTAACTTAAAAGTAGACAGCTTAATTTTTTTCTCTGATTTTTTATGTATTTTTATTTTTAGGTTTAACCGTGGAAAGAACTTCTGAGAAGGGTGGGAAGAAGCGGTGGCTTTTGGCAATCTACATTGCTTTACTTGTTCTTGTTGTAGCAAACATAATAGCTGCTTCATGGAAGCTTTCGAAAAAGTGGCTTAGCAAGAAAGAGGAATCCCAACGTAGTGGGTAAATTAAATTTGTGTTCTGAAGTTAAACCACTTAAATCTAGTCAGATGTAAGGCAATGTTATGAACAACAATACTTTACATTTTACAGGAATTTTGAATGCTACATCAATATCTCATTTGTTTGAGATAGTTTTGGATATTCTTATTTCAAAGTTTCAAAAATTTCAGAATCTGGTTTAACAACTTGCCAATGTTATTGCCTTGGTAATTGAGACAGGAAGAACTGAAATGCATCCACATCTGTTGCTTTCACATGCTCAGTGGTTCTCATTTCTATTATATACAAGCTAAACTTTTCCAATGTATCATGGCTTTCTCTTTGTTGAAACTTCTGCTTTATATACTCTGAAAGTGAAAGTGTTGGTCGTTTAGTCATGTCCTACTCTTTGCAACCCTGTGGACTGCAGCCTGCCAGGCTCTTCTGTCCATGGGATTCTCCAGGAGGAATACTGGAGTGGGTTGCCATTCCCTTCTCCAGGGAGTATTCTCGACCCAGGGATCGAACCTGGGTCTTGCTGCGCATTGCAGGCAGAGTCTTTACCATTTGAGCCGCCAGGCAGTGACTAAATATATAACATTCATTGTAGTTATATATTCTTGGTGTATTTTCTTTTCATCATTAACAATTATATCTTAAATTCTATTTTTACTCTTTTATATTGTTGTATCCCAACTTGCTTTCTGGAAGTTAGATTTACCTGTTACATATTTTTCATCCCTTATTTTCAATCTTTCTTAGATTTTAGTCGATATCCTATAAACAGCATTTATATGAAAAATATAGTAGTGAAGTTTGTCATATTTATATGCTTAATGTATGATATCAGATATTCATGTTGAAATTTACCATCTTATTTTCTTCCTACTTACTATCCTCTTTTTTGGCATTATTTACTCTTCCCAAATACCATTTTTTTTATTATGGTTTTTCTGTTTTCTTTTACTATTTTGTACATTTTTAATTCTGTTTTTATTGTTTTAATGGTTTTTGTTTACTTGTGTTTGTAGCAAATGTTATATATACAATGTCTTAATTTAATCATTAGATGTAGTATTCTGAATAAGACAAGAATCTTAGCCTTGTAACATTAATCTATCTTTTTCAATCTATTTGTCATTTGGTTTTTCAGTTTCCTCCAAATAAATTGTGTTTTTTTTAAATTATCATTATTATAGTTAGTTAACATTTATTAGAATTTCCTGTTACATTTTCCAGATTCTTTTCTTTACCATTCCTTTCTTTTAAATTTACTTCTGAGATAATTTAAGAAATATAAAGGGCTTCCCTCGTAGCTCAGTTGGTAAAGAATCTGCCTGCAATGCAGGAGAGCCTGGTTCTATCCCTGGGTTGGGAAGATACCCTGGAGAAGGAAATGGCAACTCACTCCAGTATTCTTGCCTGGAGAATCCCATGATCAGAGAAGCTTGGCAGACTAGAGTTCATGGGGTCGCAAGAGTCAGAAACAACTTAGCGACTAAACCACCACCAAGAAATATAAAAAGTTGCAAAATGGCACAGAGTTTCTTGGCTCTATCACTTAGGTTTTATCAATGATAGCATCTTACATTAATAGTGAATTTTCACAGCCAGGGGACTGGTATTGGTATAGTTTTATCAGTTAAACTGTAGATCTTAAAGCTCAACATTCAGAAAACTAAAATCATGGCATCCAGTCCCGTCACTTCATGGCAGATAGATGGGGAAACAGTGGAAACAGTGGCTGACTTTATTTTTCTGGGCTCCAAAATCACTGCAGATGGTGACTGCAGCCATGAAATTAAAAGACGCTTACTCCTTGGAAGGAAAGTTATGACCAACCTAGACAGCATATTAAAAAGCAGAGATACTACTTTGCCAACAAAGGTCTGTCTAGTCAAGGCTATGATTTTTCCAGTAGTCATGTATAGATGTGAGAGTTGGACTATAAAGAAAGCTGAGCACTGAAGAATTGATGATTTTGAACTGTGGTGTTAGAGAAGACTCTTGAGAGTCCCTTGGACTGCAAGGAGATCCAACCAGTCCATCCTAAAGGAAATCAGTCCTTTTCATTGGAAAGTGTTCATTGGAAGGACTGGGTGTTCATTGGAAGGAATGATGTTGAAGCTGAAACTCCAATACTTTGGCCCCCTGGTGCGGAGAACTGACTCATTTGAAAAGACCTTGATGTTGGGAAAGATTGAAGGCAGGAGGAGAAGGGGACCACAGAGGATGAGATGATTAGATGGCATCACCAACTCAATGGACGTGAGTTTGGGTAAACTCCGGGAGTTGGTGATGGACAGGGAGGCCTGGTGTGCTGCGGTTCATGAGATCACAAACAGTCGGACACGACTGAGCGACTGAAGTGAACTGAACTGGTAGACCTTATTCATGTTCCCCAGTGTTTACAGACATATATATAGTCCATGGGGTCACAAAGAGTTGGACAAAACTGAGAGACTTTCACTTATTTTTTGAGTATATGTGTGTGTATATATGCATATATATTTTTTTTTCATGGATCACAGCCTTGTGGTGATGAGGCTTGCATAAGTCAATGAAATGCTGTTCAAGCCCACACAAGACAGATGGGTCATAGTGTAGAGTTCTGTTAAATTCTGGTCCACTGGGGGAGGAAATGGCAACCGACTCCAGTGTTCTCAGTGCGAGAACCCCATGAATAGTATGAAAAAGCAAAAATATATGACACTGGAAGATGAGGCCCCCCTGGTCAGAAGGTGTCCAATATGCTACTGGGGAAGAGTGGAGAGCAATTATTAATAGCTCCAGAAGGAATGGAGTGGCTGGGTCAGAATGGAAATGATGCTCAGTGTGGATGTGTCTGGTGGTGAAAGTAAAGTCCAATGCTGTAAAGAACAATATTGCCTAGGAACCTGGAATGTTAGGTCCCTGAACCAAGGTAAATTGGACATGGTTGAGCAGAAGATGGCAAGGTTGAACATTGACATCTTAGGAATCAGTGAGCTAAAATGGGTGTTAATGGGCGAATTTAATTCAGATGACCATTATATCTACTACTGTGGGCCAGAGTCCCTTAGAAGAATTGGAGTAGCCCTCATGTAGTCAATGAACGCATCTGAAATGCAGTACTTGGGTGCAATCTCAAAAATGACAGTATGATCTTGGTTCATTTCCAAAGCAAACCATTCACCTTCACAGTAATACAAGTCTATGCCCCAACCACTAATGCTGAAGAAGCTGAAATTGATCGATTCTATGAATACCTACAAGACTTTCTAGAACTAACACCAAAATAGGTGTACTTTTCATCACAGAGGATTGGAATACAAAATAGGAAGTCAAGAGATACCAGGAGTAGTAGGCAAGTTTGGCCTTGCAGTACAAAATGAAGCAGGGCAAAGGCTAACAGAGAATTGTAGCTGCCTTGGTCTCCCCAGATGGTATCACCTCAATTTGGGGAGACTTCTTTCTCTGCCTGGCTTCCCATTGCTGTGTTACAGCATGGAAATTCTTCCCTGCTGTAAGAAGGGGCAATCATGGGTCTTTATTTCCTTCTCTCATAGATCACTATCTTGCCTAATATTCAGTATCTGAAAACCAGTGTTTAACATGTTTTGTCCAGATTTTCAGTTGTTTCAGACAGAAGTGTAAATCCTGTCTGTTATTCCATTTTGACCAGTATTGGAACTGTATCTTTATGGTTTGTAACTGCACTTTCATAGGTATCTCTCCATCTCATATTCTGTTTGATTTTCTCAGATCATTCTCTCATATCACCATTTCTTCCTTCTCAGTCCTGTTCTAGACTTATGGATTCTGTTCTTGCAAAGATCTCTATGGAGATTCTAAATATTCTCAGAGGTTTTTTTTAATCATTTGTATTTCTTGGTGTGTGAGCTCACTGTTTGGTTATGGCTGCTGATGTTAACTACTAGGGCTTTGTAATCATAGATTCTTTTCTCTTCAATAGCTATGATTTTCCCATGAGAATTCAGCATGCCCTGTGTTGAAGACTCACACATGTGGATGGTTTCATTTTTGCTTCTTATAAAGCAAAAATATTTAAAGCAATTGCTCTGCATGGTGTTCAAGCATTTGTAGGAGTGTGAACTGGTATCCTGAAAGTGTATTTTTTGGAGGCTTGAAACTCCTCAGTGATGCACTTTATCCCCATTTTCCCTGCTGCATTCCAAAGGCCACTGGTCAGGATTTTTACTATCCCTGTTGAATGGGTGATATGACCATTCATGGCTCCCAGGTTAAGTGGCTCCAGTTAAGGAGCTCACTTAGTTTCCCTACATGCAAAGTCCTCATAACTTAGCTCCTAAGGAATGACTGTTGAATCTCTAGTCCCATAGTTGTATTACTGGTTTAGACACCCCTGCAGTTACTCACTTTTAGCTCCTGTTTACCCTTTGAACTCTCCGTTTCTTCGTTTTTACTAGCACCAAGAGAATTCTTTTCTTGTTGTTAACCTCAGTTATGTGTTAACTGTTGGTGCTATTTTTTTCAGGCCTCCTCTATGAGGAATGGAAAGGGAAATTTTCCCACCAGTTTAGTCTGTCAGATTGTCTAGAAGTCTGTATGGATTTTACCTTATAAAATGTAGCATTTCTTTATCAATGAATAAAAAGTTAAAAGTTGGGGTATAAAGGTCAGAATCAGGCATTCAGGGTCAAACCTATATTCTGTGTTCAGAAGTGACAAAGAAAAAGCAAATCTGTGCCTTCTTGATAATTTCCTCATTGCAGGCTTGAAATATACTTTTTATGGATGAGGTACGCAGGTAAATAAAACTGTTTACTTATTTGCATTTCTGTTTAGTGACCTTGCACATTGTTTTCTTTTTTGGTAACTAATCTTGTGAAAGAGATAATGCTGATTATACAGTGGCCTGAGTTTTATTTATGCAGTTGACAAGCTCTCTTACGGCTAATTTTGGACACTATTTTCCATTTGTTTAATATCCAGGTCAGAAGGTGGCACTCACAGAAGTGTCACCACGTAGGTAAACTGTAAGGCATCTTAAGACACATGTTGAAAATTAAGAATGAATTAGTAATTCACAATGTCTAGCTATAGTTGATAAAGTAATCCTCTGAAAACCAGGCTACTAATATACAGTAATTTAGTTTCTAGTAAATTAGTCTTCTATTCATTTAAATAAATACTGTTTTTTTCTGAGGAAATAAGGAATAAAATGTCTGACTCTAATAAAATTTAGAATATGTATAATTAGTAAAGAAAAAAGGATGTATGTGGGGTTTAGTCAGTTGTGTCTGACCCTTGCAACATCATTGACTGTAGCCTGCCAGGCTCCTCTGTCCATGAGATTTTCCAGGCAACAACACTGGAGTGGGTTGCTATTTCCTTCTCCAGGGGATCTTCCTGTCCCAGGGATTGAACCCAGGTCTCCTGCACTTCAGGCAGATTCTTTACCAACTGAGCTACCAAAGAAACCACAGCTTGGGTTATATTCATGTACAGCTTGGATAAACAAGCAAGCAAATGCTTGATATTTGATAGATTGTACATGACCAAACTCATGTATAAATTTCTATAGTAGTTATGGATTGGTAAGAACTAATTATATCTACTTCCTGTGTTTTTTTTTTTAAATCAGTAATGGATAGCATATTGTCCCCATTAATATTTCTTAAATAATAAATTCAGTCCTTACTGATTTATAACTGGTATACCAACATTCAGGGGTTCCCTAGTGGCTCAGTCGTAAAGAATCTGCCTGCAATGCAGAAGACCCAGGTTCGATCCTTCGGTCGGGAAGACCCCTGGCGGAGGGCATGGCAACCCACTTTAGTACTCTTGCCTAGAGAATCCCATGGACAGAGGAGCCTGGCAGGCTGCAGTCCATAGGGTTGTACAGAGTCAGACATGACTGAGATGACTGAGCAGCAGCAGAATACCAACATTTTCAGTTTATCTGATATAACTTTTCAATCCTCTTACTTTCAACCTTTTATTTGATTTGGTCTCTTGAAAATAGCCTGCCAATGATATTTTAAAATCTGTAACCTCAACTGTCTCAGTAGTTGAATTTAGTATGTCTATATGCTTATACTATGTTTGCTGATATGTTTAGAGTAAATTCTACCATTTTGTTTTGTTTTTTCTATTTCTCATGCTTTTTCAATATTTTCTTTTTCTTTCTTGTATTCCATTATATTGATTGTACTTTCAATGTTTTTTCTTTCCTTCTATCAATTTGGTCATTATGAGTTCTAAGTGTATTCTTTTAGTGATATTCTTTAATTATTATGTTATTATATTGTGTTTTATTAAATTATTTAAATATAAAGTTACAATTTTAGATATAAAAGTATTTATAATCTTCTAACAATTTATGGACATTAGCCCATTAAACCTTATACTCTTTTATTCACTCTTTCATAGTATTATCATTTGGTTTTTAGTTACTCCTGAATTTTAACCTGATACAAATAAGTCAGCATTATCATTATTATTCTATTTAATCATTATTATATTTAATCAAAACATACTAAGATTTCACTACCTTTTTTTCACTTTATTTACTCACTATCCTTTTTTGAATTTAATTCCGTATTTTGATGTTCAATCTCCCTTTTGGTGAAGTACATCTCTTAACATTTCCATCAGTGAGTCTTTGTGTAGCAAACTATTTATCTTATCCACCTAAAATTGTGTTTATTTCATTCTCAAATGTGAGGTTAGGTAGTATGGACTTCTTGTGTGTGTGTGCTGACATCTGGGTTTTATTTTTATTTTTTTAAATTTTTAATTGGAGGATAATTGCTTGTTGTGTTGGTTTCTTAGTATGAACTTCTATGTTGAGAGTTATTTTGCTTCCACTATTTAAAGGTATGTAAGTGTAGTGTGGCATTTACTACTGATGATGATAAATCTTTTGTTAGTGTGTTGATTCATTTTTTCCTTTAAGATTAATATGAATTTTACCTAGTTTTTGTATTTCTGTTGCTGCGTAACAAATTACCACACACTTACTAACTTAAACCACATTCATTTCCTGTGTGGAAGTTCTGTAAGTAGGAAATCCAGGTGGATTTGACTGGGTTGTCACAAGGCTGACCTGAAGGCCATGCTGGGATCATAGCTCATTCAGGTTGTAAGAAAAACCCAATTTCTTGCAGCTTTAAGTCTGAGGTATATCTTTCTGTTTTGCCTGTCTGCTTGGGGCCCTTCTCTCTTTCAGAGGCCACCTGCATTGCTACTCAGTACCTCCCTTCACCTTTAAAAAAATAAGGGCATAGAAGCCATCCTAAGGCTTTGACTGTCTCTTCCCTTCTCCCTTCTGCCAACAAGAGAAAACTCTGCTTGTGAAGGGCTGACCTGACTGGGTCAGGCCCACCAAAATGATCTCTGTATTTTAAGGCCAACAGACTTGGAGCTTTAATTACATTTGCAAAATCTTTTCAGAGCAGTACTTTGAAGAGTATTTAACCAAGGAATGGGAATCTGAGGGGGCCATTTTAGAATTCTGCCTATTACAACCTCTACATTTATACACTGGCCTTAGAGGTGTTCTTTTGTTATAATGTATTCTGGTAGAGATTTTTTGTAAAAAGTCAGGAACTTGACCCAATATTTTCCCATTTACCTTTTATGCTTTCTATTTCCTCTTTTTCAAACTATCATTAGAAATATCACTTCCTTCCCTTAAATTTTCGTTAGGATTTTGTGTTATTTTTTCACCATTTCTCTATGTGTCAAATAGGAGGTGGAGATTACCCTGTCAGTCCAGTCTGCCTAATTGTTTAGAAGTCAGTGAGGGTTTTAAATCACCACCTGCAGTAATTTGTTTACCAGTGGGTAACATCAGGGTAGAACCTAGAGGCCAGAATCAGGTATTCAGAATCAAGCATATATTCTGTACTGAGAAGTGACAAACCAGTTTTCTTGCTCCTCTTTCTATTTGGGAATTTGAAATTTATGTTCTCTATGGACATGGTATATGGATAAAAAGCAATGCTACTATTTGTAGACTGTAACTTAGTAATCTTTTGAAATGATTCATTAGTGGTGATTAGTAGTATAAAAGAATTAATGTAGGTTACAAAATGGCCTGACATTCATTTGTTACAGAGGCAAACTTTTTTTAAAGGATTAACTTTGAAGCATTATTTTTCACTTGCATTTAGGTCCACATCAGAAAGTAGCAGCCAGTCAGATAATGTCAGGTAAGTATATTAGAAAGGGTTTCTTAAAATAAGATGAACAAATTGATATTCAACAAGTAATTGCTAAGTATTAATTGCACAGCAACAATTGATAAGGTATACTACACATATAGCTTCTAAAAGAGATGGTTGGTTCTCTTTCCCTTTAATATTTTTAGTAGTGAACAAAGAACGTGCCTGCCAATGCAATAGACATAAGAGACACAGGTTTGATCCCTGGGTCAGGAAGACCCCCTGGAGGAGAATATGGCAATCCCCTACAGTATTCTTGCCTGGAGAATTCCTAGGACAGAGGAGCCTGGGAGGCTACAGTCCATAGGGTTGCAGAGTCGGACACAACTGAAGCGACTTAGCACAGCACACACACACACAAATTCCTTTTAGTGCTTTCTAACCTAGTAACAAGTGAGTGTTTGTCTAAATAAATAAATGCTTTCTTCAGTTTGTTAATGTATGTTGGGAGTTTCTACTGGAGAAACAAAGGAATAAATGATTGGTGAAATGTTTATGGTGCTAACTCATAAATGGAGAAGTTCACTTCTTTATTTGGAGACTCTAGAAACCCAATATGTATGCTCTTGAACAACTGAATGAGTGCTTACCCTGGTCACTTGAGATAAATTTGCTGAAGAAAAAGGTCGTAAAGGGAATAATAATTCTGTGTGTTAAACATAGCCTTTCGAATTACCAAGTAGTTTTTTAAAAACTTTTTTATTTTGTATTGGGGTATAAGTAATTAACCAAAAATTAATTGTGACAGTTTCAAGTGAAAGGCAAAAGGACTCAGCCATACACACAATTACAAAGTAGTTTTAGTTAAGTCTCCCTCCATTTCCTGAAAGGTGGATATGTCCGTGTGATAATAAAATGATTGTTTAGTTTTCCACATCCAGCAGTGGGGATGGTGTCATTCCACCTGCGTGCGTGCTCAGCGCTTCAGCGGTGTCCGACTCTTTACAACCCTAGGGACTGTAGCCTGCCAGGCTCCTCTCTCCGTGGGACTCTCCAGGCAAGAAGGCTGGAGTGGGCTCTGTGCCCTCGTGATTCCACCTAGCTTCCTCCAAAGTATACCGCTGTCCCAGACACCCCCAAACGTCCAGAGTAGGATGTCTAGGCTGCACAACAGGGCCGTTCAATTTCATTTATTCTGAACAGGTCTTCCTCTCCCATTATAATGCCTTCTTTTCTTATCCTTTATCTCTCTTTCATTATTATGATCTCCCTTCAGTGACACTTATGGAGTCATGAATTACTCTCACTAAGCTAAAAAGAAAAACTGATTTTCATAGTATGTCCTCTCAGTGTCAGGGAGTTATCATATGATCCTTAAACATAGCTACCTTTTCCTCACATTGGATGTCTGTCTTATTACACTGTTATCATAAAGGATAAAGGCCATATTTATCTTGCTCCACACTGTATAGCCAGCATGTAGCAGAGTTCTTGGTTTATGGTAAGTGCTTAATAAACATTTGTTGAATAAATGAATGAATGAATTAATCTTTTCCACAGACATACACACAGGCGGCCAGACAAAAAAATCCACAAACATAAAAGTATAAAGACAAACATAGACACACACACGTAATATGTGTAATGTTTTAACTGTCCCCATTTCTCTCCATTTCTCCCTCTCATATTCTCTCTCACCCTGAAACCTTGTCAATTCAATAATTCATCTCTTCTAGGATATTAATTCACCTACACTGAGTCAGGGATGATAGCATAGCCCACTGGAATATGTAGATTTCAACTAGAGTAGTTCGGGTATCAAGTGGCTTGATTGTCATTCTTAAGGTAGGCGTGTTTCTTCGTATTAACTTTTAGACATTTTTATTTTTATTTAGATCGAAGTCAGAAAGTAGTGCCCAAACAAATAGCAGCAGGGTAAGTGACTTAGGAAATGTTTCTCATAAGTAAGTCAAAGTTGAAAATGAACAAGTAATTGCTTAATATTTTTGAGCAGCTACAATCGATGAAGTATTGCAGTAAAAACAACTTAGTAATATTTTCCATTCTGGGAATGAGTATTAATGAACTTAGCCTTTTGTTCAGTTTACTAAATTTTTATTGATTGCCTACTCTTTTGATACATGCGGAAAAACTAGTTAAGTCTAATGAGAGGCAAGATATTTATAATTATTTTGTGAAATTAACTCATAATCAGAGCATTTTTTGTGCATGTTTTATGATGAAATACACAAAGAGAAATATTTCTTGTTTTTTAGATCACATTTATACCCACAATCTCAGTATGAACAACTGAGTAAATTATTACCGCTCTTCAGAGGAGTTTATGTAAGAGACAGTCATAAACAAACTGAACTTCTACATGTTCCACACTCCCCACCCCAATCGCACAGCCCACAATTGTGTTAACACAGAGTTCTCGTGAGTTTTCAGTTTCCGATGTGGCCTTGTGATCCTTCCAAAGTCATCAAATATTTACTGACCTGCTAATCTTCTTTTCTCCCTTATGAGTTTTCATTTACGCGTACTGCTTGGCATTTCCCTTAAAGTGTCTTCTTTTAGTTACATTCAGTCCACTGATATTCCAAAATCTACTTTATACCCACAGGTTGTTTTCAGGCTGCCCCACTACATTAGCTAGTTTCTATCTTCCCTGATGACGCCACTCCCTCCATTCAGGAGCTACTGACATTTCTGTTTCCTTTATTTTGTTCTTTTTTAATGTCTCCTACCATAGTTACTCTTTTATAGACATTGCTTCCTCCAAACCAAGTGTGAAGAAAAAGGCAGATTGTCTTTATTGCCCCTACTCTCACCATTACCAAGGACTTGTAATGTGGCGCTCAAACACCAACGCTTCCACGCTCTGCTCCCCTAGTGCTCAAGACACCAACGCTTCCATGCTCTGCTCCCCTTGTGCTCAGACACCAACGCTTCCACGCTGCTCCCCTAGTGCTCAAACACCAACGCTTCCACGCTCTGCTCCCCTAGTGCTCAAACACCAACGCTTCCACGCTCTGCTCCCCTAGTGCCCAAACACCAACGCTTCCACGCTCTGCTCCCCTAGTGCCCAAACACCAATGCTTCCACGCTCTGCTCCCCTAGTGCTCAGACACCAACGCTTCCATGCTCTGCTCCCCTAGTGCCGTACTTTGCCAATAAGCTCTGAAATGGCTTGAACAGAATGACCATGTATACTTTGCTAACCAACTTGTGTTCGCACCTAGCAGAGTAAATGCTCACTAAATACTTGCTTAGTGGATGACAATCACATACATCTTAAACTTCACATACACACGTGATTGACGTTATGACTACTACCAACTGTCCCCTCACACTATCTCTCATTAAAGAATATGTCATTTGCATAGTCATCTACTTCTGGAAGTGGTATTCAAGACTGAAGGATAATCACCATCCTGGGACAATATATATCACATTTGAAGTGTGTGGTCTGGAGTGTTAACCCATTAGTCTAGCTTGTGTTTCAGTTCAGTTGCTCAGTCACGTCCGACTGTTTGCGACCCCATGGACTGCAGCATGCCAGGCCTCCCTGTCCATCACTAACTCCCGGAGCATACTCAAACTCATGTCCATTGAGTCAGTGATGCCATCCAACTATCTCATCCTCTGTCAACCCCTTCTCCTCCCACCTTCAATTTTTCCCAGCATCAAGGTCTTTTCAGAAGAGTCAGTTCTTCGCATCAGGTGGTCAAAGTATTGGAGTTTCAGCTTCATCATCAGTCCTTCCAATGAATATTCGGGACTGATTTCCTTTAGGATTGACTGGTTGGATATCATTGCAGTCCAAGGGACTCTCAAGAGTCTTCTCCAACACCACAGTTCAAAAGCATCAATTCTTTGGTGCTCAGCTTTCTCTACAGTCCAAATCTCACATCCATACATGACTACTGGAAAAACCATAGCTTTGACTAGATGGACATTTGTTGGCAAAGTAATGTCTCTGCTCTTTAATATGCTGTCTAGGTTGATCATGACTTTTCTTCCAAGGAGCAAGCATCTTTAATTTCTTGGCTGCAGTCACCATCTGCAGTGATTCTGGAGCCCCCAAAATAAAGTCTATCACTGTTTCCATTGTTTGCCCATCTATTAGACATGAAGTGATAGGACTAGATGCCATGATTTTAGTTTTTTGAATGTTGAGTTTTAAGCCAACTTTTTCACTCTCCTCTTTCACTTTCATCAAGAGGCTCTTTAGTTCTTCTTCACTTTCTGCCTTAAGGGTGGTGTCATCTGCATATCTGAGGTTATTGATATTTTTCCTGGCAATCTTGATTCCAGCTTGTACTTCCTCCAGTCCTTGTGTTCAGAATAAACCAAAAAGCATTCTTGGATTATTCTTTCTGTAAATTTAATAAGCTAGCAGACATATCTGCTCTGCCTCACTGTTATAGCACCCATTATGTTTTCCTTTTTTCACTATTTTAAAATGTTGAAAACCAGTGGGTGATGTTGATAGAACCAACTCCTCAGGTAAACACTACCAGGACAAAAAAAAAAAATTTAAGCCAGAAATCAGATGGGTTATATATACATTAGTCTGACAAATCCAGAAATATAAATCCCTTTATTGGTTTGAGGGAGAACTAGCTGTATTAACCCACTCCAGTATTCATGCCTGGAGAACCCATGGACAGAGGAGCCTGGAGGGCTACAGTCCATGGGGTCGCAGAGTCAGACATGAATGAATGAGTAACACTTCACTTTCTACTATGTTAAATAGGGAAGTTTTGTGGTCAGAGTAGTAAGAAAAATCTCCTTTAAGTTTTGAAGATATAAAAGAGCAGATGTTGGAAAGGATGGGAAGAGTAAACTTATGCCACTCTTATCACTGAATTCTCTCCCTAATCTTCCTACCTATTTTATCTTCTCTGTTGATTAAACTCAGTTAATTTATTTTCAACTTATTTTTTTACTCTTTCATTCTTTTGGTTGGGGGATCAGAAATAAGAAACCTGTGGATATAAAAGTGGAAAAGAGGCTCAAGAATTTGGTTTTGACTTTTGATAATAATGAGTATAAAAAATGTAGCAGATATTTCCTCTTTTATCACAATTTTGAAGGGAAACAAGGAGAAAGTGCCATAAAAATCAATTTTTGTCAGAGTGTATTGTATCAAGCTTAAATTTATTATGTCAAAATCAAAGAAAAGCAGTGAAACACTTAATAGTAGGCAAATATATTAGGAACTATCTCTTAAAATAAATATGCTTTAAATTAAAATGAAGCTTATAATCCACAACTAATTCCTAAATCTTTATTGGTGAATTGGTAAAGTACTTCACCAAAAATGATGCATTAAACTTTACTAACCTTGATTATTGAGTATTTAAATCATTTTTAAAAGACTTTTAGTCTTTTTTCTTCAGTTTAATAAAGTTCTTATAAGTTTGTTGGAAACTTGCTCTTGTGCATAGAATGGAATTAGAGTTGACTCTAATAAGATACATGATATGTAACTTAGTTTATAAAATGAATTCATGATTAAGCCACTCACTTTATCCATTAGGTACTATAGGCAAAATGCTATAAGGCCTGTGAGTTTCCAAGTGCCAAAACCAAAACACTGTTTACAATATGAAAAAATAAAAAATGACTGGTTTCAAGATATGGAAAAGTAAAATTGATATGTATTTAAATTTCTAAAAACAATGCAAAGATTTAACTTGTTATATTCAAGAACATTTCGTTGCATGTGGAAAAAATGTTAGATTTTCTCATTTGCAGGTACTTATCGTTGAATAGGATGGTTCTCCAGAAATCACAATTGCTAGTTAATAAGCTACTCACAGTTAAGTAATTTCAAAAACAAAATTATAAAATTTCTTCCTAGAATTCTTGTATTTTGCCATGTGAATTTTTCACTTGGCAGTATGCCAACTGCTTGTTTTGCAGTGGAAGGTGATTTACTTGTTTATCAAAACCTAAGCACATGTGTCTTTGTTCTCTTCCACAGTAACGAATAATTCCTTCAGAAGGCAATGGATATCACTGGGGTCTCACTGAGAAATGAAAATTCGACCTTTTCTCCCCTGGTCACAGCTGATGGAAAACAATAAACCAAGATGGACCAATTTGCAGGAGCGTCTGTTTTTCTTTCCTCTCCCACCCCGAGGCACAGTTTTGTCATGTCAGGGCCCTTGACTGAAGACCGTCCGTCTGAACTCGCATCGACTCGCTGAGCTCTTCTCCACAGCTCTCCCCACCACCACTTGGGATTATTGCCTGGGCCCCCAGCGGCTGGGGATCTGCATCAACTACTGTTCCTCGGGGAAGGATCTGTGTGTGGGCTGTGTTCCTCCTCCTGGTCCTTCTCACTGGCCTTGGCTGGCTGCATGCAGATCTCAGTTCATACAGCTATTTGCCCCCTCCCCCTCCCCACAACTGCAGAACCAGGGCTGAGGGAAGCCGTGCTTGCTCAGGCCTCACGTTCTGCTTGCCACCTTTCTCGTGCCCCTCGGTTGGGTGAACTGCAGGATGAATCCCGGAAGACAGAAGGACCCAGAGAGCTTGGGCTTTGGTCTCAGGAGCAAAATTAATACCTTATCAGAGTTTGATACGAAGATTGATAAATTGAGTTAGGAAAAATCTCTCTCAATTTCCTTTTTCTTAAAGTGTGTATTGTTCAGTTTTTCGATAAATATTTGGCGAAATTCGTCAATGAAACTGGACGTTTCTTTGTGGGAAGATTTTAAATTATGGATTCAATATCTTTAACAGAACTATTTAGAGTTTCCATTTATTGTGATTTTTTTTTCAGAAGTAATTTTAAAGCTCATCCATTTCATTTAATGGTCAATCTTTTGACATAAAGTTGTTCATAATATCTTTTACAGTGTCTATAGGAGCTGAAGTTATGTCCCTTCTTTCATTCCTAACTATGGTGATTCTATATGCATCTTTGTTTTCTGTTTCATTGATTTATGTCTTTTAAAATTTGCTCATTTCCTAGCTTATTGAGATGAAAGTTTAGCTCATTCATTGAAAGATATATATTTGCTCTATGAATCTCTTTAGCTACATCTCACAAGTTTTGATGTGTTAGTTTGATCTCAGAATTATGGATTTCTTAGAAGTACGTTGTTTCATTTCTAAATATTTGGATATTTTCAGTTTCATCTTTTCCTAATTTAGCCATGGTCAGAGAACATACTTGCATAATTCTCATACTCTGAAACTATTGTTTTGCTACGATACACTCTCTGGTCTATTTTGGTGAATGCTCCATGTGCACTCAAAATTTTCGCCTTGTAGTTGTCAAATATGTAAATGTCAAGTAAAGCTTATTACCATGCTTTTTGAAATCTCATATATAAATGAGATTATACAGTATTTATCTTTCTGTGTCTTATGTAACTTAGCAAATGTCCTCTGTGTTCATCTATGTTGTCACAAATGGGAGGATTGAGAAAGGGCAGGAGTGAGTAAGGGTGAGATTTCCTTCTTTTTCACAGCTGAATAAATGTATCATGTTTTCTTTATCCATTTGTCTGTTATGGACACAGGTTCTTTCCGTATCTTGGCTATTGTGAATTATGCTGCAAAGAACATGGGTATGCATATATTTCTTTGAGATACTGACTTCATTTACTCCTGATATACGCTCAGAGGTAAGACTGCTGGATCATACAGTATTCTATTGTTAATTTTTGAGGAACTGCCATACTGCTTTCCCTAATGGCTGTACCAGTTTATATTCTCTCTTCCTCAGCATACCGCAGTTCCAATTTCTCCGCACACACACTTGATAATACTTGTTCTGTTTATCTTTTTGGTAATAGCCATTCTAAAAGTTGTGAGATTTTATCTCGTGGTGGTTTTTATTTGTATTTCCCTGATAGTTAGTGACGTTCATCCCTTTTCATATATCTGTTGGTAATTATGTGTCTTCTTCAGAAAAATGTCTATTCGGGTCATTCTGCCCATTTTGTAATTGGACTATTTGTGACTTTTTTGCTATTGAGTTATATGAATTCCGAATATACTTTGGTTATTAGCCCTTTCTCAGACATATGATTTGCAAGTATTTTCCCCATCCCATAGGTTGCTTTTTCGTTTGTTAACTGTATCCTTTGCTGTGAAGAGCTTTGTAGTTTGTTATAACGAGAGAAGAGAGTGACAAAAGAACTACAAGATGAGTAGAAAACTGTTAATAAAATGACAATAATAAATCCTCCCCTATCAATAATCACATTAAATGAAAGTGGGTTAAACTTCTCAACAAGAAGATACAGAGTGGCTGAATGATTAACACTGAAAGCAGACCCCCACTGTATGCTATCTGCAGGAAGCTCACTTTAGAGTAAAGGTAACGTAGGCTGAAAGCGAGGGGAAGAAAGCGTTATTTCCCACAAATGATAACCCAAGAAAGGAGTGGTTATATTTAAATCAGATGAAGCAGACTTCACATCGAGAACTGCCTCTAGAGACAGAAAAAAAAGATCATGACACAATGATAAAAGGGTAAATTCAACAGAAAGATGTAACAATTGTAAATCTATATAGCACCCCAAATCAGAGCACCTTCTGTATAAAACAAGTATTGACAAATCTGAAAGAAGAAATTGACAGCAATGCAATAATAGTAGGAGATTTCAGTACCCCATTTTAAATAATAGCTAAAACACACAGAAAATCAATAAACAGCAGTCTTGAACAGCACTACAGACAATGTGGACCCAACAGGCATATACAGAACTTTTCACCCAAAGCAGAAGAATGCACATTCCTGGTTACACATAGAACGTTCCCCAAACAGGACAGAAAACAAGTCTTAAATTTAAGAAGACGGAAACCATAACAAGCTTCTTCTGCTTTAGATTAATATTTTTTCGCATGTTGTGTGATCTGCTCCCGTTGAGGTTGCATGCAGTTTTTCCTTGCCTGAGCTGCTTTAGTTGTGGAACATGACCAGGCAAGAAAGCCACACAAACTCTTCGTTCTTACCAGATGTAAAGGTAGTCTTCCAAGAGTAAACTCTTTTCAAGTTTGTGTCTGCCTTTGGTCATTTTCCAGGTCCTTTGGGTTTTTAAAGGTATTTTGCCAGGCATTTATAATTGTTTTCTGTGTGAGGAATCAGGCTACACATTAGTGTAAGCTTTACCAAACGTCATCCCCAGGGCTGGACTTGGTAAATCACAGAATATATTAAAAAACTTATTTCTTGGAAAAGTGCCAGATTGCTCTCTGGAACGGTTATTACTGCTTACATGCCTGCAAACCAAGTCTGAGGTTTCTCCTCATTCTTACCTGAACTTGGTGCTTTTCACCACCCTAAGTTTTGCTGATTTATTGGATAGAAAGTGATATGTCACTGTTGTTTTAATTTGCTCATTTGTGATTACTATTTAGGCTAAAGATCTCTTTACATCCTTTTAGGCATTTACCTATCATGCTTTATGAAAAAAAGTATTCATAACGTTTTGCTGTATTGCTACTGGATTTTTTTGTCCCCTTCTGTCTCCTCCCATACCTTTGTCCGTGTGTGTGTGTGTGTGTGTAGCGGGGGTACTCATGTATGTTGGATAGCCTAGATAGTAATTCCTGGTTGGTATTAAAGTTTGCAAATGTCCTCTCCTTGTCTTTCACTTTTCTGTTAACTTTTTAATACTTGGGTCCTTTCTAAAGCCATTCTCTTATTTTTCAAATTAAGAAAAAGAGTTTTCCCATTAACCCTTTAAGTATTTCCTTCTAATTATTTCAATTTTTCTCCTTCTGGAAAATACTATTATTAACACTTCTCTTCTCATTATCTCTTAATTTTAGTTTTGTATTTTCTATATATTTTTTTTTATCCATTCTTGTTCTCTCCTGGGAGAGTTGATGGGTAAGTATTGTTACTAGGAGGAATTTTGCTTGCTGTCAACTTGAGCATTTGAAAAGCCTGTTGATGAAAGTGAAAGAGAAGAGTGAAAAAGCTGGCTTAAAACTTAACATTCAGAAAACTAAGATCATGGCATCCGGTCCAGTCACTTCGTGGCAAAGAGATGGGGAAACAATGGACACAGTAACAGACTTAATTTTGGGGGGCTCCAAAATCACTGCAGATGGTGACTGCAATCATGAAATTAAAGGACGCTTGCTCCTTGGGAAAAAAGCTGTGACCAACCTAGACTGCATATTAAAAAAGCAGAGACAATACTTTGCCAACAAAGGTCCATCTAGTCAAAGCTATGGTTTTACCAGTAGTCATGTATGGATGTGAGCGTTCGACCATAAAGAAAGCTGAGCACGGAATTGATGCTTTTGAACTGTGGTGTTGGAGAAGACTCTTGAGAGTCCCTTGGACTGCAAGGAGATCCAACCAGTCCATCCTAAAGGAGGTCAGTCCTGCGTGTTCATTGGAAGGACTGATGCTGAAGCTGAAGCTCCTGTACTTTGGCTACATGATGCGAAGAGCCGACTCATTCGTAAAGACCCTGATGCTGGGAAAGATTGAAGGCAAGAGAAGGGGACGACAGGGGATGAGATGGTTGGATGGCATCACCGACTCGATGGACATCAGTTGAGTAAACTCCAGGAGTTGGTGATGGACAGGGAGGCCTGGTGTGCTGCAGTCCATGGGGTTGCACAGAGTCGCACACGACTGAGCGACTGAACCGAGCATTTAAAAAAGCGTTCCGATACTTATCAGTCACCAGGTAATGTAAGGCAAAGCCATTTTTAGCAAATGGCATTATGATACATTACCTTTGCACCTTCTCCTGTGATTGGAAACTACCTCAAAAACCGTCAATCCAAGTCGAAGATACAAACAAAACCAGGCACCACCAGCCTCATCGGAGAACTGTAACTTGCGCAGCTTTTCCTTCCTTCACAAGAAACTGAGTGCTGTCCGCTCAGCTGCAGCTGCCCACCAGCTGCACGCTGGGTGCGCCCGCTGCCCCTCGCGGAGGCAGCCAGGAGCCGCCCGCAGCCTTTTCCTCGCGCGCCGCGGGCGTCTCCCACCCGCGCTGGGGTCCCATGCGCCGCGACGGCTCAACAGTCACCGCTGGGCCAGTGCGGCTCCAGGCCAGCGGAGCCATGTTCCTTCTTCTAGTCCTTCTCAACGGCCTCAGGGGACTGCACGGAGGCCCCAGTAAGTCCAGAGCCTCGCCTTCTCCGCTTGGAGGGCTGCCCTTGTCGGTCCAGGCTCCGGCCCCAGACCTCCCTCCCACCCCGTCTGACCCTCGGCCTCGAGGTCTGCGGCCAAGGAGGCAGAGGCAGCGTCGGTGCGGAAACTCTTTTCATTTCTCTGGGCGGTTTCCTTGTCTGTAAAATGGTCAAAAATGAAAGATGTGGTCTTTTTGGCATTCAGAATTTTTCTGCTCTTCTAGAAATAATTGCACCACCATGAAGCAGCCATTTGTCAATGAGTTCCTCATTGGTAACTTCTCCGTGGAAAATTGCAGATCACCTTTGTATTCAGTATTCTATATCTTTTTTTTGCCTGCAAATGATCCCAGTTTCTCGATGCATTCCACTTTTTTTATTTCCATATCTCTTACATCAGTGTAATTTGTTATCGTTACTTAGTCAAACTGCCTGCCTGCGGATAGGAAAAGAGAGAGAATGAAACCTTAAGATTATAAGGGGTTAGGAAATGTATGGGTAAGAAGGACCAAAAGACAGCAGAAAAGGAAAGAAGATGCATATATTACACACAAAACGTTGGTAATGTAGAAAGACAAATGAAGAATTGGATTTAGAAATGAAAATGTAAGATTACAAGTATCAGAACATCTTTGCTTGTTTTTGTTTTAGATCTTCATAAAAAGTTTCTGCAGACCACAGTTCCCGAAAAGATTTCAACGTCTGAGGCAATCAAAGATCCAGGAAATAATGTAATTGAGAAATAATACTTTTATTTCTTAAATTGTGTGAAATTGCTTTTAATATCAAGACCATAGCTGCTGATGGTGGGCAGCAATTCAGTTCTTGGAGGCAGAGCTGAGTGCTCAGACCAGGTTCACAAGGAGGAACATTTTGATGAGAGGTGTTGAGGCACACACACACAAAAAAGCATTTATTTGGGGTTTGTTAGGACTGCACCCTGGGAGACACAGACCCAAGAAACACTTGAAATATGTTCCCCTAGTCTACAAAATGGTGGAAGAAAGCTACTAGGTTACATAAATTGTTAAGAATTAGGGTTGGAGCTGGCAAGAAGTAAGGGTGTCCATTAAGCAAGAACTGGGGCTGGAGTTTGAAATGATTACATAGCTGGGAAAAAGAGAGGGGGCTTGTGAAACTACAGGGTTGCATCCAGCAGCTGCTAGCAGATAGGGTTTTGAAACTGGTTGGTGTTGTCCTTGAGTTTGATACAGTTCAGAAAATTCAAATTCTCAGTGATGCAAGAATTTGTCTTAAACCCCATCCACTAGTGGACACCCAACTCCATTTGGAATGCCTGAACCATAGTTATTCCACTTTGTTAAATGATCTGAAACATGTCATCACTATTATCTCCATCCAAAGCCATGTATTTTACTTATTAATTCAACTCTATAAGAGAGTCTCTGCAAAAGTTTCTTGTTGTCTAAGTCTCATCTGGAAGGGAATTTACTTGCAAAACCTTGTGTTCAGTTCAGTTCAGTCGCTCAGTTGTGTCTGAGTCTTTGCGACCCCATGAACCGCAGCACACCAGGCCTCCCTGTCTGTCACCAACTCCCGGAGTCTACCCAAACCCATGTCCATTGAGTCGGTGATGCCATCCAACCATCTCATCCTCTGTCGTCCCCTTCTCCTCCTGCCCTCAATCTTTCCCAGCATCAGGGTCTTTTCAAATGAGTCAGTTCTTCGCATCAGGTGGCCAAAGTATTGGAGTATCAGCTTCAACATCAGTCCTTCCAGTGAACACCCAGGACTGATCTCCTTTAGGATGGACTGGTTGGATCTCCTTGCAGTCCAAGGGACTCTCAAGAGTCTTCTCCAGCAACACAG
This sequence comes from Okapia johnstoni, assembly GCA_024291935.2. NCBI lineage: Eukaryota > Metazoa > Chordata > Mammalia > Artiodactyla > Giraffidae > Okapia > Okapia johnstoni. The sequence continues at coordinate 29,516,503 of CM044327.1, forward strand.
TTCAAAAGCTTCCATTCTTCTCCACTCAGCTTTCTTTATAGTTCAACTCTCATAGCCATACATGACTACTGGAAAAACCATAGCCTTGACTAGATGGACCTTTGTTGGCAAAGTAATGTCTCTGTTTTTAATATGCTACCTATGTTGGTCATAACTTTCCTTCCAAGGAGTAAGCGTCTTTTAATTTCATGGCTGCAGTCACCATCTGCAGTGATTTTGGACCCCAGAAAAAATAATGTCAGCCACTGTTTCCACTGTTTCCCCATCTATCTGCCATGAAGTGATGGGACCAGATGCCATGATCTTAGTTTTCTGAATGTTGAGCTTTAAGCCAACTTTTTCACTCTCCTCTTTCACTTTCATCAAGAGGCTCTTTAGTTCTTCACTGTCTGCCATAAGGGTGGTGTCATCTGCATATCTGAGGTTATTGATATTTCTCCCGGCAATCTTGATTCCAGCTTGTGCTTCCTCCAGCCCAGCATTTCTCATGATGTACTCTGCATATAAGTTAAATAAGCAGGGTGACAATATGCAGCCTTGACCTACTCTTTTTTGTTTCACTAGAAAAATACTGTGCGAAACAAAGGGAACGTTTTCTTTTCTGCATAGTGATTACTCGCACCTGTGGCTGTGCTCCGACAAGGTGACACGTGTCCGTCTTCATGTTCCTGTCGTTGCAAAGGGAGCTGTTTCATCCTTTAATTGTTGCAGTGGATTTTCAACCTGGCACTTGAAAATTTGCTTACAATTTTGAAATAGATACTTATGGTAGTTGTGCATTTAGTCATTTGGGCAGAAAGACTGATGATACACAGTGTGAAAAACTATCAGGGTGCCTGCTACAATTTCTTATATCTTCTTCCTTGGAATTTTTCTTAATCCCCCAAATTTGTTATATCACCTTCTTTGGTATTGTATGAGGAAATCTTTTATTTCTTTTGCTTAGCCATCAGTATATGCTGGTTTATGTTTGACTTTCCACCAAGTTTGATGTTTAGTGAACAATTGCAAACCACACAAAGAACTTCAGAAAGAACTCTTCCTCAGTTGAGAAATTTCTACTGTTCAAAGTATTCATTACAAGATTTACACTTGTGTTTTGGCATTTTGGGATTGAAATATATGCAAATAAAAATTTAGAGAATACTTTAAAAGCATTTAAAGAATTGAAATATTGAATTGAAAATCTTGCAGCTGTGTCAGTGAAACTGTCAGAAGTCTAAACTCATGACTAATCATAAAAGAGCTGAACTGTTGAAAAGACTGTGAACTTGTGGACAAACTATAAATTGAACTTGATATGTTACTCAAACAAATGATGACCTTCCAACTGGCTTGTAAGGGCGATTTGTAAACCCAATCTTTCTGAAGAAAGCCAGCTAATCTTATAAAAGGTTTTGGGAAGCCTAGTGTTCAGGGACCCATGGGCTTTCGGAAGGGAGAGTGTTTATGTATAGACAGGCTTCCAGTTGTGTTGGTGCAGTTAGTTGAGGTAGACTACTTGTTGGTCTTCTCACTTTCAGAATCCTCATCAGTGGGTTGAAGCAGTTACTGACTACTGTCTAGAAGCTGTGGCTGTCTCTAATTGGCTGACTTTTAGAAACTTGGAGTTGTAATGATTTGCAAACTTTCAGAACCTAGTTATTTGAGTGTGGCTGTTGTTAACTGGCTGATTTTCTGATTGTACAGGGTGATAAAAATTATCTCTAATGGTAGTTACATAACTGGAGATTTTGGCCAAATGACAATATTTTTCCCATTTCCCCCCCAAGTTTCTGTCTATAAAGATTTAATTTTATAGTGAATTTTAAAAATTGAAGAATAATTATTTGCAACATTATGTTAGGTGCAAAACACAGTAATTCAGTATTTGTGTACATTAGAAAATAATCACCTTGAAAACCTAGTTACCATCTATCACTGTACAAAATCATTACAATATTATTGACAATATCCCCCGGACTGTACATTTCATCCTTATAACTCGCTTATTTTGTAACTGAAAGCTTGTGTCTGTTTATCTCCCTCACCTATCTCATTCATCCCCCTGCCCTCTTCCCTATGCAGCTACCTGCTTGTTCTCCGTATCTGTGGGTCTGTTTGCGTATGTTTGTCCATTTGTTTTGTTCTTTGTATTCCACATGTAAGAGAAGTCAGATGGTATTTGACTTTCTCTGTCTGACTCATTTCACTTACCTTAGTACCGTGTTGTAGGTGCATCCGTGTTGTAAATGGCAAGTTTTCACTTTTTGAGCGATCCCGTTTTGTGTATAAACCATATCCCCATCTGTGCATCTACTGCTGGGCACTTAGATGCTCCTGTATCTCGGCTTTTGGGAATAACTGCAGTGAGCATGGGCTGCATGTATCTTTTTCAATTAGAGTTTTTGTTTTCTTCAGGAAAAAACTCAGAAGTGAAATTTCTAGACCCTATGGTAGTTCTGTCTTTAATTTTTTGAGGACCCTCTATAGTATTTTACATAGTGGCTGTGCCAGTTTACATGCCAACCAACATTGTATGCGGGTTCTCTTTTCTCCACATCCTCTCACACTGTTATGTCTTGTCTTTTTGATCTTAAGTGTGAGGTGATATCTCATGGTTTTGATTAGCATTTCTTGATGATTGGTAATGTTGAGGATTTTTCATGTGCCTGTTGGCCATCTGTATGTCTTCTTTGAAAAAATATCTATTCATATATTCTGCCCATTTTTTAAATGTGTTGTTTGCTTTTCAGATGTTGAGTTGTGTAAGTTCTTTGTCTACTTTGTATATTGGCCCTTTATTGTATATATTTTATACCCTTTCATTGAATTTTTAATAACAGATACTGATGTTTTCTGCTGTACAATTTTAATTTGTTTCTTTATTACAGATTCTACACTTGTATTGAAATTCTCCATGTTCTCATTTTAATCACAGTTATTTACTAGATATTACTTGTGGGCTTGTTGTTATTCTCTATTTTTTATTTATTTGTTTTAAATCTGATCCTGTTCTTTAGCATTTGTTAATTTTGTTTAAGAGAAAGTTGGTGTATTTGTTTGCTAGGGCCCCTATAACAAAGAAACACAAACAATGTGTCTTAAGTGACAGAAACTTATTGTCTCATAGTTTTGGAGTCTAAAAGTCCAGGATCACGATGTTGGCAGCATGGGTTCTTTTTGAGTACTGTGGGGACAGATCGTTCCCGGCCTCTGCCATCAGCTTACAGAGACAGGAGAGTCTCCCAGTGTCTAGGTGTGTGCAAATTTCCTGTTTTTATAAGGATACCACTTACATTGGATTAGGGCCACACTGATGGCCTCTCCTTAACTTGAGTACCTCTGTAAAGGCCTTGTCTCTGAATAAGGTCACATTCTAAAGATAGGAATTCACATGTAAATTTGGATGGAGGGAGGAAACAGTGAACCCAAACAGTTGGATTTGTGTATGAAAGTTTGTAGAAGCTCTGGATGATGTCTTTTTGGAATTTTTTCTTCCTGTCAGTTTTGTACATTTCTTGTTAATTGCATCCTAATTTTGTTGTTGTTTTTCCCCTTTATTTTCATCATATTTATTTAATAACAAGGCATTTTTAGAGGGCACAATTTTCAGGTCCCCTCTAGACTCCACTCAGACTTCTTTCCAGAGTGCCATTCAAATGATTCTTCACAGAGCATTTGTCTACTGCAGAGAATCTTGTTTTGTTATAATAGAAAGTTGAAGAACTAAAAACTTTTAACTGGCTATTTCTCTTGCTAAAATAATTTTAAAAAATTAGCCAAATGAATAATTTAATGAATCTTGTATTGTCTATTATCTTCTAGAGGATTCTCTAGACATGTCTGTGATCTTCCTCTGTTCTCTCCTACCTTCTCTTCCAGAGGAATTTCATCGCTTGCATTCAATAAGCACAGTGCAATGGTACTTACTGTGTTATCTTGCCACAGGTGTAGTACATTTCTTATAGTTCTGTCTTTTAGAAGTGTCTCTTCCAATGAGTAGGAAAATTTACTTTCTAGGAGGGCTGGGAGTGAGCAAGCAATGGTTTCTCTCAGGTGAGGTGGGCATCTTGGCATTTACCTTGGGCATGGTGAGTTGGTGGTTTGTGTCTTAGCCAAGAGATGATTATCAGCAAGCTTATTCCTCAGATATATGAGTAATGGTGAATAGCAGGCATGTGGGAATGCTACCACCTAGTTCTCAACTCAGAATTCTGAAGATTTGCATATCCACATGGGAAGGGAAGCACATATAATAGTTATGTATTATTATTAATTTTGTCAATCTTAAAAGGATAACTTAGAGAAAACATTATTTAGCATAATTTTTGTAAGTGCTATTATTGATTTTTTTTTGGATGCTCATGTACAGGTGGCTTATGTCATTAAAATAGGAGGAAACCCATATTTTGTCCATCTCACAAAGCAGTAAGTAATTATTTTATCTTTTAAAATTTTAATTTTTTGGTGTATTGATTTTAAAAAATAATTATGCATAGAATCATTTTAGTTCAAATGTTTATTAGATATGTGTATACATTTGATACCTATTGTATATCAGTTTTTGGGTAAAGTCCTAAGCACACAAAAGGCAATGAAACAAGTAGTCTTAGTTAACTAATTTGTAATAAAGATGTATTCAGACACATCAATAGATAAATGAAGAGTTGTTTTATAATGCAATATTTTGATAAATGTGTAGATAGTATTCTTTGGAAATCAGGGAAGGCTTTTTGCAAAGAGATGACTTGAGGAAAGATACTTAGTTCTAAAAGAAGTGGGGTAGTGTTGGGGGGTATTCTGTTTTGAGGAAATCATCTGCAGGTTGATACAGAGTAGACTTTGTTGTGTGCAAAAAGTCAGTGTGAGAATGACTGGATGACATATTTTTTGAGGATTAAAGTAAAAGATTTTGGAAAAGTGGGCAGGAGCCAGATTGTAGAAGATCTGTAATGCCATGGTAAGGCTATTAGAAGCCATAAATATTTTTAAGCACATACTTATATAGGTCCATTGAGTCTCATAGGCTGTTTTTGAGGGGGTAACAATGGAAGTGGAATGTCTAATTATAGAATTATATAATAGTTTAAGTGCATGATGGTAGTAGCTTGAACAATGATCATTGCACTGGAAAAAAAATTCAGTAGATCTTGAGAACAGATTTGGTAGGATGATTGGGAAACAGTGATGAATTTTGGATAATTTAGTTGTTGCTTAAGAAAATTGGTGGGTTATAGTGTAATAAAACGAGGGGTATTAATGAAGGAGATATTTATCTGCGGGGTGAGTTTGGTTTGCATTGCTTGTAAGATATTCAAGTGGCTTTTTTTCTACTAGGTATACAAATATAGGAATTTGAATCTCTAAGGAGAGATTGGCAATATAGATTTAGCAGTAATTAAAAAAAAAATGAGAACTTACAGAGTGCTTACAAATACACCAGTGGCTAAAGATGGAATCTTAAGAAAGACCAGTATTTCTCTTTTTAGTTCTGCCAAAAGAGATCAAGCTAGAAGGGTCAGAGAGGTAGGAAGAGAGGCATGAGTGATGTGTGATGTAAATTAAGTGAATTTAGACTTAAATTAAGTGAATTTAGAATTAAGACCAAGTGGCCACAGTTTTCAAAATGATACCAGAAGTCCAGTGCAATGATTGTTTTAAAATTGTCTTTTGGATTTGACATTCTGGTGTTTATGGATCTTTCTTAGAGCAGTTAAGAGTGAGTAAGAATTGACAAACTAAAGAAACTGTGTGTAGACTACCCTTGATAAAATCTATTGAGAAGTGAAAATATGTAGGGAATAGCTAGAGGAAGACACAGGGCTGAGGGACAGTTACTCAGGATGATAATGACTTGACAGTAAACTTTTCAACAGTATTAAGATAAAAACATCCAAGGTAAGAGAAACCTAAGTAAGACGGTAGGTGCTGAGAGAGGGCATCAGAGGGCAGACACACTGAAACCATAATCACAGAAAACTGGCCAATCTGATCACACAGACCACAGCCTTGTCTAACTCAATGGAACTAAGCCATGCCATGTGGGGCCACCCAAGACAGATGGGCCATGGTGGAGAGGTCGGACAGAATGTAGTCCACTGGAGAAGGGAATGGCAAACCACTTCAGTATTCTTGCCTTGAGAACCCCATGAACAGTATGAAAAGGCAAAATGATAGGATACTGAAAGAGGAACTCCCCAGGTCAGTAGGTGCCCAATATGCTACTGGAGATCAGTGGAGAAATAAAGGAGCCAAAGCAAAAACAATACCCAGTTGTGGATGGGACTGGTGGTAGAAGCAAGGTCCGATGCTGTAAAGAGCAATAATGCATAGGAACCTGGAATGTTAGGTCCATGAATCAAGGCATTTTGGAAGTGGTCAAACAGGAGATGGCAAGAGTGAAAATCGACATTCAAGGAATCAGTGAACTAAGATGGACTGGAATGGGTGAATTTAACTCAGATGACCATTATATCTACTACTGTGGGTAGGAACCCCTTAGAAGAAATGGAGTAGCCATCATGGTCAACAAAAAAGTCTGAAATGCAGTACTTGGATGTAATCTCAAAAAGGACAGAATGATCTCTGTTTGTTTCCAACGCAAACCATTCAATATCATGGTAATCCAAGCCTAAGCCGCAACCAGTAACACTGAAGAAGCTGAAGTTGAACGGTTCTATAAAGACCTACAAGACCTTAAACCACTAGACCAATCAGGTATGACCTAAATCAAATCCCTTATGATTATACAGTGGAAGTGACAAATAGATTTAAGGGACTAGATCTGATAGACAGAGTGCCTGATGAACTATGGATGGAGGTTTGTGACACTGTACAGGAGACAGGGATCAAGACCATCCCCATGGAAAAGAAATGCAAAAAAGCAAAATGGCTGTCTGAGGAGGCCTTAGAAATAGCTGTGAAAAGAAGACAAGCGAAAAGCAAAGGAGAGAAGGAAAGATATTCCCATTTGAATGCAGAGTTCCAAAGAATAGCAAAGAGAGATAAGAAAGCCATCCTCAGTGATCAATGCAAAGAAATAGAGGAAAACAACAGAATGGGAAAGACTATGTGTTCAAGAAAATTAGAGATACCAAGGGAACATTTCGTGCAAAGATGGGCTCAATAAAAGACAGAGATGGTATGGACCTAACAGAAGCAGAAGATATTAAGAAGAGGTGGCAAGAATACACAGAAGAACTGTACAAAAAAATCTTCATGACCCAGATAATCACAATGATGTGATCACGCACACTCACCTAGAGCCAGACATCCTGGAATGTTAAGTCACGTGGGCCTTAGAAAACATCACTATGAACAAAGCTAGTGGAGGTGATGGAATTCCAATTGAGCCATTTCAAATCCTGAAAGATGATGTTGTGAAAGTGCTGCACTCAATATGCCAGCAAATTTGGAAAAGTCAGCAGTGGCCACAGGACTGGAAAAGGTCAGTTTTCATTCCAATCCCAAAGAAAGGCAATACCAAAGAATGCTCAAACTACCACACACTTGCACTCATCTCACACGCTAGTAAAATAAATGCTCAAAATTCTCCAAGCCAGGCTTCAGAAATATGTGAACTGTGAACTTCCAGATGTTAAAACTGGTTTTTGAAAAGGCAGAGGAACCAGAGATCAAATTGCCAACATCTGCTGGATCATCGAAAAAGCAAGAGAGTTCCAGAAAAACATCTATTTCTGCTTTATTGTCTATGCCAAAGCCTTTGACTGGATCACAATAAACTGTGGAAAATTCTGACAGAGATGGGAATACCAAACCACCTGACCTTCCTCTTGAGAAATCTGTTTGCAGGTCAGGAAGCAACAGTTAGATCTGTACATGGAACAACAGACTGGTTCCCAATAGGAAAAGGAGTACGTCAAGGGTGTATATTGTCACCCTGCTTATTGAAGTTATATGCAGAGTGCATCATGAGAAACACTGGGCTGGAGGAAGCACAAGCTGGAATCAAGATTGCCGGGAGAAATATCAATAACCTCAGATATGCAGATGACACCACCCTTATGGCAGAAAGTGAAGAAGAACTAAAGAGCCTCTTGATGAAAGTGAAAGAGGAGAGTGAAAAAGTTGGCTTAAAGCTCAACATTCAGAAAACTAAGATCATGGCATCTGATCCCGTCACTTCATGGCAAATAGATGGGGAAACAGTGGAAACAGTGGCTGACTTTATTTTTCTGGTCTCCAAAATCACTGCTGATGGTGATTGCAGCCATGAAATTAAAAGATGCTTACTGCTTGGAAGGAAACTTATGACCAACCTAGATAGCATATTAAAAAGCAGAGACATTGCTTTGTCTATAAAGGTCTGTCTAGTCAAGGCTATGGTTTTCCCAGTGGTCGTGTATGGATGTGAGAGTTGGACTATAAAGAAAGCTGAGCGCCAAAGAATTGATGCTTTTGAACTATGGTGTTGGAGAAGACTCTTGAGAGTCCTTTGGACTGCAAGGAGATCCAACCAGTCCATCCTAAAGGAGATCAGTCCTGGGTGTTCATTGGAAGGACTGATGTTGAAGCTGAAACTCCAATACTTTGGCCACCTCATGCGAAGAGTTGACTCATTGGAAAAGACCTTGATGCTGGGAAGGATTGGGGGCAGGAGGAGAAGGGGACGACAGAGGATGAGATGGTTGGATGGCATCACTGACTCAATAGACATGGGTTTGGGTTAACTCCGGGAGTTGGTGATGGACAGGGAGGCCTGGCGTTCTACGATTCATGAGGTCGCAAAGAGTTGGACACGACTGAACGACTGAACTGAACTGAAGATAGAAAGAGTAGAGAGGAAGAGCTTGAAATTACAGTACTAATAAAGTGATGTATCTTCAACACATGGCAGAGAATAAGATGCATAGTACAGGCGTGAGGGTTTGCTTTGAAGAAAAGAAGCAATCATTCTCAAAGATAAGGAGTGAGGATGGGCACAGGGGATCTGACAGTGAGGTGACATGGAAGTTACTGAGATGATTGACAGGAATGATGTCAAGCTTTTGTATAATTACAGAGGAGAATGAAAGAAAATTCTGACCAGGGTTGTTGAGAAGAACTTGTTACTCAGTTAAGGTTCAGTTCAGTTACTCAGTCGTGTCCAACTCTTTGCGACCCCATGGACTGCAGCATGCCAGCCTTCCCTGTCCATCACCAACTCCCGGAGCTTGCTCAAACTCATGTCCATCGAGTCGGTGATGCCATCCAGCCATTTCATCCTCTGTTGTCTCCTTCTCCTCCTGCCTTCAGTCTTTCCCAGCATCAGTGTCTTTTTCAATGAGTCAGTTCTTCGCATCAGGTGACCAAAGTATTGGAGTTTCAGCTTCAGCATCAGTCCGTCCAATGAATATTCAGGACTGATTTCCTTTAGGATTGACTGGTTTGATCCCCTTGCAGTCCAGGGGACTCTCAAGAGTCTTCTCCAACACCGCAGTTAAGGTTAGTTAAGGTTAGTGAATGTGAATTTTGTAGTGATGCTAAGAAAATCTTTCAAAATTTTGGCCTAACCCTATATTTTATTTTTGAGATTCAAGTTTAAAATCTATAATTAATGAGCAATAATGACAAGGATTTGAAAGTTCTATGCGGAAAATTGAGACCTGTATTATTTCACTGTTTTATATTTCTAGCAGTTTGGGTTCATTATCATGCATTTTTGTATTATGTCACTGTAGTTAAAATACCTCCCTCTGCCCCTGACTTATTTAAATGACCAGTATCTGGGCAATAGGATATGCCAAGATAATTGGCACTACTTTAAATTCTTCCTTTAAAAAGAAAATTTGTATTATGAAGAATAATTTTTATATATTTTCTGTTTACAATTTGACCATGTTTTTGTGATTTCTGCCTAGGTCATTTTTATCTTCAGCTTCTGTTATTTATTTTTATGACAAAAATCACACCCAACATTATCAGTCTTTGTCAGCTCAGGTAAGACTTAGGTTTCTTTGTTACAGATTTCTTATCCTGAATTTTCCTTAAAATATAAATATTATGAACTTACTAGGCTGTTATTTCACACATTCGGTGAAATTAAATATCCTGGACTAGTTCTTATTTCTGCCCGGTACAACTCACTGGGTCATGGACTCATATTAAAGCACTAAGGCAGTGAAAGTAAAAATACAAAGGAGATATCTGCGATGTCCATTTAAAAAAGAAGTTAACGATCTGTTTTTTTTTTTCTTTTTTCAGATGGATTGCAATTATCATGGATATGTTGCAGGTTTTCCAAATTCTCTTGTATCACTCAACATTTGTTCAGGACTCAGGTTGTAGCCTATTTAGAGATACTCCTTTTGCCAGTATTAGATCTTGCCAAACTGTAATATTTATCCTCCAGCACTTTTTCTAGTTCTACAGTCACCTTTATTATTTCGATTTCCTACGGCGTGAACCAGAATTACTGATAAAATAAAGTTAGTCACCCTGGCAGTATCCATTCCAGATGAGAGTCTACATGTTGATTGTAACAGGCTATGCTGCTTGAGGCTTTGAGCAATCCTGAGTATATGTAGTGTTGATTGGTTCTCTCCATACTAGTTTTCTCAAATTCTTTATGTTTTTACAGGTGTCTTAATTTTCTAGAATGATTGAAAATGCGGAATGCCCGAGTCTGGCCGATACTTTGGCTCTGCTCACAGTCCTTCTCAGGCAGAGAGCAGCTTTAACTCAGCCACGCAAATGATTTAGAACATGAAGTGTCAGGGGAGACATAGGGATTTCAAGGAGAAGGAAGGAACCCAAACTAAGGAAAAGAGTGCCTATGGCTGAGATCTTGGTTAGAGCATTAACACCCTAGGCGGACGTCTTAACCTGTTTAGGCACATAGATGTGTCATCGATGTGTGTAGATGTGCCTACATACTGGCACTTGGCATCTACCTCAACAAGGGTTAAACCATATGCTCCTGCTGAATTCCAGCACCCCCTGAAGGAGTGGAGTTCAGGGTTGAGAGCAGAAATGCGGCACTCTGTGCTCTGTGAAGACTGGCAGAACAGGCCTTCAGGTAGTTAGATATTCTCAGGAACAGATTGTATGAGCCCAATTCTTGTATTTCCTCATAGCTAGAAAGGCAATAAAATCCTTCATGGTGATGACTATTTCTTGTGACCAGCAGAAGCTTCATGAAACTAGCAGAAACTTTCTACAAAAAATACGTGCTTGATCACATGTACTCCACCTTCACAAAAATCACATATAAACTCTCCTTCCCCGCTGCCTCTTTGAAACAGTTCGAGCTATCTGAGGTACTATCACCTGGGCTGCAGTCCTCGTTTTGCTCCCAAATAAAACTTACCTTGCAGCTCTCTCGTTGTGCATTTTTTCAAGTTGACAGATGCATGCCACTAAAACTGGTTTCTTTAAGATAATCAAAATATTTCTGTTAGAATATTTGTAATAAAAAGCCAGACATATACTGTGTTATTACTGTCCGGTTCTAGAATAATACCTCAAAGAATAAAGAGATAAATAGAAAAACCAAGGTGACTTTAAATGTAAAAAAAATTTTTTTTGGCCAACATTTCTTATTAGAATTATAGTTCCAGTAGAATCATTTCAGATTTGTTTTGATTATTTTACCATTCAGGGGAACACTGCAGTTTAAAAACATCTCATATGTAGTTGAACCAGTTGAGTCTGTATCAGGATTCATGCACGTGATTTATGAAGAAAAAAATGATATAAGTCCTATTCCTCTGTTACTGGAAAATGACACTTATAGCTATGAGAGCTCACAGTATGAAGTCAGAAAAAGTTCGGAAGTAAGTGTGGACTCTTTATTTTAATGTATTCTGTGTTATTTTATAAAATGAAAAACACTTTCAGAGCAAAATTTGGTGACTTGTAAATTTTAAGTTTATTTTACTTTTTCGTGATGGCATTTCATGACTTTTCAGATGGGTGCAGATGAAATTTTTTGTTACGCTTCTTGTTAGATGAAAGTTTAGCAAAAACTTAGGTAATTGATTTTGGAACCAAAATATGTGAATATAAGATTAAATAAACCAAAAAGCTAATTTTCATATGTGGACATTTGGATAATTAATGTAAATTCTTCCTTTTCCTAAATTATTCTGGTAAGTTGAGTGAATATGTGATCAGAATTTCTAAATGAGTCGTTGTTATGTGAAAATTCAGAAAAGAATGATAATAGTTCGTGGCTTGCATAAGGTATGTGTAAAGCAAACTGATGAATTCTTCCTCCACAAAAACTTGTAAGCTGCCATAAATAACATTCCTGGCTCCAGTGAACTGTCAGTGATTGTAAACTTTAGTAGTATTTTTCTAAACCACATGGTTTGTCAAAAGTAGTTTCTAATAATTGATAGCAAAAAATCTGCCCACATGAAAGATTACTATGAAAAATGATCACAAGGCTAAGGAAAGGAAGGCTTCTCTGGTGGCCCAGTGGTAAAGAATCTGCCTGCCACTGCAGGAGACAATGGAGACATGGCTTTGATCCATGGGCTGGGAAGATCCCCTAGAGAAGGAAATGGCAACCCACTACAGTATTCCTGTCTGGATAATCCCATGGACAGAGGATCCTGACAGTCCATGAGGTCACAAAGAGTTGGACACCACTGAATGAGCACACAAGGAAAGGAAAGTTTTATGTTATAAATTTAATATTTCTAATATCAGCTGTTGTAAAAATCAAATTATGCCTGGGTATTATATAGAGTGCTGAATCTCACTGAAAATTCTTATTAACCATAGGCTGAAATTTTCTGAATAGTACCTAAAATTTGTATTTGAAAATCACCTTAATATATAATCAGTAGCAACATGTCTCTCAGTTTATCTCTGAACATAATTTCAATAGAATGTACATTTTTGGAAATTTCTCAGGACTCATGTTATGTGTTTTTCAGAGACCTGGCCCTACCAAATTATTCTCCCGATACATTGATATGTATATTGTTGTGGATAAAAATCTGGTAAGTTTTTTCTTTTTTTTTGCATTTATATTTTTAAATGATTTAATAATTGTCTTTGACTTGATTTAAATGATATAATGAAAATTTAAAAACCGTTTTCTGATAAATGTTTATTTTGCTTTTACCACAAATGAATTCTTAAAAATTGGGACTATACCAAGTTTCTGTTAATTCATTTAGTTTGTATTATAGGCGCTGTTTATTGCTTTTGTAAAGTGAACTATCTTTTCATTTTTTAAAGCTTGCCCTCTAGTTTTCTTTCTTTTTTTTCCAGAAGGGCTACATCCTCAGTGGAAATGTAGATTAGAACTCCTCCAAACTCTCAAACCCCACATACAATAATATTTAATTCCCTCAGCTTAATTGGAAGAATAGTCTACTACAAAGCAAATACGCCACTCCTTTTAAGCAAAAGGAGAAAATGAGTTATCTGTTTTGTTCTAGCTAAGTTCTAGGTAAACAAGTTATATTTTGTTCAACTAAGTTCAAGGTCGATGAAATGACAATTCTCATAATGAGGAGTCATGACTATACTTCAGGTCTCATATGGGTTTAGGTTTTGAGTTTATACAGCATAAGTGGTTAGTAGATTCTGTAATAGAAAGCTACATTTGACCCAGGTTGGTAGATTTGAGGGCAGCTGATGGAAGCAAGTCATACTTTTCTCTGGAGGAATGCAAGTTCAAGCAGGATTCCTACAGATGAATATCAGCCATATATGAGCTCAAAATCCATAAGAGATTTAACCACCATGTCAAGGGTTAGCAGAACAAAAAATCATACATTAGACCCAGAAAACTTATAAAATTTTAAGATATACGTTATAAAATATGTTTTTTCCCAGAAGGAAGTCACTGACTCTGGAGAGGTAAATATGAGTCAGGGCAGCAGAGCTAACTTTTGGCAGAGGTCACAGAGATTGAAGTGCATGATTCATTAAAGAACTGGAGCATCTTTTAGCATGGCTAAAGTGACCAACACATACACTAAAATCATATTTCTGTAAAATTACAAAGCAGTTCAAAGGAGGAGAGCAGAATTTTAGGACAATTAACATAAAGAAGGCAATAAAGGAAAAGAAAAATGTTGTACATTAAGTATTGCATAAATATGGAACAAATTAAAAGCTAAGATTAAGATAAAATATTTTAAGTCAAATATGTACATAACTATAGTAGATGTAGAGCGACTAAGCACTGCAGTTAAAATCCAATGTTAAGAACTTCACTGAAGGTCCAGTGGCTAAGAATCTACCTGGCAGTGCAGACGACAGGGGTTTGATCCGTGGTCTGGGAAGTTTCCACATGCTTCGGAGCAAACAAGCCCTTGTGTCCCGCAGCTACTGAGCCCACACTTTAGAGCCCGTGGGCTGCAACTGCCGAAGCCCACACGCCTAGAGCCTGTCTCCACAACCAGAGAAGCCACCGCAATGTGAAGCCTGCACACTGCAGTGAGAGCGTAGCCTCCACTCACCATAACTAGAGAAAGCCCACACATGGCAGCCAAGTCCCAATGCAGCCAATAAATAAATAAATACAATACAATGATAAGCTTTAATTAAAAGAACAGAGTATGATGCAAGACATACATGCACATAAGACACATGCATACATACGTATGCCCTCTGCTTGCAACGGCCATATCAAAAATAATATGTATGTCATGAAAGGAGAAGGCTATAAAACTATAAATCTAAAATCAAAGACAAAGTAGACTTTAAGGTAAGTGTAAGTTGTCTCTTGCTGGGTGGCATACCTTTCCAAAATTTAGTGGTTTAAACCAGTAATTATTTATTTGATTGGAAGCCCAGAGACCTTTCTGTACTTTTATCAGACCATTTTATCTAATCTGGTGGCCTTTCATTAATACAGCTATCTTAAAACCTTTGTAGTCATCTTTTTTTTTTATGGGGTTACTTTTTAAGCCTTTTTTTCCTCACACAGAAAATATTCTTTATTAAGATACAGCTAAAAGGTTCCATGGCATCCGGTCCCATCACTTTATGGCAAATAGATGGGGAAACAGTGGAAACAGTGGCTGACTTTATTTTTTGGGGCTCCAAAATCACTGCAGATGCTGACTGCAGCCATGAAATTAAAGGACACATACCCCTTGGAAGGAAAGTTATGACCAACCTAGATAGTATATTAAAAGGCAGAGACATTACTTTGTCAACAAAGGTCCGTCTAGTCAAGGCTATGGTTTTTCCAGTAGTCATGTATGGCTGTTAGAGTTGGACTATAAAGAAAGTTGAGTGCCGAAGAATTGATGCTTTTGACTGTGGTGTTGGAGAAGACTCTTGAGAGTCCCTTGGACTGCAAGGAGATCCAACCAGTCCATCCTAAAGGAGATCAGTCCTGGGTGTTCATTGGAAGGACTGATGTTGAAGCTGAAACTCCAATACTTTGGCCACCTGATGCGAACAACTGACTCATTTGAAAAGACCCTGATGCTGGGAAAGATTGAGGGCAGGAGGAGAAGGGGAAGCCAGAGGATGAGATGGTTGGATGGCATCACCAACTCAATGGACATGGATTTGGGTAGACTCCAGGAGTTGGTGATGGACAGGGAGGCCTGGCATGCTGCGGTTCATGGGGTCACAAAGAGTCGGACATGACTGAGCGACTAAACTGAAAAAGGTCTCAACAACTTCATTTAAGCAAAATATATGTTGCTATGTGGTTACCTGTGGCAGGTTTGAGAACTGACTGTGATCTTCATGAAGCCCAGTGGGGAGCTTGCGAAAGATCTCTTAGTGCCTTTTCTTGAAATCGCCCACCAGTGTGAAATTATTCACTTCTCAGTTTCCTAATGAAAGAGTACAGAGTTTATTTTATTTGTTTAGCATAATGTCCTAAACTTTCATCTATGTTATAACATGTGGCATTATGTCCTTTTTTAAGGCTGCAAAATGTCCCATTATGTGACTATACAATATTTTCTTTATGCAGTCACCTGTTAATGGACTTTTGACTTTCTTCCACTTCTTTGCTATTGTGGGTAACGATGCAAGGAACATGCGTGTGTAAATATCTCTCTGAGATCTTTCTTCTTTAAATGTTTGATAAAATACTTTAGTGAATCTACCACATCTTGGACTTTACTTTATTATGTGGCTTTTGATTACTGATTCAGTCTAATTATTCATTATTGATCTAGTCACATATTTAATATTTTTGTGTATTTCAGTCTTGGTTGGTTAGGTTTCTAAGAATTTATCTTTATTGGCTTTTCCAATTAGCATGTATCTATTCATAGTAGTCTCTTATAATCCTTTTTATTTTTGTGATAAACATTGTAATGTCTTCTTTTCATTTTTAGTTTTCTGTACCTTCACTTTAAAAAATTTTAATTTTATATTGAAGTATGGTTGATTTTCAATGTTGTATTAGTTTTGGGTGTACAACAAAGTGATTCAGTTATTTCTACATATACATATATCTATTTGTTTTCAGATTCTTATCCTATATAGGTTATTATAAAATACTGAATATACCTCCCTGTGCTACATGGTAGGCCCTTGTTGATTATCTGTTTAAAATATAGTACGTATATGTTAATCTCAACTTCTAATTTATCTCTTCCCATCTTTCCCCTTTGATAGCCATAAGTTTGTTTTCTAAGTCTGTGAGTGTAGTTCTGTTTTTAAAATGAGTTTATTTGTATCTTTTCTTTAGATTCCACACGTGTGTAACATTTGTGTTTCTCTGTCTAACTTACTTAGTATAATAATCTCTTGGTCTACCCATGTTGCTGCAAATGGCAGTAGTTCGGTCTTTTCATGACTGAGTAATATTCCATTGTATATATGTACCATATCTTCTTTATCTATTCATCTGTTGATGGGCATTTAGATTGCTTCCATGTCTTGACTATTTGTAAATAGTGCTTCAGTGAACGTTATAGTGCATGCATCTTTTTGAATTGGAGGCTTCCCAGGTGGTTCATGGAGAAGGAAGTGACAACCCACTCCAGTACCCTTGCCTGGAAAATCCCATGGATGGAGGAGCCTGGTAGGCTACAATCCATGGGGTCGCAGATTTGAACATGACTGAGCGACTTCACTTTCTTTCTTTCTTTCTTTTCAGGTGGTTCAGTGGTAAAAGATTCGCCTGTCAATTTAGGAGATGCAGGTTCCATCCCTGGGTCGGGAAGATCCCCTGGAGGAGGAAATGGCAACCCACTCCAGTGTTCTTGCCTGGAGAATCCCATGGACAGAGGAGCCTGTTGGGTTACTGTCCACAGGGTTGCAAAGAGTCGGACACTACGGAGCGACTAACACATCCACTTAATGATGTAAGCGGGTCCCCTTTTCTCCACACCCTCTCCAACATTTATTGTTTACAGACTCTTTGATGGTGGCCATTCTGACTGGTGTGAAGTGATTCCTCACTGTAGTTTTGGTTTGCCTTTCTTTAATAGTTAGTGTTGTTTAGCATATTTTCATGTGCCTCTTGGGCATCTGTATGCCTTCTCTGGATGTCTATCTAGATCTCTGCCACCTTGTGATTGTGTTGTGTGTTATTTTGATACTGAGCTGTGTGAAGTGTTGGTGTATTTTGGAGACTAACCCCTTGGCAATCCCATCATTCGCCAAAATGCCCTCCTGCTGTGGGCTGTCTTCATGTTGTTGATGGTTTCCTTTGCTGTGCAGGAGCCTTTCATTTTTATTAGGTCACAGTTCTGTATTTTTGCTTTTATTCTCATTACTCTCGAAGATAATTTGCTGCAGTTTAAGTCAAAGAGTGATCTGCCTATGGTTTCCCCTAAGAGTCTTACAGCATCTGTATATTATCTTTTACATTTAGGTCTTTAATTCATTTTGAGTTTATTTTGCTTTGTGGTTTTGGTGAGTGTTTAAACTTAATTCTTTTACCTGTGGCTGTCCAGTTTTCTGGATGAAATATTTTTGAAAATGGAATATTAAAGTTTCTAAGTGTTGTTCCCTTATTTATTTCTCCTTTTTAGTTTTGTTTGTACTTGCTTTATATATTTATATACTCTGATGTTTTGTGCATAAATACTTATAATTGTTATATATTCTTGATGGATTGATTCCTTTGTCATTGTGGAATGCACTTCTTTGTCTGTGTCACCATTTTTCGTTTAATTTTTATTTCATCTGAAATAAGTTGATTTATCCTTGATTCTTTGTGGTCACCATTAGCTTGGACTTTCTTTTTCCATCCTTTCCCTCTCAGTCTATTTTTGTCTTTAATGCTGAGTTTCTTATTCGCAGCGTATTATTGGCTCTTCTTTTTTTTCTGTTCAGCAGTTCTCTGTCTTTTTATTAGAGAATTTAATCCATGTACATCTCAAGTGATTCAGTTCAGTTCAGTTCAGTCACTCAGTCGTGTCCGACTCTTTGCGACCCCATGGACTGCAGCATGCCAGGCCTCTCTGTCCATCACCAACTCCCAGAGTCTACCCAAACCCATGTCCATCAAGTCGGTGATGCCATCCAACCATCTCATCCTCTGTCGTCCCCTTCTCCTCCCGCCCCCAATCCTACCCAGCATTAGGGTCTTTTCCAATGAGTCAACCCTTCGCATGAGGTGGCCAAAGTATTGGAGTTTCAGCTTCAACATCAGACCTTCCAATGAACACCCAGGATTGATCTCTTTTAGGATGGATTGATTGGATCTCCTTGCAGTCCAAGGGACTCTCAAGAGTCTTCTCCAACACCACAGTTCAAAAGCATCAATTCTGTGGTGCTCGGCTTTCTTCACCGTCCAACTCTCACATCCATACATGACCACTGGAAAAACCATAGCCTTGACTAGACGGACTTGTTGGCAAAGTAATGTCTCTGCTTTTAAATATGCTATCTAGGTTGGCCATAACCTTCCTTCCAAGGAGTAAGCGTCTTTTAATTTCATGGCTGCAATCACCATCAGCAGTGATTCTGGAGCCCAAAAAAATAAAGTCTGACACTGTTTCCACTGTTTCCCCATCTATTTCCCATGAAGTGATGGGACCAGATGCCATGATCTTAGTTTTCTGAACGTTGAGCTTTCAGCCAACTTTTTCACTCTCCTCTTTCACCTTCATCAAGAGGCTCTTTAGTTCTTCTTCACTTTCTGCCGTTCCCATCATCTCATGGCAAATAGAAGGGGAAAAAGTGGAAAGAGAGACAGGTTTTATTTTCTTGGGCTCCAAAATCACTGTGGACGGTGACTGCAGCCATAAAATTAAAAGACACTTGTTCATTGGAAGGAAACCTAGACAGCATATTAAAAAGCACAAGCATTACTTTGGCAACAAAGGTCCATATAGTCAAAGCTATAGTTTTTCTAGTAGTCATGTACAGATGTGAGAGTTGGACCATAAAGAAGACTGAGCACAGAAGAATTGATACTTTTGAATTGTGTTGGAGAAGACTCTTGAGAGTACTTCAAGGGGATCAAGCCAGTCCGTCCTAAAGGAAATCAACTCTGAATATTCATCGGAAGGACTGACGCTGAAGCTGAAGCTCTAATATCTTGGCCATCTGATGGCAAAGAGCTGACTCAATGGAAAAGACCCTGATGCTGGGAAAGATTGAAGGCAAAAGGAAAAGAGAGCAAAAGAGTATGAGATGGCTAAATAGCATCACCGACTCAATGGACATATGTTTGAGCAAACTCCAGGAGATAGGGAAGGACAAGGAATCCCAGAGTGCTGCAGTCCATCAGGTAGCAAAGAGTCACTACAGTTTAGTGACTGAACAACAACAACAAAAATGGGAGGCTTTAACTGTATATAAATTATATCTCAATAAATTTTATTTAAAATTTTGAGTTGGGTAACACTAAAAAACACATACTTCAAAAAACTGTATACCAGCTTTATCACTATGTCATAAAGAAAGCAGAATGCAATATATGCATTATCAGTTAGCAGAAAGTGGTACTGCCTTATTTATAGAACCATATTCAGCATCTTCCTAGTAAGAATTATATGCATTTTGGAAAAAAGAACTCTGGTGAATCCTCAAAATTTTTGATTGTCACCTCATAAGCAATTGAGGCCTTTTTTGTCTAGGTGAATCCAGTTGTTCAATATTTACACTATCTGATGATAAAATACTGAAGGTATAACCTTGAAATCATGTAGAACCTATCTGCTTAAAATATTATCTTATAGCAAAAATTAAAAGGAAATACCATATGGGCATGAACAGGAAATATAGAAAGCTATAAATCAGCTTTATTTATTACAATAATGGAATGAATTAAATATTTCCATTAATGTGCAAAGAATCTGTGAGACAGCTTAAAAGTAACACTGTTAGGTATAAAATATTTTTTAAAAGACCAGCAAATGTGTCAAGATTAGCTGTTAAAAAAAGAAAATCCAGATGATACTACTAACAGATAAAGTTTGGGATAGAACAATGTAAGGAGGAGAATGAAAGGAATATTTTATATTGTATGTTACAATTCAAATTCAAGATGAGTTTCTAATAATGAACATTTATTAATGAGTAAATTATGATGAAAGTATAAAAACAAAACCTCTGATAGTAATCAGAAGAATCTAAGAAAATCTAAAGATTGTGTACCTGTTTGTGTGTGTGTTAGGCTTTAACAGATAGACAGGAAATAAATTTTAACATATAAAGATCGAATTATTTATCAGCTTGCTTTACTAAACACTTACTGACCTTTTTACTTTATGAATGAGTACCGTGCATGCATGCTAAGTTGCTTCAGTCGTGTCCAACTCTTTGTGAGCCCATGGATTGTAGCCCGCCAAGTTCCTCTGTCCTTGGGATTCTCCAGGCAAGAATACTGGAGTGGGCTGCCATGCCCTCCTCCAGGGCATCTTCCTGACCCAGGGATCAAACCTGCATCTCTTGCATCTCCTGCATTGACAGGTGGGTTCTTTACCACTAGCGCTACCTGGGAAGTCTGTTAATGGATACCAAAAACATACACTGAAATGTCTATAGATTATATATGCAAATATAGACATCTCTTGGTCACAAGGAAAATACCAATAGTTTTGTAAAAGTAAAAACCAATTTGCAAAAACTCTATCATAATATATTAAAACAATAGGGAATAAAAGAGGTAAGGGAAAATTAATACAACTTAAAAGTTAAATACAATTTTGAGTAATTTTTCAAGGCAAAAAAGAAAAACTATAGTTATTAGCTATTTAATGTTATGGGCTTCCCTAGTGTTCAGACAGTAATCTGCCTGCAATGCAGGTGACCCAAGTTCGATCCCTGGGTTAGGAATATCTCCTGGAGAAGGAAAAAAGAATACCCACTCCAATATTCTTGCCTGCAGAATCCTATGGACAGACAAACCTGCTGCACTACAGTCCATGGGGTCTCAGAGTTGGACACGACTGAAGCGACTTAGCACATATTTTAAAAATTTGGAGGATATGTATTAATCGAAAGAGGCTAAGTTGTGCTATGGTGAAAAAATATCCTCCAAATCTTAATGGTTAACCATAGTTTAATTTTCATTCATTCAATCCGTGTCAACCATGCTCCTGGCTGACTCTCCAGGGCAGTAGTTTTCCATGTGTTGGCTCAGTACTAGAGAATGCTTAGGTATTTTGGCATTTCTAGATTGACTGTTTCTTTTCCAATTGCCAAACCCATAGAAGTGCCGATTAGAGAGATGTGAGCTACATTAAGAAAATGCTTCTCAGAGGTGGCATGAATCACTTTTGCCCTCATTGTGTTGGCCAAAGTGAATCAGCTGGCTGTGCTTGTCTTTAAAAGAAGCGTTCTTGAATTAGATACTACACTTGATCTTAGCCAAAATGAACATGAAATTGGACAAACTTTGGAAGATGGTGAGGGACAGGTAAGCCTGGTGTGCTGCAGTCCATGGGGTTGCAAAGAGGTGGACATGACTGGGCGACTGAACAACATCTTGAGTTAAAAGAGAACTGAATATTGGTAAACAAGGATAATGCCCGTTGCAGAGGATAGCATCAAAGCTAAACAGTGAGGAAATTCATATTCTTAAATAGTTTCTATTAGAAAAATAAGAATGAAAAAATTTGAATGAAGCTTTCAATTTAAAGTTTTAAAAATGTAAAACAAGAGAAATATAAGAACAGGTAATAATTTAAAAAGAAAGCATAAGCTGATAAACAGAAACTTAAAATGGATAAGTAGATTCACAAGTTGATTTGTTGAAAAGATAAAGAGGCAGAAAGTGTAATTAAGCGAAAAGACAGAAAACATGTTATGGTATTAAAAAGAATGAAGATGGTATAACTGTGGCCTTGGGGGAGATTAAAACAAACAAATACAAATTTCACAAATTCTCCAATGGAGATAAGAATTTAAATCTTCATATTGTACATCCTGATAGTTGAGATGGTAAAGAATCTGCCTGCAATGCAGGAGACCCCTTTTCAATTCCTGGGTCGAGTTGATATGCTGGAGAAGGGATGGCTACCTGCTCCAGTATTCTTGGGCTTCCCTTGTGGCTCAGCTGGTAAAGAATCCACCTGCAGTGTGGGAGACGTGGGTTTGATCCCTGGATTGAGAAGATCCCCTGGAGAAGGGAAAGACTACCCACTCCAGTATTCTGGCCTGGAGAATTCCATGGACTGTATAGCCCATGGCGTTGTGATAGCTTATGGTGAATGATGTCGGATTTGTGATCTCCAAAGGAGATTTAGCTTCGGGACCAGGGACCAAGCTTGATCACTCAAGAGCTTTTGCGTAGCAGAGTTTTATGAAAGTGAAAAAGGGACAGAGAACACTTCTGACACAGACATCAGAAGGGGGATGGAGAGCGCCCCCCTCACTAGTGCTAACAGTTATATACTTGTTAAATTAGTTATTACAATAAATCAAAAGAATGTCTCAAGGTTGTAAAGATCTTACTAGACCCACTCCCACAATTTACATTTTAAGATAATAGGACTAGCCAGAAGGTTTTCAGGAAAGAGAAACTGTCCTCAAGCAGGATACATTGTTGTTATAGAATCCTTAGTACAGAGTTTAAACTGAGTTGTTTGTTGTGTAATCATCAGGCTTAAAGAAAAAAATGTTTTATGTGTCTAAGACTAAGGAATGTAGAGAAAAAAAGATGTTTGTCCTTTCCTCCTCCTTGAGAATTCCAGACCCCATCTCCTCCTCAGGGACCACCGACTTCTTATCAACCAGCCTAGGAATTGACTCTCAGTCACAGAGGTGGACACGACTGAGCGATTTTCACTTTCACTTCACTTTTGTTGTACATCTTAACACAGTCAAACCCAGGTGGTGCTAGGGGTAAAGACCCCACCTGCCAATACAGGAGACATCAGAGACGCAGGTTCGATCCCTCGGTTGGGGAGATCTAGAGGAGGGCACTGGCAACCCAATCCAGTTTTCTTGCTTGGAGAATCCCATGGACTGAGGAGGCTGGAGGGCTGCAGTCCATAGGGTTGCAAAGAGTCAGACACAACTGAAGCAACTTAGCACGCATGCATGCATATGTCAATTATATTTCAAAAAATGAAAATATAAAGAATTTGAATGGATCAATTGCCAGTGTTAAATATAGATAATTTTAAAGGATAGTTTTAAAAAAATGTTTTAGGAAAACATAGTTCATAAGCTAATATAATTCTAGAGTGTAGAAACAACAAGCAACTTAATTTTAGGTAGTGCTTTAATATATAGTAAGCAACATTCACTTGCTCAATTCTGATAAAGTATGCATGCATACACACATGACCCATAAGGCTATCTTTCTGAAAGCTACAAACTTCTAAACTAAATATTATATTAATTTTGCTAGTATATTAATAAAATGTAATGTTTTATTCAAGGAATACAATGATGGCTTAATATTAAGTAATAATGAAGTGTATTACATCAATACACCAGAAGACAAAAATGATTATTATTTTGGTATGCCTCAGAAAGGCTTTGTATAAAAATTCAACTTTATTTTTAATAAGTTTTATAAATGGGGATATTTATAAGTGTTTCTCAACATAATCTAAAATATCCATCTTAAACTGGACACCATTTAATGATGAAACATTTGAGGTTTTTGGTGAAAAATCATGAGCAAAGCTCACATTTCTGATATCATCATTGTTTTTTAACATTTTCCTGGCATTTTTAAGCAGTTAGACATAAAAAGAGCTGATTGGAATAAAGAAGCATTACAAATACAAGTTATGTGGTGATATCAGAGGATGTATCCTAACATAGTGTCCATGATCACTTTAACAGTAAACCTTTTATTAAAGATTTTCCCTCTTTATAAATACATTTTTTAGTTCATGATTATATGTATTATTTTAGAAATAAGTACATTATGAAATAACACAAAAACTTTTATGATTCAATTTTCATGAACAATAAATAATGCCACAAGTTAAGTGCGTTAAACATTATTTGAGACACAGATGCATAGAATAGTCTTATGGACTCTGAGGGAGAAGGTGAGGGTGGGATGTTCTGGGAGAATAGCATTGAAACATGTATATTGTCATATGTGGGGCAGAACACCATTCCAGGTTTGATGCATGGGACGGGTGCTCAGGGCTGGGGCAGTGGGATGGCCCAGGGGGGTGGGGTGGGGGATGGGGTGGGAGGGGGGTTCGGGATGGGGAGCGCATGTGGACCCATGGCTGATTCATGTCGGTGTATGGCAAAAACCACTACAATATTGTAAAGTAATTGGCCCCCAACTAAAATAAATAAATTTATTAAAAAAAAAAACCATTATTTACATGGGGACACATGTAAACCCATGGCTGATTCATGTCAATGTATGGCAAAAACCACTACAATATTGTAAAGTAATTAGCCCCCAACTAAAATAAATACATTTATTAAAAAATAATTAAAAAGAAAGAAAAAAATAATTAGCCTCCAATTAAAATAAAAAAATAAAATAAAATCATGTCATTATATATTTTTACTTATTATGTAAATAACATAGATTTAATTAATGCATGCAAAGTACTATTCATTACATATATAAATGTCAATGAGCATTTCATGGCTTTCCGTTGGAATGTAACCTGCTACTTTAGTATACAGCATATTGTACATGTGTGGTGTATTAATAGTATCCATTTTTTTAAACGATAATGTATCTTTTTCAGTTTGATTACATGGGCTCTGATATAAACACTGTAACACAGAAGGTTATTCAGATCATTGGCCTTGTTAACACCGTAAGTTATTTAAACTATTTTTAAAATTTATTTTGTAAAAATATAGGTAATATGAATTGACGTATGTAATATTTTGCCATACTTTTGAAGAGTTTCCACATTCAAAATCCTGAATTAAATGTCTTAAATATACCTTTACAAAAATTTAATACAATGTTCAAATTTATTTAAAAATTTTCATTTATTTTCTCCATTTAGATATTTATCCAGTTAAAACTTACTGTTAGAATATCTTCCATAGAGATTTGGTCAGATAAAAACAAAATTTCTACTGAAGGACCTCCTCATTATGTTTTATATAAATTTTTAAACTGGAAGTATGAATTTCTCTCCCGACCTCATCGTACTGCATACTTATTTGCGTGAGTATAGCATCTCATATTTCTATAAATAAAGAAATAACCCCAAATGATTTTATATATTAATTATGAAAAATAAACATTTACATAATGTGTACTGAGTTCTGTAAATTTGGTAGACACCATGGGATGAGGAAAAAATGTAGGTTAAAATCTTTGTCCTCAAGTAGCTAATATGAGATGACACTTAAAAACTTGTACCAACCAACATGAAATTACCTGAAAAAAGTACAGTTACACAAAAGTATTGAAATAACTAAAGGAGGTTAATCGTGAGACACAGTTTGGTTTTTTTGCTTCTGTTGGCTTATAAACTCTTGCTAGCTGTTATCTCTGCATTCTTTTCTCTCATCTGATTAATTTTTGTGATTTTATTTTCTAATCACATGAATATCTAGAATCTAATGCTGAGAAAACCTATTTTATGCTTAGTAATATGCTTACTGCATAGATAAATGAGGAGGTCACAGAAAATTGAATTTTTAGGGTTATAAATGTAGAGGGAACCTGAATAAAATTATAAGCATTAGTCAATGGTATCTTGCATAGATTATCATGCCTCATACTTCTTATTATTCTGGATATTTATCACATTGAGAGTTTACAGATATGTATTGAAACATTCTTATCATTGAAAGTTTGAGAAAAATATATTCAAATATTTAGCATGTAGCGTGGTGTATATATATATATATGTATATGTATATAGTGTAGCATGGTACTTAGGATATCATATTTGTTAAATGATGTTTGCTGCTGTGAAAATTATTAATAATACTATTGAAAGGTAATTATAAAGAAAATTGTTATTTTTTAGCTTCAAGGAAAATCCTACTTTTATAGGAGTCACAGTTCCTGGAAGAATATGTGATAAGCTTTTTGCTGCAGGAGTTGCTCTGGTATGTAATTACTAACAAGTTTGCTCTGATTATTCTCATGTTCCAAAATTTCCTAAATATTTCAAGGCATGAATATATATATTGCTAAGTTTATTCATCCTTTAATAGTATTATTATTACTAATTAGGATCATAATTAAAATTAAAGTATATAATTTCTTTAAAAATACAAATATTTATAAACTGAACAGATTATAATTTATTGTTTTAAAAAGAATTTGGCCTTTGTAAGTCCGTTTAATTGTTTTGAGCAGTGGTATGCTTGCATCAATATTTATTATAGAATCAATGCTATTTTAATGTTAATTATTGAATGTGTTTTCCTGAAAATTAATGACCAGAATTATCAATAAAAATAAATATCAAAATATCAAATAAAATCATTTTCTTCAAAATTAATAATTTGTATACATTCATGTGCTTTTTAAAATTAAGTGACATTATTTTTCTTTTTTTTTAATTAGTTTATCTATTTTTTAACTTTACAATATTGTATTTGTTTTGCCATACATTGACATGAATCCACCATGGGTGTACATGTAACTTTTATTACTGTATTCAGTTCTTTGTTGTGTGTTTAGGGGAAGCAGGCTGTTGCCAGAAAGTACAGTCATCAGATATTCATAATCTGTTGTTTTCTACTGAGTTTTATCCCTTTTAGAGCAAGCTATATAAAAAGTAGCAAAGGGAGCTAATTACAGTGCTCCAGAAAAATAAGGCTACACTGTGATTTTTATACTGACCCACTTATATATTTAGTTGACTTTTAGTAGCATGTACAGTAATTCAAACTGCCATCCACAGAAGAGACAGATTTAAAATCTGTACTGGTATGTACTTGCTACCACAATTATAAAAGATATATTGATCGATTAGATAAATCTAAAGCCAGTTCTGGAGCTTATTTATTACCATAGCTGAAGAAGAATCAAGTATTTCCTAGGAATTTGTTTTTATTCTCAGTCCTTGCTCTTGGTCCCCTTTCACCCAAAGCCTGAGGAAAGGCCAATATTTCTGTTTTTGTGCCAGCGCCATACTATTCTGACTACTATAGCTTTTTATTTTTCTATAGTATGAAGTCAGGGAGCCTGATTCCTGCAACTCCCATTTTTTCTTTCTCAGGATTGCTTTGGCTATTCAGGGTCTTTTGTATTTCCACAGAAATTGTATAATTTTTTATTATAGTTCTGTGGAAAATGCTGTTGGTAATTTGATAACGATTGCATCGAATCTGTAGACTGCCTTGGGTATTACAATCATTTGACAATATTGAGTATTCCAATCCAAGAGCATGTTATATCTCTTCATCTGTTTATGTCATCTTTGATTTCTTTTCTCAGCATTTTTAGTTTTCTGAGTACAGGTCTTTTGTCTCTTGAGGTGGGTTTATTGCTAAGTATTTTATTAGTTTTGATGCAGTGGTTGTTGTTGTCTGTTGCTCAGTCGTGTCCAGCTCTTTGCAACCCCTGTGGACTGCAGCATGCCAGGCTTCCCTGTCCTTCACCATCTCCTGGAGCGTGCTCAAACTCATGTCCATTGACTTGGTGATGCCATCCAACCATCTCATCCTCTGTCGTCCCCTTCTCCTCCTGCCCCCAAGCCTTCCCAGCATTAGGGTCTTTGCCAATGAGTCAACTTTTTGCATCAGGTGGCTAGAGTATTGGAGTTTCAGCTTCATTATCAGTCCTTCCAATGAATATTCAGGATTGATTTCCTTTAAGATTGACTGGTTTGATCTCCTTGCAGTCTAAGGGACTCTATACTTTGTTCCATTGATCTTTGTGTCTGCCTTTGTGCCAGTACCATATTGTTTAAATTTCTTATTCAGGCTTAATTGACATACATTATATTAGTTTCAGGTGTAAAATATAGTGATTTGTTATTTGTATATATTGCAAAATGATCACCACAAAAATCTAGTTAACATCTATCACCACAAATAGTTACAGAATTTAATACTATTTTGATTACTACAGCTTTGTAATATAGTTTGAAATCAGGAAACATGATACCTCCAGCTTTATTCTTTGTTCTCAAGATTTCTTCAACTATGTGGGGTCATTTGTCTGCCATTCAAATTTTAAGATTGTTTTATTTTGGTGAAAATTGCCATTAGAATTTTGATAGAGGTTGCAGTGAACCTGTAGATGGCCTTGGGTAAAATGGACATTTTAACAATATTAATTCTTAATAATAATTCTTAACAATATTAATTTCATGAACATGGAATATCTTTTCATTTATTTGTGTCTTCCTCAGTTTCTTTCCTCATTGTCTTACAGTTTTCAGTGTATAATTCATATCCTTGATTATATTTTGTTTTTTTAATACAGTTATAAATGGCAGTGTTTACTTAATTTCTTTTACTGATAGTGTATTATTAATGTCAGAAACACAACAGACTGTCTTATATTGACTGTGTGTCTAGAAACTCTACTGAATTAATGTGTTAGTTCTAACAGGATTTTTTTTGTGTGTATGTATGTGTAGTTTTAGGATTTTCTATGTATAATATCTTGCAATTTGGCAATAGTGACAGTTTTATTTCTTGTTTTCCCATTTTGGATTTTTTTTTTCCTTGTCTCTTTGCCCTGGCTAGGACTTCCATACTATGCTGTATAAAAGTGGCGATAGTGGGCATTTTTGTCTTATTCTTGTTCTTAGGGGAAAAACTTCTCATCTTTTTAACAGTGAATGTGATGTTAGGTGTGGACTTGTTGGATGTGGCCTTGATTATGTTGCTATATATTCCCTTCATACCCACTTTGTTGAGAGTTCTTAAAAATCATAAATGGATGTTGAATTTTGTCTATTTTCTATTCATTATCCTCGTTCCCTATTTCTTTTTAAAATCTTTCGTTTTTCGTTTTTTGCCTTCTATGGTTTTAACTGCACATTTTATATTACTTCATTTTCTCTCCTTTCTAGAATAGTAATTACATTAAAAAATTTAAGCAGACACCCTAGAATTTATAATATATACATTTATAAGTACTTTTATTGTAATATAGTTTGAATTAACTACACTAAACTAACTTAACTAAAGAACAAGCTAATCTACTTTGAAAAATTTTCAGAGTTACCTGGGCTATGTTTTCATTAGGTATGGAAATACATGCAGATATGAGAATGGCTGTCATCCAGAAGCTTACCGTACTTACAGTTCCCTAGAAACAAGAAATATGCTACAGCATTCAGAGGCCACATAAAGAAGCACCAGGTTTAATCAAGAAGCATAGGAGGCAGAGGGAAATGTGGTGAAGAGCCTCTTGTGGTTTCTTTGGGAAGAAACAGAGAGATTAAACAGGTCTCCAGTTGGCTGGTTTCAACAGGCCATGAGGCATAGAGGCTGTGCTTAGTTGTCTGGTACTTAGCCCTGGTGTGACCTTGGCAGGTGGATAACAGCCTGGTGTATGTGAGTCTGATAAAGTGAATGGTAAGGTATATGGGCTCTGGATTGATTGGTCTGTGTGTGAAAGGTGCGTTTGTAGGTGAGTTGTCTACTCTGTGAAGCAATTGGATAACTCTTAAGAGGGGCAGTCCTCCAAGTTGGTAGGGCCCTAGATATGAAAGCATCAGAATACAGAAAATGTGATATTAATAAAGTTAGTCCTGTTGTGCTTTGAAATATTATCAAAATTTGACATAACAGAAGAAGAGACTTTTAGAGCTTAGGGCATAAGTTTTGCTAAATGCATAGAAAACATTTTATTATGAGAGTTAGAAGGAGAAACACAAGTAGAAGTATAAGGATTTCTTGTAGGCCAACCTGTAACTAAATTTCCCATTTGTATGATGTCAGCAAAAGAAATATATCTGAAATTTCTACAGTCTCCAACAGTGTTTGTGCAGTTATAAACTGTGTTAAAAATTATATGTGTTTTTTTGGAAAATAATATCCTGGTGTATTTGGGGAGTAAAGGTGGCAAGTCGGTCAGGCAATTTATGTTGTTGGAGAGTGTCAGTAGGTTAGTTTGGTAAAGTGCATATAAAGATTCATGGTTTTTGTACGTATTCAAAGGGAAGCGGTGGTTGTGGCGGTCATGGTCAGGGATGTAGGGTGGGAGGTTGTACAGTGGTAGAGAACTAGAGAAAGTGGTAGGAGAAGGCGCTGGGGAGTGAGTGGTCCTCTCCCTAGGGTCAGGGGGGTTCACTGATACAGGGCAGATGATTGCTAGGGAAAGCAATAACCTCCACCAGTTTTTAGAATAGCACAGATTTTCATTTAGACATGGAGTGTAGGGATATATACTTTGACAGAAAACATATAAGTATACCCTTGTCATGGGCCATAAAGACAGCAAGCTCAGGAAATGCAATAGAGTCCCTAATATCAAAGTAGGAAAACCGTTACATGACCCGTGTGCATTTGTGCCTTGGGAGCAGCAGGCCCTGGGCATGCCTGGGGTGGTGGCTTTAGTGTCTGAGGAGAAGTGGTCTCCGTGCAGGATGCAGAGTCATCTCCAGGCAGGTCTCAGGCTGGAGTGATATCATTTGAGGCGATACCATCTCTAGCAGTGAGACCCTGGACCAGCGCAGTGTTGTTTGGGGGTATAGAACTAGGATATCCTTTTAAAGGTGTACTGACTTATTAATGCACGTTTTATTTTCGTGGCTCTGTGGTATTAAAGTGATGCTAAAGGCCTTGTGTCGTTTGAAGGCAATGTTGGGCCTGTGACTTTGACTTATAAATATCTGCTAACTCAAGGGGCTTGTGGATACACTGCAAGGAAAGGTGACATTGGCACCCCTGCAGAGCCTGACTGGCACAGCCCCAGTTACATGTGGCTTGATCTAAAAGTGTTCAACAGTCCAAGGTTTTGCCCTATTAGATGATGGCAAGAGTTCTGTTATAAATAGGTTTTCAATTATATGACCTGATTTTGGTGTATGTTGTTAAGAGGAAGTCAGGTTGTTTGCCATTTGAAATATTTACACATGTGTTTAGGGCTCCATAATCATTCTGAAGGCAGGCACCCTAATTTGGCCAGTCAGTATGGGCCTTTTGCCTCAGTTGTTGGTTTGGTTGATGAGAGGAGAGCTGGTGAAGGCTTTGGTTTGTAAGGTTTGTATTAGCCAAATTTGAAGGCATGTGGGCCTCAGCATTTGCCATGTCTGGTTGGAAAAATGGCTTACTTGAAGGATTTGGGCCTCCAGATTGCAAACCAATGAAAATATTGAGACCAACAGTAATGAGAAGAACAGTCAACAGAATGTTGTATAGCTGCACTTGAGAGGCTTTTGTTTTTCATTTGTTTTTGTGGTAATGAAAGGTTTAGGCTCAAATGGATCTGATATCAGATTAGCAACAGCTTAGACCACGAGGAAATCTGTGGTTAATAGAACTCAGAAGAAGATGTATCTGGATCTGGTCTCCAACCCTTATGGGTTGGGGCAAGATAAAAAATTTCCAGCAATAGGGGAGACATAATTACAGGGACTTACCAGTGAGTCTTTACATACATGAAGACGAGACATAACCCCCTTTAAATACAGGGAAGGGAAATGGAAAAATGTCTTAAAGTTTGTGTGGTGTGAATCAGACAAGGATCCTTGAATTAAGAGAGATTAAGAGCGTGGGCAATATAGATACCCATTTAGGAGTCAATTTGTTGGACCAGAATTTGAAAAAGAATTGTTTGAAGAAACCATTATGTCTCTCAACCATTAAACCACTGATCTGGACCCTATGAGGACATGAAAGTTTTATTGAATGCCTTTTCCAAGAGATCAGCGTTCTGTCTTCTGAGAAATAAAGTGGGTTCCTTGGTTAGTATTTTTCTTTTCCTTGGTTACCATTAATGATGTCTGTCACTATGAAGAGAATAAAGTGTGTCCTGTCAAGGGCTTCTGTTTTGTCCTAAGAACTGCTTTTGATCAAAACCTGGGAGCCAAAACAAAACAAAACAAAACACCTGGGGACCTAGAGAGTGTCACACTGAGTGAAATAAGAGAAAGAGAAATATCATATGGCATCCCTTATATGGAGAATCTAAAAAGAAATGATACAGATGAACTTATTTACGAAACAGAAGAAGACTCACAGGCTTAGAGAATGAATTTATGGTAACAGGGTTGGGGGGAAGGGTGAAGGGAAGGGATGGTTAGGGCGTTTTGGATGGACATGTACGTCTTCTCCTCTGAACTGTTCTTGCCATTCCCTCAAATGCCACCTTGCTCTTGCAGCATCAAGAACCCAGTAACTTTTTAAGAATACTGTTTTTAGAGCAGTTTTAGGTTCACAGCACCATTGAGAGGGAGGTCCGTGTACCCCTCTCACCTGCACATGCACAGCCTTCTTTGGTATCAGCATCGCTCGCCAGGGCGGTGTGTTTCTCACAACTGGTAAACATACACCGGCCCATTAAAATCAGCCAGAGTTCATATTTGCCTTGGCGTTCAATCCTGGTGTTCTACATTCTATGGATTTGGCCAAATAATGACTTGTATCCGTCATTATGGCATCATACACAGTATTTTCACTGCCTTAAAAATCCTCTGTGCTCTGCCAGTTAATTTCTCCCCTCCCCACCTGCAACCATGGATGTTCTATTTTTTCCCCCAGAATGTCCTATAGTTGGAATCATACAATATATAGTCTTTGCAGGTTGGTTTCTTTCATTTAGTAGTATGCACTTAAATTTCTTCCTTGTCTTTTCATGACCTTGCAGCTCATTTCTTTTTAAGGGCTGAACAATAGTCCATTGTCTGAACCATGCCACCGTTTATCTGTTCACTTACTAAAGGACATCAGGAATGCTTACAAGTCTTGGAAGTTATGAATAAAGCTGCTGTAAACATCTGTACAGATATTGGGAATGACCCAGAAGAAAACATCCAAGCCTACTGAGGATGCTTTAGTTATCTGTCACTATAGATAATAATTAGTTATCTATTCCTATTGCTATGTAACTGGTTGTACCAAAGCGTATCACATGGAAACAACCCAGTTCTGTGGATCAGGAATCTAGGAACAGTTTAGTGGGTGAAATTAAGATGCTAGTTGTGATACTCTCAAGGTTCAACAGAGAGGGAATTTGCTTTCAAGCGCTATCATGTGGCTTTTGTAAGACCTCAGAAAATATTTTCCAGCTCACTTCTGAGGGCCTCTCCACAGGCCTGCTTCATGATACAGTAGCTGTCTTCCCCCAGAGTGAATGAGAGAGAAAGACACAAGATCCAAGAAGTCAGTTTTGTTAATTACTTTTCTTGGAAATGATTTGTTGACTACTTATGACTTCTGCTTTATTGACTATGGCAAAGCCTTTGATTGTGTGGATCACAAAAACTGTAGAAAATTCTGAAAGTGATGGGAATACCAGACCACCTTACCTGCCTCCTGAGAAATCTGTATGCAGGTCAAGAAGCAACAGTTAGGACTGGACATGGAACAGCAGATTGGCTCGAAATTAGGAAAGGAGTACATCAAGGCTGAATATTGTCACCCTGCTTATTGAACTTATATGCAGAGAACATCATGTGAAATGCCAGGCCGGATGAAGCACAAACTGGAATCAAGATTGCTGGGAGAAATACCAATAACCTCAGATACGCAGATGACGCCACCCTTATGGCAGAAAGTGAAGAAGAGCTTAAGAGTCTCATGATGAAAGTGAAAGAGGAGAGTGAAAAAGCTGGCTTAAAGCTCAACATTCAGAAAACTAAGATCATGGGATCCGGTCCCATCACTTCATGGGGAAAGAGATGGGGAAACAATGGAAACAGTGAGAGACTTTATTTTCTTGGGCTCCAAAATCACTGCAGACGGTGACTGCGGCCATGAAATTAAAAGACGCTTACTCCTTGGAAGGAAGGTTATGACCTACCTAGATAGCATATTTAAAAGCAGAGACATTGCTTTGCTCACAAAGGTCTGTCTAGTCAAAGCTATGGTTTTTCCAGTAGTCATGTATGGATGTGAGAGTTGGACTTTAAAGAAAGCTGAGTGCCAAAAAATTGATGCTTTTGAACTGTGGTGTTGGAGAAGACTCTTGAGAGTCCCTTGGACTGCAAGATCAAACCAGTCAATCCTAAAGGAAATCAGTCCTGAATATTCACTGGAAGGACTGATGTTGAAGCTGAAACTTCAATACTTTGGCCACCTGATGCGAAGAGCTGACTCACTGGAAAAGACCCTGATGTTGGGAAAGATTGAAGGCAGGAGGAGAAGGGGATGACAGAGGATGAGATGGTTGGATGGCATCACCGACTTGATGGACAGGAGTCTGAGCAAACTCCGGGAGTTGGTGACGGATAAGGAGGCCTGGCGTGCTGCAGTCCGTGGGGTCTCAAAGAGTCGGACATGACTGAGCGACTGAACTGACTGACTGACTGACTGGAAATGATGACCTGTCTCTTCTGCTATATTAAATTAACTAGAATCAAGTCAGGAAGTCCAGCCTACACTCACTGGAATGGGAATACACAGGGACATAAATATCATTGGGGTGTATTTAGAGACTGTTTACTATAAAGAGAATGTAGGATTGATTATTAAAAGATTATAAAAACATTTCGTTTAAAATAATTCAGAGAAGTAATGCATTGTGGTGGTTAAGCCCTATTTTATTTGCTAAGATAGCTGGTATTGTCAATTAACAGTATCTTGAAATTAAAGTGTTGTGTTACTCATCCATCCATGTTTAATAATACTTGTATAACTCTACTACAGATGTATCTGCATAAGTTTCTTGGGTGAATTAATTAATTTTATATACTAATTTTTGATTAAGTACATAATTTTTTATACCTGAATATGATCCTTAGCTAACTAATTTTCTTTTATTTCCCTTATATTTAGTATTTAGAGGGCTTATCGTTGGAGTCATATGCTGTCAGTATCGTGCAGCTGCTTGGCCTCGATGTGGGAATGAGTTATGATAATACTGAGATCTGCCATTGTTCAGGGGATGTTTGCACAATGTCACCAGAAGCTTTGTAAGACCATTTTCTTTATTAAATACACACTGTACTTAAATTCTTTTGGGGGGGTTAGGAACTTTATGTTTCTATTAATCAAACTGAGTTAATTGATAGTTATAGAGAATTATACCCCACTTTAGGATACACATCCTTTTCAAGTACAGGTGGAACAGACACCAGAATAGTCCCAAACCCCCACACCTCTCTACGCCTCGGGACAGTTCTCTTCCTCCTTCCTACCTTCCAGAGTCTGACTTCAGTTTTTATCTGCTGGCTAGATTGAAGGTATCCTCTGGGGCACGACATGTGAATTGTGTAATTTCAGTGATTCTGCGTGAAATCAAATGCTTTAATATTTGCATTATATAATGTAAGGATGGATAGTGCAATTCATGTAAGCAATTTTTTTTAATTTAGAAAGACATTAAGTTGCAAATAAGTAAGCATGCCCCACTGAGAAAGACTGCTGAAAAAAGGAAAAACCTTTTTTTTTTTAATTAGTATCATTTAAGGGGTCCTGCATTTCCATTTTGCATTGGTTCCTGCAAATCATGTAGCCACTCCTAGTTGAGCCACATCACTATCAAGACTTGTTATGCTCAGTTTGTTTAATCCGAATTATTTTGGGGTTGTAAAGTTACCTCATATTGGTTTTAATCTGAATTTTGCAGGAAGCTAATGATGTTGAACATATTTTCATGCTTTATAGCTTTGTGCTTTATGTCTTATTTGAAGAGCCTATTTAAACATCTGTCCATTAAAAAAAAATAAATTAGATTTTCTATGTTCTGGCTATTAGTTATCTGCCAGATATATGATTTTTGAGTATTTATCCTTAGGGTACCATTTTTAAGATAACCTTTATAATTTTGGTGAAATACAATTAGTCAATTTTTTCTTTATGCATATAAAACTTATTCAGTTTTGTAATACATTTTGAGTTGATTATTGTGTGTGTGTTTAACTTTATTTTAATCTTTGCCCTATGGATTTCCAGTCATTCCAACAGCAGTTGTTGGAAAGACCTTTCTTTCCCCCACTTAATTGCCTTGGTGACTTTGTAAAAAACCAATTTACCATAAATGTGTGAATTTTTATTGGACTCTCTATTTTATGTCATTAATCTGTATGTTTATCCTTACAGAAAAGCATGCTATCTTTATTACTGTAGCTTTATATTCAATTTTTGAAATCGGGTAGTTTAAGTCCCCAAGTTTTTTCATCTTTTCCAGAATTGTTTTGGGTATTCTAGGTACTTAGCATTTTCTTAAACATTTTTTGTCAGATTTCCAATTCTTATGAAAACTTTTGAGATTTTTAAAATTTGAAATATAGATTATTTATCACATTATGTTAGTTTCAGGTACATAGCATAACAATTATGACTTTTGGTGAATATAAATATATAAATCTCTGAATCACAGTGTTAATCAGGCTATGCCACATTTCCATCTGCACGGAAAGTTCTTTTGTGAACTTTGCTGTGCTTAGTCCGATCTTTGCGACCCCATGGACTGTAGCCCGCCAGGCTCCTCTGCCCATGGGGATTCTCCAGGAAAGAGTACTGGAGTGGGTGCCATGTCCTCTTCCAGGCTATCTTCCCAACCGAGGGATGGAACTCCGGTCTCCCGCATTGCAGGCAACTTCTTTACCATCTGAGCCACTTTGTCCTTCTACCTTCCTCCAGGCAACTGCTGATCTGATTTCTGTCAATGCAGTTAGCTTTCCTGGCTCTAGAATATTATGTAAATTGGATGATGTGTACTCTCTTTTGAGTGTTCATGCTATAAAGTTATAATTACTCTCAATTATTTAAGCTTTTTTTCCTTTAATTATTTGAATATATTTGTAATGGCTCCTTTCAAGTATTTTTGTGTCAGATCTGACACCTGGGCCATCTCAGTGTTGCTTATTATTGACTGCTTTTTAAAAATTGACTATGTATTACATTTTCTTATTTCTTTGTATGATTATTATTAGTAATAGCATATTGGATATTGTTGATAGCACAATAGAAAGCCTAGGTTGTCATACCTTCCTCTGGAAAACCATTGATTCTTTATCTACCA
This sequence comes from Okapia johnstoni, assembly GCA_024291935.2. Taxonomy (NCBI): domain Eukaryota; kingdom Metazoa; phylum Chordata; class Mammalia; order Artiodactyla; family Giraffidae; genus Okapia; species Okapia johnstoni. Next base: position 29,553,824 of record CM044327.1, read on the forward strand.
GGCAATTCAATTATTGGGTAACCATTTTAACTTTTATGTGCTTGATTTTATGCTTCACTAACATGAGTCTATAGATAACTCAAGGTATTCCCAAATCCCTCTAAAATGTCAGGGCTGAACTTCCAAACTTGTTTTGTCTGGAGATCTTGTCAAGGCTTGAGTTTAGGCTCTAACTGTTAGAATTGATGGAGAGTAGATTTTAGTATAGAGCCGAGGTTAACCAGCAATGAACCATAGGCCAAAGTCTGCTGCCTGACTGTTTTGTAAATAGATTTTTTAGGCTTCTTGTTTCACATGTTGTTTATGGCTGCTTTTGCACTGCAGTGGCAGGTTGAATAGCTGCAACAGAGCATGTGGCACATAAGCCTATAATATCTACTACGTGGCCTTTCACAGAAACGTTTGTCAAAACTTGCCTAGGGCATAGTCTTTACTTTTAAACCATATTCTTTCAGTGTTTTAGTTGGATGTGAAGATATTAGCAAACTTCCTGTAACAACTTTCTCACTGTGTCAGGACATATCCCTACTGTCCCTCCCAGGGCATAAATTAAACAAGAGATTCTTATTTGAAAAATACTTAATTACGGAGAGCGAGAGCTCTCAAAAAATGTGCTCTTGAGGTAATACAGACATGTTCATATTGGCATTTACATAAAAAATACAAAAATGGTATTAAATAAATAAAAGTACGTTCAATACTGAGGCCAAAAATTTTGACTGCAGTTGTCTGACACTAGAAGTTAAAGAATATCACAGTTTCTGTGTTGAAATATTTAATAAGGATCATGAGGTAAATAATTGTTCTTCTTTAAAACAGGATGAATAGCCAAAGATTTTTTTTTATTATATGTGTGATTATTATTTTCCATGAGAATATTGCTTTCTAAATCTCTCTTCAAAGCATCATATATTAGGAGATATGTATATATATATATATATAATATTTTAGCACCTGTAGCTTGGATGACTTTAAACATTTTGCTGCACATTCTGGCATTGAATGTCTTCATAAAATCCTTCTTGATGAGCCCGTTTACAAACAGAGGAGGGTGTGTGGCAATGGGATATTGGAAACGGGTGAGCAGTGTGATTGTGGCACTGTACAGGTTAGTGGAATGTTTTCAAATTTTATTTCCCACACGTGTGAATGAGAGATGGACAAGATGGTAAAGAATGCCTTAGTTTTCAGAAGAATATTTGAAAAGAGTCTTCTTTGGGGAAGATAGAGGCCTTTAAGTTTTCTCATTTTGCCATTTTTGAAGTGGAGAGCAAACATCTTTTAGTTAATATTTGTCTTCAAATGTTGCCCTTCTTTCCTATGTGCATCAGCTCTAGTCCTATAATTAGTGACCACAAAGAGTGTATAAGGAGGTGAATAAATATGCCTTTAACAACAAGCAGTAGCAAAAAGAGTCAAGTACATCTAAAGATGAGACTGTTACCACTGGAATAGCAAAATATATTATTTGCTATTATAAAGAGAAAAATTTTTTGTATGGACAGGTTATCTCAATTAAAAATGTTTTAAAATGAAATCTATCACTTGTAGAAGACATAAATATAGAATTGAGATCAAACCAAAGGGAAGGTGAAAGATGGTAGAAGACCAATATGTAGAAAGACAACAAAGAGTTCTCTTTACACTATGTTGTGTACATATATACACACTGTATACGGGTATGCATGTGTTTATGTATATATATATGTGCATTTATGTATCTGCATGTATGTGAATATATACGTGTCTCTATGGATCTCTACATATGTGCATCTATATAATAACCATGATAGCACTAAAGATGGAGGAGTTGAAATAAACTGGTTCAAGGTTTCTATAATTTATCTGAAGGAAATCAATATTAACTCTATGTCGATTATAGTATTTTAAAGATACTTACTATAAATCCTAGAGCAATTATTTTAACATTATGCAAAGGCATATTAAAAAGCCAATAGAAGAATTAAAATAAAATACTAATCATAGTTCATGAACACAAAATAAAGCAAGTCATGGAGCAAAACCAAGATGAGGCAAATAAGAAATAAGCAGCAAAATGACAAACTGACATACAGACATATTAATAATTAATGTAAATAGGCCAAAATCTGAATAAAAGCAGAAACTGTCAGACTAACTAAAAATCAAGAACAAATTACATGCTATCTGTAAGGATTGTATTTTAAGCCCAAATGCCTTCTAAGGCAGAAAATAAAATAGCAGAAAAGAATATAACAGGAAAACAGTAAATATAAGACAGCCAAATATATTTAGTTTTTAAATACAAAATACAAAAAATATATATATGTATATATATATATATATACATACATATATATATATATATATATATATATATATATATATATAAAAAATAATGCCTAGACAGCGTACTAAAAAAGTAGAGGCACCACTTTGCTGACAAATGTCTGTATAGTCAAGGCTATGGTTTTTCCAGTAGTCATGCGTGGATCTGAAAATTGAACCATAAAATAGGCTGAGTGCAGAAGAATTGATGCTTTTGAACTGTGGTGCTGGAGAAGACTCTTGAGAGTTCCTTGAACTGAAAGGAGATCAAACCAGCAAATCCTAAAAAAAATCAACCCTGACTACTCAGTCCTGGAAGGACTGATGCTGAAGCTGAAGCTCCAATACTTTGGCCAACTGATGTAAAGAGCTGACTCACTGGAAAAGACCCCAATGCTGGGAAAGATTGAAGGCAAAAGGAGAAGGGGGCAGCGGAGGATGAGATGGTTAGATAGTATCACTGACTAAATGGACATGAATCTGAGCAAACTCCAGGAGATAGTGTAGGACAGAGGAGCCTGATGTGCTGCAGTCCATGGGGTTGCAAAGAGTTGTATACGACTTTAGTGACTGAACAATGACAGTGACATCAACATTGGCAAATGCTTCAAAAGATAAAAAGTATGTAAGGAAGACATAACAATAATAAGTGTATATGGTCATATATATGTATATGTTTAAAATATATGAAAAACAAATCATAATTTACACATATATTAGATCTTTGGATATCTTGAAGCAATTACTGACAGAACTAAAGGGATACAGTGACAAATAAATGATCATATTTGGAGGTTGATTTCATATCTGTCAGTAATTTATAGAACTAGATAAAAAATCAGTAAGGATGTAAAAGACCTGAACAGTACTATCCACCACCTTAATATAATTGATATTTATAGGCCAATAAATAAAGGAGGAGGAAATGGCAACTCCACTCCAGTATTCTTGCCTGGAGAATCCCTTGGACAGAGGATCGTGGCAAGCCATAGTCCATTGGGTTGCAAAGAGTCAGACACGACTGACTAAAGCAACTTAACATAGGCCAATATATTAGACAGCTAGATTTAGACATTCTTTTTAAGTGCACTTGCAATATTCATCAAGATAATTGAAAGGCATTCAATGCAATTTACCACAATCACAGAATAGATGAAGAAAAAAACTTGAGAAAATTTAGTAGCAATTCATTAGAAATTCTCTCAGCACTCCACCAATAGAAGAGAACCTCCTCACTCTAATGAAGTACATCTCTCAAAAACTTGCAACTATTATCACACTTTCTGGTGAAAGATTCATTGTTTCTCCCTAATACATGGAGCAAGACAAAAAGATTCATTCTTCCTGTTTCCACTCAACACTGCAGTGGATGCTTCTGCCAATGCAGTAAGGCAAGACAAAGAAACTCACAATGAAAAGAAAGATTAAAACTGTCTTTAGTCAAATTACTGGGCCACATGAGTAGAGATTCCTAAATAATCTACTCCCAAAGGCTTCTGAAGCTAATTAATGAACCCAAATTCCATAGATTTCTATGCAAAAACAATAAACAAATGGAAAATGAACTAAAACATGCAATTCCATATACATTGTCTTAAAAACATTAAATAGAGATAAATTTAACAGAATACATGCCAGAGCTGTGCAGTAAAGTCTTTCATTGCTCAGATAAATGAAAGATTGAAATGGAGACGTATCCCATTTTCGTGGAGTGGGAGATACAGTATTGTTAAGATGTCAGCTCTGTATCATAATCCCAATCCAAACTCCACCATCTTTCTGTGGAAATTGACAAGCTAATACTACAATGTATCTGGAAATGCAGAGCCTAAAACAGTCAAAGCAAAAGAACAAAAATGGAGCAGATACACTAATTTTCTGAAAATTTCAAAATTGTTTATAAAGTTGTAATAAGACAATATGGCATTGTCCAAAGCATAAATATACCCCTTAATGAAACCATACAGAGAATCCATATATAAAACGTTTACATGGTTAACTGATTTTCTGAAGTATATTAAGGCAGTTCAATGGGTGAAAGTCTTTCCAACAAAAGTGATGTATGAACTAGAAATCAATGTACATAAAATAAACCTTGATATCTCATCATACAGAAAAACTAACTGAAATGGATCAAATACTTAAATATAAAAAAGCAAAAATCCTAAAGCTTTTAGAATAAAACATAGGAGACAGTCTTTCTGACTTTGTGATAGGCAAAAAATTCTTAGAGAAGGCAAATAAGAATGAGATTTTAAAGGAAAACAATGTAAGTTGTACTTCATCAAATTTATTGAAAGAAACTTTCTTTCAAGCTCTGTTAAGAAAAATAAAATGATAGAGTCTGAAATAGGGGAAAACATTTATAATTCATATATGTTCAAACATATATAGGCACTATATATATCTGTGGCTTTTGATAGCCAATTCAAAGGACTCTTATTCAGTTACATCAAAAGATAAGAATTATGGTTTCTAGTCTGACATGTGAGAAGCTTAGAAGTCACTACTTAGTCTTTGCAACAAGTAAAAAGCTCTCACATCCATCAGAGAAGTGAGGTCACAGAGCAAACAACTGCCCCCCAAACTGGAAAAACCAACAGGTGAATGCAGAGAATCACAACTACTGAAGTAGTACTCCACAAGCTAAAACCTTTTGGGAACCAACATCTGGGTAGGAAAACCTGAACTGTAACTTACAGATTTCTGGAAGCTTAATGTGTATTCATAGTTTAAAACTCCTTGGGAACACAGTCACAGGAAGGCCCTCACACTTTTATGAGTTTTACCTCCAGAAACTTGAACTGGTTGTCACGGTGAATACTGGAGAAAAGTCTTACGTTTCTGGCAGAAGGAGGGGAAAAGGAAACATTATGAAATAGCCAGAGCATTCTCTGCTTAAGAAAGGGAAAGAGAAATTAAGGAAACAATTCCATTCACCATTGCAATGAAAAGGATAAAATACTTAGAAATAAATCTACCTAAAGAAACAAAAGACCTATATATAGAAAACTATAAAACACTGGTGAAAGAAATCAAAGAGGACACAAATAGATGGAGAAATATACCATGCTGATGGATTGGAAGAATCAATATAGTGAAAATGAGTATACTATCCAAAGCAATCTACAGATTCAATCCAATCCCTATCAAGCTACCAACGGTTTTTTTCACAGAACTAGAACAAATAATTTCACAATTTGTTTGGAAATACAAAAAACCTCGAATAGCCAAAGCAATCTTGAGAAAGAAGAATGAAATTGGAGGAATCAGCCTGCCTAACTTCAGACTATACTACAAAGCTACAGTCATCAAGACAGTATGGTACTGGCACAAAGACAGAAATGTAGATCAATGGAACAAAATAGAAATCCCAGAGGTAAATCCACGCACCTATGGACACCTTATCTTTGACAAAGGAGGCAAGAATATACAATGGAGAAAAAACAATCTTTTAACAAGTGGTGCTGGGAAAACTGGTCAACCACTTGTAAAAGAATTAAACTAGAACACTTTCTAAAACCATATACAAAAATAAACTCAAAATGGATTAAAGATCTAAATGTAAGACCAGAAACTATCAAACTCCTAGGGAAAAAAAATAGGCAGAACGCTCTCTGACATAAATCACAGCAGGATCCTCTATGACCCACCTCCCAGTGTGATGGAAATAAAAGCAAAGTAAACAAATGGGACCTAATTAAACTTAAAAGCTTTTGCAGAACAAAGGAAACTATAAGCAAGGTGAAAAGACAGCCTTCAGAATGGGAGAAAATAATAGCAAATGAAGCAACTGACAAAGAATTAATCTAAAAGGTATACAAGCAGCTCATGCAGCTCAATACCAGAAAAATAAATGACCCAATCAAAAAATGGGCCAAAGAACTAAACAGACATTTCTCCAATGAAGACATACATATGGCTAACAAACACATGAAAAGATGCTCAACATCACTCATTATCAGAAAAACGCACATCAAAACCACAATGAGGTGCCATCTCACGCTGGTCAGAATGGCTGCTATCAAAAAGTCTACAAACAATAAATGCTGGAGAGGGTGCAGAGAAAAGGGAAGCCTCTTACACTGTCAGTGGGAATGCAAACTAGTACAGCCACTAAGGAGAACAGTGTGGAGATTCCTTGAAAAACTGGAAATAGAACTGCCATACGACCCAGCAATACCACTGCTGGGCATACACGCCAACGAAACCAGAATTGAGAGACACATGTACCCCAGTGTTCATTGCAGCACCGTTTACAATAGCTAGGACATGGAAGCAACCTAGATGTCCATTGGCAGACGAATGGATAAGAAAGCAGTGGTACATGTACACAATAGAATATTACTCAACTATTAAAAAGAATGCATTTAAACAGTTCTAATGAGGTGGATGAAACTGGAGCCTATTACACAGAGTGAAGTAAGTCAGAAAGAAAAACACCAATACAGTATATTAAGGCATATATATGGAATTTAGAAAGATGGTAACAATGACCCTATATGCAAGACAGCAAAAGAGACACAGAGATAAAGAACAAACTTTTGGACTCTGTGGGAGAAGGCAAGGGTGGGATGGTTTGAGAGGATAGCATTGAAACGTGTATATTACCATATGTGAAATGGTAATCACCATTCCAGGTTCGATGGACAGATCACCTGTCCGGGTTTGATGCATGAGACAGGGCGCTCAGGGCTGGTGCACTGGGACAACCCTGAGGAATGGGATGGGGAGGGAGGTGTGTTCAGGATGGGGGACACATCAATACCCATGGCTGATTCATGTCAATGGATGGGAAAACCACTACAGTATTGTAAAGTAATTAGCCTCCAGTTAAAATAAATTAATTAATTAAAAAAAAGGAAGTCTGCCCTTGCAAATACAGTTGTGTTGAAGAAGACAAACCCCCCAAACTAAAAATAACCAAACCTTTGATTCAGAGAGACAGCAAGGAAAAAAAAAGCTAGGAAGGGTGTATTTAAACTGTCAGTACAGGATTACATGAGTCAATATATGAAATAAATAGCCTTTTAAAAATATATTATTGTTGCCTGTGGTGAAGCTGTTCATTGAAAATACCAACTAAAATACAAGTAAGGAAAAAGACAGGAAACTCAGCAGGAAACTCAAACTTCTAACTTTGGTAAATTGTAGAGTTTAGAACATTTATTACAAAAGCGATGTATATAAGTTCTTATTTTCTATCCCTCTACTTCACATGAGTGCAGGAGGTTAGATTAGTTTTTTTATTGGCTGATCTCTCTTTACTGTATTCTGGTAAAAACCCCGGGTCCTTCAGAATTCATTCAGATACTGTTACAACCATTCGATTCCTTTAAAAAAAAGCATTTGATGAATCCCTGAAAATTGCCCAGCACCCAGAACAGCCCACTTGCATCCCAAGGAGTAAGAAATAAATTCTTGGACAGGGTAAATGGCATGCATTCTTAAGATTGGAAGAGGAACATGATCTTATCTTTAAAAAAATTTCCCCCCTGGTTTATTGATATAATCAACATGTAACATTATTTAAGGTATACAACGTAACAAATTGCTGTAAGTTTTAATTGTGAAATGATGAGCACAGTAAGGTTAGTTAACACACCCTCCACTTCACATACTGAGAACACTTAGGATTTATAGTCAGTTTTAGCAACTTTCAAGTAGATAATAACATTATTGTTAACTATAGTCACCATGCAGTACATTAGATCCCCAGATGGTTGGTTTTTTTTTCATTTTATACTTGATAATTTGTGTCCTTAACGTACACCTTCCCACTTTACTTATGCCACATCCTCTGGCAACCACCAGTATGAGGAGTTTGGCTTTCTAACATTTCGCATGTGAGGTCATACAGTCTTTGTCTTTCTCTTGTCCGACTTATTTCACTTAGCATAATGCCCTCAAGGTCCCTGCTTATTGCTGCAAATGGCAAGATTTCCTTATTTTTTTTAATGGCTGAATATTATTCCACTTCGTTTCTTTGAATACATTCACCTATTGCTCAACACTTAGGTCACCGCCGTATCTTGGCTATGGTGAGCAATGCTGCAATGATATGGGGGTATACCTATCTCTTGAAGACACTGGTATTGTATCCTTCAGATATGTCACCTGGATCAAAGTAGTTCTATTTTTACTTTTTGAGAAATCTCCATACAGGTTTCTCATAGTGACTGAAACAATTTATATTCCCACTAACAGGGTGCTAGGGTTCCCTTTTCTCCACATTCTCATAAACACTTGCTATTTGTTGTCTTTTTGATGATAGCCATTTTGACAGGTGTGAGGTGATACCTCATTGTGAAATTTTATTTGCATTTCCCCGATTAGTGATGCTGAGCATTTTTACAAGTGTCTGTTGGCCATCTATATATCTTCTTTGAAAATATGCCTGTTCAGGCTCTCTGTTCATTTTAAAATCAAGTTGTTTGTTTGCTTGTTTGTGTTTTTAATATTGAGTCATATGAGTCCGTTATATATTTTGGATATTAACCCCTTAACAGATGTGTGTGTGTGTGTGTTAAGTTACTTCAGTTGTGTCTGACTCTTTGTAGCTCTACAGACTGTAGCCCACCAGTTGATAGGATTTTCCTGGTGCTCCGGTGATTAAGAATCCACCTGCCAATGCAGGGGACACGGCTTTGATCCCTGGTCTGGGAACTAAGATCCCACATGCTGCAAGCCAGCTAAGCTCATGTGCCACAACTCGAGAGCGCTCACGCTGCAACTCTTGAAGCCCCCATGCTCTAGAGCCCATGTGCTACAACAAGAGAAGCCACCACAATTGGAAGCCAACGCACCACAACTCGAGTGTAGCCCCTGCTTGCCATCACTAGAGAAAGCCCATGCACAACAACAAAGAGCCAGCGCAGCTGAAAACACATGAATTAGTTAATTTTAAAATGCCTTATAAAAAAGAAGGTGGAGTCGAATGCAAGGATTAGAGCAGAAGCAAAGTGGAGAAAATAAATAGGACTGAAAACACAGTGATTTCTTAACCAATATCAAAGAAAAATTGGTTCCAGTTAAATGTGGCAGCTGAACGTCCCTCTACTTTACTCATATCCCTAGAAGTAATGTATAGCAATGAAGAACAGAAAAAATAACAACAAAATATACAGATCAAAGGTCAGTGAAGTTTGGATGAAATAGAAGAATGGCGCTATGAGCTGATGCGCATTTACAGGGTGTTTGCAGCTTGAAATTGCTCATTCATTCACTAATTTAGAAAATAGTTTACTCCACACTGTCTTTTGGAGGGTATTACAGGGAATAAATCTTCAAACAAGCAAACGTTAAAGATACAGCTTTGTATAATGATAAATGATTTAAAAATAAAATAAGCTAATAGAATAGAGTGACTGAGAGTGTATTTCAGCCAAGCTAAACAGAAAATGTCACTCTAGGGGGTGACGTTTGAGCTAATACATAAACGACAAAGACAAGAATTTGTGTAGAAGATTCAAGAAAAAGAAGCAATAGAAAGATCTTGAACTGGGAATTCAATAAGGGAATAAAAGTTAAGTTATCCCCAAACTTAAATTATCCTCACAGTTTCTACGGGTCAGGAATCTGGATGAAGCTTTGCTAGGGCTGGCTCAGGGTCTCCCACAACTAGGCTGAAAATAGCAAGGATGTAGAAAACATTTACCACGCTACCAGGCAACTGGACCAAATTGACACCTACTGAACACTCCACCCAGCAACAGCAGAATATGCATTGTTTATAATAATACATATCTTTGAGGATGGACATGCTAGGCTATAAAACCAGTCTCAGTATACTTCAAAAGGCTGGAATCATACAAAGATTGCCCTCTGATGACACCAAAATTAAATTAGAAATCAACAAATGAAGGGAGTTTAATAAATCCACAAATACTGCAAATTAAAAAACACACTTCTCAATAACCACTGTGTCAAAGAAAAAATAGTACTAAAACATTAGGCATTTTGAACTGAATAAAAAGCAACATATCAAGAGGTGGACAGCTAAAGCAGTGCTTAGAGGGAAATTTTTAGCTTTAAATACTTAAATATATTGAAATATCTAACTATTTAAAGAAATTATTCTATTAGGTTGTACTTTATAAATGTACAAAAAAGAGAGAGTTAAATCCAGAGTCAGCATCATGAAAAAAATAATGATGATTGAGAGGAAATCAGTGAAACCAAAGTTGCTTCTTTAAAAAGAAATCAGCAAAAATGGACAAACCTTTACCTAGACCATGAAAAAAAGAGAGGTAACATATCACCAAAATTAGAAATGAAAGAGGATAATCCATACTGATCTTACATGATTTAAAATAATTATAAGAAAATATACTAAACTAGTATATCCAAGCAAATTAGACAATTCATGTGAAATGGAAAAATTCCTGAGATGCAAATTATCAAAACTGAGTTAAGAAGAGATAGAAATTCTGAATAGGCAAGTGTAAAATTGAATTAGGAACTTAAAATCTTTCCACAAAGTAAAGCCCAGATCTGGATATCTTCACTGGTGAATATTATCAAACATTCAAAGAAGAAATAATAATGTTTGATAACATTGTGTATTGGTGTATGGTGTATTGTGTATTGTATAGTGTATTGTGTGGTGTACAATACACCACAATCTCTCCCAGAATATGTAAGAGAGAGGAATACTTTAAAACTCATTTAGATGACTGTGTTACCCTGACACCAAAGCCAGGTGAAGGTCTCACAAGAAAACTACAGACTAATATTTCTCATGAATACTGATGCAAAAATCCTTTTAAAATTACAAACAGAATCCAGGAAAATATGAATAGAATGCCACCATGGCCAAGAGGGATTTATTTCAGTAGTGCACACTGATTTAATTAATGTAGTACACCATGGTATTTAAATAAAGGAAAATAAGATACATGATCATTTCAAAAGATGCAGGAAAACGATGTAACAATATAACTAATGGAACATGCTGTGTATAGCACAGGGAACTGTACTTAATGCACTGTAGTGACCTGAATGGGAAGGAATTCTGAAAGGGAGAGGATATATGTCTGGCTCTTGAGAGTCCCTTGGACTGCAAGATCAAACCAGTCAGTCCTAAAGGAAATCAATCCTGAATATTCATTGGAAGGACTGATGCTGCAGCTCCAGTATTTGGCCACCTGATACGAAGAGCTGACTCATTAGAGAAGACCCTGATGCTGGGAAAGACTGAAGGCAGGAGGAGAAGGGGATGACAGAGGATGAGATGGTTAGATGGCATCACTGACTCGATGGACATGAGTTTGAGCAAGCTCCAGGAGATGCTGAAGGACAAAGAAGCCTGGCGTGCTGCAGTCCATGGGGTTGCAAAGAGTCGGACATGACCAAGCGATTGAACAACCACAACAAATACGTATGGCTGATTCATTATGCTGTACAGTAGAAACAAAATGCAACATTGTAAAACAACTATACTCCAATAAAAATTAATTAAAAATAGAAAATGTCATAGCCACTCATTTATAAAATTGCCTTCAAGTTATAAATAGGAAGGAACTTAACCTGACACAGAGCATCTATGAAATACCTACAGCTAACATCATACTAATATCAAAACTCTGAGTGCTTTCCCCCTAAAATCAAACACAAAGCAAGGATACACACTTCCATTACCTCTACTAAATGCTGTACTAGAGACTCCAGACAGTAGAGTCAGGCAAGAAAAAAGAAATAAAAGACATTCAGTTTGGAAGGGAAGAAGTGCAACTCTCTTTCTCTCTTTGCAGATAACATGATCTTGCATATATATAATAATCCTAAGGAATCCATCAAAAATACCCTTTAAAACAATTAAATGAGTTTATAGAAAATCATGAGATACACAGTCACAGTACAAAAATGAATTGAATTTCTATGTAATTGCAATGAACAATCTGAAAGTGAAATTAAAATTCCATTCATAGTAGCATAAAAATACTTAGGAATATTCCTTTTTTTTTTTTTAAAGCAGAGTCTTTTTAAACATTTTTTTTATTTATTTGGCTGTGATGGGTTGTAGTTGCAGCACATAGGATCTTCGCTCTTCTGTTAAGGCACCCAGACGTTCTAGTTACTCTTTGGCATGTAGGATCTTAGTTCCCTTGCCAGGGGTTGAACCCTCATCCCCTGCATTGCAGGGCACATTCTTAACCACTGGACTGCCGGGGAAGTCCCAGGAATACTGTTAACAAAAAAAATGCAAAAGAAATACATTTAAAACATTTGTGAGAAAAAGAAAAAAAAACTGAGTGATGGAATACTCCATGTGAATGGATTGAAAGACTCAGAATTGTTATGATGGCAATTCTGTCCTTTCTCAGAGGTCCCCAGTACTGTCTCTAGGTTTAATGAGTAGAGAACTCAAAGGACTCAGCATATAGCATACTCATGACTATTGTTTTATTATTTATTTATTACAAAGGACACAAAGAAAAATCAGTTTTTCATCATGGATTTCCTCCTTCAATGTTTTCTAATTTTCAGTGTGCAGATCTTATATATCCTTAATTAACATTATTCCTAAGCATTTTATTATTTTTGATGCTATTATAACTAGGATATTTTTCTTAATTTCTTTTGCAGATAGTTCATTTTTACGGTAAAGAAACAACTGATTTTTGTATGTTGGTTTTGTATCTTGCAACTTTACACAATTCATTTTTATTTAACAGTTTTTTGGTAAAGTCTTTTTTATGTCTTTCTATATATAGGATGTTGTCATCTGCAAACAGAGATTGTTTGAATGTCATTTATTGCTTTTTCTTGACTCATTGCTCTGGCTAGGACTTCCGGTACTAAGTGGAATAGGAGTAGAGAGAGAGGGAGTCCTTGGCTTGTTAGCTGTGGGATTATCCTATATGACCTTTATTATGTTGAGGTGCATTCCTTCCCATAGCTAAGTTGATAGCTTTATTATCATGAAAATATATTAACTTTTCTCAGAGCTTTTTCTGTGTCTATTGAGATGATCATGTTATTTTAATCCTTCGTTCTGTTCATGTAGTATGTTGCATTTGTTGATTCATGTATGTTCAAGCAAACTTGGATCCCAGGGCTAAATCTCATTTGATGATGGCGTATGAACATTTTAATGTGCCATTGAATTTGGTTTGCTAGTATTTTGTGGAGAATTTTTGCATCTGTGTTCATTGGCATGAATTTTTTTTTTTCTTGAGATGTCTTTGCCTAACTTTGTTCTGAGGGTAATTCTGGTCTTGAAAAATGAGTTTGAAAGTGTTTTCTTCTGTTCAATTTTTTTTTTTAGGAGATTAAGGAGGATTGGCCTTAATTTTTCTTTAACTGTTTGATAGAATTCAACTATGAAGCTGTCAGATCATCCCAGGCTTTTCTTTCTTGGGAGGTCTTTGATAACTAATTCAGTGTCTTTGCCCATTATAGGTTTGTTCAGATTACCAACTTTTTCATGATTCAACCTTGGAAGGTTATTTCTAGGTTTCTCTTAGTTTATAAAATTTGTTGGTATATAATTATAGTCTCATCATCTCTTGTATGTCTGTGATATCTGTTGTAATGCCTCCTCTTTCATTTATAATTTTATGAGTTGTCTCTTTTTTCCCCTCTGTTAGCCTAGCTAAAAGTTTGCCAATTCTATCTTCTCAAAAAGACCAGCTCTTAGGTTTTTTTTTGATGTATTTTTTTTATTGTTTTTCAAATCTCTATTTTACTTATTTCTGCTCTAATATATATTATTACCTTCCTTCTGCTAACTCTGAGCTTGGTTGTTTCTTCAAGTTGGAAAGGATGCTTGATCTGATTTCAATCTTTTTAAATGTTTAAGACTTGGGTTTGGCCTATGCTCTATCCTGGAGAATGTTTTACATATACTTGAAGAGAATGTGTATTCTGGTGCTACTGGATGGAACGTTCTGTGTATGTTTGTTAGGCTCGTTAGGTCTGTAATGTTGTTCAAATCTAATGTTTTGCTATGGATTTTCTGTTATGGATGATCTAGCCAATATTGAAAGTGTGGTAATGGAGTTACCTATTATTATTACTGTGTTTGTGACTTTCTGTCTTTAGTTCTGTTAACGTTTGCTTTGCATATTTAGGTATTCTAAGGTTGGGTGCCTATGTATTTGTAATTGTTATATCCTCTTGATGAATTGATCTCTTTATCATTATATAATAACCTTCTGTGTCTCTTGTGACAGTTTTTGACTTAAAGTCTATTTTATCTGATATTAGTGTGCATCACTGACTCAATGGACATGGGTTTGGGTGAACTCCAGGAGTTGGTGATGGACAGGGAGGCCTGGCATGCTGCGGTTCATAGGATTGCAGAGAGTCAGACACGACTGAGCGACTGAACTGACCTGAAGTGTGCCCTCCCTGCTCTCTTTGCCATTTTCATGGACTACTTATTTCTATCCTTTTGCTTTTTGTTTATTTGTATCCTGAAGGCTTAAATGAGTTTCTTGTAGGCAGCATATAGTTGTGTTGTTTTTAGTTCATCCGTTCACTCTGTGTCTTTTGATTGTTGAATATAATTTCTTTACTTTCGAAGTAATGTTTGACAAAGAAGGATTTGCTATTGCCATAGTGTTGCTTTCTGTACATTTTGTAGTTCTTTTGTCCCATTTTTCCTCTTTTACTGTCTTACTTTGTGACGATTTTTTTGTGTGTGATGATACGCTTTGTTTCATTTCTCTTTATATTTTGTGTTTTGACTAAAAGTATTTTCTTTGTGATTATCACAAGGGTTATAAAAACATTTTATAGTGATAACAGGCTATTTAGGATAACAGCTTCAACTTCATATAAAAGCCTACGCTTTTACTTCTTTCCCCCCACATCTCATGCTATTAATGCTGTTATAACATTTTTTAACAGAGTGCATCCTTGAACAAATTGTTGCAGTTATAGTTATTTTTAATGCTTTTATTTTTTAACTTTTATACCAGAGTTAAAAGTGATTAACATAGCACCACATAATGTATCTAGGGCTTCCCAGGTGTCTTAGTGGATAAAGAATCCGCTTGCAACACAGAAGGTGCAGGAAACAGGTTCGATCCCTGGATCAGGAGGATCCCCTGGAGGAGAGCATGGCAACCCACTCCAGTATTGTTGTCTGGAAAATCCCACGGACAGAGGAGCCTTGCAGGCTACAGTCCATGGGGTCCCAGAGAGTTGGACACACGAAGCAACTGAGCATGTGTGCATATTATGTATAGTATTGGAGGATTTGAACTTTACTGAATACTTACTGTTGCCAGTGGTTTTTATACTCTTCCATGTTTTCATGACGCTAACTGGCATCTTTTCATTTTGACTTAAAGAACTCTCTTCAGAGGGTGTTTTGTGTGTGTGTGTGTGTGAGAGAGAGGCCTAGTGGCAATGAACTTCCTCAGCATTTGTTTTTCTGGTAAAGTTTTATCTCTTCTTCATTTGTAACGGACAGCTTTACTAGGTATAGTTTTCTTAGCTGGCAAATGTTTTTCTTTGAAAATTCCCTCCCACTCCTCGTGCTACAGGCTTCTGTCCAGTAGTCCTACAGTCTGATGTGGCTTCCCCTGTGGCACCTGTGTTTCCTCTTCTGTCAGTTTTCTGCCCTTTCTCTTTGCTCCTTTTCGGACTACCGTATGCATACAGTGTTTATTTCGATGACATTCCGCAAATACCATAGAGTTTCTTTATTTTTTCTTCTTTGTTCTTCCAACTGAATAATTTCAAATAATTGTCTGTGAGTTCATTGTTTCTTCTGCTTGATCAACTGCGCTCTTGCAGCTTTTGTGTGAAAATTGTCAGTTCACTTTATTCTTAAGATCCAGAATTTATCTTGTTCCTTCAAAAACAAACAAACAAACAAAACTCTCTTTGTTCGATGTCTCATTTTGTCCGTGCATTATTTTCCAGATTTTATATATTTGTCTATCTGTTCTCTCCTATAGTTCACTGAACTTACGATGATTAATTTTTCTGTCAGGCCGTTGGTACATCTCCATTTTGGGGTGTCTTCCACAGAGATTTATTTTGTTCCTTTGTTGGTATCTTGTTTCCTTGATTCTTTATGTTCCTTGAAGTCGTGGCATTGCTGTCTTTGCATCTGAAGAAGTCGCCATCTCCTCCAGTGTTAACCAGCTGGCCTTGGGAGACAAAGAAGTCAGGCACCAGTCAGCCCAGCAAGAGTTCAGAGCCTCTTTCAGACCTTTCCTGTGGGCGTGTTTACTCCATTCCTCTCACTCCCTCACAGTGGGAAAGATAGGACTGTATGCTTGCTCTCAATCTTGCAAAGCCAGTACGAATGTGGAAAGCCTCCCATTTATTTTCCCCAAGGTAGTGCCTTGAAGTGTTCAAAGTTGCGCACCTTCTCCGAGTTGAGGAGGTTCCAGCCAGTTGCTGACTTCCCCGGGCACCAAGTTGTTGGGGACTCACGTGCGCCGTCTGCTGAAGAGCGTGGGTGCTGGCTGTAGATGGGGTGTGTGCACGCCTGAGCTGAGCGTCCTCAGGCGAGGCATCCTGTTGGTTCACACGCGGGGCTCTTGCTGGAGCCCGTGAGCCAGTTATCAGGATGCTGGTTGTCATGCTCCACACACTGTTGCTGTGAGCTCCTATCCCTTTTCCCTATTCCTAGGTGTCTCCAGGGGCTTGCCTGGTGGCTCAGTGGTAAAGAATCTGCGTACCAATGCAGGAGACGCGGCTTCGATCCCTGGGTCGGGGGGATCCCCTGGAGAAGGAAATGGCAACTCACTCCAGTATTCTTGCCTGGGAAATCAAGAAACCCGGGAATCAAGGTGTCTCCAGACTATTCAACTGTGCTGGTTCCCTCAGTGTTCTGGGTGGGGCAAGATAAAAGGGGGCCTCATGGCCAGTGTCTCACAAGGCTGGGGAAACCAGGCTCTCACATCACTTTCACTTTCCCCTGTCGCAGGAATCACAGGCCACCATGGGTAAGAAGTGACGTGGGTGAAGTGCAGCTGTTCTTACCCACTTCGGTGCATCGACTCGCAGATATTTTTAATCTCCAGGGGACCGGAAATTTTTTGGGGGGGATTCCGTGGCTCCCACGAAGGTGTTCTTATCCATGGTATATACGGTCTGAAAATCACCTATTTTCCCACTCTGCTGATAGATATCTCCTCTTCTTTTCCATTATTGATCATAGTATTAATTATTCATATTAATGGTAACTTGAAAAATTAATCAAGTTGTGGAAGACAACTAGTATCGTGATGTAGAGTCATTGCTGTGCCCAAAGGGAATACATATTCTGCCTCAGAAACCAGATTCACATGCCCACAGGGATACCTGAACAACTGCTGGTGAGACTGGGCAGTATTTATGTTTCTAATGAGTCTCTGAGCCCAATTATGGAAAGGGAGATAGCCCAGGCTATGATTTTTCTGATACAGTAATTTTTTTACTGTGCAATTAAGGCTGGTGTAACGGTCAGAAACTATAAATTTAACCCGCTCATCCCTGGTTCAGTTGTATAAGGGGACACACCCCTGTGCCCAGATTATACATTTTATGTACAGATTGACAGTCTTGGCAAGAATAAAAATATAGGTAGAACAACAAGAAAAACAAAACAAAAATATTTTAGGAGAAAATGATGTGAAACAAGGAGTCAGAAGGTTTAAAAAATTAAGGTTATTTGGGAATTAAGAGAGCCATGGAGGAAACATGTAAATTATCATATGTGAAACGAATCACCAGTCCAGGTTCAATGCATGATACAGGGTGCTCTGGGCTGGTGCACCAGGATGACCCAGAGGGATGGGATGAGGAGGGAGGTGGAAGCGGGGTTCTGGAAGGGGAAAACATGTACACCCATGGTGGATTCATGTCAATGTATGGCAAAACAAATACAATATTGTAAAATTAAAAAATAGAAAATAAACTAATTTAAAAAAAAAAGACAG
This sequence comes from Okapia johnstoni, assembly GCA_024291935.2. Lineage (NCBI taxonomy): Eukaryota > Metazoa > Chordata > Mammalia > Artiodactyla > Giraffidae > Okapia > Okapia johnstoni. Next base: position 29,572,018 of record CM044327.1, read on the forward strand.
AGCCATGGAAAGAAAAATAAACCCTTCCTTTAATGAAGGAAGCAAGTACAATGATAAAGCTAGGTTCAAAGAACTTTTGAGGAACTGGGTATTTAAATACTGAAGAAGAAGTTGGGTGAAATAAGCCCCTCTAATAAAGCTATGTACCGTATGATTCCACCTATATGACATTCTGGAAAAGGAAAATTCTAGAGACAGTGAGAAGATCAGTAGTTGTCAGGCACCGAGGAGGAGATGAATAGGAAGAGCATGAAGGACGTTAGGGCACAGCAGGCGCTCACTTATCTCCACCTATAGAATGTAAAGCACCAGGAAAGGGCTCTAACATACATGGGGTTTGAGTGATTCTGATGTGTCAGTGTAAGGTCCAACTGCAACAAACGCATCATGTGCTTGGTTGTGTGGGGCAGGGGTTATAAGGAAAATCTCTGCACTTTCTCCTCATATGTTCCGTGATCCTTAAACAGCTATGCAATAAAGTTTTAATGATAAAAGAAATCAAAATAAATGGAAGATTGCCATTTATAAACATTTGTAAAAAAAAAATCTGCATTCTGAAAAAGCAAATAAAATACCTTCTCATTATATTTATACGTGTTTTCTTTTGGAAGCAATTTTAATTATTGGTTTCGATTTGGATGTTAACTCTATAAGCTTAGGCAACACAAGTAGTGTGTTTTGTCTTCCCACCCATCGCTTGGAGAACTTGTGTCAAATTTGCTGCAGGTAGTAGATACTTGTTGACAATAAGAGAAGTATCCAGAAACTCTCTTTGTGAGGTGTGGCAGTAAATGTTATATAAGCTGGGGGCTTCAGTCCATGCTTGGGGTCACAAAGAATCGGACACGACCGAGTGACTGAACAACTAAGACCTTGAAGCTGGGGCAATTTTGACTTAGTTTGTGTAGGACAATGATGATAGCCATGAGGTATTGGGGCTTGGGCTGAGTAAAAGGCTTGGCAGTGATGGTATTTAGATATTTGTTTGCAAAAGTAGATATACATAAAGGGTACCCTGAAGCTATGAGCTAATAGTAGCACTGAAGAGATCAGAGATATATAATTGGGAAAGTCGTTTTTTACAGTTGTTTTCAACATGGTATGTAAAACAAATCTTCTCTTGTGTGTTCTTCAAACTTTTTTCTAAATGTTTATGAAGCATATTTATTGTTTTGTGAACGGTCGCTTATTTTCTGCTTATGGATGGCATATGGAGAAGCCGGAGGTTGCACATGTTGAGTATATTCTTCGTGAGTTGCAAGTAATTTTTATAGTCGTTCCTTATCTCTACTTTCTTACTTTTTAATAATTATGGTAGTCTCCTTACCTTTCAGTTTCTCGTATCTCACACCATCAACACCCACTCCGTTATGCACAGTAAATTCAGTCGCCTAAATGTCAACATGAAGACAGCTGGCTCATTGCTCTTAGCTACTGTGGGAAAAATGGGTGGAAATCTCAAGCCTGAAGAGAGAGAAAACTTGGGTATCATTGATGTATACTTTTTTCTTATGTTTTTTTTTTCCTCCAGATAAAACCACTTAATACACCTTGCAGGAAAGTAGTTGATGAGTGTGACTTTCAAGAATTTTGTAATGGGAATCAATCACACTGTGGAATTGACACTTACGCACGCGATGGAGAGCTCTGTGACTCGGGTGATGCCTACTGTTATAAAGGACAGTGTAGGTCATTTAACAGACACTGTAGCAGATTAATTGGAAGAGGTAATGACCACAGTTTTCCTTGTAGTTTCTAAATTCTGATTATTCCAAACGGTGTTATTTAATGCTATAAAAAATGTAAGTGTAGTTTTAAAATAAGTGTATACTATGTATGTGTGTGCTAAGTCGCTTCAGTCGAGTCTGACTCTTTTTGCAACCCTATCGACCATATGGATTGAAGGCAGGAGGATAAGGGGACGACAGAGGATGAGATGTCTGGATGGCATCACTGACTCAATGGACTTGAGTCTGGGTAAACTGTGGGAGTTGGTGATGGGCAGGGAGGCCTGGCGTGCTGTGGTTCATGGGGTCGCAGAGTCGGACACGACTGAGTGACTGAACTGAACTGAACTGATGGACCATAACCCACCAGGCTCCTCCGTGCATGGGATTCTCCAGGCAAGAATACTGGAGTGGGTTGTTGTGCCCTCTTCCAGGGGATCTTCCCAACCCAGGAGTCGAACCCATGTCTGTTATGTCTACCTGCATTGGCAGGCAAGTTCTTTACCACCAGCGCCACCTGAGAAGCGCATACTATGTATAGGCCCAGTGTATATTAGTGTTAAAGGAAGTAAAATTTTCTTGATTCTGAGAAAAAGCTTCAGATCCCCTGGAGGAGGAAATGGCAACCCACTCCAGTATTCCTGCCAGGGAATCCCATGGACAGAGGAGCCTGGTGGGCTACAGTCCATGGGGTCACAGAGTCGGATATGACTGAAGCAACTTACACACTCACACTGTTCTCCACAGTGGCTCCACCAACTTACATTCCTGCTAACAGTGTATGAGGATTCTTTTACCCACATTCTCTCCAGTGTGTGTTATTCACGTTCCTCTTGATGGTAGCATTCTGACCAGGTGATATAGTTGTTTTATTTGCATTTCTCTCTTTGACATCTTTTCACGCACTTGATGGGCATTCACATTTCCCTTCTGGGAAAATGTCTGTTCAGTCCTTCTTCCCACTTGAATATTTATTAACACCACTTCGTTATGCAGTGTCTGCAGCAAAAGCAGAACAGGTTTATAGTCAATGACAAATGGCTCAGTTGAAGCAGATCACCGACTGTTAGGTCAGATACAGAAGAGAAACAGCTACCCAGCAAAAGCTGGCTGGAACACAGCTTTGGATCATATCAGTTCTGATGCTTTATCTGTTTTCTGTGATATATCAAGTTATCCTTCAGAATCGTACATGATTCAGTTTTTTGATGGGTTGGTTCTAAAAACAAAAAATGCAAGCTTATTTTCAGAGCTTGAACTGCTGTTTCCTCTGTCAACTGCATCAGTCACAGGTTTGATCAGAGAAGCAGAACCCCTAGGAGATACATGGAATGTGGGATTTATGTAGGAGTTTGAGCTTATACAGTGACACAATCCAAATCCACCTCATCAGCTCATTGTTTGACTTTTACTTTATCTGATTTCTATTTTTCCTCTAAACATTTTCCTAAAAATGTGAAGAGAAACTGCGAAATCACCACTATGTTAATAACATTCAAGAGAGCAGAGCAGCAACATGGTTCAGAATGGTCTCTGGACACCAGCTCCAGGATGACTCTTCTAAGCTTTCATTAAAATAGTCATGAAAATTCTGTAAAAGACAAAATGCGTAAAATGAAAAAGTAAAAGAGGTAGACAAAATGATGACAATATTGGAATGAACTCTATGAAGCCTTAAAGTACATGGAATAAGATTGATGAGAATCTTCCTGTTATGGGTTGAAATGTGTCCCCCTCAAAATGACATGTTAAGTCTGTTAAAATACTCAAAGAGTACAGTTTAACTGATCTAAGCAAGTTTTATTTTTTTGCTTCATGAAGCAGACAGTCTCCCCTCTCAGGAGTCCAGAGAACTGTGAAACAAGGAAACAGGACTGTGAGCTTTTATAAAAGAAGGCAATCAGGGAATAAGGGAAGAGTATCTGGCTTCCACCAATTGACCAGAATTGCATATCAGACCTTATTTAGAACAAAGAAATCATTACAGATTCTTGGCGGTTGGGTTTGGCTGGCTGGACATACTGTATTTCTGGTCAAGGGGAGTAGTTGTAGTTTTATTCACAGTCTCTCCAGTTTGCTGACCTGGCATCCCACCAGGAATGGCTCCATCTTGGGCCTAGAAATTTACTTCAATAAGTCCTAATATCCCCAGTAGCTCAGAATATGGGTTTATTTGTAAATGGAGTCTATATTGAGACAATCCAGTTAAAGTGAGGTCATTAGAGTGGGTGTTACTAAAGTGTGACTGGTGCCCTTATAAAAGGGGTGATTTGGGCATTCTCAGAGGGGAAGCAATCTAAAAACAAAGGGAGAAGATGGCCAGGTGACTGGAGTGATAGATCAATAAGCCAAGGAATTCCAGGCATTTCCAGTAAACCCCAGGAGCTAGAAAAGACAAGGAAGCGTTCTCCTCTTGAGACTTGAGAGAGAGGACAGCCCTGCCAACATCTTGGCTTCTGACTTTAGTCTCAAGAACTGTGAGAAAACAAATTTCCGTTATTTTATGCCACCTAGTTTTTGATGCTTGGTTACAGCAGCCCCAGGAAACTAATAGGCTAGCGATGCTTCCTCACATGGGATAATTCGTAGTATGGACCCATGACAGCTCTTTTTAATGTATTCTTCATCCTCGGTCACCCTCTTCAGGTTGGTGTGTAAACTGTACTAAGAACTCCCATGGGCACCCATCCTCTGCCTTGAAAATGCCTTCAGATTTGCCTTGTATGTGTTATTGTTGTTGTTCTTCAGTTGCTCAGTCGTGTCCGACACTTGCCATCCCATTGACTGCAGCACGCCAGGTTTCCCTGTCCTTCGTTATGGAGTTTGCTCAAACTCATGTCCATTGAGTCAGGGATGCATTCCAACCAGTTCATCCTCTGCCCCCTTCTCCTCTTGCCCTTAGTCTTTCCCCGCATCAGAGTCTTTTCCAGTGAGTCGGCTCGTCGCATCAGGTGGTCAAACTATTGGAGCTTCAACTTCAGCATCAGGCCTTCCAATGAATATTCAAGGTTGATCTCCTTTAGGATTGACTGGCTTGATCTCCTAGCTGTCCAAGGGACTCTCAAAAGTCTTCTCCAGCACAACAGTTCAAAAGCATCAGTTCTTCAGCACTCAGCCTTCTTGGTCCAGCTCTCACTTCCATACATGACTCCTGGAAGAACTATAGCTTTGACCATATGGACCTTTCCTGACAACATGATGTCTCTGTTTTTTTAATATGTTGTATAGGGTTGTCATAACTATTCTTCCAAGGATCATCTTTTAATTTCACTCTCCACAGTGATTTTAGAGCCCAAGAAGATAAAGTCTGTCACTGTTGCCATATTTTCCCCATCTGTTTACCATGAAGTAACGGGACTGGATGCCAAAATCTTAGATTTTTGAATGTTGAATTTTAAGCCAGCCTTTTCACTCTCCTCTTTCATCTTCATCAACAGTCTCTTTAGTTCTTCTTTGCTTTCTGCCGTTAGAGTGGTGTCATCTGCATATCTGAGGTTATTGATATTTCTCCCTTCAATCTTGATTCCAGCTTCTGCTTCATACAGTCTGGTATTTCGCATAATGTACTTTGCATATAAGTTAAAATGAGCAGGGTGACAGTATATAGCCTTGATGTACTCCTTTCCCAATTTGGAATCAGTCTGTTGTTCCATGTCCAGTTCTAACTATTGTTTCTTGACCTGTATACAGGTTTTACAGGAGGCAGGTAAGGTGCTCTGGTATTCCCATCTCTTTAAGAATTTCCACAGTTTGCTGTGATCCACACAGTGAAAGGCTTTAACATAGTCAATGAAGCAGAGCTAGATGTTTTTCTGGAATTCTCGTGCTTTTCCTATGATCCAGTGGATGTTGGCAGTTTGATCTCTGGTTCCTCTGCCTTTTATAAATTCAGCTTGTACATCTGAAAGTTCTCGGTTCACATACTGTTGAATCCTAGTTGGAAGGATTTTGAGCATTACCTTGCTAGTGTGAAATAAGAACAATTGTGCGGTAGTTTGAACACTCATTGGCATTGCCCTTCTTTGGGATTGGAATAAAAACTGACCTTTTCCAGACCTCTGGCCACTGCTGACTTTTTCAAATTTGCTGGCATATTGAGTGCAGCAGTTTCACAGCATCATCTTTTTAGGATTTAAAGTAGTTCAGCTGGAATTCCGTCACCTCCACTAGCTTTGTTTGTGGTAATGCTTCCTAAGGCCCACTTGACTTCACATGACAGGTTATCTGGCTCTAAGTGAGTGATCATACCAATGTGGTTATTCGGGTCATAATAATTCAGTCAACCTTTTCTGTACAATTTCTTTTTTTCTTTTAGGGGCTAGAGGTGCTCCATTTGCTTGCTTTGATGAAATAAATTCAAGAACAGATAGATATGGAAACTGTGGCCGTGGTCCTTGTTCGTTTTCGTATGTATTTAGAAAATTATAATTTTGTTTGGAATGTAGCTTGTATATTGGTAAGATTCTGGAATATATGTACAAACTAAGATGCCATTTTATAACAGATTTTCTCTGTTTTATGATCTGAGCTGAACAATATTACCTACTTCCTACAGATAACATGTGTTCAATAGCTATAATGTTATATCAATGACCATAAAAATCATGTCTGTTGACGGGATGAGGTAGTCATTGTGTGAAGTCCTATGTATATACTTATATTTATACTGTGTATTTAAACATATATTTATATACATCAAATGTTTGTAGTTAGAATCATTTATCCCATTTTACTAATGAAAAAAAAATGGAACACCAGTAATCATTTGCTCAAATTTCAGAAGCTAATATAGAACAAATCAGGGCTGTCAGATTGCAAAAATGGTTTATATTTCCCGTTGCTACATTTCCTCACAAAACACAGAGCCACATCATACATGAATTGGTATGCTCCTAAAATTTACTTACAGAAAACTTTTGAAATCCAGATTTAAATTATCAAAATACTTTTTAAAGTTAGCTGTAACAGCAATCTACTTTATTTCTGTAAATAATGAGAGTTTTTTTTCTTCTTTATGCTTTCAGAAATGTAATGTGTGGAAAATTAGTTTGTGCCTGGCCATATAAAACTTTGGTATCACAACCAAATTTAAGTGTGATCTATACGCATTTACGAGATGAAATATGTGCATCAACATTTCTGAATGCTGAGAAACTACCTAGAGATACAGCTACCACAGTTGAACGCCCTGAGGAGAGAGATAAAACATTTGTAGAAGATGGCTCTATCTGTGGTCCTGGAATGGTAATTAGAAGTAAAAATTTTAAGTGTTTTAATAATTATATTTTATACTTATGCTGATTTTGACAATATTCCAGCCAATGCATTTTAAAATAGCCTTATAGAGGTGTCATTTATCTTGAAATTCATTCATGGTAAGTGCACAGTTCATTCAGTTCAGTCACTCAGTCATGTCCCACTCTTTGTGACCCCATGGACTGCAGCATGCCAAGCTTCCCTGTCCATCACCAACTCCCAGAGCTTATGTCCATCGAGTTGGTGTTGCCATTCAACCATCTCATCCTCTGTCATCCCCTTCTGCTCCTGCCTTCAATCTTTCCCAGCATCAGGGTCTTTTCCATGGGTCAGTTCTTTGCATCAGGTGGCCAAAGGATTGTAGCTTCAGATTCAGTATCAGTCCTTCCAGTGAATATTCAGGACTGATTTCTTTTAGGATGGACTGGCTGTATCTCCTTGCTGTCCAAGGGACTCTCAAGTATCTCCTGCAATACCACAGTTCAAAAACGTCAATTGTTGGGTGCTCAGCTTTCTTTATAGTCCAACTCTACATCCATACATGACTACTGGAAAAACTATAGCTTTGACTAGACGGATCTTTGTCAGCAAGCTTTTTAATATGCTGTCTAGGTTGGTCATAACTTTTCTTACAAGGAGCAAGCATCTTTTAATTTCATGGCTATTGTCACAATCTGCAGTGATTTTGGAGCCACCAAAAATAAAGGCTGCCACTGTTTCCACTGTTTCCCCATCTATTTGCCATGAACGGACCGGATGCCATGATCTTAGTTTTCTGAATGTTGAGTTTTAAGCCAACTTTTTCCTTCTCCTCTTTCACTTTCATCAAGAGGCTCTTTAGTTCTTCACTTTCTGCCATAAGGATCATTTCCCTACTGTCATCTGTATATCTGAGGTTACTGATATTTCTCCCAGCAATCTTGATTCCAGCTGGTGCTTCATCCATCTGGACATTTCACGTGATGTACTCTGCATATATGTTAAATAAGCAGGGTGACAATATACAGCCTTGATGTACTCCATTCCCAATTTGGAACCAGTCTGTTGTTCCCTGTCCAGTTCTAACTATTGCTTCCTGACGTGCGTACAGATTTCTCAGGAGGCAGGTAAAGTGGTCTGTTATTCCTATTTCTTTAAGAATTTTCCAGTTTGTTGTGATCCACAAGCCAAAGGCTTTGGCATAGTCAATAAAGAAGAACTAGATGTTTTTCTGGAACTCTCTTGCCTTTTCTATGATTCAACGGATGTTGGCAATTTGATCTCTGGTTCTTCTGCCTTTTCTAAATCCAGCTTGAACATCTGGATGTTCATGGTTCATGTACTGTTGAAGCCTGGCTTGGAGGATTTTGAGCATTACTTTGCTAGCGTGTGAGATGAGTGCAACTGTGTGGTAGTTTGAGCATTCTTTGGCATTGCCTTTCTTTGGGATTGGAATGAACACTGACCTTTTCCAGCCCTGTGGCTACTGCTGAGTTTTCCAAATTTGCTGGCATATTGAGTGCAGCACTTTTACAGCATCATCTTTTAGGGTTTGAAATAGCTCAGCTGGAATTTCATTACCTTCACTAGCTTTGTTCTTAGTGATGCTTCCTAAGGCCCACTTGACTTCACATTCCAGGATGTCTGGCTCTAGGTGAATGATCACACTATTGTGATTATCTGGATCATGAAGATATTTTTGTATAGTTCTTCTATGTATTGTTGCCACCTCTTCTTAGTATCTTCTGCTTCTGTTAGGTCCATACCATTTCTGCCCTTTATTGAGCCCATCTTTGCATGAAATGTTCCTTTGGTATCTCTAATTTTCTTGAAGAGATCTCTAGTCTTTCCCATTCTATTGTTTCCTCTATTTCTTAGCATTGATCACTGAGGAAGGCTTTTTTATCTCTCCTTGCTATTCTTTGGAACTCTGCATTCAAATGGGTATATCTTTCCTTTTCTACTTTGCCTTTAGCTTCTTTTCTTTTCTCAGTTATTTGTAAGGCCTCCTCAGAGAACCATTTTACCTTTTTGCTTTTATTTTTCATTGGAATGGTCTTGATCCCTGCTTCCTGTACAATGTTACCAACCTCCGTCCATAGTTCATCAGGCACTCTGTCTGTCAGATCTAGTCCCTTGAATCTATTCCTCACTTCCACTGTATAATTTTAAGGAATTTGATTTAAGTCATACCTGAATGGTCTAGTGGTTTTCCCTACTTTCTTCAATTTAAGTCTGAATTTGGCAATAAGGAGTTCATGATCTGATCCACAGTCAGCTCCCGGTCTGGATTTTGCTAACTGTGTAGTGCTTCTCCATCTTTGACTGCAAATAATATAATCAATCTGATTTCAGTATTAACCATCGGGTGATGTCCATGTGTAGAGTCTCCTCTTGTGTTGTTGGAACAGGGTGTTTGCTATGACGAGTGCATTCTCTTAGCAAAACTCTTGTTAGCCTTTGCCCTGCTTCATTTTGTACTTCAGAGCCAAATTTGCCTGTTACTCCGTATACCTCATTGACTTAACTGCTTTTGCATTCCAGTCCCCTATAATGAAAAGGACATCTTTTTTGGGTGTTAGTTCTAGAAGGTCTTGTAGGTCTTCATAGAGCCATTCAACTTCAGCTTCTTTAGCATTCCTGGTTGGGGCATAGACTTGGATTACTGTGATACTGAATGGTTTGCCTTGCAAACAAAGAGAGATCATTCTGTCGTTTTTGAGAGTGCATCCAGTACTGCCTTTTGGACTCTTTTGTTGACTATGATGGTTACTTCATTTCTTCTAAGGGATTCTTGCCCACAGAATAGATATAATGGTCATCTGAGTTAAATTCACCCATTCCAGCCCATTTTAGTGCACTGATTCCTAGAATGTTGATGTTCACTCTTGCCATCTCCGTTTTTGACCACTTCCAAATTACCCTGATTCATGGACCTAACATTCAAGTTTCCTATGGAATATTGTTTACAGCATCAGACTTTATTTCCATCAGCAGTCACATCCAGAAATGGGCATTTTTTTTTTTTTTTGCTTTGGCTCCATCTCTTCGTTCTTTTTGGAATTATTTCTCCACTGATCTCCAGTAGCATATTGAGCGCCTATCGGCCTGGGGAGTTCATCAGGTCAGCATAGTTCATTGCTTTTAATTAATTTATACGGTTGCACAACCATTGCCACATTAGGTTTTAGACCACACTATCACGTTAGGTTTTAAACCTAACACTATCACGTTAGGTTTTAGACCACGTTAGGTTTTAGGTCTTGCCCATATAGAACACCCCACATCCCTAAGCAGCATGCCAGTTTCCCCTATGATTAACATCTAACAGTAGTATGGTACATTTGTTATAATCAATGAACCAATGTTAATACATGATTTTTACCTGAATACCACTTTTAGTCAGAATTCATTCAGATTTCCTCAGCCTTTACCTTGTGTCCTTTTGCAGTATTACACCCAGTATACTACAACTTTATTGAATGTGTCCTTAGCCTCCTCTTGATACATTCTCACATTTTTCTTCTTTTTCATGATCTTGACACTTTGGAGTAGAACTAGTAGATATTCTGTAAAATGTCCCTCAATTTGGATTTGTGTAATGTTTTTCTTGGGATTAGATTCGATCTATATGTTCTTGGAAAGAAAATTGCACAGGTAAAGTGCACCTTCCAGTTATATGTGTGTATCGATGTTAACCTTGATTACCTGGCTGAGGTAATGTTTGTCAGATTTCTCATTGTAAAATTATTCTTTTTCCCCCTTCCCATATTGTACTTTATTTTAAAAATTCACTATGTATGTACCAGACTTAAAGAGTAGTAAGTTATGTTCTGTCTTATTGAGGGCTCAGGAATCTATATACTTTATTTTAATTGAAATATAGTAGATTTATGATATTATAAAAGCTTCAGGTATACAACAGAGTAATCCATCATTTCTGTAGGTTATACTCCATTTGAAGTTATTATAAAATATTGACTATAGTCCTTTTGCTGTATAATATGTCTTTGCAGCTGATTTATTTTATATATATTCTTAATCCCCTGTGCTTCTCTTGCTTCTCATTACTTCCCTATACCACGGATAACCACCAGTTTTTTTCCTATACCTATGTAAGTTTTGTTATGTTCACTGTTTCTTTTATATTTTGTATTCCATATATGTGATAATATATAGTATTTGTCTTTTTCATTCTGACTTATTTCATTAAGCATGATACCCTAAAAGTCCTTGTGTTCTTACAAAAGGCAAAATTTCATTTGTGTTAAAGGCTGAGTGATAATCTTTTGTATATATATATCCCACATCTTCTTTATCCATTAATCTGTTGATGGACACTTAGGTTGCTTCCATATCTTGGTTGTTATAAATAATGCTGTTATGAACCCTGGGGTGCATATAGCTTTTTAAATCAGTGTTTTCATTTCCTTTTGACATATAATTACGAGTGGAATCGATGAATCACATGGTAATTCTATTTATTTTTTGATGAACCGCTATACTATCTTCCACAATGGCTATGTTAGCTTACATTCTCACATACAATGCACTATAGATTCTTTTTCTTCACACCCTCTCCAGCATTTGTTACTTGTAAACTTTTTGATGATAACCATTGAAGAGGTCTGTGAAGAGCTGACTGTGGCTCAGATCATGAACTCCTTATTGAAAATTCAGACTTATGGAAGAAATTAGGGAAAACCACTAGACCATTCAGGTATAATCTAAATCAAATCACTTACAATTATACAGTGGAAGTGAGAAATAGATTTAAGGGACTAGAGCTGATAGACAGAGTGCCTGATAAACTATGGATGGAGGTTTGTGACATTGTACAGGAGACGGGGATCAAGACTATCTCCAAGAATAAGAAATGCAAAAAAACAAAATGGCTGTCTGAAGAGGACTTTCAAAAGGTTTTGAAAAGAAGAGAAGTGAAAAGCAAAGGAGAAAAGGAAAGATATAATCATTTGAAAGCAGAGTTCCAAAGAACAGCAAGGAGAGATAAGAAAGCCATCCTCAGTATCAATGCAAAGAAACAGAGGAAAATAATAGAATGGGAAAGACTAGAGATCTCTTCAAGAAAATAAGAGATACCAGGGGAATATTTCATGCAAAAATGGGCTCAATAAAGGACAGAAATGGTATGGACCTAACAGAAGCAGAAGATATTAAGAAGAGGTGGCAAGAATACATAGAAGAACTATACAAAAAAGATCTTTATGACCCAGATAATCACAATAGTGTGATCACTCACCTAGAGCCAGACATCCTGGAATGCGAAATCAAGTGGGCCTTAGGAAGCATCACTACGAACAAAGCTAGTGGAGGTGATGGAATTCCAGCTGAGCTATTTCAAACCCTAAAAGGTGATGCTGTAAAAGTGCTGCACTCAATATGCCAGCAAATTTGGAAAACTCAGCAGTGGCCACAGAACTGGTAAAGGTCAGTGTTCATTCCAATCCCAAAGAAAGGCAATGCCAAAGAATGTTCAAGATACCGCACAATTGTACTCATCTCACTCACTAGTAAAGTAATACTCAAAATTCCCTAAGCCAGACTTCAACAATACGTGATCCATGAACTTCCAGAATGTCAAGCTGGATTTAGAAAAGGCAGAAGAACCAGAGATCAAATTGCCAACATCCGCTGGATCATTGAAAAAGCAAGAGTGTTCCAGAAAAACGTCTATTTCTGCTTTATTGCCTATGCCAAAGCCTTTGACTGTGTGTATCACAATAAACTGTGGAAAATTCTGAAAGAGATGGGAATACCAAATCACCTGACCTGCCTCTTGAGAAATCTGTATGCAGGTCAGGAAGCAACAGTTAGAACTGGACATGGAACCACAGAATGCTTCCAAATAGGAAAAGGAGTATGTCAAGGCTGTATATTGTCACCCTGCTTATTGAACTAATATGCAAAGTACTTCATGAGAAATGCTGGTCTGGAGGAAGCACAAGCTGGAATCAACATTGCCGGGAGAAATATCAGTAACCTCAGATATGCAGATGACACCACCCTTATGGCAGAAAGTGAAGAACTAAAGAGCCTCTTGGTGAAAGTGAAAGAGGAGAGTGAAAAAGTTGGCTTAAAACTCAGCATTCAGAAAACTAAGATCACGGCCTCCAGTCCCATTACTGCATGGCAAATAGATGGGAAACAGTGGAAACAGTGGCTGACTTTATTTTTTGGGGCTCCAAAATCACTGCAGATGGTGACTGCAGCCATGAAATTAAAAGACGCTTACTCCTTGAAAGGAAAGTTATGATGAACCTAGACAGCTTATTAAAAAGCAAAGACATGACTTTGCCAACAAACGTCCGTGTGGTCAAGGCTATAGTGTTTCTAGTAGTCATGTATGGATGTGAGAGTTGGACTGTAAAGAAAGCTGAGCACCGAAAAATTAATGCTTTTGAACTGTGGTGTTGGAGAAGACTCTTGAGAGTCCCTTGGACCGCAAGGAGATCCAACCAGTCCATCCTAAAGGAGATCAGTCCTGAGTGTTCATTGGAAGGACTGATACTGAAGCTGAAACTCCAATCCTTTGGCCACCTGATGCGAAGAGCTAACTCATTTGAAAAGACCCTGATTCTGGAAAAGATTGAAGGCGGAAAGAGATGGGGACTCCAGAGGATGAGATGGTTGGATGGCATCACCGACTCAACGGACATGAGTTTGAGTAAGCTCTAGGCGTTAGTGATGGACAGGAAGTCCTGGCATGCTTCAGTCCATGGGGTCGCAAACAGTCGGACATGACTTGAGTGACTGAACTGAACTGAACTATTGAAGAGGTCTACAGGGATTATTTCATTGTGGTTTTGACTTGCATTTCTCTGATTATTTTGTTGTTGTTCTGTCACTCAGTCATTATGACTCTGCCACCCCATGAACTACAGCACACCAGGCTTCTCTGTCCTTCTCTCCCTGAGTTTGCTCAAACTCTTGTCTATTGAGCTGATGATGCCACGTGATTATCTCATCATCTGTAGCCCCCTTCTCCTCCTGCCCTCAGTCTTTCCTAGCATCAGCGTCTTTTCCAGTGAGTCACTAATTGCATCAGATGGCCAAACTATTGGAGCTTCAGCTTTAGCATCTGGCCTTCCAATGAATATTCAGGGTTGATTTCCTTTAGGATTGAATGGCTTGACCTCCTTGGTGTCCAAGGGACTCTCAAGAGTCTTCTCACCACAGTTCGAAAGTGTCAAATTGTTCGGCGCTCAGCCTTTTTTATGGTCCACCTCTCACATCCATACATGACTACTGGAAGAATTGTAGCTTTGAACATATGGACCTTTGTTGGCAATGTGATGTCTCTGTGTTTTTAATGTGTTGTATAGGGTTGACATAGCTTTTCTTCCAAGGATCAAGTGTGTTTTAGTTTCATGAGTGCAGCCACTGTCCACAGTGATTTTGGGACCCAAGAAGATAAAGTCTGTCACTGTTGCCATGTTTTCCCCATCTGTTTACCATGAAGTGATGGGACTGGGTGCCAAAATCTTAGATTTTTGAATGTTGAATTTTAAGCCAGCTTTTTCACTCTCCTCTTTCAGCTTCATCAAGAGGCTCTTTAGTTCCTATTTGCATTCTGCCATTAGACTGATGTCATCTGCGTATCTGAGTTTATTGATATTATTCTAGGAAATCCTGATTCTTGCTTCTGCTTCATCCAACCCGGCATTTTGAATTTCGCATGATGTACTCTGCATATAAGTTAAAATAAGCAGGGTGACAGTATACAGCTTTGATGTACTTCTTTTCCAATTTGAACCAGTTTGTTGTTCCATTTCTGGTTCTAACTGTTGCTTCTTGACCTGTGTATAGATTTCTCAGGAGGTAGATAAGGTGGTCTGGTATTCCCATCTCTTTCAGGATTTTCCACAGTTTGTTGTGATCCACACAGTCAAAGGCTTTAATATAGTCAATGAAGCAGAAATAGATGTTTTTGTGGAACTCTCTTGCTTTTTCAATGATCCTGCAGATGTTGGCAATTTGATCTCTGGTTCCTCTGCCTTTCCTGAATTCAGCTTGTACATCTTGAAGTTGCCAATTCATGTACTGTTGAAGCCTAGCTTGAAGGATTTTGAGCATTATCTTGCTAGCATGTGAAATGAGAAGAATTGTATGGTAGTTTGAACATTTGTTGGTATTGCCCTTCTGAGGGATTGGAATGAAAACTGACCTTTTCCAGACCTGTGGCCGCTGCTGAGTTGTCCACATTTGCTGGCATATTGAGTACAGCACTTTAAAAGCATCATTTTAGGATTTGAAATAGCTCAGGTGGAATTCCATCACTCCACTAGCTTTGTTTGTAGTAATGCTTCTCAGTGCCTACTTGACTTCACACTCCTGGATGTCTGGCTCTAGGCGAGTGAGCACACCATCATGATTGTCCAGTTTACTATGACCTTTTTTGTATAGTTCTTCTTTGTGTTCTTGCTACCTCTTCATAATTTCTTCACTTCTGTTGGTTCCTTGCTGTTTCTGCTCTTTATTGTGCACATCTTTGCATGAGGTTTCTCTTTCATATCTCTTAATTTTCTTAAAGAGATCTTCAGTGTTTCCCATTCTACTGTTTTCCTCTATTTCTTTGCATTGTTCACTTAAGAAGCCTTTTCTCTCCTTGTTATTCTCTGGAAGTCTGCATTCAGTTGAGTATATCTCTCCTTTTCTTCTTTGCCTTTTGCTTCTTTTCTTTTCTCAGCTATTTGTAGAGCCTCCTCAGACAACCGCTTTGACTTCTTGCATTTCTTTCTCCTGGAGATTTTTTTTTTATTTTAGTTGGGGGCTAATTACTTTACAATATTGTAGTAGTTTTTGCCATACATTGACATGAATCAGCCATGGGTTCACATGTGCTCCCCCTCCCGAACCCTCTTCCCACCTCCCTCCCCTTCCCATCCCTCTGTGTCATCCCAGATGTTTTTGGTAAGTGCCTCCTGTACAGTGTTATGAACCTCCCTCCATAGTTCTTCAGGCATTCTGTTTATCAGATCTAACCCCTTGAATCTGTTTTCTCACCTCCTCTGTATGTATAATCATAATGGGTTTGGTTTAGGTCATGCCTGAGTGGCCCAGTGGTTTTCCCTCCTTTCTTCAATTTCAGCCTAAATTTTGCTCTAAGGAGCTCATGATCCAAGCCACAGTCAGCTCCAGGTCTTGTTTCTCCTGAGTGTATGTAGCTTTTCCTCCTTGGCTGCAAAGAATATAATTAATTTGATTTCGGTATTGACCATCTGGTGATGTTCACGTGCAGACTTGTCTCTTGTCTTGTTGGAAGAGGATGTTTGCTCTGACCAGTGTGTTGTCTTTGTTGGCCTTTGCCGTGCTTCATTTTGTACTCGAAGGCCAAACTTGCTTGTTACTGAAGGTATCTCTTGATTCCTCCTTTTGCATTCCAGTCTGCTGTAATGAAAAGGACATCTTTTTTTGATGTTAGTTCTAGATGGTCTTGTACCTCTTCATAGAACTGTTCAACTTCCTTTGGCATTATTAGCTGGACATAGACTTGTATTACTGTGAAGTTCAATGTTTTTCCTTGGCAACAAACAGATCATTCTGTCATTTTTGAGATTGCACTCAAATACTGCATTTCAGACTCTCTTGTTGGCTATGAGGGCTCCTCCATTTTTTCTAAGGGATTCTTGCCCACGATAGTAGATATAATGGTCATCTCAATGAAATTTGCACTTTCCCATCCGTTTTAGTTCACTGATTTCTAAAGTGTTGATGTGTACTCTTGTCATCTCCTGCTTGACCATGTCCAATTTACCTTGATTCATGGACCTAATATTCCAGGTTCCCATGCAATATTGTTGTTTACAGCATCAGAGTTTACTTTCACCACCAGACACATTCACAACTTAGCATCATTTCCACTTTGGCCCAGTCTCTTCATTCTTCCTGCAGCTATTTCTCTGCTCTTCTGCAGTAGCACACTTAAGTCTAGTTTTCTAGTTATTTACTGTGTGTATAGTCAGTCACTCAGTTGTATGAGACACTTTTGCGACCCCACAGACTCCTCTGTCTATGGGTTAGCATTCCAGATAAGAATACTGGAGTGGGTCTCCATTTCCTCCTTCAGGAGAGCTTCCCCACTCAGGGATCGAGTCTGTGTCTCCTGTGTCTCCTGCCTTGGCAGGTGGATTCTGTTTTACCATTGAGCCACCTGAGAAGCTTGTAGGACAGTAAGTTTGGGCCGTTATCAACAGTATAAATAATTACATTGCCATTAAAAGTGAAGAAACAGTAAAAGTTTTGTTTCTGAATTTGAGGAAACACGTGGAACCAGTTACTAGTTTAAAATGTTCCATTTCAGTTTATAAAAGCATATAGCTAATGAAGTGAGGATTAGAAATGCATCCAGAAAAAAAATTTTCTCATTTATCATCAGAAAAGTATAACCACAATTAATTTTTCTCATTATTTAATTTATCCCTGGATAATTAAGTTTTACTTCCCTGGATCTTGAGTTAGCAGTTTGCTTTCATATGGCGTTTTATTCTTGGATACAAAGGATTCCAGGAAATCCTGATTCAGCCATATGATATATCTAATTCCCACCATAGTGAAATTGTCTGATCAGTGTCAGCATAAGTTCCATATCTTATACCTGTGAATATAATTCTTAAATTCAAATAGTTTAGAATACCTTAGAGGATCCTTTCTACATGTCAGTGAAGACTTAGTTTCTATCCTGTATCTGAAAGCACAAACTACCAGTTGATCAAAAGCTTATAAAGTTTGAATGGTTAATTTATTAGAGTCACCAATAGTATGAAAATGGAGAAAAACAAAATCTCTTATTGAAGCACAGGGGTGTGATAACTGTTGATTAAGAGTTTGATCAAAGTATCTCTTGAGGATAAGAAAATATTATGGAGAGAAATGAACTTGATTTTCTATGAGCTTTCAATTCATTCTTGTAACATATACAGTATATGCTGAGACCAATAGTTTTGCTTATATTAATAACATTTAAAATTAATCTAGGGAAGGCTGGCTGAATTTCTTTGACAGTTCATCCTATCCAGCTCTTTTTTTTAAATTTATTTTTTATTGAAGGATAATTGCTTTACAGAATTGTGCTGTTTTCTGTCAAACCTCAACATGAATCAGCCACAGGTATACATATATTCCCCTCCCTTTTGAACCTCCCTCCCCATCCCACCCCTCTATGTTGATACTGAGCCCCTGTTTGAGTTTCTTGAACCATACAGCAAATTCCCATTGGCTATCTGTTTTACATATGGTAATGTAAGTTTCCATGTTA
The DNA here is from genome assembly GCA_024291935.2 of Okapia johnstoni. Classification (NCBI taxonomy): domain Eukaryota; kingdom Metazoa; phylum Chordata; class Mammalia; order Artiodactyla; family Giraffidae; genus Okapia; species Okapia johnstoni. Next base: position 29,590,255 of record CM044327.1, read on the forward strand.
CTCTTTCCATACATCTCACCCTCTCCACCCCTCTCCCCATGTCCATAAGTCTATTCTCTATGTCTGTTTCACTGTTGCCCTGTAAATAAATTCCTCAGTACCATTTTTCTGTATTCCATATATATGTGTTAGAATATGGTATTTATCTTTCTCTTTCTGACTCACTTCACTCTGTATAATAGGTTCTAGGTTCATCCGCCTCATTAGAACTGACTCAAATGTGTTCCTTTTTATGGCTGAGTAATATTCCGTTGTGTACACAACTTCTTTATCCATTCATCTGTCGATGGACACCTAGGTTCATCTATATTCTGGCTATTGTAAATAGTGCTGCAGTGAACAGTGGGATACATGTGTCTCTTTCAATTTTGGTTTCCTCAGGGTATATACCTAGGAGTGGGATTGTTGGGTCATATGGTGATTTTATTCCTAGATTTTTAAGGAATCTCCATACTGTCATCCTATGCAGCTCCTACATTGCTATTTAACTGAGAAATAATGGAGAATATCATAAATTAGGAGTTTGGAGTTAAGATATACACTACTATGTATAAAATAGGTATACAACAACAACCTACTGTATAGCACAGGGGCCTGTGTTCAGTGTGTTGCAATAACACATAATAGAAAAGAATCTGAAAATGAATCATCACTGTGTGTGTGCTCAATCTTGTCCAACTCTTTGCAACCCCATGGACTGCATCCCACCAGGCTCCTCTGTCCATGGGATTTTCCAGGCAAGAATACTGAAGTGGGTTGCCATTTCCCACACCAGAGGAAAAAGAATATATATAGAGAGACATGTATATATGTGTGTGTGTGAATTACTTTGTTGTACACCTGAAGCTAACACAACATTGTAAATTAGCTATACTTAAATTTTAAAATAGATTAAAAAATAAAGATATAAAATTCTTCTCAACTGCAGTTAGGAATAATAGTTTCTGTTATTTTGTAAAAAGCCCTTACAGTATGATGCATTTTCATTAAAAATTTAATATCTTACAAAAATAAATGAATAATGGAGAATACCAAACAAATTTAAGTATTTCTAGCATTCTTATATTTATGAGACAAGAGGTCAAATCTGTTCCTTTCTGTTCGCAGTCTCAGATATTTCAAAATAGTTATAGGTATTAAAAAAATGACCCCCCAAATTTTTTGACTTTAGACTCAGAACTGGTAAGATAAAAATCACCACAGTTGTCCGAGGTGGTATGGTCACTTAGTTAAAAAGGATTGTTGGTATATAGTAAAATTTGCTTCAGTTCAGTTCAGTCGCTCAGTTGTGTCCAACTCTCTGCGACCCCATGAACTGCAGCATGCCAGGCCTTCCTGTCCATCACCAACTCGCTGAGTCCACCCAAACCCATGTCCATTGAGTCGATGATGCCAACCAGCCATCTCATCTTCTGTTGTCCCCTTCTCCTCCTGCCCTCAATCTTTCCCAGCATCAGGGTCTTTTCCAATGAGTCAGCTCTTTGCATTAGGTGGCCAAAGTATTGGAGTTTCATCTTCAACATCAGTCCTTCCAATGAACACCCAGGACTGATCTCCTTTAGGATGGACTGGTTGGTTCTCCTTGCAGTCCAAGGGACTCTCAAGAGTCTTCTCCAACACCACAGTTCAAAAGCATCAATTCTTTGGCGCTCAGCTTTCTTCACTGTCCAACTCTCACATCCATACATGACCACTGGAAAAACCATAGCCTTGACTAGATGGACCTTTGTTGACAAAATAATGTCTCTACCTTTTAATATGCTGTCTAGGTTGGTCATAACTTTCCTTCCAAAGAGTAAGTATCTTTTAATTTCATGGCTGCAATCACCATCTGCAGTGATTTTGGAGCCCAGAAAAATTAAGTCTGACACTGTTTCCACTGTTTCCCCATCTATTTGCCATGAAGTGATGGGACCAGATACCATAATCTTAGTTGTCTGAACGTTGAGCTTTAAGCCAACTTTTTTACTCTCCTCTTTCACTTTCATCAAGAGGCTTTTTAGTTCCTCTTCACTTTCTGCCATAAGGGTGGTGTCATCTGCATATCTGAGGTTATTGATATTTCTCCTGGCAATCTTGATTCCAGCTTGTGCTTCCTCCAGCCCAGTGTTTCTCGTGATGTACTCTGCATATAAGTTAAATCAGCAGGGTGACAATATATAGCCTTGACATACTCCTTTTCCTATTTGGAACCAGTCTGTTGTTCCATGTCTGGTTCTAACTGTTGCCTCCTGAACACATACACGTTTCTTGAATAATATTAGTACCATATTATATTCTGCTGTAATACAATGCATATAGTTATCATGTATGTTATACATAAGAATAAGCAAACAGTGTTAACAATAATATAATTGTTTTATATATATAACAATAATATGATTCTAAATTATAGAATGTTTTCAGAAAGTTCTAATATTCTATAAACAATATATCCAACAACAGTTTAATGTTCTAATTTAGTCCTAGAAATTATTAATTCTAAGAGCTCCACTGGAAAATTAATGTACATATTTTTGAAAGAGAGTCTCTAGTTTTGCTTATTAAATTCAAATTTACTTTTATATAATGCTTTTTGATAATATCATAGTATCTGTCACATCTTGCTTTTTTGGAAACAAACAGATACATACAAGGTCTGAGGTCTCTCTCCCCTTGAAATCTAAATGACATCAACTGCAATCTCTGTTTCAGAATTCTGATCCCCCTCTTTCTGTATACCCTGTTGTTATTATGATCCAAAAGCAAAACTCACCCAAGAACAAAACTCTTTCATAAAGTATTGATTTTGTTGAAAAATTTTTGAGTAATTGGAAAAGGTCACATAATTTAATGCCATAAATTAGGGCAATATAAACTTACACATTAAACATTGCTTTTCTTAGAAGGCCCTTTAGCCATCTGTCTCATGAGAGTCTCTCATCATTCTGTTACCTCATATAATTTCCTGTTATCCTTGCTTTTCTCCTCATTTTTTTCCCCAGATGGAATAGTAACGTGCCTCATTTGCTCCTCATACACACGATTTTATTATCTCAACCTCCCATGCGAAATTTCTCAGCCCTAAGTGCTCATCCTCTAAACTGCCCGCAGACATCTTGATATAATGGTGTCAGGTACAGCCCAGGCCTGGGTATTTTTTAAATGCTCCTCACATAATGATTGAGCTCAAAGGACTAACCAAATTATTTTTCTGGATATTTTTCTTTCTAAGAGGACTTCCGGTGCTAGATGGCAAGAAAATAAAACTTTCAACTTCTTACATGACTATAGTTTTACAGTATGAGGGCACATAGCTTATTTCACATTTATTTCAATGCTGTCACAATTATAACTTTACGTTTTGAATTTTTATGCCAATTCTTGGTAATATGAATTCTTGAATTTTTTCTCATGTAATATCTATACACACAGTCGAATTTGATGGTTTGACTGAATTTGTTTTTCAATTTCTTTGCTTTGTTTTAGTTTTGTGTGAACTTTTCCTGTGTAGAGGTTAGATTCCACATGAATACTAACGCGTGCAATAGTACTGCACATTGTAATTCAAAAGGAGTAAGTAATTTCAGTTTTCATTGTAAGTAACATGTTTTGAACATTTCAGTCAACGGTTTGGAGATTTAAAGAAATCTTTTGAGTAATTTTTTATCACTTTCATGCTGCTTGGTGTGATTAAACAGTCTATAACTTGTAGCTTCAATCTTACTTTCTTGAGAAATCTTGCCAAACTGTTTATTAGAGAAGATTTAGAAACATTTCCGATGATTCTGGACATATAAAATGATTGGTAAATATGTGGGCTGGATATGCTATAGGTACTGTGTTTACTATTTAACCAAACTGATCTTATTTTTACAGAGAAAAGGCAGGAACTGGTAAATAAGGTCATTAGAAGTGTCTTGCTCATTAATTTAGTGTCCAGACTTTTCTGTGAAGTTAAGAAGTAAATGATAATTAGTGGCATGTTGATTGATAATATCTTGGTCTGGTTGTGGGGAGAGTTGAAAGAATTTTTAAAAATGATTTGGCAACAGAAGCCAGATATACTTTCTACAGTATAGGAAATTTCAAGGGAAAATTTGTGACAATTTGTTGAATTTATCTATTTAAGACAAATTCTCTGGAATAAATTCTCTGTTCAGTAAGTATAGAATATTCATTGGTCTCTATGGAAAACCAACTTTGTACATAAAAATTGTTTTATTTTCTAATTATTCTAGATATGCAACAATTTTGACCATTGCCATTGTTTGCCAGGGTTTGCGCCTCCTAACTGCAAGCCACTTCCAGGAGATTTTGGAAGTATCGATGATGGACACAGATACAAAGCCGGTTAGTGTCTTTGGAACTTTATTAATCTAAGGCAATATGTAAGAAAATAAAGTTTAGGTTCCAAGTCACATTGCAAAGCAACTAATGTCAACAAATATGGTTTTATTTTACTCATAAGATTTTAAAAAACTAAGACAGTTTAAGTTTGTATTCCTTCTGTATCAACGTTGATATTGTTAACTAACAAAAAGTGTACCTAGTGGTAGGAAATTTGAAAAGTAGAAGTTACAGTGTACCTACTTTGATCAGTTAATTTAGACTGTTCACTCTGGATTGTCTCACATATGCTCGGTTTAAAATGGCATTAGTCATCACTGTCATCTTTCAGGCCACTCCTTTCTCTTGCATTGTAGGGGCTCCAACCTAACGTTTAAAAATTTACCTTGAGAATATCCCCACCCCTAGGGTTCCTGAGTATTGTTTTGAGATCAAGTAGGTCTGGATGCGGAGAAGGCAATGGCACCCCACTCCGGTACTCTTGCCTGGAAAATCCCATGGACGGAGGAGCCTGGTAGGCTACAGTCCATGGGGTCGCGAAGAGTCGGACACGACTGAGCGACTTCACTTTCACTTTTCCCTTTCATGCACTGGAGAAGGAAATGGCAACCCACTCCAGTATTCTTGCCTGGAGAATCCCAGGGATGGCAGAGCCTGGTGGGTTGCCGTCTATGGGGTCGCACAGAGTCGGACACGACTGACTTAGCAGCAGCAGCAGCAGGTCTGGATGAGACTGGGAACAACTGGAGGATATTCCTGATTTCAGAAGAGGATGTCTGTCCACCTTTACCCCTTTTCCTTTTGGGTCAAATAAATGATGGACTGGGCAGGCTTGTCTGCAGCTTGAATACCAAGGGGAGGCATATGTAGGGGAGTAACTTTTTAGACAGTTAAAATACAGATATATCAGACTGCGTGTAGACCAAAAAAAGGAGATATAATCATTTAACATATAACGAAGAACTATATATATTATTATTTTCACATAAGTATGTAGAAAAAGTAGGCATTTATTTTAAATTTTATATTATTCTGTATTGTGTACTTTTGTTATATAAGTGAAGTGAAGTCACTCAGTTGTGTCCGACTCTTTGCAACTCCATGGACTGTAGCCTACCAGGCTTCTCGGTCCATGGGATTTTCCAGGCAAGAGTACGGGAGTGGGTTGCCATTTCCTTCTCCAGGTTGTTACATAAATTGCTATTATTTAAGTGAAACAGCAATAGAACTAATTAACAGTGCTGATCAATAGTAGTTTATAGAAAAACCAATTAAAAGTAATAATATATGAACAAAAATACTTTATAATGAGAATATAATGTATTCTCTAATACAGCAATTTACTTTACCTCTTTTTAAAAACTCTGTACTAGATATTTAAGTTTTGCATGGCTATCTTCTTTTCTCTTAAAATACATAAATGTAAGATTTTTAGAATGGAGAAATAATAAAAATATAATAGGAATAATGAAAGATAGCCTCATATTTAATGAAAATAACATTGGCATACTTTTTTCAGTGCCATAATATAGTCAGACATATTTTTTGTTTCATTCTCCAGTTATACTTTTCTGAACTGCTTGCAGCCTTAAGATATCCTTCTTTTAAGTGGTAGCAAAGTGGAATAGAATCAAATGTAAAATTCATTTTGACTTGAAGCTTTGTTTTGACAAGCCCACATTTCCTGAATTGTGGTATCAGTTCATTGCAATGGCATTATGCTAAGTATCTTGACAAAAGCAGTTGAGCATAGGATACTAAGGGTTTTCTTTACTAGATAAAGCAGGTTTTCAGGCTTGGAAAAACTATTAATAGTGTGCAGCTCTCCAAAAATGTTCAATCACTTTGTTGCTACAGGCTATAGACCACCTCTCTGTCAGTCAGCTCTTTTGCATATTTAAATTCATCACATAGACTATCCATGTCTCAAATGCCCATCATTTTTATGCACTCCAAAGCACACTGGATGTTAAATATTTCTTTTTCAGGGAACATGGCTTAAAGCATAGAAGTAATCTTAGTTAGTGAAATCTAATTTGAATTCCATATAAATTGCCATTTTAATAAAGGAACTGAGAAAGTCCTTCTTAACTTGCTTACCCATTGCTGGTTACATTTTTTGAGTTCTGAAGCAGTCTTTATTTCCAAAAGTATGAGTCATTTTTTCCAGTGTATGAATTGTTGTCACAACCTATGCCAGTCATAGAACTACCAAGGTGTAGTCAGTACCTCCTCTTCTGGAATTCTGAAGGCCTCTTCACAGATCATCAGATTGTTTGGGAAAAGCAGCGTATAAATTTCCATTTCATTGCAAACTTTCTTTTCTCTATTCTCATCCTCCATGAATTTCAACATTAGAGAAGTATTTTCTTCTTGTCCAGCCTTTTAAAAATAAGATTTTACATCAGGTAAATATTTTAGCTTGGTCTTCTCAGGTGGTTCGGCGGTAAAAGAATCTGCCTGCCAATGCAGGAGACCCTGATTTGCTCCCTGGGTCAAGAAGATCCCCTGGAGGAGGAAACGGCAACCCACTTCAATATTCTTGCCTGAGCAATTCCATGGCCAGAGGAGGCTGGTGGGCTACCGTCCATCGGGTCGCACAGAGTCAGCCGTGACTGAACACACACACACTGCACTGCAAATATTTCAATGCATCTTCTGCGGCCGGCAAAGAGTGCAACCATCTCCTACACTTGTTTAAGGAAGCAATGTCTTTCCACGGTGTGACGTTAAAAAAAAAAATGCTTGATGTTGCTTCTGCACATTTTGAGGAAACTAAAAGTGACTGAAATTCTCATTATGAAAACCCTTGTATTGCAGAAAAAAAAAGTCACACCCCTTTCAGTGTCGTGTGCCAGGTGTACAGGACATTTGGCAAGTGAGATCTTTTTCTTTTCTTCAGTAAGAAATTTATAGACTGAATGGAACTTACAAAGATTTACATCTGCTCCGTCTGCTAAATATGCATATAGATGAGCAAAGACTAGTTTGTGTTTGATCAGGATAGCAAAAATCTCTATGTTTTATATGGTTTTATTAAAATTTTCACAGAAACTCAGAAGCTTATTTGAAATTCTCTTCTGGAAACTAAATTACCTACGAGTTGGGGCAATGTGTGCTACCACATTTACTTTCTAAGATGTGACCGAGTCATTGTTTCACTGTAAGGGATCAACAAATGTTATCAAAATTTCCACTTTTTTCTCCCACTAGTCATTTTAGTTACAATCGATGAATCTGGAAATGTAACTTCATTGTTTTGTAGGACAATCAAGAAATTGAATGAATAGATAAAACATATTTGTCCTTGTAGTGTGCCCAGAGCCAATCCAGAAGTAGCTATTTTTATCTGAACACTGCCATCTGTAGGGAAGACAATTCTTTTTTAATTTAGGAAACAAAAATGTGTAATTGATTTAGATACTTGATTGTCTCAACCTGGACATTTGAGATTTCATCTCCATATGTGTTTTTTTAGCTCCTTCTCCACCATACCCAATTCAAAATATTTTTTATTAAGATATAAGTGATGTGTAGCATTACATTAGTTTCAGGGGGTACAACATAATGATTTGATATTTTATACATTGGAAAATGATGTAGGTCATCACTACAGTAGGTCTAGCTAACACCTGTCAGCATACTTATTATAGTTTTTTTCTTGTATGGGGAACTTTTAAGGTATGCTCTGTTAGCAACCTTTAAATAAGCAATGCTGTATTATTCAATGCTGCTACACACTCAGCAGAGATGTCAGCAAGGCAATTTCACACTAGGTCTGAAGTGTAGGGTGCAAGACCTCTGCCCTCAGCACTCTATGAACAAGTGAAATAAGATTAAGCGCATAGGAAAGAGAAAAAGGAGGTAGAGATAAGATGACTTGGTAGAAAGACATAAGCTCTTGCAAAAACACCAAAATCACAACTAACTGCTAAACAGCCATTGAAAAAAAATTTTGGAACATACAAATAGATACCCTACATCCAAGTACAAAGCAAAAGCCACAATGAGACAGTAGGAGGGGTGCAATAGCGATAAAATCAAATCGCATACCCACTGGGTGGGTGACCCACAACCTGGAAAATAATTATATCACAGAACTTATTACACAGAAGTGAAAGTTATGAATGCCTACATGGGGGTCCCCAGCTTAGGGGTCTGTCGTCAGTAGGAGGAACCCCCTGAGCATCTGGCTTTAAAGGCCAGTGGGGTTTGATTGCAGTAATTCCATAGGACTGGGGAAAACAGAACCTCCACTCTTAGAGGACACACACAGGCTCTTGTGCACAACAGGTCCCAGTGAAAAAGCAATGACCTCATAGAGCCTAAACTATCATACCATCATGCTCATTTCACATGGTGGTAAGGTTGTGCTCAAAATCCTTCAAGCTAGGCTTCAGCCATATGTGAACTGAGGAAATTCCAGATGTGCAAGCTGGATTTCGAAGAGGCAGAAGAACCAGAGATCAAATTGTCAACATTCATTGGATCATGGAGAAAGCAGCAGAGTTCCAGGAATATATGTACTTCTGCTTCATTGACTACACTAAAGCCTTTGACTGTGTGGATCACAACAAACTGTGGAAAACTCTTAAAGAGATGGAAGTACTAAACCAACTTGCCTGCCTCCTGAGAAACCTGTATGTGTGTCAAGAAACAACAGTTAGAACCGGACATGGAACAACTGATTGGTTCAAGACTGTGAAAGGCATACAACAAGGCTGTATATTATCACCCTGCTTATTTAACTTCTTTGCAAAGTGTATCATGCGAAATCCTGGGTAGAAGGAATCACAAGCTGGAATTAAGATTGCCAAGAGAAATATCAGCCACCTCAGATATGCAGATGTTACCAGTCTGATCATAGAAAGTGAAGAGAAACTAAAGAGCCTCTTGATGAGGGTGAAGGGGGAGAGTGACAGTGCTGGCTTGAAACTCAACATTCAAAACATTAAGATCATGGCATTCAGTCTCATCACTTCACAGCAAATAAAAGGGAAAAAAGTGTTACCAGTGACAGATTTTATTTTCTTGGCTCCGGAATCACTGCAGATGGTAACTGCAGTCATGAGATTAAGAGACCCTTGTTCCTTGGGAGGAAAGCTATGACAAACCTAGACAGTGTATTACAAAGCAGAGACATCACTTGGCTGACAGAGGTCCATCTAGTCAAAGCTATGGTTTTTCCAGTGGTCATGTACAGGTATGAGAGTTGGACCATCAAGAAAAAAAACAAACAACTGTGCATAGACAGGCATACAGTAGCCATTCTTGTTCCTGAAGGGAGAAATTGGAAAGGAGGAAAGGGTGACAGGTCTCAGGAAATACAAATAAAACTTAGCAAGGCAAATTACATTCGACATTAAGGTTGGAGAATAACCCTCTTAGTTTTGATGTTCTGTCCTCCAGAGCCTTTGAGGTGGGAGCATAACCCAGCTGCAGTAGCTTCTACCCTACCTCTTCAGCTCTGGACAGAGGCTCCATCCATACAGCTCTTTGGAGTAAGCTGCCCCTGAACCACTGGGCAAGGGAGCTTGGCTGGTCAAAACCGAGGAAGAGACAGCTCCTGGCCCCGTGATGGGAGAGGAAGCCTTGGTGATCTCCAAGTCACCCTCTGCACCCTTCTCTTTTTTGGAAGGATAAAGCATATTGGCAGCCAGTCGGTTCTATGGCCCTGTGCTGTTCCCTTTGGTCTGACCTGGCAGTGTTTCTGCTAATATCATCTCATCCTTATTCTCGCCTTCTCCTGAGATGGTTCACATGCACAGTCTATTTATCAGATGATTTTTCTATCCACGTTTTTGGAACATATTTTACTTTTTTTTTTTTTTGGCAAAATTCATAGACCAAGAATTCCCCAAATCTTTAAATTCTGGCCCCTCTCTGGTTAGCACTAACTTCTCCACTTTGTCTCCTCTGCTCACATTTTACTCTGAGTCAGGGGTATCCAGGCTACATCTTTGACATTTTTCTTAGAAATCTTCTCAACTAATTATCCAGTTTCATGACTCACAAATTCTATCTTCCATAAAGCAGAAGATTACAATTTAGCCAAGTTTTTGGTCACTTTATAACTTTTCTAACTTTTATAACTTTTCTAACCCATTGTTCTTTTCTATCTAAAATCTCATCAGAAGCAACTTTCATGTAAATATTTCTATCACCATTCCATTCATAATTGTCTTTGTATTGTCTAAAAAGATGTAGGCTTTCTCTCCTGCTCTCCTCTTTTGCCTGTGAACCCTCACCAGAGTTGCCTTTACCTTCCATATTTCCACCAACAATCTCTTCAGATTCAGTCAGTTCAGTTCAGTCACTCAGTCATGTTTGACTCTTTGCAACCCCATGAACTGCAGCACACCAGGCTTCCCTGTCCATCATCAACTCCCGGAGCTTGCTCAAACTCGTGTCCATTGAGTCGGTGATGCCATCCAACTATCTCATCCTCTGTTGTACCCTTCTCCTCCTGCCTTCTCTTCAGATTAATCTAGGAGTTTTTCACAGTATGCCTCAAAATTCCTCTAGTTAGTATCTATTATGCATTCCTAAGCCATTTCCATATATTTAAGTATTTGTTATAACAACATCTTGTTTCTTGGAACCAAAATCTGTATTAGTTAGAATTCTCCAGAGAAACGGGACCATTGAAGGAGCAGGGGGAGAAGCTTTAGAAGGAATCAATTGGCCCATGTGATTCTGCTGCTGCTGCTGCTTCTAAGTCGCTTCAGTCGTGTCCGACTCTGTGCGACCCCATAGAAGGCAGCCCACCAGGCTCCCCTGTCCCTGGGATTCTCCAGGCAAGAATACTGGAGTGGGTTGCCATTTCCTTCTCCAAAGCATGAAAGTGAAAAGTGAAAGTGAAGACGCTCAGTCGTGTCAGACTCTTAGCGATCCCATGGACCACAGCCTACAAGGCTCCTCTGGAGGCAGACAAATTTCAAAATCTACAGAGTCAGTAAACTCAGCTCTAGGAGAGCTGATGGTGCAGGTTTTGTGTGAAGGGCAGCAGCCTTGAAGGTAAGGCAAAGCTGATGTCTCAGTTTGGGCACCTCAAGCAGGAAGAATCTTCACTGGAGGGTCAGTGTTTTTGTTTAACTAAGACCTCCAGGATAGATGCCCACCTGCATTAAAGAAAGCTACTGCATTACTCAGTCTACTGATATAAATATTGGGCTTCTTGGGTAGCTCAGACAGTAAAGAATCTGTCTGCAATGCAGGAGACCTGGGTTCTATCCCTGGGTAGGAAAGATCCCCTAGAGAAGGGAATGGGAGCTCACTCCAATATTCTTGCCTGGGAAATCCCACAGATAGAGGAGCCTGGTGGGCTACAGTCCATGGGGTCACAAAGAATTGGACACAACTGAGCAACTAACACACACACACTGATTTAAATATTACTTTCATTTGAAAACACCCCAGAGAAACACCCGGCGTATTGCTTGAGTAAGATCCGAGCTCATTGTGGCCCAGTGAAGTGGATTCTATCCCTGGGATGGGAAGATCCCCTGGAGGAGGGCATGACAACCCACTCCAGCATTCTTGCTTGGAGAATTCCATGGAGAGGAGAGCCTGGCAGGCTTGCAAAAGAGTTGGACACGAGAGTGACAGAACACACACACTCTTTAGTATACATCGATTATTCTAAGTAAACCTGGAATTTATTGATGGTAGAATAGCTGGTTGGAGAAACTAGGTAATCATGTAACTGTGTAGTTAACAGTGCCAAAGTGAAATGACTATTTATGAGCAATCTTGTGTCTACACAGAACTTCTTATCTTGTTTTTCTGTCATCCATCTGAATGTAGTGTGGAGTTGGAGGAGAAGGGGGGAAAGTTTTGGGAGTTGTTGCTGCTGAATGCTGGCTTCTCTGTACCTGATATTTACCCATGAAGTTTGCTATGGGTCACATCTGTGTTTTGGGGAGTTTGATATGACAATTAAACCCTTGAGTCATAAAGGCTGAGACATTTGGTGGAAATAAAAGGGAGGAGGTGAAAAGCGGTGAATTAGTATGCTCAAAATTCTCCAAGCCAGGCCTCAACAATATGTGAACTGTGAATTTCCAGATGTTCAAGCTGGTTTTAGAAAAGGGAGAGGAACCAGAGATCAAATTGCCAACATCTGCTGGATCATCAAAAAGGCAAGAGAGTTCCAGAAAAACATCTATTTCTGCCTTATTCACTATGCCAAAGCCTTTGACTGTGTGGATCACAATAAACTGTGGTAAATTATGAAAGAGATGGGAATACCAGACCACCTGACCTGCCTCTTGAGAAATCTGTATGCAGGTCAGGAAACAACAGTTAGAACTGAACATGGAACAACAGACTGGTTCCAAACAGGAAAAGGAGTACATCAAGGCTGTATATTGTCACCCTGCTTATTTAACTTATATGCAGAGTATGTCATGAGAAATGCTGGGCTGGATGAAGCACAAACTGGAATCAAGATTGCCAGGAGAAATATCAATAACCTCAGATATGCAGATGACACCACCCTTATGGCAGAAAGTGAAGAAGAACTAAAGAGCCTCTTGATGATAGTGAAAGAGGAGAGTGAAAAAGTTGGCTTAAAGCTCAACATTCAGAAAACTAAGATCATGGCATCTGGTCCCATCACTTCATGGGTAATAAATGGGGAAACAGTGGAAACAGTGGCAGACTTTATTTTTCTGGGCTCCAAAATCACTGCAAATGGTGACTGCAGCCATGAAATTAAAAGAAGCTTACTCCTTAGAAGAAAAGTTATCACCAACCTAGGCAGCATATTAAAAAGCAGAGACATTACTTTGCCAACAAAAGTCCATCTAGTCAAGGCTATGGTTTTTCCAGTGGTCATGTATGGATGTGAGAGTTGGACCATAAAGAAAGCTGAGCACCGAAGAACTGATGCTTTTGAACTGTGGTATTGGAGAAGACTCTTGAGAGTCCCTTGGACTGCAAGGAGATCCAACTAGTCCATCCTAAAGAGACCAGTCCTGAGTGTTCATTGGAAGGACTGTTGTTGAAGCTGAAACTCCAATACTTTGGCCACCTGATGCTAAGAGCTGACTCATTTGAAAAGACCCTGATGCTGGGGAAGATTGAAGGCAGGAGGAGAAGGGGACGCCAGAGGATGAGATGGTTGAATGGCATCACAGACTCAATGGACATGAATCTGAGTAAACTCTGGGAGTTGATGATGGACAGGAAGTCCTGGCGTGCTGCAGTCCATGGGGTGACAAAGAGTCTATCATGACTAAGCAACTGAAATGAAATGAACTGAATAGTTAAATGACTGGATGCCTTGAGGCATCTTTGAAAGGAGGTAGAATCCTTGAGGCAGATTGCTGGGGACTAGTTTAACCCATGGGAACTGGAGACTCAGAGTAATTAGTTAAATGAAGATCCCAAACTGAAAGAAGAATTTATATAAAATAGTCTTTGTTGGCAGGTATCAGTACATAGTGCTTGTTAAAACTAGACAGTGAAAGGGAAAGAAGAAAGATCATTTTTTTCTGGTCTGGGGAAATCCTGCTTAGACTTTTAAGGCCACCTTCATATCTTACATTCATTTTCAAATAGCCACGTGATCTCTATGATTACCCAGATGACTATACATGAGGTTGAGAATCAGTCTGCCGGATATAACTAGAGATGCTAATCTCTTCATCTGATTCATTTGTCTAATTACAAATATCATGTAATTTTTATCTTGAAGATACTGGGAACCCCAGGCACATGCACAGAGCTGACTGAAAATTAAAATGTTGCTCCTACCTTGAACTCTCTTTAAAAACCATGGGGAAAAAGGAGAAGAATTGGGGCTATCCTAAGAGGAGTATTTTGAGCCTCAGCAATCATCCATCCACACTGCAGCTGGCGAGTTGCTCTTCTGAGTGTCAGCTCCTCCATGTGGCTAAGAAGTGATAGAGCAAGAAGTGAAGTGAAGTGAAAGTCTTAGTCGGGTCTAACTCTTTGCGACCCCATGGAATTCTCCAGGCCAGAATACTGGAGTGGGTAGCCGTTCCCTTCTCCAGGGGATCTTCCCAACCCAGGGATTGAACCCAGGACTCCCACATTGCCGAAGAGTTCATATCAAATAAAAGGAAGCAAGCCAACAAATTATGGAGAAAGCAGGACTCAATACATTAGGACTCCAGGAAAGTGAATACAGATGTCAGCTGAGAATCTATAAGAACAGATGAGGAAAATGTAAATATTAGCACTTGTCAATCAGAAGTGGGTCAGAGGCAGATTTAGCCATGCATTCTATAAAATCTAGAGTCGTTTTAAAAGTTTCCTATTGCCACATAATTGATGAATTAGATTAAAGAACTTAGTTAAATAAGTTATTTAGAGACGATTAATTTTTAGAAAAAAATCTAGTAATATAAGAAAAATTAAATGCCACTGAAAGTGTGAAAGTTTTAGTTGCTCAGTTGTGTCCAACTCTTTGTGACTCCATGGAGTGTAGCTCCCCAGGCTTCTCCGTCCATGAAACTCTCCAGGCAAGAGTACTGGAGTTGGTAGTCATTCCCTTCTCCAGGGGATCTTCCCGACCCAGGATTGAACATGGGTTTCCTACATTGCAGGCAGATTCTTTACCGTTTGAGCCACTAGAGAAGCCCAAATGCCACACACCCCAGATTTAATTCTCACATACAGGTAAAATCCCAATACTCTTTGTGATATGTATGTTTGAGCCTCAGAAACCCTGTATCAGAACAGAATTGAAGAAATACTTGCAGGTGTTAAATATGTGGTCCATGAAAGAACAATGCCTTCCATCAAGGATATCACCATATGGTAGACGTTTGAAAGCACAGAAGCATCAGTAAAGCTCATTTAATAGATTAGTTTAGGTTTTTGGATTTTATTATATTCACAGTCTCTATGAATGAATTGTTTAGTGTTCGGGAATATGGTTGGTAATGATAGCTTTGCACCATTTCATTTGGTTAATAACATCTCTGACACAGTTTGAAATAATGCTTTCCATTCAAGGTAAAAGTGTTTGGAAGGAAAGATCTCTTGGTCATCCAAAACACAGACTTCAACTCATTTTCTACATTTCTATACCTGTGTTCATCATTGCTGCTGCTCTTATAATAAAGCAGGATCAAATAAGAGAGCTGTGCTACAGAGGAGAACTTGAAAGGTATATATGTTTTATTCTTATCAAATAAATAAGTCAAGAAAAAAGTATTCAGTTCATCAAGAATATGCTAAGACTGTAGGTAAAGCGATACATTTCAGACTGGCTTGGTGTCCTTCATATTTTTTTCTGGTTTTACTACATTTTACCAGCGGTATTACTTGAGGAGGATGGATGCCAAGGGTATGCTGGAGATTTATTCAGCCTCTTAATCCACTATGATAGTTTCCGCTCAGTTGTTTCTGACTCTTTGCGACCCATGGACTATAGACCACAGGCTCCTCTGTCCATGGAATTCTCCAGGCAAGAATACTGGATTGGGTGGTCATTTCCTTCTCCAGGGTGTCTTCCTCACCCGTGTCTTCTGCACTGCAGGTGGATTCTTTACCATCTGAGCGACCAGGCAAGCTCTTAATCCACAGACTCTGTCTATATGGTCATACTGTACACAAGCTTCTTGAGAATAAATAATAACACTGCATTTAAAAATAAAGTTTTAACATATAGAGCCTCAGACCAGTGGTAAATAACTTCATTAAAATACCCCACTCCACTAGAGATAAGATCTATGAAGATGCCTGCATAATATTTATTTTCCTAATTATTTATATTGGTGACTGGGAAAGTCATTTCTCAACTAGAAATTACATGTGTAGTTCGTGATAATCAGGCTAGACAGGAGGAAGCATCATGAAATGGGGAGAAAATTATATTTAGTCTCAAAAAACCTGGCTTCAACTCCTAAATATTGCATATCTTGATAACTGTGATATCTTGAGCGAAGGGTTTAATCTTTATGTTCTTAAAATTATTCTCTGTTACTGTATAAAATGTGAGATAATAGCTTTCCAATTTATCATAAACTCCTGGGTGCACCAAGTTAATAAACAAAATTATCGTATTATCTGTAATCCATTACACAACAATTTAAGCATCATTATTGAGCCCCTTTTTCATAATTTACTATATTTTCCCACAGAGGTATTTATCTCTAGTTTTACCTTCTTGGAATTGATATAAAGAGAAGATGAGTATGTGTTATGAGAGAATGAAAGAAATCTATAGAAATATGCAGAAAATGAGCTGAAATTTTGGACTGCTACTTTATGGTTTTGGCTTAATTTAGGTGAGAGTTAGGGATATCATAAAATCAAGGGGCCTGCCCGCAAATATGGAGGCTTATCGCATAATGTTTGAGTAAGTGTGAAATGAGAAGGAGAAGATGGGGTCAGCGTAGCCAGATGGCTGGTGGCGTTTCTCCTGGTATTGGGATGGTAGTTACTTTATTGCTTTTATTTCCTTGGAAGGAGACATTTTATTTAGTGAATCACTCTATTTCTCTGAAGAACATTCTTCATTCAAATAGTCACTTGATTGTTTAAGATTTTAAAAGTTTCCCACTTTTTAAAACTAAACATTATCGATGTTACAGGTCTGTGTCAGAGGAAAGCAGCACCAACAGCGAGTCCTCCCGCAGCGTCAGGTGAGTGTAGCAGACTCACCGTCCACACCGTGCCTTTGACCATGGCACAAGGAGCACTTAGATCGTTAATTTAAAGCCAACCATTCGTTCATAATATTCTTACATAGTCTCCATTGCAGACGATTTTATAATACTGAATAATAAAACTTGGTTACATGCTGTCTCAATCCCCCCTGACCCACACCAAAGGAGTGATTTCTGTGCACCCACACTAGCATTTCAGTTCAGCTCAGTCTCTCAGTTGTGTCCGACTCTCCATGACCCCATGAACCGCAGCACGCCAGGCCTCCCTGTCCATCACCAGCTGCCGGAGTCCGCCCAAACCCATGTCCATTGAGCCACAACTGAAGTGACTTAGCACAGCACACACACACACACACATTCCTTTTAGTGTTTTCTAACCTAGTAACTAGTGAGTGTTTGTCTAAATAAATAAATGCTTTCTTCAGTTTGTTAATGTATGTTGGGAGTTTCTACTGGAGAAACAAAGGAATAAATGACTGGTGAAATGTTTATGGTGCTAACTCATAAATGGAGACGTTCACTTCTTTATTTGGAGACTCTAGAAACCCAATATGTATGCTCTTGAACAACTGAATGAGTGCTTACCCTGGTCACTTGAGAAAAATTTGCTGAAGAAAAAGGTCGTAAAGGGAATAATAATTCTGTGTGTTACATAGCCTTTCAGAATTACCAAGTAGTTTTTTAAAAACTTTTTTATTTTGTATTGGGGTATAAGTAATTAACCAAAAATTAATTGTGACAGTTTCAAGTGAAAGGCAAAGGGACTCAGCCATACACACAATTACAAAGTAGTTTTAATTAAGTCTTCCTCCATTTCCTGAAAGGTGGATGTGTCCGTGTGATAATAAAATGATTGTTTAGTTTTCCACATCCAGCAGTGGGGATGGTGTTATTCCACCTGCGTGCGTGCTCAGCGCTTCAGCGGTGTCCGACTCTTTACAACCCTAGGGACTGTAGCCTGCCAGGCTCCTCTCTCCGTGGGACTCTCCAGGCAAGAAGGCTGGAGTGGGCTCTGTGCCCTCGTGATTCCACCTAGCTTCCTCCAAAGTATACCGCTGTCCCAGACACCCCCAAACGTCCAGAGTAGGATGTCTAGGCTGCACAACAGGGCCGTTCAATTTCATTTATTCTGAACAGGTCTTCCTCTCCCATTATAATGCCTTCTTTTCTTATCCTTTATCTCTCTTTCATTATTATGATCTCCCTTCAGTGACACTTATGGAGTCATGAATTACTCTCACTAAGCTAAAAAGAAAAACTGATTTTCATAGTATGTCCTCTCAGTGTCAGGGAGTTATCATATGATCCTTAAACATAGCTACCTTTTCCTCACATTGGATGTCTGTCTTATTACACTGTTATCATAAAGGATAAAGGCCATATTTATCTTGCTCCACACTGTATAGCCAGCATGTAGCAGAGTTCTTGGTTTATGGTAAGTGCTTAATAAACATTTGTTGAATAAATGAATGAATGAATTAATCTTTTCCACAGACATACACACAGGCGGCCAGACAAAAAAATCCACAAACATAAAAGTATAAAGACAAACATAGACACACACACGTAATATGTGTAATGTTTTAACTGTCCCCATTTCTCTCCATTTCTCCCTCTCATATTCTCTCTCACCCTGAAACCTTGTCAATTCAATAATTCATCTCTTCTAGGGTATTAATTCACCTACACTGAGTCAGGGATGATAGCATAGCCCACTGGAATATGTACATTTCAACTAGAGTAGTTCGGGTATCAAGTGGCTTGATTGTCATTCTTAAGGTAGGCGTGTTTCTTCGTATTAACTTTTAGACATTTTTATTTTTATTTAGATCGAAGTCAGAAAGTAGTGCCCAAACAAATAGCAGCAGGTAAGTGACTTAGGAAATGTTTCTCATAAGTAAGTCAAAGTTGAAAATGAACAAGTAATTGCTTAATATTTTTGAGCAGCTACAATCGATGAAGTACTGCAGTAAAAACAACTTAGTAATATTTTCCATTCTGGGAATGAGTATTAATGAACTTAGCCTTTTGTTCAGTTTACTAAATTTTTATTGATTGCCTACTCTTTTGATACATGCGGAAAAACTAGTTAAGTCTAATGAGAGGCAAGATATGTATAATTATTTTGTGAAATTAACTCATAATGAGAGCATTTTGTGCATGTTTTATGATGAAATACACAAAGAGAAATATTTCTTGTTTTTTAGATCACATTTATACCCACAATCTCAGTATGAACAACTGAGTAAATTATTACCGCTCTTCAGAGGAGTTTATGTAAGAGACAGTCATAAACAAACTGAACTTCTACATGTTCCACACTCCCCACCCCAATCGCACAGCCCACAATTGTGTTAACACAGAGTTCTCGTGAGTTTTCAGTTTCCGATGTGGCCTTGTGATCCTTCCAAAGTCATCAAATATTTACTGATCTGCTAATCTTCTTTTCCCCCTTATGAGTTTTCATTTACGCGTACTGCTTGGCATTTCCCTGAAAGTGTCTTCTTTTAGTTACATTCAGTCCACTGATATTCCAAAATCTGCTTTATACCCACAGGTTGTTTTCAGGCTGTCTCACTACATTAGCTAGTTTCTATCTTCCCTGATGACGCCACTCCCTCCATCGAGGAGCTACTGACATTTCTGTTTCCTTTATTTTGTTCTTTTTTAATGTCTCCTACCATAGTTACTCTTTTATAGACATTGCTTCCTCCAAACCAAGTGTGAAGAAAAAGGCAGATTGTCTTTATGGCCTCTACTCTCGCCATTACCAAGGACTTGTAATGTGGTGCTCAAACACCAACGCTTCCACGCTCTGCTCCCCTAGTGCTCAGACACCAACGCTTCCACACTGCTGCTCTCCTAGAGCCGTACTTTGCCAATAAGCTCTGAAATGGCTTGAATGACCATGTATACTTTGCTAACCAACTTGTGTTCCCACCTAGCAGAGTAAATGCTCACTAAATACTTGCTTAGTGGATGACAATCACATACATCTTAAACTTCACATACACACGTGATTGACGTTATGACTACTCCAACTGTCCCCTCACACTATCTCTCATTAACGAATATGTCATTTGCATAGTCATCTACTTCTGGAAGTGGTATTCAAGACTGAGGGATAATCACCATCCTGGGACAATATATATCACATTTGAAGTGTGTGGTCTGGAGTGTTAACCCATTAGTCTAGCTTGGGTTTCAGTTCAGTTGCTCAGTCGTGTCCACCTCTTTGCTACCCCATGGACTGCAGCACACCAGGCCTCCCTGTACATCACTAACTCCCGGAGCTTACTCAACTCATGTCCACTGAGTCAGTGATTCCATCCAACTATCTCATCCTCTGTCGTCCCCTTCTCCTCCCACCTTCAATCTTTCCCAGCATCAAGGTCTTTTCAGAAGACTCAGTTCTTCGCATCAGGTGGCCAAAGTATTGGAGTTTCAGCTTCATCATCAGTCCTTCCAATGAATATTCAGGACTGATTTCCTTTAGGATTGACTGGTTGGATCTCCTTGCAGCCCAAGGGACTCTCAAGAGTCTTCTCCAACACCACAGTTCAAAAGCATCAATTCTTTGGTGCTCAGCTTTCTCTACAGTTCAATTCTCATATCCATACATGACTACTGGAAAAACCATAACTTTGACTAGACAGACCTTTGTTGGCAAAGTAATGTCTCTGCTTTTTAATATGCTGTCTAGGTTGGTCATGACTTTTCTTCCAAGGAGAAAGCATCTTTTAATTTCTTGGCTGCAGTCACCATCTGGAGTGATTCTGGAGCCTCCCAAAATAAAGTTTATCACTGTTTCCCCATCTATTAGACATGAAGCGATAGGACTAGATGCCATCATCTTAGTTTTCTGAATGTTGAATTTTAAGCCAACTTTTTCACTCTCCTCTTTCACTGTCATCAAGAGGCTCTTTAGTTCTTCTTCACTTTCTGCCTTAAGGGTGGTGTCATCTCCATATCTGAGGTTATTGATATTTCTCCTGGCAATCTTGATTCCAGCTTGTGCTTCATCCAGTCCTTGTGTTTGCTGCTGCTGCTGCTGCTGCTGCTAAGTCGCTTCAGTCGTGTCCGACTCTGTGCGACCCCATTGACAGCAGCCCACCAGGCTCTGACGTCCCCGGGTTTCTAAAGGCAAGAACACTGGAGTAGGTTGCCATTTCCTTCTCCAATGCATGAAAGGGAAAAGTGAAAGTGAAGTCGCTCAGTCGTGTACAACTTTTAGCGATCCCGTGGACTGTAGCCCACCAGACTCCTCCGTCCATGGGATTTTCCAGGCAGGAGTACTGGAGTGGGGTGCCATTGCCTTCTCCAGTCCTTGTGTTTAGAATAAACCAAAAAACATTCTTGGATTATTCTTTCTGTAAATTTAATAAGCTAGCAGACATATTTGCTCTGCTTCACTGTTATAGCACCCGTTATGTTTTCCTTTTTTCACTATTTTAAAATGTTGAAAACCAGTGGGTGATGTTGATAGAACCAACTCCTCAGGTAAACACTACCAGGAGAAAAAAAAAAATTAAGCCGGAAATCATATGGGTTATATATACAGTAGTCTGACAAATCCAGAAATACAAATCCCTTTATTGGTTTGAGGGAGAACTAGCTGTATTAACCCACTCCAGTATTCATGCCTGGAGAACCCATGGACAGAGGAGCCTGGAGGGCTACAGTCCATGGGGTCGCAGAGTCAGACACGAATGAATGAGTAACACTTCACTTTCTACTATGTTAAATAGGGTAGTTTCGTGGTCAGAGTAGTAAGAAAAATCTCCTTTAAGTTTTGAAGATATAAAATAGCAGATGCTGGAAAGGATAGGAAGGGAAACTTATGCCACTCTTTTCACTGAATTCTCTTCCTAATCTTCCTACCTATTTTATCTTATCTGTTGATTAAACTCAGTTAATTTATTATCAACTTATTTTTTTACTCTTTCATTCTTTTGGTTGGGGGATCAGATATAAGAAACCCGTGGATATAAAAGTGGAAAAGAGGCTCAAGAATTTGGTTTTGACTTTTGATAATAATTAAAAAATGTCGCAGATATTTCTTTTTTACCACTATTTTGAAGGGAAACAAGGAGAAAGTGCCATAAAAACCTATTTTTGTCAGAGTATATTGTATCAAGCTTAAATTTATTTAGATCCAAATCACAGAAAAGCAGTGACACACTTAATAGTAGGCAAATATATTAGGAACTATCTCTTAAAATAAATATGCTTTAAATTAAAATGAAGCTTATAATCCACAACTAATTCCTAAATCTTTATTGGTGAATTGGTAAAGTACTTCACCAAAAATGGTGCATTAGTTTTTACTAACCTTGATTACTGAGTATTTAAATCATTTTTAAAAGACTTTTGGTCTTTTTTCTTCAGTTTAACAAAGTTCTTATAAGTTTGTTGAAAACTTGCTCTTGTGCATAAAATGGAGTTAGAGTTGACTCTAATAAGATACATGATATGTAAATTAGTTTATAAAATGAATTCATGATTAAGCCACTCACTTTATCCATTAGGTACTATAGGCAAAATGCTATAAGGCCTGTGAGTTTCCAAGTGCCAAAACCAAAACACTGTTTACAATATGAAAAAATAAAAAATGATTGGCTCCAAGATATGGAAAAAGTAAAATTGATATGTATTTAAATTTCTAAAAACAATGCAAAGATTAATTTGTTATATTCAAGAACATTTTGTTGCATGTGGAAAAAATGTTAGATTTTCTCCTTTGCAAGTACTTATCGTTGAATACAATGGTTCTCCAGAAATCACAATTGCTAGTTAATAAGCTACTCACAGTTAAGTAATTTCAAAAACAAAATTATAAAATTTCTTCCTAGAATTCTTTTATTTTGCCATGTGAATTTTTCACTTGGCAGTATGCCAACTGCTTGTTTTGCAGTGGAAGGTGATTTACTTGTTTATCAAAACCTAAGCACATGTGTCTTTGTTCTCTTCCACAGTAACGAATAATTCCTTCAGAAGGCAATGGATATCACTGGGGTCTCACTGAGAAATGAAAATGGGGGGGGTCGACCTTTTCTCCCCTGGTCACAGGCTCCCTGATGGAAAAACAATAAACCAAGATTGGACCAATTTTGCAGGAGCGTCTGTTTTTATTTCCTCTCCCACCCCGAGGCACAGTTTTGCCATGTCAGGGCCCTTGACTGAAGACCGTCCGTCCGAACTCGCATCGACTCCCTGAGCTCTTCTCCACAGCTCTCCCCACCACCACTTGGGATTATTGCCTGGGCCCCCAGTGGCTGGGGATCTGCATCAACTACTATTCCTCAGGGAAGGATCTGTGTGTGGGCTGTGTTCCTCCTCCTGGTCCTTCTCACTGGCCTTGGCTGGCTGCATGCAGATCTCAATTAATACAGCTATTTGCCCCCTCATCCTCCCCACAACTGCAGAACCAGGGCTGAGGGAAGCCGTGCTTGCTCAGGCCTCACATTCTGCTTGCCACCTTTCTCATACCCCTCGGTTGGGTGACCCACAGGATGAATCCTGGAAGACAGAAGGACCCAGAGAGCTTGGGCTTTGGTCTCAGGAGCAAAGATTAATACCTTATCAGAGTTGGATATGAAGATTGATAAATTGAGTTAGGAAAAATATCTCTCATTTTCCTTTTTCTGAAAGTGTGTATTGTTCAGTTTTTCAATAAATACTTGGCAAAATTCATCAATGAAACTGGAGTTTTCTTTGTGGGAAGATTTTAAATTATGGATTCAATATCTTTAACAGTAAACTATTTAGATTTTCCATTTATTGTGATTTTTTTTCAGAAGTAATTTTAAAGCTTATCCACTTCATTTAATGGTCAATCTTTTGACATAAAGTTGTTCATAATATCTTTTACAGTGTCTATAGGAGCTGAAGTTATGTCCCTTCTTTCATTCCTAACTATGGTGATTCTATATGCATCTTTGTTTTCTGTTTCATTGATTTATGTCTTTTAAAATTTGCTCATTTCCTAGCTTATTGAGGTGAAAGTTTAGCTCATTGTTTTTAAATCTTTTCTAATTCATTGAAGGATATATATTTGCTCTATGAATCTCTTTAGCTACATCTCACAAGTTTTGATGTGTCAGTTTGATCTCAGAATTATGGATTTCTTAGAAGTATATTGTTTCATTTCTAAATATTTGGATATTTTCAGTTTCATCTTTTCTTAATTTAGCCATGGTCAGAGAACATACTTGCATAATTCTCATACTCTGAAACTATTGTTTTGCTACGATACACTCTCTGGTCTATTTTGGTGAATGCTCCATGTGCACTCAAAATGTACGCCTTGTAGTTGTCAAATGTGTAAATGTCAAGTAAAGCTTATTACCATGCTTTTTGAAATCTCATATATAAATGAGATTATACAGTATTTATCTTTCTGTGTCTTATCTAACTTAGCAAATGTCCTCTGTGTTCATCTATGTTGTCACAAATGGCAGGATTGAGAAAGGGCAGGAGTGAGTAAGGGTGAGATTTCCTTCTTTTTCACAGCTGAATAAATGTATCATGTTTCTTTATCCATTTGTCTGTTATGGACACAGATTCTTTCCGTATCTTGGCTATTGTGAATTATGCTGCAAAGAACATGGGTATGCATATATTTCTTTGAGATACTGACTTCATTTACTCCTGATATACGCCCAGAGGTAAGACTGCTGGATCATATGGTATTCTATTGTTAACTTTTGAGGAACTGCCATACTGCTTTCCCTAATGGCTGTACCAGTTTATATTCTCTCTTCCGCAGCATAC